>CM062819.1:921281067-922604817 GCA_031772625.1 Pinus tabuliformis
GTAGCAAAAGGTTATTCTCAGATGCCGAGAATTGATTTTGGTGATATTGCTTTCTCATGTTTACAAGGTAGGTTCTATTAGATTACTTTTATCTGTTGATACTGCTTTTGATTTTGAGGTAGAACAGATGGATGTGAAGACAATATTTCTTCACAGGGATCTAGAACAAGAGATCTACATGAATAAACCTGAAGGCTTTGCGGTGAAGGGTAAGAAAGAACTAGCATGCAGGTTAAAAAAGTCTTTGTATGGGTTAAATCTGTCATCGAGGATGTTGTATCAGAAATTTCATACATTTATACAGGAACTTGGCTTCACGGAAGAAAAGATGATCACTATGTGTATTTTAAATTAATTGGTGACCATGTTATTTATTTGGTCTTGTATGTGGATGATATGTTGCAGATTGGAAATAACAAAGAAATTATCTAGGATTTTTTTATGAAACCAGCTCAAGAAAAGATAGAAAAGATAGATCAACGCCTTAGAATTCAGCCTCTTCGAGGGGGCAACCTCCTTTACATTACATAAATGAACAATTCTTGGATGATACAAATGACAAAACCTCCTTTCTATATATAGGAGTCTAAGGAGTCACAATATAATCCAGCCGACCTAACAATAATAATATAAAGCCACAAAAATAACAATAGAGGGATTCTATGGGGCACATAAATAACAATATGGGGGTAATAGGGGCACAACAATATAAAATATAGGGGTATAACTACAATAGTAATGGGGTAATCACTAGTATTATAGGGACCCAACATGCCCCTCTCCTTCAAAAAGTGTTGTCCTCACCGCTTGAGTAGTTCTGGATACTTCTGCATAAAATTCTCATCCTCCCATGTGGAATCTTCAGCGGATAAGTTCTTCCACTTGATAAGATACTCTGAAATTGATCAATTTCGTAGCTGTCGAGTTCTTGTTTCTGTGACTGCTTCCGGTTCCAATATAATTTTTCCTTTCTCGTCAAGTTCTGGCAATATTGTTTGAATTGGGAGCTTGTCACCTATAACCTTCTTTAAACATGAAACATGGAAAACTGGGTGCAATCGAGAAGCTGCAGGAAGCTCCAATTTGTATGCCATAGTACCAATCTTTTGCAACACCTTGTACGGACCATAATACTTTGGTGATAATTTATTATCCTTCTTAGCTTGCTTTAGGGACATTTGCTTATATGGTTGTAGCCGTAGGAATACCCAATCACCTACATCAAAACTTCTTTCACTGCGATGTTGATCTGCCTGTTGTTTCATTCTATTTTGTGCCAAGACGAGGTTATCCTTTAAGGTTGGAGGACTTGTTGTTGATGTTCGATGTGATGTTCCACTGCCTGAACCTTAGAATTTTCTCTTAAATATGATGTGATGGATGGTGGTTGAAACCCATAAAGTGCCATAAATGGGGTCATTTTTGTTGCTGTATGGAAGGAAGTGTTATACCACCATTCAGCCAGAGGCAACCACTTTGACCCATTGTGTCTGTTTATCAGATACAAAGCAACGAAGATATCCTTCCAAACATTTGTTTACTATCTCAGTTTGCCCATCAGATTGAGGATGATAAGATGAGCTATGAGCTAACTGAGTACCAAGACAAGAAAATAATTCTGTCCAAAAATTTCCAGTGAAAATGGGATCTCTGTCACTTACAATAATCTTTGGGTTTCCATGTAGCTTTTGAACTGTTTCCATAAATGCAGTAGAAACTGTACTGGCTTTAAATGGATGTGATAATGCACAAAAGTGTGCATACTTAGTAAGTCTGTCAACTACCACCATGATGACACTCTTTCCCTCAGACTTGGGTAAACCTGTGATAAAATCCATTGAAACCTCCTCCCAACGTTGGCTTGGAATGGATAAAGGTTGTAATAGACTCGGTGTCTTAATTGTTTCAACTTTATTTTGCTGGAAAACCAAACATTCCGCCACAAACTTTTGAATATCTGATTTAAGGCCATCCCAAAAAAATTCCTTCTTAACCCTGTGGTAAGTTTTTAAAAATCCTGAGTGCCCTCCTAAGGGAGAAGTGTGCAATTCCATAAGAATCTTTTGTTTTAGCTGGGAATTCTTACAGAGGTATAAGCGATCTTTGTACCATAACAAATCATTTTGCCAGCTAAATGTATCAGAAGTACTGGAATCTTGTTGTAGCTTTCGAATAAGTGCCCACAGTTCTTCGTCATTCTTCCATTCCTCCCTTGCTTCGTTTATCCAATCTGGTTGGATAATAGAAATGGCACACAACAATGCTTCCACATCCTCATCCTTTCTTGAGAGTGCATCTGCCACCACATTTTGCTTCCCTTTTTTGTAGATGATTTCAAAGTCATAACCCAACATCTTTGTGACCCACTTTTGTTGCTCTTCAGAGGATAATCTTTGTTCTAAAAAGTATTTAAGGCTATCATGATCCGTTTTTACCTTGAAGTGTTTTCCCATTAGGTAGGGTCGCCATTTCTTAAGTGCATGGAGTATTGCCAACATTTCCTTTTCATAAATAGCTTTTCTTAAAAACTTTCCCTTGATTGGACGACTTTCAAAAGCAATGGGTCTTTCATCTTGCATTAGAACAGCACCAATTCCATTTCCTAAAGCATCACATTCCACAATAAAGGTTTTTGTGAAGTCCGGTGTAGCTAAGACCGGTGCTTGGCACATTGCCTCTTTAAGATGTTCAAAGGCCTTTGTTGCTTCCGGAGTCCATGAAAATGAATCTTTCTTCAATAATGTTGTTAGAGGTGCTACTAGTCTCCCATAATTCTTAACAAACTTGCGATAATACCCTGTCAACCAAAGAAATCCTCACAGATGCTTTATGGATGTGGGAATTTTCCATTCCTTAATGGCTTTAATTTTGCTAGGGTCTACCTTAACTCCTTCATGAGATACAATATGACCCAAATATTCCACCTCCTGGACTCCAAAGAAACATTTGGATCTTTTTGCATATAATTGTTTCTCCTCCAATAGTTGTAGCACCCTGCCAACATGTTCAACATGATCCTTCCAAGACTTGCTGTAGATTAGTATATCATCAAAAAACACTAACACAAATTTTCTAAGGAATGGTTTGAAAATTGAATTCATCAAACCTTGAAATGTTGAAGGTGCATTGGTAAGGCCAAAAGGCATGACCAAAAATTCATAATGACCCTCATGAGTTCTAAATGCCGTTTTCGGAATGTCTTCAATCTTCATTCTGATTTGATGATATCCCGAACGAAGATCCAACTTGGTGAAGTAAATTGATCCATGCAATTCATCCAGTAATTCATCAATAACAGGAATGGGGAACTTATCTTTTATAGTGAGCTTGTTGAGCTCCCTGTAATCTGGACACATGCGCCATGATCCATCCTTCTTGTGCACCAATACTACTGGAGCTGAGAAAGAACTTTGACTCGGTTGAATTATACCAACCTCTAGCATTTCTGCAACCATACGTTCAATTTCACTTTTTTGGACATAGGGATATCTGTACGGCCTGATGTTTAGAGGAACACTTCCTGGAATCAGATGAATAGCATGATCATGATCACGCATAGGTGGGAGACCTTTTGGAGTCTCAAATACCTTGGAATGATTGTCCAGGACTTTTTGGAGATCTGGAGAAATAGATGATTCCAATGTGGAAACATCTAGGGAACATAATTGCGCAATTACACCTCTTTGCTCCTTTTTTAGAAGCTTTGTCATGCCATTAGAGCTGATTATCTTTCCTGGTTTCCCTGCAATACCCCTTAATTCAACTTCCTTTCCTTCCGTAGAAAATTTGATGAAAAGTTCTTGAAAATTAAAAGCTATTGTACCCAAGGATTGTAGCCATTGGACTCCAGCTAGTACAACATCAGCACCTTCCATTGGAATGGAAAGCATTGAGCTAGTCAATACATATTCTCCCATGGATAGCTTGATATTATGGCACTTTCCAGAGCAATTTATTGTTCCTCCATTTGCAATCATCACTTGACACTCTGGTGCACGATATAGGAAGCAATTCAATTCTTTTGCTACCCTACAATGAATAAAATTGTGGGTGCTTCTTGAATCAATCAACACTATTACCTTTTTCTTCTTGATTTGTCCTTCTATCTTGATGGTTTGAGGAGTGGTAATTCCGCCAATGCATTACAAGATATGGTCGGATTTATTTTGTTCTTCATCTAGGCTTTGTTCCTGGAGTATATCTTCTTCTTTTGACCTTTCTTGCTCCTTTTCTTCTTCCTCTTCACAATCTATGTAGAATAATTTCTTCTCAGCACACTTATGACCTTTAGTGTATTTGCTATCACAACTGTAACAAAGCCCTTTTGCTCTTCTTTCTTCAATTGTTGTGGTGTCAACCTTATAGGTTGTGGAAGACTAGGGGCAACAACACTTCCGTCTTTATAGTTGTGAGTGGTATGCTTCCTGGTTGCCATAATTTTGCTTTCCATTTTTGTTGCTAACCTGAATGCCTTCTCTAATGAATCAGGTTCCCAAAGGCGAAATCATGTTGGATATTATCCTTTAAAGACCCTATGAACACATCAATCCTATGCTCCTCTGGAATATCTTTTACCCTTATGTTCAATTTTTGGAACTCCTCAATGTGCTCCATTACTGAAACCCTTTTGTTTGAGACTTATCAATTGGCTATAAAAAAAGTGTTGCTTTTTGTATCTTCATAATGTGCTATCAATTCTTCCGTAAAAATTGCCCAAGTGATAAATTGTTTACGAGAGCAAAGCCATTGATACCATACAAACTGATTTGGTTCCAAATATACAGATGCCATACGTTACCTTTTGTGCGTTTTGCACATTATTGAGATCGAAGAATTGCTCCATCTGTAATATCCATGTGGCGGGATCCTTGCCATCAAACTTCCTCATATCTATTTTTGGAATATGGTGATTCTTCGATTCAACATTAGTGTCTATGGAATCATGATTAACATTTCTTTTGTTCTCATCATGAGTTTCCTTTACTACCTTTTCACCATTAGTGACCCTTTCTTGTAGCAACTTCTTCAATTCTTCCATGTCTGTCTTCAAATCTATGTTCAAATCTGCCATGTCTCTCTTCAAATCTATTTTCGAATCATCCATCTTAGCTTCCATGCCCTTTATCTTAGATTCCACGCCACTTATCTTAGCTTCTGTTAGCTTTTGTGAGCGTGACATTTGTTGCACTTGTTCTTGTAATTTTGATATATCATGTAGCATTTCTTCCTCTTCTTCATGAGTCATGCTAGAGCTTTCAGGTTCCTTACTAGGTTTTTGCATTTTCTTTCCTCGGGGCATCAGTTACCGATAATAATGCTTTACTATGCCCTTTGAATTCCGTTAAACCAAGCTTACACAAAAATTAAAAAAAAAACTACACACATTTTTTTCACTTTATAGAAGCCTGATATTGAATCTGATGTATCTCTATAATTTCGGATCATCCAGTTCTGAAATTGCTACCTGTAGTAGCCTTCTGCATCCTCTTTCCAATGCCACAAGTCTGAGCCAAATTGGATTCTCCAAGGAAGAGTTATTGTTATAGACATTTTTGGGCCCTACAACCCCAAGCATGAAATGTCCATAAATCAAGGGCTCCTAAGTCCCTAAAAGTGTTGTTCTAACCCCTAAAGGAACAAGGTCAACAGATTACAGCTTCTCCCAGAAGTTCTCCATGAGAAACTGCTCAGAATTGGTCAAAACAGGATCATTTCAGCTGCTCCACTGGCTAGGTGCGTTGCATTGCACCTAAATACACTGTGAGGGTGCGTTGCATTTCAAAAGTCCCTTCTGTGGGGTGCGATGGGCGAGAAATGACAAATGGCAGTGTCATTCCGCGAGGTGGAGAGACAATGGAAGCTTCCAGAATCTTCTCCTGTGACACTTGCCTCACTGAATTCGACCAAGGATGAGTAAGAGGCCTTCAATCTCCAAGTGGAAGCAAGAACTATCAGAGAGAAGATACTAATCAAATCACAAGCTGACTCATCCCCCTTACAGATATCTATATATGGATCTCTCATCCCAGAGATCCAGAGGCTGGAATTTTGCATATTGTAAGGAATTGTTGTTGGTTTTTTGAGACAAACATCAGAGTGTTGGGTGATCTATGCTTTGTTTGAGGTGAAGAGGGGCTTCTTTGCTGGGAGGTTGATGCTGGGTCAGGAACCACTGGTTGTAGCTCCTCCTGGATCTTTTCTTGTTTATCAATAAAAGCTATTTGAGTTTTCCTCCATGCTTTTGTATCATTGATGCTTGTTACATTTGTATGGTTAACTTAATCTGATCCTAAGTTGTTTATGAATATGATCCATGTCTTTGTATAGTGTTTTTCTTCTGTGATCTTACAGGTACTTTGTGAAGCTGGGCAAGTAAGGGAGTAGGTAGCTGGAGACTATCAAAGAAGAGAGGGATTGGATCAAAGGATTAGCGCAAGACACAGGTTGGTTCTTTCTATTCCTCTCTATCTATAGTTCATAAAGGAAATAAAAAAGTAGTTTTTCTCTGTTTGTTTCTAAGGCAGCTGTCACACCTTAGTGGGATAGAGCAGTTCTAAATAGACACTTTTCCCTGTAACAAAATGGCGACTCCGCTGGGGAACTAATTAGTTTGTTTGTTTATCATTCTTTGTTTGTTTGTTTCATAAACTTATAAGTGGCATTCAAACTGCATTTGCCATAAAAAATGCAAAGTAGACAACTGCTGCTTCAATTCATTCACTGGATCTGTTTATGATTTAAACAACTGATTCACAAACTATCTGATTGCCCTTGTGATAGCTCTTAGATCCTCCTTAGATCTACCCCTAATTGTTGAATTACAGATTCTTTTTACTCGGCCAAAAACCAAGAACTGAACTGCAAACTGTGACCCGGAACTCAAACAGAGTCTCGTTTCTGGCCCAGCGCAGGTACTGTTAAGAGATTCTGAATTTTAGTGCACTTCTTGAGTGGAAAACCTTCGCTGCATTTCAGATTCTCTGTGTTACAGGTCCGCTGATCAGACTAGCTCTGTGCAGTTGTGGCTTCTATGATTCATTCTTTCCAGTTCTATTCCTGAATCTTGCTGCCTGTGATCAGTATATGTCTGTTTGAAACCCCTTTTCCTTACTGTTATTCCGCCTCCTTTGTACAAAAGAACTGTAGATGTTTTTGTGTGTTTGTTGAGTCATTTACAGTTCTCCTTTGCAAAATTAGCATAGTCGTACTGTCGTCCTTTGATTTGAATCTGTCGCAAGTGTCGATTTCGATCGTAGGAAAAAGTTTGATTGCTGTTGATGGTCGATTATCCTGTTAATATTGCTTTTGGTTTGAATTTGTAATTTTCTAGTGTCAAGAACAAGTATTCATTTCAAAATCGTAAGGTGTTGTAATCGTCTCCATTTTTTGATTTCGAAAAGAAGCTTGTTGATATTTGTCGGTTGAAAAGAAATTCAGAATTGTGCATCAACTTTCTTTTTAGCATCCATATACTAAGAAAGTTGAAAAACAAATACATGCATGTGCATTTGCATATAGACGTCTGATTGGCTTGATTTAGGAAGTGCATTTAGAGTGTGCTCTTTGCTCTTTGTGAAAAGATTCTGTCTTTCTTTTCCCTAATAGCTAGGATTTTCATTGCATAGAAGAGATAAAAAGTTTGTTTATCATCTTAGATTGCATTTTAGGAATTACATCTACATCTCATGGTGAACTCGAAAGGCAAAATTCATAAACAAGATCAACTTAAAATAAATTCAATGAATCTAACAACGCTTTGGAACTTAACGCACAACATTTAGAGGTCTAGGCTAGAGACGTATTCCGGTGTCGTAAAGCCTGGTAACTGTTGTTCTCACTGATGGTTGGGTGATTCCTCCACTTTGAGACGATAAGTGCCAGTACGGACTTGTACTCCCACGTACCGTCGAGTATATTTTGGGAGACCCCTATAGGCTTAAATCCTTTATCCATAGGAAGCCATGTCTGCCGCCCTATCGATCGCAATGCACTGAACACAGCATTCGGGAAGATTGACTGCCGTACCGTAAAAAGTATTCTGCAGTTTTGCGATTGGTTTGGTACTACCTCTACCTAGACTTCCAGAGCATTCCCTTTCGTTCCTTTTCAGACTCCTTAAGGAAAAGGTCCATCTGAGCACTTGTCACTTCAGGTCATTAAAAAATCGAAGGAGACTAGAGTCATCTTTTGTTTTTTCTCGACTCTTAAAAACTGAAAAAAACAAGTTGTGTCAAAGCGTCTAAAATTCATTTAATTCGGAAACATACTTCCCCTTTATTTTAGTTGATCGAGTAATCCGCAATCGTGGAAGAAATTCAATTGAAACCCCGTCGTTCGCGGAGGCTTACGAGTCAACCGTCTTTGTCTCCGGAATCGAAGCCAGTACAGACAAAGCGAACTCGTTTAACCGGTTCCAAATCTCCTATTAAAGTTAGAACGAGTGTTCCAACGACATCAGAGACTCCGGTTACTCCAAACATTTCTGGAATCCCTGCCTCTACAGAAGAATTTCAACAGCCACAGAGGGACAGTGATACTGATCCTAGTCTGAGAGTAAACACTTGTGTTACCGAACCAGTTCCATCTACAACAGGTTCGGAGAGTCTCGCTCTTCAAACATCTGTTGTTGCCGATTCCATACCTTCTTCGGCACCAGAAATATTCTACGGACCTGACGGTCTTCCCCTTCCACCTGGTCTGATTGCCATAGAAGAAATTGTAGAAGATCCTCCAACAACTACTCCAACACAATTTGGAGTCGGGATCACTCTATATCCTTCTTCATCAGAAGTTAGTATACCACCAGCGGAAGCTCCTGTAGAATCGCTAGGTAATCTTTTGGATAGATTACAAATGTCTGAACAACCGTCAACATCTAGGACTGTGTCGTCTGACACAACGACGACAGAACTCCTTGCTATCAATCTGACAATGTTCGCCGGTATACCATCTGTCCCGACTAGCTCTCAACCGCTAGAAGGAGCCCACTCAGGGGCTACTTCGACAGTATGGTCTGTTCCTGTTTGTTCATCTGGAATAATATCCAGAAACTCTTATGTTGAGTCTCAACAGATTGATCCATTTGGAGGTCAATTTGGGCGGTCCGGCCCCCAAGGGCAGACAATTCCCTTGAGTTCTGGATTACCACCGTATGGGGGGCAGTATACCCTTTCATTATCCCCTCCGGGGGGATATCCATATGGGAGTTCACAACAACATTCAGGTTATACTGGAATTACCTCAAGCGGCTGGGTACCAATACTACCTCAACAACCAAGAGTTGTATATTTGATGCAACAATGCTTACCTATGTCAAACATACCGACTACGCCAGCTATTGTGACGGTGTCGCAAGTTCAAGCGCTGCCTGTTGTATGCCAACCTCAGGTTTCTCAGGTTGTAATGCAACAGCCCCTTGACCCTGCGACTCAACCACAGTCGCCAACTAGTGGAATGACACAGGTTCAGACGGGTACAATTACCCCTCATCTTGGTCAAACTGTTAGTATCGGTCAACAGCACATGGCTTCACAACCATGGCTAGTACAATACCAACAACCGCAATTCCAACAAGTATACCAAGGTTCTGAGCAACAAATCTTTGCTAATAGTGGGCAGCCGTACATTCAAAACGGTCAAAATCAACCATTTTACAATGGTCATGTCCACCAACCTTACCAAACATACCAGCATCAGATGCATTATGCCGGTATGCAAAGACCAACTGCTCAGGAAATCCCATCTTATCCTGGGTATGCTTCACCTAACCTAAATCAACAGTTACCCTTTGTGGCAACTTTAGAGTTACCTGATTTAAATCGGTTAACAAACGATCCAATCGCTTACGCCCCTTGGTGGCCAGCGATTCCGCATAAACTTCCATCAGATATTCCTAAATTTAATGGAAATCTGGGTGAAGATCCATCGAATCACGTGATGACCTTTCATCTATGGTGTTCATCAAACACCTTAAATGATGATTCGATAAGACTTCACCTCTTTCAGAGGACGTTAACGGGTCCGGCGGCAAAATGGTACATCGAATTGCCTAGAGCTTCGTTCGACAACTTCAGTACCTTAGCCACAACCTTTTTAACCCATTTTCAGTTACCAATAAGGTACGAAACGGGAACAGAACTTCTTACCAACTTCAAACAGACAACGGCCACTCACATATCTGATCATATACATGAGTGGCGACGTCGTCGTAGGATGGTAAAAACGTACGTCCCCGATTAGCTCTTAGCTGAATGGTTTATCAAGTCATTACTGCCTTCCATCACGAAAGATGTGGCAAAGGGGGGAGTCGTAATAGAAGAGAAAGTTATCGCTCGTGCGCAATATTTGGACTTGATTTACACTCAGTCCGACACTCTCTACGATAAAATACCTGACGCCCCTAGACTGGAATTCTCAATTCCTCCTCCTCCTAAATTGAACAATGACTCTCATGCCGGCGATGGCGTGATTGGCACAACAGACACGAAATCGACAAAGGCTACATCCAAAAAGGCCCGTAAGATTTCAAGTCAAAATGCAAAGGATGAGCTTCTTGCTTCGGAAGTAAATGCCGTATCGACAGATAAAGGAAAAGAAACCAAACAACTAGGGAGCAAGAATAAAGGCAAAGGGAAGAAGAAGAAACAGGAGGAATCATCACCTGAAAAATCTTCTTCAAACCCTCCTGGAGATAGGAAACCAAAAAATCCATATCTCATATGCGATGAGGATCATTGGACTGCAAGTTGTCCACACAGAGCTGAAGTTAAAAAATTCTTCAAGAATTCGAAAACCTCCGCAGTGTTAACCGATCCGTTTCCAAATCCAGGAACAAATCTGGTTGAAAGTGAAAATGCTTCCCCGTCTCAAGTGCTAATGTTGTCGGTTTCAAAACAACAAAATGATGCTTTGATATCGACAAGGAACAAAGATTATGGGAATCCACAGCTGTCGAACAACAAGGATAAAGATCAACCTAGTAGTTCGAAAACAACTTCGACAGAAGTTGCGCTGCCTACCATTCCTGAATTGACAATAAAACCACCAAAGGGAGTAGTACACAAGTCGACGTTTAATCCCCGCGCTAGAGCGGCACAGCATTATAATATAGTGGAAGATTTGGCCCAATCGCCATCCGCTATGTCGACTCTTGAAGTACTACAGAATTGCCCATCCCAAAGGCAGGCTTTATTATCAGCCATTGGTGGGATAGACCCAAAGGATTCCAATCTTGTATCCTTCGATCATAAAGGATACGATCCTCAATTACCAGCTCAACTAGCTTTCCTTGTTCAAGTGAAAGCCCTCAACAAAACTGTTCATCGAACAATTATTGATGAGGGGGCATCTACATGCATTATGTCGATGAGTTGCTGGAAAACTTTAGGATCTCCAACCTTGTCGCGATCTTCGACAACATTAAAAGCATTCGACGGAAGGACATATACCCCATATGGTATTCTAAGTAACTTGAAAATTGAACTAGGAAGGAAAACGGTAGAAATAGATGTTGATGAGTAATAATCGATGGGAATCTTGATTACAACATCCTACTAGGAAGGCCATGGATATATGCTATGGTGGCTGTTGTGTCGACCTATTTCAGGAAGATTGCATTTCCCTTTCAAGGAGAGATTACAATCGTCGATCAACAAAACTTCCTCCCCAATGGTTCTCAAGTTACAGGAAGCATTCCCATGATCCATGGAAGCCCTCATTCGCTTCAAAATATCGGAGTAGGCCTATTAAAAGATCCTATACTAATGGGAACTTTCACCCTTCCACCTCCAATCAACTTGGCGGAAGTAGCGTCGATAGGAACCTGCAACATGATATCTTCTACAAAGATCTCATAAAACGATATCGACATGGATCATGCAATGGTTTTTCCCCCAAGCCCAACGGAAATATTGTAGCAATCAATGTTCCTAGCATGGGAGGCAAACCCAAATCAACGCTCATCAAGCATTTGGATAGATAGGTCTAGAGAATATGGTACCTCTTCAAATCCTTCGTCGCATGTACATTCAATAGACAAAGGAATCATTCATTCAATGATAGGAGAGGCACCATGGGAAGATTACCACCATCGCTCCCGTCTTCCAAATTACCACGAAGATTATTCCAGCAACCTTAATCATCCTTCAGTTTTTGATTCTCTATCAAATACTGTAAATATGGTGGATTTCGAGGATGGTTCTTATCTCGTGTCGACCTCGTTAAAAAATGAAACAAGGAGTCATGAGGATAGTTCTTTTACTGTGTCGACCTCATTAAAAAATGAAACAAATCCCCTTTCCGAATCTCAAAGGTAAACCTTCATTCCAACCACCGAGTTGAATGTAATGAAGCTTGGGGGGCATGCACCTCGATTTGCGTTATTATGCTGGGGGCATGCAAACTTATCATGAGCAGTGTTACCGCAGGGTTCAAGCTCGTTAAAAAATAAACCCGCATCGAGCAATTTTAGCACATAGTTCAAGCTCGTTAAAAAATAAACATAAGACATGAGCAAATGTTTCCACCCGCGTTTAAGCTCGTTAAAAAATGAACTATTCCCCGGTAAATAACCATCGTGAATGTAGTACTTCAGCAGTTAAATCCTTGGTCGTGTTTGCACCGTCACCTCCACTTTTTCATTGGCCGATCATTCACCTCCATTTGATTGTTTACCCATTTTTGAGGAACAGCTGCGAAGAGTGATTTCACTAGCCATCCTTGTGACACTGCCGTGATTGGAAAATTCCAAACCTTACCTGGAATCAACTGCTACCCGTTTTATCACTCGTTCCTCAAAAGACGAGTCTCCTTTAAGCTCTTTTCAACTGACTCCTAAAATATGAAAAGATTGCGGAGCCATTGGCCTCTCCAGCTCGTTAAAGGGACAGGAAGTGCTATCTCTCCTCTAGATTTTAATCTTTTTGGACCTGAGGGATTATTACACAAAAAGATCGAGCGCTTGTTTTGTTCGGCTCGTTAAAAGTATCGAAAATTCATCCCTTCTGTATTGTTTTATACTTTTTCGGACTTAAGGAATTTTGGAGTTACCTTTACGTTCCTTTTCAGACTCTCTAAAATTGAAAAGGACCGAGTTATCTTTGTCGTTAAACTCGTTAAAAAGATTAATATCGACAAACTTGTCTATAGACGAGAACGCGTTTCACTATCGCTAGGCTCGTTAAAACATAGCGATGGGTTTGCCCGAAGGGCAAATTATAGAACAAGCATATGTTATCCTCCTCAAGCTTGACAAAAATAAAGAGGTACTGGTCAGCAATGACTGGGGAAAATTGGGAAGAAAACTTAAAGAAACTTTGTTGGTAGCAAGTCGCTCTTGAACATGACACTTCCACTCCGTGTCCGAGTCGGGTTGGGTTGTTTCATTCACCGGTCACATCACCATGGTCACGCCATACCATCCACATTTGGGGTTAATGCTACCAATCCATCACAGTAGTGTCGCCGATATGTTCAAGAGAATTCATTCAGAGAATTCACCTGTGTCTCACCCACTACCATACATTATACTCCATTCTTTCATGACCGCCACCCTGAACCTTATATCACAAGATCGTTTTCACCTCCATTAAAATCATTTGCTCCGTTCCATGTCATTGATGTGGGATTCATTAAGGCCCTCCTGTGACGGATCACTTCTTGTCGACATCAGCTCATTATCCAAGAAGTTGATCTAGGAACAACCCATTCAGTACTTTGAAGCTTGCATGCCTCAATGGCAAGTTTCTCACTTCCAGCGACAGGTTTACATCAATGGCCTTCGACCGAAAGATTTTGCGTGGTGTTCGACGCCAAGTCCTTTATTCACACCACGTGAATTGTACTGCAGTACCTTGAGGGTCATTATCATTATCGGTGATTCCTCTCGCGCTTGTTAACAGTTTACATCATTGACTGGTAATCAAGTGATGTCTTTCCATGTTCGACTTCAAAACATTTCTCACATGGATCGACTTGTACTTCGAGTGAAGATCAGACGAGATTGAAGACCCCGGATCTAGTTTCATCCATCCGGGCTGCGATATATATTCAGGGAAATAAAGACATTAAATGTACATCATTGTTGCACAGATAATCATCCACTCAAAAGGATGATGGCTCTACCAGAATCATCAGTCTACACTTAGACGATTGTCTGTCCTATGTACATGAAAATTAATTTATAAAGCTGAGCATGGGAATGCCCGCCTCAGCTAGATCGTGAAAATAGTATGAAGATAATGTATTGTATTGTATCTTATTACAGGTCTCCTCCCAGCATTGAAATAACTTCAGATCCTCATAATAAAGCATTTCACCCGACACCAAAAGGTTAACGGCCTCATACTTTAGGGGGCAACTGTTATAGACATTTTTGGGCCCTACAACCCCAAGCATGAAATGTCCATAAATCAAGGGCTCCTAAGTCCCTAAAAGTGTTGTTCTAACCCCTAAAGGAACAAGGTCAACAGATTACAGCTTCTCCTAGAAGTTCTCCATGAGAAACTGCTCAGAATTGGTCAAAACAAGATCATTTCAGCTACTCCACTGGCTAGGTGCGTTGCATTGCACCTAAATACACTGTGAGGGTGCCTTGCATTTCAAAAGTCCCTTTTGTGGGGTGCGATGGGCGAGAAATGACAAATGGCAGTGTCATTCCGCGAGGTGGAGAGACAATGGAAGCTTCCAGAATCTTCTCCTGTGACACTTGCCTCACTGAATTCGACCAAGGATGAGTAAGAGGCCTTCAGTCTCCAAGTGGAAGCAAGAACTATCAGAGAGAAGACACTAATAAAATCAAAAGCTGACTCATCCCCCTTATAGATATCTATATATGGATCCCTCATCCCAGAGATCCAGAGGCTGGAATTTTGCATATTGTAAGGAATTGCTGTTGGTTTTTTGAAACAAACATCAGAGTGTTGGGTGATCTATGCTTTGTTTGAGGTGAAGAGGGGCTTCTTTGCTGGGAGGTTGATGCTGGGTCAGAAACCACTGGTTGCAACTCCTCCTGGATCTTTTCTTGTTTATCAATAAAAGCTATTTGAGTTTTCCTCCATGCTTTTGTATCATTGATGCTTGTTACATTTGTATGGTTAACTTAAATCTGATCCTAAGTTGTTTATGAATATAGATCCATGTCTTTGTATAGTGTTTTTCTTCTGTGATCTTACAGGTACTTTGTGAAGCTGGGCAAGTAAGGGAGAAGGTAGCTGGAGACTATCAAAGAAGAGAGGGATTGGATCAAAGGATTAACGCAAGACACAAGTTGGTTCTTTCTATTCCTCTCTATCTATAGTTCATAAAGGAAATACAAAAGTAGTTTTTCTCTGTTTGTTTCTAAGGCAGCTGTCACACCTTGGTGGGATAGAGCAGTTCTAAATAGACACTTTTCCCTGTAACAGTTATGTGAAATCTCCCAAAGTGACTTGCTCTTAGACTGGTTCAGTAGAGCGAACTTGTACGACGTACCACGAGTCATTGTTTGAACCTTTGAATTTGAAACACACACACAAGAAACTACAGTCCATCCTCTTTCTGTACCTTCTGACGAAATTTCAATCCGATCCCCAGAAAGAAAGTTACGACGATTTTCCCTAGGTCACCTGTTTTGAATGTAATTCAGGAGTCTGCAAAAAGACCAACTTCCTTAGATCATATCTCCGCAAATATTGCGCGAAAAGCTCTGAAATTCGGACACAAGGTTCAGCGCGATTTCTTCTCAAATGGGTTTTTTTGCGACTTCTGAAACGTCACAGAAAAAAAGTTATAGCGAAAATTATACGATGACCTGTTTGGAGCAGCGAAACCCTAGAATCCAAAGCTCTGATACCAAATGTTATGAAAACAGCTCAAGAAAAGATAGAAAAGATAGATCAACGCCTTAGGATTCAGCCTCTTCGAGGGGGCAACCTCCTTTACATTACATAAATGAACAATTATTGGATGATACAAATGACAAAACCTCCTTTCTATATATAGGAGTCTAAGGAGTCACAATATAATCCAGCCGACCTAACAATAATAATATAAAGCCACAAAAATAACAATAGAGGGATTCTATGGGGCACAAAAATAACAATATGGGGGTAATAGGGGCACAACAATATAAATAAGGGGTATAACTACAATAGTAATGGGGTAATCACTAGTATTATAGGGACCCAACAGATTTGAAGACCCAATTGTCCTCCAAATTCGACATGAAAGATCTTGGTTCTGCAAACTATATTTTGGGCATGGAAATTAAACGAGAACAGGAAAAGAGGAAGCTTTGGTTAAACCAGAAAAAAATATGTGTAGAGTATCCAAAATGTCTTCAAAATATCATCCACTTTCACCTTTATCACCACCATTTCACTCACATGTCGCAACTCCATAGCCATATAATCTTTCATTAGCCTCCATTTTCATGATTAGATGGGGTTACCTTTGTGTTTTCCAAAAGCTAATGATTTCTAGTATTTTAAGTGAATTTATGTTTAAAACTTACAAAAATGACATATACTTGCTAATAGTTAAAAGTGGCTTGAGTTTCATGACATGTGTAGGTCATTAGGAAGCTTCCAAGGCACCCTTATGTGGCCTCCAATGCTCAAATTCGAATTCCCTTCAAGATATGGAAGAAGAATTGAAGGTCAAAGAGGATATGTGTCTCATCATTACCTATTTGAGTTGTAACTCTATGAGATTTTCTAGGGATCTAGGGAGAGAATAATTGACCTCCATTAATGAGGTAGCTTCTTATGTTCTTGTATAAATAGGAGAGACTTCTCCTTTCAAAGGCATGTGCAAAGTTGGAGATACTCGGGTGTCCAAGCTAAGATTACTCATGAATGGAATTTAGATTTAGCACCATGCTCATGAGTGATGTTCATCGTTTTTTGGTAATTCTTGCATTGGGAGCCTCTCAACTTGCCATCTCTCATGCTTTTGGATTGGCCACCTACAATGTGTGAGATTTATTATTTTTCATAGATTAAGATTTATTGCTTTCATAGATTAACATTTATTGCTTTCATATATTTTCTTGTGTGAGAGGTTAAGAGTGATTGCTTTTATTTTCTTTCATATCCTTTCCTGCGTGACAAGTTAAGAATGATTTTTTTTTACTTTCATTTCATGTCATGTGGTTTTGATTATTAATTTCACAGGATCTTTCTTTGATAATGCACACATGATCCCTTAGAGTAGATTTGATTTCATGCAATTTCAATTCCTGCAAGTGTGGTAGATTAAGATTTCATTCCTGCAAGTGTGGTAGATTAAGATTTCATTCTTGCAAGTGTGGTAGATTAAGATTTCAATTCCTGAAAGTGTGATAGATTAAGATTTCAATTCCACGCGTTGTATTATAATTTTACTATAATTTCTTTTGAATTGATTGTTGAATTAGAATAGGTGAATTTGGTTTGTCGTTGTTTGGTTTCGTAGTTAGATTTATTTGAATTGAAATTTAATTTCTAGCATATACAGTGCACGCACGCTTCACAATTTTTACGAAACCCCCAGGTTGACAATTAAATGATAGGTAATTAATTTTCCTCAATAGTATGTTGAGATAATACTGCAGAGGTTTAATATATAGGATAGTAAACCGGTGAAGGTTCCTATTCCTGTAGGTGTAACATTATCTGCTGAATAGTGTCCCATGACACAAGAAGAGGAAGAGGACATGTCCCGTGTTCCATACACAAGTGCAATTGGTAGCCTGATGTATGCAATGGTCTGTATTAGACTAGACATTGCACATTTAGTGGGATTATTGACCATGTTTATGTCAAAACCAGGGAAGGAGCATTGGACAATAGTGAAGAGGGTTTTTAGGTATTTGCATCGCACTAATGATTATGGTCTATGCTACCAATAAACACTAGGATTGGATAGAGTTTTGGACATCCGTGGCTTTGTTGATGTAAACTAGGATAGAGATTTGAATCAGAGAAGATCTACAAGTGGGTATGTGTTAACCTATTTGGAGGTTCAGTTAGTTGGATGAGTAAGAGGCAGTTTGTAGTGGCACTTTCAACTACAGAGGAAAAATACATGGCAGCCACTCATGCAAGCAAAGAATTAGTTTTGTTGCAGAGATTGTGTTCAAGTATGGGGTTAGTACAACAAGCTATAAGGATAGACTATGAAGCCAAAGTGAAATTTTCTTGGCAAAGAACCCAACTCATCATTCAAATACAAAGTGCATTGATGTTCGGTATCACTTTTTGAGGGATATGGTTGAGGAAAAAAAAGGTGTTGCTGGTAAAGCTGGACACTTTGAAAAATACTACAGATGCATTGACAAATACTATGAGCACTGAGAGGTTTTCTTCGTGTAAAGAAACAATGGTCGTTGTAGGGCTGGAGCAATGACTAAGCTCTCCTGTGACGCCCTGTGGGGAAAGTAAACAACAAGTGGGAGAATGTTGGGTGTGTGTTATATTATTTCCATGACTAACCCCATGCGAGAAGTCATGGGGTTGGGGGGGGGGGGGGGGGGGGCAACACCCCATTTGTTGTGCCAAGCATAAGGGGGGTGGCATCCCCCTAGTTGGGGGGTTTGTGGGAGGCGGTAGCACCCCTCTATGGGGTCAGGGAAACGCCCTGAGAATTTATTTTTTTTGGACCCTATATTAGGTGAGTGGCCCTATCTGTGGTTTTTTGCATGGGTTTTGCACATGGTTTTGGGAATGATGGTTTTCTTCCCATGGTATCCTGTAGATCTAGTCAAGGGAACTGTGGTTATGTTCTAATCGAGGGTTTATGGATGCTTCAACATGTATATATATGTATTGTAACATTGAAAGGAATATAATGAAAAATCAATCTGGTAGTACCAGTTTTGGGATCTAGGGGAAAATCTCTATTATTTTTTGTGTTTCTTGCCATTGTATATTTTCTGTTTTTAAGAATTCATTTGCAGGTAATTTTTATACAGGGTTAAAACCTACAATTGTAGCAACATTGTAGATAATTCATAATTTCCATGTATTCACTATATAAATCCTTGCACTATCATTGAATGTCATTTGGTCTTGGTTGAATGAAGTCTTGGTATAATTGATGACGTCTTGCATGTGTCAAGGAGTTAGTTGCAGTAGAAAATGTCAATGAACAATAACATAACAAGATGTTTTGTAGCCCTGTAACTTATTCAGGGGGAGCATTTTCAACACGGAGAATATCATGGTATTGGCTTGAGGTGTGTTGGTTTCTGGTTAGTAGCAGATCCCTTGGTTTTTCATGACTATCTTGTAGGATGTTGGCAGTTGATTTTTCTTCATCAGTAGAACTTTTGTATCCACTCTATCTACAGTATTAGTAAAATCAATTCAGACATAGCAACATGTTATGTCAGTGAAGAAGGTCCCCCTTTGCCATTTATGTCAAAGGGGGAGAGTGAAAACCACAAGTGAAGAAAAGTCTAGCCATAGTAGTGATTGAATATTATTTTGGTGCTTGTGGATGTAGGCCGACATCAATGCCAAAGGGGGAGAATGTTGGTCACATGGTGTTTGCATTGATGTTAACCAAGGATATGTCAACCCTAGTTACCTAGTTATGTGGTGTTGATGTCAATAGGACTTGTCATGATGATGATTACATGATTATTACAGAGGCTTCTTGAAGTGTTGTTGACGTGTTTACAGGTCCTGGAGATGCTTGAGGAAGTGGTGTCATAGTGGCAACAAGTTTTTGGAAAAAAGTTTGATTTTCTCTAAGTTAGAACAACTTTGTTGGGATGATAACTAGGATAGAGTTAGGATTTCAAAAACCTCCCTAGGAACCCACACTATACCTGCAATGGTCATCTTTGGGTGCAAGTTCAATCCTAGAGATGATGCTTGTAGGTGAAAATTTATGATTTGTGCATGTACGTAATTTATCATGAGCATATTCCAAGGTATTTTACTAAATGTTTTGATGGTATAGAGTTGAATTGAGTTGGTCTAGATTTTAGAAGGTGATTGAGTCAAACATAACTCTCTCATTGGTGAAGATGATTGTGGATCAAGTCAAGGAGAAAAATATTGGAATATGAACAAGAGTGTGTGGCTCTTCATATGTGTCTCATTATTGTTTGATCACTTCAGATACTTGTTTATAGGAGGAAGCTTTGTGAAGGAGAGGTTGGTTCATTTGAGAGTGAGAGATATTGTGGAGCATTGAGATTTAATAGTTGAGGGGTGATATAGTTATAGCAGTTCATGAGGACATGAATTAGAGCTTATAGCAAATTATTTGATTTAACTGTTGCATGTGGAGCATATTTCATACTATGATGGAGTTGTTGTGTATCTATATCTCTAACATTATGGTGTTGTATATTGCATTGTTTCCAATTGTTCCAGTTGTTACTGATGTTGTATATTGTTGTAGCATGATTGTATGTGTTTTGTATGGCTACCAAAGTATGTTAGTGATGGTTGATTATGATGTTGAGATTTTTATTATATGTTTTTGTCGGGTTGTTGAGTTTGATGAGAATATTAATACGTGAGCTTATTGTATTGTATAGATCGATATTGTAGAGATTAATTGTGTTGTATAGTTTTGTATGCATATTGCATTATTAATTGAGTGGAAGAGATGTTATGAGTCCGATATGAAAGTGGATAAAATGTGGATAAAAAATGTTTAATTAGAGAGATAGTGGATCCAATATGCAACATTGTGAAACACGGTCCACAAGAGGAGCTTTAAGGTTGGGGCCTTTAATGGTCAAGTGGTGGCTTAGCAAGTAAGTGGTGGATTGTAAATTTAGGGTGTAGTGGCATCCTTTTGGTAGAGGCTTGAAAACTAGGGAGTGATGGTTGGATAGACTATTGGGTGTTGGGACATCCACATGTGGTGACATAAACTCATGGGAGTGGTATCTTTCAGTAAGTGGTGACCTGCAAAGTTCAGGAAGTGGTGCCTTCTGACAGGTTGTGGCTTGAAGTGAGGGTTGCTCGCATGATTAACAAGTTGTGGATTTCACATTGGTGGTGGCTAGTGCATATGATGTAAAGAAGAAGTTTTTGAATAATAATAAGAATTAGATAAAGACAACAACAATGGAGGTTTTTCCCACTTGGGTTTTCCACCTAATATCCAGTGTCCTTGTGTGATGATGTTTATCATTGATTCTCTCATGGTTTATTTATGCTTATGCATGTTGTTGATGGTTATAGATGTTATATTATTGGTTAATCGTTTAATGTGTTGATGGTAAATTAATGCATGATTGAGTAAATTGTTTAAAAGGGTGAAAAGTTTTAAATTGGTGATATGTAGTGCAATACTGATTCAACCCCCCTCGTCTCAGTATTGTTCACACTTCCAACACAGATGGTGGACCATACATTGCAGGGATGGTGACGGCAGTTATCAGATTTCAAAAGGCTCGATACACGCATTAAAAAATGAATTTGTGCATACGCATTAATAGGCAATGTAGTATGAGAGACTAAGTCGTTAGTCAATTAATAACTTTCATGAAACTTAATCAAAACTTTATGGGAAGGTTCCTTAATTGAAGACGATTGTGGTTACGAGGAAAGGCGCTTAATCACGAAGCTTTTAAGTAAAGTCTAACCTGATGAAACTCGCCAAAACCACCCCATAAGATTGTTAAATTGAAAAAGTGGAATTTTGGTTGGTAAATAATAATTAATAAATTAAGTTTAAATTTTTATTATGTATATATATATATATATATATAGATATATATATATATATTATATATATAGTAAGTAAATCAACATAATATGGTCCTGGTTTAATATTCTTTATTTGTATAGCTATTGTAACTCAATCGTGTTGAATGCATGATTTTTTTAACATACCATCTGTCCACCTCATAGCTCATACTAAGGGTAGAAGAAGGTGTTACTATCATTGACCTGACCTCCAATGTCATGTTATGAAATTAGGGTTTAAAAGTTTTGTCATTTTTCAAACTCTCCAATACTCAAAATAAACATCAACATTGTGTTCATCAAGAGCTTTCTGGTGATATCCAAATCTGACTCCTGGATTAAAAGACATGGCCATGTAAAGATTTTCCCAATAACCTTTTGACACGTGGCATCGACTTGGTCCCCATGTGGTACACACATGGCATCCCATTTCACTAGCAGGTTATCACATTAGCAGGTCCACATCATCTGTCATCGTAAACTACGTCAGCGTGGCATAAGCCACACCACCACATACAGACCCCTACGGACCCCTTTCCAAGGCTTGCAATGCGTGGATTTCTCAATTAAATGGAAAATCGATCCTCAGCCAAATCCTAGGTGTACAATGATTTTTTATCGGGTGAGACAGAAATCCCTCCCGTGTCATCTAGTGCTCCCACAACTCTCCTCTACATGCAAAACCTACATCTTTCCTCACACATTATGATTTGTTCCTTTTTCCCATGTAGGTTTTAGTTGTCCATGATTTCCCATGGATGTACTTACCCATTCCTTACATTTGACGTTGAGAAGACTCTCTCAACTACCAATCCATGCTCAATAATTGTGGAGAGGAGACACTTCAACCAACCAAGTTTCCCCATTTAATGATTTGGATTATAGGGAGAAATTAGTGGGCTATTTCCAAATTCAAATATCAAGCAAAGGGTTTTGAGAAAGGTGATTTGGGATTATTTACAAAATGAACCCTCAAATCGCCCTTACTATTTCCCACTCATAGTATCATGGTCCCTATAGGCACTCATGCCTCAATCAACTACTTGACATCTTCATTAATTAAAATGAATATATATATATATATATATATATATAGATATATATATATATATATATCTATATCTATATCTATATCTATATATATATATATATATATATATATATATATATATATAGATATATATATATTTATATTTATATTTATATTTATATTGATTGATATATCGAGTTCAACTTAACATTGTAATGAAATGTTCATGCCAAAAGTAAAACAATACTAAAATTAAGTTAACTCCAAAGTTAACTCCAAATTGTCAAGAGTTCAAAATGGGGACATTACAATCAACCAACCCATATTTATATAAGCTCCTATACATTCATTTATTGAAAATTAAGCTTGCTTTTATTTCAACAATTGATCAACAACTATTAGAAAGCCATCCTTTATTTAAGACTGAGTTGACCTTAGGTCGTTGATCAACAACTAATAGCGAGCCACCCCTTATTTAAGATTGAGCTGACCTTGGGTGAAGTTGTACAGAGTTTGGACCAATACAAATGGGAAGAATGGTAGTCACATTACCTCATAGAATGAAGGCATTAGCTCTTTTGATAAATGCAGATATCTTCTTCTGATAACAGATATTTCAACCATTGACAATAATAACAAATGGAATATTTGAAATCAGGCTCATTGGCACATATAGTTTGGAAACATTCTTTGGAAATCTGCCATATCATTATTTCTAAAATATTAACTTCATTTTCAGGAATAGTCACTGGGTCATCACTCTACTATAATGATCCATCATCATTTTCAAGAAACATTTCAGCATAAGAAGGCCAATACACTAAAAATATTGTGATTTCCATGTATACATCTATGAATTAGGCTCCTAATCTCCCTCTTGAATTCTCTTTATTGATAACTATATTAATTTGCATCAGCATGAGCCTTAGTCCTGGCCTTAGAATTAGTGATCATAGCCTCGTAATAGTTCCACCTTCATAATGAAGCAATATCCAGGAAGAAAATCCATATGGAATCAATATTTGGTTTGAAACAATAATGAGGCACCAAATTTGACAGTTTGTATCTACTTTATTTATACACCAAAACCTGCAATATTATATGTCTAGAGAAAGTTGTGGAGATGCACTTTCCAATGGCTCTAGTCCCACTGAATTTGGTTGTTGATCAAAACTCGAAAGGCTACATTGAGTGGAACTTAAACTATTATATTTCACCCTCATTTTATTTAGTTATTAAGCCATTCTCATAGAATTTGGCCACGCTAGTCAAACGTTTTCTCCCTGGAACCAGACTATTGTTTTTGGCCCTTGATTGGACTGATTCTGAAGCTTAGATTGTTTGTATTGGTACACATACACCTATGAAAGAGGTAAGGTATATCATACATCGTTTCCAAGTTCTTTAAGTTGACTTTACAGGGGAATTATAGTTTCATTCAAATTTGAAGTCCTTTGTAGAAGGATATGACTTTGACAAGATATTTTTATTTTAGACTTTGATATACACTCATTCAGAAGCTGAAATTCCATTGAATTTAGCTTCTTGGTTACATCTCCAATATATGTAAAATTATATACGCAAGGAAATATCTCTGAGTCAAATTCCAACACAAAAAGTCTCAATAAAATTTGTAGTATGTAGCAAAAGTTATAGCGCTAAAAATGCTAGGTACTATTTTTGAACTCCTAGCCCTAATCACCACGGTTGTAATAACATTTGTAGAGATCCAAATGGCACAATAATTGTTGGGTCCCTATAATACTAGTGATTACCCCATTACTATTGTAGTTATACCCCCTATTTATATTGTTGTGCCCCTATTACCCCCATATTTTTATTTCTGTGCCCCATAGAATCCCTCTATTGTTATTTTTGTGGCTTTATATTATTATTGTTAGGTCGAATGGATTATATTGTGACTCCTTAGACTCCTATATATAGAAAGGAGGTTTTGTCATTTGTATCATCCAAGAATTGTTCATTTATGTAATGTAAAGGAGGTTTCCCCCTCGAAGAGGCTGAATTCTAAGGCGTGGATCTTTCTTTTCTATCTTTTTGTGAGCTGGTTTCATAACATTTGGTATCAGAGCTTTGGATTCTAGGGTTTCGCTGCTCCAAACAGGTCATCGTGGAATTTTCGCTATAACTTTTTTTCTGTGACGTTTCAGAAGTCGCAAAAAAAACCCATTTGAGAAGAAATCGCGCTGAACCTTGGGTCTGAATTTCAGAGCTTTTTGCACGATATTTGCGGAGATATGATCTGAGGAAGTTGGTCTTTTTGCAGACTCCTGAATTACATTCAAAACAGGTGACCTGGGGAAAATCGTCATAACTTTCTCTCTGGGGATCGGATTGAAATTTCGTAAGAAGGTACAGAAAGAGGACGGACTGTAGTTTCTTGTATGTGTGTTTCAGATTCAAAGGTTGAAACAGTGACTCGTGGCACGTCGTACAAGTTCGCTCTACTGAACCAGTCTAAAAGCAAGTCACTGTGGGAGATTTCACATAACTCTTCCTTGGAGAATCCAATTTGGCTCAGACTTGTGGCATTGGAAAGAGGACGCAGAAGGCTACTACAGGTAGCAATTTCAGAATTGGATGATTTGAAATTACAGAGATACATCAGATTCAATATCAGGCTTCTATAAAGTGAAAAAAGGTGTGTAGTTTTTTTTTTTAATTTTTGTGTAAGCTTGGTTTAACGGAATTCAAAGGGCATAGTAAAGCATTATTATCGGTAACTGATGCCCCGAGGAAAGAAAATGCAAACACCTAGTAAGGAACCTGAAAGCTCTAGCATGACTCATGAAGAAGAGGAAGAAATGCTACATGATATATCAAAATTACAAGAACAAGTGCAACAAATGTCACGCTCACAAAAGCTAACAGAAGCTAAGATAAATGGCGTGGAATCTAAGATAAAGGGCATGGAAGCTAAGATGGAGGATTCGATGGCAAATTTGAAGATAGATTTGAAGACAGACATGGAAGAATTGAAGAAGTTGCTACAAGAAAGGGTCACTAATGGTGAAAAGGTAGTAAAGGAAACTCATGATGAGAACAAAAGAAATGTTAATCATGATTCCATAGACTCTAATGTTGGATCGAAGACTCACCATGTTCCAAAAATCGATATGAGGAAGTTTGATGGCAAGGATCCCGCCACATGGATATTACAGATGGAGCAATTCTTCGATCTCAATAATGTGCAAAACACACAAAAGGTACGTATGGAAACTTTATATTTGGAACCAAATCAGTTTGTATGGTATCAATGGCTTTGTTCTCGTAAACAATTTATCACTTGGGCAATTTTTACGGAAGAATTGATAGCACATTATGAGGATACAAAAAGCAACACTTTTTTTAGCCAATTGATAAGTCTCAAACAAAAGGGTTCAATAATGGAGCACATTGAGGAGTTCCAAAAATTGAACATATTCCAGAGGAGCATAGGATTGATGTGTTCATAGGGTCTTTAAAGGATAATATCCAACATGATGTGCGCCTTTGGGAACCTGATTCATTAGAGAAGGCATTCAGGTTAGCAAGAAAAATGGAAAGCAAAATTATGGCAACTAGGAAGCATACCATTCACAACTATAAAGACGGAAGTGTTGTTGCCCATAGTCTTCCACAACCTACAAGGTTGACACCACAACAATTGGAAGAAAAAAGAGCAAAAGGGCTTTGTTACAATTGTGATAGCAAATACACAAAAGGTCATAAGTGTGCTGAGAAGAAATTATTCTACATAGATTGTGAAGAGGAAGAAGAAAAGGAGCAAGAAAGGTCAAAAGAAGAGGATATATTCCAGGAACAAAGCCTAGATGAAGAACAAATAAATCCGACCATATCTTGTAATGCATTGGCGGGAATTACCACTCCTCAAACCATCAAGATAGAAGGACAAATCAAGAAGAAAAAGGTAATAGTGTTGATTGATTCAGGAAGCACCCACAATTTTATTCATTGTAGGGTAGCAAAAGAATTGAATTGCTTCCTATATCCAGCACCAGAGTGTCAAGTGATGATTGCAAATGGAGGAACAATAAATTGTTCTGGAAAGTGCCATAATATCAAGCTATCCATGGGAGAATATGTATTGACTAGCCCAATGCTTTCCATTCCAATGGGAGGTGCTGATGTTGTACTAGGAGTCCAATGGCTACAATCCTTGGGTACAATAGCTTTTAATTTTCAAGAACTTTTCATGAAATTTTCTGTGAAGGAAAGGAAGTTGAATTAAGGGGTATTGCAGGGAAACCAGGAAAGATAATCAGCTCTAATGGCATGACAAAGCTTCTAAAAAAGGAGCAAAGAGGTGTAATTGCACAATTATGTTCGCTAGATGTTTCCACATTGGAATCATCTATTTCTCCAGATCTCCAAAAAGTCTTGGACAATCATTCCAAGGTATTTGAGACTCCCAAAGGTCTCCCACCTATGCGTGATCATGATCATGCTATTCATCTGATTCCAGGAAGTGTTCCTCCAAACATCAGGCCGTACAGATATCCCTATGTCCAAAAAAGTGAAATTGAACGTATGGTTGCAGAAATGCTAGAGGCTGGTATAATTCAACCGAGTCAAAGTTCTTTCTCAGCTCCAGTAGTATTGGTGCACAAGAAGGATGGATCATGGCGCATGTGTCCAGATTATAGGGAGCTCAACAAGCTCACTATTAAAGATAAGTTCCCCATTCCTGTTATTGATGAATTACTGGATGAATTGCATGGATCAATTTACTTCACCAAGTTGGATCTTCGTTCGGGATATCATCAAATCAGAATGAAGATTGAAGACATTCCGAAAACGACATTTAGAACTCATGAGGGTCATTATGAATTTTTGGTCATGCCTTTTGGCCTTACCAATGCACCTTCAACATTTCAAGGTTTGATGAATTCAATTTTCAAACCATTCCTTAGAAAATTTGTGTTAGTATTTTTTGATGATATACTAATCTACAGCAAGTCTTGGAAGGATCATGTTGAACATGTTGACAGGGTGCTACAACTATTGGAGGAGAAACAATTATATGCAAAAAGATCCAAATGTTTCTTTGGAGTCCAGGAGGTGGAATATTTGGGTCATATTGTATCTCATGAAGGAGTTAAGGTAGACCCTAGCAAAATTAAAGCCATTAAGGAATGGAAAATCCCCACATCCATAAAGCATCTGCGAGGATTTCTTGGGTTGACAGGGTATTATCGCAAGTTTGTTAAGAATTATGGGAGAATAGCAGCACCTCTAACAACATTATTGAAGAAAGATTCATTTTCATGGACTTCGGAAGCAACAAAGGCCTTTGAACATCTTAAAGAGGCAATGTGCCAAGCACCGGTCTTAGCTACACCGGACTTCACAAAAACCTTTATTGTGGAATGTGATGCTTCAGGAAATGGAATTGGTGCTGTTCTAATGCAAGATGAAAGACCCATTGCTTTTGAAAGTCGTCCAATCAAGGGAAAGTTTTTAAGCAAAGCTATTTATGAGAAGGAAATGTTGGCAATACTCCATGCACTTAAGAAATGGCGACCCTACCTAATGGGAAGACACTTCAAGGTAAAAACGGATCATGATAGCCTTAAATACTTTTTAGAACAAAGATTATCCTCTGAAGAGCAACAAAAGTGGGTCACAAAGATGTTGGGTTATGACTTTGAAATCATCTACAAAAAAGGGAAGCAAAATGTGGTGGCAGATGCACTCTCAAGAAAGGATGAGGATGTGGAAGCATTGTTGTGTGCCATTTCTATTATCCAACCAGATTGGATAAACGAAGCAAGGGAGGAATGGAAGAATGACGAAGAAGTGTGGGCACTTATTCGAAAGCTACAACAAGATTCCAGTACTTCTGATACATTTAGCTGGCAAAATGATTCGTTATGGTACAAAGATCGCTTATACCTCTGTAAGAATTCCCAGCTAAAACAAAAGATTCTTATGGAATTGCACACTTCTCCCTTAGGAGGGCACTCAGGATTTTTAAAAACTTACCACAGGGTTAAGAAGGAATTTTTTTGGGATGGCCTTAAATCAGATATTCAAAAGTTTGTGGCGGAATGTTTGGTTTGCCAGCAAAATAAAGTTGAAACAATTAAGACACCAGGTCTATTACAACCTTTATCCATTCCAAGCCAACGTTGGGAGGAGGTTTCAATGGATTTTATCACAGGTTTACCCAAGTCTGAGGGAAAGAGTGTCATCATGGTGGTAGTTGACAGACTTACCAAGTATGCACACTTTTGTGCATTATCACATCCATTTAAAGCCAGTACAGTTTCTACTGCATTTATGGAAACAGTTCAAAAGCTACATGGAAACCCAAAGATTATTGTAAGTGACAGAGATCCCATTTTCACTGGAAATTTTTGGACAAAATTATTTTCTTGTCTTGGTACTCAGTTAGCTCATAGCTCATCTTATCATCCTCAATCTGATGGGCAAACTGAGATAGTAAACAAATGTTTGGAAGGATATCTTCGTTGCTTTGTATCTGATAAACAGACACAATGGGTCAAATGGTTGCCTCTGGCTGAATGGTGGTATAACACTTCCTTCCATACAACAACAAAAATGACCCCATTTATGGCACTTTATGGGTATCAACCACCATCCATCACATCATATTTAAGAGAAAATTCTAAGGTTCAGGCAGTGGAACATCACATCGAACATCAACAACAAGTCCTCCAACTCTTAAAGGATAACCTCGTGTTGGCACAAAATAGAATGAAACAACAGGCAGATCAACATCGCAGTGAAAGAAGTTTTGATGTAGGTGATTGGGTATTCCTACGGCTACAACCATATAAGCAAATGTCCCTAAAGCAAGCTAAGAAGGATAATAAATTATCACCAAAGTATTATGGTCCGTACAAGGTGTTGGAAAAGATTGGTACTATGGCATACAAATTGGAGCTTCCTGCAGCTTCTCGATTGCACCCAGTTTTCCATGTTTCATGTTTAAAGAAGGTTATAGGTGACAAGCTCCCAATTCAAACAATATTGCCAGAACTTGACGAGGAAGGAAAAATTATATTGGAACCGGAAGCAGTCACAGAAACAAGAACTCGACAGCTACGAAATCGATCAATTTCAGAGTATCTTATCAAGTGGAAGAACTTATCCGCTGAAGATTCCACATGGGAGGATGAGAATTTTATGCAGAAGTATCCAGAACTACTCAAGCGTTGAGGACAACACTTTTTTGAAGGAGAGGGGCATGTTGGGTCCCTATAATACTAGTGATTACCCCATTACTATTGTAGTTATACCCCTTATTTATATTGTTGTGCCCCTATTACCCCCATATTGTTATTTCTGTGCCCCATAGAATCCCTCTATTGTTATTTTTGTGGCTTTATATTATTATTGTTAGGTCGGCTGGATTATATTGTGACTCCTTAGACTCCTATATATAGAAAGGAGGTTTTGTCATTTGTATCATCCAAGAATTGTTCATTTATGTAATGTAAAGGAGGTTGCCCCCTCGAAGAGGCTGAATTCTAAGGCGTGGATCTTTCTTTTCTATCTTTTTGTGAGCTGGTTTCATAACAATAACATAAAGTATAACACAATGTAATTAAATAAAAATCACAAATTATTGAGTAATCACTCAAAATATTAGAATTATTCTCCTATATGTTTGTTGGTTTGGGTCTGAATGCTTTCATTTTCCATTGCTTTCACTATTACCCATCTTGCAGTGACTATGAACGACCACTCTTGCTAACCACAAGGTATAATATGGGCTTGAAGTTTAGTTTTTCGATCCAACGAACACTATTTTTATCCAACTTAACACTACATCCACCAACTGCAAGCATGGCAATTCCCAAGGCCCCTTAAAAGTTTGTCCTAAGAATATTTCACAAGGTAATAAATTTCCCCTTGATGAAACTACTACTAATATTTTTGTTAATGAGCATTCTTGTATTTTCAATAAGCTTAAAAGGCACACACTTCTCCACTTTATTAGATGGACTCCATTATAGGCCATCATAAAGTAAGTCTAGGATCCACAAGCATGTTATCTCCAAAGGTTGTTGAGCATTTGTCAAAAAAATCTTTCATGAGGTAATTAATGTCTCCCTTATGAAACTCTTATGGATATTTTTGTTGATGAGTATTTTGGAGTTTTTGATAAACTCAAAAGGGACACTTCCTGGCTTTGTCAGGAAAAATCCACTAGTGGCCATTACAAAGACATGGATCAAGTAAGTCTAGAAGCCACATGGATTGCACTCTCAAATTACCCAAAACATCACAAAAGGATTTTAGTTGTTCTCTTTTCAAGAAAAGTCACATTATACTGCAACCGAAGAACATTTGCCTATGCTTTCCAAAAGAAAGATTTTGCATTCAAATCTCATAAACATGGTATGAAAAAATACTCACAAATGATCTCCTCATAAACAAAGAGAAAAGGTATTTCAAAGTAATTGACCTTGTAATATTTTATTCCAGAATGGAAGAATCGGATTTCTTCAGCTCTTAGAAACTCCATTATTGACTTTTGGATAAGACACAAAGCAGAGCGAATTGACATTCATTCAATGTAGACAAATTCATTAGCATATTACCTCATATTTTTTCAGTTATCTGTATGCATGTATTTTCTACATCTTCACATCAAAAAGAACTGTAACCATCATGAAACACAAATGCCTACATCATTCAAGATAGATCAAATGGAAACAAATAAACCATCAAAGGAATGGAGAAGAATCAATAAAGTTGAAATTGAAGTATAAAAAAATCCACATCTTGCCATATTTGTATCGATGTCTAGAAATTGCACAAGAATACAACCAGGACATCTTAGTTATCCCCATCTTTTATGATGTTTGGAATTTGAATTATCACATGTATTCTTCAAATCAATTCCAAATAGAGAAGGAACATTCTTCACTATTAGCATAAACAATTAGTAGCAATATACCCAAGCAATACCAACAACCTTCACTAAAATTAATAGGTTTGCTAAGACAATATTATCTTGCCTTGAACTTTATATCATATCCGAAATTTTTAGTATATGAGAAATGCAAATTAATTACACATTAATATTAAGTGTATTCAACTTATGATGGAATTTGTGATGAAATGGCCACCAACTAAACAACTCTCAAAACTTTGAAGTTACATGGATAATTCCATTTAATTTTGAGCATTTATTTAGTGCTGGAATTATCCATATATAACATTTCGCTTAAATGGTGCAATCAATGAAATTGTAACATCTATTTTAATTGAAGAAAAACATAATTTTTTGAAAAGTTACGGAAAAGGAATGGAAATGTGACATTTGTTCTCACTTAGAAAAAACATAATGCTTTTAAAGAGTTGCACAAGAGAATATGCAACACAATAATTATTTATATGGGTTGTAGAAGAAGATAAGAAACACATATTATTATTCTCAAACCTTCAATATCCATTTGAATTCAAAACTTCAAAATTTTAAAAGTTTACATGAATTTGTAAAGGGTTTTCTACTAAGCCAAATGTTGGTGGATATTAAAATGTTTGGGAGGGATGTCCTTTATGGTGCATCTTAGAACTTGCGATGAGGAAGTTTGTTGTATTATGTGTCCCTTTTTTAGTGCCTAGTATGTCTCCATAGACTCCCTTGGTGGGTTACCTACAACTACAAAGAAACACATTGGAAGTATGATAATGTAGAAGAATACACTGGAAAAATGCAGTTCTCCCATTAATTATAACACTCCCCCTTAATGGAGGAATGTATTCTTTACAACACCTAACTTGTCTTCCTTTACAACACATGATCTTCTTGATTAGTGATGTCTATGTCTACTTCAACTTGCCATTTTTATCATAGTTCTATGATGTTGATGACCATATAAAGAAACAACCATCGACTAGAATGCATGAGTAACTAGTTGTTGCAACCGCTAGTTTAATAGGATGTCCTTCATGTACATGTGTTGTTCAACCATTCTTCCATCACATGTATTCATCCCTGCATTTGTGTCTATAACTCCCCCGACATCATCATTATTCTAGGTTTTATTTGGTTTACCCATAACCACACTCTATCATTACATCTTTGGATTTTCTATGGATGACCCAAAACCATCACACCTCAAGTGGTTTCTATTTACCACAAACATCACACCAACATGAAGTGATTTCATCTAACCACAAGTTATACATTGCCTTCATGGTTTGTGGATGGCCACAAACCTTCACATAAGGTGGTTTCTAGCTGACTACAAACTATACACTACATCAATGTGATTTTTAGATTACCACAAACTTTATGGGGGTACACTTGCCTCATCAAACTCACATTTGATTCAAGTACATAAAATTCTCATACTTCACTCAGATATATCAAGTACATACTCAAACATGACACCATATTTTTTTTTATAAATATACTATGTGACTCTCGCAACTCAAACTTTCAACTTTGATTATCAATCATTACTTATTTTCCTTTGTTGCCACCTTCATTGTTGCCACAATATTTTCACGTGAACTATCACCAACTTTTCTTCTTTGCTACATCCAAGATCATATGAATGTCTTCACTTCGATTTTCCTTATCATTGAAATTCTTCTATATCTTTTTTTTTCTACATTTCCATGATTATTCCATGAAATTTATGCTTCTTCCTACAACCATTGATCATTGATGTCCATATTAAAAAAAACATTTGTCAAGATAAATGGGTGTCATCCACTATACTCACTAATTATCTAAGAATTTTCTTCACCTACATGGTTCATCAACATGTTAAACTTGATCCAAATTACTCACTTATTGAGATTACTCCATCTCACATTTACCCTTTATTCCACATCAAGCTTAGATACAAGTCTACTTGTCGCCCTTGTAACTTTGAGTAGTTGATTTCACAACTTGATGTCACATCCTCTCTATACATAAGAGGATTCTTGCTACATTATTACATGTTCTATTACAAGAATACATGTAGGCCTAACTCAAGAGGGCTTAAAAAACACCTAGGGAATTCAACTTGTACCAAAACTTTTGGAGTGTTAGATTCAACTAATCATGCATTCCATGCACAATTACATCATATGAGCCCATATATTTTCCACATATTTGACACCCTTGAATGTATCTTTATAGAATAGTTTTTGGTTTACCATGAAACATTATGACTTAAAGAAATGACAGTTTCTCCTTGTTAACTTTTGGAGGTTCAAATGAATCATGAACTTTGGAAGGCTTGACCTTATATAATCTTTTTGGCATAAAAGTAACTATTTTCTATTCTTATGCTTCTATCTAACCACAATGTACCTAAATGTTACACTTATTTTATTGTTCCAACACTTGGCTTGTACATGCTTTTTTTTGCCAAAATGATTGCAATATTTTTCTTGCTTGTGCACTTGATTTGTTGCACTGCTACTTGTAGATGACTCACATGTTATCAATGTCCCTACTTTTATGAACTTGATAGTTTCATTAGTTCTTTAACCTTCATAACCAAAACCTTCATTTCTTGGACTTGCATGTATTTTGAATGAATTCCTGGATACCTTGACCATTTATGCCTAAACATTTCCCATCAAAATCCATTTTATACAAAAGCTTGGAATCAATTCCTTTTGTGTGCTTTTCAAAACACGCTATTTCATCATCTTCACTAAGATATTCATCTTTAGAAATATCACCATGATCATCATTATGTGCCTCAAAACATGAGATAGGCACATCAACATTATTATCTTCAATCAAATGACAAGTGTCATAGGAACTATCAATCTTTTGAATCAAGCCACTTGTATCACAAATTTTATCACACTTTACTTTCTCTTGTTTTAACTATTTTACATCATTTTTAATTGCTAACAAGACATTTTCCTTTGCTAATAGTTCTTGCTGCAATGACTCTATCAATTTATTGTTAAGATCAACTACCCATTGATTCATTGATTTCAAACTTTGCTTTAATATGCTGATGTGTTATGTAGCAAGACCAACAAATTCATGATAATGTTTGTTATTTGGTGATCTTAGCTCTATGATATTTCCCACTATGAAATCATTTTCCCTTTGTAATCTCTTCTATTTCTTACAAAGCATCATCAAGTTTTTGTTGTAGTAGGTCAATTTCATGACTAGCCTTCTGAAGTTTTTTTCTTCCTTAGTCCATTTAAAAAAAAAAAAACTCACTTTTTAAAATAAACACAATGATAGAGTTAGGTATTGAGATTCACTAAAGTGTTGTGTTCTTATCTTTTAACACTTATAGCACTCACTGCTACTTCAAATCTCCACAACAGTTATCTTATTCTTTGATATCTAGATCAAACCCCACTATGATCCACACAAATCTCAGTTCTGCTCCTCACACTATTTTCACAGCAAGTCGAACTGTTCTACTTTCGTTGCTCCTCAAGTTCCTTCAAACATATCAACATTTGGCTAGTTACTATTCCTTTCTAACAAACTTTGATACACCTATTTTGAAAATATTACACATCATTGATTCATCGATGTGCCTATATGCCCAAAGAAAAAGTGATCAATATGGATGCACACCTTCAAGAATTTGTGCTCTGCATGATCCCCACACACTATATTCTCGTCATTTCATAGTTGTCTTTATTTAGTGTTCAAATTCCCGTGGAAGCTACTGCTATTGTTGAAACCGCCCATCTCCTTGGCCCACGAGAGCTTTGTAATTACATTCCTTTGCTAGAGTTTTTGCTCCACAACTCCTCCTACCACAGTAGACGATTTTCTTGATATATTGAGAAACAATATGCAAGAATTGCAAACAAGTGAGAATATTCACATGGAACTTTCTAAGAATTGCTCTTCGGCCTTTCTATCGACCCCTTGCCCGATAATCACTCACTCAAGAATACTCACTCCGAGAGGGTCATTCAACTGTTGGAAGCCGCATGGAACCATGATTCACGCACCACTTTAAATCTCGTCTGTGAATTGAGAGGCCTATTAGGAATGGGCAAATCAGATCGACAGGGCTTTTACGCGGTCGAGTGCTAGATCCATTAAAAGTCACCCCAGCCCTTTGGTTGCTAATGTGTACACTCAATCAATTTGTTTATTTTAAAGACCACCTCGATATTCTTCATCGAGTTTTACAGGGATCAGAAGCCACAGAAAATTGGAAAGCCGAAAGAAGTACTCACAAGGCAAAAAATCAGGTATGCAAATAAAAAAAGTATTTTCACCCAGCGGAGGTCCGTTATTTCGTTTGGAAGGGTGCTGCTGCAAGAGAAGCCGAAAAGCTTGTTGCGATGCAGATCTCGCGGACATGTAGACGATGACATGTATGTGTATGGATCTTTTCTTTCAACGGTGCATGTGTATGGATCTTTTCTTTCAACGGTGCATGTGTGACCAGTTGATATCTTGTGACCGTATTACACCCATATGAATCCGGTTATGCATAGCCTTCAAGTCCAAAGCCCAGAACCCCACACTCCTTGACCTGAGTCCTATACAGTAACATTTAAATGGAAAGCATATTGAAAAGTTGCATCCAGAGCATGTATTTTTCTCCTAATAATCTACACTGGGAATAAAATTGGGCAACTATTTTCTATATGGATATTGCCCAATTTGGTAGCCGTATGCAGGGCAGAGCTAGTAGTGAGATGATGAAACTTCAGAACAGAATCAAAACCCAATGAAATGAAATGGAATTAATTTCGAAAAAAGGCTTACAATATTCCGAAAACTTTGATGTTTCTTTTGGAAGCGAAACTATGCGGATTTTTCTGAACTAAACTATATAAAATAACCAGTGGATATATGGAGACTTAATGGGCAACTATTACATAAACGATTGATGGTGAATGATTTAAAGCGCCTTAATCAGATATGAATTTATGGTTTATCCAATTAACATTATACTTTGGAGGAATAATTTCACTGCCAGGGCCAACCCTTGAAACTCTCATCCCAAAATATGCATAATGCTTCCTTCTGTCTGAACACATCCTTAAAAGCCTTATCACAGTATATGTATAACAATTACTCATTGATATAGTGGAACAAGCTTGGATTGGATTAGATACAAGTAATTTCGATACATGGATATCCTTGGATTTTATTAGAAATGGCAGTTACCTCTCCCCGTGCCCTTGTCTGATCTGACTCAATGGTATTGCTTTTGTTATATAGCCCTTAAATAAAATATTGTCTAATGAATTATTTCAAAGCAACAAAGCCGAGAGAAAGGCAGATAGTTCAGCATTCCAGTACACAAGCGGAAAGGCATAAGAATAGGTGGAATGGAAAATGCTATTTGCAACCCCATAGCCTCATTAATGCGGGGCTACATGTGCAGGAGATAGCCACCTCGCGTTTAGATAATAAAAAAAAAACGGCGTAGTACCCACCTCGCGTGTTATAAACTCCTATCTCCTGTGCATGTAGCCCCGCATTAATGAGGCTATGGGGTTGGAAATAGGAGTTGCTAGGTGGGGCAAAATGAATAAATGCTCACAAAACAGAGTGTACAATTTTTTCGATTCAGAGTGAAGACATTGTACTTCTCTGCTCTTCGGTGTTGTAGATGAAGGAACCATGGAAATGGTCGGGAAGAGTTTATGGATTGAAATAATTAAAAATTATGTCCTCCTTAAAACTGCTGCTATTGCTATGAGCAGTAGAAGCAGAGATCAGCATAGCTTTATTGCCCAACAGCTGGCACAGCTGGAACTTCTTCTCGCCCGCGGTCTCCATATTGTTGAAAGAAAGTCGGCCATCTCGTTTCTGCATCGATATATTTGGCTTGCAGCGCCTTCTCACATAATCTTCTGGAATATAAACATCCATAGCCAGATCCATGGAAAACGTAAAGGCTGCTACTGGAGGTTATCACAAATAATGAAAAGGGCCAATCTGCTATAAAAACTTAGGTAATTAAAAGCACCAAATATTCAGGATACAGGAAGACTGAAAAATGGAGTGATGTATAAATGGGCGCCTGATGAAAATCGCATGAACTTCAACTAACCATGTGCATGAACTGACAGAGCGGGAGGTATATAAGTAGAAAGTAAAAGCAGTGGGCGTTTGGCGTGGACTGGAAAAGGCAGGGGTGCAGATATTATATGATGCATAGTGGCCGTAGACTGGGAACAAGTAATAAATTGGGACTATTCTTGAAATCTGGGTGCCTGCCCAGCGGGAATTAGTGGCCGCGGGTTGTGATATAAACAGTGGGTTTTAATGCTCGCGGAAGGTAAATCAAAGAGTGGGCTGATTTGTTTTGTCAACAAAGCAAAAGCAGTACGTAAAAGGTTAGTGTACCTGGTATTATGGAGTGAATTCCATAAACGGGGAAAGAAACACGCACCTTCCAGGTAATGAAGTGGCAAACTCCAACGAGTCAAAATTGATGGGGAGTCCAATAAAGTAAGCGTTAGGTCCTTTCTTTGTCACCTCTGGTTGGCCGATCAAACACAATGACGTGACGAAAAGCAAGCCGTCCTTACACTGACAACCACTAAACGTCGAACTGTTTTCTTTGAATTCGATACGCGAAGGGACTTTGGTATGTTAGAATATGAATTTGTTATGACAGATGACTTACCCCATGTGACCACCGATTTTCTTGGTGACCATTCATTGCAGGGATGGTAATGGAAGTTATCAGATTTGAAAAGGCTCGATACATGCATTAAAAACATGAATTTATGCATAACTCATTAATGGGCAATGTACTATGAGAGACGAAGTCATTAGTTTATTAATAACTTTCATGAAACTTAATCGAAACTTGATGGGAAGGTTCGTTAATCGAACAGTGTTGTGGTTATGAGAAAGGCGTGATTAGGATACTAACTATTGCTCCAAAGGTGCAAAGGCGTAAAGAGCCTAGCACATGATTGTTAAATTGAAAAGAAATTCTATTTTGATTTTCATAATTAAATAAATAATAATTGATATATTAAATATAAGTTTTTTTGGTTATATATATATAAATTAAAGATAAATTAAATATATATATATATATATATATGTTTTTATAACTAAATAAATAATAATTAATATATTAAATTTAAATTTTTATTTTGTGTAATTGTTTATATATATATAGTAAATCAATATAATTTGGCTTCGACACAATATTCTTTATCTATATAGCTATAGTAACTTAATGTGTTCAATGAATGATCCTGTAACATACCCTCTATCCATCCCATAGCTCAAACTAAGGGTAAAATAAAGCGTTACTATCATTGCCCTGTGTCTGATTATGGAAATAGGGTCTAAAAGTTTTGTCATTTTTCAAACTTCCCAAAACTCAAAATAAATATCAACATTGTGTTTGTCTCGTTGAGAGCTTTTCGGTGATATAAAATTTTCCCCATCTGAATCATGGATTAAAAGATATAGCCATTTAAAGAATTTCCCAATAACTTTTTGACACATCACTGGGTTCTGGCACGTGGCACCCACCTGGTCCCCACGTGGTACTAACATGCCATCCTATCTCACCGACATGTCATCATACTAGCATGTCCACATCATTTGTCATCCTAAACTACATCAACGTGGCATAAGCCACATCACCACATGTGACCCCTTCCAGACCCCTTTCCAAGGCTTATAATGCATGGATTTCTCATTTGAACAAAAAATCAATCCTCAACCAAATCCCAAGTGTACAATGAATTTTTACGGGGCGATACAGAAATCCCTCCCCGTCATCCAATTCTCCCGCAACTCTCCTATGCATGCAGAACTTGCATCTCTCCTCGCACATTGCAATTTGCTCATTTTTCCCTTATAGGCTTCGGCTGTCGACCACGATTTCCCCTAGATGTACTTGCCCATTCCTTAAATTTGATGTTGAGACAACTCTCTCAACTACCAATCCATGCTTAATAATTGTGGAGAGGAGACAGTTGAACCAACCAAGTTTTCACATTTAATGATTCGGACTAGAGGGAGAAATTAGTGGGCTATTTTCAAATTCAAATATCAAGCAAAGGGTTTGACAAAGGTGGTTTGGGATTATTTACAAGGTGAACCCTCAAAGTGCCCTTACTATATCCCACTCATGGTATCATGGTCCCTCATGTCTCAGTCAACTATTTGACATCTTCATTAATTAAAATGAATACATATATATAGACATCTTCATTAATTAAAATGAATATATATATATATATATATATATATATATATATATATATATATATAGTTCAACTTGACATGGTAATGAAATGTTCATGGTAAAAATAAAACAACGTTAAACAAAATTAATTAAAAATTGTGAGTAGGTCAAAATTAATTAAAAATTGTGAGTAGGTCAAAATGGGGACATTACAAGCATCCAACACATATTTATGTGAGCTCATATACATTCAGTTATTGCAAAGTTAACCTACTTTCGTTTCAGCAGTTGATCAACAACTAATAGAAAGTGGCCCCTTATTAAACATTGAGTTGACCTTGGGTCATTGATCAGTAACTAATAGCAAGCCACCCCTTATTTAAGACTGAGCTGACCTTGGGTGAAGTTGTACAGAGTTTGGGCCTATACAAATGGGGAGAATGGAAATCACTTTCCCTTATAGACTAAATCCATTAGCTCTTCTAATAAATGCACATATCTTCTTCTAATAGAATATATTTCAACCATTGACAATAATAACTAATGGAATATTTGAAATCAGGCTCATTGACACATATAGCCTAGAAACATTCCCTAGAAATCTACCACATTGTGATTTCTGAAATAGTAACTTCATTTTCAGGAATAGTCACTGGGTCATCACTCTACTTTAATGATCCATCATCATTTTGAAGAAACATTTTAGCATAAGAAGGCCAATACACTAAAAATATTGTGATTTCCATGTATACATCTATGAATTAGGCTCATAATTTCCCTCTTGAATTCTCTTTATTGATAACTATATTAATCTGCATCAGCATGATCCTTAGTCCTAGCCTTAGAATTAGTGATCATAGCCTAGTAACAATTCCACCTTCATAATGAAGCAATATCCAGGAAGAAAATCCATATGGAATCAATATTTGGTTTGAACCAATAATGAGGCACGAACTTTGACAATTCGTATCTACTTTGGTTGTACACCAAAACCTGCAATATTATATATCTAGAAAAAATGTGGAGATGCAATTTCTAATGACTCTGGTCCCACTAAATTTGATTGTCATTCAAGGCTCAAAAGGTTACGTTAATAGGAACGTAAACTGTTATATTTCACCCACATTTGATTTAGTTATGAAGCCATTCTCATAGAATTTGGTCATGTCAGTCAAAAGTGTTTTCTCCCTGGAATCAAATTGTTGCTTTTAGCCCTTGACTAGACTGGCACACATACACCTCTGATAGAGGTAAGGTATATAATATATCATTGTCAAGTTCTTTAAGTCTACTTTATAGGGGAATAGTTGCATTCATATTTGACGTCCTTTGTAGACAGATATGACTTTGATAAGATGTTGTTATTTTTGACTTTGATCTACAACTCATTCAGAAGCTGAAATTCCATTGACCGAAACTTCTTAGTTACATCTCCAATATATGTAAAATCATACATGCGAGGAAATCTCTCTGAGTCAACTTTCCAAAAAGTCTCACTCAAATCTGTAGTTTGTAGCAAAAGTTATAGCACCAGAAAGGTCAGGTACTATTTTTGAGCTCCTAGCTCTAATCACGATGGTTGTAATAACATTTGCAGAGCCCCCAATAGCACAATAGCATAATGTGATTCAAAAAACATCGCAAATTATTATAATTATTCTCCTACATATTTGTTGGTTTGGTTCTTTATGCTTTCATTTTCCATTGCTCTCACTATTACTCATAATGCAGTGGCTATGAACGACCACTCTTGTTAACCACAAGGCAGAATTAGGGCTTGAAGTTGGGTTTGTCGATCCAAAGAAAGCTATTTCTATCCATCTTAACAGTACATCCACCAACTGCAAGCATGGTACTTCCCAAGACCCCTTAAAAGCTTGTCCTAAGAATATTTCACAAGGTAATAAATTTCTCCCCAATGAAACTAGTACTGATATTTTTATTAATGAGTATTATTTTGTTTGTAATAAGCTGAATAGGAACACACTTCTCTGCTTTGTCAGGTGGATTCTATTAGACGACATCATAAAGTAAGTCTGGGATCCACAAGCATGTTATCTCCAAAGGTTGTTGAGCATTTGTCTGGAAAGTCTTTCATGAGGTAATTAATTCCCCCCTTACTAAACTCCTATGGAAATTTCTATTGATGAGTGTTTTGGAGTTTTTGATAAGCTCAAAAGGCACACTTCTTGGCTTTGTCAAACATAATCCACGAGTGGCCATTATAAAGGCCTTGGTCAAGTAAGTCTAAAATCCACATGGATTTGTCTATCTGATCACCCAAAGTGTCACAAAAGGCTTTTGGTTGTTCTATTTTCAAGAAATGTTGAATTGTACTACAACCAAAGAACATTTTCCTATGCTTTCCAAAAGAAATATTTTGCTCATAAACATAACATGAAAAAAATACTCATAAATGATCTCCTCATAAAGAAAGAGAAAAGGTATTTGAAAGTAATTGACCTTGCAATCATTTATTCCAAAATGGAAAAATCATTTTTTTTCGATTCTTAGAAACTTGATATTAACTCTTGGATAAGGCTCATGGCATAGCAAACTGGCATTCATTCAAGGTAGATAAATTTGTTTGCATATTACTCCATACTTTGTCAGTTATATGTCACTTATATGTATGCATGCATTTTCTACATTTCACATCAAAAAGAATTGTAACCACAATGAAACACAAATGCCTACATCATTCAAGATAAATCAAATGGAAACAAATAAGCCATCCAATGAATAGAGAAGAATCAATAGAGTCAAAATTGAAGCATAAAAAAAATCCACATGTTACCATATTTGTATCGATGTTTAGAAATTGCACAAGAATACAACTAGGACATCTTAGGTATCCCCATCTTTATGATGTTTGGACTTTGAATTACCGCACCAGTTCTTCAAATCGATTCTAAATAGAGAAGGAACATTCTTCACTATTATCATAAACAATTAGCAACAATATCCCCAAATGCCAACAATCTTCTCTAAAATTGATAGGTAGTATAAGACAATATTCTCTTTCCTTAAACTTTATAACATATTTGAAATATTTAGTATATGAGAATGCAAATAAGTTACAAATGAAAATTGTGTATTCAAGTTGTGACAAAATTTGTGATGAAATGGCCACCAGCTACACAAATTTCAGAACTTTGAAGTTACATGGATAATGCCATTTGATTTTGAGCATTTATTTGTTGTTGCCATTATCCACACATAGAATTTTTCTTAAATGGTGCACTCAATGAAATTGTAACATCTATTTTAACTGAAGAGAAACATAATGTTTTTGAAAAGCTACAAAATTGGAATGGAAATGTGACATTTGTTCTAACTGAGAAACAACATAATGCTTTTAAAGAGTTGTAGAAGAGAATGTGCAACACAATAATGCTTTATATGGGTTGTAGAATAAGATATGCAACACATTCTCATTGTCAAACCTTCAATGGCCATTTGAGTTTGAAACTTTAAAATTTTAAAATTCATGGATGAATTTGTAAAGGGTTTTCTACTAGGCCAAATGGTGGTGGATGTTAAAAAGTTTGAGAGGGATGTCCTTTATGTTGCATCTTAGAGCTTTCCATGAGGAATTTTGTTGTATTATGTGTCCCTTTTCTAGTGCCTAGTATGTCTTCATAGACTCCCTTGGTGGGTTACCATTTTTTACAGGAAAGAAAAATCGATAGGTTGTCTAGTAAAGTGATTGTTGAAAGAAAGGTCAAGTAGATAGAGAATAGAGTGCTTGCATTGAGAACCAAAAATAGGTTGATTTCTCTCTTTAAACATATTGCTTTTAATTGACACCCATGTACATGATAAAAGTGTCTACATAAGTGGAGCTATTGTTGATGGGTGGTTGTAGGTGGAAATATAGCATAGATCAAGTCTATTATCATATATTCAGTTCTAGTTATCGAAATTGACATGAGTGTTGATTTATCCAATGTTTCAAATCCCATATAGGTCCATGTTGTATCCCTTATAGATATGAATCATCGAAGGACCCATCTAAAAAGGATCTAGTAACACATACTCAAAATTTTAACTTAAGATAAAAAATCATTGTCTTACTATTGCATTATACAGTATCTATGATAACATTCAATACATCCATGAATGATGCAACAAAAAATATCTTAGAAGGACCTATAAAAAGAAGACTACCAAGAAAGACTTGACAACTCAAAAAACCAAATCAATGCAATCAAATTTCACATTTTCAACTTATTTTAATTAGAGGATAAGGAAATATGGAAGCAATTTATGGATATATAGTATTTTCATGCAATAAAATCTGGTCCTTGCACAATCCTGCTGCTGTTTCCTTTATTTTGTAGAATAATTATAACAAAAGTTTATTCTACACTCAGAACTTTGTGACAATAACAACAGTTTATTCTACACTACAAATTTGTTATAGGGATTCAAATTTAAAAAATTTCTTGAAATGAGATGGGCTTCGAGGAACATCAAGCAAATTTTCCCAAAAGATGTATCATTTATGCTAAAATATTCGATGACAGATAATATGTGCAACACGCACAATAGTAAAGGAGGAAATAGTGTATGCATTAGGAAGAGAGATTTGCAAGGTCAAAAGTCATTTCTATTGCTTTACACCATGATCATATAGTTTTTTCCTTTGTCCATCCCAAAATTTTGGATAAAATAATGTAGGTTCTTCCTTTTTAGCTCTAGAGGAAAAGATCTACTCCTTAGTCCAAAGATATGCTCTTGGTTCCAAACACCAGTCATGAGACATGTGTGGAATTTTCCATAAATTGCAGTGACTGGAAATTTATTCTTCTAACTGATTAATTATGCAGTTTATTAGCTACAACAAACAATGAATAAATCACATTGCAATTCTTCACAAAAAAAAACTACAGAAATAAAATAGGAACTGAGAAATATAGAGCGCACACAAAATAAAATTTGACACAATTATTTTGGACAATTGTCCCTAGAAATCCTAATGTGAGAAAATCGGTACAATAGATGAGTGTTTTATTACTATGCAACAGTGAAAATATGAGTGCAATCTATGGATTCCTAACTGGCTATCCAATCAACAAATATTTGACAAAAAATATAAGAGATAAAATTATCTCTCTCCACAAGCAATCCCAACACAAACTTGCCTCTGAAAATTGGTCGTCCAGACCCTTGTGTAGATCCTCTACATAGTCTTTGCGCTGCCTCTCACATGTTTGGTTGGAATCCCTCTCTGATCAAGTCATCCTACCTATCTCTGTTATTGGAAGTGACCCTTCGGACCTCTGGAATACTTTCCCGACCTCTAGAAGCTAAATCAACCTCCCTCCTAGCTAAAGCAAACTACCATACTGAAGCACATGCACAACTTCTTAATGGAATACTTTTGTCACTTGTTGTTGCCTCTCATGAACTAGAATCTCCTCCGGAGTCGTTGCCTCAGCCCCTCACTAGCTCTGCTTCCCTTCTGACTTAAACTCCTCTTCCTTGCTCAATTGTTGATGTTGGATAACTCGATCTACCAAGGAAAATTTATCTCAAGTTTGTTTATCTCCAACCCCATCGACCTCCTCTTACAATATCTCATTGGCTCACCAACGACCATCATTAAATCCTCATTAATGGATAAGATCATCTTTGAGTCGATCCATGTGATTTTCTAGAGATATCTCACCTTTCTCAATTAATTCATGTTAATTAATCACTTTTCCTAACTTAGACTTAGGAAATATTTAATTACTGACTAATTAACTTAATTAAGCCATATCTAGGTGTTTTTTTTTTCTCCCCTGGAATCTAGAGTTCTTGTGTTTCTAAACCTCTTTGACCAAAGTCAAGACTAGAACACCTGTACGATGCTATCCAACCATAAAAAACTAACACTCCCTCTTAGCGAGGAAGGTGTTTTGGACGATCTCAAAACATCCTCCCACACATGTTGTTGATGTATGACAACTGTGACAACCTACCACTTCCCATCAAGCTACTACGCAACTCTGATTCATCTGCCACTCTGTGTTGAACCACCCTGAATATGCATTGCTGCTGACACTGTTCTCAACTTTGCACTATGTTTCAATTGATCTCATGTTATTTTTGCTGCTACAACTATTGCAACTAATAACAAATCTTTGAATCAACTATGTCATTGGAGTGGCTCTAAAACTGTCTCAAGTGACTAGAAACATAGTGAATAGTGTTCCTTACCTATTTAATGAAAATTTCTAAGCCACTGTAGACTTTCAAGTATTTGACATTTATATTTATTGCCTTTCTCAGCCCTTGTACAAGTTCTTCGTATTCTACAATGTTATTTGTGCATTCAAATTCTAGTCTACACGTGAGGATAGTCTTTTCCTTACTAGGGTTAATGAGAATGCACCCTCCACCTGCATCGTCGTTAGACTTCGATCCATCAAAACACAATGTCCAAAACAAACTATCTATAGGTTTATTTACACATGAATCTACAATATTTACACATCGTGAGGTATCAATCTGCGAAAAATTCTGAATTTATGAATAGAAAAATGTAGATGAATAAGGAGATAATTGAGCACGAAAATTTCCAAAAAATGATTCTAAAAAATAATTCCCCGGGATATTATTAGTAAAGGAAATAGGTTCATTTCTTCTTCCAAATTAGTGACAATATATTTCATATGCCTATCTTGATCAATTCGGATGATTGGACTTTCGGGTGATGTGTAGTGGGGGTATGCGTGTTCCAATAAAAGGTTATATGAATTGAAAAAGTGAGTTAGCATGGTACATGGCTACTTACGTCATCCTGCGAGGTTAGACCCTGGAAGGAACAAAGGAGGCATGCTTAAGGAATCACTGGGATGATTGGAATTCAGGGCGAATTGTAGTGGGGGTATGCGTGTTCCAATAAAAGGTAGTATGGGCTTTAAGTAGATGAGTCGATTCATCATGGGAATAAAATCCCAAAAGGAATAAGGGGTTTGCACATTGTAGAGGGCTGGGATGATTGGGAGTGGGAATGCACGGAAAGGGAAAGGTTCGACGCCCAATAATAAAGTGAAGGAAGAAGTGTGAGTGGGGTCAAAAACTTGGGTGAGATGATTAGTTTCCTTGATTCTTAGTTGTCCCATTTCTTGTAAATGGATGGATCATATCTAACTCCCGGGGAAGAAGGGCTAGAATGACATGTAAAAGAGAAGGCATGAAGGGCAACGAAAAGAGCCACAAGTCACATGATATGGCAGAGGAGGAGCCCACATAAGGTGTTGATTTTTCCTAGAAGGCATATCTCAGACATATTTGAAAGGTGAGACTTGTGAATGGCTTGGGGAAAAACCTCTAGGCAACGTGTCAAGCAAAGAAATAAAGGGCACAAAAGCATTAAAATAAAGTCTTATTAAAGAGTAAAAGCCCTATTCCTATATTTATTTGTATAATGCCCAGCTGCGGTGGTTCTTGGCCTTTAGCTTTATTATATATTTTATTACATAATATAAAATTCATCCCTAAACCAAATATATGTATTAGAATATAAAACCAAAGGATTTTTAGAGTTTTTTAAAAGAAATGTTATGGAAAATTCAAATTTAAAACTTTAAAGGTTCCCCATTCTTTATTAGGGTGCTAAGAAAATGGGGGGTTGTTGTTTGCCACAACAATGTGTAGCTCAACTATGCATAGGACACAATCTGAATAGCAACAGAATATCAAATATGTATTACGATTATTATTCGAAACATTGCATGGCTACACAATATGTTGAAGAAAGAGGATTTAAATGTGTTATTCTTCAATTATGGAGGGGAAATATTTAACTTACTTGATTTTGCATGAAAAGTTATTTAACTTATGCTCCTCCATCGACTTTTAAAAGAAATCACTCATTCTCCTTGCTCTTCTCACCCTGTTTGACATATATACTCATATAATTCAAAATTTATTTTACTTGAAAGCACATACTCTCGAGCAAAACCCCACCTTTATGGGATTTTTTTCTATAACATGATATCTCTATACAAACTCCTTTGTCATCATCTCTCCACCGGTTGGAAAAAAATAAATGCCTCTAGTATTCTCCACTGATCTGGCTCGATCTTCAATTTGTTGGCTCTTAGGATTGCACCAAGGTTGTCACTCAACCACTGCTCGAAAGATCCAACAATGGCTTTGGAGCCATATAAAGCATAATTTGTAGGTGCATTTGGTCCAAGTTTGAATGCCAATGTACTTGATAAGCCATTGGTAGAGGCAATGACTTCTTGACCTATGTTCGAAAGAATGATGCATCCAATGCCACAAGTGCTCTTTGGTTCACCTTTCTTGCAAGACTAACCAAGCATAGAAGCATATTGATCTCCTAAGCACCCATTAATTGGGGTTCTGGTAAAATTCCATCCCTGAAAAATTTCTCTAATCACTTCAGTATTACTAATGGTCTTAGGAAGAATAGTTGTAGTAATTTTCAAAATCTTAAGGGTAAGCGCATGTCAGGAAAGTGTTTTCAAATCTATCAACATGATTCGAGTTTCATTTGAGAAATCATTGACATGACTTCCCTGAACATTTGTTCCATATTTCCTGGATCCTTTAGTGCCCCAGTTAAATTCTAAATCAATAAGATATCCAAAGTCTCGAATAATGCATCACCGTCCTTTACTGCACTCTTAACAACATCTACTAATCCCAACAACCACAAAAGCTTCACGACACTAAAATATGTACTTATTGGTTAGCTAATAGTTTCCCAAAATGATTCTTTCCATTTGGTAATTCGTTTTCCAACCTCCTACATGTATGATGGACATTATGCATCAAGTGTAATATGAAGAAATGCTCATTCTGAAGCCACCATAATCCCCTTCTTTGATGATGCAACACAAATATTTTGAAAGTGAGAGTAAAAATGCTTAGAATTAAACATAAGATTTTGTTTTTTTGGACAATATTGCACACAAACCCAACATAGTAGACAACAATAAAAACATATTCTGAAAAAGGGCAATAAATTAGTTACAATAGTCATAATTATACCATTTTTTTTGTTGCTTTGGGCAACATTTTATATAGGTCCACCATAACCTTCTTTGCCAACAATGAAACACAAAGATTTTGAAAATAGGCAGTAAGAATACTTAGAATTAAAAGTACCCTTTTGTTTTGTTGAACAACACTACATACAAAACCACCATAACCCACTTCCCCAACAATGAAATACAAAGTTTGTGCATGGGTAGTAAGAATTCACAGTATTAAATATAACAATTTGTTGTTTTGGAAAACATTGCAACAAAACCACCATAACTCACTTCCACGACAATGAAGTATGGAGGTTTTGAAAATAGTGAGCAAGTATTTTTAGAATCAAAGTTGAGAAAATTAGTTTTGAAAATGAGCTAAAGGTTTAACTCAAAGTTGACAAAAACTCAATATTATAATTCATTTAAAATGAGGGTTTGGCCTTTCACTTTTGGAATTTATAATCAATGTCAGCAACCTTTTTCTATCCTGCTAAGAGTTTAACTTGCTCGGCAATCAACATGAGGGATTCTTTGGGGGAGAAATACCATACCACGTGCATTCATATTGGGGGATATATATTGAGGAAAAATTTACATAATATATTGGTATTGTCTACCGAGGCGACAAATTTGTCCTAACCACAAAAACTCGCTTGAATCCAACAATTTTTTCCTCAAAAAATTCGACAGTAGGAGTGTGTGAATCATGTTTTTTATGGTGGAAATGGATTCAACACCATTGAAAACCTCCAGGTCACCCCAAATCTTGAAACTTGACAGTTGTAACCCAGATTTCCTAAAATTTCTGCTAGATTTTATGAAAATCTCACCGGAATTTCCTTTGTTTTTGGGGCAAATTTGAAGCCTCGTTAGACTACACATAATATATTGAACATATAATAGGGGGTAAAGTGTTTTTATATGTTGTATGTAAAAAATGGAGCTCAAATTTATTGAAAAATAAAGGGGTATATAACAATGTTAATGAAAAAATGGATACCTACATTATCTAATGAAAGTAGGGGTTTAAAAAATTGGGAAAGTCTATTGGGTTAATATTGGTAGGGGGTTAAATAAAGTGATTTTTAGAGGTATTTTCCAATATGTAGTTGAATTAAGGGTATTGTTTAGTATGCCATGAACACATGTGCTATGTCAAAGGTTTATTGAGTGAAGCCCCCGTGGCAATGAATAACCCACGAGTAGTAGAGGGTCTACCTTGCTACTAGCTAGTTTGACTCACCAGCAGAGTATCAAACTGACTGAGTTAACTCATCTTAGCAACATGATTGGGCCGAGCATCACCCCAAAGAATATGGAAGACTTGGTATCTTTTTCAAATATGCTCAAAATCATACGTATCATTTTGTCTTTTTGGACAACATTTCAAATAGTTACAAACCCACTATAACCCACTTCCAAAATATTGAAGCACAAAGATTTTGAAAATGGATAGTAAGGACACAAGGAATCAAACATACCATTTTGCTATTTTGGACGAGGATTGAGGTAATCTTCATTTGGGTATCAAGGAGTTTCTTCATTTCATTAGTCTTGGTCTTCTCTATGCTATTGATGGATTGTTCCATATTTTTCACGCTTTGTTACATCTTATAACTAAAGGACTTGAGGGCTACCCCTCTCTTCTTAGGTCGTATGTGCACATCATCATCATCGGTGGCACTCATAGAAGCCAAGTTGGGCTTGGATTCAATGGAGGTTGCTTTACAAATGCTATCCACATCATCACCCTTGACAACCACTTCTTCTTCCTCTTCCTCCTCTTCCTCTTCTTCTTCATGGGGATTTTTCCCAGAATCCCTATGCACAATGTGCTCAACAAGCTTATAAAATAGAAACATGGAAGTCTCTTTATGTAACTTGGCCTTCTTGTAGGATTTCTTGAGGCGATTCCACTTCTCTTTGTACTGGACTCTATTGTAATTAACGTTGTAGGCAACATTGACAACATCGATGATTTGACCCAAGTGAGTTTTCCCCAATTGACCCTAGCTAACATTGAATCGCGTGTCTTCGAACATGAGGAGAAAGACACCAATGGTGATATTGGGCCATAGTGCCTCCATTTGGGCTCTAGAAGAGGACTTTGTCATCTCTTTTCTTTTAAGGGACAACGGGGTATGATTTTCATTGAGATTCTAGGATTGAATTGAGGGTGATGCCATGGGATTTTGTAGGACTAACCTTATGCAGGCTATGGACTCCTGCTTTGATCGAAGATGGTGTTGTTGGTGGTGCGATTCAAAGTGCCCGATCTTCGGAGCCTTCATCGCATCACCTCTCCAGCACAGAACACCGCTAGTTCCATTCATCAATCCACAAATGTGATTTTTTCCTACTGCTATTTTTGATAAATCTTCCGGTCAAACCAACTGCTTTGACCCTATGAAACATACTTTAAAGCACAACTAAATATGATGAACCTCCACGTGTTAGAGTTTAATTCGAGAGAGGAAGACGAAAATAAGACTTTGCGATTGGTTGGGGTGAACAGTGTCTATCCACACTAACCCATAAAGAAACATTTATTAAAATAATCATATATTCGAAACGAAATACTAAAATAAATGAAATAATAGTTTTTTATAAAATTTAAATAATTTAACTAATAAGCCATAGTTAAAAATTAATGATCATATATATATACCACATTAAAAAATTTAGTAACACTATTCTTATTGAAAATTTCGGAAAAAAAATCCTAGTCTTCGAAAAAAAATCCTAGTCTCTATATATCTAACGACTTAAATCTATCATTAAAACCATTTTTTTTATAATTTTTAAAAATTTATTTAAAAATATCTTTTTTTAAAAAATAAAATGTATTATGGCCATTACATCACTCTAGTTTTAAAAGTAGAAAGGTAGTGCTTTCAAGTATTTTGGGTTATAAATAAGGGTATAGTTAAAAAAAGTAATGTTTTAAGTATATGAGGTTATAAATGGGTGCAAGTTATAATGTTTGCATGAAATATTAAATATTTTTATATAAATTAAAAATATAATATTTATTAATAATAATAATTTTAAATATTTATATAATAATTTCAAGAAGAAGAAAATTTATTAAAAGTTATATAATCAATATTTATTAATAATGGTTATAAATAATAATATTTTAATTTATTAATAATGGTTATAAATAATAATATTTAAAATTAAAATAGTAATTATATTTTAAAATATAAATTTATAAATGAATAATGAAAATATTTAGAATATATTTAAAAAATATAATGAAATTTTATCTTTAAAGAAAAAATTGTATATAAAATTGATCTTAATTTCTGATTAATTAAGTATTTAGCGAGATCAAATTTTTCAAAGTGTAAATTTTGTAAGTGCAAAATTTGGAAATAGATTTGTACCTTGGGAACTTTGATCCCTCTCCACCCTTGATGGATCAAAGTTTAACATGGGTTTCTCTCTTAACTATACACACATCATTCCTGTTACTAAGGACCTACCTCCTTCATTTTAAACAACACAACGATAAAATATTTTAATTATAGGAAACTTTTTATTTCCTATTTCTTTATATATAGAGAGAATTGACATTAAAACATTTTACATGGTATTGGCATTAAAATATTTTATTTTACTCTCTCTCTGTCTATATGTATGTCTCTCTCTCTCTATATATATATATATTCAAATTGTTCTTTGCATTATCATTGAATCAAGATATTACATACACAACAACAATAGGCCTGTGATCTTCTACCAAAAGGAGAGAGTGAAAGAGTAAAAAAGAGACAGTTATGCTTGTAGAAATTTTGAATAATTTAACACATATTCAATGGAGATTATCCTGATCATGTACTATTGCGGAAAACATACACAATACATAAGCTCCTCTACGTTGATCATCAATATAGCAGCATCAATAACAATAAAACATCAAGAGCATTCACACATTAACACAGTATGTATCCCGGGGAAAGCATCTCGCTAAAAACCCCAACTATCTGTATATTAATGATTAAGTCATGTAACATTACACAACATAATACTTCTCACAAGTATCTCCACCTCTGTTACACACAATACAGCTCAGATCTGATCTCCAAATCTCTTCCACTGCTTGCCTGCCTCCACTGCTCAATACCTGCTCAAGAACTGATGAGAATGGCTCACCAAACTCGTTTTTCACCTGCAAAATAGTCACTCACTCTTTGTTGGACGTGAGCACAAGCTATAATGTGGGCAAATACGTGAGCAAACTCATTGGCATACTCAATCCCTTGATTGTGCAAGATCTGGTGCACAACTATAGTCACCACTGATAGCAATCTGATTCTCTACCACCTGTCCCTATTGAACTGAACATGCACTGACATGCAACTGAGTTAACTGATGTATTCATTAGTTGTATTATGAGTTAATAACTTGTGAATTAATTAATAACTAATTCACCCAACTCATCTCTAGTCTATTTGCCAGTTAGACTAAATACAACCAATTTAACAAAGCTAAACTGAACACAACTCCATCAACTCCACAATCAACTCCACCAAACTCAACTGATTGAGTTCTAACTGAAGTCATGCATGCAACAACTCAACTGACTCATAAGAAAAGCGTATTTCCTTCTGACAGCTGCATGTGCCACCTCTGTAGCTCAAACTGAAGTGCTCCAAGAGAATAAGATTAAGTTTATAGTCCAAATATTATTGCGAGATAATAATATTTGAATTTTCTATTTTTGACAGCCAGTCTAAAAATAGACTTTGATCACTCACACTGTGATCACTCACACTTTCATAAAAAATAGAAGTCCATCTATTTTTCCCAACTTGATCAATCATCCATAAACAACAACCTGCAATCCATAGACATGATCCATATGTCTAAAAATAAACATAGTCTAAAAATAGACTTGCGCCAAAAATAGCCTGCGGGCCCACTTAGTGAAGGCGACTCTTTTCACTAAGCTCCATAATCTTGTTGCAATCTCAACACTCCCTCTCGACAAGATATGGATTATCAGCAACCCCTATCCTGCCTCGGTGGTACTTGAATTTGCTCCTGGTGAGAGCCTTCGTCAGAATATCAGCATCCTGATCCTCCGTTGGAATGTACGAAAGTAACATGATCCTCCGCTGCACACAATCTCTGATATGATGGTACCTGATGTCAATATTTAGATCTATCATGAAATACAGGATTAGCCGAGAGTTTAATGCAACTCTGGTTATCACAGTAAATCACAGTAGGATCCAAATGAGAACCGAACAAACCAACTAGGATCTTCCTCATCCATATAGCCTCGCATGCAGCCAAACTTGCTGCCATATACTCGGCCTCTGCTGAACTGAGTGCCACGGATCTCTGTTTCCTGCTGTACCAAGAAACTGCTGTCGATCCAATACTGAAGACCCCTCCTGATGTGCTCTTTCTGTCTGTTGGGCTCCCTGCCCAATCTGCATCCGTGAAGCCACATAGCTTCACCTCATCCTCCTGTCTGTACCACAAACCATATCCCGATGTGCCTCTCAAGTAGCGCAATACATGCTTGCCCGCCTTCCAGAAGAGCTTGGTAGGCTTAACCATAGCTTGTGAAAGCTGGTTAACTGCATAGCATATATCAGGTCGTGTATTGACCAAATACATCAACGATCCCACCAATTGTCGATAAACAGTGGCATCCACTTCTTCTCCCGAAGTGGCATCCTCCTTCCTCCAACCTCCAGGAAGAGGAGTATCAACAAGCTTGCAGCCATGCATGTTGAACTTCTCCAGCATCTCCCGAGCATACTTGCCCTGAGAAACAAACAGTCCACCACTGCGCTGCCATATTTCCAATCCCAGGAAATAGTGAAGGAGGCCCAAATCCTTCATCTCAAACTCTGTAGCAAGATCCTTCTTGCATGATAGTATCAACAGCTCATCACCCGTTAGAATCAAATCATCAACATACAGTACAATGATAAGCAACTTACCCCCCACCACAATCTGGTATAGGTTCAGATCCGCCTCGCTCTTGGAGAATCCAAGTCCTGTGAAATAGTTGTCTATCCGTGTGTACCAAGCACGTGGTGCTTGCTTCAACCCATACAGCGCTCTCTTGAGCCTGCACACATGCGACTCGCTGCTGAAGACTTCAAAGCCTTCAGGTTGCTCAATGTACACCTCCTCCTCAATGACTCCGTTGAGGAACGCAGTCTTCACATCCATCTGATGAATGTGCCATCCCATCTGCGCTGAGAGAGCAAGAATCGTCCGTATGGAAGAATACCTTGCGACAGGTGCAAAGGTCTCCTCATAATCGATCCCCTCAATCTGTGAAAAGCCTCGGGCAACAAATCTTGCCTTGTACTTCTCCACACTCCCGTCAGTTGCCTGCTTAACTTTGTAGATCCATCTCGAACCCACCACTGATTTCCCTTCCGGTCTAGGAACAATCTCCCATGCACTGTTTCTGACAATAGAATCATACTCTTCCACCATGGCATCTACCCATGCGGGATCCTCCACAGCTTCCTCGAAAGAGGATGGCTCAGTCACAACACACTTGCTCATAAGAGCCATGTATCCAGTGTACCGATCAGGTGACTGTCTTTGCCTGCGTTGGGCTGTAGGTGGTCCTATATCTTTCTCTGCATCTTGAGCCAGTCGCTCAGCTTCTGTCAAGCGCTTTTGCCCTCTGATGGTTGGCGCTGCATGAGTGGTCTCTTCCACTCCATGAACCTCGTCCTGTGGCTGATCCACGTCCTGAAGCTCATCCTTAGGAACTAATAGCTCCTCATCTGCATGCAAGTGTAGCTCCCTCTCAAGCGAACACTTCATGGCTTTCTCCTCCTGAAATTTTATATCTCGTCGCACAACAGTTTTACCACTGTCTGGCAAATACACACGATAGTTGTGGGGCGTATCAGTGTACCCCACAAATATCCCAACCTCTGCGGTCGGCTCCAACTTCTTCCTGGCATCCTTCGTCACATGCATGTAAACGTTAGCACCAAAAATCCTCAAATGAGAAAGATCAGGCTTCTTACCAGAATAAGTCTCCTCAGGTGTACTCATGCCAAGTATCCTATGAGGACAACGGTTCTGCACATAAACCGCTGTATTGCATGCTTCCGCCCACAAGTGAAGGGGTAGGCCCTGATCATGCAACATTGCCCGTGCAGCACCCACAATCGTTCTGTTCTTCCGCTCAGCTACCTTGTTCTGCTGTGGGTTATGGGGAGCTATGAGCTCTCTACGAATCCCTTCTGCCTTGCAAAAATCCTTGAACTCGTCCGAGATGTATTCACCACCATTATCGCTCCTAAGAGCCTTCACCTTCTTGCCCGACTCCTTCTCGACCAGTGCTTTGAATTCACAGAACTTTGAATATGTCTCGCTCTTCTTTTGCATGAAGAAGATCAAGCACTTACGAGAGAAATCATCAACACAAATCACATAATACTTGTGTTTTGCTGTTGAAGCAACTGAGAAAGGTCCACACACGTCTGTGTGAATTCTCTCAAGGATCGTCGTGGCGCGACTATCCTTCTTGTGAAAGGTGGCTTTCACAAACTTCCCCAAAGTACACCCCTTGCACTGATCTGACTGCGCAAGTGTGCCTTTAGGAAGCCCTGTAGTGATCTGCTGCAGTATCTTCAAGGCTCCATGGTGAAGGTGACCCAATCTCCTGTGCCACAACTCGCCATCATCCCGGCTCACCAATCCTTCTGCCTTGCCTGCCATTGCTGCGCATCCATCTACATGCAACTGATAAAGGTTCCTCACTCGAACCCCTATCTTCCGGGTCTCACCAGTTGTCTTGCTGCGCAGGAAGGCCTTTCCCTCGCTGAAAACAACATCATACCCCTTGCCTTCTAACATCGCCACTGAGATGAGATTCTTCTTCAATCCTGGAACATGCATGACTTCCTTCAATACAAAGGGTTTACCAGACTCCCTCTCAAAGGAAATGGTACCGATACTGATCGCACTATATCTACCATCATCGCCCATCTCGATGTGCACTCCAAGATCTTTTTCCTCCAGATCAGAGAACAAATCTCTATCTCCCGTCATGTGAAAAGACGCACCACTGTCCAAGAACCACACTGATCCCATCACACTTGAAACCAAGCATGCGATCAATGAAAAATCAAGCTCAAACTGAGAAGCTAAGGCCTCTCCCCTTGCAGATCCAGCAGCTTGCTTGTTCTTCTTCTTCTGCGGACAATTTGTGGCATAGTGTCCGTGCTGGTGATAGTGAAAACACTTCACCTTGGACATGTCCTGCTTCTTGCCTTTCGCACCGGAATGAGAAGCTTTCTTGTTCTTCCCATTCTTTGCTTTGGCAGCCAAAGCGCAATTCTCTTCATCAGCTCCCTTTGACGAAGATCCATTCTCACCTTTATTGTTTCTGAGTTTATCCTTGAGCGTCAGGTCAATCTTGCTTTGGAATAACATTTGCAATCCGTTGAAAGACATTTTCAACAACACTGTTGCAAAATTCGAATTCCACCAGCACCAACTTAACTCCTTCCAATCTAAGAATTCGTGAGAACAAAATATTTCTCGTACAGAGATTGACTGTATGGGCTTTTACCGGATATTTCACCTTCCAAAGGAAGGATGAATCCAGAGGCTACCTGGCCCGATTACAGACTCTGCCTGAAGAAATAGAATGCAAACACTTCCTGAATAGTAGATCTGATGATCAATCCTCGCTTGATATCCTGTAAAAATCTCTTCTACAAATCAAGCATCTCTTATACCATGTAGAAATTTTGAATAATTTAACACATATTCAATGGAGATTATCCTGATCATGTACTATTGCGGAAAACATACACAATACATAAGCTCCTCTACGTTGATCATCAATATAGCAGCATCAATAACAATAAAACATCAAGAGCATTCACACATTAACACAGTGTGTATCCCGGGGAAAGCATCTCGCTAAAAACCCCAACTATCTGTATATTAATGATTGAGTCATGTAACATTACACAGCATAATACTTCTCACAAGTATCTCCACCTCTGTTACACACAATACAGCTCAGATCTGATCTCCAAATCTCTTCCACTGTTTGCCTGCCTCCACTGCTCAATACCTGCTCAAGAACTGATGAGAATGGCTCACCAAACTCGTTTTTCACTTGCAAAATAGCCACTCACTCTTTGTTGGACGTGAGCACAAGCTATAATGTGGGCAAATACGTGAGCAAACTCATTGGCATACTCAATCCCTTGATTGTGCAAGATCTGGTGCACAACTATAGTCACAACTGATAGCAATCTGATTCTCTACCACATGTCCCTGTTGAACTGAACATGCACTGACATGAAACTGAGTTAACTGATGTATTCATTAGTTGTATTATGAGTTAATAACTTGTGAATTAATTAATAACTAATTCACCCAACTCATCTCTAGTCTATTTGCCAGTTAGACTAAATACAACCAGTTTAACAAAGCTAAACTGAACACAACTCTATCAACTCCACAATCAACTCCACCAAACTCAACTGATTGAGTTCTAACTGAAGTCATGCATGCAACAACTCAACTGACTCATAAGAAAAGCGTATTTCCTTCTGACAGCTGCACGTGCCACCTCTGTAGCTCAAACTGAAGTGCTCCAAGAGAATAAGATTAAGTTTATAGTCCAAATATTATTGTGAGATAATAATATTTGACTTTTCTATTTTTGACAGCCAGTCTAAAAATAGACTTTGATCACTCACACTGTGATCACTCACAATTTCATCAAAAATAGAAGTCCATCTATTTTTCCCAACTTGATCAATCATCCATAAACAACAACCTGCAATCCATAGACATGATCCATATGTCTAAAAATAGACTTGCGCCAAAAATAGCCCGCGGGCCCACTTAGTGAAGGCGACTCTTTTCACTAAGCTCCATCATCTTGTTGCAATCTCAACAATGCTCTATCCATAGAGTGGCATACAACTAAATAACTGATCATCAATGGAACCAAAACAGGCTTAGAAAGCCCACGAAAGCGAAACCATCCAAAATTATACATATTGAGCCAACTATAATACCGAAAGAACCCATATCACACTTATAAACATATCTAAGACAAGATATAACATCGTAAAAAGAAGAGAAAGTTGTCAGCTAGAGGAGTTGGACACCTCTATGTGAATAATACTGGTGGTTGGGGTTGTTACACTATGACTACAATGTCGAAAGAACCCATCCCACAATTAAACACATAACTAAGATTTGATATAACATCATAAAAAGAAGAGAAAGACATCAACCAGAAGATTTGGACACCTCTATGTGGACAATGCTGGTGGTTGGGGTGGTTGCATTGTGAGGCTTCTTGCAATTGAGGTGTGCTTCCAGGTGGGTTGGATGAGAGCTGATGGAAAGGATGTGAGTTTGCAGGTCACTTGATGAATATTTTCGAGTGATGAAGCTAGCTGAGAGCTTTCCTCAACTCTATCTTGTATTACTTTACTAATCAATATAATGGTGTGCCAGTGAAGTTGTATAGTTTGAAGGTATTGGTTCCTTCTTCCTCTCGTTTGATACACATCTAGGATCCAACCCATAGAAGGTACATTAACATATGAATCAGAGAGGGAGCAATGCTCCTGCAAAATTTCTTCTTTAGCCTAATGAATTTATGCCCTAATATAGGAGGGAGTGGAAGAAGAAACAACCCTTACCACTTGCTTTGCTTGAGCCATAGCACGAGAGATGGCCTCCGTGGAGCTAGAGGGCCCTGCAACTTTGTGGCTACCAACACCGTGACATGGCTTCATTCTATTCCTAGGCATGATGTCATTGAAAATCCAGAAACTGAAAACAAACCCAACAACTTTGACGTGATAGTGAACCAAAGTATAGCGTTGCATAAACTTAGAATCAAACAATTCAACTAAAATTATAGTGGCGAGAATTGTCTTGCCACATCATAGGAGGACGATTTCCAATTAATAGGGTTGTGATACGCCATTCACATAGGTGATGAACCCATCCTGCAAAGCCAATTAAAGATAGAGAGACAACCTTGGAAAACAGTGGGGCAGAGCCTTCCTTTCCGAAGGAATATGCCTTAAAATGCTGAGAGACTTTGACAAAACCAACCAAATACAAAGGGAGCTAAGAGTGGAGAATTCATTTAACCTAGCATCGAGGAGTATAGAAATCACCGAATTAAACTAGACTAGAGAAACATTGCAATCACTGAAAAACAAGAGAAACCTAAAAAATTTACCTCAAAATTAGCATGCCCTAAGAGAACATTGAATTCTTGTAGAAACCTAAACACAAGAGAAAATCAACACCAGATAATGCGAGAGAAAGCAAGTTCCAAGTGAGAGAGACTAATCCTAAACACAAGAGAAAACCAACACGAGATAATGCGAGAAAAAGCAAGTTCCAACTGAGGGAGGCTTAGACCTCCCTTACTCAATGAGCTCATATGCAGCCGAATAGGATAAAAGTGGTTACCCAAAGTGGAGGGCGTTTTACATGCCGATAATCAGGTTGTGTGGGGAACAAATTGAACCGAATACATTACCCAAGAATGAATTAACTTCACCATATCATTCATACGAAAATCCTCCCATGCACGTGTGAAGAGGAAAGATATGTTGGCATATATCCATTAGCATGGAAGGGTAGTTAGTTGCCGCCTCCCATGAGGTTAAAACTTCGGGAGACGGAAGTCCACCGCCCTCCCGTGTACCTTTCTCTTGCAAACTGAGCCGAGTCCCATTGGGTATTTTATTATATATATTTTTATATAAACATCTTATTCATATTAAAAAAATGTTATTAATATTTTTTAATACATATCTGTTTTTATTGGAAAAAAATAAGTATTAAAAAAATTACACGTTTTTGTTATTTTATTTATGTTTTGTATTGAAATATTTTTGTTATTAATTTATTTTAAATGTTATATATTAATTCTATATTAAAAATTAATAAATTATATATTCTTTTCTTTTATATATAGGTATAGTTTTTTTTTTCAGAGAGAAAATCTACATATGGCCCAAGCCTACAGATATTTTTTACAATACGGCCGAAGCCAGCAGAATATGGCCGAAGCCAGCAGAATACGGCATAGCCGTCCGAAATCGCCCAGCAAGGTGCCGCCACAGGGCTCGATCACGGCTGGGGGTGCGAAAGCCAACAGCCTCAGCCGTCCTAACATGCACGTCATGTGCATATATAGGTATAGTTTATTTATACATGAAATGTTTTTTTTCACAACCATATATATACAACTTGAGTGGGCCTAATGGTTAAGAGCATGTGTTTCTTTTTAAAAGGTTTTGGTGTTTGCGTTGGCTGTAGTTTTGAGTACCCCCAAGAAACCATATATATACAACTTGAGTGGGCCTAATGGTTAAGAGCATGTGTTTCTTTTTAAAAGGTTTTGGTGTTTGCGTTGGCTGTAGTTTTGAGTACCCCCAAGAATTTTTGATTACGCTGAATCCATTTCCACAGTCCCCCAAGAATTTTTGCTTATGCTGAATCCATTTCCACAGTCAAAAATGTTTTGAGTACCCCCAAGAATTTTTGATTATGCTGAATCCATTTCCCCAGTCCCCCAAATTTTTTTGCTTATGCTGAATCCATTTCCACAGTCAAAAACACTATTCATCACTCCGATTAAAAAAAAAAAAAAAACACTAATTTTTTTTTTTTCGATATGACCAAAATTGACACCTCGCTAAAAACACCCCTGAAAAATGGGTGGTCATATGGCATAACAAATTCATATTCGAACCGCACCGGATGCGTATGACCAAAATTGACACCTCGGTAAAAGAACACCCCTGAAAAATGGGTGGTCATATGGCATAACAAATTCATATTCGAACCGCACCGGATGCGTATCGAATTCGTGTTCAGTGGTTGTCAGGTTAAGAGGGGCTGTTCTTTTTGCCACGTCACTGTGTTTGATTGGCCACAAGAAGTGCAAAAGAAAGGGACTTCCTTTATTGGACTTTAAACTTTGGGGTAGAATTCGGAAGAAATTTGACCCGTACATGTACATGGAATGATGGAAGGCACATCTTTCTTTCCTCTCGATGGAATTCACACGACAATTCAACAATACCAGCTACGCTAACCTTTCACCTACTGTCTTTCTTTCCTTGTCGCCAAAAGAAATAAGCCCACCGTTTCATTTACCCTCCGCGGCCACTTAAATCCACTGTTTACATCACAATCCGCGGCCACTTAAATCCACTGTTTACATCACAATCCGCGGCCTCTAAAACCCGCTGGGGAGGCACTCAGTTTTCACGCTGGGCACGCACTCGTTTTCACGAATAGTTCCAATTAAGTACTTCTTCCGAGACTGGAGTTACCATACATCATATAATATCTGCACCCCTCCCTTTTCCAGTCCACGCCAAACGCCCACTGCCTTTACTTTCTCTACTTATATACCTTACGCTCTATCGGTTCCTACAAATTCTCAGTTGAATTTGGTTCCATTTTATCATCGGATGCCCATTTAGCTCATTCATGGATCACTCTGTTTTTCAATCTTCCTGCATCCTGAATATCTGGATCTTTTAGTTAATTAAGTTTTTATCGCAGCTTGGTCCTTTTCATTATTTGTGATAACCTCCAGCAGCAGCATTCCGCAGGTTTTACATGGATCTGGCTATGGATGTTTATATTCCAGAAGATTATGTGAGAAGGCGCTGCAAGCCAAATATATCGATGCAGAAACGAGATGGCCGACTTTCTTTCAACGATATCGAGACCGCGGGCGAGAAGAAGCTCCAGCTGCTGGACAATAAGAATATGATGATGTCTGCTTCTACTAGTCATAGCAATAGCAGCAGCTTCAAGGAGGAGATAATTTTTAATTATTTCAATCCATAAACTCTTGCCCGACCATTTCCATAGCTTCCTTGGTCTACAGCGCCGAATATCAGAGAAATAGAATGTCTACACTCTGAATCGAAAAATTGTAAACTCAATTTTGTGAGCATTTATCCATTTTGCCCCAACTATTCTTATGCCTTTCCGCTTGTGTTCTCGAATGTGAACTATCTGCTTTTCCTTCGGCTTCGTTGCTTTGAGAAAATTTATCAACAATATTTGATTTAAAGGCTATATTACAAAATCAATAACATCGATTCAGATCTGCCAAGGGCACAGGAGGTAACTTCTATTTCTAATAAAATCCAAGCTTATCTATGTATTGAAATTACTTGTATGTAATGCAATCCAAACTTGTTCCACTATATCAATGAATAATTATTGTGCATATATTGTGATTAGGGTTTTAAGGGTTTGTTCAGACAGAAGTAAGAATTATACTGGTACATATCTTGCGATTAGAGTTTCAAGGGTTGGCTCTGACAGTGAAATTATTCCTCCAAAGTATGTTGTTAATCTGATAAATCGTAACTTAAGATCTTTAATTTATTTACCACTAACCGTTTGTGTAATAGGTGGCCATTAAGCCAACATTTATCCACTGGTCATTTTATGGAGTTCGAAAAATCCACAAAGTTTCGCTTCCATAAGTAACATCAAAGTTTTCAGAGACGATTTTTTCGTAACATGACAGGAAATTTCAGAGACGATTTTTTCGTAACATGACAGGAAAGAGAATATTATAAGCCTTTCTTGGGAATTAATTCCATTTCATTTCATTGGGTTCTGATTTTGTGCTGAATTTCCCATGACCAAGCCAATGAATTCATCACCTCTATTATTAGCTCTGCCTTGCATACAACGATCAATTTGGGAAAATATTCATATCAACAATACTTACCCAATTTCTGTCTATTAGGAGATCGCCGTATTCACCGAGGGGGTTATATGCAGAAATATATGCTCCAACATGCTCAGAGCTATGGAGGCAACTTTCCTGTATGCTTTCCATCTTAAGTGTTACTGGATTCGGACACTCGTTGAGGAGTTTGGCTATCCTGGTTTTTTGGAATTAAAGGCTCTAAAATAACCGGATTTATATTGGTGTAATACTCTCACCAAGACTGGTGGTGATCAATTAGTCACGCACACACCATAAAAGAAATCTATACACATACATGTCATCGCCTACCTGGTATACTCTCGTTGGATGATATACTTATGTCATGTTCCAGAGCTGCGCTGTCTATAACTATTCGACCCTTTCTTTTTCTTTTTTAGTTCCACCATAGAAATTTCCGTTACGAGATTGTAAATTTTTGTTATTAAAAATATGTTTTTAATATTATAAATAAATTTATTGAAAATGTGTTTTTAATATATAAAAAAATTCAAAATGATGAAAAATCCGCTAACAAATCACTAACAGCAGAACGGAGTAGGGTAACGATTATTCTAAATGGCTTTCTCTTGGGCCAAGTTTAAATGGTAAATATATTTGGAATTATATTTTTTATTTTTTCTGTTCAAAAACTTTAAAATAATTTGTAAATGAGATTTCCATTATGACAAGAAGTTATATTGATGTTGACCGCTTTTTAAAAGTTTATTAGTTTTATTTTTACTAGATTTGTTGTTGGCTTGTAGTAGGAATTGATTCACCATAATTTTGATAGTAATAAAAAATATCGAGATAGTCAAAACAAGAGATTACCAAGAAACTAAAAAAGATCTACATAACCTATAGTCATTGAGAATCATAAGAAATTATGGACGTAGGGTTCACTACGCTAGAATCAAGACATGGTGGCTTCAAAAATTCATACTGAATGTGCTTCTCCATGTGCTCCAAGTGTGCATCCAGACAAGTCAAACGAGCCAAATTGTCTTACATCCTCCACTAGTTGCTCTATAAATCATTGAGGGATGATATGATCTCATTACAATCATTATGTTTCTCCTTGAGGACTTTCCCCAAAGTTTTTAATTGCCAATGTAAGGTGAACAAGTGGATATATTGAGTTCTCCTCCCTTTAGTGTGGCTTGGATTAGGGAGCCAATGAGAAACTTCTCCTTGATAACCTCAAGTCTGAGAAAGATTGTATCTCTCGGTGCGCCATCTGCTCTAGATTGTGTATGTTAGATTGGGTGCAAGGAGAGGTCGTGGCTTGAAAGGCAACAACCACCTCTTAGGCTTGAATCTCAGCCCAAGAATGGTTGGGCTCGATGCGATTGGATTGCCCACATTCACCCACCCCTCGACGATTGTGACCCCTTTGCCTAGGCATAATGCTCCACACCGTTGACTCGGATCTACACTTGTTAGGAGGGCACCCAATACACCGAATCTATAAATATCCCCACTCAGTCTATGTTGAGACAACCCATGAGTGACCACTCTCTTTCAAAATCGCTCTACCTACCTGTCCCTTTAACACAAGTATGAAGGGCACCTCCTGGAGTCCTGAGAGACAAGGACGAAGATAAGGTTGTGCCTGGTCACCCAATGAAATACCAAACCCGGAGAGAACTAAGGTCAAGGTAAGGGAACTAACTAGAAACCAGAGCAAAAATAGAACTAGGACCCAATTGAACAAAATAAATATGAATGCGCCGAAAGGAAAAACCTGGGACTTGGAGTAATGACAATTTTAAAAGGCAAAGAAAACCTTGCAATAAACTAAAACAATGGAACTAAACTGGAGAGGCGAAATACCTAGAACTACCTTGAAGTGAAATTTAAATTGTTGTTGGACCTTAGCAATTGTCATGTGCCTGTAGCTCCTCTATCGTCCAAAATTTTTAAATCCCTTGTTCAATTGCTTCTAACCATTCTTCTCACAAGAGTTGGCTAACCTCCCCCATTGAATGGAGCCTAATATTTGTAGTGTATGATATAACCTACTGAAGAGAAAGAGTTGCACGACAGCACCACCCTGTCCACACCAAGCTTGAAATCCCCGCAAAGGACCCTGACTCACTCAAATAGTTTCCAATTTGGAGAATAGCAGACTAAATTGCAGGGTAGCTTGGGAAACTCCCCTGCAACGAGCTGAACCCCCGCTCATCCCGTCGTTGTAGACACTTTGAAGGAAAATTTTGGAACAACCTTAAGGAATGAGCCATTAAATGGTATTTATGCCACATATATCGTGTTTGGGGAGTATACTATGCTACCCCTTCCTTATTCATTAGGGGAATCTATGGGGTGACATGTGCCCTGACATCCCTTTCACTGTGTTCGTCCACGCCATCAAGGTAATTTTCAAAAAAACATATTAAATAAGTAAAATAACAAAAAAATTCAAAATAAAATTATATTTTACTCGTAATTTTCAAAACCATAAGTAAAACTAGCATTTGCACTAAGACAACAAAGCATCATTGATAGGACATGCGAACTATGAGTTCATCTGTGTTTGAGCCAAAAAGACAGCTTATTAGGTATTAGAGGTTTTGATATCAGAGGTTTTAACATGAAAGGCGTCCCAAATATGTGATATTAGGCAGAGTGAAATCATTGGGAATGGGCCGCTAGTGTTAATATGCTGGGATGGGTGATAAGAAATTAACAAAGGATTTGTGTGCTAAACGAAAGAAGCTAGGCTGTTTTCTTTCTCCTCCCAAAGAGATTCGTAGTAGCAAAAGACTGGATCCGATAAGAGATAGGTGGCAACGGCGTGCCAACACGATTGATATGTGGCAGCTGGATTCGGCAGTTTCAAGGCTCACAGTAGACCAAAAAGGGGTAACACGTGGCATTACTCACAAGGCGAGAGGTGGCAGATACGTGGCGGTGATGGTGTCATGCATGGGAGATTAGAGATCAAAGGTTGAGGCATATTGTGCATCAAAGCGAAACCTCTGATTGATAACCTTCAATTGAAGGGTTTCGATATGGGGGCTAGATTGCGGTCATGTGAAGAGCTACAGGACTAGGGGCCAAACACAGAAGGTGATCGATGTCGGAAAATTCACATGTCCTCCACGAAGGTTACACATCCAAATGGAAATGCCCAATAGGGAGGGCTACGATTTGGGGGCTAGCACGACGGTTACAAAGAGTTGAAAGGAGGCAAAGGCTATTGGCATATCACAATTATAGATCGGTGGATGCAAGTGAAGGTTTATTTTTGATAAAATAAAACGGGTTCGGAGATAGATGAAACCACAAGTTTTTCTAGGACAACCATCTTATTTTTCTGATTAAAATCTCCTGTAAAGTTGACGCGTGCAGTAACACATATCGCAATTGAAGATCAACGAATCTAAGCTAAGGTTTCATTCAAAAAGTTGCGCTAAAGGGAGGATGCGATTTCATATTAAAGATTTTCTCATAAAAGTAATCGGCTCCAGAGACAGAGGAGATCACAAGTTTTGGCAGGACAACGATAAGATTTCTCCGATAAAAATGTCCGTTAAAGCTGATGTGTGCCGAAGGCCACGTGGATGCAAGTTCTGTCAATTAATGGCGAAATGCAGTGAATTTATGGTTTTCGATGTTGTAAATGCTTTCATTAATACTAAGGATTCCGAATATTTCACCGATAAAAGTATTGGATTCATGCATATTTGGTCTTTTCTATAAGTGCAGGCATTGGTCATTCGTGTGGTTTTTCCTTGCAGGCTAGTCCCCATAAGCAGAATTCACGAGAAATGTCTCAATGGCCTAAACCCAGATGGAAAATTCCCATTCAACAACAACCAGTTGGTCCTGCTCCTGAGGTCATCGAAATCCCTAGGCTATTTTCCAACACGACATGCACCCCTGATGCTGGGGTGTTACACAACATTTTGTTATTGTCCCTGTACTCCCCGTCTACGATCCTGGAGGACCTCTATAGTGTACCCGACACACTTTCCTATCATGAAAAAACTCCCATTGTGTACCTCTTCATGAGCAGAACAATTCCCTTTTGCATCATTTCCCAAAAATATTTTGTTTATCTCGGTTTACAAGACCGATGCTAATTAACTGTGTCCTCCTCGCGCCGATATGCAGGTATTACAACTATCCCTAGCACTGATCGGATCGAATGAGCCCTTTCTCAGTCGTGTCGATCCTCTTTTGGATTTTTTTTTTTTAAATATGGAGCTGAAGGTTCCAGCTCTAGAAGCTTCGTAATAGAAGTCTGGTAAATGGTTAGGCCGGATGGAGTCGAGGAGGTCAGTTTCGGCTCCTTTCCCATGAGAAGAGGAACCATCTCCCCTCCATCCAAGCTATATAAACCTCTCTTCTTCCCAAGCACAAGCTAGTCCTAATTAAGTTTTGGCTAAAGTTTTGATTTTGGAGTAATCAACATGTTACCCATAGTTTGTAGCTCTCTAGTTTGTGTTTAAGGGAGAATTGTGAGTTTGGTTTAGTGTGAAGACTAAAGGAAAGAGCCTTGAGACTACCTTTGTTCGGGCTATCCATGAGATGCTAGAAGAAGTGTGTGGGAACCCGGATATGTCGAAGGAGAACGAAAACGTCAAGACATCGGTTGTAATCTCTTCTTGAACTAATATAGATGCAACTATCGATTGATTTCCCACATGAAATGTCATCTCGCATATTTATGGCTTAATGTTTCTTGACTTATTAAGTAGGCTGAATGCAATTTGTATGTTATCGCGTTTGTTTTTTGTTGTTGTTTACTTGTTTTAGGTGTTCGAAGGAAGGAAACGAAAGATAGCTGGAACAAGGAAGCAAGATCGTCACCAAGCGGAATAGTGTACTAAGAGGTAGGCCCTCTTATTTGATTCTAGCTTAAGGAGATCTTCAATAGATTGTTTATTTGTGGCTAGATCCACACTCTCGGGCTAGAGGAATTGTTTGTGTCCACACTTAGAATTTACTTGCACCACAAATTGGTGACCATACTGGGGACCCAATCCTTTTGTTTGATTGTTTGTAATTTCATGGTTTTGTGTGAACTTTTCTAGTATCACCATTTCCCTTTAGTCCTGTCTACTTTGCCTGGTTTACTGCTCTGGGTCAAGTCTGGTCTCAGCCTTAGATTTTTTTTCTTGCATCCTTGGTCAACGCGTTTATTTTCTTAACAGTCGCACCGATCAGCGTGAGTTTCTCAGAAACAGTCGCGCCAACCCCCTTCTGACCCTTGTTGTCAGTTAGGTAGTCGCGCTGATGCCTGTAGGTAAAGATTACGGTTGGCCCTAGATCTTGACTAGTGTGTCTTGCTCTCTTGATTTCTACCTCTAAGCTTGTTTAGGTTGTGTTCTCCCTGACTGGAAAGCTTCATTTGGTTTGGTTTATGTGCTTGTTGATTTGCCTTCTTTTTACTTGATTTCTTGAGTCCTTGGATGGTTGGTGGCCCTAGGGCATCTAGGTTGTCATCCATTCAGTTGATTGTGAACTTAGTGAGTCAAGTGATTGGTGAATTTACTCCTTGCATTTCGTTTGTAGTCCTCTTGTTGCTTTGATCTCCATCACACAAGTTTGAAAGGTTTCGTTTGCTTAAGCGTCTCTTTTCCAACATAGATCACATTGCTTGTCTTGTTTTTGATAGAGTCATTGCATCATTGGTTTAGAAGAAAATCTCTTTTGTGTCTTTTCATTTGCTTGAGGATTGATTGTCTCAAAAACTTTTTCATTGAAGCGTTTTATGAAAGATTCATTTTGTCATTTCATGAAAAGTACATAATTCTAGTTTGTTACATCAATATGTTATGCTAGTTAGCATCATTAACGACTAGAGTTGCATTTGCATTTGAAAAGAAAAAAGAATTCTCTTTACTTGTGAAAGGATTGCTTGAAGTGCACTTACTAGGAAAATAGGAATTGGAAAGAGTTTTTCATTAGCTTATTTTCAAAGAGTAAAGTAGTGAAAAAATAAATTTTCTTTCAGTTGCTTGATTGTTTTGCATTTGATTGTGTTTTCTACTCTCTTTAGTGTAAACAATTCACCGAACTGAAAGAGTCTTATCTCATTTAGCTGCATATAGGATTTTTCGAGTCACATCGTTAAGGCCTGAAAAGCCGAGACATAATTCAAGATAAACTTTAAAATGAACTCAATTAACCTAAGGCGCATTTGAAACCTAACGATCACATCTAGAAGGTCTAAGCTAGAGACATGTTCCGACGTCTTTAAACGTAGCAGCTGTCATTAGCTTCGACACTAGAAAACGCTAGTACGAACTTGTGCTCTCCATACCATTGCATATATAAAGGGAGACCCCATTAGGTTACAATCCTTTATCCATAAGAAGCTGAGTCTGTTGCCTTGTAAACGCGATACACCAAACACAACATTTAGGGAGATTACTTGCCTGTACTTCTCGGTTCGTCGGGAGGTATTCTGTAGTTCACGGTTACTTGGTAATCCTTTTTACCTAGATCATCCTGAGTGGTCATTTGATCTTTTTGACTCATTAAACTTAAAAGATCATCCGAGCTCTTGTCCTTTTGATCTCGTTTCAAATCAAAAGTGATAGAGTCATCTTTGTTTCTTTCTCGAATCTTAAAACATGAAAGAGCGCCAGTTTGTTTATGCGTCATAAAAAATTGTTGCCCACAATCTCATAACATCCCTATTAGTATTTTCTAGACCAAATCATGATTATTCCTTAAAGCACATTTTAAATCCTTGAAATTTATCTCTCTTTTCCTGTTATTTGAGACGAAGTCATCATGGCTGAACCATATGGTTCGCCTAGTTCCTCTTCCTCTCCTCCATCTGAAAGATTGTCTGAGGAGCCATTTCCTGAATTACCACAATCACTTGAGGACCAAGGTGCTGAACTTGGGATTGTTCTGAGCATTCAACCTTTGTCATCTCGTCCTCCACCTCCCTCAGATATTGGGTCACTTTCTGATATTGTCCCGGAATCTCCGGACAATCCTGTCCAGACTCCTAAGAGTTCGTCGACTATTGAAGGTCAGCTTGGACTGGTTGTTTATCCTCCGAATCCTTTGTTCAATCCTGTTATGATATGGCAGAGGAGGAGCCCACATAAGGTGTTGATTTTTCCTAGAAGGCATATCTCAGACATATTTGAAAGGTGAGATTTGTGAATGGCTTGGGGAAAAACCTCCAGGCAACGTGTCAAGCAAAGAAATAAAGGGCACAAAAGCATTAAAATAAAGTCTTATTAAAGAGTAAAAGCCCTATACTTATATTTATTTGTATAATGCTCAGCTGCGGTGGTTCTTGGCCTTTAGCTTTATTATATATTTTATTACATAATATAAAATTCATCCCTAAACCAAATATATGTATTAGAATATAAAATCAAAGGATTTTTAGAGTTTTTTAAAAGAAATGTTATGGAAAATTCAAATTTAAGACTTTAAAGGCTCCCCATTCTTTATTAGGGTGCTAAGAAAATGGGGGGTTGTTGTTTGCCACAACAATGTGTAGCTCACCTATGCATAGGATACAATCTGAATAGCACTAGAATATCAAATATGTACTACAATTATTATTCGAAACATTGCAGGGCTACACAATACGTTGAAGAAAGAGGATTTAAATGTGTTATGTTTCAATTATGGAGGGGAAATATTTAACTTACTTGATTCTGCATGAAAAGTTATTTAACTTATGCTCCTCCATTGACTTTTAAAAGAAACCACTCATTCTCCTTGCTCTTCTCACCCTGTTTGACATATATACTCATAGTTTATTTTACTTGAAAGCACATACTCTCGAGCAAAACCCCACCTTTATGGGATTTTTTTGTATAACATGATATCCCTATACAAACTCCTTTGGCATCATCTCTCCACCAAGGAGAAAATAAGCCATCAAAGGTTGGAAAAAAATAAATGCCTCCAATATTCTTCACTGATCTGGCTTGATATTCAATTTGTTGGCTCTTAGGATTGCACCAAGGTTGTCCCTCAACCACTGTTTGAAAGATCCAACAATGGCTTTGGAGCCGTATAAAGCATAATTTGTAGGTGCATTTGGTCCAAGTTTGAATGCTAATGTACTTGATAAGCCATTGGTAGAGGCAATGACTTCTTGACCCGTGTTCAAAAGAATGACGCGTCCAATGCCACAAGTGCTCCTTGTTTCACCTTTCTTGCAAGACTAACGAAGCATAGAAGCATATTGATCTCCTAAGCACCCATCAATTTGGTTCTAGTAAAATTCCATCCTTGAAAAATTTCTCTAATCACTTCAGTATTACTAATCGTCTTAGGAAGAATAGTTGTAGTAATTTTCAAAATCTTAAGGGTAAGCACATGTCAGGAAAGTGTTTTCAAATCTATCAACATGATTCGAGTTTCATTTGAGAAATCATTGACATGACTTCCCTAAACATTTGTTCCATATTTCCTGGATCCTTTAGTGCCCCAGTTAAATTCTAAATCAATAAGATATCCAAAGTCTCGAATAATGCATCGCCATCCTTTACTGCACTCTTAACAACATCTACTGATCCCAACAACCACAAAAGCTTCACGACACTAAAATATGTACTTATTGGTAAGATAATAGTTTCCAAAAATGATTCTTTCCATTTGGTAATTCGTTTTCCAACCTCCTACATGTATGATGGACATTATGCATCAAGTGTAATATGAAGAAATTCTCATTCTAAAGCCACCATAATCCCCTTCCTTGATGGTGCAACACAAATATTTTGAAAGTGAGAGTAAAAATGCTCAGAATTAAACATACCATTTTATTTTTTTGGACAATATTGCACACAAAGCCAACATAGTAGACAAAAATAAAAACATATTTTGAAAATGGGCAATAAATTAGTTACAATAGTTATAATTATGCCATTTGTTTTTGCTTTGGGCAACCTTGTATATAGGTCCACCATAACCTTCTTTGCGAACAATGAAACACAATGATTTTGAAAATAGGCAGTAAGAATACTTAGAATTAAAAGTACCCTTTTGTTTTGTTGAACAACACTACATACAAAGCCACCATAACCCACTTCCCCAACAATGAAATACAAAGTTTGTGCATGGGTAGTAAGAATTCACAGTATTAAATATAACAATTTGTTGTTTTGGAAAACATTGCAACAAAACCACCATAACTCACTTCCACGACAATGAAGTATGGAGGTTTTGAAAATAGTGAGTAAGTATTTTTAGAATCAAAGTTGAGAAAATTAGTTTGGAAAATGATCTAAAGGTTTAACTCAAACTTGATAAAAACTCAATATTATAATTCATTCAAAACGAGGGTTTGGCTTTACACTTTTGGAATTTATAATCAATGTCAACAACCTTTTTCTATCCTGCTAAGAGTTTAACTTGATTGGCAATCAACATAAGGGATTCACTGGGGGAGCAATACCATACCATGTGCATTCATATTGGGGGATATATATTGAGGAAAAATTTACATAATATATTGGTATTGTCTACCGAGGTGACGAATTTGTCCTGACGACAAAAACTCGCCTGAATCCAACAATTTTTTCCTCAAAAAATTTGACAGTAGGAGTGCGTGAATCAGGTTTTTGATGGTGGAAATGGATTCAACACCATCAAAAACCTCTAGGTCACCCCAAATCTTGAAACTTGACAGTTGTAACCCAGATTTCCTAAAATTTCTGCTAGATTTTATGAAAATCTCACCGGAATTTCCATTGTTTTTGGGGCAAATTTGAAGCCTCGTTAGACTACACATAATATATTGAATATATAATAGGGGGTAAAGTGTTTTTATATGTTGTATGTAAAAAATGGAGCTCAAATTTATTGAAAAAATATAAAGGGGTATATAACAATGCTAATGAAAAAATGGATACCTACATTATCTAATGAAAGTAGGGGTTTAAAAAATTGGGAAAGTCTATTGGGTTAATATTGGTAGGGGGTTAAATAAAGTGGATTTTAGAGGTATTTTTCAATATGTAGTCGAATTAAGGGTATTGTTTAGTATGCCACGAACACATGTGCTATGTCAAAGGTTCATTGAGTGAAGCCCCCATGGCAATGAATAACCCACGAGTAGTAGAGGGTCTACCCTGCTACTAGCTAGTTTGACTCACCAGCAGAGTATCAAACTGACTGAGTTAACTCATCTTAGCAACACGATTGGGCCGAGCATCACCCCAAATAATATGGAAGACTTGGTATCTTTTTCAAATATGCTCAAAATCATACGTATCATTTTGTTTTTTTGGACAACATTTCAAATAGTTACAAACCCACTATAACCCACTTCCAAAATATTGAAGCACAAAGATTTTAAAAATGGATAGTAGGGACACAAGGAATCAAACATACCTTTTTGTTATTTTGGATGAGGATTGAGGTAATCTTCATTTAGGTATCAAGGGGTTTCTTCATTTCATCAGTCTTGGGCTTCTTTATGCTATTTATGGATTGTTCCATATTTTTCATGCTATGTTCCATCTTATAACTAAAGGAATTGAGGGCTACCCTTCTCTTCTTAGGTCGTATGTGCACATCATCATCATCAGTGGCACTCATAGAAGCCAAGTTGGCTTGGATTCAATGGAGGTTGCTTCACAAATGCTATCCACATCATCATCCTTGACAACCACTTCTTCTTCTTCTTCTTCCTCTTCCTCTTCTTCTTCATGGGCATTTTTCCCAGAGTCTCTATGCATAATGTGCTCAACAAGCTTATAAAATAGAAACCTGGAAGTCTCTCTATGTAACTTGGCCTTCTTGTAGGATTTCTTGAGGCGATTCCACTTCTCTTTGCACTGGACTCTATTGTAATTAGCGTTGTAGGCAACATTGACAACATCGATGATTTGACCCAAGCGAGTTTTCCCCAATCGACCCTAGCTAACATTGAATCGCGTGTCTTCGAACATGAGGAGAAAGACACCAATGGTGATATTGGGCCATAGTGCCTCCATTTGGGCTCTAGAAGAGGACTTTGTCATCTATTTTCTTTTAAGGGACAATAGGGTATGATTTCATTGGGATTCTAGGATTGAATTGAGGGTGATGCCATGGGATTTTGTAGGACTAACCTTATGCATGCTATGGACTCTTGCTTTGTTCGAAGATGGTGTTGTTGGTGGTGCGATTCAAAGTGCCCAATCTTTGGAGCTTTCATCGCATCACCTCTCCAGCACAGAACATCGCTAGTTCCATTCATCAATCCACAAATGTGATTTCTTCCTACTGTTATTTCTGATAAATCTTTCAGTCAAACCAACTGCTTTGACCCTGTGAAACTTACTATAAAGCACAACTAAATATGATGAACCTCCACGTATTAGAGTTTAATTCGAGAGAGGAAGATGAAAATAAGACTTTGCGATTGGTTGGGGTGAACAGTGTCTATCCACACTAACCCATAAAGAAACACTTATTAAAATAATCACATATTCAAAATGAAATACTAAAATAAATGAAATAATAGTTTTTTATAAAATCTAAATAATTTAACCAATTAAGCCATAGTTAAAAATTAATGATCATATATATATACCACATTAAAAAATTTAGTAACATTATTCTTATTGAAAATTTCGAAAAAAGAAATCCTAGTCTCTATATATGTAACGACTTAAACCTATCATTAAAACCATTTTTTTTTTATAATTTTTAAAATTTATTTAAAATTGTTTTTATTTGAAAAAATAAAATGTATTATGGCCATTACATCACTCTAGTTTTAAAAGTAAAAAGGTACCGCTTTTAAGTATTTTGGGTTATAAGTAAGGGTATAGTTAAAAAAAGTAATGTTTTAAGTATATGAGATTATAAATGGATGCACGTTATAATGTTTGCATGAAATATTAAATATTTTTATATAAATTAAAAATATAATATTTACTAGCATTTGCACCACATGTTGCAAAGGAAACGCCGTAAGGCAATGGCATAAGAAATAATAGCATAGAAGAAAGAAGTCAAAAATTTATGCAATTTTGTTTCTTTACTGGTGCTTCTTTTTTATCATATGTTATCTTTCAAGGAGATTCCAACCACGGTGTGTTCAAAGTGAAGTATTTATGAAAATGCTCTTCATTAAGACTCTGGAACCTTTAGAAGTAAATGATTTAAATCAAACATTTCATAACAAAGTAATCTCATATCACCTTAATTCACAATGCCATGGATAATAGTTTTTGTTCATTAGAAATTGGTATAATTTTATGAGGAAAGCTTAATAAAAAGACTTTAGTAGTAAGGGGAACATTAATAATTTCCCTCACCGTTTGTTATATGATGTTGTTATTTTAGTTACTTGTTGCTTGTTATTCTTATTTCACTAGTGTAAAATGTCCAAACTATAAAAGAGTGGTATTATTTGTTGTCTTTTTGGATCATTATATTTTATCTAACTCAGTCATTTCCATAGCCTCAACTAGGTGCTCATCATTCTCTTTCCATAGTCACTCAATGTCTTCAAATGCATTTCATAAATTTGGTTTTATAAATGTTGGTGGAAAACCAATATATTTCACTTTGTAGAAAGAAGTGTACATTTCTCTTACCATGTGATGATGCATCTAAATATTGAATCTTTATCACCACTTATGAAATTCCCCATTCTAATTGTTGTTTGACCATGATGATATTGGCATCATAATCCTTGTTTATGAGAATTATTTACTAGCTAGGGTGGATATGTGTCACCACCGAAACCAATATTGATTATCTAGGGTGGATATGTTTCACCACCCAAACTAATACTCACTAGAGTTTTCACTCTTTATTTATAAGCTCTAAGAGCTCACCAAATCAATTTAGACAAATAACCAATGCATGCCCAAAAGTGAGCTTCAACTCTCCTTTTATAACTTTTGTCTTTAGAATACCACGAGTATATACCATGGGCCATTAAAATATCATGGCTCAAGCATCAGTGATCAAAATACCATGGATCTTCTTTTTCCCTTTTTTCCCGCTCAATAATATCAAGTGAGTTTATAAAGTTTCTTTATTTTTGTCCATAGTCACTTTTAATTTAAATATTTCTTGTCACTTATATATGTTTTTCTTTTCACCCAAGTGACATTCAAAAAGATAGTTGATCCCCTTTTCCCTATATTTTAGGAGAATTAAATATGCTATTGAATCAGTCTCCAGAAATGATCGTTTGAAAAGGGACATTATAATCCTCCCTTCCCTAGATTGCTTGCCCTCAAACAATCCATAACTTGCATATCAATACCATTATCAAATATATGCATGTAAAATTTTCCTATATACCTGTTATACCATCCACACAAAACGAATCCCAACATCACTATTACACTCTGATATGCTACAAAACGATCCACTATGTTTTTGCTGCTTCATTATGCTATAATTACAAACTAAGAATTTGTTATCATATTAAAACCTTTCACACATGTGAGATCTATAGTTCCTTGGATTCAAATCATCAAGCATGCTCACCATCTTCAGTGTACAAGGGCCTCTTCCTATATGTCGGATGATAAGGCAAAACAAGGCAATGTCAAAATTGTTGTTTCTTCGTGGAATAAATTTCCCAATTGGAAAATGTTGATCAACTCTAGGAAAATCAATCTATTTTTCACCCACTGCCATATGGAATCAACAATCAAATCCCCCATTTTGTCAACCTCCTCTATGAAATTAGATGCATCTTTAAAAATATAGCTAATATTTGCATCATCAACATTATACATCTCAATTTTTGTATACTCAAAAAGGTCTCGATATCGTGCTTCTGATTAACTAAATTGATTAACACAAAAGCATAGAACATGAGTGACATCCAGAAACTGTAATGTAGTTATAGACCTTGAAGCCAAAGATCCACCAATAAAAAAATTATTTTGTAACATGTGATGGCCGCTCTGAGCCGACAGCCTAAGAGAGCAAAGCCATCTTTTCCAAAATGTGTTCACTATCAAGCTTTGAAATCTTGTTCAAATATTTCAATTTAACTATCAGGGATATACTATGAGATGAATCACTATTTCCTTTTGGATATTTTCCATGATAGTTGCCCTGGAAAAATGGTGACATTTCTATGTTATCCTTATAAGGTGATTTTGAGAATGGATACTGAGAAAATCCTGTAAACCTATACCACTAGAATATGCAAGATCTTGAGGTTTTGTGTTTTCCCCATTTTCAAGCATTCTTTACCTACAACAGTTAACTGGAAAGAAAAAAATTGAAATGATGAGTGCAAGTGACCTTATTTAGTGGCCATGGAATCTTCTTTCTCGTCATACCCTGAAAGATATTTTCTTAGAAATGTATTTGTCAAAACATTCAATTTATGGTGAAGTTTGAATATGAATGGTTACAACTTCATCATTTCTCTTAATGCTCCACGAAAGCTAGCTTGAATTCATGCACAATTTTTTTTTGGTCAATATATCCATAGATAAATTGATCCATTGATCCAATTTTTGTTTCTAAAATGTAACAACCAAGCTTTTCCCATGATATCTCATGTAACAAATCTGAAGCAATTTCTGGACTATTTAGAAAAAGCTCGACTAGTCTTGGATGCTGTGAAATATCAAACGATATTTTTCTAGTGGAAGGATGTCCTGGAACCCCTGATTAAATTGCCACAATATGAAAATCACTATCACGTGTATTTTTGTCTTCAATGCTAAGGAAAATTCCTTCAAAATTAGTCTCAGTCGCATTGTAGAATGCATCCACATGAACCTTATCATATCATGCCTTTAAAGCCTTGATCCATCTCAAGTTTGAAATACAATTGATATTCCAAGGACAAAAATTCTAGAGCGTTTACCATAGAACATTAACTTTGGTTCCTTATGTTCTAAACTCTTATTTGAATTTATTTAAGGATTTTTCCTTTCTTGAATCATGGAGTCTCTCTCCATGTCCTTTTGGATGCCCATTCACGATAATATCAATTGACTCATCTTGAGGTGAACCAAACTCGCCACAGGAGATAGCCTAAAGATTTGTTGTATTTGATCCATTAATTACTGTCTCTTGGGTAGAATGAAGGTATTTTCCAGTAATTTCATGTTAACTGCTGCCTAATAGCCCCGTACGTTTTCTTTAAAGTAAAAGAAAAAATGAAGTCTCATCAATGACAAAAAGTCGACAACAATCTTTTGTAACATAGTGTGACATGCTGCTGATGATTCTTAACAATATCAATGCCAAACAGTGTCCCAAACCTCCTCAAAATTTCAACGAGCATACAGATTTCAAGACCCGTGCCATCAAATCTAGGAAGTGCCCTATCTATGATTTCATTAGGTCCGATGAATAACCTGACAAAAGCTTGACAGTGTGTCCCTCAAAGAGGTATTCCAAATCATTTCCCAACATCAACATTGTTGATTGCATTAAATCCTTCTAGGTAACAATATTTTGATGCATTGATCACTCCAACAAGGCCTTGAACATGGTGGAGTCTAGAAAAAAGGCTTAGAATTCCGAAGCAACACACCTATGCCTTATAGCATATGTAGAAACTAATGATGCATAATTGATCAAATTCACAAATGGTGTTTCCAATAATTGTAAAACTGCAATCGAGCCCTCGACTTTCAGAAGGGGTATCTTAATAATAAAAATGGAACTCTATAGTATTGCATATATCTCAATGTCTAAACAATTAAGTTCTCACGGATAACTAAAGAATTTGTCCTCACATGTGGGAAAGAATGTGCGTAGGAGATCAATTTCCTCCTCTTTAAATTTGCAAATTGCAACAAGATGTATATGCTCTTCTAATCCAACAAAGATAGTGTACTCCCCACCTAGGCAAACTCCATTGGGGTGGCCTTCGAATATCTAGTCGAAAGCCTCACAAATCTCTAGTTGTCTTCCAACATATATAACAATCAGCTTTCTGAGGTGACTTGATTTTGGTATGATTTCAACAATTGTTCTGTTGATAACTGACTCAAGGCGTGGGATGCGTGACTTAATTACAATTTCAAGATGCTTCCATCTCAGGTCATTTTGAAAAAAACCATGTTGATAGTGTGTAATATGTTGCAATTGATTATATCCCATAGTTCAACAATATGTCCAACTGAAACAAGATGTAGAGTGTTTTTTATTCTTCTGCCATAAGTGCTTTCGAAATATGTCTCATGCTAGAAAGGGGAACCCATTTACCCACTTCTTCACCATCCTCTTCACTGGTAATCTTTGTTATGACAAATAATTCTTCCAAAATCTCACAGATATTTCCAACAATTTTGTCATGTTTTAGACCAATTGCACCTTGGTCTATTCTTTTTTCACTTGTATATTTTCTTCTTATACTCAACTTGATCGTAGGAATTGGTGTTCATGCATCAGTAGAGACACTTTGTAGAGAATCAGACACAAGCCCTACATGATTGTTTTGCAAAGCAATGCTAACATGTTCATTTTGCTGACTAATTTCTTTTTCCCATAACTTACTCATTGGATGGAATGGATTAGAACATTAATCAAGTCTTTTTAGAGATTATCCTTCTCACTCATCTACAAGGAGAAAAATTGTGTGGAAAATATCTTATCTAAGGATGGACGTTGTGGATTAATGGGTATGATTAATTACTATGCTTTTGATAATGAAACATTTCAAAGATTAGAAGTATAAAAATCTAAAAGATCTTCGTAAACAATTTATATAAACTACTGTTTGATATTGTTGATACTTAAAAAGATTATTTTCTCTTTTTGTGAAGAAAACTTTTAGATATTTTAAATAGGATCAACCAAGGTAAGATATATTAGGAAGATCGATAAAGATGGGAAGGTAGATCTTTTGAATTTATATATTATTTATATGTAATGATGAAATAAGATATAATTTTGAGGGGCATAGTAAAGGGATCAAAGATGTATGGGGATGACATAAAAAATATTGAATATGCAACTAATTTTTGATAATGAAAATATGTGAGTTTTTTCTTATTGAAAAAAAAAAGATGCACTCAGCAACTCTAAAACCTGTGAATCAACAATGTAGTTCACAAATCAACCCTATAAATTCAATAAACAACACATTGCACTAATGGGATGTTGGATTCTAGGTGTGGTTTCAGCAAAATAGATTCATCATTAGTCATATATGCCACATTTATCTTTTGACTTGTGTTCTTGTGGAGACTACTCGTAATATTGAGTGAAGAGTATTAAGAATCAATGGAAAGAAAAAAATTGAAATGATGAGTGCATGTGACCTAATTTAGTGGCCCTAAAATCTTCTTCCTTGTCATCTCCTAGAAGATATTTTCTTAGAAATGTATTTATCAAAACATCCAGATAGCCTGAGGATTTGTTGCATTTGATCCATTAATTACTGTCTCTTGGGTAGAATGAAGGTATTTTCCAGTAGTTTCATGTTAACTACTGCCTAATAGCCCCCTACGTTTTCATTAAAGTAAAAGAAAAACTGAAGTCCCATCATTGACAAAAAGTCAACCACAGTCTTTTGTAACATAGTGTGACATGCTACTAGACGATGCTTAACAATATCAGTGCCAATCAGTGTCCCAGACCTCCTCAAAATTTCAGCGAGCATACAAATTTCAACACTCGTGCCATCAAATCTAGGAAGTGCCCTATTTGTAATTTCATCAAGTCCCATGAATAACTTGACAAAAGCCTAACAGTGTGTCCCTCAAAGAGTTATTCCAAATCATTTCCCAACATCAACAACGTTGATTGCATTAAATCCTTCTAGGCAACAATATTTTGATGCATTGATCACTCCAAAAGGGCCTTGAACATGGTGGAGTCTAGAAAAAGAGCTTAGAATTCCGAAGCAACACACCTATGCCTTACAGCATATGTAGAAACCAATGATGCATAATTGATCAAATTCACAAATGGTGTTTCCAATAATTGTAAAACTGCAATTGAGCCCTCGACTCTCCGAAGGGGTATCTTAGGAAAAACAATGGAACTCTATAGTATTGCATATATCTCAATGTCTAAACAATTAAGTTCTCACAGATAACTAAAGAATTTGTCCTCACATGTGGGAAAGAATGTATAGGAGATCAATTTCCTGCTCTTTAAATGTGAAAATTGCAACGAGATGTATATGCTCTTCTAATCCAACAAAGACACTCTACTCCCCACCTAGGCGCACTCCATTGGGGTGGGATTTGAATATCTAGTCGAAAGCCTGACAAATCTCTAGTTTTCTTCCAACATATATAACAATCAGCTTTCTGAGGTGACTTGATTCTGGTATGATTTCAGCAATTGTTTTGTTGATAAGTGACTGAAGGCGTGGGATGCATGACTTAATTACAGTCTCAAATGCTTCCATTTCAGGTCATTTTGAAAAGCAACCTTGTTGATAGTGTGTAATATGTTGTGACCAATTATATCCCATAGTTCAACAATATGTCAAACTGGAACAAGATGTAGAGTGTTTTTTATTCTTCTGCCATAAGTTCTTTGGAAAGATGTTTCATGCTGGAAAAGGGAACCCATTTGCCCACTTCTTCACCATCCTCGTCACTGTTAATCTTTGTTATGTCAAATAATTCTTCCAAAATCTCACAGATATTTCCAACACTTTTGTCATTTGTCATGTTTTAGATCAATTGCACCTTGTCTATTCTTTTTTCACTTGTATATTTTCTTCTAATACTCAACTTGATTGTAGAAAATGGTGTTCATGCATCTGTAGAGACACTTTGTAGAGAATCAAACACAAGCCCTGCATGATTGTTTTGCAAAACAATGCTAACATGTTCATTTTGCTGACTAATTTCTTCTTTCCATAACTTACTCACTGGATGGAATGGATTAGAACATTAATCAAGTCTTTTGAGAGATTATCCTTCTCACTCATCTACAAGGAGAACAAATGTGTGGAAAATCGCCTATCTAAGGATGGACGTTGTGGATTATTGGGTATGATTAATTACTCTGCTTTTGATAATGAAACATTTCAAAGATTAGAAGTATGAAAAACTAAAGGATCTTCGTAGAAAATTTCTATGAACTATTGTTTGATATTATTGATACTTAAAAAGATTATTTTCTCTTTTTGTGAAGAAAATTCTTAGATATTTTAAATAGGATCAATCAAGGTAAGATAGATTAGGAATATCGATAAAGATGGAAAGGTAGATCTTTTGAATTTATATATTATTTATATGTAATGATGAAATAAGATATAATTTTTATGAGCATAATAAATGGATCAAAGATGTATGAGGATGACATAAAAAATATTGAATATGCAACTAATTTTTGATAATGAAAATATGTGGGTTTTTTCCTATTGAAAAAAAAGATGCACTTAGAAGCTCTAAAACCTATGAATCAGCAATGTATTTCACAAATCAACCCTATAAATTCAATAAAAAACACATTGCACTAATGGGGTGTTCGATTCTAGGTGTGGTTTCAACAAAACAGATTTATCAGTAGTCATATAGGCCACATTTATCTTTCATCTTGTGTTCTTGTGGAGACTACTGGTAATATTGAGTGAAGAGGACTAAGAATCACTGTAAAGAAAAAAATTGAAATGATGAATGCATGTGACCTAATTTGGTGGCCTTAGAATCTTCTTTCTTGTCATCCCATAGAGGATATTTTCTTAGAAATGTATTTATCAAAACATCCAATTTATGGTGAAGTTTGAATATGAATGGTTGATAAATTGATCCATTCATCCAATTGTTGTTTCTGAAATGTAACAACCAAGCTTTTCCCATGATATCTCATGTAACACATCTGAAGCAATTTTTGGATTATTTAGAAAAAGCTCGACTAGTCTTGGATGTTGTGAAATATCAAACGATATTTTTCATTCCTTCAAAAGTAGTTTCAGTCGTATTGTAGAATGCATCCACACGAACCTTATCATGTCATGCCTTTAAAGCCTTGATCCATCTCTAGTATGAAATACAATTGATATTCCAAGGACAAAAATTCTAGATCATTTACCATAGAATATTAACTTTGGTTCCTTGTGTTCCAAACTTTTATTTGAATTTATTTAAGGATTTTTCCTTTCTTGAATCATGGAGTCTCTCTCCATGTCCTTTTGGATGCCCATTCACGATAATATCAATTGACTCATCTTGAGGTGAACCAAACTTGCCATAGGAGATAGCCTGAAGATTTGTTGCATTTGATCCATTAATTACTATCTCTTGGGTAGAATGAAGGTATTTTCCAGTAATTTCATGTTAACTGCTTCCTAAGCCTTGTACGTTTTCTTTAAAGTAAAAGAAAAAATGAAGTCCCATCAATGACAAAAAGTTGACAACAGTCTTGTGTAACATAGTGTGACATGCTGCTAGAAATGCTTAACGATATCAATGCCAATCAGTGTCCCAGACCTCCTCTAGATTTCAGCGAGCATACAGATTTCAACACTCGTGCCATCAAATCTAGGAAGTGCCCTATCTGTGATTTCATTAAGTCCCATGAATAACCTAACAAAAGCGTGACAGTGTGTCCCTCAAAGAGGTATTCCAAATCATTTCCCAACATCAACATTGTTGATTGCATCAAATCCTTCTAGGTAACAATATTTTGATGCATTGATCACTCCAACAGTGCCTTGAACATGGTGGAGTCCAAAAAAAAGCTTATAATTCGGAAGCAACACACCTATGCCTTACAACATATGTAGAAACCAATGATGCATAATTGATCAAATTCACAAATGGTGTTTCCAATAATTGTAAAACTACAATTGAGCCCTCGACTCTCCGAAGGGGTATCTTAGGAAAAACAATGGAACTCTATAGTATTGCATATATCTCAATGTCTAAACAATTAAGTTTTCATAGATAACTAAAGAATGTGTCCTCACATGTGGGAAAGAATGTGCGTAGGAGATCAATTTCCTCCTCTTTAAATATGAAAATAGCAACGAGACGTATATGCTCTTCTAATCCAACAAAGGCAGTGTACTCCCCACCTAGGCCCACTCCATTCGGGTGGGCTTTGAATATCTAGTCAAAAGCCCGACAAATCTCTAGTTGTCTTCGAACATATATAACAATCAGCTTTCTGAGGTGACTTGATTCTGGTATGATTTCAACAATTGTTTTGTTGATAAGTGACTGAAAGCGTGGGATGCGTGACTTAATTACAGTTTCAAGACGCTTCCATTTCAGGTCATTCTGAAAAACAACCTTGTTGATAGTGTGTAATATGTTACAATTGATTATATCCCATAGTTCAACAGTATGTCCAACTGGAACAAGATGTAGAGTGTTTTTTGTTCTTTTGCCATAAGCTCTTTGGAAAGATGTCTCATGCTGGAAAAGGGAACCCATTTACCCACTTCTTCACCATCCTCTTCACTGGTAATCTTTGTTATGTCAAATAATTCTTTCAAAATCTCATAGATATTTCCAACACTTTTGTCATGTTTTAGATCAATTGCACCTTGGTCTATTCTTTTTTCACTTGTATAATTTCTTCTTATACTCAACTTGATTTTAGGAAATGTTGTTCATGCATTTGTAGAGACACTTTGTAGAGAATCAGATAGAAGCCCTGCATGATTGTTTTGCAAAGCAATGCTAACATGTTCATTTTGCTGACTAATGTCCTTTTTACATAACTTACTCATTGGATGGAATGGATTAGAACATTAATCAAGTCTTTTTAGGGATTATCCTTCACACTCATCTACAAGGAGAAAAAATGTGTGGAAAATCTCCTATCTAAGGATGGATGTTGTGGATTATTGGGTATGATTAGTTACTCTGCTTTTGATAATGAAACATTTCAAAGATTAGAAGTATAAAAATCTAAAGGATCTTCATAGACAATTTATATAAACTATTGTTTTATATTGTTGATACTTAAAAAGATTATTTTCTCTTTTTGTGAAGAAAACTTTTAGATATTTTAAATAGGATCAACCAAGGTAAGATAGATTAGGAAGATCGATAAAGATGAAAAGGTAGATCTTTTGAATTTATATATTATTTATATGTAATGATGAAATAAGATATAATTTTGAGGGGCATAATAAAGGGATCAAAGATGTATGGGGATGACATAAAAAATATTGAATATGTAACTAATTTTTGATAATGAAAATATGTGGGTTCTTTCTTATTGAAAAAAAAAAGGATGCACTCATCAGCTCTAAAACCTATGAATCAACAATGTAGTTCAAAAATCAACCCTATAAATTCAATAAACAACACATTGCACTAATGGGGTGTTGGATTCTAGGTGTGGTTTCAGCAAAACATATTTATCAGTAGTCATATTCAGCTTGTGTTCTTGTGGAGACTACTGGTAATATTGAGTGAAGAGGATTAAGAATCACCGGAAAGAAAAAAATTGAAATGATGAGTGCATGTGACCTAATTTAGTGGCCCTAGAATCTTCTTTCTTGTCATCCCCTGGAAGATATTTTCTTAGAAATGTATTTATCAAAACATCCAATTTATGGTGATGTTTGAATATGAATGGTTGCAACTTCATCATTTCTCTTAATCCTCCACGAAAGCTAGCTTGAACTCATGCACAAATTTGTTTTGGTCAATATCTCTAGAGATAATTTGATCCATTGGTCCAATTGTTGTTTCTGAAATGTAACAACCAACATGAACCTTATCATGTCACTTATCATGTCATGCCTTTAAAGCCTTGATCCCATCTCCAATCTGAAATGCAATTGATATTCCAAGGCCAAAAAATTCCATTGGTCCAATTGTTGTTTCTGAAATGTAACAACCAACATGAACCTTATCATGTCACTTATCATGTCATGCCTTTAAAGCCTTGATCCCATCTCCAATCTGAAATGCAATTGATATTCCAATAATTGTAAAACTACAATTGAGCCCTCGACTCTCCGAAGGGGTATCTTAGGAAAAACAATGGAACTCTATAGTATTGCATATATCTCAATGTCTAAACAATTAAGTTTTCATAGATAACTAAAGAATGTGTCCTCACATGTGGGAAACAATGTGCGTAGGAGATCAATTTCCTCCTCTTTAAATATGAAAATTGCAACGAGACGTATATGCTCTTCTAATCCAACAAAGGCAGTGTACTCCCCACCTAGGCCCACTCCATTCGGGTGGGCTTTGAATATCTAGTCAAAAGCCCGACAAATCTCTAGTTGTCTCCGAACATATATAACAATCAGCTTTTTGAGGTGACTTGATTCTGGTATGATTTCAACAATTGTTTTGTTGATAAATGACTGAAAGCGTGGGATGCGTGACTTAATTACAGTTTCAAGATGCTTCTATTTCAGGTCATTCTGAAAAACAACCTTGTTGATAGTGTGTAATATGTTACAATTGATTATATCCCATAGTTCAACAGTATGTCCAACTGGAACAAGATGTAGAGTGTTTTTTGTTCTTTTGCCATAAGCTCTTTGGAAAGATGTCTCATGCTGGAAAAGGGAACCCATTTACCCACTTCTTCACCATCCTCTTCACTGGTAATCTTTGTTATGTCAAATAATTCTTCCAAAATCTCATAGATATTTCCAACACTTTTGTCATGTTTTAGATCAATTGCACCTTGGTCTATTCTTTTTTCACTTGTATAATTTCTTCTTATACTCAACTTGATTTTAGGAAATGTTGTTCATGCATTTGTAGAGACACTTTGTAGAGAATCAGATAGAAGCCCTGCATGATTGTTTTGCAAAGCAATGCTAACATGTTCATTTTGCTTACTAATGTCATTTTACATAACTTACTCATTGGATGGAATGGATTAGAACATTAATCAAGTCTTTTTAGGGATTATCCTTCACACTCATCTACAAGGAGAAAAAATGTGTGGAAAATCTCCTATCTAAGGATGGATGTTGTGGATTATTGGGTATGATTAGTTACTCTGCTTTTGATAATGAAACATTTCAAAGATTAGAAGTATAAAAATCTAAAGGATCTTCATAGACAATTTATATAAACTATTGTTTTATATTGTTGATACTTAAAAAGATTATTTTCTCTTTTTGTGAAGAAAACTTTTAGATATTTTAAATAGGATCAACCAAGGTAAGATAGATTAGGAAGATCGATAAAGATGGAAAGGTAGATCTTTTGAATTTATATATTACTTATATGTAATGATGAAATAAGATATAATTTTGAGGGGCATAATAAAGGGATCAAAGATGTATGGGGATGACATAAAAAATATTGAATATGTCACTAATTTTTGATAATGAAAATATGTGGGTTCTTTCTTATTGAAAAAAAAAAGGATGCACTCATCATCTCTAAAACCTATGAATCAACAATGTAGTTCACAAATCAACCCTATAAATTCAATAAACAACACATTGCACTAATGGGGTGTTGGATTCTAGGTGTGGTTTCAGCAAAACAGATTTATCAGTAGTCATATTTAGCTTGTGTTCTTGTGGAGACTACTGGTAATATTGAGTGAAGAGGATTAAGAATCACTGGAAAGAAAAAAATTGAAATGATGAGTGCATGTGACCTAATTTAGTGGCCCTAGAATCTTCTTTCTTGTCATCCCCTCGAAGATATTTTCTTAGAAATGTATTTATCAAAACATCCAATTTATGGTGATGTTTGAATATGAATGGTTGCAACTTCATCATTTCTCTTAATCCTCCACGAAAGCTAGCTTGAACTCATGCACAAATTTGTTTTGGTCAATATCTCTAGAGATAAGTTGATCCATTGGTCCAATTGTTGTTTCTGAAATGTAACAACCAACATGAACCTTATCATGTCACTTATCATGTCATGCCTTTAAAGCCTTATCCCATCTCCAATCTGAAATGCAATTGATATTCCAAGGCCAAAAAATTCCATTGGTCCAATTGTTGTTTCTGAAATGTAACAACCAACATGAACCTTATCATGTCACTTATCATGTCATGCCTTTAAAGCCTTGATCCCATCTCCAATCTGAAATGCAATTGATATTCCAAGGCCAAAAAATTCCATTGGTCCAATTGTTGTTTCTGAAATGTAACAACCAACATGAACCTTATCATGTCACTTATCATGTCATGCCTTTAAAGCCTTGATCCCATCTCCAATCTGAAATGCAATTGATATTCCAAGGCCAAAAAATTCTAGAGCATTTACGGTAGAATATTAATCACAACAACCAAGAAGTGCTTTTGAACAAGTATCCAATAGACGAAAAATTAGAAAAACCGATATTTGATCCTTTATGAAATCCTTTTCCCTATAAAGATTACTAACATCAGATAATTTGACATAGAAATTCTTAGATCTTTTCACCAACAAAGAACGTCTCTTGTATCTTCTTCGATAACCAATTCACCTGTGTCAAACAACAAAGCAACCTTTCTATGGGTTTTTCTTTGAACACTTCCCTTATTTGCTACCTTACAAAGGTTTTGATATAAACGCAAGTTATTAAATTTCTTCCTTTAGCTTTTGCTGGGTTCATAATCCAATAAATTTGCAAAGTTATCATTTAATTTGCCGGATTCTACCAGAAAAGGTGCAAGAAAGCTCTCCAATAAGTCTGATTTTGGTCAATTTTGATCACAAAAGGTGCAAGAAAACCTTCCAAAAAGTCCAACAGATAGCCTACAACATTTCCTTTGAAGGGCTTGCATCCAAAGGACACTACCCAGGAATCAGCCTTTGATATATATATCAAGCTGTATATGCCTGGCAAATATTAGCAGGCCTAGAAAACACTGGTTCCTGCCTATATTTAGCAAATAATGGTCTATTCTAACCTAAAGATAAAAGCATCTATTGATTCGCATGAGATGGTGGGATATCCAGGCAGGTTTTCCCAAATCAATCAAAAGCTCCTTAAAACTGGGTACCGTTTTTCTACTTAAATAAGGCTTTGTAATTTTAAACATGTTCGATTGCTTCAATCCATAAAAACGTCTTGTGGGAGAGTGTTTAGCCATGAAATGTTAATTATGTCACCGCAAATGGTACGATATTGTAATGCTTCTAAGGAAACTGTCAGGAAACAGCAAGATTGCTTGTTCACAACATAACTTTAACTTAATCCGAATAAACATTGCAGGAAACTTTCAGCCTTATTTCTGTGAACAGTTTTTTAGCATTGCCTCAAACTGATGAAGAAAACTCAGAACATAACTTCTTTAACTTAATCCTAAGAAACATTGCAGAAAAAATCATGTAGTATACACAGAATATATATTTATTGTTTGTTGACATCCCATGTCTAGACAGTGTCTTTGAGGCCGGGCTTTAGATTCTCACTGTAGAACTTACTATATTCCAACAAATCCCCTCCGGTCTTCTGAAGCTCCACCACGAAGAGTGAGGGCATGAATTTGAAAATCGTCAATGGAGAAATGCCCCTTTCGCCCCTGCTCCCACCCCTGCAACTTCAGCTTATAGTCCTTAAACTTCTTGAAACTGAACCGGGAAAGACTTCCAATATCCTCCAGCTTCGGCACTATGCTTGATGCTAGCTGACTCGAAGTGAACCTCGACTCCTTGATGTTGGGCCTCTGCTCTTTGCACGGGATTTGTGCTAGAGCTGGGTGATCAACAGCCTGATCCAAGACTTACACAATCTGCAAACTCCCTTAATCTAATAGTGTCACAGAAGCAAAAGCAAGGTACCCAAACCCGACCATGTAATGCCAAGAATACGCAGATTTTTGGTGTTTCAAATCTTCGGCTCGACACTTACAATTCGAGAAAGACAAGCCAATCAGAAAAGTCCAAACGCCGTTAATGTCCTCCGACACACCAACAGATCAGAGCGCTGCCTCGACAGGGCACAAAATGGGCAGAGATCTTAATTTTCACTATTTACAAAAAGCTCTGGACTGGTAACATTAATAATCATAAGAAAACGTATCTACAACAGGTAGACAGATGCCTCTAAGACGAGGCACAGCGAAAACAACAGGCCCCTTTCATCGTATGACTATCATCCCTTTATTTCGGCAGCTTCCACCTGTTGTTGCAGTACTTCTGCTGCTCTGTGTAATCATCAGTACAGTATCCTTCGCCTGCCGCCCCCTCGAATTGATGGATGTTCTTTCTCTTCTCGTCGTTACCCATTAATCTAATTCGTTGCATCCTCTTTTGGGGATCCACACGCCCTCTAACTGTTTTCTAATTTCCAAACTTGTGAGCGCGTATTCTCACACTGCGAAGACACGTTTCGGTTCAGTGACTGCGAAGAGTTTCGGTTCAGTCACTGCGAAGAGTCTCATTGCCAGGAGGCCTGGCGTTTCATGGTCCATTGTCAGATCCTCCCTCTCTGTCTTCCAGCTGGTGGAAAAAAACAGATTAAATCATTCTATGAAAAAAACAGATTAAATCAACGGCAGAAAACACTCCAATCGTCTAACACAAGAATCAATGGCTCAGAATCGCACACGTCACATTTTAGGGATGTCTTTCTCAGAGGGAACGCCTTACGGCGTAATTAATAAAAATAATTTTAAATATTTATATAATAACTTCAAGAAGAAGAAAATTTATTAGAAGTTATATAATCATTATTTATTAATAATGGTTATAAATAATAATATTTTAATTTATTAATAATGGTTATAAATAATAATATTTAAAATTAAAATAGTAATTATATTTTAAAATATAAATTTATAAATTTATAAATAAATAATGAAAATATTTAGAATATATTTTAAAAATATGATGAAATTATAATCTTTAAAGAAAAAAGTTTTATATAAAATTTATCTTAATCTTTGATTAATTAAGTATTTAGCGAGATCAAATCTCTCAAAGTGCAAATTTTGTAAGTGCAAAATTTGGAAATAGATTTGTAGCTTGGGAAATTTGATCCCTCTCCACCGTTGATGGATCAAAGTTTAACATGAATCTCTCTCTTAACTATACACACACATCATGCCTGTAACTAAGGACCTACCTCCTTCATTTTAAACAACACAACAATAAAATATTTTAATTATAGGAAACTTTTTATTTCCTATTTCTTTATATATAGAGAGAGAATTGACATTAAAATATTTTACATGGTATTGGCATTAAATTATTTTATTTTACTCTCTCTCTCATTATCATTGAATCAAGATATTACATACACAACAACAATAGGCCTGTGATCTTCTACTAAAAGGAGAGAGTGAAAGAGTCAAAAAGAGACATTTATGCTCTATCCATAGAGTGGCATACAACTAAATAATTGATCATCAATGGAACCAAAACAGGCTTAGAAAGCCCACAAAAGCGAAACCATCCAAAATTATACATATTGAGCCAACTATAATATCGAAAGAACCCATGTCACACTTATAAACATATCTAAGACAAGATATAACATTGTAAAAAGAAGAGAAAGTTGTCAGTTAGAGGAGTTGGACACCTCTATGTGAATAATACTGGTGGTTGGGGTTGTTACACTATGACTACAATGTCGAAAGAACCCATGCCACAATTAAAAGCATAACTAAGATTTGATATAACATCATAAAAAGAAGAGAAAGACATCAACCAGAGGAGTTGGACACCTTTATGTGAACAATACTGGTGGTTGGGGTGGTTGCATTGTGAGGCTTCTTGCAATTGAGGTGTGCTTCCAGGTGGGTTGGATGAGAGCTCATGGAAAGGATGTGAGTTTGCAGGTCACTTGATGAATATTTTCGAGTGATGAAGCTAGCTGAGAGATTTCCTCAACTCTATCTTGCATTACTTTACTAATCATGATCATGGTGTGCTAGTCAAGTTGTATAGTTTGAAGGTATTGGTTCCTTCTTCCTCTCATTTGATACACATCTAGGATCCAACCCATAGAAGGTACATTAACATCTGAATTAGAGAGGGAGCAATGCTCCTGCAAAATTTCTTCTTTAGCCTAATGAATTTATGCCCTAATATAGGAGGGAGTGGAAGAAGAAACAACCCTTACCACTTGCTTCGCTTGAGCCATGACATGAGAGATGGCCTCCGTGGAGCTAGAGGGCCCTGCAACTTTGTGGCCATCAACATCGTGACGTGGCCTCATTCTATTCCTAGGCATGATGTCATTGAAAATCCAGAAATTGAAAACAAACCCAACAACTTTGATGTGATAGTGAACCAAAATATAGTGTTGCATAAACTTAGAATCAAACAATTCAACTAAAATTATAGTGGCGAGAATTGTATTGCCACATCATAGGAGGATGATTTCCAATGAATAGGGTTGTGATATGCCATTCTCATAGGGGATGAACCCATCCTGCAAAGCCAAATAAAGATAGAGAGACAACCTTGGAAGACAGTGGGGCAGAGCCTTCCTTTCCTAAGGAATATGCCTTAAAACGCTGAGAGACTTTGACAAAACCAACCAAATACAGAGGGAGCTAAGAGTGGAGAATTCATTTAACCTAGCATCAAGGAATATAGAAATCATCAAATTAAACTAGACCAGAAAAACATTGCAATCACTGAAAAGCAAAAAAAACCTAAAAAATTTACCTCAAAATTAGCATGCCCTAAGAGAACTTTGATTTCTTGTAGAAACCTAAACACAAGAGAGAACCAACACCAAATAATGTGAGAGAAAGCAAGTTCCAAGTGAGGGAGACTAATCCTAAACACAAGAGAAAACCAACACCAGATAATGCGAGAAAAAGCAAGTTCCAAGTGAGGGAGGCTTAGACCTCCCTTACTCAAGGAGCTCCTATGCAGCCGGATAGGATAAAAGTGGTTACCCAAAGCAGAGGGCGTTTTACATGCAGATAATCAGGTTGTGTGGGGAACAAATTGAACCGAATACATTACCCAAAAATGAATTAACTTCACCATATCATTCATATGAAAATCCTCCTATGCACGTGTGAAGAGGAAAGATATGTTGGCATATATCCATTAGCATGGAAGGGTAGTTAGTTGCCGCCTCCCATGAGCTTAAAACTTTGGGAGACGGAAGTCCACCGCCCTCCCATTTACCTTTCTCTTGCAAATTGAGCTCAGTCCCATTGGGTATTTTATTATATTTTTATATACACATCTTATTCATATTAAAAAAATGTTATTAATATTTTTTAATACATATTTTTTTATTGGAAAAAAATACTTAGTATTAAAAGAATTACACATTTTTGTTTTATTTTTTATATTTTGTATTGAAATATTTTTGTTATTAATTTATTTTTAAATGTTATATATTAATTCTATATTAAAAATTGAATAAATTATATATTCTCATATATATATATATATAGAGGTGTAGTCTAATTTATATATGAAATGATTTTTTTTACGATTAAATTTGAGTGGCCTAATGGTTAAGAGTATGTGTTTCCTCTTAAGAAGTCACAGGTTTTAAACCAAAGGGGAGTAGAGTATGTATGCCTTCGTAGACTTAGCAGTCAAATTGTTGGGCGGAGGTGGATCCCTTGTCCCACAAACACCAAAAACCTATTTTTTTTTTTCATATAACCAAAATTGACACCTAACTAAAAAACACCCGTGAAAAATGGGTAGTCAGATGGCATAACAAATTCATATTCGAACCGCACCGGATGCGTATGACCAAAATTGACACCTCGGTAAAAGAACACCCCTGAAAAATGGGTGGTCATATGGCATAACAAATTTATATTCGAACCGCACCGGATGCGTATCGAATTCATGTTCAGTGGTTGTCAGGTTAAGAGGGGCTCTTCTTTTTGCCACGTCACTGTGTTTGATTGGCCACAAGAAGTGCAAAAGAAAGGGACTTCCTTTATTGGACTTGAAACTTTGGGGTAGAATTCGGAAGAAATTTGACCCGTACATGTACATGGAATGATGGAAGGCACATCTTTCTTTCCTCTCGATGGAATTCACACGACAATTCAACAATACCAGCTACGCTAACCTTTCACCTACTGTCTTTCTTTCCTTCTCGCCAAACGAAATAAGCCCACCGTTTCATTTACCCTCCGCGGCCACTTAAATCCACTGTTTACATCACAATCCGCGGCCTCTAAAACCCGCTGGGGAGGCACTCAGTTTTCACGCTGGGCACGCACTCGTTTTCACGAATAGTTCCAATTAAGTACTTCTTCCCAGACTGGAGTTACCATACATCGTATGATATCTGCACCCCTCCCTTTTCCAGTCCACGCCAAACGCCCACTGCCTTTACTTTCTCTACTTATATACCTTACGCTCTATCGGTTCCTACAAATTCTCAGTTGAATTTGGTTCCATTTTATCATCGGATGCCTATTTAACTCATTCATGCATCACTCTGTTTTTCAATCTTCCTGCATCCTGAATATCTGGTTCTTTTAGTTAATTAAGCTTTTATCGCAGCTTGGTCCTTTTCATTATTTGTGATAGCCTCCAGCAGCAGCATCCCGCAGGTTTTACATGGATCTGGCTATGGATGTTTATATTCCAGAAGATTATGTGAGAAGGCGCTGCAAGCCAAATATATCGATGCAGAAACGAGATGGCCGACTTTCTTTCAACGATATCGAGACCGCGGGCGAGAAGAAGCTCCAGCTGCTGGACAATAAGAATATGATGATGTCTGCTTCTACTAGTCATAGCAATAGCAGCAGCTTCAAGGAGGACATAATTTTTAATTATTTCAATCCATAAACTCTTGCCCGACCATTTCCATAGCTTCCTTGGTCTACAGCGCCGAATATCAGAGAAATAGAATGTCTACACTCTGAATCGAAAAAATTGTAAACTCAATTTTGTGAGCATTTATCCATTTTGCCCCAACTATTCTTATGCCTTTCCGCTTGTGTTCTCGAATGTGAACTATCTGCTTTTCCTTCGGCTTCGTTGCTTTGAGAAAATTTATCAACAATATTTGATTTAAAGGCTATATTACAAAATCAATACCATCGATTCAGATCTGCCAAGGGCACAGGAAGAGGTAACTTCTATTTCTAATAAAATCCAAGCTTATCTATGTATCGAAATTACTTGTATGTAATGCAATCCAAACTTGTTCCACTATATCAATGAATAATTATTGTGCATATATTGTGATTAGGGTTTTAAGGGTTTGTTCAGACAGAAGTAAGAATTATACTGGTACATATCTTGCGATTAGAGTTTCAAGGGTTGGCTCTGACAGTGAAATTATTCCTCCAAAGTATGTTGTTAATCTGATAAATCGTAACTTAAGATCTTTAATTATTTACCACTAACCGTTTGTGTAATAGGTGGCCATTAAGCCAACATTTATCCACTGGTCATTTTATGGAGTTCGAAAAATCCACAAAGTTTCGCTTCCATAAGTAACATCAAAGTTTTCAGAGACGATTTTTTCGTAACATGACAGGAAAGAGAATATTATAAGCCTTTCTTGGGAATTAATTCCATTTCATTTCATTGGGTTCTGATTTTGTGCTGAATTTCCCATGACCAAGCCAATGAATTCATCACCTCACTATTATTAGCTCTGCCTTGCATACAACGATCAATTTGGGAAAATATTCATATCAACAATACTTACCCAATTTCTGTCTATTAGGAGATCGCCGTATTCACCGAGGGGGTTATATGCAGAAATATATGCTCCAACATGCTCAGAGCTATGGATGCAACTTTCCTGTATGCTTTCCATCTTAAGTGTTACTGGATTCGGACACTCGTTGAGGAGTTTGGCTATCCTGGTTTTTTGGAATTAAAGGCTCTAAAATAACCGGATTTATATTGGTGTTATACTCTCACCGAGACTGGTGGTGATCAATTAGTCATGCACACACCATAAAAAGAAATCTATATACATACATGTCATCGCCTACCTGGTATACTCTCGTTGGATGATATATCTTATGTCATATTCCAGAGCTGCGCTGTCTATAACTATTCGACCCTTTCTTTTTCTTTTTTAGTTCCACCATAGAAATTTTTTCCGTTACGAGATTGTAAATTTTTGTTATTAAAAATATGTTTTTAATATTATAAATAAATTTACTGAAAATGTGTTTTTAATATATAAAAAAATTCAAAATGATGAAAAATCCGCTAACAAATCACTAACAGCAGAACGGAGTAGGGTAACGATTATTCTAAATGGCTCTCTCTTGGGCCAAGTTTAAATGGTAAATATATTTGGAATTATATTTTTTATTTTTTCTGTTCAAAAACTTTAAAATCATTTGTAAATGAGATTTCCATTATGACAAGAAGTTATATTGATGTTGACCGCTTTTTAAAAGTTTATTAGTTTTATTTTTACTAGATTTGTTGTTGGTTTGTAGTGGGAATTGATTCACCATAATTTTGATAGTAATAAAAAATATCGAGATAGTCAAAATAAGAGATTACCAAGAAACTAAAAAAGATCTACATAACTTATAGTCATTAAGAATCATAAGAAATTATGGATGTAGGGTTCACTAGGCTAGAATCAGGACATGGTGGTTTCAAAAATTCATACTAAATGTGCTTCTCCATGTGCTCCAAGTGTGCATCTAGACAAGTCAAACGAGCCAAATTGTCTTACATCCTCCACTAGTTGCTCTGTAAATCATTGAAGGATGATATGATCTCATTACAATCATTATGTTTCTCCTTGAGGACTTTCCCCGAAGTTTTTGATTGCCAATGTAAGGTGAACAAGTGGATATATTGAGTTCTCCTCCCCTTAGTGTGGCTTGGATTAGGGAGCCAATGAGAAACTTCTCCTTGATAAGCTCAAGTCTGAGAAAGATTGTATCTCTTGGTGCACCATCTGCTCTAGATTATGTATGTTAGATTGGGTGCAAGGAGAGGTCGTGGCTTGAAAGGCAACAACCACCTCCTAGACTTGAATCTCAGCCCAAGAATGGTTGGGCTTGCTGCGATTGGATTGCCCACATTCACCCACCCCTTAATGACTGTGACCCCTTTGCCTAGGCATAATGCTCCACACGGTTGACCCGGATCTACACTTGTTAGGAGGGCACCCAATACACTGAATCTATAAATATCCCCACTCAGTCTATGTTGAGACAACCCACGAGTGACCACTCTCTTTCAAAATCGCTCTACCTACCTGTCCCTTTAACACAAGTGTGAAGGGCACCTCCTGGAGGCCTGCGAGACAAGGACGAAGATAAGGTTGTGCCTAGTCACCCAATGAAATACCAAATCTGGAGAGAACTAAGGTCAAGGTAAGGGAACTAACTAGAAACCAGAGCAAAAATAGAACTAGGACCCAATTGAACAAAATAAATATGAATGCGCCAAAAGGAAAAACCTGGGACTTGGAGTAATGACAATTTTAAAAGGCAAAGAAAACCTTGCAATAAATTAAAACAATGGAACTAAACTGGAGAGGCCAAATACCTAGAACTACCTTGAAGTGAAATTTAAATTGTTGTTGGACCTTAGCAATTGTCACGTGCCTGTAGCTCCTATATCGTCCAAAATTTTTAAATCCCTTGTTCAATTGCTTCTAACCATTCTTCTCACAAGAGTTGGCTAACCTCCCCCATTGAATGGAGCCTAATATTTGTAGTGTATGATATAACCTACTGAAGAGAAAGAGTTGCACGACAACACCACCCTATCCACACCAAGCTTGAAATCCTTGCAAAGGACCCCGACTCACTCAAACAGTTTCCAATTTGGAGAATAGCAGACTAAATTGCAGGGTAGCTTGGAAAACTCCCCTGCAATGAGCTGAACCCCCACTCATCCCGTCGTTGTAGACACTTTGAAGGAAAATTTTGGAACAACCTTAAGGAATGATCCATTAAATGGTATTTATGCCACATATATCGTGTTTGGGGAGTATACTATGCTACCCCTTCCTTATTCATCAGGGGAATCGGTGGGGTGACATGTGCCCTGAGATCCCTTTCACTGTGTTCGTCCACGCCATCAAGGTAATTTTCAAAAAAACATATTAAATAAGTAAAATAACAAAAAAAATTATATTTTACTCGTAATTTTCAAAACCATAAGTAGAACTAGCATTTGCACTAAGACGAGCAAAGCATCACTAATAGGACATGCGAACTGTGAGTTCATCTATGTTTGAGCCAAAAAGACAGCTTATTAGGTATTAGAGGTTTTGATATCAGAGGTTTTAACATGACAGGCGTCCCAAATATGTGATATTAGGCAGAGTGAAATCATTGGGAATGGGCCACTAGTGTTAATGTGCTGGGATGGGCGATAAGAAATTAACAAAGGATTTGTGTGCTAAACGAAAGAAGCTAGGGCATTTTCTTTCTCCTCCCAAAGAGATGCATGGTAGCAAAAGACTGGATCTGATAAGAGACACGTGGCAACGACGTGCCAACACGATTGATACGTGGCAGCTGGATTCGGCAGTTTCAAGGCTCACAGTAGGCCAAAAAGGGGTAACACGTGGCATTACTCACAAGGCGAGAGGTGGCAGATATGTGGCGGTGATGGTGTCATGTATGGGAGATTAGAGATCAAAGGTTGAGGCATATTGTGCATTGAAGCAAAACCTCTGATTGATAACCTCCAATTGAAATGTTTCGATATGGGGGCTAGATTGCGGTCATGTGAAGAGCTACAGGACTAGGGGCCAAACACAAAAGGTGATCGACGTCGGAAAATTGACATGTCCTCCATGAAGGTTACACCTCCGAATGGAAATGCCCAACAGGGAGGGCTTCGATTTGGGGGCTAGCACGATGGTTACAAAGAGTTGAAAGGAGGCAAAGGCTATTGGCATATCGCAATTAGAGATCGGTGGATGCAAGTGAAGGTTTATTTTTGATAAAATAAAACGGGTTTGGAGATAGATGAGACCGCAAGTTTTTCTAGGACAACCATCTTATTTTTCCGATTAAAATCCCCTGTAAAGTTGACGCGTACTGTAACACATATCGCAATTGGAGATCAACGAATCTAAGTGAAGGTTTCATTCGAAAAGTTGCGCTGAAGGGCGGATGCGATTTTATATTAAAGATGTTCTCATAAAAGTAATCGGCTCCAGAGACAGAGGAGATCACAAGTTTTGGCAGGACAACAATAAGATTTCTCCGATAAAAATGTCCGTTAAAGCTGATGTGTGCCGAAGGCCACGTGGATGCAAGTTCTGTCAATTAATGGTGAAATGCAGTGAAGTTATGGTTTTCGATATTGTAAATGCTTTCATTAATACTAAGGATCCCTGAATATTTAACTGATAAAAGTATTGGATTCATGCATATTTGGTCATTTTCTCTAAGTGTAGGCATTGGTCATTCGTGTGGTTTTTCCTCGTAGGCTAGTCCCCATAAGCAGAATTCACGAGAGATGTCTCAACGGCCTAAAACCAGATGGAAAATTCCCATTCAACAACAACCAGTTGGTCCTGCTCCTGAGGTCACAGAAATCCCCAGGCTATTTTCCAACACGACATGCACCCCTGATGTTGGGGTGTTACACAACATTTTGTTATTTTCCTTGTACTCCTCGTCTATGATCCTGGAGGACCTCTATAGTGTACCCAACACACTTTCCTATCATGAAGAAACTCCCATTGTGTACCTCTTCATGAGCAGAACAATTCCCTTTTGCATCATTTCCCAAAAATATTTTGTTTATCCTAGTTTACAAGACCGATGCTAATGACCTGTGCCCTCCTCACGCCGATATGCAGGGATTACAACTATCCCTAGCACCAATCGGATCGACTGAGCCCTTTCTTAGTCGTGTCGATCCTCTTTTGGAATTTTTTTTTAAATATGGAGCTGAAGCTTCCAGCTCTAGAAGCTTCGTAATAGAAGTATGGTAAATGGTTAGGCCGGATGGAGTCGAGGAGGTTAGTTTTGGCTCCTTTCCCATGACAAGAGGAACCATCTCCCCTCCATCCAAGCTATATAAACCTCTCTTCTTCCCAAGCACAAGTTAGTCCTAATTAAGTTCTGGCTGAAGTTTTGATTTTGGAGTAATCAACAAGTTACCCATAGTTTGTAGCTCTCTAGTTTGTGTTTAAGGGAGAATTGTGAGTTTGGTTTAGTGTGAAGACTAAAGGAAAGAGCCTTGAGACTACCTTTGTTCGAGCTATCCATGAGATGCTAGCAGAAGTGTGTGGGAACCTGGATATGTCAAAGGAGAACGACAACATCAAGACATCGGTTGTAATCTCTTCTTGAACTAATATAGATGCAACTATCGATTGATTTCCTACATGAAATGTCATCTCGCATATTTATGGCTTAATGTTTCTTGACTCATTAAGTAGGCTGAAAGAAATTTGTATGTTATCGCGTTTGTTTTTTGTTGTTGTTTACTTATTTCAGGTGTTCGAAGGAAGGAAACGAAAGATAGCTGGAACAAGGAAGCAAGATCGTCACTGAGAGGAATAGTGTACTAAGAGGTAGGCCCTCTTATTTGATTCTAGCTTAAGGAGATCTTCCATAGATTGTTTATTTGTGGCTAGATCCACTCTCTCGGGCTAGAGGAATTTCTTGTGTCCGCACTTAGAATTTACCTGCACCACAAATTGGTGATCATACTGGGGACCCAATCCTTTTGTTTGATTGTTTGTAATTTCATGGTTTTGTGTGAAATTTTCTAGTATCACCATTTCCCTTTAGTCCTATCTACTTTGCTTGGTTTACTGCTTTGGGTCAAGTCTAGTCTTAGCCTTAGATTTTTTTTTTCTTGCATCCTCGGTCAATGCGTTTATTTTCTTAACAGTCGCGCCGATCAGCGTGAATTTCTCAGAAACAGTCGCGCCAACCCCTTCTGGCCCTTGTTGTCAGTTAGGTAGTCGTGCTAATCCCTGTAGGTAAAGATTAGGGTTTGCCCTAGATCTCGACTAGTGTGTCTTGCTCTCTTGATTTCTACCTCTAAGCTTGTTTAGGCTGTGTTCTCCCTGACTGGAAAGCTTCATTTGGTTTGGTTTATGTGCTTGTTGATTTGCCTTCTTTTTACTTGATTTCTCCAGTCCTTGGATGGTTGGCGGCCCTAGGGCATCTAGGTTGTCATCCATTCAGTTGATTGTGAACTTAGTGAGTCAAGTGATTGGTGAATTTACTCCTTGCATTTCGTTTGTAGTCCTCTTGTTGCTTTGAGCTCCATCACACAAGTTTGAAAGGTTTCGTTTGCTTAAGCGTCTCCTTTCCAACATAGATCACATTGCTTGTCTTTTTTTTGATAGAGTCATTGCATCATTGGTTTAGAATAAAATCTCTTTTGTGTCTTTTCATTTGCTTGAGGATTGATTGTCTCAAAAACTTTTTCATTGAAGTGTTTTATGAAAGATTCATTTTGTCATTTCATGAAAAGTACATAATTCTAGTTTGTTGCATCAATATGTTATGCTAGTTAGCATCATTAACGACTAGAGTTGCATTTGCATTTGAAAAGAAAAAAGAATTCTCTTTACTTGTGAAAGGATTGCTTGAAGTGAACTTACTAGGAAAATAGGAATTGGAAAGAGTTTTTCATTAGCTTATTTTCAAAGAGTAAAGTAGTGAAAAAATCATTTTTCTTTCAGTTGCTTGATTGTTTGCATTTGATTGTGTTTTCTACTCTCTTTAGTGTAAACAATTCACCGAACTGAAAGAGTCTTATCTCATTTAGCTGCATATAGGATTTTTCGAGTCACATCGTTAAGGCCTGAAAAACCGAGACATAATTCAAGATAAACTTTAAAATGAACTCAATTAACCTAAGGCGCATTTGAAACCTAACGATCACATCTAGAAGGTCTAAGCTAGAGACGTGTTCCGACGTCTTTAAACCTAGCAGCTGTCATTAGCTTCGGCACTAGAAAACGCTAGTACGAACTTGTGCTCCCCATACCATTGCATATATAAAGGGAGACCCCATTAGGTTACAATCCTTTATCCATATGAAGCCTGGTCTGCTGCCTTGTAAACGTGATACACCAAACACAACATTCAGGGAGATTGCCTGCCTGTACTTCTTGGTTCGTCAGGATGTATTATGCAGTTCACGGTTACCTGGTAATCATTTTTACCTAGATAATCCTGAGTGGTCATTTGATCTTTTTGACTCATTAAACTTAAAAGATCATCCGAGCTCTTGTCCTTTCGATCTCATTTCAAATCGAAAGTGATAGAGTCATCTTTGTTTCTTTCTCGAATCTTAAAACATGAAAGAGTGCCAGTTTGTTTATGTGTCTTAAAAAATTGTTGCCCACGATCTCATAACATCCCTGTTAGTATTTTCTAGACCAAATCATGATTATTCCTTAAAGTACATTTTAAATCCTTGAAATTTATTTCTCTTTTCCAGTTATTTGAGACGAAGTCATCATGGCTGAACCATTTGGTTCACCTAGTTCCTCTTCCTCTCCTCCGTCTGAAAGATTGTCTGAGGAGCCATTTCTTGAATTACCACAGTCACTTGAGGACCAAGGTGTTGAACTTGGGATTGTTCTGAGCATTCAACCTTTTTCATCTCGTCCTCCACCTCCCTTAGATATTGGGTCACTTTATGATATTGTCTCAGAATCTCTGGACAATCCTGTCCAGACTCCTGAGAGTTCACCGACTACTGAAGGTCAGCTTGGACTGGTTGTTTATCCTCCGAATCCTTTGTTCGATCCTGTTGTGATATCAATCCATACAGTCCGTACGATCATCCGGGTATTCCTTTGGAATTATCCCCTCGAACATCTTTGGTCATTCGTCATCGCTTGTTTCCACCTATGGAATCCGAAGGCGAAATTCCAGTCTCCTCTTCGGGTCACTCAAAGGTCTCCACTCCACACACTGTCGAAGAGGAAGAATATCCTTTTCCACTTGAAGGTTTCCCCTACACAGGAAGCATTCCCATTAGTGTTTATCAAGATTTTCCACCTAATTATGTGACTTTAGCACAATTGGTCTTAGGTACACCTAGTGCCTCATCGCTTTATCATAACCCTGTTTGGGCATCTGGCACTATGCCTACCACAGGTCTGTTCATTCAGAACCCGACCTCCCAACAGATGGTGATTTCTACAGTTACTTCAGTCCTAGTGCGACCCACCATTCTAAATCCTCTTGTCTCGTTGGTTCAAGTAACCCATTCGGTTCAACCGACGGTCTCGAGTCATGTCTCTCTCAGTTCGTCAATCCCTCCAGTAATTGGACAGGCTGTGCCACCTAGGGAGTAGAACCCGAATGTTTCTATGGTGCTAGGCACAACCAACATGAGTGGCTCACAAGATCACATGGTTGGATGAGCTAGGTTTCCTCTGGTGCTATTCAACACCCTGCTGGTCTTGCTGGATCAAGCAATGTCCAGTACCAACAGGTCCAAAATCCCATTGGTCTGTCTGGGTCAAGCAATTTCTAGTATCAGTAGCCTTATGAGGCTCAAGTTCAGTACCAAACTCCTTATGTTCCATATGGTTCCCAAGGAATGGTCAATCTGCCTTACGTCCTTCACCATGGATAGTATGTTTAGCCTGGTCCATCCCCCATTCCTGGTGGTTATGGCTAGATACAGTTCGAAATTTTTCAAGGTATCAATCCGGGACCTGTTCAAGTACCCTTGCAGCAGCAAGGACAACCTCTGCAGCAACAAGGGCAAACTTTGTTGCAGCAAGGGCCATCCATGTAGCAATAGGGGCAGGTGATGCCGTTGCAAGGAGAATTGCAATAGCCACAGGGTTAACCCTTGCAACAGTTGTAGAAAACCATGCAGCCACAGATGTAGTATGTTCAACAAACCTCCCATCTTATGTCTTTGCAAGGCCAACCTCTACAGTTGCAGGGACAACCTTTACAGCCACAAGGTCAACCCTTACTGCAGAAAGGCCAACCCGGGCAACAACAACCCTTATACTCATATCAATAGGGGAAACCCTTGCAAGGATAAGGTTAGGGTCAAGTCCTGCAGCAGCAGGACCAAAATCCTAATGTCCAAGGGCAATAGGTTCAAAATCCTTTTGTCCAAGGGCAACAGGTCCAAAATCCCTATGTCCAAGGGCAGCAAGTGAAAAATCCTTATGTCCAAGGGCAACAAGTGAAAAATCCTTATGTCCAAGGGCAACAGGTCTTAAATCCTTATGTCCAGGGGCAACAGGTTCAGAACCCATATGTCCAAGGACAGCAGGTGCAACATCCATATGTCCAAGGTCAACAGGCTCAACAACCTTTTAACCCGTATGTTGCTTATCAACAACCTATGGTTGGACAGTTTCAAGGCTTTCAAGGTCAAAATCCACCCTACGGGCAAGGTAACCTACAGTGGGGGAAAAATCAAATGCCCTATGGACAAAACCCTCCACTATGGGGACAAAATCCTTACCAGTAGGGATGGGCTCCTCCGATTGGACCCACTTATCGACCTCCAATGCCTTTTAATACTCAATTTCCATTCTTTGATATACTAGAGTTGCCAGATGTATCTCGACTCATGAATGATCCAATTCTTCATTCACCATACTGGCCTTTGGTCCCTTTCAAGATTCCAAGTGATTGTTCAAATTTTGAAGGAAAAGAAAAAGAGGATCCACAAGCCCATGTGATGGCATATCACCTCTGGTGTTCCTCGAATTCTTACGTTGATGATTCCATTCGTCTTCGTCTTTTCCAACGAACTCTTACAGGTGCTGCAACCAAGTGGTATATCGAGCTACCTTGAAATACCTATCATGACTTTAACACTCTCACCATGGCCTTTCTCACACATTTCCAATTGCCGGTTCGCTATGAAACCGACACCCATCTTCTAACGTCTCTCAAGCAAGACACTGTGACCCACATCTCTGATCATATGCATGAATGGAGGTGTCGGCGTTACCTGATTAAGTTCGAGATTGTTGATCAGTTGTTGACCGAATGGTTCACCAAAATCCTTCATCAACAAAATTGCCGAGGACATAGCTATGGGAGGATGTGTCATCGAGGAACAAGTTATCGTGCGTGCCCAATATCTAGACCTTGTCTATTCGCAGTTTAGCACATTATATGACATGTTACCTGATGCACCAAGACCATCATCTGATCTGACATCATCTAAGTCTCCTACTACACCTCATGTTGATGGAGTAATTGGTTAAGTGACATAGACCTCTGCAAAATCTTCTTCCAAGCAGAAGTTTGTCTCCAACAATGCTTCCAATGAGTCTTCTCATAATCCACTTGACCCTGGTAAAACCTCAGAGGTCCACGATGTCCAGTCTACCACAGTGGACAAATCCTCGAAAGGTAAGAAGAAAGGCGAAGGAAAGGGTAAAGTCGATGCCCCAAAACAGGGTCCTCCTAAGTTGTTTGTTGGTGATGCTTCTCAACGGAATCTTAAGTATCTGTGCCTCATTTGTGAGGAGGATCACTATATTAAGGATTGTCCCAGATGATTCGAAGTTAGTCGTTTGCTCAAAGGGACTCCATCTGTCCTAAAAGAGCCATTTCCATCCCAACAAAACCAAATGGTAGACCAGCCTCAATCGTCTGCTTCCTCAGGTTCACAAGTATTCATGATGAGTACGCCCATTAATGTGGCTACTATATCAAAATATTATCAAACTCCTACCCCGACAACAAGGAAAGAAAAAGAAGCTACCCCTTCTTCTTCTACCCCGTCAAGTTCTAGTCCTCTTCATATAGAGCGATCTAACCCTGATTCTGTCGTTCGACCACCTTCACGCCGCTCAACACTATAATATTGTTGAGGATTTGGCTCAGGTGCCATCAACTATGTCTACTCTCGAGGTACTTCAAAGCTGCCCATCTCAACAGAAATCATTACTGTCGGCTATTGGGGGTATTGATCCTGCTGATTCCAATCTTATATGTTTTGATCTAGAAAACCACGTTCCGCGTCTTCCTCATCAGATTGCCTTTCTCATTCAGGTAATCATCAATGAGAAAAATATTCATAGGACCGCCATTGATGAAGGTGCCTCTACCTGCATCATTTCAGTCGCTTGTTGGAAGGCAATTGGTTCTCCTACTCTGAAATAGCCCCCTAACACTTTGGAAGCTTTCGACGGGCGCGATTCGTGACCATTTGGTGTCTTAGCCAACCTTGCCATTACTTTGGAGGGCAAGATACTACACATTGAAGTAGAGATCGTTAACGCTAATCTCAATTATAATCTTATACTCGGATCGAGTTGGACCCATGCCATGCATGCTATAGCCTCCTCCCTATTCCGTGTGATTCATTTTCCCCATCAAGGGAACATAATCACAGTCGACCAACTGTCCTTCTTTGCCTCTTCCTCCTCAGATGGGAATATTCCGTATGTAAAGCACATTGGTGCTCCTTATGAGGGTGTGGGGGCAGGGATTTTTAAAGTGTTGGACACAGATTGTCATTGATGTCAATATGGCAATATTCAAAAGGAAAAGACAGAGCATATCGGAGCCAAGAGGAGCAAAAGGAGCCAAGAGGAGTGGACCAAGCCAGAGGAGCCACATTGGAGCAGAGAGGAACATATCGGAGGAGCCACATATATCAGAGCAAGAGGAGCCATATCGGAGGAGCCATATACATGCCAAAGCAAGAGGAGCCATCGGAGGAGCAAGTGAAGCAAACAAAGCCATATATGCCTCAGACAACATTATCGGGAGCTGTTGAGCCATATATGCCTTCATTAATACTATCGGGCGATTGTTCGGGCAATGAAAACCCACATATGCATGTATTAACGATTATCGGGAGTGGAGGCAAATAGCAGCGATATCGTATCAGAACCCTTAGGGGTAAGAGTGGATGCGATATGCGATTTAGCGCTGACCGTCCGATCTGAAAAAATAATGGACGGCGGAGATCTAATCGGCAATCAGCATATCGGAGCGATCGCGTCAGAAGGATCGGGGGATGCGATATGTGACACCGCCGACAGCCCAGAGCCGAAATCTTATAGAGCAGAATATACAACCATATCGGGTCCGCAGGACTCTTGTATCGCATCGGAGCAGCAGAGGTAGCGATCGCTGAAATCATCCGGAGCCGAAATTATATTTGGAGCAGCCTAAAGGAGATCGGGTCCGCAACCCATCAAGACTCGCCGATAAGGAATCCGCCGATATGACGGATCCGAATTCAGTTTAGGAAGAAATGTAAGGAGGCATCGGGTCCGCGTTACATCGGAGGAATGGATCTATTGTTTACAGCGAACGCCGATGTTCATCGGACCCGAAACAATATTAAAGGGAGTCTAAAGCCATATCGGGTCCGCACCTCGTCGGAGGTCTGGGATTAAGAGTTATTGTGATCGCCGAAATCCGGACCCGCCGATAATTGTAAAGGCAGGTGCATAATAATTGAAGTCCGGCATTTGAATTAGAGCGGGGGTTTATAATGTTTTCCGTGTATTATATGATACATGGCCGTGGGGTTAAGGTATACATTAAAACTTGTGCGATGGTTGATAAAGCCTGTGTGATGGTTGATTAATGGCTCGGGTGGTGGCTTCCGATGGTTGATTATTGATAGAAAGCGCCGAATAAAAGGTGGCTTCCGATGGTCGATTAAAGCGCTCGGTGATGGTTGATTAAAGCGCTCGGTGATGGTTGATTAAAGGCTCGGTTGGTGGCTTCCGATGGTTGATAAAATGCTCGGGTGGTGGCTTCCGATGGGTGATTAAAACGCTCGGGTGGTGGCTTCCGATGGTTGATTAAAACGCTCGGGTGGTGGCTTCCGATGGTTGATTAAAACGCTCGGGTGGTGGCTTCCGATGGTTGATTAAAACGCTCGGGTGGTGGCTTCCGATGGGTGATTAAATGCCTCCGATAAAGCCTTTAAGGTATTAACCACAAGTCAAGGGCCGAGTTTTATTTAAGAAAGGGGAGTTTGGGTTTTTCTACTCAGATTTTGGAACACTTGTATAGATAGAAGAAGCAAAGGAATGGAAGCCGAAGTGTCAAGCGATCAAGTGAGGAGGAAGCGAAAGAGCCAGCATGTAAGAGGAAATGAATGGACAGGGGCATGGAGCATATAAAAGCAGCAAAAACAGAGAACTGTGGTGGTTGTTCGTGAACGGTATAACCTGAGCATGAGATAGTGAAAGCAGCAGAAGAAAAGGGGGCAGCAGAAGCAGTGGAAGCTGAAAAGAGCGCAGCAGCACACCAGTGTATACCAAAGAGGTTGGAGCCTTAGAATTGAACAGGATTGAAGTCCTTGGGAGTTGGTGCTCCTAAGTCCAAGATTGGTGTCTCTGCAAAATAGAGTTGGTGCTCAGGAGGTTGGAGCCTCACCAAAGTCCAAGTTGGAGCTTGGCAACCAATTGTGACAATCTATTTATTGTATTTATTTTACTGCACAGCTATATTAATAAAAGCATTTATTCCTACTGTTCATTTTGTGTTCTGAACATATATGTTTTAACTAGTAAAACAATAGTGAGAAAAAGAAATACTGATTCACCCCCCTCTCAGTATTTCCAACAATTGGTATCAGAGCCGGCTTCTTCATTCTAGCCTAACAGCTTGAAGAAGGATCAACAACCATGATGAGAAATCATGAAGCATCAGGAAAAACTCCTCTGTTTGATGGCACTAACTTTGGGTTTTGGAAGAAAAGAATGACTTACTATTTAATGTCCCTTGGACCTGAAGTCTGACATTTTTGTCAAACTGAATACCGAGCGACTTCCACTCTTCCAACAGACTAAGACGAGAGGAAAGCCTACATTGCAAATGCAAAAGCCATGAACTCTATCACCAGTGGAATCACTGATTTCGAGTTTAAAAAAATCATGCACTGTAACTCTGCCAGAGAAATGTGGGAGAAGCTAGTTAGCTTGTACGATGGAGACTCAAAAGTCAAAAAGGCAAAGCTTCAAACTCATAGAAGACAATTTGAAAGTTTGAAGATGGAAGAGGAAGAAGATATTGTAGCATACCTCCTTCGAGTAGCTGAAGTGGTAAATTCCCTGAAAGGATTGGACGAAAAGGTTGAAGAAAGTACTATTGTACAAAAGGTATTAAGGTCCCTTCCAGACAGATTTGACTCCAAAATAAGTGCTATAGAAGAATCAAAGGATCTTGACACCCTCAAAATGGATGAACTCCATGGAATTCTCACTGCCTATGAAATGAGGAAAGGTGGACCTAGCTCCAAAGATGCAGCATTCAAGGCCTCAAAGTCAAAGAAAGGGAAAGAAAGGAGTGACTGTAGTGATGAGTCAGATGTGGAATCCGAATTGGCTCAATATGTACGAAAGCTGAAGAGAGGATCTAAGCTTAAAGGCAAGTATCCTCTTATCTGTTTTAAATGTGGTAAAATAGGTCATTATGCAGCAAAATGTCCTCATAAACAAGACAATGATGATGAAAGAAATTCTAAAAGAATGACATACAAAAAGAAAGGGTTCAATAAGAAAAACCTTCTCTCCAAGCAAGGTGAGTCTGATGAGGATGAGTTTATGGTCATCAAAAAGAAATCAGATGAGGAAAGCGATCATGATGAAAGCCAAGAAGCATTATTCATGGCCCTCACAGATGATGATGACTCGGGGCCAGAAGGAAATGTGGATGAACTGTTAATAAGTGCTATTGAAGAGAACGAGAAACTGCGGAACAAAATTATCTCTCTCCAAGTGGAAAACGAGGAAATAAGAAGGAGAGAAGATCTCTTGGAAACAAAGCTTAAGGAAAAAGAAGAGACTTGTGAAGAACGTGAGGTTGAAGTAGTATCTCTGAGAAAGGAGTTGGAGCAAATTAAAAAGGGTTGTAAAAGCTCTCAAATACTTGATACTATTCTGAAAAATCAAAAACCTCAACATGATAAGTCTGGAATAGGTTTCAAGGGAGAATCCTCAAGCACTAAGAATAGTGCGAAAAGCTATGCCGATGCACTTTCCTGCAACCCAAAAGATGAAAAAGTATCTTATCAAAAGTGCATCCCAGATTCCAAGAATAAAGAAAGAGTTACTCCAAAGAAGAATGTGGAGTCGAATCATGGACACTACAACAAATACAAATCTGTACCCCACCAAGGGCCCATCAAAAATCCAAAGGACGAGGGAGGAGTAATTCTCAGGAAGGAAAGCGAATTAAACCGTGTTTACTTCAAAACCATATTTCTTGGACACTGTTTTCACTGTAAAAACTTCGGTCACCAAGCTAGACACTGTATGGCTCGCAGAAGTGAGAAGACAACGCAAAAGGACCGAGTAATCAACTCATATGCTCCCAAAAGACAGGGACAAATCAAAACCTTCAATTCATTCGATCCCTTGACTAAATTTGATCTGACTTGCTCTTTTTGCTACAATAATGGACACTATGAACAAAACTGCCCACTCAAAGGAAGAAAGACGAGCAACAAGATCTCTACAATGGACAAATGCGGCCTGGCTCTATTTGCGCAAAATAATGGAAACCAGTGGTTTGTGGATAGTGGGTGCTCCAGACACATGACATGAGACAGAAGGAAATTTATCTCACTGAGCAAAAAGGAAGGGAATGTGTCCTTTGGAAGCGGAACTGGCAAAATTACAGGAAGAGGAACATTTACTCTGATCAATGGAAAAGGAAAAGCTCAAGATGCTCTGCTGGTTGACGGACTCAAACACAACCTTCTGAGTGTCAGCCAAATTTGTGATCAAGGACATAAGGTTGTTTTCAGCACCAAAGACTGTGAAATAAGGAACTCTGCCTCAGGGAAACTTGTGGCAAAAGGAGTGAGAACACCAGACAACATTTACGTTCTGAACAAGATTCAGGAAAACAAATGCTACTTGAGTCAGGCAGATGAGAGTTGGTTGTGGCACAAGAGACTTGGACATACCAGCTTCGAAAATCTGGTCAATATCAGCAAGATCAAAGCTGTACAAGACATCCCAAGGTTGTCCAAACCAAATCAAGCAGTGTGTGGTCCATGTCAACATGGAAAATAGACCAGAACCATCCACAAGACAAAGGAACACTATACATCAAAGCCCTTGGAGATCATACATGCTGATGTGTGTGGGCCAACTAGAAATCAAGCACTCTAAGGAGAAAGGTACTTTGTATTATTTGTTGATGATTATACTAGAATGATGTGGATATATTTCATAAAGTATAAATCTGAAACTTTTGAGTGTTTTAAGAATCTAAAAGCCCTTGTAGAAAATGAAAAAGATTCAAAAATTAAGTGTCTCAGAACAGACCGAGGAGGAGAATTCACATCAAACGAGTTCAGAGAGTTCTGCAATATTCATGGAATTAGAAGGGAATACTCAGTTGCCAGAACACCTCAGAAAAATGGGGTAGTTGAAAGACGAAACCGAACTGTCCAAGAAATGGCAAGAACCATGCTGTTAGCAGCAAACCTACAACCTAAATTCTGGAGGGAAGCAGCAGGGACAACTGTCTATACATTGAATCGGACTCAATTGAGACCAAATTGTGACAAAACTCCTTATGAGCTATGGAAAGGGAGACCTGCTTCAGTGAAGTATTTTAAAATATTTGGAAGCAAGTGCTTCATAAAAATAAATGATGGTTCACCTGGAAAATTTGATTCTCGGGTTGATGAGGGGATATTTCTTGGATATTCTCCACGGAGCAAGGCTTACAAGTGCTACAATTTTCGACTGAAGAAAATAGTGGAAAGCATCGATGTAAAGGTTGATGAAGATCTTCCAGAAAAGGAAATTGAAGAACAAGAAGATGACTTTCTCATTGAAGAAGAAGAATCTAAAGAAGAAGAGATAGATGATGAAGAAGAAGAAGATGAAAGAGAACCACCTCATACCCCTTCAAAGATGAAGTATGTAGAAATATATCATCCAGAAGAACAGATCATTGGCGATAAAGATGAAGGTGTGCAGACCAAAAGAAGGATAACAACCTCACCCAAGAGAAAAGTCATTGCCCTCCTATCTATGATAGAACCAGAAACATTCATAGAAGCAAGTAAGGATCCTCATTGGGTAAAAGCAATGGAAGAAGAAATGTCCCAAATTGAGAAGAACAAGACATGGGAGCTGGTACCTCGTCCAAAGGACAAAAACATAATAGGAACCAAATGGGTGTTCAAAAATAAAATGAATGAGGAAGGACAGGTTATCAGAAACAAGGCAAGACTTGTCTGCAAAGGCTATTCACAAATTGAAGGAGTTGACTTTGAAGAGACATTTGCACCAGTGGCCCGTATGGAAGCTATTAGGATGTTCTTAGCATTTTCTTGCTCGAAAGGATTCAAAATCTATCAAATGGACGTGAAATCAACATTTCTAAATGGCGAACTCAAGGAGGAAGTCTACATGGAGCAGCAAGAAGGTTTTTATCTGACAGCAGGAAAGGACCTAGTCTGTAAGTTGAAAAAGGCTTTATATGGGTTGAAACAAGCTCCTAGAGCTTGGTATGCAAGACTAGATAACTATCTCCAACAACAAGGCTTCAAAAAGGGAGTGGCTGGAAGCAATCTATACATAAAGACAGATCAAGGTAAGTTACTAGTTGCTCTTGTTTATGTCGATGATCTGATTTTTGCTAGTAATAATGATGAAATGAGCCATGAATTTTCTCAAAGCATGGCAAAATAATTTGAGATGTCAATGATAGGTGAACTGTCCCACTTCCTTGGACTTCAAGTATCTCAAACCAGAGCAAGATTGTGTATATCTCAAGCCAAATATCTAAAAGACATGCTCAAAAAATATGGAATGGAGGACTGTGCACCCATGAGCACTCCCATGACCACAAACTGCAAACTGAGCAAAGATGATGACTCCCCTCTAGTAGATGCAACTCATTACAAGTCAATGATTGGAGCCCTCCGGTCAATGATTGGAGCCCTCCTATACTTAACTGCTACACGACCGGATATAATGCAAGCAGTAGGAATGGTGGGAAGATTTCAATTGGCTCCCAAACAATCCCATTTATTAGCCGTAAAAAGAATCCTCAGATATCTGAAGGGAACTTCAAATTTCGGTCTTTGGTACCCAAGGAGCTCAACACTGACTATAACTGCATACACCGATGCTGATTGGGCTGGAAATATAGATGATCGGAAAAGTACTAGTGGAAATGCATTCTTCCTAGGAGACTGTTTGGTATCCTGGCTCAGCAAAAAATAGTCATCCATATCATTATCCACAACCGAACCCGAGTATATTGCTGCAGCAGACTGTTGTACTCAGATACTATGGATGAAGGAAGCGCTAAAAGATGTCAACATATGTACAGATCAACCAATTACCGTTTATTGTGACAACACTAGTGCTATCAGTCTCAGCAAAAATCCAGTGATGCACTCAAGAACCAAACGTATACCAATCAAGTATCATTTCCTCCGTGAGCAAGTAGCTGAAAAAAACATCGCTCTGGAATATATAAGTACTAAGGAGCAGATAGCTGATATTTTCACTAAACCTCTTCCTCGGGAAGCATTTGAACACCTGCGACAAAAGATGGGGGTTATTCCTTTATCATCACTCAAGTCTATTGATAAAGATGCAGCAGGACAGGGGGAGCAACTTGACAGGGGGAGTTCGTCTGCATTCCTTTGCCATTGATGTCAAAGGGCGAGAAGGCAGAAGAATATTGCCATCAATAACAAAGGGGGAGATTGTTGGACACAGATTGTCATTGATGTCAATATGGCAATATTCAAGAGGAGGAGATAGAGCATATCGGAGCCAAGAGGAGCAAAAGGAGCCAAGAGGAGCGGACCAAGCCAGAGGAGCCACATTGGAGCAGAGAGGAACATATCGGAGGAGCCACATATATCAGAGCAAGAGGAGCCATATACATGCCAAATCAAGAGGAGCCATCGGAGGAGCAAGTGAAGCAAACAGAGCCATATATGCCTCAGACAACATTATCGGGAGCTATTGAACCATATATGCCTTCATTAATACTATCGGGCGATTTTTCGGGCAATGAAAACCCACATATGCATGTATTAATGATTATCAGGAGTGGAGGCAAATAGCAGCGATATCGTATCGGAACCCTTAGGGGTAAGAGTGGACGTAATATGCGATTTAGCGCTGACTGTCCGATCTGAAGGAATAATGGACGGCGGAGATCTAATCGGCAATCGGCATATCGGAGTGATCGCGTCAGAGGGATCGGGGGATGCGATATGTGACGCTGCCGACAGCCCAGAGCCGAAATCTTATAGAGCAGAATATACAACCATATCGGGTCCGTAGAACTCTTGTATCGCATCGGAGCAGCGGAGGTAGTGATCGCCGAAATCATCCGGAGCCGAAATTATATTTGGAGCAGCCTAAAGGAGATCGGGTCCGCAACCCATCAAGACTCGCCGATAAGGAATCTGCCGATATGACGGATCCGAATTCAGTTTAGGAAGAAATGTAAGGAGGCATCGGGTCCGCGTTACATCGGAGGAATGGGTCTATTGTTTACAGCAAACGCCGATGTTCATCGGACCCGAAACAATATTAAAGGGAGTCTAAAGCCATATCGGGTCCGCACCTCGTCGGAGGTCTGGGCTTAAGAGTTATTGCGACCGCCGAAATCCGGACCCGCCGATAATTGTAAAGGCGGGTGCATAATAATTGAAGTCCGACATTTGAATTAGAGCAGGGGTTTATAATGTTTTCCATGTATTATATGATACATGGCCGCGGGGTTAAGGTATATATTAAAACCTATCCGATGGTTGATAAAGCCTGTGTGATGGTTGATTAATGGCTTGGGTGGTGGCTTCCGATGGTCGATTATTGATAGAAAGCGCCGAATAAAAGGTGGCTTCTGATGGTTGATTATTGATAGAAAGCGTCGAATAAAAGGTGGCTTCCGATGGTCGATTAAAGCGCTCGGTGATGGTTGATTAAAGGCTCGGTTAGTGGCTTCCGATGGTTGATAAAACGCTCGAGTGGTGGCTTCCGATGGGTGATTAAAACGCTCGGGTGGTGGCTTCCGATGGTTGATTAAAACGCTCGGGTGGTGGCTTCCGATGGGTGATTAAACGCCTCCGATAAAGCCTGTAAGGTATTAACCACAGGTCAAGGGCCGAGTTTTATTTAAGAAAGGGGAGTTTGGGTTTTTCTACTCAGATTTTGGAACACTTGTATAGATAGAAGAAGCAAAGGAATGGAAGCCGAAGTGTCAAGCGATCAAGTGAGGAGGAAGCCAAAGAGCCAGCATGTAAGAGGAAATGAATGGACAGGGGCATGGAGCATATAAAAGCAGCAAAAACAGAGAACTGTGGTGGTTGTTCGTGAACGATATAACCTGAGCATGAGATAGTGAAAGCAGCAGAAGAAAAGGGGGCAGCAGAAGCAGTGGAAGCTGAAAAGAGCGCAGCAGCACATCAGTGTATACCAAAGAGGTTGGAGCCTCAGAATTGAACAGGATTGAAGTCCTTGGGAGTTGGTGCTCCTATGTCCAAGATTGGTGTCTTGGCAAAATAGAGTTGGTGCTCAGGAGGTTGGAGCCTCACCAAAGTCCAAGTTGGAGCTTGGCAACCAATTGTGACAATCTATTTATTGTATTTATTTTACTGCATAGTTATATTAATAAAGGCATTTATTCCTGCTGTTCATTTTGTGTTCTGAACATATATGTTTTAACTAGTAAAACAATAGTGAGAAAAAGAAATACTGATTCACCCCCCTCTCAGTATTTCCAACATAAAGATCCTACTTTGATGGGACTTTTTCCGCTCCCACCTCCTCATGTTTCCTTTGTCAACATGATCTCAGTCAAATCTGATCCTCGGGTCATACCTTCACCGGATCTTGTTGCTACATGGGGCGAGGTTATGCCACTAAGTCCAACCAAAATCAATTATGTGGAAATTGTTTTGGCCTCAAGTTCTGTATCCTCTAATATTCCTGTGTCGAGGACATCTCTCAATGTGTCTTCTCATTCACCGTGGCTTAGTTCTAGCCCAACGGTCATGTCTATGTGTCTTGAGAATTTATCTTCTTTGATGCCTATTGACATGTCAGTTTCTCCTGACATTGTCAAGATCTATCAACTGAGGGAACCTTTATCTCTTCATGGATTCAGGTTTTTTTATCCCTCCCCTAGTTTTTACTAATTACCCATTATTGCAATGGGGTTGTCGTCTTCTGAGTCGTAACCCTCCCTCGCCCAGGGGGCATGGGGACATAACCTTATATGAGTTCTACTCTATTATTTGGCTGAGTCGATGCTTACTCGTCATGTCAACGATAAAAATCCCATGTTCATCTGTGTTGATTAATTACTCGAGTCTAAGCATGGACTCTCTCAAAAAGTACCATGCTTAGGCCATCTTGCATGGTTACTTTTGTACAATAGTATGTCATTCATTTTTGTAGAGTGTGTTTTGGTGTGTTATTTTGCAAGCAACTTCTCTGCTTATTATTGTTTTTGCCTGCTTTGTAGATGTCGGTGTCCTCTCACGTCAATTTTGCTGATGGTGCTTGCTATAGTACCCAGAATCTATCATCCGTGGCATGGGCCATATATGACCCCCATGGTGATTTGATTGATCTTCAAGGTATATGTCTAGGTCGAACAACTAATAACATCGTTGAGTATAGCGCAACTATCAAATTATTGTCAGAAGCTATTGCTCTTGGCATCTGGGAATTGGTTGTCAACCTTGATTCACAACTTGTTATTCTTCAACTCAACGAGAAATATTACATTAAAAACCCTTAGATCTTGAGAATGTATCTACGTATTCGTCTGCTAGAGAGAAATTTTAATTACATTACATATCATCATATTCCTCGACACATGAATACATTAACATATGCATTAGCTAATTATGTGCTGGATAGACATTTGCGAAACATGTAACAACTCGAAAAAAAAACATGTGTACCATAGTAAGCAAAGGAGTACAACAGATATATATATATATATATATATATATATATATATATATATATATATATATATATATATATATATATATATATGTGCCGGTAATGTTTGTCATACATCAAAACCTCAAAAAATAATGTGTGTTCGAAATACATTGGTGGCTCGCAGGCCTTATACATCCGTGGTTTGCAGGCCTAAAAAATATGGAATGCTAGACCTATGCACTAAACAACATGATGCTCATGATAGCATGTAACTGCTCGGACTACATGAGTCAACAGTCAGCGAATCCGATCTGACACCCCCACCATATGCCTCTGGTACTGGCGTGGGACATCACCCATCTAAGCATGCTCTGGGATCCCTGGGTCAAGCCCTCGAGATTCCGCGCAATCCCCTCCTCGTTGTCTCTTCCCTCCTGATAAGGAGCGACATCAAACTACCAAGCGATGCACCTGGCAATTGGGGACATCTTGATAGGGCGTTCTGGTCCAACATCTACATTCATAAAATCAAAGTGTCATGAACACATATATTTCAAAAAATAGTAAAAAAACATCAAAAAACTAATTTTTGTTTGTTTTAACCTCCATCATCAAAACCCTCCCCTTCTGGGAGCAACATATCCAGATCTCCACGAAAGTCGGTACCGCTGTAAGGCCAATCCTCCACTACGATTAGAGTTCATCGTAGCCACAAGAAAAAGGCAGGCTTGGAGGACATCTGTTGGCCCACCGTGACCTTGGGCATCAACTCGCTCCAACGGACCATCCATGGATCTCGAGGCATTGGCAGATCTACCTCAGTCAGCTAGTGTTGGAACAATAGAACCCGCTCCAGGAAGAAGGTCACTAGCACATATCCAAAGAAAAACTGCTTTAGGTGTCCCGCCTTAGCTTTTGATAGCTGGCACTTCATGTTGATTTTCATTGCTTCCGCCCAGTTAAAGATGGTGGGCGCCGTGCAATCGATAGCGTATTGGAACTTTGACTTGTTGGTCTCATGCGGCGCTTGGGACCTAGCCACTCTGTTAATGGTCAACAATAGCACTCTCAACACAAGATCCCAAACGTTCATGATCTCGATCTTGCCACTTTTGGATTTGAGAGCTTCTGGGCAATGTTCAGCAAGTAGCATAGTCACGCTTGCCCCAATCGGCCTCGACCCATATAGGTTGACTGGTTCCCCTCTCTAGGACAATCCTGTGATGAAATAAATGTTTGAAGTCTCCAACTCTAGCTCTTGGTCACCGATGATGAAAATTTCCCAATTTATGTCCCAGAGACTAATCAGGTACCGTAGCAACTCAGGTTGGGCCCGTATACTTGGTGTAAGAAATAATTTGAGGAGCCCACAGTTTCTCAAAGCCTCCAAGCAATTTGGATCAACTATTGCTTGACTATCAATATCATCATGCTCACGTTCTTTCCAATCTACCATTTTTTCAGGATTTCTTCTTGCAAAAACCATGTAATCAAGTCAATGATCATCCTTGGCTGGAAAAATTTGGGTTCAAATGGCTCAATTGAGCAAGAAACATGCATTTTTTTTCTCATGGCATTGGAATGACTGTTTTAAAAACAGTGATGCCAACAACGTAGTTAGAAGTTTTAGCCACCCCCGATCTACGCAATTCCGTGCCCAGAAATCGCGCCGACCGAGGGCAAAAAAGTTTTGCCAAAAGCTCCCCATGAAACCAAAAAAATGGACAAAAATAGGAAAAATCAGTGTGAAAATGGAGCTTAAGGTCTTGGCTCTTACCTACAACTGACGGCTCGGCCAATGACCTCCCGAATCTCCTACAATATTCTCCAAATAAATTAGGGCACAAGTGAGTATAAAGCACTTCACACAAAGGTAAAATGGTAAATGGTAAAAAATAATTACTTTTGCCCCATTTTATTCATTTTTTCATGAAATATTAGGGTTTTTGAGTATTTTTGACCTATTTTGCCTCAAAACTGGATAATGCCTTTACCTTTCTTGTGCAGCGACAGGTGATGGATTGTCGATGATGGTACTGGAGTTGTGTTTCAACTCTTTTCTCGACTCGTAAATCTCAAATGAAAATATCGCCGAGTATTTTTCCCTTTTGACTCGTAAAAGAGAATAAAATGGGGGGTCTACTTTCAAGCTCTTTTCCGACTCTTTAAACACGAAAAGGTTGTCGATCTCTTGTTGTTTTGAACTCGTTAAAGGCTGCGAAACGTCGTGCACCCAATATATGTTTACCCCTTTTTCGGGCTGGGATGCACTATTTATGAAAAAGGTACTCCTTGACTGAAATGGTCAAGTGGTTCTCTTAAGTATCATTTTCTACCTTTTTGGGCTCGAAAGACACAAATGTACGAAAATGGACCATGTGTCATTTTATTTTCCATGTCTTTTTCAAACTCTCTAAACATGAAAAAGATACCGAGTTACCCCTTTGTCTTTTTGTTAAAACATGAAACGATATTGGATTCGTCGCCATGACGAACATGAGCTTCTCCTTCCTAGGAATCATTAAACTTACAAGGTCGGATTCATCCGAAGTATGAACTTACAGTGCGAGCACATGCTATCCCCTTCAAGCTTGTGATAAAAAATAATTGGGGTACCTGCCAGAAATGGTGGGGGAAAATTGGAAATTTTATTAGTTGTGTCGGCAGCTTACTCTTGAACATGACACTTTCTATTTTATGTCGGGTTGGGATATCCTCCTTTCATCATTGACCTTCCTGGGTTGGGCCATTCATTTTTTCCTTCCATTTGATCTCTGCCATGTCATCATGACCACCGATCCTATGGATCCAAAAGCTGCCAAACTCTGGAGTCGTGTCGCCAATATGTTCAAGAGTTGTCCTTCTGCAGTTACCCTCATTCTTGATTCTTTGTATCATCCAAAATCATTTGCATCCCTTGGTCTCGTGTCGATGATGTGGGATACATCATGGCCCTTCTACGACATGGTCACTTCTTGTCAACTTCAACTCATTATCCAAGAAGTTGGCCAAGAGACTCCCTCCCAATACCTTAGAGATTGCATGCCCTAATGGCAAGTTCTTCGCACTCGAAGACTTAGAGATTGCATGCCCTAATGGAAAGTTCTTCACACTCGACGACAAGTTCACATAATTGGCTTTCGATCGGGTGATTTCATGGAAGTTTGACTTCAGTTCCTTTATTCGCATTCTGTGAATTGTGCTGCTAGTACCTTGAGGACCATTGTCATTATTGGTGGTTTCTCTTGCGCTTGTTAACAGTTCACATCATTGACTGGTAATCAAACGCTTTTCTAGCATGTTCGACTTCAACACATTCATTCGCATGTTAGGATTTGTACTTTGATCGGGTCATTTGGAGCGCAAGACCCTAGGCTAATATTACACAAGTCCAGGTTGCGAGGCGATGTGACATGGTCATGTCAATATACATGTGTCTTTCAGATGGATGGCTGCGACCATACCATGAGTTGTTATATGTGATCCTTCTCAGTATTGGATGGCTGCGACCATACCTTGGTTTCATTATGATCCTTTCTGTTGGATGGTTGCGCCCATGCCTTGGATCCATTTACATGATCATTCTCTAGATGGTTGTATCCATACCACGATTCATGTATTATTATTCAGAGTTTTCAGTGATGTATATGTATCTATGCTTGCTTGCAGGTTTTCCGATAATGGAATCTGGTTCCCCACTTCCACTTATAAAGCATTTCACCCCTCACTCTAGCTCGGCCTTCATGCTTTAGGGGGCATCTATTACACAACATTTTTTCACTGTCCTTGTATTCCCCATCTACGATCCTGGAGGACCTCTACAGTGTACTCGACATGATTTCCTATCATGAAGAAACTCCCATTATGTACCTCTTCATGAGCAGAACAATTCTCTTTTGCATCATTTCCCAAAAATCTTCTATTTATCCCAGTTTACAAGACCGACTCTAATGACCCGTGTCCTCCTTGCACCAATATGAAGGGATTACAACTGTCCCTAGCACTGATCGGATCGACTAAGACCTTTCTCAGTCACGCCGATCCTCTTTTGGAAAGTTTTTTAAATATGGGGCCAAAGCTTCCAGCTCTAGAAGCTTCGTAACGAAAGTCTGGTAAATGGTTAGGCCGGATGGAGTTGAGGAGGTCAGTTTGGGTTCCTTTCCCCTATTAGGATGGAACTAATCCAAGAGATAAGGCCTTCTCCCATGAGAAGAGGAACCATATCCCCTCCATCCAAGCTATATAAACCTCTCTTCTTCCAAGCACAAGCTAGTCCTAATTAAGTTCTGGTTGAAGTTTTGATTTTGGAGTAATCAACAAGTTACCCATAGTTTGTATCTGTTTAGTTTGTGTTTAAGGGAGAATTGTGAGTTTGGTTTAGTGTGAAGACTAAATGAAAGAGCCTTGAGACTAACTTTGTTGGGGCTAGCCATGAGATGCTAGCAGAAGTGTGTGGGAACCCAGATATGTCGGAGGAGAAGAACAAAGTTAAGGCATTGGTTGTAATCTCTTCTTGAACTAATATAGATGCAATCATCGATTGATTTCCTACATGAAATGTCATCTCACATATTTATGGCTTAATGTTTCTTAAATCATTAAGTAGGCTAAATGAAATTTGTATGTTATCATGTTTGTTGTTTGCTGTTGTTTACTTGTTTCAGGTGTTCGAAGGAAGGAAATGCAAGATAGTTGGAACAAGGAAGCAAGATCGTCACCAAGCAAAATAACGTACTAAGAGGTAGGCCCTCTTTTTTGATTCTAGCTTAAGGAGATCTTCCATAGATTATTTTTTTGTGGCTAGACCCGCTCTCTTGGGCTAGAGGAATTGTTTGTGTGCACACTTAGAATTTACCTGCACCACATGGGGTCTCTAGCTGGGAGGCCATGTATAAGTTGTTTGAAGATGAAGGGCCAAAATTCACAAAAAGAATAGTTACAACAGAAGATAGGGTTCCTATTTCAGAAATTACATACATTGATGTGGCCAATTCGTATCTCCATAAAATCGTTGCTCACCCAAACATCTTGCCTCATATGGATATGATCAGGTGGGTCATTGATCATATGAACATCGCAGATAGGAACTTCATGACCCAAATACAGGCAGTCATCGACTCTTTCACTGCAAAAGACTTGTCTGCAATGTGCCACCTCCCAGTAGCTCAGAAGAAATATGATAAACAATTCGTTGAGAAGTTTGTGCAGGAAAATGAACACCAATATGAGGCCATTCGAGGATGGAGAAGAGACACTAGCAAGCATAAGCGGGAGGACAAGGGTATGTATGCTATAGCCTCTATTAATGCACCCTATTGTTTTGTTGTTGTAATGATGTGTAAATTATTTGGCTATGAGAATACCCACAGGTTTTAAGACCAATGGCCACCATTGATTGAAGTTGCCTCTGATGGCTATGTAATGGACAGGGGAACTATTCTTTCTAACAACCTAAGCCATGTAATCCTAGAATATAGGAGTTTACTAAAATTGTTTTGGTCCCATTCTACATGAGTGCCTACATTATGGATTGTATTTGTTTCACTTCAGATTTTCCATCCATGGGATGGAAATGGACTATTGAAGACCCTTTTCCTATTCACATTTACCATGATATTCTATGGGAGTCAAAATAATGACCCCATCTTTACAAGATTACCCATGGCATCATCCTTCCTATTTACTCGTTTGTTTTCAATGAGAAGTGCCCTAGAATCTCCGCTGAAGCCAATATTGACCTGTTAAGGGTTGGAATATGGTTTGGGGAGGAATCATTTACCTATGTTTGAGTTTTTGGTAGCCTTGCACAGCCTCATGTGTTGCCCTTGTATGTCCCCGATAAGCTCCTAGCCCGAGAAATAGCCTACCAGACTGTGGGAGATGGCCTGTCTAAGGTCATGAAAGAAAGAAAAAAGACAATGTGGCATGTTTTTCTGTATCGATGTGGATTCTATTCTTTACATAATTTCAAACATTCTACTAAGGAGATGGGGGGAATCCAATTGATGAACTTTCTAACCAGTCCAAATCGACAGTATGATCTGGTAGATACTGCGAACAATATTACAACACAGTCAAAGATCAAGAAACGAACCTAATAAATTTGATGATTTTTTTCAATCAGCGCTAAATTATTCAGAGGTTGAAAGAGAAGCAACAGGATGGCTCAGCCCTGAGGAATTAGTGCAGTTTCATCAATACAGGGTTAAAATGATTTCCCATTTTCCTAGTGAAATTTTGAATCTAAATCACTAGAACACAAAACAAGACACAAGAGCGAGCACATCTCAGAGTCAAGATGCAGTTCATGTAACTGAAACATCGGCAGCTAGTGAATCAAAGGCAGAGAAGGTAGCGACATAAGAAATTCTAGATGGGATTTGGGAACAATTTATTAAAGAGAGTGACCCTAAAAAACAATAAATTTCATTGCAGACAAAAATTGCTACGACTCACTGAGAAGAGCCCATTCACTATTGAGCCTTCTAAGGAAACTATGGATAGTGATGATCTGGAAATCATCCCAGTTTTTCTGACCCTTGAGGTTGTTCTCAATATTGAGGAGATTCCTCCTCTAGACGTATCTTACAGTTTGAAACACAAAGTAGTAGTCAATAGGAATAGAAAGAGGAGAAGGAATGAACAAAGGCAGTCTTTGGTCCCTGCAAATACCTCTTTTGAAGTACTACGGAAAGATGTCCACGTGATGCTTGCTGAAGATCTTGGGAGACTATCAAAATATGTAGGAGCATATGCTAGTGCAACAATTGACAAAAAGCCACAAAAGTGCAACAACTCCTAAGGGAGAAAGATGATAGAATAAGGCACCTTGAACAAAATTTAGAAAATGAAAATCAAGGAATCGTCCAACAATGACAAGCTCAATTTTCACAATCGCAAACTAGTTTCGATGGGCTGAAGATTCAATATGAATCTGACATGAAGAGTCGGGATGTCCACATACAGGAGCTAGAGCACAAGATTGAGCAACTGAAGGTTAATCAGAAGATGACAAAATTCATGAAAGAAGTAGGGGAGATAAATAACATGCTTTCTCATTAGCAGGTTCTATTTTGCTAAAACGTGGGCATTATCGACGATATGTGCCAATTAGCTGATGCACTTGTGAATCAGCTATTCGATCTGAGGACATATGGAAAGGAAGTTGAAGAGAAAATCTCTGATTTCATTGACTGGCAGAACATATCTAAGGACCAATTAGCAAATCTGCCCAAAATAGAAGTATCTCAAAAATAGATTGTCTTCCAAGAATGGGAGATAAGGCTTAAAAGTGCAGAGATGGAAATCTATAGTGCCAGGGACATATCTAGCAACATGATTCAATAAATCAATGAAAAATTCTTGGAGGAAAATTTAATCTTGGAGTTCCCAAAAGGTACATTTCCTGATGGGAAAATATTGACAAAATCTTGGCAAGGATCATCAAAGAAGAAGGTTGAGCGGATAAAAGCTCTATCAAAGATTGACTTGGAATGCAATTGGAATTTCCTAGTCAAACCACATGGGAAATGGTTGATGCTGAGGTGTCCTCTAAATACAATCAGTCAGGTGCTACCAGCTCTCAGCAATGCGTTATTCACTGCACGAATGCGCATTAGGCCTTAATATCCACCTGAATTGAAGGCAATGACAAATATATTGGAACTTCAACAATGATTTCGAGAGAAGTCTTCGTCCAAGTCTCGATCAACTGGTTGTAACACGACTATACTATTAGTTTGCATTTTTATTTTAAGTGTGGTTTTCTTGGACCATCGCAAAATTTATGGACTTTTCTATAATTGAGTTTCAACTTTAAACTTTAAATCCCCTTCATTGTTATGAGGAAAGGGGCTTCTAAAATTTTGTGAGAAGTATTTGGGTTTTTACTACTATAGTTGTAAACAAGTCTTAATAGAAAGAAGAAAGAAGAACCACATTGATTTTACTTATGAGTAGAGTGAATGTGTATCGGCTACTATTATCTTTACGTTGATGCTATGTTTTTGGGCTAAATTACCGTTTCAATTGAAGTTTGTTTTAATTCAAGTTTGTCACATATCTTATTCTATGCGATTAGATCAGTATCACCATTGATGTGTTTAAATCGAAATGTGTTAAGTATACAGACGAACAATGATATCATATATGTGCAGTTGATGATTCGATATTTTTGTTATATGATAGCACTTGAAACCCCCCGATGTCTAACTTGTGATAGAGCACTTCTTCCGAGATCCATATCTCGTTGATATTCTTGAAGGCATGTGCTGTGATATGCGATAATATCCGACCTTGGATTTGCTCCAATCTCCGATATGGTGTATTAATTCATTTGCGGACCCGGTGTAATTACAAAATTGGATTTAATCTAAGATCGCATTTTTTATCGGAGCTTTCATTATGTGCCATAATCTAAAATGGCTAACAAGATGGACGCAATATTGATATTAAAATGAGTTTAATTGTGATTTGACGTCCACCATAACTGAGCTTTATTATAGCACAAGTTTGAAAACTGTTCAATGTTGCAATTATCTCTGATATCAAAACCTCTGATATTATGGACCCGACACAGTTATTAAATGACTTAATTATGTTATCGCATCCATTCCATATCGGAGGTACCCATATCACAAATGTTTTGTGTTGTGTCATTTTGAATGTTCCGATGAGTAAACCTATGATTCCACTACTGGTTCTGGATTGAAGGACTGCATTATGTTGATTATGTTTTCATATGTGGTACATTCATGTGGGGATGACTTATATATATATATATATATATATATATATATATATATATATATATATATATATATGAATGTGTGTAAAAGTTGAAGGAAAATATGTGTGTAATGACTATCAAAGGTGAACATAGAATGTTTGATGCTTAAGAGGCATAACAAATCACATGCTATAAAAAAACACATGATAACAAATATTAGGCATGATAAGAAACCACATGTTATAACAAACCGCATGACAACAAAGAGTAATAACTTATTAAGGAAGAGACAGAATGGTTGCCCCATGAGAGGTTCGATCAAACTTGAAAGATAGTGGGTTCTGAGACCCTTCTATTAATATGAAGATTACATGGTAGACCCACTGAATAATAGGGTCTTTATCTACTTGCATGCCTTTGGTTTTCTAAGTTACAAGTTGTTGTGTTACATGAGAAGCATTACATTAATGTCAAGGGGACTTTCCACTTGGGATCAGACGAGGCGCCATCTTTGCCTAAATGGCCTACAACCTGGCCTTCTCAGTAGGTTGGATACCTATTATTGGTGTCTTAGGATGGTTGTCGAGGCACTGAAAGGTTTCGTCAAGCACCATGGAGTTGCTTGCAGGCTCAGCATAGGGTCTAGGACTGTTGGCATGTAGCAGGAGAGGTAGGAAGCTCTCAAGATTCCATACCAAAATCGTGGTAGGTAAGCAACGTAGGAGTACCTATGTCGCCTTCAGTAGGATTCCTTCCTAGTGGGAAGGGAAGACTCACCAGCCATGAATCCATTTGAGAACATATCACCCAAGATCAAGAGGGATAACATCGTAGATCGTCCTAAGTAACCAAAGGTATCATCATCAAACTGTGAAGCACATATGGGAGTGTACGAGATTCCTGAGATAGAGACATAGTCAGCAAGACTGGGTCAAGGAAGTCGTTGCAACAACAAAGCTTATAACCTAGGAGGTTCTAGAGCTCTTCGACTAAGACACTACGCAATGTAGAGGTGAGGTCCGTTGGTCGAGTCATGACAAGAATCAGAGAGAAGGCTTTGTTGCGGTGCATAGGAGTGAGGCTATGAACTTAAAGGAAATTTTGGGATAACCTTATCCTTTTGATGGTCAAAACCCTAGTCAAGGGAGGCTTTTGATTGGTGGAACCAGATTTCCCCTCACGTGATTGGTCGGAATGACGTGGAAAGAAAGCCGTAGAGTGGCTGTAGTCTATTGTTGGGAGGAACCTTTTGATAATAGAGTTATATCAGGGGTATGACATTGGAGGAATTATTTTAGAAATCTCTGATAGTAAAACTCTAATACATATAAAATTGGTTCTTTATAATAATAAGAAAATATCTAAACTCCGAAACACATAAGTGATAAAGCTTTTAAAATTTTTCGGCGTATTATAATAAGCACTAGCGAAGGAGGCCACATGGCATATTAGACTCTGCTTTAGCAAATCAGAGATTCCCTAATGACGTTTTTTTATGTGACATGATTCAAAATCCCTGCTCTTCAATATGCGATAAAGGGTTGGATTTCGATATTGCGATATGCTAATCTCACAGGTTGTCTGATATCGTAGGTCGGAGGTAATCACATATCAGAAAAAACGCCTTTAAGGATGAAAAGAGATTTGTGAGTAGGTGAGAGAAGTTTTTTTTTTTTTCTTTTTCGCTGTCAAACGTTTTGAAAGTATTTGATTTGAATTTGAGTTGTTAAATAATGCTCATATCAATCAGCGAAATGTGACCTTGTAAAATTTGTCCATTTTTTTCTATTTTAAAATTGAATCAAAAGTATGCTTATTGAAATGAAATTGGAAGGGGTTAGTTCAATATAAAAGGGATAAATTCACATGAAAATACAAGTGTTGGACTTGGGGGTTATTTGTTTCATTTATTCTAATTAATGAATAGTAAAAAAGAAGTTGTAAAAAAAGATTAAGTCAAATTGAAAAATAAAACAGAATGACAGGATAAGAAAAAGTGGAAGAACAAATGATCCAAAAGGTAGTTACAAATACATAGGGGTCCCCATTACCAATATGATAACAATAAAGTCAAGTTGGGAGTGTTGTCTTTTTTACCACAATAGTTTGGAAAGTTTGTTCATTTTGAGTCCTTTTGTTGTTTGGAAAAAATGCTGTGAACTTTTGTGGTAAGTCACTCCTTGGAGAGCTAAAAAGAGATTTGGTAGCAAGTGAGAACAAATTTTTTAGTTTCTATTTCACTTTCAAACATTTTTGAAAGTATTTGATTTGAAGCAAAGTTGTAAAAGTATGCTCATATTAATCAGTGAAATGAAAACTTGTGAAGTTTGTCTTTTTTTTTCTAAAGATGAATGCAAACAATATGTTATTTTGTAGAAGGGGGAAAATGTATGAAATTTTAACTGCATTTTGCAACAACTACCTGTAAAAGAAAGAAACTATTGTGAAATTGAATGAAAAGTATGGTTACTAAAAGTGAATCAGAAGGGGCTAGACACAACAACCAGATTGGAGGTGATTGTAAAGACTTTGGTGCTAGTACTGATTCCTCTTGCTGCCTATGCCTGATGTAAGCATTGCCTTGCATGAGGGAATAATGGCTGAAGGAAAATGGTGGAGAGATGAAAAGATCATCCAACGTTCAAACTCTAGAGATAACAATGAATGTTAAGCCTTATCGGTCTATGTTGCCAATGTCCACTGTCACCTTTCATAATGTCATTCCTTGTGATTTATGTATTGTCAAACCCCATGCCATTCAAAGGGGAATTTCCCTATGAGACCCTCACATTATTGGGGCAAGTGGAACATAATATGGGTTGAAGGTGTCCCATGGCAGACCTTTGTATTGGAAGAAGTCAACAACAACAAACGATAGTAATTGAGGGGGTTTTGAGCCAGCTGCATAGAAAATGGAAATTACTTTTCGAAGTGCTCTGTTTACAAGACCTACTTCAACCCACAAGTTACATGTGAGGAAAACCTATTGTTCATTGCAAATAAGAACTTTTGCATCCAATTGTTTAGCTTCTTCATGTGCACCAGTAGGATGGTGGTTCCTTTTCTCTGTATAGCAGCGTGCAATTGGCATATTCAATTTTTTGAGCATTTGTTTGTTATGCAATTCGACAACTAGGTTGGTTGGATATAGGTGGATTGCATTGTCAAATTCTTGCTGCTCATCCTTTGAAAAAAAGGAATTTGTCCTTTACATGAGAAGGTTCCAGTCTTCGATTATTGGTGTTGCATTTCTGAGATTCGTGAGAAATTGTTAGAATGCAATTTGAAGAGGGTTCATCCCTTGTTGACGAAAGATGGTAGATAGTGTGACGACCGTGTCAAAGCTACGCCATAGGGAATTTTCGCGTGATGTGCTGACATACATGGGGATGTCCTTCACAGGAGGTAGTTTCCCAAGATCACCAACAAGTATGATAGACCGATTGCCGAAAGGCACATTCTGATACGAAGGAAATACCTCCCTTAAGCGATCGTCTATCTGTGAAATAAGTTTAGGGCCAATAAAGCTCATTTCATCGATTAAAATGTATTTGACGTGACGAAGTTTTTCTTGGAGATGTAGAAGTGGTTGGCCCTCAAGAGGATGCATTGACACTAAAGGAATGTGAAGGGAAGAATGGATTGTAAGCGCCTTTATGTTAAACGTTGCAACACTTGTTGGAGCGAGTAGGAGCAATGGACTTGAATTGGGAAGAGATTCAACAAGAAATGTATCTTTTAGGCAATCAATTAAATGAGACTTCCCAGTGCTAGCAGTGCCTTCGATGAGCATTCTAAGTGGAGGAATGGAGGAAGTCGTCCTAAAGTGGGTGAGGACAATGGTGAAAATAATTTCCTAGGTGGGCGATAATGAGGTGAGTGAGCAGGGAAATGGAGACGGGGTAGAATGGATTTGGGTGGATGAGTGACTAAATTCTATGAAAAGTATGGTTGTCTCTTTCAAAGGGAGAGGGATCGTAATATGGGCCCAATTTTGGTTACAGTCAAAGTTGTGATGTCCAAGCATGTCAATGTCATCTATTTCCACGTTGTTTCTAGGATGTAGCTAAGAAAGTAATTGCCGTTAATCGATGTCTACAGATTCAGGGGGTTCGGCATATCATTAGTGGAGATGTCGTCAAAGCAAGGGGAAAGGGGGGTTTCAGGGGCTCGATGAACATGCCATGGAAATAAACATATATTTTCATTCCCAATGTGAAATGATTGCTTCATCAGTGGAGCCTATATCTGATGGGAGTGTGTGGAAAGGGAAGTATAAAATTAGTTCAGTCGAAAAGAAAGAAGCCTAGGATGCATCAACAAGTGAAGGGATCGAGGAATATGAAGGGAGGACATGAACAATCTTGCAAGTATTTATTTGTTTCCATTGGTTATGTTTTCAGTGAGCATAAAAGGACTAGGAATGCATAACTTCAAGAAGACTTAATGTTTCAAGAAAAACAGGTCTATTCATGTATGCTACAATGAAGGGTGGTGTTGGGAAGTGGGAACCTTGACCATGAGAAACACGTCAAAAAACAATTAGAGTAACATTGAGGGAAATAAATGAGCAACTACAAAGTGAAAGGCACAGTTTTTGTAGCATGTGGCAGGTTTCCTGTGTGTCGATGTCCCTGTTGGCAATTGTTTTTGATAAAAAATTTTGAACACCACTAACAACATGTGTTTTGGGCTGGACAACCTAGGAGACATGTGACATCGTTTGTTGATAACTTTGTGATTTTGTTTCTAGTTTCGATGCATATTTCACGATGTCGTGCAGAACAACATGTCGAAACAAAATCAACTGGAAATCGATGTTTGCTCTCCAGATGTATAACATGTTAGGGTTTTGTACATTTAACTTGTCATCATTATGAGCAGGGAAATATTTCTTTCGTCCACTGTCATCAATGATCAAAGAGGAGGTGGGATTCAAATCCCATGGAAATCCATATTGGCAAACAAGAGTAGGACCTTTTTTATGAAGACATGAAGAGGGGTGGCATGTCGTTGAACGTAATTAAGAAGATTCTCGTAGTCCTGAAGGAGAGAGGATGCAAATATCAATGGAAATGGGAGGATGCATGGGTCATTATCTCTAGAGATGTGTAAATAAGGTCCACGTTGTTTAGGAGTGCAAGGATTCCAAGTAGAAATGTGTTCATAAAAAAAACACTTGGCTCTATCCATTGCGACTTGTTCATCCCAATCGAGGTTTTCCATATCAGGTGCATTTTTGAGCCAAAGGAAACCATGTATGTGTGCGAAGCCTCTTGTTGCCACTCATAGCTGCAAAGATGAAAAAGGAAATTTTGTGAGGTGTTGTTGAGGCCTCCAAAATCATTGCTTCAACATACAGGGAAAACCACCCAGTTCGGACCTTAAGGCAACTCCTTTTCTGTTTAGGTAGTGGCTTTGACTATATTGTATGGGACCAGTTTCCCAATGAAAGGTGATTGAATGAGTGTTTAATGCTTATAGTGAAGTGAAATGGATGGATTTGCAATAATGAATTAAATGGAAAAATATATGCATTAATCTACTCTATAACTCAGGATTGTTTAACTTTTATCTAGATGCGATCTATAATGATTTTCCTTAGTAAATGACAATATAGATTGCTCAAACACCAATGGAAATGAAACTATTTCAAGATGATTAGTTTTATTAAATAGTTAATCAAAATAATGTGTAAACTCATATCGCATTTATAATATCAAAGCAAATTGCTTAACATGTCTAAAATATCAATGGCAACATGATCAGTGGTGAATACATGTAACGTTGTTGTTTAAATATCAAGTAATAAGCAATTTGAAAAGAGAATTTACTATTTACTTATGAACAAAACAAAGGTACAATGTTAGAAATACTAGATACACTTCACTCAACTCATAAAAGAAATAGCAGTGGTTTATTCCTTCTCACAAAGATGATTCCACACTAGTAGAAAATGAGCAATTAGTGACTAGGTGACTAAAAAAGTTAGTCACCATAGTTTTTCCAAGTGAAATACTACAAAAAATTAGCAATCTTAAGTGACCGAACTAAAAACGACTAACATAAATTACTAATTTAGTCGCGGGTTAAAATATGTGACTAGCTAATAAGTAATACAACTAAAAATGACTAACATGAATGACTAATTTAGTTTAAGAGAAAAAATACAACTACCTAACAAGTACTACAATAATATGAATCAATTTTTTATGTTAGTCATCTTAATTGTGTCAAACAATCTAAACTTACAAGTGATAGTGGATTGAAAGGTTGTTAAAGATTGGTTGAAAGGTTATCCTTCCTTAAACACTTCTTCATCCTCACATGGTGTATAGGTGAGCCAACTTTGCACTAAGTATCTCTAATAATTTGTAATTTTAAAAATATATTTTCAATAAAAAAATTATTTTATGTATTTTTTAAAAATCTATTCATTGAATCTAGTTCTAATTTGAAATTAATTTAAAGGGAAATTTTAATTTTCAAGACTATAATCTCAAATAAAAACTACTTTAATTTCATATTAACCAACCTACATCCATCTTAACCCTGGATCTATAGAGTGTTGAGAGGGGTCCAATCTTTCGAGGTGCAAACTCTTTTTTCTAGTGCAAAACTTGAGGAAATTTTTTCACCTCGAGAGATTGGATCCCTCTCGGCACTTGATAGTTATAGGGTTAATATGGATCTAGGTTGGTTATATAATACTATATAATAGCTATATTTGTATTTGTGTCTCTTTGTTATCCCCTCTCTCTATATCACCCCTGAAACATACACACACTCTCTCTCCCTCTCTATCTATTTCCTTCTCTCTATTCCCTCCCACTCTCCTCTCTTCCTCACTCTCTCCACCTTTCTCCCTCTATGTTTTCCTTGTTTCCTCCCTCTCCTACCTCCTCCAATTCCACCTCTGTCTCCTCATATCTTGTAGTATAACTAGGGGGGATAATATGGGGTACAAAGGGAGGTACCTAAGGGAATAATGTAATAATGGGATGGACCATAGTAATAAATAAGGTGGTTAACCCGTATCATGTAAAGGACCACAAGTAGTTAGCAATAAAGTAATAAGCCCATGGTATTAGATAGATGGTATTGAGGGAACCGAGGTAATGACCCATGGTATTGTATGTATGAGGCCTATATAGAGGCTAGAGACTCCCCATTGAGAGATGTCAAGGAATATTGTATGAACAGACATATGGCTTGTGGAGTGTTCTCCTTCCTTAAGGAGTGAATATATGGTGTTGCCCTACCTTAAGGGTTTGATCAATAAAGAAGAATTTCTATCTTATTATTTATGGGTATATTTGTATTTTCATATCTTTTCATGTCAGATCTATAACAAGTGGTATTAGAGCACTTTCTTGGGCAAAAATGGAGAATTATTTTTTATTTTTTGTAGGAACTTTCTGGGGTGACGAGTTTGCAGATCAGATCTATACATTTTGGGGCAAAACAGGTAAAATATAATTTCAGATCTGGATTCTTTGTGAAAAAATACCCAAGTTCAAAAAAAATTCGGCCGAATCAGAGTTCGGATGAAGGAGATATCGCTGATCTAAAAATCAGTGGTGTTGTAGACATTTTTCGGGGCGGCGAATTTGCAGATCATATCTGTATGATTTGGGGCAAAATATGAAAAATATAATTGCATATTTGGGTTTTTGATGAAAAAATACTCCATTTGAAAAAAAAATCAGTCGAATCAGAGTCCGGATAAAGGAGATCTCGCTGATTTAAAAATCAGTGCTATTGCAAACATTTTTTGGGGCAGCGAGTTTGCGGCGTAGATCTGTACATTCTGATGCAAAATATGCAGAATATAATTGCAGATCTAGATTATTTGTGAAAAAATACCCAATTTAAAAAAAAATCAGTCGAATCGGAGTCCGGATGAGGGAGATATTGCTGATTTAAAATCAGCTATTTTTCAGCAATTTTTTGTGACGGCGGGACAGTTGCAGCGCGGATATGCAATTCCATTGCCTAGATCGGGATTTCTACCACATGAGAAGATGTAGAATGGTTGTTCCATTTCCAAAAACAGGTTATAATAGGGATTCTGAGCAATATTGACAGAATTGTGGCCATTTCAAATTTTCGTCAAGTAAGTGAATTTTTTTTCAAAACACTCTTCATGGCAGGTCTTAATTTTACAAGGAAAGATGATAGCCCTACTATTGAAGAATTCATACAAAGACAAAAGTTCACATATGGGACACTTTGGAAGGTTTCAGTGTGGCTTGGTTTCAAAGATGAGGCTGTCAAATGGTGGCTCTCACTTGACAACAAGTAGTTGACCAAACTTTCAGATGCAAAATTTGAAAGAGTTCTTTTAGACAAATGGTCTTGTGCTAGAAAAAAGGAGAATGAGACACGTAAGGGGTTATTTTCTACTGGTGTCTCCTTATTGCAGGTTCATGGATTGATTCAGAAGGAGAAGATGATTGTGTTTATAAATCCTAGCTGCAAGCATAATTTTATCAATGTTAATTTGGCAAAAAAATTGCAAGTTCCAACCAAACACATTGAAAACACACAGGTTGATGATGAGGATGTTCAAGTTTATAAGGATTTGAAGCTTTCTATGGATAAGTATGTGTTGCATGGTGATTTTTATACTTCAGATATGGATAACATGGATGTTGTTTTGGGATATCCTTGGATGGAATCTGTGGGTACTATCAATATTAATGTGCAGAAGAAATTCCTGAAGCTCTGGTATAAAAAGAAGAAAATTACATTGCAAGATATTTCCATTAAGCCACAAACAGAGACTAAGGAGGCAGTAGCACAAAGCTCTAATGAAACTTACACATCAGATGATGAGCCTTTGATGATCGACAATCAAACACAAATAGAGGCTGAAGCAGAAAAGGTTACAGGTGCTGATACATCAGATGAGGGCTCAGTGGTTGAAGTAATATTGGAAGATAAGACACCACAACAGGCACCACAACATGCATCAGATAACAGTCAGGCTACAGTAAGGGGTGAATTAAAGAAAAAGACACTGTGGGTTAAAGCTTCAACATATCATCACCCACATCATCCCGCAGGAAGGCAACCAACAAGATGGCAACCAATTAGCCACAAGGACAACAACCCCCACAAGATAGGTAGAGAGAAGCGATGATCCACCTACTACACATCAACACAGAAGAACCACCAGGGTCAACTTCCATCTCAAGCGAGCGAGGCACCAGTTAGATCGAGAGTTCACCTTTCTCTTAGATGGCTAGATGCATGTGCATGGTACCAGTGGAATAATATTTTGAGTAGATCTTATTATTTGTGTTCTTCCCATGTTTCGGGGACGAAACATGTTAAGGGGGGTGGAATGTAGTATACCTAGGGGGATAATATGGGGTACAAAGGGAGGTACCCAAAGGAATAATGTAATAATGGGATGGACCATAGTAATAAATAAGGTGGTTAACCCGTATCATGTAAGAGACCACAAGTAGTTAGCAATAAGGTAATAAGCCAATGGTATTAGAAAGATGGTATTGAGGGAACCATGGTAATGACCCATGGTATTGTATGTATGAGGCCTATATAGAGGCTAGAGACTCCCCATTGAGAGATGTCAAGGAATATTGTATGAAAATGCATATGACTTGTGGAGTGTTCTCCTTCCTTAAAGAGTGAACGTATGGTGTTGCCCTACCTTAAGAGTTTGATCAATAAAGAAGCATTTCTATCTTATTATTTATGGGTATATTTGTATTTTCATATCTTTTCATGTCAGATCTATAACATCTCTATCTTCCTTCCCCTCTATCCCTTATCTCCCACCTCCCTCTATCTCTCCTCCCCAAATCACTCTCCCTCTCTATCTCTCTCTTCCGTCCAACTCTATCACTATCTCCCCCCCTCCTTGTCCTTCTCCATCTCTATGTATCCATCTCTCTCCCTTCCCCTTCTCTCCCTATCTCTATCCTCTCTTCTTCTTTCTCTTCCTCCTCTCCTCTCTCCCTCACTCTCTCTCCATCTCTCCCTTCTCACTCCTCTCTCTCTCCACCTCTCTCTCTCTATGTCTTTGTTATTTCCTCCCTCTCTCCCACTCCAACTCCATCTCTCTCTCTCTCTCTCCTCTCTCTTCCTTCCTCTCACTCTCTCTCTCCCACCTCACTCTTTGTTTATCTCTCTCTATCCTCCAACTTTTTCACCGTCTCGCTCCCTCTTTCCACCCCCTTCCCAATTATCTCTTAAATTTGATCACATTGTATTGTGTTTAAGAGATTTTCTAATTTAGAAAAACTTAATTGGTTGTAAAATATTACAAGAAAATAAAATAATGAAAAACTTTAAAAAATCCTACACTATATTTAATCTATTATAATTAGTCAATTTGCTTGCTCTCATCCCTTGGATCCTTAGCTATGATGGATCAATGCCGGTTCTTTATATATATATATATATATATATATATATATAGATGAAGAACCGGCATAGATCCATCTTAGATTAATTTTATTAAAACCTTATTTTAATTTCTATGGGAATATTTTTAGGAGTCGTGAGGATAGAGGGTTTAGATATATCTCAAATTGTAACATTTCCCTTTTAGATTCAATATAAAAAATGTTGTAAAATTAAATTAAAATAAAATATTTTTACTGTGAAATAAGTTATGGTTTTTTGGCATGTGGTATTTATTGATAAGTCATGGTATTGGCCCATGGTTAACAATTTTTTCGTATTGCTATAAAATATTTGATTGTGAAATAATTTATGTTTTTTGGGCATGTGGTATTTTTATAAAATATTTTGATTGTGAAATAATTTATGTTTTTTGGGCATGTGGTATTGATAATCCATGGTATTAACCCATGATATTGTAACAAATGCTATTTTTTACAAGTTAATAATATCTACCATAATGTGGGGATGAATAGCCACGGTTAAGAATCTTGTCATATTGTTGTAAAATATTTTAGTTGTGAAATAAGTTATGGTTTTTGGACTTGTAGTATTGATAAGCGATGGTATTGGCCCATGATATTGGCTGTAAAATATTAAGTCATATTGTTGTAAAATATTTTAGTTGTGAAATAAGTTATGGTTTTTGGACTTGTAGTATTGATAAGCGATGGTATTGGCCCATGATATTGGTTGTAAAATATTAAACCTATATTTTGGATCAGTCATGTCAAAGAAAATAAAATAATGAAAAACTTAAAAAAACCAAGCATTATATTTAATCTATTATAATTAGTCAATTTTCCTTGGATCCTTACCTAACATGAATCTATGCCGTTCTCTCTCTCTCTCTCTCTCTCTATATATATATATATATATAAAGAACCGGCATAGATCCATCTTAGTTTAATTTTATTAAAACCTTAATTTAATTTCTATGAGAATATTTTTAGTAGTTGTGAGGATAGAGGGTTTAGATGTATCTCAAATTGTAAGATTTTCCCTTTTAGATTCAATTTAAAAAAATGTTGTAAAATTAAATAAAATTAAAATATTTTTACTATGAAATACGTTATGGTTTTTTGACATGTGGTATTGATAAGCCATGGTATTGGCCCATGGTATTGTAACAAAGCAGATTTACAAGTTAATGTCCATGGTAATGTGAGGGTGAATATCCATGGTTAACAATCTTGTCATATTATTATAAAATATCTGATTGTGAAATAATTTATGTTTTTTGGGCATGTGGTATTGATAATCCATGGTATTGACCCATGATATTGTAACAAAAGATATTTTTGACAAGTTAATAATATCTGAATATCCACGGTTAAGAATCTTGTCATATTGTTGTAAAATATACTGGTTGTGAAATAAGTTATGTTTTTGGACTTGTAGTATTGATAAGTCATGGTATTGGCTCATGGTATTGTAACAAAGCCTTGTAAAATATTTTGGTTGTGAAATAAGTTATGTTTTTGGACTTGTAGTTTTGATAAGCCACGGTAATGGTATTGACTCATGGTATTGTAACAAAGCCTATTCCCAAGTTAATAACAAAATCAAAATATAACAAATTAAATTTTATTATTTTTATTAATTTAACTTTTTATTATTAATTGAGGTCATATTTAAATGTTTACACTCATTCCAATATCATTTTTGAGTTCTTCTTCTTCTTTTTAATTTAGCATATTAGACAAAAATAACAAATTCTTATTAAAAATAAATATTTAACCCAATTCCAATTTATATAAATATTTTTATATTATAAATATTTCTTTTATTTTTTCTATTATAAATATTTCTTTTCTTTTTCATTTCCAGTTTAGCGGTGGGTTCAAATGAAATATTCCCAGATTACAACATCAACATCACATTGTAGCACTGTAACATCAACATCACATTGTAGCACTGTATTTTTCTCTGCCTTGTCTATATCTGCGTGGAAATTCCAGAAGAAGGAAGACCATCAACGTGATCTATGGATTTCATGGGATTTGAACCCCAGATGGAGTTTGCATGGGAAACACCTTAGGAGAGCATCAACTTGATCTATGGATTTCATGGGATTCGAACCCCAGATGGAGTTTGCATGGGAAACACATTAAGAGTTTGCATGGGAAACACATTAAGAGAGCATCAACGATTAGATGGAGGAAGGGAGAGGTCACTCGCCTGGATATTTTGGTACTTTGTACATGGGTATGAATTTGTACTCTGTTCTTCCTATTTACTAAATAGGATTTTTTTTGTATGGGTAAATAATTTCGAGGGTTTATAAGATCAAAGCATAAATTTTATTGAATTGAGGCCTCTGTGATCCATATTAAGTATAAGAGAGTTTCTTCGGCGTAAATCACAAGAAATTTCATTTGTCGACGCGTTTCGAACCAACAAGTGTGGTTCATCGTCAAGACAAGTTGAATGAGAAGATCAGACTTTGTATGATTAAATAGATAGAGCAGAAACTCCAACGACTGTATTCCAAGACCAGGTAACCGCTATATTGACAATGGCTAGATTTGACTAGATTAGGGAAATAACCAATATTCAATTCAAAAATTGACTTTGGTTAGTTAAATTCTTAAAAGTGAACGGACCCTATTTAACCACTTATATCTATTAAAAATAAATTATAACCTAAATTAATTTACATTAATAGTTAGTTATCAAAGATGTTGTATCTTAAAAGTTAGAGTAATTAATAGTTAATTATAAAAATGATTAAATATATAAAAATACATAAATATCTCGATATATAAGTCAAAGGGGCTGTTCCATATACTAATAAATAATAAATTAAATTAATTTTAAACAATACTTATAAATAGAAGTTTAACAAACATGTAAATAATAGAGTAATAGATTAATTTAATTATGATAAAAAAAAATAAACAGTAAGTCAACTAAGTTATTAAATCTAAATATTGGAGTAGTTAGTTATAAATTTTAGGTTGAAGAAACTCACTTATACATAAATTTTATGTTCTTCCTATTTAAAGAGTACTTTTGTTTGTATGGATAAATAATTTCGAGGTTTCATATGATCAAAGCATAAATTTTATCTAGAATTGAGGGTTTAATGATTTTGATAAGGGAAAGGTCATTGAGCATGAATATTTTGGTAATTTGTACATGGGTATGAATTTGGACTATGTTCTTCCTTTTTACTAAAGAGGATTTTTGTTCTTATGGGTAAATAATTTGGAGGGTTTATATGATCAAAGCATAAATTTTATCTAGAGTTGAGGGTTTAATGATTATGATATTTTGGTAATTTGTACATGGGTATGAATTTGGACTTTGTTCTTCCTTTTTACTAAAGATTATTTTTGTTTGTATGGGTAAATAATTTCGAGGGTTTATACGATCAAAGCATAAATTTTATCTAGAGTTGAGGGTTTAATGATTTTGATAAGAGCAATGTTCTTCCTTTTTACTAAAGATGATTTTTGTTTGTATGGGTAAATAATTTTAAGGGTTTATATGATCAAAGCATAAATTTTATCTAGAGTTGAGGGTTTAATGATTTTGATAAGGGCAAGGTCATTGGGCGTGGATATTTTGGTAATTTGTACATGGGTATGAATTTGGACTATGTTATTCCTTTTTACTAAAGAGGATTTTTGTTCTTATGGGTAAATAATTTTGAGGGTTTATATGATCAAAGCATAAATTTTATCTAGAGTTGAGGGTTTAATGATTATGATATTTTGGTAATTTGTACATGGGTATGAATTTGGACTCTGCTCTTTCTTTCTACTAAAGAGGATTCTTGTTCTTATGGGTAAATAATTTTGAGGGTTTATATGATCAAATCGTAAATTTTATCTAGAGTCGAGAGTTTAATGATTATGATGCAGATCTTGATTGCGACCAACAATTCATCAAAAGACAATGCACAAGTAAGCATTTTTCATGTCCTTATTATACGAAGGGTTTAATGATTATGATAATGCAGATCTTGATTACGGCCAACAATTTATCAAAAGACAATGGACAAGTAAACATTTTGCATGTCCTTATTCTATAGATCAGTTCGATCCTCCCTAACTTTTCTAGGGTCAGAATGCATGAAATTTTAATTTTAATTTTCACCTTTTTTTTATGGTTGATTGTTTGTGTAATGGACTCAACCATGCCCAAATTAAAAGGGCTCAAGTGATGCAGGAAATTTTCTGGTAGGATGCAAATGCTAGACCTTCCTCAAACTTTGTTACATGAAATTAAAATTTCTTGTAATCATGAACATAAAATATTTTCTATTTCATCCTTAGATTCTGATCTCAATGCCTACATTTTTAAACCATGTTACTATATTTTAAGTAGAATATACTTAAATCCATTAAACCTTACAACTCTCCAAAGCTTAGGTTAATTTCAGCTAAAAAGAAGGAACCTGAATGACTTTTGCAATTTAGATTCAATTCTTACAGATAATGATTAAAAATTGAAGAACTCAATGGTCTGATAACTTTTACCCACCCATCAATTTCGAAGACCTTTGGTATTATTCTGAACCTAAACATAGAGAGTAGAAGAAGAAGAGGAGCCTGGATGAGGTGGAACTTGACTTGCTTGATACTTTTCAAAAGTTGGGCATGCCCTTGACTAGAAGAAGAGAATGACCAACGTTGTTGTAGATGTTGTTTTCGATAGTGTTTCATTGCTACCATGCATAGGTAGACTCTATAGGTAGTTGAAGTTATCTTTTTTTCGTTATAAGAGGTAATTCAGGAGTATCTTTATCTAGTTAGGAAGTAGTTTGGAAGGGTTGTTGCTCCTGCTAATAACTATTATGCTGCATTGTATTTTTATTTTTTTAGTGATAACTCCTTCTACTAAATCTCCAAGCACACTTTGTCACCCATGGAAATATCCACTTATTTCAGGATGAATGAGATGGAGACCAGACACTTGAGAGGACCCTTATTTTTGTAGATGAGAGGAGTTATGTGAGGTGAGAGGAGTTTTGTGACATATATTGAAGGATGAACTGTACCATTTTATGACACCAATCATCTCCATGCCACAATAGTGGATCTCTATTGCACCGAGGGAGCAATGATAAAGTATTCCACTGTAAATAATTGGTATGTTGGGGATGAGGAATGCAGATGTGGGATTTATAATTTTATTATGAAAAGAGGTTTGTGCGATGGAGACAAATCAAGGATTTCATGGACCTGAGTAGAGACTAGTTCAACAATCACCTGAAAATACTCAAGCATTGTTTTGAAAGGCGATGATGCAATTGGAGAGTTCTATTATGTTGCCTTGAAAAATAACTATCAATAGGGGGGACAAAGATGATCCATATAGGGAAGAATTGCAGGAGTAGGATTGTTTCTAAAATTATATCTATAGGCAAGTAAAGGGACTACTACAGAGGATTAGTGCAAGTGCAACCAAATTATGATAATGCAAGGAATTTTTCACAGTGTGATTTGATGCTCATCAGTGGCTAGGAAGCTGCAAATACTTATCGTTACATTCAGGTACAATTTAGTTGCATTCTAATGTCTCTAATTTCATTTATTGATAGTCCTTCTTGTTTCCTTGTCTCTTTTAATTTAATTATCGTAGGATTGGAATCGGTTAAAAAATCAAGCATATCATTGAGTCAAATAGACACCCACATGTCACTACATGTCATTGTGCATACTCTTTGTTTTTGATATAATTAGAAGTGAGCAATATGATGTGTGCACACACAAAAAATCCTAGCATGCATGATGAATCCCCCTCCAATTCCATTTTCTATGGTGACATTTTATTTTCTTTGTTTATACAAGTCATCTAGCCACATAGTAGCCACTATTGAATGTTGAGGTATATGTCATTTAAATCTTTTATAGTCTACTTTATTTTATATTCAAGTATTCATTGTCTTTCATGTCTTATACTCTGCATTGTATCTTCTTTCATTTTCAGGAGAGGAACTCAATATTGATGGTAAGAAGCAACAATTAAAGAAAGAGGAGAATAATAACAATGGAGCGACAAATACAAAATGAGAGATAGAAGAGAATCTGTCTAGTGAGACCGTTTGAGCCAATATCTTGCATAAGACACACTCATAGAGACTGATGGTTAAGCCTTCAGAGTTGGTGAATTCACTTCCAATGCTTTGGCAAAACAATGATAATGTTTTGAAATGATGAAACAATATTTCACGTGTAAATTGTAGCCCAACTAATATTAAGTTGGAAACTCATATTGTAATACTTTATATTTTATATAATAAAATTTATATGGTTGAAATTATTTTTATTTGCACTTGATATTATTTAGTCTCGTAATTAACATATGTAACTTTGTGTTATCATATTAGATAAACATGCACATTGTATGACATTTTCTTAAAATTTAGTTGCAAAATCACACTAATTAATTTATGGTGATTAATAATAAACACATAAAATCAATCTAAAACTACTACATTAGTAGTTTATATTAATTAATGATGAACACGAATAAAATGAATATATGACTAAATTAGTCATTTATAATGATTATGAATGAAATGAATAGAAACTACTAAATCAATCATTTATATAATGAATATGAAAATACCCAAAAAAGATAAATGACTACTGTAAATGATAAAAATTTTATTATTAGATGATGACTAAATTTTGCATATATATGACTATTAGTAGCTAATTTACAACATCTTATAACACGACTAAAATTTGGTCATATTTCTTTGGTCATTAACTGGTTTTAAATGATGACTAAAATTTGCATATATATGACTATTAGAAGATAATTTACAGTATCTTATAACATGACCAACATTTTGGTCATTATTCTTTGGTCATTAATTGGTTTTTTGGAGGATTCATATAGTAATATATGTTGTTATATATTTAGTCATTAATTGCGACAATTAATGACTAAACCAATGAAAAATTTATGACTAAATATACTACTAGATGGTAAAATTAAGGAAACCAATTAATGACTAAGCTAAAAATGACTAAAATTTGGTCATGTTATAAGATACTGCAAATTAGCTACTATTGGTCACCGACTGAAAAACGGTCGTTTATATGCAAATTTTAGTTGTTTTTTAGTAACTAATTAGTCATTTTTTACTAGTGCCAAGAGTACAGTAATGCAATTTCTCAAAATGATTTATGTAAATTCCTAAACAATGTTCCAGTTGCTCTATTGAGAAAAGGATTAAAGTATAATAGTGTGAGCTTTCGTAAGCCTTTCTTCATAAAATTCAGGACCCTTATTTCATACAAAAAGTAAGTTTAAATAGCAGAAAACAACTGAATCTATTGTGTAGAGCATTGAGGGCATTTAAACAGATCCCTTCAACAATGCTTAAAGGAAAACAATATTTTGGTAGAAGTTTCTGAAAGTGATTTGCTGTCTTCATCAACTTTGTTTGTTCCATTGAATTCTCTAGATGTTTGTCTGCCTGTTTGAACTGATATGCCACTTATCAACACAGTTGTCCTCCTCTATCATGAACCTAAACACAAAAAATAAGAATCGATAAGATAAACATAAATGAGATGATAAGCGAATTTTATTTGAAACAAATCACATTTTGCAAGAAATCAGGAAAAACGTAGAGCGCAATAAATCCCAACATAGACATCATGGAGAGGAATGCAGAGTGAGGAGGTGGACTTTATGACTTATTGAAATTAGAAATAAAATTTTGGGGCAGATCATAAAAAAATTACAATTGGATTAGAATCAGGGGAAAAACTCAGAAAAATTGCAATCGGATTAGACTGGGAGTATTCCAAATAAAATCCAAAGGGGGCCTTCTTAAGACATACCACAATTGCAATCGAAATGGGCAGAGAGAGGTAATGGTACGGTGATCCTTTGATATTTGCGATAGCCACGAATGCAAGGATTAAATGAATTGCAGTGTATAATTCTATCATCTTTGAGCTTAATTGCATATTGCAATCAACATGCGGAAGGATTGACATTGTGATTCTTGCGTTTGCGTGAATGCGGGGGATTTATAAGTTGGAGTTAATAATCCCATCAGGTCCGGCTATTGCAATCACAAATCGGCTGGGATGAAGGATTTGTTATAAGCCGTCTCCCTTTAAAACTTGTGATTGCGAGGTCTTGGGGTGATTTGGCGATGACATCACGAATGACATCATGAAGTGACATCTCGGGTGACATGGCAAATGACATGGCGATGACGTCGCAGCTGACGTGGAGCATGATGTGGATCTGACGTCACTATTGACGTCATATCACAATCGGTGTTGGGATGTATATTGAAATCGACATCGAGATGAGGCATGAACTTTTAGAACTTTGCGCTTGTGATATAACCCTTGGACACGATGTTAATATAAATCGCAGTGTATAATCCAAGCAGTTCTGGGCCTTATCACATATCCCAAATGGCAGTTCGGAGCGGGGTTAGACTTAAGCCTTTTTTTGTGATAGCTCGCAGACACAATATTAATATGGATTGGATTTAATTTTCCCGTCGAGTCCGAGCTTTATCACATATCACAATCGGGAAGGGACATGACTTAAGCCTTTGAAATTTGCGATAGCTTGTGGATGCAGGATTTTATGGACTGTCATTAACTTTCCCATTGGGTCCGAGCCTGATCGCAGATCACAAATCGCAAAGGTAATGGGGCATGGACTTATATGATAGCAGATACTGCGATTGCGATGGACACGGGGTCCTTTAGAAATGCAGTTAATAACCCATTCAGGTCCGGTCTAATCGCATTTTGCAATTCGGTGTTAGTGGGGAGTCTTTGCCTTTGGATTTTTTTATTATGGGATGTGCAATGCGGGGTATGGCGGAGTTGTTTGGATCTTTGGGAATTTAAAAAAAAACTCTGATTTAAATTAAATAACCTATATTGTTTTAATACTTAAGGTTTTTAAAGCTTAAGTATAAGTCTTGGTTTCAGAGGCTATTTAATTTGGTTTTTTTTTTTGGATAATCAAGGTTTAATACTTGGGTTTTAATAAAAAGCCTAAGTATTAAATTTTGATTATAAAATTATTATTATTATTATTTTTTAAATTTAAGGGTCCCTATTTGAATATAATAAATTTCATAGGAAATTTATAATACATTAAAATAGGGGTTGTTGAACAGTACAACAAATGGCGATTCACTGGAAGAACCAATTATCTCTGATAAATTAATTTTTTCCAAAAATTCAGTAAAAATAATTTAAGAAGTGAAAACTACTTTTCAAAATATTTAGATAAAAATATTACTCTGACTATAAAACTCATTAACTTGCAATCTCTTTAAAAAACCTTTTGTGAATGAAAAACACCTATTTACTTGTATCAATGATTAATCAGTTTATAAAAAGAAAGTAGGGGGCCTTTTACGACTCAGTTTGTAATGTACTCGTTCGTCATAGGTACAACCACTGCTTCTAGCAGACATTCATAGCCTTGATAAGGTTACCTTTGAACCAACAACAATCCAGTGTCCTATCCACTTTAAGAGTGCAATAATTAGAGGTTTTTTTTCTTTTTTTTTTTTTTGATACTAAAAATCCAGTGTCCTAGTTTGGTGTCTAGATAACGACAATGCCATTCACTGGTAATAACTAAAATTGTACAAACTGGCTCGTGATGAGACCCCTTGTCTTACAATTAAAAATCATAAGTATTTACCCTGATTTGGTGTTCAGTGTGGAAATGTCAGTTTAATTTTTTCCCTATGAACATGGTAAGCAGGCTCGTGATGAGACCTCATATATTTTTAGATTTATTATATTTTAGAATTACACTCTAAAAAATTCCCTTTTTAATTGATGGGGAGGACTATTGACTCCTTAAGAGTTTTGGATGACAAATTCGAGTTGAAATTTTTAAGTCGTAAGACAGTCATTACTTTTTAAGGATAACCTTTTTAATTGAAACTAGAGTAAAAGGATATAATTTTTGAAGTTTTGAAATATTTTACAACTTAATGGAAAATATTTTTAGAGTTTTATAATTTTTATCTAATTTTCAATTTTGGTAATCACTTCTTAAAAAGTTCTACCTTCAAAATGAAAAAATAAAAATAACTTCAAGAGATTTTTGAAAAGTCAATAGAGTGCTATTTAACATTTTATTAACAACATCTGTAAAAGGAAAAATAAATTGCAGTGAGATGTACATTGGGAGTGACTTTTTACAGATTTTATTCTTCTTCTTATTCTTTTTTTTTTTTTTTCTTTGAAGAAATTAAGAAAAGAATTTCTTTAAGATGAGCCCATTTACAGGAAGAGAATCTCTCTTTCCTGATAAGTCTTGAAGTATAAATGTAGATGGGCTTATCTGTTCAACAATCTGAAATGGACCAAGCCATAATTTCTGAAATTTGCTATGTTTCCCTTTTTCTTCATGTGCTTTGTCCCACTTGAGAACTAGATCTCCAACTTGGAAGGATCTTTGTGTCATTGAACTTGCGTCAAAAGAAGCTTTCACCATCTGTTGATGTTTGGTGTGTGTGAGTTTGGCCTTTTCCCTTTCTTCTTCTAGTTTAGGATTTGTGAGTTTCTTAATTGCAATGAAGAAGAAGGTGTTTCTTCAATAAATTGAACTAGGGCTAACGAAGGAAGAGCTAAATGTGATGGAATAATGGCTTCCTTTCAATAGACTAAGTTAAGGAAGTGCCTATAGAGGCCTTCTGAGTTATCCTATCAACCCATAGAGAAAATATTAAAGCTTTATGCCAGCTTCTTTGATTTTGATCTACAGTTCTTTTGATTATTCTAAGGAGATTTTTATTAGTGGATTCTGCGAAACTGTTTCCCTAGGGATAGTAATTATCAGAATATTTGAGTTTAAAACCTTTCCTAATTGAAAATTCAATGATACTGGTACCCGAAAAATAAGATGCATTATCAAATATAAGTGCAGGAGGCAAACCAAACCTTGTAATGGTAAATTGATCAATAAATTCAATAAGAGATTCAGAATTGACAACCTTTAGCGGAATTGCTTCCATCCACTTAGTGAAGTAATCTGTAGCAGTGAGAATATATCTATGTTGTTTAGGAGAATGAGGAACGATCTCACCTATGATATCTAGTCCCCATTGTTCGAAAGGATTTTCGATGTTGACTAGCTGCAGAGGAAAAGCTGGTTTCCTTTGTCTTCCAAAAGTAGTTTGGCATGTTTTGCATTTCCCCGCATATGCGTGGGTATCTTTGAAAAGAGTGGGCTAGTAGTATCCAACATGTAAGATTTTGTGTTCAACAATATCTCCTTCAAAGTGTCCACTTGCTGGTCCATCGTGAAGTTCCTTCAAAACTGTTTGTGCTTTAGATTTTTTAAGGAATCTTAAGAGTATCGAATCATAGTTTCTCCTAAATAACACGTTATCAACAATCTCATAACTTTTTTGCTTTTAATCATAAAGCTCTTTTTCTTTTATAATTCAGTTTAGGAGGAGCATATCCATTTTTAAATAAAAAATTAAATCAGTGTATTGGGAATCAGCATCAATTACACTTACCTCAGAAATGTGTTCATTGTTACCCGTGTCCCTTTCAGCGGGTACATTGGATTCTCTTGTAAGAGGCTTGTAGAAACCTTGCCCTCTAACAATTTTGGTTGGGTTTATTTTGATATCGTATTCCTGCAGAGTTGTTACCCAATTCATTCTCTTTTCTCCTAATTCTTTCTTCATTAGTAATTGCCTCACTGCTGGGAATGAGACTATTAATTTTGTGTGTGTTTTTAAAAGAAAAGGTCAAAAATGCTTTACAGATTTATATACAGCAGATTCTTGTTTTTCTACTTCTGAATAATTCAATTCAACACCCTAAAAATTTGAACTGAAAAATGAGATGGGTGCTTCAATTTTTTTATTATTACTTTGTGTCAAAACAACGACATAAGATGTTGAAGAAGCAAAAGTGTATAAAATGAAATGACCAGAGAAATTTAGAGTATTTAAAGTAGCATCAATAATTGCCTGTTTCATTAAATTGAATGCTTTATTTTCATGATGAACCCATTTGAAAACTGCGTCTTTCTTAATCATTTGCTGTAATGGAAAAATAATTTGTGAGAAATCAGGGACAAACCTTTTGACAAAATTGATCTGTCCAAAAAATGATTGCATGTTTTTTTTGTTATATGGTGGAGAAATTTCTTTTATTCTACCAGGGTCAAATCAAATTCCAATTTTTGACACAACGAATCCTAAAAGTTTCCCTTCACTAAGAGCGAAAGCAAACTTTTTTAGATTTAATGAAATACCATATTTTCTACAATGTTCAAAAATTGTTTTAAGTCCTGCAAATGAATATTTCTATTCTTTGGATAAATAGTAATGTCATCCAGGTAAACAACAATTGTTTTATTTAACAGACCTTTGAATGCTATATCTATGGCTCATTGGAAAGTGGCCCTTGCGTTTATTAAACCGAATGGCATTTTTTGGTAGGCGTAAGTTCCCCATTTGGTTCTAAAAGTAGTCTTTAGCCTATCATCTGGGTGGACCATGATTTGATTATATCCAGAGAAACCGTCAAGGAAAGACATAATTTCGGAACCAACAACTGATCGTAAAATCTATTCCATAGTGGGTAGAGGGAAATTATCCTTTTGACTAACCTTATTAAGATTCCTAAAATCTATACAAATTTGGATATCACAATTTTTCTTCCTAACAGGTACCAAGTTGGAAACACATCTTGAATGCCTAACAAGAAAAATGATTTTATCCTTAAGGAGTTTATTCAATTCCGTTTTGATTTGATTTTCTAAGTTCAGATGAATTTTCCTTAATTTTTGTTGGACATGTTTATCATTTGATATCATCGAGATTGTATGTTGAATGATAGAAGTGTCAAACGTTTTGAGATCTTCATAGCTCCTAGCAAAGGAATCCTTATATTTCTTTAACAAATTTATGAAGGATAATCCTTCTTCAGATGAGAGACCAAGTCCTAAGTTGATGTTCTGAGGTTTAAGATCTATCCCAAGATTTATAATTCAAATCACAAAGTTGAACTTTGTAGTTTGGAATTAGTAACTCTTTTAAATCTATCTTTTAAATCATAGAGATCCTCAAGTTTAACTATAGATTTGGGGATGGAATTATCATCAATTATATATTTTAATTTATCATCTTATTGATCGTCATCGATTATTTGGTCATCATATGATTTTTTAGAAGTTAAGAAGCTTAAAATGTCTTCATCATCATTGAATACCCACCAGTTGGTGATATTATCAAGAATGGATGGTCTAAAGATTAATTCTGCAGAAAATCTATCGAGACTGTAATCTTCGGATGGGATCAATTTTGATGCAACGTTAGTAAGAAGATTAGTGCAAGCATTTTGAATCCTAGGAATAACAGAAATGTTAAACGTTAAAAAATGTGAAGTGAGAGACTGAACCAAAGACTAATAATGCTTCAAGTGTTTAGAGAAACAACGCATCATATGTCTCACTTATTTAATTACAATTTATGAATCTCCATAAACTTGAAGGTATTTAACGTCAAGGCTAATTGCTTTATACATACCTTGGACTAATGCTTCATATTCTACAATATTATTTGTGCATTCAAAATTCGAATTTGCAAGTTAGCGTTGTCTTCACACCTTCAGGATTAATCAATATGAAACCTGCTCGTGCTCCATCACTTGATTTCGACCCATCAAAATACAATGTCTAGAATAAGGAATTAACTAATAGTTTTTCTAGCATATTTACACATTTGGGAAATTCTGTCTGTGAAATTTTTTCAATTTGAGAAGTTACAAAATTATTCAGAAATGGTGACGTTTTTGCTTTAAAATTCTCAAAAACTGATTTAGTAGAGTAGTTTCCAAGAATGTTGTTATTAAATGATACTGCCTCATTTTCACCTTCGAAATCTGTTATTGAATGTTCATGTTTTTCCTAGTTGATTTTGAATTGATTCATCTTTCCATTAAATGGGAGCCATAAGTGAGACCAATCAATGGAAAAATAACCGAGTAGTTTTTCTGACCAATCTCTACTAAGAATTAAACTGTAGAAATCTGGGATATTAACAACAAGTATATCAATTATTTGACAAAATTCAGGATTCGAAGATAATCTAATAAGAACTGAATTCATTTCTCCTATGACTTTGACTTTTGTCCTATCGAGTTGCATAATGTGAACTGGGGTTTTCTGGGGTGACATATTTAATTTCAAACAAATTGAATACCGCAAAATATTCGAAGAATCCCCTGAATCTATCAAGAAGTTATGTACATTTTTATTAAATATTTCAAAAGTCAAAAGAAAAGGAGGAGTATGTGAGTTAGACTTGTCACTTATTAGAATAGCATCAGAGGAATTAAATAATGGATGACCAGGAGGTTTACCCATTCCATTAGAAGCTTTGGATACCACAACAGTAGGAAGAGGAGAAGTAGGTACTGCATTCAATTCTTTTAGTAAAAATTTTTGTTGTTGTTTGAGTTTAGTGAGTTCATGAAGGGAAATGTTTGCTTTTATTTTCTTCATATCCTCAACTATATTGTACTCAATAGTATCTGAAACTACTAAGGTTTTGGGTGAAGATGGAATTCCTTGGGGAGAAGTGGATGTGGATTTTTTAACAGTAGCTTTATCTTTAGCAGTGGAAGTTGAAGGTTTTTGTTTTTGAATTGGTTGTAATCAACTGGAACTTTGCTTCTTGTGCTAACAAGTAATGCTTCATATTTTCACTATCAGAAATAGGAAGAATAAAATCCCACATTCCATTTAACTCAGCTATTTGTTCATCTTAGGATTCATCAGCATAAAATGATGCTTCTTCCTCATCTTCATCATCAGTTTCTGCATTAGAGATCGTGTTTGGAGGTTGTGGATTAGGTGGTTGATTTCTTCTGAATGGTCTAAAAGGTTTTTTGGAAGAGGATTCAGCTACTTGTTTTTTTATCTCTATCATCTCGTTAGATAAAGTTTTAAGGACTTGTTGTAAGCCTTCAATATCAAAGGGATCTTTAGGTGCTTTGTTTTTAGCTTCATCCTTAAATTTATCTCTTTTTAATTCTCTTTCTTCCTGATCTTTTTTCTTTTCTATTACATTTATCCCCTTCTCTACAAACACATCTTCTTTGATTTTTTCTACCAAGGTATTTTTATTAGCTCTATCTACAAAAATTCCTATGTTAGAAGGAAGAGATGAATATACCATTCAATTTGTACATCAACACTAGGTCTAGAAGTAGCTGGGATTTTATTTAACAATTTGTTAAATATGGAATTGAAATCTTTTATCTTTTCCCCTAAATTATTTTTAAATTGGAGAGGTCGTTGATAAGAGATGCGGTTGAGCAATCATCACCAAATTTAGTCAAAAATTGTTCTTAAAAAATATCCCAACTAGTAATAGAATTGGCTGGTAATGAAAATGACCAAGACCCTGCTGATCATGTAAGAGTGTGCGGGAATAATCTAACAACAACATCTTCTTCATCTAACTCATTGAGATTGATGGCTAACATATAATTATGAAGGTTCTCTTCAGCAGGTAACCCATCATCAGGATTGAACTTGGGAAGCCATCTTTCAAGATGTTTTGGTATAGGAGGAAGTGGTGCTGGCAGTTGAACAACTCCTGGATTGGACCATGGTCTAGCTTCAATTGTAACAGTTAGGTAGGTGGATGTGATGAAAGATGAACTGGTAGATGTGATAGTACTGCTTGAGGCAGCACTAGTTGTTTGTGTAGAGGAAATGGAGATAGATGAAGTGAACAGTAGAGAGAAAGGAAAGGAAAAAGGAAGAAATGGAGATGTTGGTCAACGAGAGAATGAGGTAATCTCGATAGTAGATGTTTGGTAATATAATGTATCAGTTTTGATTCAACAGATTGAAGTGGAAATTCAAATGGTGAGATGCCAAGTTTTTCACTTTGGGATCGAGTTAAAACACCAGTTCCTTGAAAAATAGAAGTTATTCTTCCTTCAGAATCTTCGGATGATTCAAGCTTTTTTGTTGAAATGGAGACGTCTTCCAATTTATTTATCAAAGCTGTAATTTATGGTGATTTTGGAGTATAATCCATAGGGATTACCTCAGGAGATATTCTAGAAGACTTGGTAAGTGATTATACAACGCCTGATCTAAAAGTAGGAGATTTTGGAGGGGATCTGGAAGTTGTAGGAGATTTGGAGGGAGAATGACTCTTGGAATGGCCTTTTGTTTTTGGATTGGACTTACTTTCCATTCATAGTCTGCATGCCCTCCTTCTAGCACCAAAAAAGTGTTGAGGCCTCAAAAATTGTTGCTTCAACATAGGGGGAAAACCACCTGGTCCAAACCTTAAGACAACTCATTTTCTGTTTAGGTAATGGCTCCAACTGAATTTTATGGGAACAATTTCCCAATGAAAGGTGATTGAATGAGTGTTTAATGCCTATAGTGAAGTGAAATAGATGGATTTGCAAGGATGAATTAAATGGAAAAATATATGCATTAATCTACTCTATAACCTGGGATTGTTTAACTTTTATCTTGATGCGATCTATAATGATTTTCCTTAGTAAATGAAAATATAGATTGCTAAAATAGTAATGGAAATGAAACTATTTCAAGATGATTAGTTTGATTAAATATTTAATCAAAATAATGTGTAAACTCATATTGCATTTAGAATATCAAAGAAAATTGTTTAACATGTATACAAATATCAATGGCAGCATGATCAGTAGTGAATACATGTAACATTGTTGTTTAAATATCAAGTAATAAGCAATTTGAAAAGATAATTTACTATTTACTTATGAAAAGAACAGAGGTACAATAATAGAAATACCAGATACACTTCGCTTAGCTCATAAAAGAAATATCAATAATTTATTCCTTCCCACAAAGATGATTCCAGGAGTATAGTGATGCAGCTTCTCAGAATTCTTTATGAAAATTCCTAAATAATGTTCCAGTCGTTCTATTGAGAAAAGGATGAAAGTATAGTAGTGCGAGCTTTCGTAAGCCTTTCTTCATAAAATTTAGGACCCTTATTTCATACAAAAAGTAAGTTTAAATAACAGAAAACAATTGAATCTATTGTGCAGAGCATTGAGGGAATTTAAACAGATCCCTTCAACAATGCTTAAAGGAAAACAATATTTTGGTAGAAGTTTCTGAAAGTGATTTGTTGTCTTCATCAACTTTGTTTGTTCCATCGAATTCTCTGGATGTCTGTTTTCCTGTTTGAACTGATATGCCACTTATCAGCACAATTGTCCTCCTCTGTCATGAACCTAAACATAGAAAACATGAATCGATAAGATAAACATAAATGAGATGATAAGCGAATTTTATTTGAAACAAATCACGTTTTGCAGGAAATCAGGAAAAATGTAGAGCACAATAAATCCCAACACAGACATCATGGAGAGGAATGCAGAGTGAGGAGGTGGAATTTATGACTTATTGCAATCAGAAATCAAAGTTTGGGGGAAATCATAAAACAATTAAAACATATTAGAATTAGGGGAAGAACTAAGAAAAATCGCAATCAGATTAGATTGGGAGTATTCCAAATAAAATCTAAAGGGAGCCTTCTTAAGGCATATCACAATCACAATCAGAATGGGTGGAGAGAGGCAGTGATACGATGATCCTTTGTTATTTGCGATAGCCATAGATGTGGGGATTAAATGAATTGCAGTGTATAATTCTATCGGGTCCGGGCTTGACCACATATCGCAATCAACATTCGAAAGGATTGATACTGTGATTCTTGCAATTGCGTAGACGCAGGGATTTACAAGTTGGAGTGAATAATATCGTCGGGTCCGGCTATTGCAATCGTAAATTGGCTGGGGTGAAGGATTTGTTATAAGATGTGTCCCTTTGAAACTTGCGATTGTGGGGTCTTGGGGTTATGTGGCGATGACGTCATGATGTGACGTCTCGGGTGACGTGGAAAATGACATGGCAATGCGGTGGCAGCTGACGTGGATCTGATGTCACTGCTGACATCATATTGCAATTAGCATTGGGATGTATATCACAATCGACATTGGGATGAGGCATGAATTTTTAGAACTTTGCGATTGTGATATAGCCCCGTATGTGATATTAATATAAATCGCACTGTATAATCCAAGTGGGTCCAGGCCTTATCGCATATCACAATCAGCGGTTCAGAGTGGGGTCAAAACTTAGAGATAGCCCGTAGACGCGATATTAATATGGATTGGATTTAATTTTCCTGTTGGGTCTAGGATTTATCAGATATCGCAATTGGGAAGGGACAGGACTTAAGCCTTTGAAATTTGTGATAGCCTGCGGATGCGGGATTTTATGAACTGTCAAAAACTTTTCCGTCGGGTTTGAGGTTGATAAAAAATCGTAAAGGTAATGGGGCGTGGAATTATATTGTAGCAGATACTATGATTGCGATGGATGTGGGGTCCTTTAGAAATGCATTTAATAACCCGTTCGGGTCAGGTCTAATCACATCTCGAAATTCAGTGTTAGCGGGGAGTCTTTGCCTTTGGATTTTTTTATTATGGGATGTGCGATGTGGGGTATGGTGAAGTTGTTTGGACCTTTGGGAATTAATAAAAAAAAAACTCCGGTTTAAATTAAATAACCCGTATTGTTTTAATACTTAAGGTTTTTAAAGCTTAAGTATAAGTCTTGGTTCCGGGGGCTATTTAGTTTGGTTTTTTTTGGGATAATCAAGGTTTTAATAAAAATCCTTAGTATTAAACTTTGATTCAAGATTTTATTTTTATTTTTAAGTTGAAGGGTCGCTATTTTAATATAATAAATTTCATAGGAAATTTATAATACATTAAACTAGGGGTTATTGAACAGTACAACAGGTGCCCGCACATCCAAAAAAAGAAAAAAAAATGAGAAGGAGGATAAGGGAAATACCTGCACCGGAATTCCTTTGCATGTAAACCTTTTTGCAAGACCTCTTTGAGGAAGATTGTGAATCAACAATGAATGTACTACACTGCAAGATGTGGATTGTTGATTATATTCTTGAATTTCCATCGAGATAGCTCAAATGAATCCTAGGGGGGGCTGCAAGGCATGACCATGTGCATGTCATGCCATTTGGTGTCAGCTACACTTAGGGTGAAGAAGAAATTATGGCTACCTATTTGTATGATCATATTAGTGACTTCACCTCTGCGTTTGTTCCAGAACGAGCATGTCCCTCTAAGGACTTATTCGAAGCGCATAATATGGTCAGGAAGCATGGAATCAAGCATGTCATGGAGGCGTTCACGAAGGTATGAAATGGTCATTGGAAAGCCCTCTTGAAGGTTTCTCTTCATGAAAACAACAACAGTTGCTTGACTATGATTCTGCAACATAAGATTGTACGACTAATACCGGAATCTAGGATGCTGGGCAAAACAGTTATCATAGTAGCGTGTGAGGTGAACATCATATTCTTTCATTTCAACTTTTCTAAGATGTGGCTAACCAATCATAGCAGGTCCCGTGGGGAAGAGTGTGAGGAACACCATAGCAAGGAGGCCTTTTGTGGTATATTCATTGATAGTAGACGGGGAAACGGAGGGCCAGGAAAGTGAAGTAGTCTAATTACGATGGGGAGACTACAAGTAGTTGCATATTTCTTCAAGCTCAGTATGGGAATTAGGGAGTGCTGATACAAAATAGAATGGTTGGAAGTTTGTTGGAGTGGGGTGTGCATGAATGTTATCATCAAAAGTAGGGAAGTCAAGCCGTGGTTCAGGAGAGGAGGGGGAGATTGATGGACGACATAAGACATATCGGTAGGGTGAGTCAGCAAGGCAGATATTGTAGCTTGTTCCAGTTGGACATCCTTGTAGTAGGGATCATGGGCTAGTTTTTACTTTAAAGCCGCAAGAACAAATGTCCTGCTAAAAATGAAATCATATGTTTTGTGGTCATAGCCATGCCTAGTAACAATGATGATGTCCAATTCTGAAACCAAGCGTGGTAAAATGTTGGCGATGGCAGTGATGTCTTGCGGGAAACAAATAGTATGAGTAATGTATTTGTACTATCCACTTCGTGCAGGAGTGACTTGCAATATTGGGCTGACACGTGATATGAGAATTTATTCTATTTGTGTTAGAGCAGCAAGGACAAATGGTTGGTCGCCAAGGTCCATGTTGTTTGCAAGGGAGAAGCAGTGGGTGGATTTTGTAGTTGCATACCGGGAGAAACAAAGGTTACCATGTAAGAATTTGGTTTTCATATTTGGGTATGATTCTTTGGATATGGAGCAGATATGCAAGGGAGAGAGGTCAACTATCCTTTCACGAAATGATTGGTGTTCATGGTTAAGGGAAGGGTTGACCAAAATATGGGGATGTCAGGGTGAAGGAGGATGAGTCGTTGGTGGGGTGTGTGATGTACATGGGCAAGAAGTGGTAGTGAATGGAGGAATTTGAAGGGTAGGTACAGTTGGAGTGGGGAATGTTGAAGGAGATGGGTTTGCAAGTGAAGCTTCGGGATGTTGGGGAAGAGAAACATTAGACGGGGTATAGCTGGAAGGTTTGGGTGTTTAAATCAACTTTATATTTGAGGTGTCTTTGTTTGTTGGAATTGTATTTATTCTATGCATAAAGGAGTCTCTTATGAGAATTTCTTGAGGGGTTTGCAAAAGATGTTGGCATGTCCGTCCTGATACAAACATGGGGAGACAAATTCAAGTGATTATAGGAGACCAGAAAGAGTTGTCTTAAGTGCAAAGATAGAGTACATAGCTCGGAAAAGTAAGAACTTCATTAGTGGGTATATTTTTGAAGTAGTTCCTTCTAGCTTATAAAGTAGATGTGTCTTTTGACAAAGTAGCTGAATTTTAGTGGCCGGATAGGCCTTTTTTATAATAGAGTTTATGTTTCTTTAATATTATGTACTAATGTCGTGCGATTCAAATTTTGTTGTTGGACCTTTGTTAAAGTTTTGTTTTCAGTGTAGAACAATATTAGAATCAAACTTATTTCAACGAAGTATTTTTGTGGTGATGGATAACTATCTATCATTCATTTACCAAGTAGATTTAAGGAAACCAAATGACAACCCTTTGTAAGAATCCAGTGTTTGTATTTAGGTGCACAAAGGACAATATAAAAGGATGTAAATATTTTATTTTGTTTAGAACGAAGAAGAAAAAAAACATATATACTATATGTACAAGTAAAAGATGGAGAAATATGCAAAGGTGGAAGCTGCAACATGTATCATAGGAGTATATACATAAGGACAATAAGTACAATGATGAAGTGAACAAAAAGAAGGGGGGCGGGAAGGGCCGAAACAAAAATGAACAGAAAAGCATATAGAAGTTATTGTTTACACTTCACGGTGGAAAGGGGAAAATAAATCGACTTTCAAAGACACCGAACAACTGGAGAAGTAGACGTTTTTTCGATTTATTGGAGGACAACAGAACATGTAAAATTGTAGGTGATTTCCTTTGAATTGATTAGTAAAAACTTCAAATGGTCCACACCATTGAAGATATTTGTTTTCACACACAGTGTGAAGAGGAAACGATGACATGAAACCCTTCCATGAAGCTCGTGGATAGCACCAAGATCACTGAAGAGTATGAACAAGTCTTTTGCTTGGACACCCATGAGTTTAGTTGCAGCATTATCAAATGCGATGACATTTTCTAGTAAGTTTGTGTGGTCATGCATTTAAAATTTAAACACATACTGATAGTCACATTCCGGGAAGGCCCCACCACATTTTGTGCAGTGCCACATTCCATTTGAGTGGTTGAATTTTTGTTTTCATGCATTGCATGCGCTCAGATGAGAGAGGGCATGCAAGGATGTAGAAATATCTCATGTCAATAGAAGTGTTGGACCCACAAATAGACAACCATGTTGGTTTTCCACCGTGATGCGAGTCTATGAGGTCGACAACTGTACGTTGTGGGTAGCCCTGCTTGGAAGTTCCTAAGAATTTTCTACTTAATGATGGTGAAGAGGCCAAGTGGTCTCTTTGATGAAACCATGATTGGCGTTGTTTAGTCTCTTGAATGGCGGGATCTAGCATGAAGCTGGTGGTCGAGATAGTCCCAACAATTCTTCCATTATATTTGGCTATGCAAGCCCCTTTGATTGAAATCATGGTCGAAGCACCAGAAGAGGTGAGTTCAATAACTTTCTTTCCCAAGGTGTGGCAATGCCCCCCCCATAGGGTGATATCGATACTATAGATAGACATGTCTTCCAAGATGACAATTTTCCTAGGTTTTTCAGAGTCATCTCTTCGATGAATGGTGGAAGTTGGAGAAGTGGACATAACAATGCCAATGATGTCAACAATTGAGCCAAGGTTTCCAGATCTAATTTCATCTATAGATTTAAAACGGAAATGGTGGAAAGGAATTGTCGAAACATAATCTAAGGAAGGTTAAATAGTGGAAGTTGCAAAGAGGTAGACTTCCCATTTGCTATCTAGATGGTTTTAATTTGTGTTTTTTGGTTTCATAGTGCCATTTGAAACGATGTAAAGCTTCCCAATTTGGACAAGGTCATGGAAGGAATCTATGAGATCACCAAAGGTAGAGAGAGGGATTGTATCATTGGCAGAATCAACGAGGTCAAATCCAAATACCTTTCCGAACCCTCGAGCATTGTTGTATGAGTGAACAAATGTTTTTCCAAGCGCCCTACCCTGGATCGACCATTGTTTATGATAGGGGCTTAACATCATGAATGGAATGCCAACAAGCAGAGCGGAGGACAACTGAGTTGATGATGACACAAAATCCTATGTCTAAGTGGCAACAGACGAGGCGGGGGCGTGTGACATTGAAGATGCTGGTTGGTATGTCGAAATTTATACAATTTGAAGAAGGTCCGAGGCCCCAATCAAAGTTGCATGATGTTCAAGAACTTCCAGTTCAATAATTTGCAGACTCCTGAAAAGAAGGAAAGAAAGAGAAAAGCAACGTGGCATTAGTCAGAGTGACAGTGGCGAAGAGAGGGAAGGAATAGGAAAACATCAAGAATATGGTAAAGAGTGAACATACGCATAGTTTTAAAAAAAAGTTCAACTAAATTCTTTGAGAATGATAATCGAGCCCAACTGGAGGGCACCAGAGATGACATGGGCATTGTAAGCAGACGAAAGCAAAGTTTTGTGTTGAGAGGTACCATCGGAGAGAGAAATGCAGTAGCATTGGGACGATGTCTTTGTGGAAGCAAGAAGGTCAAGTTCAATGATTTGGAGCAATGGTTGGATCGTTGTAGAGCCAGTGAGCAACAAAGTGATGGCATTCGTTGTCAAGGAAACTTCCATGATGACGAGGAAAGGAGCTATCTTGAAAGGGGTGAAAGCCTGTAATAAATAAAGCAGCAAGCGTGGTTGTTCACAGGATTGGAATGCTTGGAGCCAAATGAAAGAAGAAAGATTACAATTTATATTGTTGGCAATAGTCAAAGGCAAAGGGAAATGAAAATTGAAACGTTTAAACATAGAAAGTTGGCCATCTATATATGGCGTTTCAGAAACTCTACAAGTGGTTGTGTTGCACGTCGTGACAAAGCACATAGTATTCTAGGATATACATGCAGTATGAAAACATTAATACTTACCATTTGAGTGCAAAAGGAGATATGGTTAGTAGGTTATCGATTCTCACCTGTTTGTTATTGAAATTCTGGGGTAGTTATCCAGTTGAAGATAGCAGCACAATGTTGGTAGCAACAGCAAGAGACTAACAATAGCACAACAGTAGCAACAGAAAATGAAAAGCTAAAAATCAACAGAATAGTGTGACGTGAAGAGGCTAAATAGAGTACATGCCCATCTACCAGTTAAATAGAGGGACCAATAAATCAGAGTCAAGACACGTGGCAGAGGTCGCAGGGTTACCAATGACAGAGACAATGACATAGATGCTCGTCTGAGCGAGAGTAAAGTGAGAATAAATGCACATAGGTGGGCCATTAATTAGATTATTGAATAGAACAATCCTTGATGTCAAGATGTGTGGATAAGTTTCAAACCTTAATCAAAGGAAAATGTCACATATTGATTAGATATACATGGGAGTTTTAGGATTTTGAAACTTTGACATGAGAAGAATCCTTTTCAAAAGCTTGCAAGTTGAAAGTCCACTCCAGAATATCAATGTGGCTCATTTGAATAAACACATATAATAAAGTGTCCAGGGCATAAAACATATCAATTTCATGCGAAAGAGAATAAAGCGGAAGTAAATGCACATGCCCGGTCCATTAATTAGATTAATGAATAGAGTAGCCATCGAGACCAAGACGTAGGTAGAGGTTTTAAGCTACAATCGTAAAAAAAAATGTGGCATATTGATTAAATATATATGGGAGCTTTTGATCATTAAAACCTTCACAATAGAAGAAATATTTTGGAAATCTATGGTAAAAAAATGTCGATTCATTATATTAATTTGCCTATGTACAAGGGCATAAAACATTAGATATTCATATGAGGGAGAATAAAACCATAGTAAATGCACATATTCAGCTAACCAACAGTAATTAATGAATAAAAATAGAAACAGAGAGAAAGATACGTGCAAAGAGAGTGGATCTTATCAGAGGTCGCATTCCAAAAGCTACGATAAGGGGTGGATGCAATTTCAGATTTAATTTTAGTATGATAAAACAATCGGGGTTGCATATTAGTGGTTGGAGGTCCATAGCATAGTTCGGAGATTAGATATATGTTTATCATTACACAAGACCAATGCTACATGTATAAGAAATTTAGAGAATAATTTCTGCGATATTATTAGCTCGAAATAACTATATTATAAAGAGGTTCATCCGACCAATAGACCAATAGGAATGTCCCGGAGGTCTGAGGTGTCAATGCCTTATCTGTTTTAGATATCTAGTGATCCTTGTCCGCCTCCAAAAAGGAGACTTTTTCAAGTTTCGACTTCCAATTGTGGAGATTGTTATTCCTTCTAATATTTAGACCCTCTAGAGGTATGAAAAAGAATTCAATAGAACATCGCATATGCTCTCAAGTGGAAGTTTCCGAGAAGCGACCACATCTTAAAAGTGTCGATATTGCGAGTTGTGATACACAAATTGCGATATGCGATTGGATGCGTTTAGGGATGCATTGCAGGCATCAATTGGTTGTGACAAGTGACGCGGGGAGGTTGACGCCATGATGACGTGCCAAAAGGGTTGACACGTGGTAGGCGGATTTGAAAGTTTCAAGGCTAACAATAGGCTAAAAAAGGGAAACATGTGGCATTATTCAAAAGGTTACATGTGGCATATATGTGGCATTGATGTCATCACGTATGGGAGAGAAACGATTGGAGATTGAGGTGATTTGAAAAATCAAGTTGAAAGCTCCAATTCATAACCCTCGATGGGAGGGCTACGATACAGGGGCTAGACTGCGGTCAGGTGAAGAACCATAGGACCAAGGCCCAAATGTAGAAGGTGATCGGTGATCGCCAATCGATGAATTGACATGGAGTACACCAAGGTTACACCTCCCATTGGAAATCATTGTTAGAGAGGGCTCCGATAAGCACTGTTTAGTGCTTCATCTCTAAACAGTTTCGAGTTGGATGCCTATAATGGGTTAGAGATCTATCTCTCTGTATCTGTATTAGCATGACTATACTGATAAATATTGCAGTCACAGGAAGATCCACAGGACCAAGGCCCAAACGCAAAAAGTTATCGACGATTGGAAATCGACGAATTGACATGTCGTGCACCAAGGTTACACCTCTGATTGGAAATCGCCGATAAATTGCACTCCGATTTGGGGCTTCACTCACGCATTGCAGGCAACAATTGGTTGCAACAAGTGATGTGAGGAGGTTGATGTCATGATGACGTGCCAAAAGGGTTGACACATGGAAGGCGGATTCAAAAGTTTCAAGGCTCATAATAGGACAAAAAAGGGTGACAAGTGACATTATTCAAAAGGTTACATGTGGCAGATACGTGGCAGTGATGTCATCACATATAAGAGATCAACAATTAGAGGTTGAGGCGATTTAAAAAATCAAAGTGAAACCTCTGTTTCATAAGCCCCGATGGAGGGCTACGATACAAAGGCTAGACTACGGTCATGCGAAGAGCCACAGGACCAAGGCCCAAATGTAGAAGGTGATTGGAAATCGCCAATCGATGAATTTACATGGCGTACACCAAGGTTACACCTCTGATTAGAAATCGCTGATAGAGAGGGCTCCGATAAGCATTGTTTGGTGTTTCATCTCTAAACGGTTTCAAGATGGATGCCTATAATGGGTTAGATATCTATCTCTCTATGTATGTATTAGCGTGACTGTATTGATAAATACTATGGTCATAGGAAGAGCCACAGGACCAAGGCCCAAACGCAAAAGGTGATCAGTGATCGGTAATTGATGAATTGACATGCCGTGCAACAAGGTTGCACCTCCAATTGGAAATTGCCGATAGAGAGTGCTCCGATTTGGGTCTTCACTCATTTCCTCTCCATGTAGATCAGGCCATGTCACTCATCAGAGGCCGCAATTTTTGGGACTACAACCAAATGCTACATTGTGGAATCATCGATTGTGATTCCGCAATATTATAAATGCCCAGGCACATGTGTCATGGTCCCATGTGTGTGCTGTGGTTCCACAGTCATGTTAAAGAACCTTAGGCGGAGAAAATCGCAGATCGGAGGCCCATGGTCAATCTCACCATCGAAATGGTATATTCTTTGAAGGTCGACGAATCTGCTACAGTGTCATGAGGAGGAACCTCACCATAAAAAGCCTATCGACTTAATAAAAAAAGAAAGTAAAATTATATTTTAATTGTTCTTGAGAGTGCTTACATTAGATCAATGAAGTTTTAAATTTAAAATTAAATTAAAAAAAAAATAACGTGGTTTTACATATGGAAAAATATCGTAATATTTACCACATTGTAATATCTATCGCAAATGTTTGGTGGTTACCTTCTTGCCTCCCTTGATTAATTCAATAATATTAGGAATTACCCTCTACTTCATAGTTTCCTCATTTAATTCGCTAAATTTTTCACTTCCAATTCTTTAATTTTGTTTTACATTTGAATTTTTTTTTTTTTTTTTTTTTTTTTTTATTAATTTTTTTTTAATTATTTAGTTTTTATAATTTATGAAACATTGTAAAGATAAGATCTAATTCTTGTTTTTGTAATTTATGAAACGTTATAAATATAAGATATAATTCTCATGAGTTTCATAGTAAAACCGCAGTAGTCTATTTCTAAAACACTTTGGGATGAAAGAGTATGCCACTTTTGCAATACCAAGAGGGTTAAAGATGAAAAACACTTTCTAATGGATTGCGAGGCTCTTACTCACATCCGTTCTCATTTTCAAAACATTTGCCACACTACCAACTTTCTTGTCTTTTTAAATAAGAAAAAATATACTGATCGTGGAATGCTTCTCTTCCTTTTTTTTAATCATAGTTCAACAATTTTTTTTAAAATGTCAATTAATCTCTTACTTTCATAAGGTCCCAAAGACAATATTAGTTTTAGTAGACATTAATCATCATCATGGTCATGAATTTTTTTAATTTAATTTATATAATAAAAATGTTTAACATTGTATTTAGTTATTCTTCTCTTCCATTAATTTAATACATGTAAAAGTTAAATTAAATAAATTTTTTTTTCTTTTTTAATAGTAACCTATTAGATATATATATATATATATATATATATATATATATATATATATATATATATATATATATATATATATATATATATATATATATATATATATACACATACATATCTATAAATATATATTATTTTATATATATTATTTTAAAACTTAATGTTAAATCTAATGACTCATTAATTTAATTTTCCACAAAAAAATTTCACAATACTGTAACACCTTATATTTTTTAATATTATTACATTATAAAATACTAAACATAATATTATAAGATCTAATATTATGATAAGATTTTGCAATCATAAAACATTAAAATGAAAAATTATAAATAATTCAATTACCATTTAAAGAGGTCGTACATTAAAAAGAGATAAGAGCATCCTCTTCACCTTTCTAAAGTTGCACCCAAAACATTTTAGCAGAATGTGCTTGTTTGTTAAAAAAGAGATAATTGTTCGATCCCCTTAGGAAATTGGTACATTAATCTTAAGAAGTTATATGACTCTCCGAACACCATGGGCACCATCTTAAACACTCCTATTAAGGAAGATATATTTTCTCTAAAAAAACATTGAGTCTGGGATTCATAAGCTCGCTAATGGGAAAGCTAAAGATATTAAACAATACCAAGCTGAAATATTTAAATTGGGAAGGTTTTCCTCATCTCCATAAGCTTCTCAATTTGGTAGTAAAGCATGACTTCCCTAAGCCTTGGCCACAAAGTCTTATTATGCCCATATTTAAAAGTGGGGACAAAATGTTGGAAATAATAGGGGCGGGGGGTGAATTAGTATTATAAATTCAATATAACTTTTTCATTTCCATATTAATATTCATATACGCTACTTCAGTTAAGGCAAACCGCGTGTATACGCAACTGTGTGTAATGCAACAAGTGTATATCCAGTAAACTTATGATTCAGTTAGTTGATCCTTAATGAGTGCATCAGAACATTATTAACCATATGAACAGTAAACAGGAGCAGTAAAATAGAACAGATCATCACACACAAGAAGCACACATGAACACCATGATGTAAGGTGGAAACCCAATGTGGGTGAAAACCACCTGCTGCAAGTCGTCTCAATCTTCTTTTTAATAAGAAACTTCTTTTTACAATATTTCTGTACTGGTGCAGTCTTATACCAGTACACAGGCTTCTACCTGTAGAAGGCTACAACCTTCTCTCGTTCTCCAGCTTCTCCTGGAAGGGAGCTACAACCCCCTTAGCTCTTGTACTAGCCGATCCTTTTACTAGTACGTAGGTGCCGCCCTACTGAATTCTCCAACCTTTACTCATTTTCGAGCTGCTACTGGAAGGGAGCTACCACCCCCTTAGCTCTTGTACTAGCTGATGTACTAGTACGTAGGTGCCGACCTATAGAAGGCTACAACCTTCTCCTTCTTCCTCCAGGTACCACGTTTCATAAATTTTCAGACTGGATACTCATGGAACACAACATCATTATCTGAAGGCCATGTTTCATCCAATTTTCATACTGGACCCATTACAATCAATCAACATTAGCATCATCAATCTCTGAATCACCCAATACTGAATCACTGAAACCCTGTCAACAAAATGCAGTCACCAGAACACAGAACAAACAACATAACTCTACAACAATGACCAGATCCAACTGCAACTTCAATTATCATATCTCATAATGTATACGCTACTATGAAGAACCAAACCCACGTACATACGCGCTTTCACCAAAGCCAACCCGCGTACAAATATGCAAATATTTACTCATAAGTTTGTGGCTGTTTCAGACATCTCACTCGTAGAAGAACAACTCACTTATATATATCTAGATGAATTTACAGAAGAGATATCAGATGTGACAGAATACATGGGATGTAGGACAGCTCAAAGGAATCAGATGACAGTTCTCAGTATGACAAGTTAGCTTTGCCATCAAGTCCAAAGGGTGAGATTGTTGGCATTATGATACAAGTGTTGTCCTTGATGGCAAGATGACAGATTATAGTGCAGCAGGTCAGTAGCAAAGAATTAATGATCAGACTACAAAAATTAAGAAAGAAGAGTATATACGCAGGTTCACTATATACCAAGTCGCGTACAGATCTGCAAATATTTACTCATAACTTTGCGGTTGTTTCAGACTCAGTCATACCCAGATCATAACATTCATACAATAAAACATGCGTCAATAATTTAGATCTAGTCTATCCATAATCAAACCATATAATGATAAACATTCCAAGCCTTAAGATCTCGATCCATCGTTCATCATCATTCACATGGGTGCATCCTTGGTTCATATCAATCAGAGCATCACAAACCCATAACCAGCATACTAGATCTCACACTTGATCAGATATTCATCATTTCTCAAAATTGCCTTTTCCTAATGATCTTCTTCTCCTTTTATAGTCTTAGGCCTTACTCAATACCATGGTCCAAAATCATTTAGAACCAATACTAGGGACCCAATACCTGGGTTCAACACTTCGGACGCAATACCAAGGACCAAAACCATAGGTCTAAATACCACAGAACCAAAAATAAGCTTTCCCACATGTACGCGCTTTTCCGTGCATGAAAGTGCGTGCATACGCATACGCGACTTTTGATCAACAATCCCGCGTGTATACGCGCCTTTGTATATAGTGAACCTGCGTGTATAACCTGTGTGTATACCCTACTTGGTATATAGCGAACCTGCATATATACGCGACTTGGTACATAGTGAACCTGCGTATAACATGCATATGTATGCGACTTGGTATATAGTGAACCTGCGTATATACTCTTCTTTCTTCATTTTTGTAGTCTGATCATTAATTATTTGCTACTAACCTACTCCACTACAATCTGTCATCTTGCCATTAAGGACAACACTTGTATCATAATGCCAACAATCTCCCCCTTTGGACTTGATGGCAAAGCTAACTTGTCATACTGAGAACTGTCATCTGATTCCTTTGAGCTGTCCTGCATCCCATGTATTCTGTCACATCTGATATCTCTTCTGTAGATTCATCTAGATATATACAAGTGAGTTGTTCTTCTACGAGTGGGTTGCCATCAAGTACAACACATGCATCATAATGCCAACAATCTACCCCTTTGGACTTGATGGCAACAACACCAAATCACTGTCCCCCTTTGACATCAAGGGCAAAGGGCAGACCAAGATATTCTATTTCCTTGAAAAACATTCCGCTGTCCATACTCCCCCTGAGCACCTGCTGAAATCTCTGATTGAGCTCCCCCTTTGTATATGCCAAGTTGTACCACTCTGTCCATGCCCCCTTTGAGTACACGCTGAAATCTCTGCTCTGCTGAAGAGTGTTGTTCATGCTCCCCCTGACTGTAAGCAAGGTCTGCAAAAAGATGTTCTACAAGAAGAACATGACTCTATCATAAATGACCTTCCTATCACCAAAGACTCATACATCCATCCATCTCCCAACCAAGTGGGGATATACCAGATACCAATTGTTTATACATGACTGAAATATTACAGCATCTTTCCCATGCATAGTGGGGGTAAAAGTTACATCATATGACCAAAAGGGATTCATCAAATGACTACAATAGATAGAGGCAAACTATTACATCATGAGTCTTGATATGACCTTTACATGAAATTTATAACAGAGACCAAACATCTAAATAAGATCATGATAGTCATCAGCAACTATCATACACAATGTATGATCTGCTCCATCTGCATCAACTCATCCTTTTGAACAGAATTCTGCATATGACATACAGAATCATTCACATTATATCATAGGTGAAAAACACCATAGCCATCTCATCAACATCAAGATCTGCATGATCCAAGTATCATCACATGGGAACATTTGCATCAATCAACATAGATAAGTATCAACCTATCATCATATAGGTAAGAACTCATCATCATCATGTCTCCAAAAATGCAACTTTGAGTAATCATTCATGTATCCAACATACTGTATATAGTACTATGTATCTTGAGCTCAAGATCTTTTGTCAAGACTTCTTGATATCATCAACAGCAACAAACCTGATCCATGTGAGCACTAAGCACTATAGGAATCCTGCATCATAACTGTATTATATGATCTTTATGTATATGATGACAACATCATATGAGTGACTCATCACCAAGTACTTTGTACTTCTCCTTATCCTTATGAAGATCACCATGTAAGCACCATATATGCATCATCAGAGAATCAACCACAAATCTGATCTGAACACCAACTATGTAACCCCAAGAATCATATGAGATTTTATCATGGAAAACTCATAACCATATCATAGCAAGATGTATCATTTAGCCATATAAGCATCATCACCAAGGACTACTAACCATAATGCCAACAATGCATTATTAAAAATATATGCTCCCCCTGAACCTATGCCATCTTGTTTACTGTCAGATCTGATCATGCATATATCAGCAAGAAGTATCAAGGCATCATCATCAACAAGTTAGGATCAAAAAACTTCTAAACATCTTACAAGTATCAAGACATTTCCACACATCATCAGCAGATTGTAACCATTATCAAATAGAGCAAGTAGTGGACTGAATCATGTTAGACCCTTTTCCTGAGCCTGTCTCACTGCTTTTCTCAATCTGACATATACATGACTGTGCACTGACTGACTCGCGTATATACGCGAATTTCATTTATTAAACTTGCGTATGAGATTTAGGACACTGAAGTTTTACACTTTTAGCTCCCTCTGAGTTTGTTATGTCTGTATATTGTGTTGTGCCACATCTTTCTGACTGTACTTCCTTACCTTGTTTCCTTCCTCTAGTTGAGCTTTTAGTTTGGTAGCTTCTTCTTTGAAGGCACATTCCCTTTTGTTCAATAGATCTTGTTGATCTCTAATTTTTTCTGTAAGCCTTTTAAATTCTGCCTCTATTTGATATCTTTCTTGCTCACCCACAAGAGAAAATTCAGTTGTTTCACTATCACTTTCATCATCTCTAAATGGATGGATACATGTATCACCAGAGAATAACAAATTCATACCTGATAGTTCTTTTGCTTGTTCATCTTCATTCTGAAGTGATTCTGAATCTGAATTGCTTCTTCCACATATTCCCCAATCGATTCTCCCACTGTCATAGCTCTTCTGAGATGTCTTCTTCTTCTTAGGCGCTTTCTTCTTAAGCTTCTTTCCCATTGTTTTACGGATCTCCTTCAAGCGATCAAGCTTATACCAAAGGACCTGCTCTGATACCAATTGTTGGAAATAATACTGAGGGGGGGGGGTGAATTAGTATTATAAAATCAATATAACTTTTTCATTTCCATATTAAGATTCATATACGCTACTTCAGTTAAGGCAAACCGCATGTATACGCAATTGTGTGTAATGCAACAAGCGTATATCCAGTAAACTTATGATTCAGTTAGTTGGTCCTTAATGAGTGCAACAGAACATTATTAACCATATGAATAGTAAAGAGGAGCAGTAAAATAGAACAGATCATCACACACAAGAAGCACACATGAACACCATGATGTAAGGTGGAAACCCAATGTGGGTGAAAACCACCTGCTGCAAGTCGTCTCAATCTCCTTTTTAATAAGAAACTTCTTTTTACAATATTTCTGTACTGGTGCAGTCTTATACCAGTACACAGGCTTCTACTTTGAGAAGGCTACAACCTTCTCTCATTCTCCAGCTTCTCCTGGAAGGGAGTTACAACCCCCTTAGCTCTTGTACTAGCCGATCCTTTTACTAGTACGTAGGTGCCGACCTATTGAATTCTCCAACCTTTACTCATTTTCCAGCTGCTACTGGAAGGGATCTACCACCCCCTTAGCTCTTGTACTAGCTGATGTACTAGTCCGTAGGTGCCGACCTACAGAAGGTTACAACCTTCTCTTTCTTCCTCCAGGTACCACGTTTCATAAATATTCAGAATGGATACTCATGGAACACAACATCATAATCTAAAGGCCATGTTTCATCCAATTTTCATACTAGACCCATTACAATCAATCAACACTAGCATCATCAATCTCTGAATCACCCAATACTAAATCACTGAAACCCTGTCAACAAAATGCAGTCACCAGAACACACAACAGACAACATAACTCTACAACAATGACCAGATCCAACTGCAACTTCAATTATCATATCTCATAATGTATACACTACTATGAAGAACCAAACCCGCGTACATACGAGCTTTCACCAAAGCCAACCCGCGTACAGATCTGCTTATATTTACTCATAACTTTGCGGCTGTTTCAGACATCTCACTCGTAGAAGAACAACTCACTTGTATATATCTAGATGAATCTACAGAAGAGATATCAGATGTGACATAATACATGGGATGCAGGACAACTCAAAGGAATCAGATGAAAGTTCTCAGTATGACAAGTTAGCTTTGCCATCAAGTCTAAAGGGGGAGATTGTTGGCATTATGATACAAGTGTTGTCCTTGATGGCAAGATGACAAATTATAGTGCAACAGGTCAGTAGCAAAGAATTAATGATCAGACTACAAAAATGAAGAAAGAAGAGTATATATGCAGGTTCACTATATAACAAGTCGCGTACAGATCTGCAAATATTTACTCATAACTTTACGGCTGTTTCAGACAACAGCCATAGCCAGATCATAACATTCATACAATAAAACATGTGTCAATAATTTAGATCTAGTCTATCCGTAATCAAACCATATAATGATAAACATTCCAAGCCTTAAGATCTCGATCCATCGTTCATCATCATTCACATGGGTGCATCCTTGGTTCATATCAATCAGAGCATCACAAACCCATAACCAACATACTAGATCTCACACTTCATCAGATATTCATCATTTCTCAAAATTGCCTTTGCCTAATGATCTTCTTCTCCTTTTATAGTCTTAGGGCTTACTCAATACCATGGTCCAAAACCATTTAGAACCAATACTAGGGACCCAATACCTGGGTTCAACACTTCGGACACAATACCAAGGACCAAAACCATAGGTCTAAATACCACATACCAAAAATAAGCTTTCCCACATGTACGCACTTTTCCGTGCATGAAAGTGCATGCATACGCATATGCGACTTTTGATCAGCAATCCTGCGTGTATATGCGCCTTTGTATATAGTGAACCTGTGTGTATAACTTGTGTGTATACCCTACTTGGTATATAGCGAACCTGCGTATATACGCGACTTGGTACATAGTGAACTTATGTATAACATGCATATGTACGCAACTTGGTATATAGTGAACCTGCGTATATACTCTTCATTCTTCATTTTTGTAGTCTGATCATTAATTCTTTTCTACTGACCTGCTGCACTATAATCTGTCATCTTGCCATCAAGGACAACACTTGTATCATAATGCCAACAATCTCTCCCTTTGGACTTGATGGCAAAGCTTACTTGTCATACTGAGAACTGTCATCTGATTCCTTTGAGCTGTCCTGCATCCCATGTATTCTGTCACATCTGATATCTCTTCTGTAGATTCATCTAGATATATACAAGTGAGTTGTTCTTCTACGAGTGGGTTTCCATCAAGTACAACACATGCATCATAATGCCAACAATCTCCCCCTTTGGACTTGATGGCAACAACACCAAATCACTGTCCCCCTTTGACATCAAGGGCAAAGGGTGGACCAAGATATTCTCTTTCCTTGAAAAACATTCCGCTGTCCATATTCCCCTTGAGCACCTGCTGAAATCTCTGATTGAGCTCCCCCTTTGTATATGCCAAGTTATACCAATCTGTCCATGCTCCCTCTGAGTACATGCTGAAATCTCTGCTCTGCTGAAGAGTGTTGTTCATGCTCCCCCTGACTGTAAGCAAGGTCTGCAAAAAGATGTTCTACAAGAAGAACATGACTCTATCATAAATGACCTTCCTATCACCAAAGACTCATACATACATCCATCTCCCAACCAAGTGGGGATATACCAGATACCAATTGTTTATACATGACTGAAATATTACATCATCTTTCCCATGCATAGTGGGGGTACAAATTACATCATATGACCAAAAGGGATTCATCAAATGACTACAATAGATAGAGACAAACTATTACATCATGAGTCTTGATATGACCTTTACATGACATTTATAACAGAGACCAAATATCTAAATAAGATCATGATAGTCATCAACAACTATCATACACAATGTATGATCTGCTCCATCTGCATCAACTCATCCTTTTGAACAGAATTCTGCATATGACATACAAAATCATTCACATTATATCATATGTGAAAAACACCATAGCCATCTCATCAACATCAAGATCTGCATGATCCAAGTATCATCACATGGAAACATTTGCATCAATCAACATATGTAAGTATCAACCTATCATCATATAGGTAAGAACTCATCATCATCATGTCTCCAACAATGCAACTTTGAGTAATCATTCATGTATCTAGATTACTATATATAGTACTATGTATCTTGAGCTCAAGATCTTTTGTCAAGACTTCTTGATATCATCAACAACAACAAACCTGATCCATGTGAGCACCAAGAACTATAGGAATCCTGCATCATAACTGTATTATATGATCTTTATGCATATGACGACAACAACATATAAACGACTCATCACCAAGTACTTTGTACTTCTCCTTATCCTTATGAAGATCACCATGTAAGCACCATATATGCATCATCAGAGAATCAACCACAAATCTGATCTGAACACCAACTATGTAACCCCAAGAATCATATGAGATTTTATCATGGAAAACTCATAACCATATCGTAGCAAGATGTATCATTTAGCCATATAAGCATCATCACCAAGGAATACTAACCATAATGCCCACAATGCATTATTAAAAATATATGCTCCCCGTGAACCTGTGCCATCTTGTTTACTGTCATATCTGATCATGCATATTTCAACAAGAAGTATCAAGGCATCATCATCAACAAGTTAGGATCAAAACACTTCTAAACATATTACAAGTATCAAGACATTTCCACACATCATCAGCAGATTGTAACCATTATCAAACAAAGAAAGTAGTGGACTGAATCATATCAGACCCTTTTCCTCAGCCTGTCCCACTGCTTTTCTCAAACTGACATATACGCGACTGTGCACTGACTGACTCGCGTATATACGCGACTTTCCTTTATTAAACTTGCGTATGAGGTTTAGGACACTGAAGTTTTACACTTTCAGCTCCCTCTGAGTTTGTTATGTTTGTATATTGTGTTGTGACACATCTTTCTGACTGTACTTCCTTACCTTGTTTCCTTCCTCTAGTTGAGCTTTTAGTTTGGTAGCTTCTTCTTTGAAGGCACATTCCCTTTTGTTCAATAGATCTTGTTGATCTCTAATTTTTGTCTATAAGCCTTTGAAATTCTACCTCTATTTGACATCTTTCTTGCTCACCCATAAGAGAAAATTCAGTTGTTTCGCTATCACTTTCATCATCTCCAAATGGATGGATACATGTATCACCAGAGAATAACAAATTCATGCCTGATAGCTCTTTTGCTTGTTCATCTTCATTCTGGAGTGATTTTGAATCTGAATTGCTTCTTCCACATATTCCCCAATCGATTCTCCCACTGTCATAGCTCTTTTGAGATGTCTTCTTCTTCTTAGGCGCTTTCTTCTTAAGCTTCTTTCCCATTGTTCTACGGATCTCCTTCAAGCGATCAAGCTTCTACCAAAGGACCTGCTCTGATACCAATTGTTGGAAATAATACTGAGAGGGGGGGGGTGAATTAGTATTATCAAATCAATATAACTTTTTCATTTCCATATTAAGATTCATATACGCTACTTCAGTTAAGGCAAACCGCGTGTATACGCAACTATGTGTAATGCAACAAGCGTATATCCAGTAAACTTATGATTTAGTTAGTTGATCCTTAATGAGTGCATCAGAACATTATTAACCATATGAACAGTAAATAGGAGCAGTAAAATAGAATAGATCATCACACACAAGAAGCACACATGAACACCATGATGTAAGGTGGAAACCCAATGTGGGTGAAAACCACCTGCTGCAAGTCGTCTCAATCTTCTTTTTAATAAGAAACTTCTTTTTACAATATTTCTGTACTGGTGTAGTCTTATACCAGTACACAGGCTTCTACCTGCAGAAGGCTACAACCTTCTCTCGTTCTCCAGCTTCTCCTGGAAGGGAGCTACAACCCCCTTAGCTCTTGTACTAGCCGATCCTTTTACTAGTACGTAGGTGCCGGCCTACTGAATTCTCCAACCTTTACTCGTTTTCCAGTTGCTACTGGAAGGGAGCTACCACCCCGTTAGCTCTTGTACTAGCTAATGTACCAGTACGTAGGTGCCGACCTACAGAAGGCTACAACCTTCTCTTTCTTCCTCCAGGTACCACGTTTCATAAATTTTCAGAATGGATACTCATGGAACACAACATCATAATCTGAAGGCCATGTTTCATCCAATTTTCATACTGGACCCATTACAATCAATCAACACTAGCATCATCAATCTCTGAATCACCCAATACTGAATCACCGAAACCCTGTCAACAAAATGCAGTCAACAGAACATAGAACATAGAACATAACTCTACAACAATGACCAGATCCAACTGCAACTTCAATTATCATATCTCATAATGTATACACTACTATGAAGAACCAAACTCGCGTACATACGCGCTTTCACCAAAGCCAACCTGCGTACAGATCTGCAAATATTTACTCATAACTTTGCGGCTGTTTCAGACATCTCACTCGTAGAAGAACAACTCACTTGTATATATCTAGATGAATCTACAGAAGAGATATCAGATGTGACAGAATACATGGGATGTAGGACAACTCAAAGGAATCAGATGACAGTTCTCAGTATGACAAGTTAGCTTTGCCATCAAGTCCAAAGGGGGAGATTGTTGGCATTATGATACAAGTGTTGTCCTTGATGGCAAGATGAGAAATTACAGTGCAGCAGGTCAGTAGCAAAGAATTAATGATCAGACTACAAAAATGAAGAAAGAAGAGTATATACGCAGGTTCACTATATACCAAGTCGCATACAGATCTGCAAATATTTACTCATAACTTTGCGGCTGTTTCAGACATCAGTCATACCCAGATCATAACATTCATACAATAAAACATGCGTCAATAATTTAGATCTAGTCTATCCATAATCAAACCATATAATGATAAACATTACAAGCCTTAAGATCTCGATCCATCGTTCATCATCATTCACATGGGTGCATCCTTGGTTCATATCAATTAGAGCATCACAAACCCATAACCAGCATACTAGATCTCACACTTCATCAGATATTCATCATTTCTCAAAATTTCCTTTGCCTAATGATCTTCTTCTCCTTTTATAGTCTTATTCCTTACTCAATACCATGGTCCAAAACCATTTAGAACCAATAGTAGGGACCCAATACCTGGGTTCAACACTTCGGACGCAATACCAAGGACCAAGACCATAGGTTTAAATACCACAGACCAAAAATAAGCTTTCCCACATGTACGCGCTTTTCCGTGCATGAAAGTGCGTGCATATGCATACGCAACTTTTGATCAGCAATGCCGCGTGTATACGCGCCTTTGTATATAGTGAACCTGCGTGTATAACCTGTGTGTATACCCTACTTGGTATATAGCGAACCTGTGTACATACGCGACTTGGTACATAGTGAACTTGCGTATAACATGCATATGTACGCGACTTGGTATATAGTGAACCTGTGTATATACTCTTCTTTCTTCATTTTTGTAGTCTGATCATTAATTCTTTGCTACTGACCTGTTGCACTATAATCTGTCATCTTGCCATCAAGGACAACACTTGTATCATAATGCCAACAATCTCCCCCTTTGGACTTGATGGCAAAGCTAACTTGTCATACTGAGAACTATCATCTGATTCCTTTGAGCTGTCCTGCATCCCATGTATTCTGTCACATCTGATATCTCTTCTGTAGATTCATCTAGATATATACAAGTGAGTTGTTCTTCTACGAGTGGGTTTCCATCAAGTACAACACATGCATCATAATGCCAACAATCTCCCCCGTTGGACTTGATGGCAACAACACCAAATCACTCTCCCCCTTTGACATCAAGGGCAAAGGGCGGACCAAGATATTCTTTTTCCTTGAAAAACATTCCACTATCCATACTCGCCCTGAGCACCTGCTGAAATCTTTGATTGAGCTCCCCCTTTGTATATGCCAAGTTGTACCAATCTGTCCATGCTCCCTCTGAGTACACGCTGAAATCTCTGCTCTGCTGAAGAGTGTTGTTCATGCTCCCCCTGACTGTAAGCAAGGTCTGCAAAAAGATGTTCTACAAGAAGAACATGACTCTATCATAAATGAACTTCCTATCACCAAAGACTCATACATACATCTATCTCCCAACCAAGTGGGGATATACCAGATACCAATTGTTTATACATGACTGAAATATTACATCATCTTTCCCATGCATACTAGGGGTACAAACTACATCATATGACCAAAAGGGATTCATCAAATGACTACAATAGATAGAGACAAACTATTACATCATGAGTCTTGATATGACCTTTAATGACATTTATAACAGAGACCAAACATCTAAATAAGATCATGATAGTCATCAACAACTATCATACACAATGTATGATCTGCTCCATCTGCATCAACTCATCCTTTTGAACAGAATTCTGCATATGACATACAAAATCATTCACATTATATGATATGTGAAAAACACCATAGCCATCTCATCAACATCAAGATCTGCATGATCTAAGTATCATCACATGGGAACATTTGCATCAATCAACATATGTAAGTATCAACCTATCATCATATAGGTAAGAACTCATCATCATCATGTCTCCAACAATGCAACTTTGAGTAATCATTCATGTATCCAGCATACTGTATATAGTACTATGTATCTTGAGCTCAAGATATTTTGTCAAGACTTCTTGATATCATCAACAGCAACAAACCTGATCCATGTGAGCACCAAGAACTATAGGAATCCTGCATCATAACTGTATTATATGATCTTTATGCATATGAAAAGAACACCATATGAGTGACTCATCACCAAGTACTTTGTACTTCTCCTTATCCTTATGAAGATCACCATGTAAGCACCATATATGCATCATCAGAGAATCAACCACAAATCTGATCTGAACACCAACTATGTAACCCCAAGAATCATATGAGATTTTATCATGGAAAACTCATAACCATATCATAGAAAGATGTATCATTTAGCCATATAAGCATCATCACCAAGGAATACTAACCATAATGCCCATAATGCATTATTAAAAATATATGCTCCACCTGAACCTGTGCCATCTTGTGTACTGTCAGATCTGATCATGCATATATCAGCAAGAAGTATCAAGGCATCATCATCAACAAGTTAGGATCAAAACACTTCTAAACATCTTACAAGTATCAAGACATTTCCACACATCATCAACAGATTGTAACCATTATCAAACAAAGCAAGTAGTGGACTGAATCATATCAAACCCTTTTCCTGAGCCTGTCCCACTGCTTTTCTCAAACTGACATATATGCGACTGTGCACTGACTGACTAGTGTATATACACGACTTTCCTTTATTAAACTTGCGTATGAGATTTAGGACACTGAAGTTTTACACTTTCAGCTCCCTCTGAGTTTGTTATGTCTGTATATTGTGTTGTGCCACATCTTTCTGACTGTACTTCCTTACCTTGTTTCCTTCCTTTAGTTGAGCTTTTAGTTTGGTAGCTTCTTCTTTGAAGGCACATTCCCTTTTGTTCAATAGATCTTGTTGATCTCTAATTTTGTCTGTAAGCCTTTTAAATTATGCCTCTATTTGATATCTTTCTTGCTCACCCATAAGAGCAAATTCAGTTGTTTCGCTATCACTTTCATCATCTCCAAATGGATGGATACATGTACCACCAGAGAATAAAAAATTCATACCTGATAGTTCTTTTGCTTGTTCATCTTCATTCTGAAGTGATTCTGAATCTGAATTGCTTCTTCCACATATTCCCCAATCGATTCTCCCACTGTCATAGCTCTTCTGAGATGTCTTCTTCTTCTTAGGCACTTTCTTCTTAAGCTTCTTTCCCATTGTTCTACGGATCTCCTTCAAGCGATCAAGCTTCTATCAAAGGACCTGCTCTGATACCAATTTTTGGAAATAATACTGAGAGGGGGGGGGGGGGGGGGGGGTAAATTAGTATTATAAAATCAATATAACTTTTTCATTTCCATATTAAGATTCATATACGCTACTTCAGTTAAGGCAAACTGTGTGTATACGCAACTGTGTGTAATGTAACAAGCATATATCCAGTAAACTTATGCTTCAGTTAGTTGATCCTTAATGAGTGCATCAGAACATTATTAACCATATGAACAATAAACAGGAGCAGTAAAATAGAATAGATCATCACACACAAGAAGCACACATGAACACCATGATGTAAGGTGGAAATCCAATGTGGGTGAAAACCACCTGCTGCAAGTCGTCTCAATCTTCTTTTTAATAAGAAACTTCTTTTTACAATATTTCTGTACTGGTGTAGTCTTATACCAGTACACAGGCTTCTACCTGCAGAAGGCTACAACCTTCTCTCGTTCTCCAGCTTCTCCTGGAAGGGAGCTACAACCCCCTTAGCTCTTGTACTAGCCGATCCTTTTACTAGTACGTAGGTGTCGGCCTACTGAATTCTCCAAGCTTTATTCGTTTTCCAGTTGCTACTGGACAGGAGCTACCACCCCCTTAGCTCTTGTACTAGCTGATGTACTAGTACGTAGGTGCCGACCTATAGAAGGCTACAACCTTCTCTTTCTTCCTCCAGGTACCACGTTTCATAAATTTTTAGACTGGATACTCATGGAACACAACATCATAATCTGAAGGCCACGTTTCATCCAATTTTCATACTGGACCCATTACAATCAATCAACACTAGCATCATCAATCTCTAAATCACCCGATATTGAATCATTGAAACTCTGTCAACAAAATGCAGTCACCAGAACACAGAACATACAACATGACTCTACAACAATGACAAATCCAACAACAACTTCAATTATCATATCTCATAATGTATACGCTACTATGAAGAACCAAACCCGCATACATACGCGCTTTCACTATATACCAAGTCATGTACAAATATGCAAATATTTACTCATAACTTTGCGGCTGTTTCAGACATCAGTCATACCCAGATCATAACATTCATACAATAAAACATGCATCAATAATATATATCTAGTCTATCCATAATCAAACCATATAATGATAAACATTCCAAAGCTTAAGATCTCAATCCATCGTTCATCATCATTCACATGGGTGCATCCTTGGTTCAGATCAATCACAACATCACAAACCCATAACCAGCATACTAGATCTCACACTTCATCAGATATTCATCACTTCTCAAAATTGCGTTTGCCTAATGATCTTCTTCTCCTTTTATAGTCGTTGGCCTTACTCAATACCATGGTCCAAAATCATTTAGAACCAATACTAGGGACCCAATACCTAGGTTTAACACTTCGGATGCAATACCAAGGACCAAAACCATAGGTCTAAATACCACGGACCCAAAAATAAGCTTTCCCACATGTACGCACTTTTCCGTGCATGAAAGTGTGTGCATACGCATACGCGACTTTTGATCAGAAATCCCGCGTGTATACGCACCTTTGTATATAGTGAACCTGCGTGTACAACCTGTGTGTATACCCTACTTGGTATATAGCGAACCTGCGTATATACGCAACTTGGTACATAGTGAACCTGCGTATAACATGCATATGTACGCGACTTGGTATATAGTGAACCTGCGTATATACTCTTCTTTCTTCATTTTTGTAGTCTGATCATTAATTCTTTGCTACTGACTTGCTGCACTATAATCTGTCATCTTGCCATCAAGGACAACACTTGTATCATAATTCCAACACAAAAATGTTCCCTCTAACTAAAGGAATTATGATTAGCCACATCTTAGCCAAACTATATGGGCTCATTTTGGAAAAGAAGATTAGCCTTTGGCTTGAAAGCCATGGTAAAATAACTAAAGGGAAAGCTGGTTTTCGGAGACATCACTCGAATATCGACCACCTTGCCACTCTCAAGATCATTTTCGAGGAATGTCACAACAATAAAATCGATCTCTTCTATTGTTTTGTGGTCTTTAGAAAACAAATTGACGCTGTTGCTTGGGATAAGATTTGGAAAGACTTGAAGAGATAATGGTTTCTCCTGAGTTGATGATTGTTGTGATTCGCCTTTACGAGACTATTGTTTCCAAGCTTAAGACCAACAAAGGGTGGTATAAAGATATTAAATGCAATATAGGGGTTAAGAAAGGGTGTCCCCTATCCCCTACCCTTTTTTGAATTTACATTGATAAGCTAGAGATGTGTTTAGAGACTGTGGGTTGCAAGGGAACCGAGCTTGATGGTATAATAATTACTCTTCTCCTTTATGACAATGATATCATTCTTCTTGCCAGAAGCCATGGTGACCTAGACAAGTAGCTTAAGACTCTTCATGATTACTGCTTCAAGATGGATATGACAGTTAATATCGAGAACACTAACGTCATGATAATTAAATCCTCGTCAGCTCAACTAGAATGATAACATTGAGAAAATGATTATTGGAGGTTGGAAAGCTTATTGTGAGCTTGAAAAAAATTATAAGTTGGTCGATCTTTGTATTTTGAGTTAAAAAAGGTTCCTTTTATAGACTCTTGTCACTCTTGTTGTCTTATACAAATGTGAAGTTTGGGGTTGCATTATATCCAGAGAGTCGTGGAGAAAGATTGAGATGATTCAAAAGAAATTCATAACCCACAACCTCAAGATCAAGGGAAATATTCCCTATCCTATCCTCTTGATCAAAGTTGGCATTTCCCCCATTAAAAGCATGGCTATGTTTAGGTATCTGATGTAGTATAATAAGCTTTCCAACATGGAATCCAAGAGGCTTACCAAAATTTCTTCTAACTTTAGTTAAAACCCCCACCTGCGCCTCAAGTGTGGGTCAGGCATAAGGATGCCCAATTTTGGCTCAACCACTGGGGGATAAGGAGGAGATCATATTGGGAAGCAAGGATAGTATCAAAGATATTATTACCTCCAAATTTAAGGATAAACTATGGGATAATAAGGATTTGAAGGGACAAAGGAAGCTAAGATATTATAAGGAGGTGATCAAGCCCACCCTTGATAACCTGAATTATCTCTATGTTTTGAACAACACTAAGAAAAAAGTGAACATCGCTAGGATAAGAACTAATTCTCATGAGTTTCGAAGTGAAACTGGGCAGTGGACTACTCCCAAAACTCCTCGAGACAATAGAATTTGTCAACTTTGCAATACTAACGGGGTGGAAGATGAAAAACACTTCCTCTTAGATTTCCCTGCTCTTAGTCACATCTGCTCTCATTTCCCTAACATCTTTCATACATCCAATCTTCTTGACTTGTTAAGTCAGCCCAACTATAGTGATCTTGGAATGCTGCATTCCCTTCTCTTTTATCATAGAAATAAATTTTGAAGAATCAAAATTAGATTCTTATTTTCTTAAGCCCTGATAGACCGCATTGGTCTTAGTGGACATTAATCATCATCATAATAATAAACACTATTAATATTTTGTACAATAAATTAAATACAAACTTTTATTTTGAAATTACAATGTGTATATAAACATAGATGCATATTTTGTCAATTAAAAAAACTTAACATTTGTTTTTAGAGGTTAAATTTAAGGTTCTCAACTCAATAAAATTTGGGTTGGTTTTTAAAAGTTAAATTTAGGATTTATCTTTGATATTTACATGTTATGATATTAAATAAAATATTGAGTATCTTTCGTATTTGGATCATTAACCACAGTAGCCATTTTTGTGTTGACGTTTCAAGTCTATAACAAGAATTTAATATTTTGTTTAATATTATAATATTAAATATTAACTAATTATAGATGAAGAGAAAGTAAAATATTTACTATAAGTAAAAAAAATTATCTTTAAAAAACTATTACATTTTCAAATTTGTATAAAGATAGTAATAATTATTGCAATTTTTATGAAATTGAAGTGTAAAGACAATTATGAGGTCCTAACATGAGTCTATATTTCTTTTACATTAATATTTTGGTTGTTGACGTACAAAAGTCGAGATGGCTTACATTAGATATTTTGCATCCATATTTCGCATTGATGTTAAACATTGTAAACATATCAAAAATATTTAGTTTTTACATTGGATTCATTAAACCATATTGAACATATGAAGTTTTTATCTTGTTTAATTGAATTTGTCATTTTTCCTTTTAAATATTTATATCTTAGAAATTTCATGGTATATGTTAATTTCTTTACAATCATATTTGATTGATTGCATTAGATGTTTTAATTCTAGTGTATATGTTAACTTATGATCTTATGTAACTAGATGGATGATGTGTATTAATTTTAGAATCATTAGATTAAGAGTATGCATTGATTTCAATGCATGGTAAATTTAGATTGATAACTTGCATTGATTTATGTATACATGTATTTCTTTCACTGTTTCAATATTGATTTGTTGGGTGTTGTATTGATTTCAATATTTACTTTCTTTTATACAAGGCTAAAATTATAATCATGTTACAGTAACTCAAGTTATCATGTCCTATTATAATAACCATATGGATGATGTGCATGTTGAGGATGTAAGAAGATAAATATGTAAACATGTTATACAACAAAAACAATAACAAAATGATAATTTAGAACAAGTGAATGGAATAAAAAGAAAGATTGAATAAATAATAAAGTGAAGAACAAATAGCATATAAACAAAGAAAGTTAAAACAAATGACAATTAAACAACAACAAGAATGGATGAGAATAAATTGAGTGAAAAAAGAGAATATAAAAGAACATATTAACAAAGAAAGGCATAAAAAATGACAGTTGAAGAGTGTGAAGAACAAAAACTATATAAAAGTGAACAATAAAGAGCAAAGCATAAAACAAAGACACAAGAAATGACAATTGAGGAGCATCAACAACAAAGGGAGAAGATAGAACAAATGAGTAACAAATAGGATATTAAAGAAAGCGGAAAAGTAAAAAACAAAGAGCATATCATCAAAGAAAGTCATAACAAATGACAACATAACAACAACAAGAACAAATAAAACAAAAAACTAAATGAAAAAGAGCATATTGAAAAGGAAAGACACAACAAACAACAACTAAAAAGTGTCAAGAATAAATAGTACAAAAGATTAAGAAACAAAGGGAAAATCAAGAAAAAAAGGCACAAGAAATGATAATTGAAGAGCATCAAGAATATAGGAAATGAAAATATGAAAAATACAGAGCATATAGATAAATAAAACAATATTCAACCAACACACACATAGTAGAATATCCTAAAAATAATGCTACAAAAAGAATATGTTTAAAGACATATGTGCCCAACCTCAACTTGTAACTCTCACTTATATGAAAATGGAAAAATTTAAGAGCTATATGATCTAGTTAACCCTAGCCACAACCATCCCTTCATTTTAGCCAACATATTTCCCCCATTGTGGCCTTTGTGCCAGACGAGGGAGGCCCTTTCAGATCCTGATCTAGACATGCTTTCTTTCCAATCTATGGCAACTTCTCTAGAAAATGCAGTAAAGCAAGCCCCTCCTTATTTTGTTAGAAACATTGATGATCTTCTTGTTATTTCACTTTCCCACTAGTCATGTCAAATGGAATTCACCTTGGAAAACAAAATCTTTATTAACTAGTTCATAGGTTTATAGCCATCACCAAAGGCCATGGTAGTCTGGGTTCAGAAAAATTGGGACCTTCTAACACAAGGTAAATTTTTGTTTAATTTTGTGGAAGGGGTTACTTTTCCTTCTTGTTTAAATTCAAATAAGATCACAATCTGATCTTTCATATAGACCCTTATTTTCACAACATGTAATGTATGTATTTGAACCATTGAACCCCTAAATTCAACCATAAAAATGATGTTCCCTCAATAGATCCCATGTGGGTTCATCTCTCCTATATTCCCATCCATTTTTGGAACCATAAACCTTTCAGTTTATTAGAAATTCCCTCAACAAATACATTTATCATTCCATCCCTAAAGATCAAATCTTCTCCTACGCAATCGTTTGTGATGAGGTTTTTCTGGAAAATGACTCCTTGAAGCAATTCAGTTAATGCTCAAAGATTGGAAACACATTTAGAAAGTAGATTATGAAAAAATCCCCTTCAAATGCTAACATTATCATGAGTATGGGAATTTTTCTTTCTCCTTCCCAAAACTTTCCCCTTGGGAAAAATAAACCACTTTGGATCCTTCCCAATTACAACCAATCAAATGTAAAATATGCCCCCATAGATAGGTCGTAAGCCAACCTCCTCTAGTTCAATATTTCATCCCCTCCTCGAACCATGATCCACATAAAGCATAACCTTGATACCCCTCTCCTTCCTCCAATATCCTAGAGAAAAATATGGTATCTTCAACAATACCCAAGGAAATTCCATAGTAGCATTTACAAGACTCGGATACTCTAGTGATCCTACAAAACTTAATAGATTCAGGGCCTTACAAAACCTAGAAAACATGCAAAATTCCTGGAGTTCTATCACTTCGAGTACAAGGATTGAAGACCCTCCCCATCTTACACAATACTAGTCTCAATGTCCTCATCCACCCCCCCACCCCCCTCGAGGTTTTCCTTCTTATCTAAGAGATACAAGAAATCTTAGATTAGATTCATGTGGAGTTTTAGTTAAGGAATCAAGATTCAAAGGATGACCCTTTATTAGATAATCCCATGAATGATCGACATAATGAGATAGAGATATAGGGACCCAATGTATCTTAGATCTCTGTGTTTACAACACTAGGTCAAAGACTTAGAATTCAGACCCATCCTCCCATGGAAGTTCCCACAAAACCCACAAAAACTTGATGAAAATGATTGTTGGACCCTTGAAATGAACTCTTTTTGTCACTATTATGTCAACATTATGTTCATCATATTCCTTAAAAACCTATCCTATCAACCACCTTACCTTTATCATTATTATTTTTTATGAAATTTCATGTTATAAGCTATACGATCATATACCAAGTAATATTTAAGGTAAAATGTATATTCTTCATATATTTTCATGTATTATTTTGTAAAATTAGTTTAAATCTTTTAATTATAGAATCAACAATTTTGTAGCTACATATAATTTTGTATCCATTTATTAATTATGTAGCTGAGTCATAGATCTAGATGGGTACAAGCATGACAAAGTGAGATCGAAAGAATCATTAGAGGAAATTTTAGCCTAAAAGTGGCCTCCAGCTAAGGAGAAATAAACTATTTTTTTAATTGTATTTTTGTCTTATCTCTTAGAGGTTTACTCAAATTTTAAGTGTATACACTCATTGGATGTGGAATTAAATTCCACATCCAACGATTACCCATTATGCATACTTTTAATAAGACCCACAATGATAAAAATTAAAGATACATTAAAAAAATGTGTTGAACACATTTTTTAAATGTATCTTGATTTTTTATCAATGTGGGTCTTAAAAATATGCATAATGGTTACTCACTGGACGTGGAATTTAATTCCACATCCAATGACTGTCTACACTTGGATTTTGAGAAAACCTGTAAGGAGATAAGTGAAAAATACAATTAATTTTTTTTTCTTCTTTTCCCTCCAAAATACTTACATGTACCTATTTTTAAATTTAAGGGATTTTGATTGGTTTACACATTGTGGCATGGAAATTACATGAAAATTTCATGGGCACTTTTAGGCTGAAGTTTCCTCTAATGGATATTGTTACAAATGGAATCGAGATTCTCCACCTGTTAGTTTTGTTCCAATTCTTTCCATGACCATATAGTAGAAAATTCAAAAGCACAATCAAAGGCAACCATGTGGCGATAGATTACACTAACTGATAGCAGAGCAGTTGAACTGATGGCATGAGGTGTGTATTAGATTCAGCAATGATTAAGTCATATTCAATAAGAATGTCATATATGAGAAATTCATGCATCTAACCATGAATTTCTCAAACATGGATCCATCTTTGTATTCATAAAATCCAAAGATGGATATCATATTCAGTATATTCCAAAATCTCGCACAATAGATCGTTAACAATAATTATATGAATTGCATAAATTCCCATAGCATGGACAATGAGAGACAATATTTAATTTTGAAAGTATTACACTTTGATATTAATACAATCTTTGATTTTCATGATTTAATACACTTGTGTGAATGATTTTATGGGTTGTTTTATATTCTAATGTTTTAATAGTCTAAAGCTTATAAGATTTTTCCATCATCGCTTTACCAAGCCAAGAGGGCCCCTTACATAAGAAATGCATTGCCTATCCTTTCTGATAATTAATTTCTATTGCATTTACTTTTCATAGTTAAACTTTGTTTCTTATTTAATGAGAGATAACTTACAAAGTGATTTTCAGTTTGTAAGTTAGAAACTAGACCCTGCATGTTATAGGTCATTTTTTCACATCCAATCAAATGGCCTGAAAACCTGGATCAATTAGCATCCTTGGCACCTTGTCATTATCCCTTTACAAAGCCCTACGAATTGCCTCTCTAAAAAGTCTAAGTTGTTGGATCAGCAACCTAACAACTATGTTTTTGGTCCCAACCATAGGTAACTGAGTCGGTCGCCTTGTCTTTTATGACACACTGATCAAAACATTCGTGGAGATTTCCTGCGCATATTGGAAAAAATATATTGCAGTTCATAGTTACTTGGTAAATCCTTTTACCTAATTACCCTTGTTTTGATTTATTTGTGTTGTTAATTTCTAAAATTGATTAATCCATTGTGGAAGAATGCCCTCAATAACCCCATCGTTCACATAGAATGTAAAAATTTCCTCCTTTACCTCCAAAGGCAACACCTGGATGTTGTAATAATAAAAATATGCAAAATACCGAAACTGTTAATTCAGAAGCTCCCCCTTTTGGAACTACAACTAAAATCAATCAATAATAATCATTGCTTCCTATAAGCACTGAACCCGAAATTACATCTTTACCAATTGTTGACTCTAATGCAGTCGAAAATTAAACCCTTGAAACATTACAACCTAAGGTAATTGGACCTGATTTTCTAGATTCAGATACTTTATAACTTGAGGTAATACAACTTGAGGAGCCTTAGCTAACTGAACCAATTAATTCAAGGCCTTGTTCCTCTCTTCCTCTGCCTTTGTCTCAACCACAAACTATACATTTTGGTCTTGAAGGAGAACAAATTCTAACCAATCGTTTAAGTATTGAGGAAATTACTGAAGAAGAGTCTTAACCTTCATCTCCTATACATTTAGGAGGGACTCCTCTTTATAAAATTCATCATTTTCTTACTCCTCATACTCATGTACAAGATCCTTCACCTATGACTCCTTGTTTCAATTCACCTTTGAAGTTCTCTCGGAAAATTCCTTTGAGAGGTTTAACCATGAGTGAATCAACAACGATTTCTCAATTTGTGGCTACTATCATGAGTGATTTAACTAAAGTTGCAACTACTTCTATGTTTGTAACTTCTCCAGAAACCCATTTGTGTGGTGGTCCATCAATACCGCCTTGCTACCAGTCACTGTGTGGAACTTTTTCTGGTGCATCGACTAGTCCATGGACCTCTCCCTTGTCATCTTCATCTGGAATGCTATATAATACCTTTTTAATGATAACCTCACAACCTATTCCACCTATTGCGCCCCAATATTATTTGGAGTAGAAATATGGTTCATTTCTTATTGAATTGGGACATCTACAACATCCTACTCCTTCCTGTGCTGGGTACCCTCCTCCTCGGGAGCAGTTTCCTCCATATACTCCCTATTCCCAAGCAGGGGGGCAACCTATTGCTAGAATGTTCCCATATGCTAATCAAATTCCATAAGTTAGTGCTCCCTCCTATTCAAGTCCTCTTCCCACGTGTCCTCCATTTCCAGGGATGGTTGCTATTCCTTGGCATCCTACGTTTCCCATTCATCTTAGGTTGGTTTCAAATCAAACTCTGACTTCTCAACTTGTCTCAGATACAATCTAGGTTCCTACTTTCCATCCTATTCAATCTATACCCCAACCTGCCAAGGTTTTGCCTCAAGTGAGTAAACCTATCCAAGTTGTATCTCAAACATAACCTACTCCATTGCTTGGTCGGTCTATACCTCAGATGCAAGTAAATCAACCTATGCATGGCATGACATAGGTACCAACCTATCAACCCAATGTAGGGATGATGCAAAATCCCTCTCGGAAACCATTCCAAGGTATTCCATAAATACCTGTTGGTCAAATTCCTACTCCACAAATGCCTTATCAAGTCCAGCAGATTCAAACATAGTCATTTCAACCTTTTTATGGGACTACACAACCTAGTTACACTTATCCTGGTTATCAAAATCATCCTTATCTTGGAATTTAAATATGCTTTTCTCCACCCATTCCATCATACCCAGGATATACCCCACCATAGGTAAATCTTTACCCACGGGGTCACCTTCACAGGCGTACTTTAATAAGAAGTTTTCATTTATTGAAACCCTTGAGTTACCAGATTTAACCCTGCTAATGAAATATCGTATTTGTCATTCTCCTTGGTGGGAGACCATTCCTACCAAATTGTTGAGTGACATTCCAAAATTTAACATAAATCCCAAAGAAAACTTATCTACTCATGTTATGACCTATAATTTATGGTGTTCATAAAACTCCTTAAATGATGATTCCATTCATCTAAGACTTTTCCAGAGAACTCTTACTAGTACGACAACTAAGTGGTATGTCGATTTTCCACGAGCTTCATTTAACAAATTCAATGCCTTGGCAACTACATTTCTGACTCATTTCCAATTACCCATCCATTATGAAATTGGAAATGAGCTTTTGAACTCCTTGAAATAGTCTAACTCCATCCATATATTTGACCATATTCATGAGTGGAAGCATCAATGTGAGTTGGTAAAAACCTTCATTCCTGATCATTTATTGGTCGAATGGTTTATCAAATATTTGTTATCATATATAATAAAAGATGTTGTTAAAGGTGGAGTCATTACTGAAGATCAATTTATTGTTCATGCCCAATATCTAGATTTGATTTATACTCAATCTAGCATGCTCTATGATAACATACCCAATTCTCTGTTACCTTAACAGAATGTTCCAACCGCTCCTACAAAAGAATCAAATGTCGTTGATGGTGTGATTGGTTCTGCTAGTCAACATACAGTGAGTAAACTATCTGGTTCATCTTCTGTTGTGACAACTCAAAACCCATCCTATGCTACTCCTACGACTACTTCCGAGATTAATGTCATTCACTCTACGAAAAGTAGGTCTCAACAACCTGGAAGTAATAAGAAAGGTAAAGGGAAAATAAGAAAGACAATTCATCATAGGCAAAACAAAATAATTAGTCTCCTTATCACAAATGTAAGCCTCATTATCCTTATCTTATTTATAATGAGGAACATTTTACTAGGGACTGTCCACATCAGGCAGAAGTTAATCAATTCCTAAATTCGTCATTAACGCGCCTATCATATTAACATATCCCTTTACCAGCCAAGAGACAAATACGGTTGCATGAGATCAAGCTTCCCCTTCCCAAGTAATGATGTTACCTTCTGCCAAACAAAAGAATGATGCCTTGGCGGCTACAAGAAAAAAACACTATAGTAACTCGAATCCTTTCACTGGTAAGGCTAATGATCAACCTTCTAGCTCCACTCGATCTACTTTGGATCATCCTCTGGGTGTAATACCAGTTGAACCATTAACCATTAAACCTCATAAAGGAGAAATTCATAAATAAACATTCAATCCTCGTGCGAGAGCTGCCCAGAATTACAACATAATTGAAGACTTAGTTCAAGTTTCTTTTGTTATATTGGCTCTCAAGGTATTAAAAAATTGTTCTCCACAAAAGAGGTCTTTTCTTGCAGAAATTGGAGGGATATATCCTTCGGATTCGAATCTTATTGTCTTTAATAATGAGAACCATACTCCTAAACTTCCACCCCAACTGGAATTCATGACCCAAGTTGTCATTAGAGGTAAAATTATCCATCGAATGATTGTAGACGAAAGTGCTTAGACTTATATCATGTTGCTTTCATGTTGGAAATTTATTGGTTCTCCATAACATAATCAGTCAACCACCACTCTTAAAGCTTTTAATGGAAGAGGTTTCAAGCCTTATGGGATTTTGAATTCATTGCAAGTAGAATTAGCTGGAAAAATAGTCTCAGTAGAAGTTGAAGTCGTAGATGGACCTTTGGATTATAACCTCCTACTGGGTCGGACATGGGTTTATGCCATGGCAACCATTGTCTTGACATATTTTAGGATGATTGCTTTCCCACACTAGGGGGACATTGTGGCCATCGATCAACTTGCCTTTTTTGCTAGTAATTATCAAACTACTGGAAGCATTCCACTTGTGGGTGAATCCCCACAACCTTATCAACATGTTAGGGTAGGATTTCTTAAAGATTCCTCCTTAATGGGAACTTTTCGCTTCCTCCTCCTAACATTCCCAATCTGGTTACCTTTGTTAATATGATTTTTTTTTGTACTATTCCATCTAATCCTTGGATAACACTTGACATTTCTAACATTGATACATTCGACGATCGTATGTCGTTCAGTCTTGGTGAGTTTGAATATGAAGCGATTTTATTTTGCCTGTTTAGCACATCATGATATCAATTCCTCAATAAATTAGGTTGATCATTCCCAATATTTTGGTTCATCTTCTAACCCTTTCACCGGTACATTCCACACCAATGAAATCATCATGGAAATAATGATGTCAGATGAAGTATCGTGGGATGATAATCATCACCACTCCTCATTACCTGAAACTCTTGACAATAATCTTGGAGATGTTTATTCACCCAATATTACTAAGACATTTAAAGATTCCATATCCATTCATGACGTAAATTCTGAGAAAAATTTAGTGAATATTGAAGAGACCATTCCTCTTGATATTTCAGTTAAACCCGAAGTTATTGAAAATGCCCATATTAGCACATCTTGTTCTCTTGATGAGATGAAGATTTATAAAGCCATTTTTCAAGAATTTCAAGATGTTTTCACTTGGACATGCGAAGAGATGCCAGGTATTGATTTGAATATCATGGTACATGAGATCAAAACTTATCCATATGCTAATCCATTTAGACAATGCCTACCTCCGATTCATCCTAAGAAAGTTGTCGCAATCAAAGCAGAAGTTGAAATTTTTTTGCGTGCTGGTTTTATTTACCTAGTTCCTCTCACTGATTGGGTTTCAAACATATTCCCTACAATGAATAAATAAAGAAAAATTCAAGTATGAATCGACTATGAGGATATTAATTGTGCCCATCCTAAAGGCAATTACCCAACCCCATTCATCAACCAAATTGTTGATGATTGTGCTAGAAGATTTTTTTTTTTCTTTTATGGATGGTTTTTTCTGGTTATGATTAAATCAACATACTCCCATCAGACCAACATAAGTCTGCATTTATTTTTCCTTTGGGTATGTTTTCCTATCGTAAACTCCCTTTCAGTTTGAAGAACGTTGGTGCAAATTTCTAGAGGGACATGCATTATGCCTTCCATGACATCAAGAACATAGTATAACCATATTAGGATGATTTTATTTCCCACTCCAAACATCATGAAGATCATCTAATGCATCTCAGGGCAATTTTCCTATGTTTATGACATTACAATATAAGATTAAATCCACATAAGTGTGTATTTTGTGTCCAATCTGGTAGACTTCTTGGGTGTATTGTGTCAAAAAAATGAATTTGCATTGATCCACTCAAAGTATATGTGATTCTTGATTTGCCTGCACCTCCCTCCCTAGTTCAATTACAACACCTCCAAGGGAAGGCTAACTTTCTATGGAGATTCATCCCGAACTATTCAAAACTTATGAAAGGATTTACTCACTTAGTGAAAAAGGGGGGTTCCCTTCCATTGGGATGATACAACCTAAAAGGATTTTGATGCTTTGAAAGATTTCCTAGTTTGAGCATCATTATTGTATCCCCTTGACTATCAGTAATACTATTTCCTCTATCTTATTGTAGTTGTTACCACCATTGCTATGGTAATAGTCCAAGAAGATGACTTAGGAGAAGAACATCCTATATATTATTTGAGTCAAAACTTAAATTATACTTAGATCAAATACTCTCACGTCGAAAATTTAGCTTTGGTAGTCATGCAAGCTGGCCATAGATTTCACCACTACATTCTACTTCAAAAGACTATGGTAGTTTCTTATTGCAACCCGATGACTTATATTTTGTCACGTCAATTCACTACAAGAAAAAAGGACATTAGTGAGGGGAAAAAAATGTCACCGTAAGCTCATTGGTGATGGTCAAAAGATCCTTCATCACCAAAAATGAATGTTACCAAAGGTGGCGTTGCCAAAAGTATAGGTGTTGTAGTGACATTCAAAGTCTGTCACCAATAATGATTTATAATGATGGATAGTGACCGTCACAATTTCATATGAACAATGGCGATGGACCATAGCCTCTGTCACAAAAAACTGAATGTCACCAAAGGTGGTGTCACTAAAAGTATAGGTGTTGTAGTGAAATTCAAAGTCCGTCACCAATAATGATTTAAATTGATGGATATTGACCATCACCATTTCATATGAGCAATGGTGATGGACCATAGCCTCCGTCACAAAAATCTAAACGTCACCAAAGGTGGCAACGCCAAAAGTATAGTTGTTATGGTGACATTCAAGGTCCATCACGGATATTGATTATAATGACGAATAGTAACCGTCACATTTTCATACGAACAACAATGATTTATTGTGATGGATCTTTCATGGCTGTCACTATTGGTGCATATATATGGTGACGTTTGTTGACCGTCACCAAAAGTTTCATTGCCAGAAGTATAGGTGTTGTGGTGACATTCAAGGTCTGTTACGAATAATGACTATAATGACAGACAATGACCATCACCATTTCATATCAACACCAACAATTTATGGTTACGAACCTTTGAGGGTCGTCACTATTGATGCATATATATGGTGGCATTCGTTGACCGTCACCATTTCGTATTTTGGTGAGGGTTGAAAAATGTCACCAAAGCTCATTGGTGATGATCAAAAGAGCCTCCATCACCAAAAATTGATCGTCACCATTCCATATGGATGTCAAGGCATGATGGAATCGATCCACCAACCTTCTTATTATAAAGTAGGTGCTCTTCAATTGAGCTAGCACCCTTTAAAGAATTAGACTTTTAAAAATTATACCTTGAAACTTCATAAATTGTAAATTCTACACCTTTCAATAAATTAAAGTCTTGGCAATATTTTACTAAACAATCAAAGCATCACCGAAGCTGCAAGTCCCTACCTAATGGTTATGGAAGTTATGAAAAGTGGGTGGAGGGAAAAATAATTATGTATAAGAGAATCAATATGTTCAATTGAATACTCAATTAGAAGTGAAACTCTGAAGACATTTATAATCTATAAATGACCTATAACTATAAAATACACCAAATATTGCAAAGGAAATGTCATAAGTGGATAGCATATGGAAGAAGAACATTGATGAAGACAGATGCAATATGTTATAGGTTGAGTGAAGGAAAAATCTCAATGTTGTTGTTGTTTGGTGTTTAGATATCTGAATGATATCTAAACTTCTGTGCAAATGTAACACGGATCTCTGAATTTGGAATTTCATAAGTCCACACTCAAAACATGACAGGAACCAACGAATAAAAGAAATTGACTTTGACAGAAAGCAATAATTTCACCTTCATTCTTGAGCTGCTTCTGTTTATTTGAATTTGACTTGTGACATTCTTTATCTGACAAGGAATAAAAATCATCACTAGTATTAAATTCATCCAACACGGACTTTGGAGATCCCACTGGCATCTGTGTTTTTGTTGCCATGCTTGAAAACCATGGAGATCCATGTTGATAGTAGAATCAGATGTGTGTCTGCTGCTCAAGAACACATTCCTTATTAACCATTGTTACTTGACATAAACCAAAGAGACAACACAACATCAGCGTACAAAAAACCCCCTACCAAAATATAATCATAAGTTAGCTAAGAAGTCTAAAAGATGTTCTTAATTAATAAACTTTGTATTTGGAAATTTGTTTCTTTATATTTAAAAAAGACTATGTTGTAAAACACTTCTCTCTATTTATCCAGTCAATTATATCATAGCATATGTCACATGGTAGCAATCTACAGTACCTAAATTAAGAAGAAAAATTGCTCAAGCAAATATATTTAGAAAAGAGCTTTGAAAACTATATGTTTGTCATCAAAGCTTTAATTAGCTTAACAACAACTAGTTGGAGTTTGAAAATCAAAATCATTCATAGGAAATGAACATGACAATGGCCAAAGTTGCTTTCATACAAATAAAGCTAGAGTCACTATTATCATTGAAGATAACTGAAATTTGGGCAGTGGTCTAACAATTAGAGATTATTTGCAGGGAAGACTCGTCAATACCATCATTTTTTTTTTCCACGGTGTGTTGTGTCTCTAGATCCAGATCAGATAGCTTGTTATTCTTAATTTCTACCTTTCAAGTGTTGATTTCTGGCTCACCCTTTAAAACACAATTCTACAACTCTATTTGATTTTTTTTTTCAAGAGAATTGGTAGGACCTTCCCATCCTTTGTTTTACATCAATCAATAACCATCCATCAATGATATAAAGAATAAAAAATACAAAACAAAGGCCAAAGATGCACTTGTTATATACCTATGTTCTAGGAATCATCTGACCTTACTAGTGCAAAGAGCTCACCCTGAAAAAATAGCATCCACGTGGAATTTACAAAACCTTTTAAAATCAAGCTCCAAGTAAACCAATCAAAATATGAATATCCTTTTAATCAATAAAATCTCTGACTTAAAATAAAAGTGCCCTAGAATTGAATGTTATATCAACCATGTCAAGTAACCAACATTGGGTGGGAAATATAGGCCATGCATATTGGATTAGCGAAATAATTGATGTGATAAAGCTCAAAATCAAACAGATGACTTACAACTAAGAAACAAAAATAAATGACTTACAACTAAGACATGAGGTTTCCCTTTCAACCTCGTCGTTAAATAACTCTTCTTTATGTCACAGACCATTAAACTTTTTCTGATACCAAGTGGAAGTGGTATTGTAACATTAACCACTGATAGAGTTTGTGTCCACGACTACTTCTCAAGATCCACTCCATTACCATCATTTGGGGCTAGATAAGATACATGCAAAAACCATCAACATGAAAATGAAATCTACATCCTTGTAAGAAAATGGGAGGAAAAAAATATTCACAAATTGAAACGGACTATAGGATAACTCATTCTTACGACTTGATTATCCTGTCATGAACAATAAAAAAAGAAATAAGGAGAAATGTAATTTTTGCCACATTTTGACAATCATTTCCTTTTGCATATTCTATGAGCAATTGATGAAAAAAGTCAGATAAAGCTTGTCAACATCAAGATTATAGTAAAACATAAAGGAACTGATCCAACACATATAATCCTAAACATAAGTATCTATACATATAAGTATTTATTGAGGATATTGTATTTTGTGAAAATATGGAAGTGAAATCTTTGAAATAACACAATTTATGGTACCACTGCCTTATGAAGTCCATTCATTCGAGTATTTACGAAGTCCATTCAGGAATTTCTTCAAAGTTAAAAGTTCAAAAAATTAACATGTAGCCTAAAAAAACTCAAATTTGAAAAGGATATAACCCAAAGATGTAGACTATATATCTCACATTTATATATCCTAATTTCCAGACATTGAAATCCCACTTTTTAGCATACTATTGTGAATTTAGCCCAAAATGCTAGAAAAAAATATTGATGGTTATTTTTGTTAAAAATGGAAACTAGGGAAAAATTCCACTTTGAACAAATCCTTTGGGGAATATAATTGTGACATTTAATTCCTCTTTTCAAGAGGACCAAAATCGATCTAAAGATCGTCAAATTTGGATAAGTACAAGTGGAATTTTGAATTTATGTTTCTCTCATGTAAATTATTTAGGTCGGCCTCAACTATATGTCGGCTTAAGAATATCAAAATTCACGTCCCCTCAACTCCACTAAATTGTATATATAGAGGAGAATTCTCTCTCATTTTGGACACATCAATCAAAAGAAAAAGATATCTTTGTGGCAATGAAGATTAAGGAGGATAAATTTTGGTTATTGTTGGGATTGTTTTGGTTAGGGGTTTGTCATAACAGGTTTGAGTTTGGAAGCAGTGCTTCGCTATGGATAAGGACAATCTTATATATGGGTTGTGACTTGTTTCGTATCAGACTTCTTCCTCTAGCTTGGCCGTAGCTAGTAGATATTCTCACAGCTTGACCGTAGGACTTGAATCACTTGCCCAGGAAGCCGAAATACAACAAAAAGTCATTTACCTTATATGATAGTATTGAGGTGCTTGTTGACGATGACATGGAAACTTAAAAACAGGCTAGGACTACTACAAATAATAGAGCCCTTGTAAGAAGAAAAAGGCTGCACTTTTTACATAATTCAAGGGCTGGAGCATCATGCTTCAGTAGCCCTAATCCAGAACCACAAAGATAATATCAACGGTGACCTTAATGTGGTCATAAACCAACTCCTTAAGCCAACAAAAAGGAGCATCATGTGAAATAAGGAAGGGCGTAGGAGAATTTTTGTATCAGTCAACTTAGAAAGCAGTGGACTATTGTTGCCCTAACTAGACCGATCTTGTACAATAATATGATTTGTCCTCTATGAAAAAACTGCCCAAATTACAGGATTGAATGGATCTAAGAGAAGTGATGCCTGATCTTCATATTGGCAAGTTAGTTTATATCATTTTACTCTTTCTCTCTTTCTCTACTAAACATTTGATGATAATAATAAGAAGATTTGTTCAAGGGTTTTCCCCATCTTGGGGTTTTTCCCTTGCTTGAGTCATATACTCGTGTCTTTCTATCTTGGCTTGTCTTCTGCATTATAATTTATGTTATTTTAGCAATTACTGTTATATAATGTCTACTGTGATTGGTAAATAGATTAATGGACATATGGTTGAATGAAGTATCTAACCTAAGAAAAGAACATGTTAACTGAAAATTAACATGGTATCGGAGCTCAGGTGAGGACAAGCCCGAGCTTAAACAAATTTTAATCACTAAAGAATTTCATTGATACATCTAGTTCTCTGTGGTAAATCAAGTCAGAGTTCAAATGTGGGTTATTTCTCAAGGCCTTCTTCAAGCCCTAATCAATAAACATGGGCACCAATCCTAAATATATTCAACTATCACGGGAAAAAGTTGGAAGACAACAAGGTATGTTCTTGTACTTTATAACAGTCCTACTCATCAAGCTTAAGATTGTATCATCATTGTAATCTTATGGAAAGATATTTTCTATGATCCCTAGAGGTAAGGTGAATCCTCTACAGATCTCTGTTTGAAATACTATTCTCATCTCTAGAGGATTGATCAAGTGCAGGAGATATCTATCTAAGATATATTGATTAATTCAGATAACAAGTATAGGCTTGCATTCATTCTATCATTAATTTTGAAGATGAGATTATTTCCTAAGAAATTACAATCGTGGACATCGATCAAGAGTACCAAATACTAGACCAAAACACATTTCAGAAGGGTTCCGAAATCTAAAATTCCTCCATCAAATTTTGAGCATGATCACCATGATCATTTGATCCAAATTGGATCCTAGAACACTCTCTAAGTTTTCATGAACTCTATAAAATTCATGCCAAAGTTTCAAAGTCTTAAAAAGATCAAGCTTATCAGAAATATCCTTGTAACAGTTGCAATTTGTGATTAGCGTGGAGCAACGAGGACCCTCGGTCAAGCGCATAGACCGTCGACCCATGGTAATGCGCGCTGTCACAAATTAGCAAAACCGGAGGCTAGTTCGAGAAACGGGGGCAGTTTCTGATATGCGATTAGTGACAAGTCGCTAATTGCATATCGCAGGGCAAACCCCTCGAAGAAGGAAAGGGCCGCAAACACCTGGACCCGAAAAATCATAAAATATGACAGATATCACTCTGATTCCGTCAGAATCGGGGTCCCACAAAAACTGGCAGAATATTGAAGGGGCTTTGAGCGGTAAGCGGTTTCAACTGAGTTTCACCCGATGCCACACAACGATTGCCATGCGTCCCAACGGAAGAGAGAGAAAACCGCTCACATCGGATGGATAAACATCATGTTACTTATCTGCCCGATATGGACGATGACCGTAGGATTTGGAGGCCCCAGATCAACGACATAGATGTGTTCTGATGGATGATCGGTCCTGACAAGGTAAACAGACAAAGTTGTATAGGATTTGAAGTCCGATATGAACGATGCGTTGGCAGAAGGTCATGTTTCGCGGGCATTCTTGGAGTAATGGAATAAACGACCGTGTCCAAGAGAACTGACACTCATCTGTTACGGAACAGGTGGCCACCTCCCTGTGAAGCGTTATACAATGACTAATGACGCAGGATAGGGGAATTCGAATGGACAAAGGCAGGGGAACCAGAAAGCCAGGAAGCAGAAACGAACAATCAGAAAGAAGATTGGCTTAAAGCCACGAACTGATAGAGAAAGCAGCAAGTAGTAAAGCAAAAAGCGAGTTAAGAAAACTAAGAGCAGAGAACAGAGAGAAGAAGTCGAGCTGACCTGTAGAAGCGAAGGTAGCATCGAGACAGAGACAGAGAGAGTCAGAGAGTCAGTGTACTCCAGAAAGGGCTTGAGAGGTTCAAGCGAACTCCTCTGTATATTCCTGTCATATATTGATTCTCAGATTGGACTCATACTATTGTGACCAACAGAGGTCGAGATTCAGTAAGGAGAGTCTATGTACTCCAGAGACTTGGGGGATCCAAGTATAGTCTTGCTGATTTATATCTGTTGAGTGAGACTCAAGTTGAGCTCACTTTTGTAAAAACTCTCCTTTGAAAACATAATAGAGAGGCCACCACTGAAGGCTGGACCAGGAGATGTAGCCCAGGAGTATTGGGTGAACTCCTTATTAAACTTGTCATGTTTATATGTTTTCCTGTTGTGTTTTATTTAACTGCTTCAGTGTCTATGTATTTCACAATATTATCGATTCGTTGCATAAAATAACATAGACACATCCATGCACATGAGTCTGTAATATCTTATTAATTGTCTTAGATCAATTTCGGATCAAGTGGTATAAGAGCTCTAGGTTGTTAAGGTTAGACAAGTCTGTGCTGGATTTTTTTTGTTGAATGCTAACTAGGACAAAGCTCAAATTAGGAGAAGGAGAATTGGTTGAAGCTAACCCAGAAATTGGAAGGGTCTATCCTAAGAGGAAAATGGCAGAAGAAATTCCCTTGGAATCAGACTCCTAGTTCATGGATAGTTTCATGACCATGAGAGCCATGGTAGAAGAAATGTATAGAGAATTTAAGAAAGTAGAGATGAAGATTCATCAAACTCCAAACAAGATAAAGGAGCAAAAGAATCTCTCCTCCATGACCATTCTAAAGGAAAAGGAAAAGAAGAAAAGCTTCCCACACCTCCTAATAGCCCTGAAAATAAAAAGAAAACATCTTTGATTAAATTAGATGTTAAATTTGATTTTCTGATATATGATGGAGAGTTGAATGCAGAGAAGCTGGATAATTGGATTAGACATATTGATGTGTATTGCAGGGTGCAGAGCATTGATTCAGACAAAAGTAAGATTCAACTGGCCAGCCTATGCCTGGGAGGCACTGCCTTGGTATGGTGGGAAGGCAGGACACAAGATGACATGAAGAAGCATGGTAAAATTCTTTCTGTCTGGAGTGAATTTGTTTATGCAATTAAAAAGCAATTCTATCCACTAGCTTATATGCAACAAGCTGTGATGAGCTGGTAAACTCTTCGACAATTAAAAGGGCAAAGCGTACAAGGCTACACTCAAGAATTAAAAAAAAAGAGCTTTGATTCTAGGAATTTCTTTAGACTCACCTGAAACTCTGCTGAAGTATATAGGTGGTATACATAGCTATTTAAAGGACACCATTCTCATGTGTAATCCCACTAGCATAGATGAGGTATCTGTTTAGGCGACACATCTAGAGGCTAGAGGCAAGAATGTGAACCCAGAAGTTGGGGGATCATCAAAACCCATTGAAAGCAAGAATAAGGAGAAGATAAAGCAAAAATGGAAAGAGAGGAAGACAAATGTTGTACAAAAGACCAAACCTTCATGCACTCACTGCAAGAAGGATGGATGATGAACACTGCTGGATTCTGCATCCAGAGTTGAGACCCAAGAAGTTCGATGGCAAAAAGAAGAAGACTACTGCAGTTATTCAGAAAGATTTGGGGTCAGACTTAGGTGATGAAACAACAATCATAGCCATGGGTATAAAAGGTAAAAATTATGAAGCATGTACTAGTGATTCTGTACAATCTACTGATAATGAAGAAAATGAGAGGAAAAAGACATGAGATTTTTCATATACAAGTTATTTCCAAGCATCAAAAGATTGATACTTTGTTTGATAGTGGCTCACAAGTAAATTTAATTTCTGAAGCATTTGTAAAGAAGCTGGGATTACTAACCACACCTCACAAGAAGCCATATCCATTAGGTTGGTTATGTGATAAAGCAAAGCTACAAGTGACTAGACAATGTAAACTTAGGTTTTCTTTTAGGTTAGCATTTGTAGATGTGGTTGAGTTAGATATAGTTCCTTTGGATATATGTGGAATTGTTTTAGGAAGCTCTTACTTGTATGATAGGAAAGCTATTTTCTATAGAGCTGAAAACAAGTATCAACTCGTTAAAGATGGAATCAAATATATTGTAAGAGCTCATAAACTCAAGAATAATTATACTCTCATAAACTCAAGGCAGATGAAAAGAATTGTAAATTCATGCAAACAATTTTTACTGATGGTTGTAAAGGAAAAGAAACATGATAAAACCAATATATTTGAGGGCTGTAATGCTAAACAATAAGCTGATTTAGAAAAGGTTGTTTCAGAATACAATATACTATTTCAAGAACCTAAAAGTCTGCCACCCCAAAAGGAAATAGTACATGATATTAATTTGCAGGAAGATGCTCCATTTCCTAACATCGGTATGTACAGGTTGTCCGCTTTAGAGAATGCGGAAATCAAGAAGTAGGTATAGGAGCTGCTCGAGAAAGGGTTCATAAGACCTAGCACATCACCATGTGGGTCTCCAATTGTCTTGGTGAGAAAGAAAGATGGCTCATGGAGAATGTGCATTGATTACCGAGCACTGAATAAGATAATGATAAAAAATCGTTATCCCCTTCCTCGCATAGATGATCTACTAGATCAGTTGAAAGAAGCTGTTTACTTTTCCAAGTTGGACTTGCATAGTGGCTACCATCAGGTCAGAGTTGCAGAACAAGATGCATGGAAGATTGCTTTCAAAACAAAGCAGGGATTGTATGAGTGGTTAGTTATGCCTTTTGGCTTAACTAATGCTCCTGCTACTTTCATGAGAGTAATGAATGATGTACTCAGACCTTTTATTGATGATTTTGTCATTGTATATTTAGATGACATTCTTATATTTAGTAAAACATGGGAAGAACATTTGAAGCATGTCAAGCAGACTCTAGATGTTTTGAAAAGAGAAAATCTCTATGTTAAGCTCTCAAAATGTGAATTTGGCAAAACATCTCTGAATTATTTGGGTCATATTGTAGGGAGTGGTGAATTATAGATCCCTCTAATGTTGCAGTCATTGTAAACTGGCCTAAACCCAAATCTGCTACAGAAGTTAGAAGCTTCCTAGGAGCAGCACAGTATTGGAGAAAGTTTATTACTAACTTTTCCTTGATTGCAGCTCCCTTACATGCTTTAACAGGATTGAACAAAGTGTTTCAGTGGGGAGGTAAACAACAGAAAGCCTTTGTCAACTTAAAAGAAAAGATTAGTACAACAACAGTACTAGCACTGCCCGATCTTCAAAGACCATTTGAGATTGAAATAGATGCCACTGACTATGCCATGGGAGTAGTGTTGATGCAACATGGTAAACCCAATGTTATCATTCTGAGACATTTAATTCTACAGTAGTTAATTATCCCACATATGATAAGGAATTGTATGCAGTAGTACGGAGTGTGAAAAAGTGGAAACATTAGTTAATGGGCAAAGAAACAGTTATACATACTGATCATCAACCACTTCAATATTTGCACTCCCAAACTAAGTTGCAGCAATCAAGACACTATAGGTGGATGGGTTTTCTACAACAGTTTCATCTTGTCATCAGATATAAAAAAGGCATACACAATAAAGTTGCAGATATGTTGTCAAGACCAATCATAAATGCATCTACTATACTTAAGCATACTTCAGTATTGCATGAAAGCTACATTGAACAGTATGCTCAAGATATAGATTTTAAAGATGTATATGCAACTTTAAGTCAAGGCAAACAAGTAGAAGAATTGGATTATCATGTTAAGGACCAACCCTTGTATCATTTTGGAAATTTATGCATTCCACAAACTGAAAGAGTAAAGATAATTCGAGAAGCACACACTTCTCTAATATCAGGTCACTTTGGTGTAAGTAAAACAGTTGCATAGCTGCAAAGATTTTGTTATTGGCCAAAAATGAATGAGACAGTTTCTATATATGTAAGAGGGTGTACTATGTGTGCTAAAAGCAAGCCCAGCAATAGAAAACTAGGCTTGTACACTCCACTACCAGTTCCTTCTCATCCTTGGGAAAGTGTTTCCATGGACTTTGTTGGGGGATTGCCTAAATCTAGAAAAGGTCATGACTATTTATATGTTATTGTGGATAGGTTTAGCAAAATGTGTATTTTAATACCTTGTAACAAATAGATTACAGCTGAACAAACAACAAAGTTGTTCTTTCAGCATGTATGGGTTCATTTTGGATTACCCACTTCCATTGTATCTGATCGAGATTCCCGATTTGTTGGGAAGTTTTGGTCGAGTCTGTGGGAATTGATGGACACCAGACTGAAGAAGAGCACAAACTTTCATCCACAAACAGATGGCCAAACAGAAGTGGTCAATAGGACAATGATCCAGTTGCTCAAAGGCTATTGCAGCAAGCATCCCAAGCTTTGGGATGAACATCTGTGTTATGTGCAACATGCTTACAACCGTGCTAAACATTCTTCTACATAGAGATCTCCTTTTGAGACCTGTTTTGGTTTCACACCAAGGTCTCCCTTGGATTTTTTCTTTGGTAAAGACATAGCAGTTGATGGACACAATGATGTGGACAAGGCAACCAAGTTCATTGAACAAATCCAAGAAATTCACCAGGCAATACAGGAACAGCTGGAAAAGAGCCAAGCCAAGTACAAGGCAAGGCATGATAAGCATCGGATTGAGCATAGTTTCCAAGTTAGTGATCAATTTTGGCTGTATATCAACAAAGATAGAATGCGAGGTGAAGGTAAGAAGCTGAAGCCAATAAGGTATGGACCTTTCAATATACTTGAGAAAATTGGTGAGAATTATTTTCGCCTTGATTTGCTAGCTTACATGCACATCTATTCGGTAGTTAATGCAGAAAGCTTGAGACTATTTGAACCTTCATTGATTAAAGATCCCGAAGAGCAAAGTCAATTGCCTTCAATTAATGATCTGTTACCTCAATATCTCAATGAATTGCAGGAAGATATAGTTCTGGACAGGAAGGTGAGAACTACGCACAGAGGGGACATTGAGTACCTCAGGATTGGACTTAAAGGTTCAAAACCAAGTAGTGTGAAATGGATAGAAATTGGGCAAGCAAGGAATTTGTAACCTCACTTGATTGATGCTTAAAAACCAACTTTTGGTGGTCCAAAAGCTTTTTTAGTGGGAAGGCCGTGATCCAAATTGGATCCTAGAACACTCTCTAAGTTTTCATGAACTCTGTAAAATTCATGCCAAAGTTTCAAAGTCTTATAAAGATCAAGCTTATCAAAAATATCCTCGTAACAGTTGCAATTTGTGATCAGCACGGAGCAACGAGGACCCTTGGTCAAGCGTGCAGACCGTCGGCCCATGGTAATGCGCGTTGTCACAAATTAGCAAAACCAGAGGCCAGTTCGAGAAACAGGGGCAGTTTCTGATATGTGATTAGCAACTTGCAGGGGAAACTCCTTAAAGAAGGAAAGGGCTGCAAACACCTGGACCCGAAAAATCATAAAATATGTTGGATATTGCTCTGATTCCATTAGAAGCGGGGTCCCACAAAAACCGGTAGAATATCGAAGGGGCTTCGAGCGGTAAGCGGTTTCGGCTAAGTTTCGCTCGATGCCACATAACAATCACCACGCGTCCCAGTGAAAGAGAGAGAAAACCGCTCACATCGGATGGATAAACATCATGTTACTTATCTGCCCGATATGGACAATGACCATAGGATTTGGAGGCCCCAGATCAATGGTGGAGATGCGTTCTGATGGATGACCGGACCTGACGAGGTAAACAGATAGAGTTGTATAGGATTTGAAGTCCGATATGAACGATGCATTGGTAGAAGGTCGTGTTTCATGGGCATTCTTGAAGTAATGGAATAAACAACTGTGGCCAAGAGAACTGACACTCATTCGTTACGGAACAGGTGGCCACCTCCCTGTGAAGCGTTATACAGTGATTGATGACGCAGGACAGGGGAATTCGAACGGACAAAGGCAGGGGAACCAGAAAGCCGGGAAGCGGAAACAAACAGTCAGAAAGCAGATTGGCTTAAAGCCACAAACTGATAGAGAGAGCAACAAGTACTAAAGCAGAAAGCGAGTTAAGAAAACTAAGAGCAGAGAACAGAGAGAAGAAGTCGAGTTGACTTGCAGAAGCGAAGGCAGCATCGAGACAGAGAGAGTCAGAGATTCTGTGTACTCTAGAAAGGGCTTGAGAGGTTCAAGCAAACTCCTCTATATATTCCTGTCATATATTAAGTCTCATATTGGACTCATACTATTGTGACCAACAGAGGTCAAGATTCAGTAAGGAGAGTCTGTGTACTCCAAAGACATGGGGGATCCAAGTATAGTCTTGCTGATTTATATCTGTTGAGTGAGACTCAAGTTGAGCTCACTGTTGTAAAAAATCTGCTTTGAAAACATAATAGAGAGGCCACCATTGAAGGCTGGACTAAGAGACTTAGCCCAGGAGTATTGGGTGAATTCCTTATTAAACTTGTTGTGTTTATATGTTTGCCTGTTGTGTTTTCTTTAACTGCTTCAGTGTCTGTGTATTTCGCAATCTTATCGATCTGTTGCATAAAATAGCATAGACACATCCATGCACATGAGTCTGTAATACCTTATTAATTGTCTTAGATCAATTTTAGATCATCATTGATTAGTATCAACTGTTCATCACCTATTCTCTCTATCATTGCCTCTGGTTTTGGAAGGATATTTTTCTTTAAAGATAGAAATTTTCTCTGATAGGGTCAAGTCACTATGATGCCTTGCTTGAAGGATCGAATCATCTAACTTGCTGCAGGAATAAGGTTGAGGGATTGTGTAAGAGAAAAGTTAAAGAAGTATCATATTGATCTCAAGAGGAATATTATGGTTATGTTGGAGGTATCCCTAAAACAAGGTTATCGATAATCTGAGCACAACAAGGTTTGATTATTCAACACTTGGAACTCAATGGTCATTTTACACAATCTCTCGGCCTCATTAAAGGTCATTATTGCAGGGAAATTATAGTATATTCCTGTTGGTGAAAGATGTAGTAACTATGCAGAATTGGTTATTATTATTTGGAAGGCTCATATATGAACCCCATGGCATGTTGAACTTGCTCGCTGACTGAAGCATGATAACCTTGTCATTAACATAGCTCTATGGCCTCCTTGAGAGAGAACTGATTCATTATACCATCCTGCAACTCGCAAGTTGATTTGTTATTAACTTTAGATATATGTCAGCATGAAATTTTAAATAAGTCATCTTTGTCAAGATTCTGACAGAGGTAAATTGTAGCAGCAAGACCAAGATGACTATATATGATGGAATACAATAACACAAATGAGACTAAATGAACAAAGTCCACATAAAAATGGTTTTAAACTTTTATAGTTGAATATCTCACAATTGCGATAATTATCATCAACACATGTATCTATTGTCCTTTGATAACACTACAATTTGATAACTTAAAAGCAATACAGCTGAAACACAAAAAAAAAAATACTACATGTAGAATTTCTTGCAAAGAATCTCATTAGATTTGTAGTCATGCATTTGTGCTTTATTGTTGTGACACTCACTATTTCCAAACTAAGGAAAACATGGACAAAAATAAAAATAACTTGTCGAAGTTGAAGGCTCTATTTTCCTTGACCCTTGCCACCCACCCCACCTCATTTCTCTACATCCCTTAGATTCATTGTCCTTTCCTTCTCAACAAGCCATCCAAAGTGGGTGCAGAGGGGAGGAAGGAGGGGAGGATGATCCCTTCATGGAGAATTCATTGATATCTTCCCTCTGCTAAGATTAGTAGGGCCTTTGTGTAACCAGTAAACCTTTTTGCACTCTTGAATTCATACTCCATCTTCCACCCACTCCATACTTCACCATGTTTCACCTTCAATTGGGGTGAAGGGAAAAGGAATTCATCATTCCCCACCCTCCACTTACCTCCAAGTCACTTCATTCTATATTCTCCACCCTATTACCTTTACCCTTACCACTCACCTCGCTTCATTTCTCTTCATTCCTTCCATCCTAATTCTTGGCCTTCTCAACTATCAATATGAAGGGGGTGGAGAGGGGAGGAAGGCATACATGATGATCCCACTTCATTTCACTCCCCTACATTGTGCCTATCTCCATCCTAGATTAGAATAATCTAGAGCAGTGACCATGGAGTAGAAAACAAGTGGAAACTAGCAGTCAAATGGCACATAACATAGAGAATGACTTGGCATAGGGGCATGATGATGAATTGGACTCTAAAAATAACATGCAGCATGCATGAGTGACAAGGTATATGGATACTCTACTTTACCACACAATATGATGTCGTTTTGTTTGTAAGAATTTTCTTTGCACAATTCATGTGGAATAAAGAGCTAAGTGCCAAATCCAATAGATAAGGTTGGCTGAATGGAAATTAATGGTTATCGTAGCCTACATTCCAAAAGACAGTAGTTGTGGCTACAAATAGGAAAATCATGGGAATTAGTTCTTTTTGAAAAACCCAAAATCATGTAGAATCTAATGAGAGAATCCCTGCAATTTAGGAAAGTAGATTTGGCATGTAACTTCGGCTCGAATGGTGTGAAATCCCACACCTAAATTTCTTTTAGTGGCGAAAAAACAAGGAGGACACATAAGTTTCACTAGCAAAGAATTTAGAGATTTTATCATACAAACGACGACAAGGAAAAATACTGAAAACGTCTTGGCATGGCCAAGTCATTGAATCATGAAAAACAAGTCCAATATTTGTGCACAGATCTTCAAAGAGAGATGACAACAAAATATTTTAAGCTTTGTTTAAGGAATAAAAGGGGATTCTTTGACATTACAACTAAATAAGGTTCACTTCTCCTAGGTTAGAGAGCTCCATTTATAGAGACCACTAAAGATGGTTCCAAAAGTTGGTTTCACAAAACAAATTTGTTATTATTCAATTATTATCTATAACTACCATATATAATAAATGCAAGGACAATGGCTAGTCCTTTGCATCCTTATGAAAATTCTATGATGAAATGTAAGAGGCATGGGTCCAAAGGTTAAACAAAGGTCACTTAATAGAAAGATCATCCTAGAAAAGATAGACATCATATTCATTCAAGAATCCAAGCTTGATGAAAGCAGGATGGAAAACACCAAAAGGAGAATATAAAAAAAGGTTGAAGAAATATCTACAAGGGCTAGTTGAAAGAAGTGGAGGGATAGCTACATGGATGACCTTGGAAATATTGGATGTTCTGGATGTTAATAAAGCCAGATTTTGGATAACCTTAACGTTCCATCCAAAATATGGGACAAACATTTCTACCTCACTAATGTTTATCAGTCAAGCAAAGCTAACAAAAACAAAATTCATAGTTATTAGTGATCTGCAAATCATTTTTTTATATTTTTCAAGGCATGCATACAAAGTTTAAGAAAACCAAGATAACCACAAAGAGATTGTTTCCCATTGAAGAGCTAAAGAATTTCTAGCAGGTATATATAACTACTCTATAGAATGTTTGAATAGACAACATCTCTAGCAAATGTAAATATGGACATCCTGTTATGAAAACTAGAATAAAAACAAAGAATAACATTCTCTAAGTTGTTGACTAGATTGATAAGTGCACATTATCAACAAACAAAATAGTTCCAATATTTAATATAATTTGCATTGTTCAATTGAAAATTTTCATACGTAAAACTCACCCTTTTAAATTCAGGTTCCATGCTACATGAAAGCACAACTACAACTGGTGATTCACTTCCTATGACACATATCAATCATTTCCATATTATCAAAGTTGATGCGATGATCGTTCCTATGAAATAGTCAAAATATGACATCCTGTAAGTCGAATTGCAGATATAGCTTAGCATATCCACAAGTCTGCAAAATATATTCATTAGAATTTTAGAAACAAAGACAATATTACAAAGAAAACGTGATATATTATCCATATGGTTAAACTAGAAAGAAATTTAATTAATGTTGATTAATGACCACCATAGGTCAATGGTACTGGAAAAATATATCAAATAATAACTGCAGGAATTCCTAGGGAATTTCCTCAATATATGGATAAAGATAATTTAACATAAGATAATTTTATTAATGTCCAACAAATGACTAAAAATGTAGCTCAATGGGACTAAAGGATACATCATACATCCAATGTGAACACAATCTGGGAGTTCAAACGCAGCTCCTATATAATGTGAGAAAGAAAGATACAAGAAAACTGAAAGTAAAGTCTAGGTAAATAATTGACAAGGCTAAGCACTAAGTCTATCTAATACCAAAAATAGAGTGTATATAATAGTAGCATAGGCTAGTGATATTAAGTGAGAATGTCCAAGGTAGAAGTTGGAAAACTCAGTACTAGTCAAGAAGGTGAGAGAAATCTCTGATGATGAAGCAAATGAGATCAAAGTTGCATGGATCTGATGATCAATGGCAAGGGGGGCAATGGGGGGTTCCACTGGTTCACTGTCAGAGTCCTCGAGTACCATAGGGGAATCCATCTATATGACGCTAGGGCTGATGCAGGAGTAAGGAAGCTTAGATCTCCTACCATCCGAGGTCAAAGGAAAGAAACTCTAAATAGATCTTTGACTGCTTCGCTGGGTTGGGAGGTAATCCAACAGGTGAGAGGTGCCTTGCTTTGGATCCATTTGGAGCTAAATCCTGTCATATGAGGATGTATGGTCCTGCACCTTCAAGCCAATCTCAAACATATTGGTCAATCTTCCACGGGGAGACTAAGAGGAGACTTGAGGCCTCACCACTCTACAATCTAGAGTACTTTAGAACTCAGTCTATCACTTATTGCTCCAATCTGATGGAAGGGCATGAATAAAATTAAAGTAAATAAAAATTAATATCATACTAGAGTGGAGGTGAATCCATAATGGATAAACCCTATGCGATATAATACAACCTCGAAGGTAGAGATACTGAGATCAAATGACACCATAGAAAAGAGAGAGTGGAGGAAATGGAGAATAAATAATGTGGTGATTTCCTTTCAACTCTCAAACACACTTTCTGACATATATAGAGATTCCATTCTCCTCTTCCAAAGTAAAAAGGCATTTTTCATCTCGTAGTAAATACGAGTTGTCTACTAGACTTAATTCTTGACATCACTTGCACTATTTTAAGCTTTAACCTTTACCATGAAGACGTCCTATGCAACTCAAAAAAAAAATCGGTAAATTTGTACAAGGAAGGAAAACTCAAGCTGCTTGTGGAACTTCATACATTGATTAAGCCAAAAAAATTGTACAGATCACTAGGATTTTCCCAATGGTTCTTTAGCATGACTTTAAACTTTTCATAATTTTCTCACAATTTTACCAAGAAAGACACATTTTGAAAAAATAGAAGACCATTAAATCTTCTTCAAATAGGACTGTCTAGCTAGCTGGAAGAGAAATTATTGAACTTTATGAGGCTTGATTGAACATCATTACACCTACATAAAGACAACAGATAGGACCTTTCAAATCTACCTAGGCCCTGCCCTTATTGTATGCCACACCCCTCTTTATATCTAGATTAAGAGGGCCAGTAGAGAACATTCAAATTCATAGACCACATCATTAATATAGATTGATTAGGGAAGATAAGAAAAATTGTTGGGAAATTCAACTATCTTAAGAATTTGAAACAATAGAGTTGTATTCACAAAGGACAAAGCAGGGGGAAACCAACCATTCAACAAGCACCAAGCTCTAATGCATCCACTAGACCAAACATATCAACCAATCATACATGACCTTGACAACCAACGACACATCTTCCATATCATCCCTCAATTTGAACCTATCACTTTGAAATATTTTCTCTCCCTTGGTGTTAAGACTTTCATAGAATTTGTAACAAAGCACTATCTCTTATGATTTATGTAAGTGTCGACAATTTCCAAAACTCGATGTTCCTTTTTATAAATTATTTTGAGAAACACACTATGAGGTGGCAAGCTGCACCACATAATAGAGTTCCTACAGTTTATATGCCAAGTTTGAGATGTAAGTACTTTTCAAATGCCACCCAATGCTTTCACTTCACCCATCCCTATTTGACATACCATTCTAGTGGCCTGGACCACACATATGGACACTAGTGGATGGCTTAATAATGGTGAAGCCTAATTGTTCTACGTTTTGACATTTTTCGTTGGAATTCAACTATAGAATTTTGATCAAGATTCTGATTTTTCATTGTTTAAAATGTGATTTTTAATGCATAAATGGATTCAACACTCTGAAATACCTGAGGCACTCATATTGGTGTAGTGTACCAACCCATTCTCCCTCCAAGGTTTGGAAACTTCTCAATGTTTTTGCAAAATTCTTGGTTTTGGCATTTCATCAAACAATTTGACTATGTGCTCTGTTTATTTTATTATGGGTTTCAACTTATATTTTGGTGTTTTTTACATGTAATGCGATTGAAAATACAAGATAAATAAAATAAAATTATAATATAAAAACACAACAAAAATTTGCACAAAGATAATGGCCAATTCTTTGTTATAAACCAATGCATTACAAGTTGTCCTCTTTTTTTTTTGTATGGATGTGGAAATATGGGCTATTGTAGATGACTTTATTGGTCCAAATCACACCCAAACTTAGACTAAAGTTGCGTTCTTGTATAATCTACCACTTTATAGCCCTAAAACACAAGTATGTTCCTCCCACAATAGGTACCTTAGTTCTATTTTAAAATAATGAGAAGTATGGGTTGATTTCCACTCTATTTCAAACTTCCACGACCCTCCAAATTCTGCTTTAGCCATCATCTCATGAAATATTATTGATACCAGTTGGTGCAACCCTATCTCTTCTTCAAAGTGCTCCCCTTTTTATGCTAAGGAAACCCCTCTAAATCAATATTATTAATCAGGGACAACTACAGCCTGTAAGTGTGCCCTCCTGCCATAGCAACTCGACCCATATAGGAGGTATAAACCCTGTTAACACTCAGTAAATAACACACAGAGATTCACCCTCTAAAACTTGACTAATACACCTTTCTTAGAGGGAAAACTCAACCCACAATTTATTCTTAGCAACAATAGTCAATACATCCAAGAGAATGTTCCTCTTTTAATGAACTTGTGTGCCATTCTTGATGGGATTTTACCCTTGTAAAACCTCTGTAATGAATCCCAGAGATTTCTCAGAGACTTATGCCCTCTAAGCCAATGAGAACCAGTCCACACTAAATTATTTTTCTCAATATTTCCTTCAGCAATTGTTGGGGACTAACACCCTCAATTTAGCCTCCAATATCCCTTGCCACAATACATTTCAACCCTTATTTTACCCTAGGGAATTTTAGACACCAATAGAAGGATAAGTGAACCCAAAAATCTTCAGAACTTCACTATTCAAATATGCAATTACAAATTTATCTCATGGCATAGTTATATGTGGAAGAATTCAAGAGATTAGTACCTTAGTGAGTCCCAAATCCTCCCCAGCCTGCATCAATGTCAAATTTCTCTTCCACGACAATGCACCCAATGGTGAAACCTATATGATCTCACTCCAATATAGCTAGGGTGGGTTTCTCACCACCAAATCAGTCATTATGATGGATGCATGTGATGAAATAAAAGTAGAGACCTTTCTTCTTGCTGCTGATGAGCATTCTAGGGGATTCTTGGATGAAGTTGATCTTGATCTGCCTTCTGAAATCAAAGAGACACTTTCTACCTATTCTGATTTGATGGACAAAACCCATAATGCTCATGAAACTAAAAATGAACATGCAAGGCAATAAGAATTGATGAACTCGGTCTTGAAGAAGGTGCCTCAAACTCTAATATGGCTAGTATTTCTGGCAGAGTGTTGAGAAAATGATCTCCGACATTGAATTTAATAGTCACAAGTCCCATTTTTTGTATGTTAATGACTTCCTAATTTATGATACAGTGGAAAAGGTGATATAGAAGCAGCGTATTAAGTTTCAAGGAACATTCTCTCACTCCCTTAATGATGAAGGAATTGAAACCATTACTTGAAATTAGAAAACAACAGATTCAAGTCATACGGTGCATTTTGAGGGTTCTCCCCTATGTGACAATCATGATCATTATGACAAGGAAATGTGTTCTGATAAGGAAGCCTCCTTGCAAAACTCATTGTATGATAATACAAGTTTGGACTTTGAAAATGAGAGATACACCAATAACATTGATGATAAATCTAGCTATACAAAAGAGTAAGTCTCCGCTAAAGTACAGAAGTGTAGTCCAGATTTCATAAATGATGTTTTCGCTAGCTAGCATGAGAAACATATGTGAATTTATACGTCTAGTTCTAGTTTGACAGACCAGTTCAATGAAAATTCAGCTAACAAAAATCAGAAAAACTTTTATTTTAAAATAAATTTGGAATTGATGTGGAGTTTACAAATTGATGAAGATACTTAGAAACCTATAATTGAAGACACCTTCAAAAAGGACGATGAAAATGCAAGTCCTGTCAAACAAGATGAATTTCCAGAAGCAATAATGGAATCCTAAAACTTCAATTAAACCTTCATTTGGTGACTGATGAAATCTACACTAAGCCCTCAATTCCACTATTTATCTACACATTTCAATAGTTACGAAATCTGAAGTGAAATCAAACTTTATAGTACAATCTATGATTCATAAAGTCATATTTATTTTGATTTTAAAAAAATTCCCAAAACATAAATTAAACCTTCGTTTAGTCATTGATGAAATCTACATTAATCCCTCAATTCCACTACTTATCTACACATTTCAATAGTTACGAAATCTGAAGTGCAATCAAACTTTATAGTACAATCCATGATTCACAAAGTCATCTTTATTTTGATTTTGGAAATATTCTTGAATCAAATGGATAAGAGTTTTGTTCTCAATTTGTTCATCTCATTTTAAAATATTTTCAAAATAAACCATCAATTTAAGTTCAACATTTTGAATCTTTGTGAGGTAAATATAGTTAAATCCAGACACTTATATGTATCTAGGTATTAACACTCCCCAATTAACATTCTCCAACTGTATATCTTTTTTTTTCTAAGAAATATCAAGGCAGATTTACTCTAAAGGATCACATTCGGCTAGTTTATTAGCAGAGCCAATACATTTTTCTTTTTATTGGCTTCCCTGCATCTTGATTTAATCACAGATCTAAACATAAAGAATTGCAGTCCTGAAAACTGTAAGACAAAAATAAAATCACAACATTTAATTTACCTCACTGCATCCTCGTAGCGTACATGTACATTGCTGATAGATATTTTTAAATTTCCAACAACTGTTGCAATAATAGAACCTATCCATGAATTTGTTTCTGATGACTATCACAACAAAAATAATGAGGTTAGTATTAAAATGCCTTGACAGACATATTTCTGAGCATTTTTCCTTGACTAATGACTACAACTTCAAGCTACATAAAATAGTTCTCTAATTTCTGCCATCTTGGGAAAAGGACTCCAATGCCCTTTTGAAATCAAAACAAAAATATTGCCAACACAAAAATTATTACCCACAGTAAAAGTTGAAACATGTGATAACTCAAACAGATCAAAGACCAATACATGTATGTATGTGCATGTGTATTATTCTAAAGGAAAAATCAAAACATTTAATTTACCTCGCTGCATCCTCGTAGCGTACATGTACGTTGCTGATAGATATTTTTAAATTTCCAACCACTGCAATAATATAACCTATCCATGAATTTGTTTCTGATGACTGTCACAACAAAAATAATGAGGTTAGTATTCAAATGCCTTGACAGACATTTTTCTGAGCATTTAAATTTCCAACCACTGCAATAATAAAACCTATCCATGAATTTGTTTCTGATGACTGTCACAACAAAAATAATGAGGTTAGTATTAGAATGCCTTGACAAGCATTTTCTAAGCATTTTTCCTTAAGTAAAGACTACATCTTCAAACTCCACAGAAAATAGTTCTCTAATTTCTGCCATCTTGGAAAAATGACTCCAATGCCCTTTTGAAATCAAAATAAAACCCTTGCAAACACAAAATTATTAGTCACAGTAAAAGTTGGAACATGTGATAATTCAAACACATCAAAGACCAATACATGTTTGTATGTGCAGATGTATTGTTCTAATGGAAAAATTACAACACTTAATTTACCTCACTGCATCCCCGTAGCATACATGTACATTGCTGATAGATATTTTTAAATTTCCAACAACTGTTGCAATAATAAAACCTATACATGAATTTGTTTCTAATGACTCTCACAACAAAAATAGTGAGGTTAGTATTAAAATGCCTTGACAAGAATTTTCTGAGCATTTTTCCTTAACTAAAGACTTCAACTTCAAACTCCATAGAAAATAGTTCTCTAATTTCTTCCATCTTGGAAAAATGACTCCAATGCCCTTCTGAAATCTAAACAAAACTCTTGCCAACACAAAATTATTACTCAGAGTAAAAGTTGAAACATGCGATAACTCAAACATGTCAAAGACCAATACATGTATGTCTGTGCAGGTGTATTGTTCTAAGGGAAAAATCACAAAATTTAATTTACCTCACTCCATCCTCGTAGCGTAGATGTACATTGTTGATAGATATTTTTAAATTTCCAACCACTGTTGCAATAATATAACCTATCCATGAATTTGTTTCTGATGACTGTCACAACAAAAATAATGAGGTTAGTATTGAAATTCCTTGACATACATTTTTCTGAGCATTTTTCCTTAACTAAAGACTATAGCTTCAAGCTCCATATAAAACATTTCTCTAATTTATTCCATCTTGGGAAAATAACTCCAATGCACTTCTGAAATCAAAACAAAACTCTTGCCAACACAAAAATTATTACTCATTGTAAAAGTTGAAGCATGTGATAACTCAAACACCTCAAAGACCAATACATAAACATGTGATAACTCAAACACCTCAAAGACCAATCCATTATATCTGTGTAGGTGTATTGTTCTAAAGGAAAAATAGAACTATTTACCAGGTAAAGAATAGATCACATCCAACAAACTAAATTTTTACTTATAATAGAAGACGACTGAAAAGGTCCCAAAAACAGAAAAAAAAATATGTTCAGATACCATGCATATGAAATTAGAGCAAGCTTGGTTGATTTCCGGATTATGTTGGCTAAGCTTACTCCAAAGTTTGTTTCAGCACTTGAGGAACATGGAGTTGGTCTCACTTTGAATCATATGAACATCCAGATCGAAAAATATGAATTGAATCGAAAGTTTTATACTTAGGTATGATCAACTATCCTGATGAATGAGTCACTCTATCCCCAAAAGGGAAAAGGACTTGTCACTCTAAAAATTTGTACAACATCATACCAAATTCGATGGGTACAAGTTTTGCAATGATAAAACACACCCCTTTTGTACCTACATTAAATCTTCAACACCATGGATAGAAATGGTATTAGACATATTTACACAAAATAAGAAGAGGTTCCCTTACTCTTTTTTGGAATAGATATGATAGAGGTAGCGGCCTATGAATACCCCAATATCAATATATCCAAGTTTTGCATTTTCCTCACGCACAAAGGAAGAAGGTATTACATTTATAAAATATGGAGAATTTATGTTTGGATGTATGTATGGAATAAGATTATGTGGTCATCATGTGCTCTTGAGAGAGGCCCACATACCCAACTAGGAGCATATGTTAGCACTTAAATCTATACATGCAGTTTAAGTCACATGATTCAATAGGGTATGAATCAATTATCGGTTTTAATGGCTGCAGTGTTTCCCCTCGATTCCATTTTTGTTTGTGCTTTCCCTAGTGGGTTTGAACCTGATCGAACAATTGTGAAAAACGTAGGAATGCAGGGGATGTGAGGAAAGATAGTTTTCAATTGAATATATATATATATATATATATATATATATATATATATATATATATATATATATATGATGGTCTCCTATTATCTATTACTAGTGTTGTTGGTATTTATTGAGGACAAAGATTAGAACTTTTTTTGCTATATATATCTTTTTGCTATATATATATATATATATATATATATATATATATATATATATATATATATATATATATAAACCACCCAAAAAGTATGCAGAAAAGTACAAAGAAATAGGCATATTGAATGCATACCTCTTGTTCCATCACTGAACGCTTTGGAAACATGTAGTGGAGTTTTCTTCAATCCATCTCGGTTCACATTTTTGCCCTAACTCCTTCAACAACACCATCACAACAGCCACAATGGTGGGGTTCGAATCAAATCCCTCGTATTCGTCTGTGCTTGCATCTGGGTATGGTTTGAGGTCGAAATCGATTGTAAGAGTCATGGGTTCAATCGGCCTCTCCCTCCCCCTGCCCCTCACATTGGTGGAGGAAATTTCATCCCCCAAATGGATAGAAAAACGTTTTGGGTTATGGAAATCCAAAGTAGAAAGGACTATAAAACAAGCAAGGCAGAGATATGACCCACTTGCAATGGTCTTCTCATACACACAAGCTCTTGAACCTGGAGCATGTAAGAGAAATAATATTAGAGTGATAATATTAAAAAAAATCATCATAAGAGAAATAATATTAGAGTGATAATATTTTAAAAATTTAGTCATAAGAGAAATAATAGTAGAGCAATGTAATACTTAAAAAATTTATTCATAGTGATTTACATACTTTGATATAAAATAAATTCTAAAAACGTTAATTTTAAAAATATATTTTGTATTTATCACAATAATTTATGTTAGTAATGGTGGGATAATTTTATTTTTTATTTTTTAAAGGAACTTTTTTTTGACATGCACCTTATCCAGCAAAAAATATTTTAATATATACTTTTGAAGTAATATAAATCATCTTATGGCTATCCTTAAAAGAATTATCACCCATAGCCTTAGTGATGGTGTAAGGCTCATATCAAAGTGGTATGAGCTTCTTATGGGAGTTTGTCAACTGCCCATTATGCAAGTCAAACCATAACTCGTCACCAACCTTAAACTTATGTGGAACCCAATGGATTGTGTATCTACTTGTACTTGGAGTTGGTAACTTTCTACAAAATATCATGAAATCATTGTTGAATTTTTTGGATACGTTCCTCAAAACTAGTTTCTTTACTTACCTCATTCCAAGTATAGGAGGTCTCTTCATGCGTCATACCATGAATATAGCTACATCAATTTGTGTTAATTGTTGGGACACCAAGCATGCCTGAAAAGGCTTGTGGCCAATAGAAATGTGAAGAGCTATGTCGAACTTATGTTGAAAATATGGAAGGATTTCAACACGTGTATGTGGATGCTCGCAATTGTATACTCTAAAGACATCTATAATAATCCTACTGACTACTGCTTTTTATTTATCAATCTAGGGATGGAAGGTAGTAGGTTTGATCAAGCTTGATGTCTATCATGGACCAAAGGTTAAAACAAAAAATACTAAGGAACCTACTATCCCTATCAAGAAATATGGTATTTGGAAACCCAAAGTGAACTAAAATATGCTCGAAGAAGAACTTATGAGTGGATTTTGTTGCGACAATCTTCTTACAAGGTGCCAAAATTCCCATCCTAAGGAAGAAATCAACAACAACAAAAACACATCCATTACCATGCTTGGTTGAGGGAAAACATGACATAAAATCCAGGGGCACTAACTCCCAAGGATTATCTAGAGTAGGCAAAGGCCTACAATTGGTGTGGATGGCCATTTCCTTTGGTAGAATATAATTCTTCCACTAATTACAGGCTTCGGCAATAGAATGCAGCTCGTTGTCATAGGTTGGCTATCTATGAAACCCATCATAGAGTGTTTGGCTATGATAGACCATTGAATGTTTGTGTTGTATGGGAACTACATCAACAACATGAATTATTTGCTCATAAAGTCCTTGTTGTGTAGCCATTCATCGAATAATGGTGTTGGAGATAATATTGTTTCCATAAAGAAGAGAACCAAAAATAGGCTCATGAACACCATCAATATCTATTGGAGGTGTTTCAATTAATTCAATAATCAATACAAAAGTTGTGGTCAATAGGATATGGATCATCAACATGTTGAACGATCCAATGTAAAGATGGTTTTTAGTTCTAGTGATCTAGTCACATAAAAGACCCCATAAATTTGTGCTTTGGGATACCCCCAAGATTCAATAAGTAATCCAAAGTGAGAGGATCCGTTGATAAGGTGACAGTGCCAACAACCATGAGTTGACCCAAAGTGACACCTTGTGAGTCTTGCACAACTAGGTTGCCAATTTGAGCATCAAAAGGAGGCACAATTGCACAAGTGGCAACATCTCACATTTAGGGAACTTGCCCACAAATATTTATGTGTTTTTCCATTGAGGGTAACTTTAACATTTCCCAAGGCACAAATCACATATTTGGAGGAATTTTGGATAACTTGTCACATTCCACTAGCTTCATGCATGAAGCAGTGCTCCCATCCTTTAAGAAGATTTTGGAGGATTTCATGGCATAGTCAAGGGTCACATGTATAAAAGAAGAACGCCATAGTCAAGAATATGAAAATTGGCATTTGTATCACGTGGCATAAAGCAGAAGGACATAAGTGAAGAGTACTCCACTTAGAAACATCTAAAAGTTTGTTTATATCCTCTTTCCAAAGAAGAGAAGACAAAAGACCCAAATTTCCAATGGAGGAAGACTAGGGTAAGGGTTACTTTTTCTTTCACATGTTGAGAGATATTCAGGTATTTTAAGGCGTGTTTTGTTCTTGAGTTCACATATTTGGAAGCACAATTGCACAAGTGGAAACATCTCACGTTTGGGGCACTTTCCTATAAATTTTTATGCATGTTTTATATTAAGGGTATCTTTCACATTCCCTAAGGCACAAATCAAATATTTGGAGGTATCTTGGATGACTTGTGACATTTCACTATCTTCACACATGAAGAGGAGTTCCCATCATTTAAGAATGTTTTGGAGGGTTTTCATGGCATAGTCAAGGGTCACATTTACAAAAGAAGAACACCCAAGTCAAGAATATGTAAACTATGTTTCCAAGGTATTGATAGACGTGCCAGGTGCTATGGCATGTCAAGATTTAAACCATGTTGGTAAGGGATTGTTAGATGTGCCAGGTGCTATGGAATGTCAAGATGCAAACTGTGTTTCTTATTTGTTTTATGGCCATGGTTGGATGTGAGCATTGACTTGGTAACTTGTAACTTGTTAAGTGGGATAAGTTGAAATTGGACATGAGTAGCCTAAGATGAGTTATATTCAGTTCTTAGGTGAACAAGGCATAGTCTAGTTGTAGTAGTTGTAACTTGGTTGGGTTTTTATAGTTGAGGTAAGACTTGGTTGGGTTCCCAAGTCCCAAAAAAAGTAAGGGTAGTTGTGAGGGAATGATAATTAAGGAGTGTCAGGGCATGCCAAGGAATGCAAAGGCGTACTAACACATTCCAGACAATGTCAATGCATGTGAGGAGTGTTAGGGAGTGTGAAAACATCACAAGGGTGAACTAGGTCAAAATGCATGGAAATGAACGAATAAGAGTGTGTGTGAAGGAGTGTCAATGAATTCCAAGTGTCTCAAGGATAAAGTGTGTTAGGAGAAGGTTGAAACAAGACTTGTAGGAGGCAATCCTATAGTTATAACAAGGGGTTGGATAAAGCAATTTCAAACAAAGGGAGACTTTGGGTTAGGCACAACATTATTTTTCCAATGAATTGGTTGGGTTCCCAAGTCACAGAAAAAGTAAGGCTATCTACGAGGGAATGATAGCTAGGGAGTACCAAGGTGTGCTGGGGAATTTCAGGAAGTACTAACAAATGCTAGATAGTTCCAAGGCATGATAGGCATGCCAAGAAGTGCTAGGTGCCATGGTGTGGCATGAACAAATGTTAGGGAGTGTGAGGGTGAAGTGATAGGGAAACACAAGGAAGAGCTAGTTTCAAATGCATGGAAATGAAATGTCTGTGAGCTCTAGGTGTTTTAAGGAGGGAGTGATAAGGTATGATAGGTAGTACGAAGGCATGCTAGAATGCTAGCGAAGCATACCAAGATGTGTCAATTGCCAAGGTGTTCCAATGCGTGCTAAGGAGTGTTAGGGAGTACCAGGGAAACACAAGGGAGCACTAGGTCAAAATGCATGGAAATGAATGAATAAGAGTGTGTGACAGGGAGTGTTAGCGAGTTCTAGGTGTGTTAAGGAGGGAGTGACATGGTATGCTAGGCAATGCTAATTCATGCTAGAGTGCCAGGGAGGCATGCATTCAATATGTGCCATGTGCCAGGTTGTGCCAACATGTGCTACAAAGTGTTAGGGAGTGTCAGGGAAACACAAGGGAGCACTAGGTCAAAATGCATGGAAATGAATGAATAAGAGTGTGTGATAGGGAGTGTCAGTGAGTTCCAAGTGTTCTAAGGAGGGAGTGACATGGTATGCTAAGAAACGTTAAGTCATGTTAGAGTGATAGGGTGACATGTGGCCAAGATGTGCAAGGTGCTAAGCTATGCCAACATGTGCTAGGAAGTGTTAGGGAGCGCCAAGGAAACACAAGGGAGCACTAGGTCAAATTAATGCATAAAAATGAATAAATAGGAGATTGTGATAGGAAGTGTCAGTGAGTTACAGGTGTGCTAAGGAGGGAGTGAAAAGGTATGCTAGGCAGTTCTAAGGCATGCTAGAGGTTGGGGAAACATGCTAAGATGTGCCAAGTGCCAGGATGTGCCAATGCATGCCAGGGAGTGTTATGCAATGCCAAGGAAACACAAGGGAGCACTAGTTTCAAATGTATGGAAATGAATGAATAAGAGTGGGTGATAAGGAGTGTCAACGAGTTATAGGTGTGCTAAGGAGGGAGTGACAAAGTATGCTAGGTAGTGCAAATGAATGTTAGAGTTCCAATGCAACATGCCAAGATGTCCCAGTTGCTAAAGTGTTCCAATGTGTGCTAGGGACTGTTATGGAGTCCCACATAAACACAAGGGAGAACTAGTTCAAAATGCATGGAAATGAACAAATAAGACTGTGTGATAGGGAGTGTCAGTGAGTTCCAAGTGTGTTAAGGAGGGAGTGATAAGGTTATATTCTAGGTAGTAACAAGACATGCTAGAGTTCCAGGGCATGTCAAGGAGTTCTGGGGTGTGCTAGGGAGTGCCAAAGCATGCCAAGGAATGCATGGGATGCTAACACATGCCACATAGTGCCAAGGGATTGTTAGACTTCCTAGGTGTTATGGCATGTCAAGATGTAAACTATGTTGCTTAGTCATTTTATGGCCAGAGTTGGATGTGGGCCTTGACTTGGTAACTTGTTAAGTGGGATGAGTTGATATTGGACATGAGAAGCCTAAGATGAGTTATAGGTAGTTCTTACGTGAACAAGGCATAGTCTAGTTTTAGTAACTATAACTTGGTCAAGTTGTTGTAGTCAACATAGGACTTGGTTGGGTTCCCATGTGTTACACAACATTTTGTCACTATACCTTTACTCCCCGTTCCTCGATCTTAGAGGACCTATATAGTGAAATATATATGCTTTCCAATCATGAAGAGCATGCCTTTACATCCCTCTTCATGTGCGTAACATTATGCTCTTGCATCATTTCCCAAGAATCTTCCTTCAATCCCAGTTTTCAAGATCAACACTAGTGCTCAGTTCCTTCCCCGCGCCGATTTCCAGAGTTTGAAACCAAGCCTAGTGTTGAACGGTGCAAGTGAGCCCTTCATCACTCGCGTCGACCCTCTTTTGGCAAGTTTTTAAAAATATAGTCAAAGCTTCTAGGTCTAGAAGCTTTGTGAAGAGAAGTCTGGTAAATGGTTGGGTTGGATAGAGATGAGAGAGTCTGTTTGGGCTCCTTTTCCCTATTAAGATGGAACAAACCAAAGAGATAAGCCCTCTCCCATCATAAGAGGAACCATCTCCCCTCCATTAAAGCTATATAAACTCCTCCTTTTCCAAGCTGAACTAGTCCTTTTAGAGCTTGAATAACCAACAAGATATCTATAGATTTAGCCTTCTAGTTTATGTTTGTGAAGGGAGAATAGTGTGTTTGGTTTGGTTTGGAACTAAAGGGAAGAAGCCTTAAACTTCCAATCTTGAGGCTAACCATGAGATGCTAGCAATGGTGTTGGAACCCGGATACATCAGAGGAGGCCTGCAACATCAAGGCTTTGGTTGTATTTCCTTCTGAGTTTTATATGAATACAACTAATGGTTTATTTCCTACATTGAGTGTCATATTACATTTGATGGCTTAAGATTCCTTGAATTTTAAGTAGATTGAATGCGACTGTATGCTATCACGTTTGTTGTTCTCTCTTGTGTATTTGTTTCAGGTATTTGAACGGAAAGAATGAAAGGAAGTTGGAGAAAAGGAGTGAGATCAACATCAAGCAGACTAGCATTCTAAGAGGTAGGCCCTCTTATTCGATTCTAGTCTAAGGAAGTTTACATTAGGTTGTTCTATTTGCGACTAGACCCACTCTTTGGCTAGAGGGATCACCTCTGTTCGCAGAGGATATTTACCTACTCCAAAAATTGGCGACTCCACTGGGGAGCCATCCCTCTCTTTTGATTGTTTTTCATTTCGTGGTTTGTGTGAACTTTTGTTGTATCACCCTTTCCCTTTGGTTTTTTGTGCTTTTCCTAGTTTACTGCTTTGGTTCTGAAATTTAGAGTGACAGGTCTGGTTTTGATATTTGAAAATTTTTATTTTTTCTTTTAAATCCTCGATCTACGTGTTTTATTTTCTGACATTCACGCCGAACAGTGAAAATTGCTCTTAAACGGTCATGTTGTACCCTGTTGTGGCGCTTGTTGTCAGTTGGAAAATCGCGCCGATTCCTATAGGTGAAGATTAGGGTTTCTCGTGAATCACAACTAGTGTGTCTTGCCCTCATAATTTCTGCCTCTTAACCTGTTTTCCTTTGTTCTCCCTGGCTAGAAAGCTTCATTAGCTTGTTTTGTGTGCTTGTTTGGTTTGAGATTTCCTTACTTGATTTTTTGAGTCTTTGGATGGTTTGTGGCCCTAGGACATCTAGGTCATTGTCCATTCAGTTGTTTGTGTGCTCAACGAGTCAAGTGGTTGGTTATCTGCTCCATGCATTTTATGTTTTAGTCCTTTTATTGCTTTGGTTTCAATTGAACAAGTTTGAAAAGTTTTGTTTGATCTTCTCTTCGTTGAATGTCTCTTTTCAAGCATAATTACAATTGCTCGTGTTCTTTCTATTGAGTCTTTGCATGATTGGTTTGGAAAGAGTTCTATTTTTCGTGCTTTTCATATGATTGATGTTGATTGTTTGAAATTTTTTCATTGAAGTGTTTATGTGAAAGATTCATTTTATCATTCCATTGAAAAATACATCATTCTAGTTTGTTGAATCGATATGTTGCATTAAGTAGCATCATTAAAAGCTAGAATTGCATCATCATTTACATTCAAAATGAAATGAACTTCTTTTACAATTGAAAGGACTAGTTGAAGTGCATTTGATAGGAAGATAGGAAGTGGAAAGATTTTTCATTATTTTGTTTTTAAAAAGCGAAGTAGTGAAGAGTCATCTTGCTTTCAGTTGCTTGTTTGTTGCATTGATTGTTTTCTCTACTCTCATTAGTGTAAACATTCATCGAATTGAAAGGGTTTTGTCTCATTTAGCTGCATATAGGAGTTTTTCAAGTCATGTTGACAGGGCCTGAAAACTGAGACATAATTTCAAGATAAATTTTAAATGTATTCAATTAGCCTAAAGCGCATTTGAAACTTAACGCTCACATTTTAGAGGTCTAGGTTAGAGACGTGTTCCGACGTCATTAAACCTAGCAGTTGTCATTCACTTCGGCACTAGATATCGCTAGTACGGACTTGTGCTCCCCGTACCGTCGTGTATATAAAGGGAGACCCCACTAGGTTTGCAATCCTTTATCCGAAGGAAGCTGAGTTTGCCGCCTTGTAAACGTGATACACCGAACACATCAATCAGGGAGATTGACTGCCCATACTTGTTAGTTCATTGGGAGGTATTCTGCAGTTCACAGTTACCTGGTAATCCTTTTTCCTAGATTATCTTGAGCAGTCATTTTGGTCTTTTTGAATCTTTAAATTTAAAAGATCATCGAGCACTTTTCCTTTTCATCTCGTTCAAACCAAAAGTGACTAGAGTCATCTTTTCCTTTTTCTCGACTCTTAAAACATGAAAATGCATCAGTCTATTTCAACATCTTAATTTTTTTTGACAATGATCACATCACATTCCTGATAGTCTTATTCTGGACCACATCGTGAGTATACCTTTAATATATTTTGAATAAGCCTTGAAATTAATCTCTTTTCTCTTGTTGTTTGAGACAAAGTCATCATGGCAGAACCATCAGGTTTGCCTAGTTCCTCTTCCACTCCTCCATCTGAAAGATCATCTGAGGAGCCTCTTCCTGAACTCTTGCAGTCACTCGAGGATCAAGGTGTTGAACTTGGAATTGTTCTGAGTATTCAACCTTTTTCATCTCGTCCTCCCCCATCAGATACTGGGTCACCTTACGAATCTAGCCTAGAATCTCCGGATAATCCTATCCAGACTCCTGAGAGTCTGCCGACTCCTGAAGGTCAGCAAGGACTGGTTGTTTACCCTCTGAATCCTTTGTTCGATCCTGTTGTGATATCACCACAGCATCTGTACAATTTGTACGATCAACCGGGTATTCCTTTGGAATTATCCCCTTGAACATCTTCGGTTGTCCGTCGTCGTTTGTTTCCACCCATGGAATCAAAAGGCAAGATTCCAGTCTCCTCTTCGGGTCACTCAAAGGTTTCTGCTACACACACTCCTCACGTAGTTGATGAACAGGGATATCAACTCCCTCTTGAAGGTTTCCCTTACATGGGAAGCATTTCGACCATCGTTTACCCTGAGTATAGTGGGCCTTCATTGCCACATGGTTATACCTATCTAGCTTAGTTGGTGTTGGGAACTTCTAGTGCCTCATCGTTATGTCACAACCCTATGTGGTTGTCTAGCTCGATGCCTACCTCAGGTCCATTCTTTCAAAACCTGACCTCTCAACCGATTGTGCATACTGCAGTCACTTCAGTTCTGGTGCAACCCACCATTCTAAATCCACTCGTTTCGTCATTTCAACTGACTCTTCCATTCAATTGACAGTCTTGAGTCAAATCTCTATAAGTTCTTTGACCCCTCCAGTAAGTGGACAAGTTGTACCACTGCCTGGGGGGAAAGATCCAAATATCTCCATGATGTCTGGTGCAACCAATGTGAGTGGCTCACAAACTCACATGGTTGGAATGAATCAGCCCTCTTACAGTGCTATTCTGAACCCTATTGGTCCTTCTGGATCAAGTAATGTCCAATACCAGCAACCAAACCCTGCTGGTTCATTTAGGTCAAGTAACATCCAGTACTAGTAGCCATATGTGGCTCAGGTTCCATTCTAACCTCCTTATGTTCCATATGGCTCATAAGCGATGGTAAATTAGCCTTACGTCCCTCAAGCTAGACCTTATGTTCATCCTGGCCCATCCTTCGTGCCTGGTGGAAATGACCAGATCCAATTCGGGAACTTTCAGTACCCTCAAGGTATCGCTCCAGGAACTATCCAAGTACCCTTTCTGTAGCAAGGGAAACCCTTGCAGTAGCAAGGGAAACCCTTTCAGTAGCAAGGGAAACCCTTGTAGCAGCAAGGGAAACCCTTGCAGCAGCAAGGGAAACCCTTGCAGTAGCAAGGGAAACCTTCGCAACAATAAGGGCCATCCTTGCAGCAGAAAGGGTAGACAGTGTAGTAGCAAGGACAACTACAACAACTGTAGGGGCAACCCTTGCAACAGTCACAACAAACTTTGCAGCTGCAAACGTAGTTTGTTCACCAATCTTCTCAACCTATGTCCTTGCAAGATCAACCTCTACAGCCACAGGGATAAACTTTACAGCAGCAAGGCCAACCCTTGCAGCACCAAGGTCAGCTTGGGCAGCAACAACCCTTGTACTCATATCAATAGGGTCAGCCTTTGCACGTTCAAGGTCAAAACCTGCAACAACAGGTTCAAAATCCTTATGTCCAAGGGAAACAGGTTCACAATCCTTATGTCCAAGGGAAACAGGTGAAAAATCCTTATGTCCAAAGGCAGTAGGTTCAAAACCCTTATGTCTAGGGGCAGCAGGTGCCAAATCTGTATGTCCAAGGTCAACAGGCTCAACAACCTTTTAACTTGTATGTTGGTTATCAGCAGCCTATGGTTGGACAATATCAAGGCTACCCAGGCTATAATCCTCCCTACAGGCAAGGTAAGCTACAGTGGGGGAAAAATTAGATGCCATATGGACAAAATCCTTACCAACAAGGATGGGTTTTACAGTTGAGGCCTGCTCAGAGGCCCCAAATGTATTTTAATATGCAATTGCCATTCTTGGCCACATTGGAGCTGCCAGATGTTTCTAGACTCACGAATGATCCCATTCTTCATTTGCCATACTGTCCTCCAGTTCTGTCCAATATTCTGAGCAATTTTCCAAAGTTTGAGGGAGAAGCAAAGGAGGATCCACAAGCCCACGTGATGACATATCACCTTTGGTGCTCCTCCAATTCATACGTTGATGATTCCATTCATCTCCGACTTTTTCAACGAACTCTCATAGGTGTTGCAGCCAAGTGGTACATCGAATTGCCTTGAGGTACCTACAATGACTTCAACACTCTTGCTATGGATTTCCTCACACATTTTCAACTATTAGTTCACTATGAAATTGGCACCCATTTGCTTACATCCCTTAAGCAAGACACTGTGACCCATATCTCTGATCACATCCATGAATGGAGGCATTGGCGTCGCTTGATCAAGTTTGAAATTGTTGATCAGTTGTTGACAGAATGGTTTACCAAGTCATTCGTCAGCAAAATTGCTGAGGACATAGCTATGGGTGGTTGTGTCACTGAGGAGCAAGCCATCACTCGTGCCCAGTATTTATACCTTGTCTACTTGTAATCTAGCACATTATATGATATGTTACCCAATGCTCCATGACCATCATCTAATCTAACAACATCGATGTCTCTGTATACCCCACCTATTGATGGAGTGATTGGTTTCGTGTCTCATAGCCCTGCGAAATCTTCTTCCAAGAAAAAGGCGGTCTCAAACACTAGTTCCATTGATCCCTCTCGAAATTCACATGGTCTTGGTAAAACCTCTAAGGTTCACGCTGTCCAATCTACTGCAGTGGACAAATCCTCTAAAGGTAAAAAGAAAGGAAAAGGAAAGGCCAAAGCTGATGCCCCAAAATAGGGCCCTCCTAAGTCATCTGCTGGTGATGCTTCTCAAAGGAAGCCCAAGTATCCATGCCTCATCTGTGAGGAGGATCACTATACTAAAGATTGTCCCCGACAGTCTGAAGTTAGTCGCTTGCTCAAAGGGACCCCAGTTGTCTTGAAATAGCCCCTTCTATCCCAGCAAACCCAAATGATAGACCAACCTCAGTATTTCGCTTCCTCAAGTTCCCAAGTGTTTATGATGAGTACGCCTATAAATGTGGCTACCAGATCGAAAGATTATCAAACACCTATGTCGACAACAGGGAAAGAGAAAGAAGGTGCCCCTTCCTCCTCTATCCCATCTACCTCTGGTCCTCTCCATATAGAGAAACCTAATCTTGATTCCTCTATTCGACCACCCTCTCGGGGTGTGTTGTGAAAGTCCTCGTATAATTCGAATGCTTGAGTTGCTTAACATTATAACATTGTTGAGGATTTGGCTCAAGTGCCATCAGCTATGTCTGCTCTCGAGGTCCTTCAAAGCTGTCCTTCTTAGTGGAAAGTGTTGCTGTCGGCTATTGGAGGTATTGATCCATCTGATTCCAATCTCATTTGTTTTGATCTAGAAAACCATGTTCCACGCTTACCTCATCAGATTGCCTTCCTCATTCAGGTCATCATTAATGAGAAGACAATTCACAGGACCGTCATTGATGAAGGTGCTTCCACCTGCATCATGTCTGTCTCTTGTTGGAAGGCAATTGGTTCTCCTACCTTGAACCAATCACCTAACACTTTGGAAGCCTTTGATGGGTGTGATTCTCGACCATTTAGTGTCCTTCCTAATCTTTCCATTACTTTGGAAGGCAAGATAGTACATGTCAAAGTAGAAATTGTGGATGCAAATATTAATTATAATATTCTACTCAGACGGAGTTGGACCCATGCTATGCATGTTGTGGCCTCTTCTCTATTCTGCATGCTCTGTTTTCCCCATCAAGGGAAAATTGTCATGGTCAACCAGTTGTCTTTCTTTGCTTCTTCTTCCTCGGATGGCAATGTTCCTTACGTGAAGCATACTGGTGCTCCTTATGAGAGTGTGGGGGATGGACTTTTTAAAGATCCCGCCTTGATGGGTATTTTTCCTCTCCCACCTCCGCATGTTGCCTCAGTCAACATGATCTCGATTAAGTCTGATCCTTGGGTCATTCCCTCTCCTGATCTTGTTGATACATGGGGTGATATCATGCCATTAAGCCATGCCGAGATCAATTATGTGGAGATTTTTTTGGCTTCAGCTTTGGTACCTACTGATCATATTGTTTCGAGTACGTCTCTTGACATATTCTCAATCCCCGTGGCTTGGTTCTTCAGATTATCCCGATCCCTTAACCGAGACTTTTCCTTCTGACAAAAGTATCATGGAAATCATATCTCTGGAGGAAGAACATGGAATGATACTCATTATCGTTCCTCGTTCTTACCTGGCCTAGCGGTCATGTCTACCTGTCTTGAGAATTACTCTTCTCATTTCCCGACCCAACCACTTCAAACGCCTACTTTGACTCATGAAGTTTAGTCGGAAGGAAACTTGGGTAGTATTACCCAAACAATGCCCATTAACATTTTTGTTAAACTGGGTATCGTTGAAAACTTTCATATTGGGGTGACTTGTTCTCCTGATGAGATCAAGCTCTATGCTCGTCTTTTTCAAGAGTTTGGAGACGTTTTTGCATGGTCGTATGAAGAGATGTCTGACATTGACCTATTGTACTGTACAACAACCCCCCATTTCAAAATTTTTATCAAAAAACTTTAAATAGAAATGGGTCCCTTTTTTAAGACTTAGTTAAATTCAATAATTCAACCATAAACGCATGCTTGGATCTAGTGACATAACACATGGAAATTCTTATCAAAAGGTCCAATCCGATAGAAATAATATCCAAAACCTTTTGTTAAAACAAATGTAATATAATATGTCATATCCTTTTTGAGAAGCTCTCATAAGAAAATCTCCGACGTGATAATGCTATTGGAGATCACAAATCGCAAGCTCAACAACGAAGCATCCCAAAGGTCTCTGCCAAACCTCCGATGCGATAATACAATCGCAATCGGCCATTGCAGATACCACGAGACACATAATGAAGCCCTTTGGAAATCGCCGATGCGATCTTGTAAAGGAAAGTGCGCTATGTGATAAAAGACGGTTAAATGTATATTGGCGGGTTTTAAACTTTAAATCAATAATAGACGAAAAACATATGATTTGTTAATTATCTCGCCTCCTCACACCTTATCGCAATCGGAGCAACTTGTGGTAATAGTTTAAGCTATACCTTTGAACCTCCCGATCTGCGATACACGATTTTCGCTAATCGCTGATCGGGAAAGCCAAGTGATCTGCTTTAAGAGATTGTCAGTAAAATGTGCAATGCGACATATCATAATTACATTTAATTATCATGATTGGAAGTTACGGCAATCATTAATACAACAGTTAAGGTTGAATCCTTCGAGGATTTCATCCGTGGTAATATTCCATTTCATATTACTTATCACGCTTGAATTACCATTAAGCTTTGTATTATGCATTGGCTTTGAACGGGTCTGTTTCTCTATTACGTTCTTTTGTTTCCTTTGCAGAACAAGTCTAAGTTGATGAATCCAGCTAAAATGAAAAAGAAAGCAAAGAAAGCTAAGGCCCTTGTCGTAGCTAAAGAAGAACCAGTGAAGAAAGTCCTGATATCAGATACTACCTGCCTTGGTCTAGGCCAAGCTTCATGGGAAAGTATCTACAATTTGTTGGAAGCTGAGGATCCTGAAGAAATCGAGGTGGAAGCAACAGTAGATGGCATGGATAAGTTAGAAAATACTCTTAAAGATTTGGCCTGCTCCTATCTTCATAGAATAGTAGCTCGCGCCAAAGTTTTACCATATAATGACATGGTCAGGTGGGTTATTGAGAGCATCAAAACCACAGACAGAACTTTCTTTACAACTGATGGAAGAATGTTTGGGTCATTCAGAGCAGAAGATATCCAAGCAATGTACCATTTTCCTAAACCAAAGAAGAGATATAACAAAGCATTTTTGGAGGCTTTCGCCAAAGAGAACGCCATCGAATCGGATCCTATCAGACAATGGAGGCATTTTCCAACCAAACACAAGCATGAATCATTAGGTATGTACTCTGTTGATTCGTTGGCCTCTCCTTATTGTTATGCTGGTGCAATGATGTGCAGACTCTTCGAAGTCCATGATTCTACTAAATTTTCTATAGAGATGGTACCATTAATGGAGGCTGCAATTAATGGCTTTATCATGGATTGGGCGACCATCTTGTCTGATAAAATGGCCAACCAGATACTTGACTATATAAAAAGCAGGTTTGTGACTACCTGGGAGATACCCCCGTTTTACATGAGTGCCTATATTATGGACACTATCTGTTTCAATTCCGAATATCCCATTCTAGGATGGAAATGGAATCCATAGGACCCCAACCCCATTCACCTCTATCATAAGGAACTGTGGAAAGCCCATTACAAAAACCAGCTGTATAGAATTTGTCATGGTTTTGTCCTTCCCATGTATTATGCCATATTCAATAAGCCCACTCCTAGGTTATCTAAGGAAGCATCAGTCGACCTAACTACAATTGGTAGTTGGTTTGGAGAAGAGAGATTCACCTACATAAGACTTTTTGGCTGCCTTTCCAACCCACATGTCCTTCCCCTGTATATCCTTGACAAACTGCTAGCCAGAGAATTAGCATATCAAATAACAGTTGAAGGGATGTCAAATAATCTTAGGGATTCTAAAAATCACATGTGGCTGACATTTCCTCTTTGATGCGGTGGTTTTACCCTGCATGATTTCAAACATGCAGCGAAGGAAGCCGAGAAAATAAAGCTGTTAAAGCTCGCAATTATCCCAAAAAGGCAATACGATCCTAGATCGGTTACCTACAATGTTACTTCTCAGGCCAAAATAGCCAAATTTGAACATGAGAAGGATAGCTACGATGATTTTTTTGTTTCCGCAGAAGTATTTTCTCAAGTCAAACATTTGGCCAAAATCAAATTGGGAGTAGAAGGACTAGAGGAATTCTATAAGCTTAGGGCACAGATATTGGAAACACTACCTCTAGACTTATTAAATACAACCTCTATGGTACAACCTCAAGGCCAGAGCGAGGAGAAAATTACTGAGAAGATTCCTGAAATTGAAAAGATTCCTGAGAAGGAGAAGACACCAGAAATAGAGCAAAAGCAGGGAAGAACTAGTGAACCCCTTGATACGGACATTAATATTAATCCCAAGTTAATCAAGGAACGGGAATAGTTTGATTCAATCATTAGCAACCCTAATAAATTCCAAGGGTTCACTACACCAGAAGTGGCTATAGTGCAAAAACCAGAAGTCAACACAGTTCCGATTGTAGGAACAAGCGGCCCACCCAGGTTTTAGCAAGACATAGAGATTATTCCCAAAAATCCCACTGAGGAGATTGTACTACAAACTAAAGAAATACCACCACTTGATGTCTTCTACAGTCCAAAGCATAGGGCTGTAGTCAAAAGACAGAGGAAGAAGAGGAAAATTGATCAAATTCCTCTTTTGACTCCTCAGGTAGAGATGATGAACGTGGTATGGAAAGCAGAGGTCAATCCCTCCGAAGATTTAACAAAACTATCATAGTATGCGGGAGCTTATACAGCAACGACAATGGATAAGGCCTCAGAGGTTAGCCACCTGATGAGGGAAAAAGATCAGGCAATCATCCAACTAGAGGCACAATCGGCAGGACAACAACAAAAGATAGATCAGCTTGAGCAGCAATTGATAGAACAGAGGCAGCTAAATTAACAATTAAAAGAGCAATTAAAACTAGAAAAGCAGAGGATTGATGAACAGACCTCCATAAATAACAAGAGTTGTCTCAGGAGTTGAGCAAACTACAGTTGTTGAGTGAGCAGGAGAAGAAATCAAAAGAAGAACAAATCGCACAAATGAAAGACCAGATAGAACGGTTCAAAGGATATCCACAGGTAAATGAATTCAGAACAGAAGCCCTGGAAATAACCAAGGCTTTGTCCCGAAAATTGGATATTCTATGTCATAATATATCATTGGCCGCCCCCTTATGTGATATCTTTGCATCTATGATTGAAAAATCAGTGGATGCTAGGCTTGAATTAGATAAGGCAGATGAAAAATTAACCAATTTTCTATCATGGCAAGATTCAAAAGAAGGAAAAGCTACCAATCTGCCAAGAATACAAGAATCACATAAGGAAATCTTGTTTTCTGAATGGGAGTCTCAATTAATGAAAGCTGAAAGAGCCACGTCCAGATGCAGAGCTGCAACAAATAATCTGGTCGAATTGATAAACAATAGTTTGCATATGTCTAATCTGATTACAGATTACTCTCCAGGTAAACTCCCAAAGGTAAAATTGTTGGAACAACATTGGAAACAAGAGCTGACACAAAGGGAAAAATTAATTGGAGGAATCCAAAGCCTGACATGGGAAATGTTCTGGTTTTTCCTTGTCAAACCACCCAGTCAACAGATGGCAATGAAGTGTCTCTCAGATGCAATCAACTACATGGTCTCCGAACTCTCCGACACCACCTATACAACTTAGCTACACTCTAGGACTAGTCAGCCACTAGAAATCCAGCCTATGCTCGCCATCTGTCAACTACAATCACAGGAAAAGAAGCCGATACAGTGAATCCATTTGACCGCCATAGTACTGCTATTTTCAGGATAAATCCCAGATTTATGTGTCTTTAGTTATACTAGTGCATAGTGATTTTCATTCATAGTTTGTTGTCATTATTAGTATTTAAAGACCCTTTCATGTTTTTAGAAAGGGTCCGCAATTTTGTATTAAAACTTAACTCGGAAGTTGCACTACTGTACTTCTGATATATATTTTTTTTATAAAAGACTGGACCAAAGTTCTGCATTTTGACAAAGAGGCTCTTATGAGATTTTCACTATTGCGTCTTTTGAAGGCATTCCCAAATTAGAAAGAAGAATTTGAATGTTGTTTACATCGGGAGAATCCAAATGCATATGGTACTATTATCTCTGCTTTTGTATTATTTCTCTATGTGAATGAGCATTTATCAACTTTGCTATTATTGATATGTATATATGTTTTAAAAAAAAAGCAATCCTTTAATTTGTCACTTTTTAATGTTTCAGAATTGTTATCTTTTGAATATATATGTCAGTGATATATTATGATCAATGAGATAATGTTTTTATTATTACTTTGTTTAATTAATTAAACAAAGTAATCATAATATGAATGCAAATTTCTATTTTATGAATATGTCATCTTTATGGCTATTTGTTAATAAAAACAATCAAGACTCGCGTTGTTAGAAGAACACCCGAGATAGATTAGTTATCTTTATATATTTTTTCACTGTAGAGTAATGCACTTATCACCCTCGTTATACATTACAAACCAATCAACCATAAACTCATATATCACTGGGAAACTTGTCCCATTACATCCAGTCGGAGCCACCACACCAAACGAAAAAGGAGCTGCACTAAGGTCCGGACCGGGTGGTTTTCCCCAATGTTGATGCAACGATTTTAGAGGCATCAACATGAACCAAGTATAGTCATGCACGAGATTCTGACTTATCCCAACGCGAATCTCGTTCGACAACAACTTCGTCCAGTGCACCCTAGAAAAGCGGTCGCCATTAAAGGGAAGTTGAAAAACTTCTTAAAGATGGATTTATTTATCCTATCCTTCTGACAGATTGGGTGTCAAATATCGTACCAGTAACTAAGAAGCAGTGCACCATTCGGGTCTGTGTTGATTACCGTGACCTTAATCGTACCTATCCAAAGGATAATTACCCCACTCCTTTTATAGACTAGATCATTGATGAATGTGCCGGGAGTGAAATTTTCTCTTTTATGGATGGTTTTTCTAGTTATAACTAGATAAAAATTGCACTAGCCAATCAAGATAAGATTGCCTTTATCTGTCCATGGGGGACTTTTGCATATAAAAATCTCCCTTTTGGCCTCTAGAATGTTGGGGAAACTTTTCAAAGAGCGATGTCCTATGCTTTCCATGACATTAAAAACATCATTCAAACTTATTTGGATGATCTTATTACCCATTCACGTAAGCGCCATGACCATCCCAATCATCTTCCACAAATATTTCTTCGTTGTAGACACTATAACATTCGGCTATATCCACATAAGTGTGTCTTCTGCATCGAATCCGGGCGACTGCTCGGTTTTATTGTTTCAAAAGATGGAATTCATCTTGATCCTCTCAAAGTCGAGTCTATTGTTAATCTACCACTTCCCTTATGTTGCATCAATTATAGAGTTTGCAAGGGAAAGCGAATTTACTTTGTCACTTTATGCCTTACTATGTTGAGCTAGCTTCAGGGTTCACTTGGTTGCTTAAGCAAGGAACTCCATTCATTTGGGATGAGGTTGTCCAAAAATCTTTCGATGACTTAAAAATTGTCCTCATTAATGCTCCTTTGCTGCATCCTCTGAACTATCATCGTGATTATTTCCTCTAGCTAGTTGTAACCTTTAGCACCATTGCTATGGTGCTAGTACAATACAATGACGAAGGTCATGAACATGTTATTTATTACCTCAGTTGCAATCTCCTCGATCCTAAGACATGTTATGCTCATGTCGAGAAGTTGGATTTGGCTGTTGTTCAGCGCTTTTGGCATTATATTCTCCTCCGCACTACAAATGTGATTTCTGAGAGTAACACCTTGACTTACATTCTGAATCGTCAGTTACTTGGGGGAAAGTATTCTAACTGGATTGTCATCCTCTACGAATTCAATTTGGTGTTCACTACTGCCAAATCCAAGAAATCACTTGTATTTGCTGAGTTTATTTGCTCCCTTCCCTCTGCTTCTCTTCCTGCTGGTGCTGATGAGCAGCTCCCAGATGAGACTCTTTTTCTGATTAGCACTCTCGATCGTTGGTATGGTGATATCATCGTGTATCTCCAAACATCCACCTTCCAGTTTGCGTTGACCAAGGATGATCGCTGATGCATTCAAAACAATCCCAACCTTACCGCATCAATGGGGATACTTTATAACGCATTGGTGTTGATTCAATTCTTTGTTGATGTTTAACTCTTGATGAGGCTGAAAGAGTCTTGAATGACTGCCATTCTGGTGCATGTGGTGGTCATCTATCTAGCTATGCCACTGCTCAAAATATACTCCACGTTGGCTATTTCTGGCCCTCTATCTTTAAGGATTGCATCCTTGTTGTTCGCAAATGCCATGAGTGCCAGATTTATCAACGGAAAATGCGCGCCCCACCCACTCACCTTCACCCCATTATTACAGTTGGTCCCTTCGCCAAATGGGGCATTGTCTATATTACATGTAACCCTTGTTCAGCTAGGGGGCATGGTTATATTATTGTTGCTATGGATTACTTCACCAAATGGGCTGAAGCGATGCCTACATATTCAGCTGATGGTAAAATGGCGGTGCAATTTCTATTCAATCATGTTATTTCCAGGTTTGGAGTGCCTTAAGCCATTTTCACCAAACATGGTTCCCATTTTCGCGATTACATGATGGCTGAGCTGACTTCTACATTGGGCTTGCGTCACAATGGCTCAACCCCGTATTACCCTCAAGCCAACGACCAAGTTGAAGCTATAAACAAAGTTTTAGTTGGGATGCTTCAGCACACCATTGGGATGCACAAATACAATTAGCATCTCATGCTTTTTTCACCTTTGTGGGCTTACTGAACCTCGACCAAAGATGCAATTGGATTCACACCGTTCCAGTGCGTCTATGGTCTGGAAGCAACTTTACGGATTGAGTGTGAAATTCCCTCATTCAAATTGGTTGTTGAATTACTCCCTGAAACCTCGCCTCAAGAAGAGTGTCTCTTGTATTTGGAATGATTGGATGAAACCCGTTGTCTCACTGCTTTAGTCATAAAAGCACAGAAAAGGTGGGTTAAGTCCAATTTTGATCAGTCGGTTTCTCCTCGTGCTTTTTCTGAGAGTAATTTGGTCCTACTATATGACCAAGCTAATGATAAGCTGGGGGCAAATAAATTCGAACCCATGTGGCATGGGCATTTTATTGTCAAATGCGTGTTACAAAAAGGGGCCTATGAGCTGATTGATTATGAGGGTAACCCCTTGGACAAGCCCTGTAATGGGTTGTATCTCAAAAAGTATTATGCCTAAGTCATCTCGCATGATTACTTTTGTACATAAGTGTGTTATTCATTTTTGTGCAAGTTTGGTTTGGTGTGTTTTTTCAAGTAGCTTTCTTGCTTATTATGTCTTCACCTGCTTTGCAGATGTATGTGACTCCTTATGTTGGTTTTGCTGATGGTCCTTGCCATAGTACCTGGAATCTATGTTTCGTGACATGGGATATCTACGCTCCTAATGGTGAGTTAATTGATCTTCAAGGTATTTGTTTGGGTCAAACAACTAATAACATTGTTGAATATAGCGCGGTTATCGAAATCTTGTCAGAAGCCATCGCTTTTGACATTCAGGAAATGGTTGTTTACCTTAATTCACGACTTGTCATTCTTCAGCTCAATGGGCAATATTCCATCAGAAACCCTCACATATTGAGAATGTATTTGCATATTCGTCTATTGGAAAGAAATTTTGATTACATTACATATCATCATATTCCTAGGCATATGAATACATTAACAAATGCATTAGCTAATTATGTGTTAGACAGACATTTGCGAAATATGTGAAAAAACAAAACATTGTATCATAGTAAACAAGAAATATATATATATATATATATATATATATATATATATATATATATATATATATATATATATATATATATATATATATATATATATATATATAATATATATATATATATATATATATATATATATATATATATATATATATATATATATCTGTGTGTGTGTGTGTTGATAATGTTTGAGTGTCATGCATCAAAACCCAAAAATAATATATGTGTTCAGTACATCCATGGTTCTTAGGCCTAAAAACTGTAAATGCTTAAACCATGGACTACTCGGCATGGTGCTCATGCTAGCACATCACTGCTCGTACTACTCGAGTTAGTAAATGGTGGATCCGATCTGACACTCCCACTGTGTGTCGCTGATATTAGCGTGGAATGTTCACCATTTGGGCATACTCTAGGATGCCTCTGGTAAGGTTATCGAGATTTCGTGCAATCTCCTCCTAATTATCGGCTCCTTCCTGATAAGGAGCGATCTCAAACTGTCGAGAAACACATCTAGTGATCGGGGACATCTTGGCTTGTCGCTCTAGTCCTACATCTGCAATTAAAAAACCAAAGTGTCATGAATGCATATATTTAAAAAACAATAAAAAATCAAAAATTAAAAATAAAAATTGTTTTGCTTACCTCCATCACCAAAATCTTCTCCCTCTGGGAGCGGCATTTCAACATCGTCGCGAAATTCAGTACTGCTATATGGCCAATCCTCTACCATGATCAGCTGACGCCTCAGCCACACAAAGAAGGTGAGCTTGTATGACATATGCTGACCCCCGCCGGTTCTAAGCATCAGTTCACTCCATCGGACCATCCGTGGAACTCGTGGAAATGGGGGGTTTACCTCTACCAGCTGATAGTGGAATAGTGGGATCTATTCCAAAAAGAAGGTCACCAGAACATAACCATATCTAAACTACCTCAGGGTTCCTGCCTTGGCTTTGGATAATTGACACTTCTTGTTCACCTTCATGGCTTCCGTCTAGTTGAAGATAGTGGGTGGCGTGCAGTCTATGGCATACTAGAATTTGGAGTTGTTGGACTCATGCAATGCCTGAGCCCCAACAACTCTATTTATGGTCAAGAGCAGCACTTTTAATACAAGGTCATTAACACTCATGATATCAACCTTTCTGCTTTTCGATTTCAGCGCTTCTGGACAATGTTATACAAGTAACATATTCACACTTGCCACAATGGGCTGGCCCCATACAGATTGACTGGTTCCCCTCTTTGGGACAGTCCAGTGATGAAGTAGATGTCTGAAGTCTCTAGCTCCAGGTCTTGGTCCCTAATCACAAATACTTCTCATCCAACGTCACAAAGACTAATCAAGTATTGTAACAGCTCAGGTTGAGCCCGAAGGCCCGGTGTAAGGAAGAATTTGAGGAGCTTGCAGTTCCTCAGAGCATCTAGATAGTTTGGATCTACCAATTCCTATGCATCAATTGCCTTGTGCTCATGTTCTTCCTAATCAACCATTTTTTCACTGTATTTTGCCTGCAAACACCATGTATTCAAGTCAAAATTAGCCTTGGACCAAGAAATTTTGGATTTGCAGCAAACAAATTGGGCGAAAATGAAATTTTTTCTTCTCTCTGTGCCGACATGACTATTTTAAAAATAGTATCCCTGACGGAACAATTGCATATGCTATTAACCCTCGATTGGTGCGATCCAAAGCCTGGATCTCACGCTGATCGAGGGAGAATTTTTTTTCCAAAGTCCCCTCACAAAATCTAAAAATTGGTTAAAAACAGGAAAGATAGGTATGAAAATGAAGCTTAGGGTCTCAGCTCTTACCTACAACTAGCGGTTCGTCGATTGGCCTGCTAGATCTGCCACAATCCGATCCTGAAGTTTTAGGGCAAAAACGGGTAAAATTTGCTCCAAGCAAGGTAAAAAAGGTAAATGGTAAAAAATGATTTACTTTTCCCCTTTTTATTCACTTTTCATGATATTTTAAGGTTTTCAAACCATTTTTCGCCTATTTTTCCCTTGGAAATTGGGTAATGAGTTTGCTTCTTGTGTAGCGACATGTGATGGATTTTTGATGATGGTGTTGGAGTTGTGTTTAATCTCTTTTCTCGATTGGTAAAAAACTCAAATGAAAAGATCGCCAAGTATTTTTCCCTTTTTGACTCATTAAGGAGAATAAAAAAGGGGGGTCATCTTTCAACTCTTTTTCAACCCTTAAAACACGAAAAGATTGTCGATTTCTTGTCGTTTTGAAATTGTTAAAGGCTGCGAAACGTCGTTTACCCAGTATACGTTTACCCCTTTTTCAGGCCGAGATAAACTATTTATGAAAAAGGTACTCCTTGAATGAAATGATCAAGAAGCTCTCTCAAGTATTGTTTTCTACTTTTTCGATCTCGAGAGACACAAATGTACAAAAAGGGACCTTTTGGAGTTTTCTTTTCCGTGTCTTTTTCAAACTCTCTAAATATGAAAAAGATATCAAGTTAACCTTTGTTGAACTCATTAAAAAATTGAACGATATTGAATTTGTCACCATGGTGGACATGAGCTTCTCCTTCCTAGGGCTCATTAATCTTACTAGGTCGGATTCATACGAAGGATGGACTTACAGTGCAAGCACATGCAATCCCCTTCAAGCTTGCGATAAAAAATAATTGGGGTCCTTCCCAGAAATGGTGGGGGAAAAAGGAAAATTCTATCAGTTGTGTAGGTAGCTCACTCTTGAACATGACACTTTCTACTTCATGTTGGTTTGGGATATCCACACTTCGCCGTTGACTTTCGTGGGTTGGGTCGTTCATTTTTTCCTTTCCATTTTATCTCTACCTTTTTATCATGACCTCTGATCCTATGGATCCAAAAGCTGCCAAACTCCGGAGTTGTGTCGCCGATATGTTCAAGTGTTATCCTTCTGCAAATATGCTCATTTCTGATTCTTTGTATCATCCATAATCATTACATCTCTTTGTCTCACGTCAAGGATTTGGGATACATCATGACCCTCCTTCGACAAGGTCACTTCCTATCGACTTCAGCACATTATCCGGGAAGTTGGCCAAGAGACTCCTTTCCAATACCTTAGAGCTTACATGCCCTAATGGCAAGTTTTTCGCACTCGACGACAAGTTCACATCATTGGATTTCGATCGGGTGATTTCACGGGTGTTCGACTTCAATTCCTTATTCACATTCTGTGGATTGTGCTACTAGTACCTTGAGAGCCATTATCATTATTGGTGGTTTCTCTCATGCTTGTTAATGGTTCACATCATTGACCGGTAATCAAGCGACCTTATAGCATGTTTGACTTCGACACATCTATTCACATGTTAGAATTTGTACTTTGATCGGGTCATGTGGAAGTGCAAGAGCCTAGACTTAGATTACTAAAGTCCAGGTTGCAAGGCGATGTGGCATGATCATGCTGATATACATGTCTCTTTCAGATGCATGGATACGACCTTACCATCGAGTTATTATATGTGATCCTTCTCATTATTGGATGGTTGCAACCATACCTTGGGTTCAATACGATCCTCCTTACTGGATGGTTGCGTCCATACCATGATTCATGTATCGTTTATCAGAGTTTTCAGTGATGTATATGTATCTATGCTTTCTTGCAGGCTTTCTGACGACCATCTCCAGTTCCACGCATCTACTTGTAAATCATTTCACCCCTCACTCTAGTTCGACCTTCACGCTTTAGGGGGCATCTGTTACACAACATTTTGTCACTGTCCCTATACTCCCCGTTCCTCAATCTTGGAGGACCTCTACAGTGAACTCTATATGCTTTCCCATCATGAAGAGCATGCCTTTACATCCCTCTTCATGTGCAGAACATTCCCCTCTTGCATCATTTCCCAAGAATCTTCGATCAATCCCAGTTTTTAAGAGCGGCGCTAGTGCTCAACTCCTTCCCTGTGCCAATTTGCATAGTTTGAAACCAGGCCTAGCGTTGAATGGTGCAAGTGATCCCTTCATCATTCGCGTTGAACATCTTTTTGCAAGTTTTTAAAAATGGAGTCGAAGCTTCCAGGTCTAGAAGCTTCGTGAACGGAAGTCTGGTAAATGGTTGGGCTGGATAGAGCCGAGAGAGTCTGTTTGGGCTCCTTTCCCCTATTAAGATGGAACAAACCAAAGAGATAAGCCCTCTCCCATCATAAGAGGAACCATCTCCCCTCCATCAAAGCTATATAAACTCCTCCTTTTCCAAGCTGAACTAGTCTTTTTGGAGCTTGAATAACCAACAAGATATCTATAGCTTTAGCCTTCTAGTTTATGTTTGTGAAGGGAGAATAGTGTGTTTGGTTTGGTTTGGAACTAAAGGGAAGAAGCCTTAAACTTCCATTGTTGAGGCTAACCATGAGATGCTAGCAGTGGTGTTGGAACCCGGATACGTCGGAGGAGACCTGTAATGTCAAGAATTTGGCTGCGTTTCCTTCTGAATTTTATATGAATACAACTAATGGTTTATTTCCTACATTGAGTGTCATATTACATTAGATGGGTTAATATTCCTTGTCTTTTAAATTATATTGAATGCGATTGTATGCTATCACATTTGTTGTTGTCCCTTGTATATTTGTTTCAGGTATTTGAATGGAAAGAATGAAAGGAAGCTGGAGCAAAGGAGAGAGATCACCATCAAGTGGATTAGTGTTCTAAGAGGTAGGCCCTCTTATTTGATTCTAGTCTAAGGAAGTTTACATTAGGTTGTTATATTTGTAGCTAGACCCACTCTTGGGCTAGAGGGATCACCTCTATCTGCAGAGCATATTTACCTTCTCCACACCAAGTCTCAAAAAATGTAAGGGTAGTTGTAAGGGTATGATAGCTAAGGAGTGTTAGCGCATGACAAGGAAAGAAAAGGAATGCTAACACATGCTAGGAAGTGTCAATGCATGTTGAGGAGTTTTAGGGAGTGTTAGTGCATCAAAAGGGAGAACTAGGTCAAAATGCATGGAAATGAACAAATAAGAGTGTGTGCTAAGGAGTGTTAGTGAATTCCAGGTGTCCTAAGGATGAAGTGTGTTAGGATAAGTTTAGAATAGGAGTTGTAAGAGGCAAGCCTATGGTTGCGATAAGGCTTGGAAAAATTTGTTTTAGAAAAAGGGAGACTTTGGGTTGGGTACAACATTATTTTTCCAATGACTTGGTTGGGTTCCTAAGTCACAAAAAAAGTAAGGCTATCTACGAGGGCATGATAGCCAAGGAGTGCCAAGGTGTTCCAAGGAATGTCAGGAAGTTCTAACACATGATAGACAGTTCAAGGCATTTTAGGCATGCCAAGTGCTAACGCATGCCAATATGTTCCAGACGCCAACACATGCTAGTGAGTGTTAGGTCCAAGTGCTAGGGAAACACAAGGGAGCACTAGTTTCAAATGCATGGAAATGAATGAATAAGAGTCTGACAGAGAGTGTTAGCGAGTACTAGGTGTGCTAGGCATTAGGGAGTGCTAGGATGTGCTAAGGAGTGTTAAAGAATTCCAAGGAATGCAGGGGATGCTAACGCATGCCACATAGTGCTAAGGGATTGTCAGACGTGCCAGGTGTTATGGCATGTCAAGGTGTAAACTACGTTGCTTAGTTGTTTTGCGCACACGATTGGATGTGAGCCTTGTATTCGTAACATGTCATGTTGTATGAGTTGAGATTCAAAATGAGTAGCCTAAGACGAGTTATAGGAAGTTCTTAGGTGAACAAGGCATAGTCTAGTTGTAGTAACTGTAACTTGGTCAAGTTGTTGTAGCCGAGCTGGGATTTGGTTGGGTTCCCATGTTGCAAAAAAAGTAAGGGTAGTTGTGAGGGAATAATAGCCAAGGAATGTCAGGGTGTGCTAAGGAATTAAAAGGCATGCTAACACATGCTAGATACTGTGAATGCATGTCAATGAGTGTTGGGGAGTGTCAGCGCATCACAAGGGAGAACTATGTCAAAATGCATGGAAATGAATGAATAAGAGTGTGTGTGAGGGAGTATCAGTGAATTCAAAGTGTCCCAAGGATGAAGTGTGTTAGGATAATTTTAGAATAGGACTTGCAAGAGGAAAGCCTACAATTGTGATAAGGGGATGGACAAAGAATTTTTAGACAAAGGGAGATGTTGGGCTAGGCACAACATTATTTTTTCAATGACTTGGTTGGTTTCCCAAGTCACAAAAGAAGGTCGACTATCTATAAGGGCATAACAACTAGAGAGTTCCAACGTGTGCCAAGACTTAGTTGGGTTCCCAAGTCCATTTAGGAGTTTATTCAAAGTTCAAAGTTCAAAAAATTAAGATATAGCCTAAAAAAACTCAGATTTGAAAAGGAGATAACACAAAGATGTAGACTATATATCTCACAATTATATATCCTAATTTCTAGACATTGAAATGATACTTTTTAGCATACTATTGTGAATTCAACCCAAAATGCTAGAACAAATTATTGATGGTTATTTTTGTTAAAAATGGAAACTAGGGCCAAATTCCACTTTGAACATCTCCTATGGGGAATATAATTGTTGCATTGAATTCCTCTTTTCTAGAGGACCAAAATCGATCTAAAGATCGTCGAATTTGGATAAGTAGAAGTGGAATTTTGAATTTATGTTTCTCTCATGTAAATTATTTAGGTTGGCCTCAACTATATGTCGGCTTAAGAATATCAAAAGCCATGTCCCCTCAACTCCATTGAATTGCATATATAGAGGAGCATTCTCTCTAATTTGGGGCACATCAATCAAAAGAAAACGATTTCTCTGTGGCAGCGAAGATTGAGGATAAATTCTGGTTATTGTTGGGACTGTTTTGGTTAGGGGTTTGTCATAACAGGTTTGAGTTTGGAAGTAGTGCTTCGCTATGGTTATTCTTATATATGGGTTGTGACTTGTTTCATATGGGATTCATTGTATTACTGTTTGGGTTATGGACAACAATATGAACAATAACTAGAATTTATCCTCCTTAATCTTCGTTGCCACATAGATATATTTTTCTTTTGATTGATGTGTCCCAAATGAAAGAGAATGCTCCTCTATATATACTAGTGAAGTTGAGGGGACATGACTTTTGATCTTCTTAAGCTGACATATAGTTGAGGCCGACCTAAATAATTTACATGAGAGAAACATAAATTCAAAATTCCACTTCTACTTATCCAAATTTGACGATCTTTAGATCGATTTTGGTCCTCTCAAAAAGATGAATTTAGTGGAACAATTATATTCCCCAATGGAGTTGTTCAAAGTGGAATATGGCCCTAGTTTCCATTTTTAACAAAAATAACCATCAATATTTTTTTCTACCATTTTGGGCTGAATTCACAATAGTATGCTAAAAAGTGTCATTTCAATGTCTGGAAATTAGGATATATAAATGTGAGATATATAGTCTACATCTTTGGGTTATCTCCTTTTCAAATCTGAGCTTTTTTAGGCTACATGTTAATTGTTTGAACTTTGAACTTTGAAGAAATTTCTGAATGGACTTCATAAAGACTTGGTTGGGTTCCCAAGTCCCAAAAAATGTAAGGGTAGTTGTGAGGGCATGATAATTAAGGAGTGTCGGGGCGTGCCAAGGAATGAAAAGGCATGCTAACACATGCCATATAGTTTCAATGCATGTTGAGGAGTGTTAGGGAGTGCCAAAACATCAGAAGGGAGAACTAGGTCAAAATGCATGGAAATGGACGAATAAGAGCATGTGCCAAGGAGTGTCAATTGATTCCAAGTGTCTCAAGGATAAAGTGTGTTAGGATAAGGTCAGAATAATACTTTTAGGAGGAAATCCTATGGTTATAATAACAGGTTGGAAAAAGCAGTTTCAGACAAAGGGATACTTTGGGTTGGGCACAACATTTGTTTTTCGATGACTTGGTTGGGTTCCCAAGTCACAAAAAAAGTAAGGCTATCTATGAGGGAACGAAAGTTAGGGAGTACGAGCGTGTTTCGAGGAATGTCAGGAAGTACTAGCACACGCTAACTGGTTCCAAGGTATTATAGGCATGCCAAGATGTGCCAAGTGCCAGGGTGTGGCGTGAATGCATGCTAGGGAGTGTGAAAACAAAGTGCCAGGGAAACACAAGGGAGCACCAGTTTCAAATGCATGGAAATGAAGTGTCAGTGAGTTCTAGGTGTGCTAAGGAGGGAGTGACAAGGAATGATAGGTAGTTCCAAGGCATGCTAGAATGCTATGTAAGCATACCAAGATGTGTCAAGTGCCAAGGTGTGCCAATGCGTGCTAAGGAGTGTTAGGGAGTACCAGGGAAACACAAGGGAGCACTAGGTAAAAATGAATGGAAATGAATGAATAAGAGTGGTAGCTCTCTCATTAATAGAATTGACAGAGCCTGATTATGTATTAAATAATATAGTTCCTACACACACTAGTGGAACTTTATTTAAAGGAAATTTGTTAGATAATAAACCTCATAGAGATGAATCATGTGTTGAATTATAGGAAAAATATATTCTTATGACTTGAGGGAAATGATACACACTAATTTTTTAACAAATTGACTGGCTATTATAACCACTATGACCTTGGACACATAATGAAAAATACTCCACAACAATGGTCTTAAATCATTATATTTTGACAAAAAATATAGTAACATGTACATAACATCATTAAAGACTCATTGGAATGATCAATTATGACGAGCATTTTTTTACCATCACCAAAAGTAGTCAAAAAGAGCATTGGTGAGGGTCAATAAAAGATCGTCACTAGAAGTGTCACCAAAGAGAGAATTAGTGATGGGCCTTTAACACCCTCACCAAAAGTGTCATTGAAAATGACTTTGGTGACCATCACTATATACACTTACAACATTGATTTTTTAAAGACCGTCACCATATGTGACATTGGTGACGGACCTTAAAGGTCTGTCACAGGCATGAAGTGTCATCAAAAACTCATTGTAATGATCAATGATGATGAACATTTATTGACCGTCACCAAAAGTAACCAAAAAGATCATTGGTGAGGGTCAATAAAAGATCGTCAATAGAAGTGTCACCAAAGAGAGAATTAGTGATGGGCCTTTAACAACCCTCACCAAAAGTGTCATTGAAAATGTCTTTGGTGACAAACCTTAAAGGACCATCACTATATAAACTTACCACAAGATTTTTTTAAAGGCCATCACCATATGCAACATTGGTGACGGACCTTAAAGGTCCCTCACAGGCATGACCCTCACCAATGACCTTTTTTCTTGTAGTGATTGTTGGGGGGATATTCTAAATGAATCATTATTCTTGAGGAGTCTAATTTGGAATTCATCAAATCCAAATCTAAGAAGTCCTTAGTCTTCACTAAACTGATATGCGATCTTCCCTCATCTGAAACCAAGTCAACATCTGATGATTTTATCCCCGATGAGTGATTGTTTTTATTGATTCATTCGATCCCTAATATGGAGATATCATCATCTATCTCGAGACCCAAAATTTCTAGCCTAATACCTCTCACTCTGACTATTGATGCAGTCGATACCAGGCTTGAAATTACATTATACATGGTGGCACTCTATATCATCGTGCCGTAGATACGATATTCAGATGGTGTTTCACTCATGAGGAAGTTGAGAAAGATTTGAATGAATGGCATGTTACAGCATGTGGTGGACATATGTCTGGCTATGCCATCGCCCAAAATATTTTATGAGCCGATTAATTTTGGCCAACGATGTTTCAAGATTGCATTCTTGCCATGGAAAATTTTAGGGACGAATTTTTTCCCTTGGGCTAAATTAAGGGGTTTTATATTTTTATTGGGCGAATATTTTGTATCATAGTACATTGTTACAAATCGCCTCAAATTTATTTTATAAAAAAATTAGGTATGGAGGTTAGCCCACCTTATTTTAAGGGAGAGGTAAAAAAAGTAAATTTAGCCCTTGAAATTAGGAGTTACAATCTTCCATTCGCCTCATTTTCAAGAAAATGTATTTATGATAGTTATAAATAAAAATATAAATACATTGGAGGTATGGTAAATAAATAAAAGCTCTTTTTATACTTACTCCAAAGGTATGGTAAATAAATAAAACCTCTTTCTATATTTAGTCCATAACCCTCTTTCTATTTAAGAAGGCTCAAAAAATAGGTTTTATTTAATTGAATCCTATGGGCCAAATACCATATTTATAAAAAAGGTATGGTAAATTAATAAAAATATAAATAAATGAGAGGTATGGTGAATAAATAAAACATTTTTTATATTTACTCCATAAGCCACCTTATATTTACGAACACTCAAAAAATGTGTTATATTTAGGTGAAGCCTATGAGCCAAATACCATGGGCCAAATTATTATTAATACCATGCAAAAAAACATTATTAACCCTAATATTAGTATCAATAAAAATAAATATGGCACATGGTATTGACCCATGGTATTCACATGGATATTGACCCATGGTATTCACATGGAATGCAGCCTATTTAAAGGGGGGAATTAAACTAGCATAGAGTGAAAAAATATTTGATCCCTCTCGGGGCTTGGCAGATCAAGAGTAAAAATGGATCTTGTAATTTAATGTCACTTAAACATTTTAACTTGGTTAAAATAATAAAATAAAATAAAAATCAATTATTAATTTTATTAATTTTTATAAATTACTAATAGTAGTTTTTAAGCTCCATATTTATGATAACCCATGGTATTGACCCATAGTAATACCATGGTATTCATGTGAGCATAGACTACTTAAAGGGGAAATTCTATCAGCTTAGATCCATCTTAATTCCGGGTCTACCAAGTGCTGGGAGGGATAAATAGGTTTCATCCCTTTAAGAGTGGTAGATCTTTAAGAGTGGTAGATGTGGAGTTAAGATGGATATAGGTTGGTTTTTATGATAATGAAGATATTAAATAGACTTAGGAAATTATATTGTAAAAAAAATCTTAAGGTGAATGGTTAATGCTACATTTAATCACTTCACAAAATTTAGTAAAAAATATCGATATCTCCATTAATATTGGTTTTTCTGATTTAACAAAAAAAAAATTCAAAACAATGAAATCTTAACTCTTTCCGCTTCACCCTCTCCCACCATTTCTCAAACATTCTCAATATGATATCTTCATGCAAAAGTTAAGGTACTGATCTTGGATTAGTTGTTTGAAAATTATGCTGGTTTGTACAACCTTTGATCTTCTCTGCTATTCTTAGTTTGTCGTAATGATCTATAGGGGTTGGGTCACTGCACCATATTGTCCTAAAAGGCGGAGATTGTGCACCAAAAAGGAAATTAATCCACATGTTACAACGCTGTTAAAAATGGTATGAAGGTAGTGAATTATGCTAATAAGAAATTTATATTGGGAGAGATGTAATTAAATTTTATTATTTAATTGAAGATTTCCAATTAAAATAATAATAAATCTACATTTATATATTTATATATTGATTGGAAGGCTTTTGACAACGATCACTTCTTTCCATTAGATCCCCTTCAGGCCTTTGGGATACCTACTACTTCATTATATTATATAGTTGGGGCTTGCTACTTGTTGGTGTGTTGGGGTAAACAAACTTGATGTGTGTTTTTTTTTATCTCGCAGTTGGAGTCTATGGAATAAGAAAGAAATTTGATAGTTTGGCAAAAGTGGTAGCTTGACAAAAGTGGTAGAGAAAACATTAATCTCTCCTACCATGACAAACATGGCCACTAAAACTTGCAACATTGTTTGTAGGAAGTGAAAATTATGTTTCTTTTTTCCAAACATGTATGTTAGTATATTACAGTTTAATGAATATGTTTTATTATTATCATATATGGTTTCATACTTTAACAAAACATTCGCCAAGACTTCACAATGTTTTATTATTCAGTGAAAGATTCGCCATGACTTTACAAGATAATATAATCTGGTGAGAGATTTGCAAACATATATATATAGATATTATATTAGTGATAAAATCGCCTCCCATTTTTCCTATGTATCATGGGGATTCGCCCACTTATTATACATATAAATTTAGGGTGGTTCTTAAAATTTTCCTTGAAATTTCTTGCAGTCCAAAAGTACCACGCTTTCCAAGTTTATAGTTGTAAAGCCCATGCTCCACCTACACATATGCATCATGTTATCGTTGTTGGACCTTTTCCAAAATGGGGCATTAACTTCATGACCTGTAACCCTCCTTCAACCGAGGGGCATGGCTACATTATCGTGGTCGTAAACTATTTTACTAAATGGGCCTAAGCTATGCCTACATATAACAACACCGACGAAACAACTGCATTATTCATTTTTAACCATGTCATCGCTATATTTGGTGTGCCGCAAGCCATCATTACAGGCACGGTAACATTTTCAAAATTACATGATGTTTGAACTTACTGCCAAGTTGGGCCTTCAACATGACAGCTCAACTCCCTATTACCCATAGGCCAATGGGAAAGTAGAAGCCATCAATAAGGTTTTGAAAATGATGTTGCAACGCATGATAGGGATTCATAAGATGAATTGGCACCTCATTATGGTTTTTGCTTTGTGGGCATACCGAACATCTATCCGAAGTGCAACTGGATTCACACCCCTTTAGTTGGTGTATGGTCTAGAAGCACTCCTCCCAATTGAATGTGAGATTCCATCCTTAAATATTAACATCGAGATTCTTCTTGCAACATCCGCATAGGAAGAGTGTTTTCTTCATCTATCTCACTTAGATGAGACCCTATGCAATGTTTCAATGGCCAATGTGGCCCACAAGAAACACATCAAAGCACAGTATGAAAAAAAATGTTAAAACTTGTGACTTCTTAGAAAGAGATATGGTCCTTTTATATGATCAGGAAGTTGATAAATTAGGAGCTGGAAATCTTGAACCGATGACTAGGCTCATAGTCAAATGTGTTCTTGCAAAAGGGTCTTATGAGCTCATTGATTCCGATGGAATCTCTTTAGCACAACCCAAAAATGGGTTGTACTTGAAAAAATATTATTCCTATATTACCTTTGCATAGTCGTTATGTACATACTATATAGGTGTGTTAGTGTGTTTGTAGTGTGTTTCCTTCGAAGTTTCCTACTGTCTCTGTTAATTTTGATTTACATTTGATTTGAAAATGTCAGCATTCCTTTAGCCATATATCGGTTATGATGATGGTGCTAGTCGTAGTACTCATAACCTTTCCTCCACAACGTGGGATATTTATACTCCCACTGGCAAGTTAGTGAGTTTACAAGGGATTTATATCAGTCACTCAACTAATATTATCGCTAAGTATAGTGCAATGATCATATTTTTATTTGATGCTATTTCTTGTGGCATCCGCCATTTAGTAGTCAGAATTGATTCACAACTTGTAGTAGTACATCTAAACAATGTTCATTCAGTACGAATTCCAACTATGCTACGCATGTTTTTAAGGGTTCACCTTCTAGAAAGACATTTTGATTACATTCAATATTAACATATTTGTAGAATTCTAAATAAATTACCTAATGCAATAGCCAATTATGTTTTAGAAAAACATTTGCAACATATGTAAATAATTCAATCAACATCACATTGAATAAGATAATAGAGAAAATAGGAAACATCGATAGATAACTATATATAGAGTTTGGTTTTACAAAAATTGTGTCTGAGACACATATGGCCACATAACCTATAATATCAAAATGCATGTAGACAAAATATGGCTCAAAGGCCTCCTAGTCGACTAATCATGATGATTATTGCGATAACATGCAACTGCGCTGGCATCTTTGCACAACAACTGACTGATGTGTTACGATACTCCAATAGTGTACCACTGCAGTCATATAGGGATCTCATTAATACTTTTCTCTGGCACACTATGGGTCAAACCCTTGACATGACGCTCACACTCTAAAAAATATTAGCTATGTTGGGATCTTCCATCTCTACATCTGCCCCTGCAACAACTCCAATCTGTGCAAGTTGTGGTTGTCCCCATCGTTGAAGATACGATGAGCCTAATGGTCGTATAGGTCCAATATTTACATGTGAAACCAATCGTTAGTCTCTAATACATTAAAAAAATATAAAAAAGTTATAAAACCAAAAAACATTCAAAATGAAATTGTTTCACCTATGTCACCCCATTGCTCACCTTAAGGTAAAATGAGCTTTGAATATCCTTAGAAATCAACTCCAGCATATGGATATTCCTTGATCAGGATAAGCTATACCCATAGCCATTGAAAGAAAGTATGGGTAAAGCTCATCGCAGATGCACCCCATGACTAGACATGAGATCTACCCAATGCCTCATCTGTGGAACTCTACGTCCCGGAAACTCACAAGAAATCCACTAAGGATGAAGTAATAGTATCCTCTTTAGAGTGAAAGAAATCATAATAGAACCATACCCAAAGTTCTTCAAGTGCCCATCCTTTGCTATGCTAATTTTTCCTTAAAGTTAGCCAATACCCCTTCACTCCAATTGAAAATAGTAGGTTTTATGCACTCTAATGTATATTGCATTTGGGATTTGGTAGCCAAATTCTAAGTGATAATGCCAGCCAATAGAGTGATAGTAAAGAGAATCGTCTTGAGAGGAAGTTGGATGACATCTTTGATCTCTATCTTCCCATCCTTTATTGCTGAGAATGAGGCATACAATGGATGGCTATGTAGTCTTTAACAGTTTCACCACCTCTTCTCATGTTAGATAGTGAGATAGGATCTCCTCTCTGAGATAACCCTGGTGAGAAATATATATCCTCCACCTCTATTGTGACAATATGTTCTTTGATCTTGAATAATTTTCCATGAATATCCCATGCTCTGACCAAGTATTCCAGTAAATCAAGCTGAGCTTTCATGCCTGGAATCTAGAAAAACTTAAGGAGTCCACAGTTCCTTAAGGCTTGTATTATTGCCCAGTCATTTACAACATCCAAATATTGATATTAATGTTATCTTTCTCTCCAGCATAAAACCAATTTTTGATCTGGTGAATAGCTGCAAAATCACAAGAAAAACACTTAGAATCATCCTTACGCAAAACTTTGAGAGAAACCTAACTCAAAAACATAAACTTTTTTTTCGAACTACACCCATTGCACCTACCTTTAAATGGACAAAGCGACCCAATTCCCTTTTCCTTCCTGGTAGGTGCGTTGGTCCACTCTTCCCAATGTAGATCAAGCAAACCTAGTGCACCTTTCAATACAGAGAAGGTGTGATGGGCCTAGGGAAAAATTTTAGACCCTAAATCACTGAGAACTCCCAAAATTTGCATTAAATGAAAAATAAAAATTGTGAAAAAGGAGAGAAAGGATAAATGTTCTACGTGGAATTTACGTCACTATAAATGGTACACCAGATTGACTGCAATCACCTGTTGAAGTTTGAGGGTCAAATGCACTTAGAATTCACTCACAAGAGGCAAAAATGAAAATGGTAAATATTTTTTTTACTTTTCACTCTTTATGGTCAATTAATCATTATTTTAATATATTTTAACTAGCATTTGCACCTGATGTTGCAAAGAAAACGCCGTAAGGCAAGCCAATAGAAAATGAACTAGTAGCTTGAAGTGTCTTGTAAAATCAATGCAATCTCTGCACAACATTATAATGTTTCAAAATGATATATTTACAATGTTCAAGATCATTTAGTCAACATTTATTACCATGAAAAATAACAATATAAAGGCCTGGAAAATAGGCTTTTGATCAACCTATGAGGACACAAATAATAATGTTGAAGGTACATTTGAGATAATTTCACAAAATGGCTACTGAAGATGCAATATCCACTTGCAAAAATTAAATTAACCTGAATAAGCATAGAGGAAGAGTGGGTTATGTAGATGGGAAAATTGAGAAGATAGTAGCCAAGGAGAAACAGTTTTAGGGCATTACTCCGAACCCAATTATAATTATAATCATATGAACATGTGTGATATGAAATGAGTTATGAGTTTTTTGGGAATTTAGTATTGATAATCCATTGGCCCATGATATTATAACAAAGACTATTTACAAATTAAGAATCTCCATGGTAAAGTGAGGGTAAATCACCATGTATATAGTTATCTTATATATTAATTCTTTTTATTATTCAATAAATTAGCTATGGTTTTTTTATTATTTAATGAATGAATTATGGTCTTCTTGCAATGTGGTATTGATACTTCATTGCCCCATGATATTATATAACAAGACCTATTTACAAACTAAGAATCTCCATGTTAAAGTGAGGCTAAATCTCCATGGCTAAGAATTTTATTCTATGTATTTTTAAATATATATATATATATATATATATATATATATATATATATATATATATATATATATATATATATATATATATATATATATATATATATATCTTATATATTAATTCTTTCATTATTTAATAATATTAATATTTCTTTTTTCCCTAGGTTATGTGAGTCCTGAGATGGCTAAAACGCGTAACCTATGGCTTCATTAGCAGTGACCAAGGAGCATGTCAAAATCATTTGTGTATCCACCCGTCCTAGACCACAACAACCCTTAGCACGACTTGAATTTTTTGCACAAAGTTTCAAACTGGTGATAATGACACCACAGAGTGTCTTAACAGAACACCCATGCTCCCTAAACTATTTAATAATATTAATAATAATATAAAATAAATTTATAACTTTTTTAATGTTAATAACATATAATAAATGTATTGATATTTCTTATGAATTGATCGCTCAACATTTAGTATCCATTTAATTTAATAAGTACAGTAATTTGAATATAAGTGCATCAAAACAAGGCGAAAACACAAAAAACAGATAAATCACATAGATCAATAGAAAAATGTTACCAACCATCGTAAACATGAAGAAGCACATGATTTGATTCCAAATTAAATTTCTTTACATTTTGAAAGTGTTTAATGCTTATGGGATTAACCTCTCATGGGGATGTAAATAGTGTAAATGTTGATGAGATGAGAAGTTGGAGATTGAGAATATCACCTTTCAAACATTCGATATTAATGACATAGAGGAGTGTGGCATAAGTAGGCTCATTGTTGCATTCAAGTGTACAGTTGGAAAGGAAGGTTGACTTCTTTATATGTGAGGTATGTTTGAGGTGCTGGTGTTAGGAGATGAACATTAGAGAGGAGGCGAGGATGAGACCTCACTCTCCTTATTTTGGAAGGTAGTTTGTTCAGTGGGAAGAGTTAATTTGGCTTTCTGGAGAATTATTTGTGTTGGCATTTGTTCTCACTTTAGGCTTTGTAATTTTTTTTGGTGAGGTTTCTATCTATTTCCATTTTTGTTTCTTCTTATTCCTTTGTCTTGAGTTGTTTTCAAGGTGATTTCCAATTCCATAGGTGGTTTGTGTTCTTGTGGTTACTCTATCTTTCAACTATTGTGGGTTTCTTGGTAGTTTTTAGAAGTTGATGGTCTGTTCCGGTTCTCAGGGGTCTCTGTTTTATGAATTTATACTCAAACAAAGTCCTGAGGTAGGAAATATCATTTACTTTGAGACTTGAAAATTGTATTGGGAAATTTGGAATGTGTGATGCCAAATCGTTTAGAAATGTTCTAGGTTGCTTCTTAATTAGATGCTTAGTTTTATCTGAATCGTGTGTGGGTCGAATTATGTTTTTAATGGTGTTCAGTTGTGAGGGTTTTCTTGAAGGTGGTGAGTCTCCATCTTTCCCTTCTATAAATTTGGTAGGCTCTAAATTAATCGTTAGCAGCGTTAGTGATGATTCAATGGTTTTCGGTTCAGGAAGTCAACCTAGAGCATCTGTTACGTTATCTTGTCTTTCCTATTGTTCTTTTGCAGGTTGTGGCTTCCCAATGTGTCCTCTCTCTACAAAACTGATGCCTCCTAGACAATGCGTGCACTAAATAAGGGGAGGAGGTAGCCATGTTTCTTTGAGACAAAGAATGGTCAAGGCCTTTACTTATGATTTTGTAGCTACATATTTTAATGTTATTCTTCCATATTTACAAAAGGAAATTAGTGGGTTGGAATTTCAAGATAGAATGGATGCCAAATTTCATTCTGATACAAAGTTTCTTAACAATGCTTGGAAAAATATTCTTGGCTCTCGTTAGTACATGTGCAAGAAGAAACAAGATTTGAACTCATTAGTTTTGCATCAAAAAATGTTCACATTCCTGAGATCAGTCCTCAAGGATAAGCAGGTAGAAAACTATAATATTTTCTCCTCCCTAGAGTACATTTATAGAATGATTCATAATCAACGATTCTACTTGGACAACTTGGATTCTTGTTTGGCATGTGTTGAGGGTCACATTGTGAGTGATTCTAAGAAACAAGACCTTTCAGATCCCCTAGGTTCAAGTGCTAAGTGACAGGAACAATCCAGGAACAATTTCTTCTTCTGAGAAGGGTTAATGTTGCTAAGATTTGGCAGTGTTCGTGGGAATTTATGTTCTTCGCCTCAATCATGTTGTCGTTGAAAAGTTGGTCTAATATTCAAGTATGGTGTCCTAGTTACTAATGCTTCAAAATGAATATCGCGGGCCTTCTTTCTCTAGGTCTTGGCAGAACTTGCTGTAAATATGTGTTGTGATATTTTTTTTGGATTCTCATGTTAAATTTTGTTGTTAATGGTGTGTATCCTTGAAGAGTTATGTAGCTAGTGTGAGTTTTGAATCTCTTAATTTTGACAGTGGCTCTATTATCGTTTCTAATTTGCTATATATAGATGAAAAAACATTGGATTTCGGATTGTATTTTGTGATGGCTTGGATTCAACATCATATAAGCTTGGATCCTAGTTTCTTTGTGGATATGTGAGATTGTAAATGGAGAGTGATAAAAATTTCCTTGAGAGAACATTCTAAATCGCCTATATATAACATGTTTTTATGATTAATTAGCTATGTACCTAAATCTCCTATGTATAACATATTTTTCTGATTAATATGAAAGCCTCCTTTCCAAAAAAAATTAATAATAATAAAAATCTGAAATTAAATTTTTATTCAAGGCTCATGTTGCGTGAAATTGTTGTTGCCAATAACCCAAAACGAGTGGTTGCTCGATTATTGTGTTTTACAATTAGGAATGCATGTATTTGGCAGGGGAGTTGCAAACCCATCAGAGAAGGAGGAGCCGGAGCGCGGGAGAGTATACGTCCCAGAGAGATCATGCCACCATTTCTCAGACTCAACAGGTTTCAGCCACTCGTCAAAGTATGAGCCAGACAATTTTCGGGAGTTACTAAACCTCATGCAGCTGATTGGTTTCCCTGGTTTCGATGGGTGTCATCAGTTGATTGGTTTTTGGGTCGGAAGGCATCATAGCCTCCTTCTCGCTGCGCCACCCTACTTCTAGTTGTAGTCTCCTGCATGCTCTCCCACCCTATCCTTCGGACACGTAGAGATGGTATCGTTTCTCGTTTCCATGCAAGAGAATGCATGGAGGGGGAATTGTATGGCGCTGCGTTGTCCCTTCTAAGTTATAAATATTCCCCTAGAAGCTATCTTGTGTTTTCCTTTTCCAATCCTGGGCCTCACGGCTTCGGGATGCTCTGCAAGGATTTCCACGAGGGAGGTATGTAAACATCAAATTTTTGTTATTCCTTGCAGTAAATATCCGATTTTTTTGGGCTTTAGTTTTTCGTGGTTCTATGCTACTTTGCTTGGATGGTTCTGGAATGGTAATGGATGCTCTCTCCCGTTGCTCCGGCAAAAGCTAAAAAAGCTCAGTATCGTTTCTCTTCGTATGTCATCTGACTTAATGGTCTTGAAGATGAAGGTTGTTCTTAATCAGGTTTTGTAGTAAATTGTCATCTATTAATGGAATAGATAAGGCGAATTTTCTAGTTTTGATAAAAATGCTGAAGTCGATTTTTATTAAAATAAAGAACTCTATAGTTTTTTACAGTCCCTGTTCAGATTTTCGCATTAGATTTGGGAAATGGTGTTGTGTTTTCCACCCATTCTGTTGCTGCATCGATTGTCAAGACCACTCTTCTGCATAGTGCTACAGCTCCAATCTGGTTTTTCTCAAAGCTGTTTTAAAATGGTTGTCAGAATACCAGATGAGATTCCGAGATTTCCTATCTCTCCGGCGATCTGAAAAATTCAAATCTTTTTGGATAATTATCAGCTTCAGTACTTCCTAACTTGGCACAATACCCCAATCTCTTCCATTCATTTCTAGTTTTTGACTGGGGGAATGGAATTGTCCTTTCCTGTCTTTTCTATAGAAGCATATTCTAGAGTGTCAGTCATTCTGCCTCCAATTTCCCTTTCTGGAGCCTTCTATCTTTTGGATCCCAAGTTCTCATCTTGCTGGAGCTCTTAATTATCCCTTTCTAGCTGTGTCCTTTTATCAGGATCGGATCTACGGTCTGGATTTTTCCTGACTTGCCCTATTAATTTCTTCAGCCTCTAGGAGTTACTCCATTTGGGGATTTTGTTTAGAAAAGAATCTACAGGCTAGATATTGCCTATCCTACTGCTGCAGTTGAAGGTCTCAAAGCACCTGTCGGATTAATTGCATCCTTATCTCTATCAAAATGGCGGATGGGTCTGACTCATTGGCCATGAGGGCGCTTGTACAGGCCACTATCCAAGCTGAGGAGGCGAAAAAAACATGCTCAAACCTTACAGGCTGGCAAGCTACGGTGGAAGACATGATAATCAATCGAGCTTGTAAAGTGTTTCATAAGTCTAAAAGGGATTTTCCCAGAAAAGACGGGTCTCCTTCTCTCTTTTACAACAAATCCAAGAATCCTGTTAAGACTGTACCCCCCCCCCCCCGCGCAAGCCATTTCTTTAGATGGTGCTACCCTCTCTGAACGAATTGACAGTATGAAGAATTTAGCGATTATTGGGAAATGGCATTTCCCTGAAATGGGTGATTCGGACATGAGGAAGTGGTTGTCGGACAAATGGTCTCCTTTGATTAGATATACTCCTATCATCTCCCGACTTATGAAGGAATGGTATTCTTTCCATTTCCTAAAAGTATCTGATTTAGAGTTTATTCTAAATGCTCCATGGGTTTTTGGAAGAAGCTTCTTGGCCCTTTCTCGATGGTATATTGGTTTTGACCCATTAAAGAACACCCCATCGAACAGTCTGATCTGGGTGAAACTTTCGAACTTGCCGTTGGAACTATGGTCAGAAGTATCTCTCTAAAAAATTGGGAATTCGATAGGCAAGTTTGTTTATGTAGACCCCTGGTGCAGAGGAGAGAAAGATAAGAGAATTGCTTGGATCCTTATAGAGAAGTCGTACAAAGGTGGATATCCTGATCATATGGAGATAGCTTGGGGCAATTCCAAAATCCATCAAAGATTAGACTTTTAGGGTATCCCCTTCAGGTGTTCCTTGTGCCATAAAACACGACACCTGATTAAAAATTGCAGTCATCGGTTTTCCCGAAGAATCAAGAAAACTAACTTCAAACAAGTTAGGAAGTCTAAATCTGAATGATCCCTGGACTTTTTGGATATTTGGGAGTCCTCTCAACTGGAAAATCAAAATTTTTCGGCTCCTGCTCAAAAAATTTCTCATAATCTCCCTATTCATGATCCATTATCCGATCCGGACCCATACTGCTCCCTTCAAGACTATCTTGGGCGTTTCGATGCTAATACCTCGCCTCCTTTATGCACTCCAATTCTAGAACCCCGAGAGGACATCCTGGTCCCCTCTCCCCCTGTTATGAATCAAAGGGACATTGTTGTTGGCTCTCTTCCTATCCAGATTTCCTCCTCTTCTCCGACACCTGTCAAATCTCGTCCTGCTGACCCAAAAGGGATAATTCGCTTTCAGCATCCCCAGTCAACAATTTTGATAGCGACATTGACTCCCTTCTCAATAGGACATCTCTGGAACTTGAACCATTGACCATTCATAAACCGTTCAGTCCGTCCCATCTAACCATAAGTCCAAAATATACAAAAAATATCACGGTCAGGAAGAAATCCAAGGGTGGTAGTCGTCATTTTAGAGGAAGATCTGTAGTCACAAAGCATGGTGTGAGGAACTTATCTCTAGTGGAAGTTCCTGTTCTGGATTCATCGGAGTTCCAGCCTCTTAGAGCATGCGTGGTTGGTGAGTCATCTAAATGACCTTTCTTGCTTCTATGAATATCAGGGGCTTAGGCGCAGCCCCTAAGTTTAATGCGCTAAAAGATGTATTCTTCCTGGCTCATCCAAAGATCATTTTTATACAGGAAACCATGCATCCTAGCTATGTGTCTATTGCTTTTTTTTAGGAGAATGTTTCCGAAGTGGTATATGGTTGCCACTAAGGCAAATGGTCAGTCTGGTGGTCTGGTGGTTTTGTGGGATCCTGCCTGGATAAGGGCAAAAGCTTATAAGTGTTGTGCAGGAATTTTAATATCAGCATCTATCACGGGTCAAGCTTTTGCACTCAACTTTCTTAATGTCTATGCTCCATATAAAAACAAACTTTCCTTTTGCGAGAGGCTTTTTGAATCTCGAATTCTAGAGATCGAATCGATGTTGATGGTTGGCGACTTTAATTTGACTCTCAGTTCTGATGAATGTTGGGGTAATTGCAGGAAAATTGACCCTTTGGCTAACAGAATAAGGAAGGAATTACTAAATAGGGATCTGGTGGACATTACCCCTGATAAAATGAGGCCTACGTGGGATAACAGAAGGACTGGGTAGGCCTACATAGCAAAGAGAATTGACAGAATCATTATACATGCTAGCATTATCGGGAAATTTGGTATGCCAGTATTATCTATCGGGAATGATCACTCCTCTGACCACAGACCCATTCTTCTAAAATGGCGTGAAAATGTAATCAGACTTGGTTACCCTTTTAAATTCAACAGGATCCATTTGGAAGACCCATCCTTTAATGAAATAATTGCCAGAGAATGGAAGAGTCTCCTCGAATCCGAAATGGTGCCTTTTATGCCATTCCGTGTAAAGATGGAGAGATTGCAGGCTGTGACGAAGGAATGGAAAAATCAAAAGAGGAGGATGGATAAACAAGAGCTGAATAATATTCGAAAGGAACTGGACTCCCTATTAGAGTTAGTTGATCCCAATAGTCTATCTCTAGATCTAAAAAGCAAGATAAGAAATTTGGAGAAAAGGAAACAATTGATCTTGCTAAAGGAGGAGGCTACATGGCAGCTAAAGAGCAGAGCCATTTGGCTCAAAGAGGGAGACAGAAATACGAGATTCTTCCACAGGTATGCAAATGCAAGAAGAGAAAAAAAACTCTATCTGGAGCATTAAAGACGAAAAGGGGAATGTTCTCTTATCTCACCAAGAGATCTCAATGGAGGCTGTGAGATTTTTCCAAAATCAATATAAAAGAAGGGAGGTCGTCTTTCAAGATGCCCTAAGGGGCATAGAGTTGGTTCCAGAAATGTTTGATGGTGCAGCAAATGAAGAGTTCATAAAGCCAATCTCTGATGATGAACTTTCAAGTGCTATCAAATCTTTTAAAAAGGATAAAAGTTCGGGGCCGTATGGATGGCCAATCGAATTTTTCTCTCATTTCTTCGACCTTCTTAAAATAGACTTGTTACGGATGGTTGAAGCCTCTCGGATGTCTGGAAGCATACATTCGGCCACTTCCTCTACCTTCATAGCTCTAATTCCAAAAAAGAATAGGTCTGAGTCCTTTCATGACTTTAGGCCTATATCGCTCTGCAACATCATGTTCAAATTAACCTCAAAAATCATTGCGGAAAGAATGAAGCCTATTCTAAATTCCTTCATTTCTGGGGACCAACATGCGTTCTTAAAGGGTCGTATTATCTTGGATGCGGTTTCCATGACTCAGGAAAGTCTGTTTTCAATGCTGACAAAGAATTTGGATGCGGCTATCCTTAAGATTGATCTGCAAAAAGCCTATGATTGTGTAGATTGGGGCTTTTTAAGAATTCTGCTGGCAAAAATTGGACTGAAGTCACAAAGTGTCAATTGGGTCATGTCCTGTGTTGAGAACGTCAGATATTTAGTGATTGTAAATGGACTTCCTTCGTCTTTCTTCCAAGCGGAGAGAGGACTCCGACAGGGATGTCCCCTTTCCCCATTTCTCTTCATTCTGGTAATGAACTCTCTCAGTTTGCAGATAAATAAAGCAGTTGAAGACAAGAGATGTCGTCCGGTAAAGATTTGTAAGGATGTCTCCCTCTCTCATAATCTCTTTGTTGATGATGTCCTCATCTTTGCTATGCTTTGTAAGGTCTCCTAGGCATGCATAAATGATATTCTTTCAAAATTTCAGAAAGCTACAGGTTTGTTTATCAATAAGGAAAAATCCTCTTTGTTTCATAACGATTCAAATATGGAAATCGTTCACTGGATATCTGAATTGATGGGCATTGCTCCTTTTTCAATTAAGCAACGGTTTAAATACTTGGGCTTCACCTTAAAGGCAAAAGGAAACTCCAAAAGGGATTGGCAATGGCTACTGGACTGGTTTTATAAAAAGATCTCAGGATGGGAGTTTAAATTTCTTTCTCTGGCTGGCAGATTCATCTTAGTACAGGCCGTCGTTTCCCAACTTTCAGTCTACTGGGCTCATATCTTCTTTCTTCCTGCCAGCATCATAAACCAAATGAACAGATTGATTGCTAATTTCCTCTGGGGAGGACATGCTTTTCAGAACAAAATTCATCTTGTCAAAATGGCTTCTATATCTAAACCAAAATGGGCTGGTGGATGGGGCCTTTTAGATATGCGCACTTTCGGGAAAGCCCTCCTCTATAAGTCTTTTCATAGAGGAATTTTTGGCGACAGGCCATGGAGTAAGATTATTAAGGAAAAATATTTAAAAGTCAAGAGTATAGAATTCTGGTACAGGAGGTGGTCCATTGGCATCAAGAGTGGTTCGACGATTTGGTAAAGTCTCAGGAAGGTCCATCCTTTCTTCATGGAGAATCTTCGCTGGAAATTCTACTCGGGAACTAGTATGTTTATTGGTTATGATTCTATTTCATGTGCCCGGGAGTTCTCGTTCCCTTGTCCGTTGGTCTACAATCTACATAGGTTGGGATGTTTTACATGGGACAAGCTGATAAAAGAATGGTCTGGTTCTTCCCCGGTTTGGTATGATGGAGAGGATCTGCATTTGCCCCAATCAATGCTCCCTCTCTGGAATTCGGTAAAAGTGAGCCTTTGTAGTATGGGGATTATTCGATTGGGATCAAAGGATCTTCTGGTTTGGTCTCTTAAAAAATAAAACCACCCTGTGAGCGTAAAGCATATTTGTGCAGATATGATCTCTGTTAGTGCAATGAGTCCTCATCCACTGTTCCCTCCACGTATTTGGAAGGCTGCATCTCCTCTCAAAATGATTATTTTCTCTTGGCTGCTATTTGGGAACAAAAACCTTACATGGGAGGTTCTTCAAAGGAAAAGATGGCAGGGTCCGAGCCGATATGCTATGTGCCTCAATGAAGCGGAATCTAATCTACATATGTTCTTTCAATGTGCCTCGTCCCTTTATATCTGGTATGAGTTGTCTTTATATTTTGGTTTTCCTTACATTATCTTTTCTTCTGTTCAGGATGCTTTTATATGGTGGAGTAGGCAATCCTCATCTTGGAGATCGTTGTTTATCATTTCCTGTTGGTTCTTGTGGAACTGGAGGAATGCACAAATTTTCCAAGGTTCTAAGGAACCCCTTCATGCTATTCTTCAGCGTATTCAGGCATGCCATGAATCCTTTCATCAAAATGACTCTCTGCCAAAGGCGCCTACTATATGATTCTGAGGATTTTTGCTCCTGCAAGATGGTTTCAGTATTTCTGGATCTCTGTTCCAAGGCTGGGCCAACTGCTCCTATTTTCTTATGTGCTAATTGTATGTAATCTTTTAATAGGGTTGTTTCTTCAAATGATCGTATAATCTGTTAGCATCTTTGGTCATGCGGGCTTTGTAGATGGGATGTATATGTTTTCCCTTTTTAGATATGGAAGATTCAGACTATCTGTATCCAATTTTGCCAAAGGTTGTTGGGCATTTGGCTCAATCCAATAGCTTATGTATCGAAGATCTTTATATTTTCTTAATATAAATCTATGATGGTTTTTTTTTTTTTTTTTCTCAAAAATGCATGTATTTGGAAGAATATCTATTATTTTAGTGAGTAGAAAATAAGATTCAATTCCATTCCTATAATTTTTTTAAATTAAAAGTTCGGATTAATCTTAATAACGAATAGAAAAATGATTTACTTATTTATTGATCTTAATAATGAATAGAAAAATGATTTCCTTATTTATTGATATTTTTATTAAAATTGTGTGAATGGCGAATCCATTTTACATGTTAGGTTAATTTTGATTATTGTAAGTGAGCTAAGATTTTAATTTGTTTTCACAAAAATTAAAACAATAATTTAATAAAAACTAAACCTTACACAATTCTATATTTTTACATAGATAATTTATTCTTAATATATAAATTTTATATTTTTAAAATAAAAAAATATTAAAAAATTTCATCGCATAACATGTGAGATCATTAAAAATAATTAATTATTAAGATGAAAATTCGAAGAAAGTTTCTCAAATAATGCTTGGATTTATTATGAAATATTATGAAATCATTGGAAAACGGCTAAGATTGTAAAATAATAATAAAATAATTAAGAGTGTTGCATGGGCTTTTTAAATAAAAGTATTGAAAGGTAATAGAGTGAGAAGATTATTTGTTGAAGCTTATAAGTAGTGAAGAAAAGCGTTGTAATTTAATTAGCATTTGCACCTGATGTTGCAAAGAAAACGCTGTAAGGAAAGCCAATAGAAAATGAACTAGTAGCTTGAAGTGTCTTGTAAAATCAATGCAATCTCTGCACAACATTATAATGTTTCAAAATGATATATTTACAATGTTCAAGATCATTTAGTCAACATTTATTACCACGAAAAATAACAATATAAAGGCCGGGAAAATAGGCTTTTGATCATCCTATGAGGACACAAATAATAATGTTGAAGGTACATTTGAGATAATTTCACAAAATGGCTACTGAAGATGCAATATCCACTTGCAAAAATTAAATTAACCTGAATAAGCATAGAGGAAGAGTGGGTTATGTAGATGGGAAAATTGAGAAGATAGTAGCCTGTAAAATACTGTGGAAATATATTTGGTATGGGTTTATTGTTTCAATCAAATTTCCAGTGTTTAGATTTTACATGGCGATCTTCTGTTAAGTGAAAGATAATTTTATGCGAAGGATTTGTTCCAAATTTTCTCAATTTAAGACATTACAGTGGTATTAGAGCTTTGATTTTGGATCAGCCATAGGTTATCTTGAAATGCCAAGTCGAAGGTTTACTTTGAGTATGCCAAATTCTATTGCCGGAGCCAATATTTGGCAAGAAAGATCGAGTTTGGGGAGCTTGTGTTGTGAAGGTATTTTTCGCTGAAGGAAAAGATTGTATTGCCACAACCATCATTAGGGAAAAGTTTTAAATTAAACTGCATGGATCTGTACGAGCACACTCATATTTTATAATGTCCATGTAAATCAAATTTCAAAGGTCGCATGAGTATTAATTTGAAGAGCCGTGGACTAATCGAATTCTTTTTGGAAGTGCTAGTTTTTTTATTTATTCGAGAGTTATGCTAACCGAGGCCCAATTGATTTATCTAATGGAAAATCTTATTAAAGTGGGGCATAACTTGAATTAAATCTTTTCAGCACGATGTTATTTTCCTTCCCGGTGGAAATTACAAGTCTGTCGAGTTTTGATTTCTCATTATAATCTGAGTGGTAATCGGGATAAGTTTTAGAGCTTAGTCACCACAGAAAATGGTATGGCCATCATCCCGTGACTACAGACGAATCAGATCATTTGTGAGGCTGTAAAATATTCTGAAGCGGGCGTGGAATTTTCTTTTCTTAAAGGGGCCGACTCTTTGTGAAGTTCGTATTATATCATGAGAGCCAAAGTTTATCAAAAGCCAAGTTTTGATTTCGAAAGGGACCACTCCTCTTATGAAGGTCGAGGGTACAGTTTGTTCGAATGGACGTGTTTCTCATTCTAATGAACCCAATTAATTATGTTGAAAAGTCGAGTTCAATTACAAACAGAGGGACCGAATTTCTGTTGACTGAAGAAGACTGAATCTATGGAGGTTAATCACTGGAGTGGCGATTAAGAGGGCCATTCAGAGTCTACCGTTCCATAGGCGCTAGAAATTGAAATTTCTCTGAGGGTGTCGAATCACTGGGTTGATGAAGCTTATAGTCATCATGGAGTGTGGGCTACAGTTCTCCATTGAAGTTTGAATCGAATCCGTTGAGCCTGTGGATAGTAGCCTGTGAAATACTGTGGAAATATATTTGGTACGCCTTGCAACATGATGGTGTGATTTCATGTGCCGCGGTGCAAATACATTTGCGTTGACAAACCGCATCCGCTGGGGACTGTATCGAGCGGGTGGCCCCTGCCGGAAATTCTGTTCTGGCACTAACCTACTACAGTTTCAGTTTCCTACGGCTGGCGCTCATATAATCTATTTTTTTCAGTCTCTTACGACAGTTTCCTAATGTTTCCTGTTATTTATGTTTTCCACAAACTTCAACAAAAATGCAGAAAGAAAAAACAGCGAGCGCATTAGCAAAAAAAAGTCCATAAAAAAAGCACTCTCACTGCAAATTTCAAAAACAGGGATGCTTGCCTACTATTTTATCTGGAAAACACAGAGGCTTTGCAGCTGCAGAAATCTCCACGCGAAATCTCCACAGGCCCACACCAGCAACCAAATTTGTTCGTAGCGGCAATTACAAACGCCATGGGTGACCAAGTGAACTCATAAACCCCACATACCTCAGAGGAATCCAGAAAGATGCTATACGGCCCTATAAACGTCGGCAGGGCTTCCATGGTTCTCCTTTGCACTTCCCCTCCCGGCGACATCACAAACCCCATCGAGGAGCCATCTTGGAAACGGACTGCAATGTGTCTACAACTTTAGGCCCACGAACGGCGAGGGATAATGAATCAAAGACTTCGAATCAAACGGTGGATATCAATTCCATCATCTAACAACGAAATCAATGGCGCAGGAAGGTACAGAGTGGCACTGGAGGGGATTTTTTCTCAGAGGAACGCCTTACGGCGTAAATATTTTGACCTAATCTTTACCATATGTCATATATTTTTAATCCTTTTGTGGTGTTCTGAGCAGGTTAATAGTTAATTGAAGTATGTAATGCAAATTTTAAGTTGAATACACGTCATTTTGATGAAATAGCACACCTTTATCTCTTTTTTGGGCTCTTTAAACTTACGAAAAAGGAACCCCATGGAGTCTTCTTTTAGATCTTTTCAGATTAACAAAACATGAAAATATTTCCGAGCACTTGTCTTTTCGAACTCGTTAAAGTAAATGAAAAGACGTCTACCCAATATAAGTTTAACCCTTTTCTGGACTGGGATAGACTATTTACGAAAAAAGAATACTTTAGTCAAACATGGCTTAAATGTTATCCCGAGTATTGTTTTATGCCTTTTAAGACTCAAGAGACTAAATTTACAAAAAGGAACCTGTGAAGTTTTCTTTTTCATCTCTTTTTCAAACTCTCTAAACATGAAAAAGAAGTCGAGTTATACCCTCACTCGACTCATAAAATCATCAAACAATGATGGAATCATTAAGTGTGATGAGAATGAACCACTCCTTCTCAGGGTTTGTTAAATATACTCAGAAGGATTCATCCGAAGGATGAAATTATAGATCAAGCATATGTTATCCTCCTCAATCTTGTCAAAAATAAAGAGGTACTAGCTAGAAATGGTTGGGAAATTGGGAAAATATGGAATTTTACCTATTAATGGAAGTGAGTCACACTTGAACATGTCACTCTGTCACCTCATCTTTGTGACTGTTGGGCTGGTAAATTTGCTTCTCTCTTTGGTTAATCACACCATATCAAAAGCCTTCATAATCGGTTTTGAGTCAATTTTGCCAACTCCATAAGGTGTCGCCGATATGTTCAAGAGAATTCCTTTAGTTAACATCTACTAGACTTATTTCATGTCTATCGTTCCTAAACCAACTCTACATCAACATCATTCTATCTCAAATATTGATATATGTTTTGTGCCATTGATGAGGGATACATCAAGGCCCTCCTGTTTTGTGTATACATCACCTCATTATCCAGGAAGTTGACTTAGAGACTCCCTTAAGTGCGTTGGAATTTGCATACATCAATGGCTAGTTTCCTCACTTTCAGCGACATGTTCTCATCATTGGCCTTTGATTAAGAGAGTTTGTGTGGTGTTTACATTCAGCTCATTCATTCGCATCACATAAACTGTACTTTAGTACCTTGAGAGACATTATAATTATCACTGGTTCCCCTCACATTTGTTAACAACTTACCTCATTGGTTGGTAATTAGATGGTGTCTACCATGTTTGACTCCAGCTCATTTATTCACATGATTAAACTTGTACTATTGAGTGAACGAGGTAGAAGAAATTGGATCTAGTTTCATCCATCCAACATGCATTTTCAAGATTCATACTAGATCACAAAGTATGATGGGACTGGGCAGAAAAGCTTCCAGAAGCTTTATGGGAATACCGTACCACATGGAGAAACCCTACAGGGCATACTCCCTTTGAACTTGTTTATGGGAAGCAAGTCATTTTTCCTCTTGAAATTCAAGTAAAAACTTTCAAGACGATAGTTAAATTGGGTCTTGATCTTTCAAAAGCACAAAAACAAAGAATGGAGCAGCTAAATGAACTTGATGAGATAATACAAGATGTAATCCAAAGAACCAATATAGTTCAACAAAAAAGATCCAGATGGCATGACAAATATATCAAAGAAATAAATTTCCAGCTAGGAGATCGGGCATTACTTTTTTATTCAAAATTCAAAGATTTTCAAGGGAAGTTTCAAACTCATTGGCTTGGGCCGTATGAGATTGAAACAATGTTTGATAATGGTGCAGTTAGGATCAGAATTATTGATGAAGAAAGAATCACATTCTTTGTAAATGGTCATAGATTAAGAATTTATCATAAGCCATTGACAAAGGAAGAATTTATCAAATATTTGCAAGACAACACTGATTTTCAGTTGGTTAAGAAGGATTTTCCTTCTCCTCCAACTTAACTCACAAGCCTTGTTCTTTATATATATATATATATATATATATATCTATAATTTGTATAAACATGAAAACCAACATTGTTGGCATGTTTATATAGAAAATTCAGGGTGAAAACCATGTAATTTTGGCATCCTAAATTTTATTTCCCATTCCTATTTTATTTTTATCCCTCATCTTCTTTTTAGAATAATTAGCTACATAGTTAATAAGGTTCTGCAATTTTGACAAAATTCTGCAACTGATGTTTGACAGGAACCACTAATTGGAGCAATTGAAGAAATGATCAAATCCACCCTTGGAAGCCCCTGAAGACATTGCACAAAGGAGCAATCAAATGTTGGAATCAACAATTGTTAGGGTCCCACCCTAACCCCCTTATTTATGTAGTAGGATCGAGTCCTAGTTATAGTTAAGTAAAGAGTCAATAAAGCCTATATTAATAATTGCAAGCGGTTAACCCGCACTTAATGACGGGACCACAATTAATTGCAAATGGGCCATGGTATTAGATAGATGGTATTAATAAGAACTATGGTATTGATCCATGTTATTGCATGTATGAGTCATATATAAAGGATAGAGACTCCCTGCAAGGAGCATCATGTCTTATTTTGTAATCGAGCTCTGCTCTATTGGAGGTTGCCCCCTCGAAGAGGCAAGTGAACATTGCTTTCTGAATAATAAAATACTTGTTGTTGTTTCTCACTATTCTATGTTCTGGGTATATTTCTTTGCATATTCTGTATTCTGGTATCGTCTTGCAGGTTAAGAGCATAACATCAATTCAAAAGGTATGCAATTATTTAATTTAATAATAAGGATCAAAACATTAGTATATGAATTATATGGATGATATAATCAATGTAAACTTTGAAACGGGAACTGATACTGTTAGCCCCCTAATTTTCTCTCTTTTTGCCATTTTCCCCTTCCTAAATCATAACCATTTACTGTTGTTTTACCTTTTTTATACACCCTCATCTTGCACCGGTCCAAGCAAGGTGACATATTTCGTATAAACTTTTTTTTTCAAACTTTTAATTTAACTTAGCATTAATTAATAATTTATTACATGATTTCTTACTTTTAATCACTCTTTGTAACTTATCGATATCTCCAATGTTTATTTGGTAGTTAGAGTACTTACCGTGACCGTTGATCCTAGTGCAGGATCGGATCTTGCACCGTTGCCAGCACAACAAATCCTTGCAGCAGATCCGAACCTCCTTGATCACTGCCTTGTTTTGAGCAGCTTCAACCATGACAATAAGATCGATCCAAAGGCAGCCGAGATCAAATCGCCTCGTTTTGAGCAGCTTCAACCACGACAGCAAGATCGATCCAAAGGCAGTCGAGATCGAATCTATGAAGAATGAAAGCTGGAGATTGGCTACGGCCAGTTTTGCTAACTATCTAAGTTTAAAGGCCAAAAAGCTAAATTCTGCGGTTGGTTATGTAATCGGTTGAATGATCTATTTTGGCCTTTGGCCAAAGATCTATATAATGTAGAATGTAAATAGGACTAAGGGAGTTTTTTGGGATAGAACAGAGACACAGCCAGAGAGGCGGTAACAGGTTGTTGTATTTTGTTATCGCTCGAATCTGGGCTGGACAATGTATTAACGTATGTACTTGCCTCAGTGAATTAATAAAAGGGAGCTCCGCCTCATGTTTCAAAAATCGCATTTCTGTATTTGAGCTGATGAATTGATTAAAGTACTGAGCAACGTTTTTATTTAAAGGGGAAACACGTTGGTTGGCTAGGGCCCAGCCAACCCAGCATGTTTACCCCATTTCCTGTTTTCCTATAATTTTTGTTTACATTGTCAAGTGTGATTTAATTTCAAGCACATGCATTCCTATCTGAGTGAAAGTGGATCCGTTGTGTGAAGTAGATAAATTTCCTTTCCTGCACTTGATTTCAGATTGGTTTTCCTCCGCCTGGTCCAAGCAGGAGAAATAACCCTGCACCAGTGCACGTTGGTGTGATATCTCCTTTTCTACAATTCTGTTTCATTGGTTTTCCCCGCCTGGTCCAAGCAGGAGAAATGAACCTGCACCAGTGCACGTTGGTGTGATGCAGCAAGCCTTTTTAGTCTACTTCCTGCAATCTTCTTTCTTTCATTAAATGCTTATGACAGGATAAATGTATATGGATTGTTTCTTTATTTCTACACTCTGTCAAGATCAAAAACATTCACTTTTTATGTGTGCAATTTGATTTAACAGTATAACAGCACTCGCAATAATTAAGCACTCATTTTAAGAATTAAATGCTAAGTGCAAGAAGCTCTGATCCAGTGCAAGAACTAGTTTCTTGCCACGGGATCTGAGTGCTTTGAACTTGGAAAAGTTCAGGCCCTTGCAGGAAGTAAAAAGTCTTTATTAAAGACACCATTTATACCTTTTGCATAAATCTCTGTTCCTGCACTAGTACCAGCAGATTGCGATAGTACAGGACAGATTAGTGTAAGAAGGAAATCTCTAAAGGAGCAGGTTTTAAGGGCCCATCTGATGAGACTGCTAAGTTTCTCTGCTAAAGAAAAACACACACTCAGTATTTAAACAATAATTAGCTAGAGTGATTGCCCTTTATCTTTAATTCCCTCTTACAAATGCATTCTTCCTTGTTCCAGTCTTAGATTATTTTGATGGTTCAAGTTGCCTTTTTCTCTTTTTAGTTTGATTCTGCAATCTTTCCTTTAAAGAAAGTAGGGATTTATATTAGAAAGATTCATACCATCTTTGGCATTTCCTGTGCTTCGTCTCTAACTTTACGGATCCCCCGGGTTGACAAATTAAGTGTTGAGGAGTTTGCTTAAGTGTAATTCCTGCACCCAACATTTTGGCGCTGTTGCTAAGGAGGTGATTTGATTTGGTAAGAATTTTTTATTATACAATAGAGGTAATTTTTCCTTTATTTTTGCAGTATTGTTTGGAAAAGCTTCTTTGAAGGAATTTTGCTAGTGTTAATTGATTTCTGACAACATTTTTTAGAAGTTGTTTGTTATTTTTCTTTCTTTTTTGGAATGAATCCCTATAAAAGGTAAGGGTCCGAAGCCTACCAAGGGCCGAAAGAATTCTGAAAAAAATTCTCATATTGGGTCTCCTTCTGTAAGCAGGAAGCCTAATCCAATTCAAACCCATCACACAGGAACAGTCCATGGTGACAACAGCTCAGGTGTGGTTCAGCCTGTTGAGAGCGGTTCAAGTAAAAGGAAAACAATGGCGAACCATGAAGATCATGTGGAAGGGACTGGTGAAAACTAGGTAAGTGGAGAACAATGCACTTTTCTCTTTCCAATTGTGGACCCTGATACAGTGGCACAAATGAAGAATATTCCACCATCATCTCTCCCTCATTTCCATGGTAAAGTTCATGAAGATACTGACTCTTTTCTATTTGATTTTGATATTCTGTGTAGAAGTTATGATTATTCAACTAACACTCAGAAGTTAATATTATTTCCTGTTACTCTCAACGACTCAACTCTATGCTGGTTTATGGGGTTAGGAGGAAACACTATAACCTCTTGGGATCAAATGAAGAAAGTGTTTTTGTCTAAATATCAAGAATATTGCAAAACTCAGGACATGGAGGATGAGATTTTTACAATCATACAGGATGATGATGAAACTCTTGAAGATTACCTAGAAAGGTTTCTGTATATTTTACAAAGGTCGAAAAATAAGCTTGATCCCAATACTATTAGAACCTGTTCTTAAGAGGACTTACTGATAATTCTAGAAATAATTTAAATTTGTTAGGACAAGGTGATATTTCTCAGAAAAATTTTGAACAAATTTGTGAATTATGCAGGAAATTTTCAAGAAATTAGTATAGATCCGGCAGAGGAACTCGAAACAAAAATAGAAAAACTGAATCTATTGATGCTATGATTATTGGACTAAAAAATAAAATGGAAAACATGAAAATTGATATAATGAATACTGTTACCAAATAGTTGGACTCTTTAAAATTTTAGCAAAAACTCATGAAGGAACAAGAGTCATTATGTATTTTCTGTCCTAAATGTAGAGACAAGCATCCTCCTAAAGAGTGTCCTCTTAATTTGAAAGAAACTAATAAGTGTGTTATTTGTGCAGAAGACCATGTCACAGAAAAATGTCCCTCTATACCAGGACTTAAAACTGTATTTATAGGGAGACAACCTAAAGCTGAATACTTGTATGCTACGGGAGCAAGAAGGAATTGGCCTCAGGTAGGTGCAGGTATGGCTCCTGAATTTTATCCACACTATTTTGGTTATAATTCACATGCATATTCTTATTCTAACACTAATCAGCAGTGGCAGTATGGGAATCAATATCAGCATGGGCAACCTTCTCAACCATGGCAACAAGGTTGGAGAGGGCCAACTCATTCTCCATATTCCTACCAGCCACCCATGCAGTCATATCCATCTACGCATACACCTTATTCAATGCCTCAACTTCCGAGTCAGTCTACTCCACCGTTGCCTTTACCTCCACCTTTTTTACCTCCTCAGTTGCATTCTCAACCTATGCCCAATCCTAACAATAATAAAGCAGTGCAAATGATTTATGTAAAAAACCCACCTTTACCATTCGAGTACTAGTCTATTCCAGTTGGGGTTCATGATATTCAATTAAGATCGGGAAGGACTGTAACATCAGAAAATCAGAAGCAACCTACAGTGATTGTTGAAGAGAAAGGAGAAGAGGAAACTCTTAACCATTCTCTGAAAGTTGTCACTAAGCAGCCCTTACCCTCTGAATCCTTGCCATCTTCTTCCAACCAACCTCCCTTCCCAGAGAGGCTAGTAATGGAAACAAGTGAGCCTATTTCTAAGACTAGCTTGGCATCAGAGCTTCAGAATCTTTTTATTAAGATACCTTTGCTTCAAGCCATCAAAGAGATCCCCATTTGTACCAAAATTATTAAGTAACTTTGTCTCAAGAAACCCAAGAGGAAGAGATTGGAACCCCAAACCATTCAATTTGTTGGTATGGCAGCAGAGTTGATGACATGATGTGTGTCTATGGAAAAATATACTGATCCCGGAAACCTTGTTGTCTCAGTCCAGATTGGTAATGTAATGTCTCTAATGTTCTTATAGACCTGGGGGTAGCCATTAATGTCATGACTAAGCAAACCATGGATCAACTTCGGTTATCTCATCTTCGCCCTACTCCCACTGTGCTTGAATTAGCAGATAGATCTAAAATTAAGCCATAAGGTGTATTGGATGATGTGATTCTTAAGTAACTTTGTCTCAAGAAACCCAAGAGGAAGAGATTGGAACCCCAAACCATTCAATTTGTTGGTATGGGAGCAGAGTTGATGACAGGATGTGTGTCTATGGAAAAATATACTGATCCCAGAAACCCTGTTGTCTCAGTCCAGATTGGTAATGTCCATGTCTCTAATGTTCTTATAGACCTGGGGGCAGCCATTAATGTCATGACTAAGCAAACCATGGATCAACTTCGGTTATCTCATCTTCGCCCTACTCCCACTGTGCTTGAATTATCAGATAGATCTAAAATTAAGCCAGAAGGAGTATTGGATGATGTGATCATCTCATTAGGTTCTTGGGAATATCCTGCTAATTTCATTGTGCTTCAGCCAAAGAACCCAATAGGATGACATCCCTTGATCTTGGGTCGACCATGGCTTGCTACGACCGATGCATATATTTGATGTCGTTCCGGTGATAGGTATATTTTCGCATGGATATTCTAGGAAGAAAGTTACCTTATACCCCCTTGCCAGATCCATTCAGGACCTTCGAGATACTTTATGGTTGGATCTAAGTAGTGATGAGGAGACTCAACCCATTTCCCTTATCCATCATTATACTGGGTCTTCACAAGAAGATGAGATTCAAGATTTCCTGAATAATCTAGACACTATGCCTAATTTTGAGCCATTGGGCCAGATTTTCAGCCTAGATTTTCAAGAGAATCATGATTCTCATTCTTCTGTACCGCTGCATTTGACCACTCCCTTGAGTACTCCTGAGCCTGATACTACTCTTGTTGAGATTAGCCCTGGTAAATCCTTGCATATTAGTTCAGATTTGGACTCATATCAACAGGAGCAATTTGTGAATTTGTTGCAAAACCATCTTAGTGCCTTTGCTTGGGGCTATGAAGATATGAAGGGTATTCCTCCTGAAACTTGTACACATCATATCTATATTCAGGAAGGAACTCGACCTGTCCAACAACCCCAAAAGCAAATGAATCCAGCTCTAAGAGATATTGTGAAGGAAGAAGTATAGAAACTCTTGGATACCAGTTTTATACATCCTATTTCCGACAGTCAGTGGGTCTCTCCATTAGTGCTAGTACCTAAGAAAGATTGAAGATGGCGTATTTGTATTGATTATCGAGAATTAAACAAAGCCACTTTCAAAGATTATTTCCCTCTCCCTTTCATTGACCAGGTGCTTGATACCCTTGTAGGAAAGAAATATTTTTCCTTTTTGGATGGCTTTAGTGGTTATAACTAGATACATATTGCACCTGAAGATCAGGATAAAACTACTTTTACATGTCAATGGGGTACATTTGCTTATAGAGTGCTTCCCTTTGGTTTATGTAATAACCCGGCTAACTTTCAAAGGGCAGTCCTGGCCATTTTTGTTGATCTAGAATTTGTAGAAATTTATATGGATGACTTTTCTGTGTTTGGTGATTCTTTTCAAGAAGCTCTCAAAAATCTAGAGAAAGTCCTTCTCTGTTGTCAGGAAGCCCATCTGGCCTTAAGTGACAAGAAATGTAGATTAATGTGCAAAGCGGGAGTGGTACTTGGCCATTTGATTTCTGGTAAAGGTATCCAGGTTGATCCAGCAAAGATTGAAATCATTCTGCATCTTCCTACACCCAAAACTCAAAGGGAAGTAAGAGGTTTTTTAGGACATGTTGGTTACTATAGAAGATTCATTGAAATTTTTTCTAAGATAGCCACCCCTCCTTTCCGACTTCTAGCTAAGGACAATGAATTTTCTTGGACCACAGCTTGCCAACAGTCTTTTGAAACATTGAAGGAAAAGTTAGTACATGCACCAGTTTTGAGAGGTCCTAACTGGTCCTTGCCTTTTCACATTTCCTCTGATGCTTCAAATTTGGCTATTAGCGCAGCTTTAGGATAAGAGGAAAATAAGCAATCCTATGCTATTTATTATATTAGTAAGAATTTGTCTTCTACTGAATTAAATTATGCAGTTACAGAGAAAGATTTTTTAGCTGTAATTTTTGCAATTAATAAGTTCAGGCACTATATTACAGGATATGAAGTATTTGTACATACTGATCATTCCATAATTAAATATTTGATGAACAAACCATTGACTAGCGGTAGAGTGACTAGGTGGTTACTATTGTTGCAAGAATTTAATATTACTATTGTTGACAGACCAGGAAAATCTAATGTTGTAGTAGATTTTCTTGCTAGATTAGATAATCCTACTGAAGCGACTCCTGTTAATGATGATTTTCTGGATGAACATCTTTTTGTTATGTCAACAGATTCTCTGTGGTTTGTTGACATTGCTAATTACTTGGTTACTCGGAAAACACCATCCCACTTGTAGGTTTGAACCCCGTATAGAAATTACCTGCATATGAATTCTAAAACACAGAAAATAAACAATGCGAGAGCATAACACATAAAACACATATACATAGAGATTTTCCCACTGGACCCCAAAACCGAGACTACCAGCTTGATTTTTCATTATATTCCTTTCAATGTTACAATACATATTTATACATGCCGAAGCATCCAATACCATGCACCGAAAACCATAGGTAGGTTCGCCCAACCTAATATAGGGTCCAAAAAAAAATTTCTCGGGGTGCTGCCCCGAACCCCATAGAGGGGGGCTACCCATCCCCCCTCAAACCTCCTGGACAGGGGGGGTTGCCCGCCCCCCCCCGTGACCTCTCCGTTGCACAATCGGCGCAACTAACGGGGGGATTTCCCACCCCTCTAACCCCCCGGTTCACTACGTAGGTTAGTCATGAAAAGAACATAACACAACCCAACATTCTCCCACTTGTTGTTTTCTTTCCACAGGGGGCCACAAGAGAGCTTAATCATTTTTCCAGCCCTGAAACGCCCATTGTCTCTCTACACCAAGAGAACTTCTCAGAGCTCACAGATTTTGTCAATGCATCTGCAGTATTCTTCAAAGTGTCCACCTTTACCAGCAACACCTTTTTGTCTTCTATCATATCCCTCACAAAGTGATACTGAGCATGAATATGCTTTGTCTTTGAATGATATGCAGGGTTCTTTGCCAAGAAAATTGCACTTTGGCTGTCACAGTCTATCCTTATAGCTCCCTGTACTAACCCCATACTTAAACGCAATCTTTGCAACCAAACTGCTTCCTTGCTTGCATGAGTGGCTGCCATGTATTCTGCCTTCGTAGTTGATAGTGCCACTACAGATTGTTTCTTACTCATCCAATTGACTGCACCTCCAAATAGGTTAAACACATACCCACTTGTAGATCTTCTTTGATCCAGATCTCCAGCCCAATTTGCATCAACAAAGCCACGAATATCCAACATTCTATCCAATCCTAATCTTCCTTGGTAGCACAAACCATAATCACTAGTGCCACGCAAATACCTGAAAATCCGCTTCACTGTTGTCCAGTGCTCCTTCCCTGGTTTTGACATAAACCTACTCAATACTCCCACTGCATGTGCAATGTCTGGTCTAGTACAAACCATTGCATACATTAGGCTACTGACTGAACTTGCATGTGGAACATGGGACATGTCCTCTTCCTCTTCTTGTGTCTTGGGACACTATTTAGCAGATAACCTCACACCTACAGGAATATGAACCTTCACCAATTTACTATCCTGCATATTAAACCTCTGCAGTATTGTTTCGACATACTTCCTCTAGTTTAACCAGAGTTTCCCCTTTTCCCGATCTCTTTTAATTTCCACGCACAAAATATAGTTTGTAGCACCAAGATCTTTCATGTCGAATTTGGAGGACAATTGGGTCTTCAAATCCTGGATAATTTCTGTCATTTCCAACCAGCGACATATCATCCACATACAAGACCAGATAAATAACATGGTCACCAATTAATTTAAAATACACACAGTGATCTACTTTGCTTCTAGTGAAGCCAAGTCCCCGTATAAATGTATAAAATTTCTGATACCACATCCTTGGTGACTGTTTTAACCCATAGACTTCTTTAACTTGCATACCAATTCTTTCTTACCCTTCATCGCAAAGCCTTCAGGTTGCTTCATGTATATTTCCTCTTCCAAATCCCCGTGAAGAAATGCTATCTTCACATCCATCTGCTCTACCTCAAAGTCAAAAGCAGTAGCAACAATATATAAAAGTAATCTACTAGAAGTTACCTTGGCAACAGGAGAAAAAATATCACCAAAATCAATTCCTAGCACCTGGGAATAACCTTTTGCTACCAACCGAGTTTTATATTTCTCCACCTTTCCTTCTGCATTTGTCTTCTTCTTGAACACCCATTTTCTGCTAATGGTTTTCCTTCCAACCGGCAACTCCACTAGATCCCAAGCCTCATTTTTGTGCAAAGATGCCATTTCATCAACCATGGCCTCTTTCCAAAGTTTTCCATCCTCTGAATCTACTGCTTCCTTCACAGTTCTGGGATCATCATCAGTAATAGATAAAGCAAAATTTGAATAGAAAGCAGATGGACTACACCTTTCTGGCTGCCTTCTTTCTCGAGCTGATCATCTTACACCTGGAGTTTGTGGCTCTTCATCTTCTGATTCATCCTCTACTGTAGAGTCTGATTCTTCCTCCTTTAGTTCAAACTCTATCTTCTCAGGTTCCTTTGGTTGGACTTCATGTTTAATAACATCTTTCACCTCTCTGAACACCACATCTCGGCTGTACACAACCTTCCTTGTTACTAGGTTCCAAAGCTTATAACCCTTTAAACCATCCTTATACCCAATAAAGATGCACTTTTCATATTTACTATCTAACTTGGTTCATTTCTCCTTTGGAACATGTACATATGCATCACATCCAAATACCCTCAAATGTGAAAGAGAGGGTTTCTTACTAGTCCATACCTCTTGTGGAGTTTTATCCTCCAACACTGATGAAGGTGATCTGTTGACCAGGTAACATGTTGTCTCCACCGCCTCTGCTGAGAATTCCTGTCCTAACCCAACACCACTGAGCATGCTTCTTGCCCTTTCCATCAATGTCTTGTTCATTCTTTCTACAACTCCATTTTGCTGAGGTGTATATGGAGTAGTCTTCTACTGTGCTATACCACACTTCTTACAGAATTCTTCAAATTCTTTGCTGCAAAACTCTCCATCGTTATCTAACCTCAACACCTTTATCTTCTTCTCTGTCTAGTTTTCCACCAGAGCTTTAAATTCCTTAAAGCTGTCAAAGACTTCAGATTTCTTCTTAAGGAAATATATCCATGTATTCCTTGAGAAGTCATCTATAAATAATACATAGTACACAGACTTACCCAGTGATGGAACCTTCACAGGTCCAAACACATCACTGTGCACGAGCTCTAATATTTGTTTCGCCCTCTTACTACCAGATGGGAAACTCACCCGATTCTACTTCCCATATACACAATTTTCACAGAAATCAAAATCCAGAGAGCTATTACTCCTACCTTCTACCATACCTTTACCATGAAGTATTCGAAGACCCTTCTCTCCAATATGTCCAAGCTTTTCATGCCACAACATAGTCTTCTCTCCAGAGACCACTAGATTTTCTACTCCACTTTCAGAAACCACAGAACTGTTGCACCCATCAATAATAGTGCTACCTTGTAGCTTGTACAAAGTTCCAATTCGAACTCCCTGCATCAATACCAGTGCTCCCCAAACCATTTTGCAGGCATCCTTCTCGAACACTATTTTTACACCTGCATCATCCAGCTTGCTTACATAAATCAAATTTCTGGCCAATGCAGGAATATGCAGAACACCTGGAAGTGTTCTAACCCTTCCACCTTGCAACTTCAACTTTACTTTTCCGCGACCAATGATTTTAGCCTTCCTATCATCCCCTAAGAAGACATCACCACCATCGTATTTCTCATACTCGCAGAACCACTCTCTATGGGGAGTGAAGTGAAAGGGTGCACCTGAGTCAATCAACCATGCCTCATGATCTACATGTGTATTTGAAGAAGCCAAGTACACATCCCCACCTTCATCTGAGGTGGTTTTCACCTCTGCAGAAGGAGCATCATCGGATCCCTTTCCTTTATCAGGAGCTTTAGATTTACAATCCCTTTTGTAGTGCCCTTCTTTCCTGCATTTCTAGCACATCACCTTTACAGGTTTTCCTAGAGATTTAAATCTCCCACTCGATGACTTATTTTTGTTTCTATTCTGGGACCCTCCTCATACAGACAAGGCATCACCATTCTGGCTCTCCATATTTTTCCATCTCATCTCCTCCGTTAGCAAGGAAGAGACTATTTCATCAAACTGCAAGGCAGTTACATTGCTACCTATTGCAATAACCAGACTATTCCACGAATCTGGTAGAGAACACAACAAACTAATGCACTTATCTTCATCTAAAATTTTGATATCAACAGACAATAACTAACTTACGACAATATTAAATGCATTCAGATGCTCTGTCACTGAGTCTCCATCTTTCATCCTCAAGTTATACAGCTTTTTCCACAGGAACAATTTATTCACTAGACTTAGATTGGTACAAAGTCCCTAACTTGTCCCACAAAGCCTTCATCATAGTTTCCCCTGATATATTCAGCAATATTGAATCTGAGACACACAATCATATTGTGCTCTTTGTCTTCCGATCAAATTTCTTCCATTCTTCATCAGTCACTCCTGTTGGTTTAGTACCCGGATCTACCACGATCCACTGATCTTTATCCACTAACAGATCCTCCATCTTGAGTTTTCACAACTCAAAACTCTGACCATTAAATTTCTCAATCTCTATCTTTCCACTGCTCGTCATCTTCTTTCACCACCAGAATCGATCTCACAGAGGAGGAATTAAAAGATGAAGAGCCACAATGTGAGAGCATAACACATAAAACACAAAAAATAAAAAATGCGAGAGACAGAAAATAAACAATGCGAGAGCATAACCAATAAAACACATATACACAGAAATTTTCCCACTGAACAGGGTCTACCACAGGCCCGAGCAAAACCCCTCAACAACAAAGGCATCCACTTGAAGCCAAAACAACTCTGATACCAAATGTAGGCTTTAACCCTGTACAGAAATTACCTACATATGAATTCTAAAACACAAAAAATAAACAATGCGAGAGCATAACACATAAAACACATATACACGGAGATTTTCCCACTGGATCCCAAAACTAGGACTATCAGCTTGATTTTTCATTATATTCTTTTCAATGTTGCAATACATATCTATACATGCCGAAGCATCCAATACCATGGACCGAAAATCATCGCGTCCAAAACCATGGACCGAAAACCATAGGTAGGTTTGACCAACCTAATATAGGGTCCAAAAAAAATTTCCCGAGGCGCTGCCCCGTACCCCGTAGAGGGGGGCTACTCGCCCCCCTCAAACCCCCCTGTGACCCCCCCACTACACAATCAGCTCAATGAAAGGGGGGCTCCGTGCCCCCTCTAACCCCCCAGTTCACTACATAGGTTAGTCATGGAAAGAATATAACACAACCCAACACCACTTGTCCGCTCGTGAAAAGTGGAATATTATTCAGAAAAGTGTTGCATACTCCTAGATTCAAAGAGATATCTTTTACACTAGTCCAAATCTGATTATCCGTAGGTGTGTAAGATAGGAGGAAGTGTTTGACATATTGAAATCTACTCATGATGAACCTTGTGGAGGCCACGTCGTTGATAAGCGGACTACATATTAAGTATTGCGTGTTGGTTACTTTTGGCCTTCCTTGTTTAAGGATGCCAAACAGTATGTCAGGTGATGTGATAGCTGTCAATGAATGGGCTAGCCTAATCAAACCAATGAAATGCCTTTATGCCCCCAAGTTATGATTGAGCCATTTGAAAAATGGGCTATTGATTTTATAGGGCCAATAAATCCAACGTCATTAAGTAAAAAGCATATCTTGGTTTGTACAGATTTTGTTACAAAATTGGTAGAAGATAAAGTTGTTTCCTTTGCTATAGAAAAAGTTGTTGATTTTCTTTTTACTGAAATATTTACTAGATTTGGTGTGCCTAGATAAATTGTTTCTGACAATGGTTCGTAGTTTATTTCTAATCTGGTACAGGGTGTGATGGAGCAATACAAGATCCGACACAGGAAATCCACGCTGTATCACCTGCAAGAAAATGGCCAGGTGGAATCGACAAACAAAGCGATCGATTCCATTCTTACAAAGACAATAAATATGCATCGGAAATATTGGGTTGAAAGGTTACCAGAATCTTTGTGGGCATATAGAACCACTTGGAGAAATAGCACAGGACATACACCATATGAGCTGGTATATGGCAAACAGGTTCTGTTACCAATTGAATTCCAGATCAAAACTTTCAGAACTACAGTTCAGTTAGGACTAGATCTCTCTGAGTCACAATAACATCTTCTCCAATTAAATGAGTTAGATGATTTTCGTAGGGATGTTGTTCAGCAGAACATACTAATTTAGCAGCAACGCAAAAGGTGGCATGACAAGTCTATTCAGAAAAAGCAATTCCAACCAGGTGATAAGGTGCTCCTTTATGATTCTAGATTTAAAATTTTTAAAGGGAAATTTCATACACGCTAGATGGGACCTTATGAAGTGATCCGAGTATTCGAGAATGGAGCAGTAGAAGTTAAAACTATTGATGGACAAAATTCAGTATTCTTGGTAAATGGACACAGATTAAAGAAGTATTTTCAGCCACTTGCTAGGAAAGATTTTACATAGCAAGTCCAACAACAATTCGGGACGATCGTGGTGAATGGTAATACCAACCTTTTGAAAACATGAATTCTTCTTCTTCTTAAAAAAAAATAATACAATTTTTTTTTTTTTAAGTAAAGAAAAAAAAACATTTTTCTGTAATTATGAAAATCAGTTCACTGACATGATTGCAGAAGGATCAACTTGAAAATCAGATTGCTAGCAGGAAGATCAAAAATTTTTAATAAAAAGAAAATGTTGCTTGATCTTTAGATATGCTAGCGACCACTAAGTAAAAGCAGGTTCAGCAGAACCAACCTTTATACAATTGGGGTAATTAGCATGGATATTTTTATTCAAGTAACACTTAATTTTCACTGCAGTTATTTTTTCTTGCACTAGTGCAAGCAGACCTTCGATAAAATTTTCTGCCTTTCTTCACATTCCACTTTCGTAATATTCCCTCAGTTTTCTTCTTCAATCCCAGAATGATTAACCTTCCCATATTCTTCTGAATCTACCATGTTCGCTTCGTAAAAACCCCACTTTACCCTTGAATTTTTTCCCTATCCCACTTTTGTTTATCTCCTTGTGTGGTACTATTCCTGGAATCCCTGTAACAGAATTCCTTCCCATTCTGAAATTTCCCTTTTTCCATTTCTTTGTTTCCTCACGAATTCATTGCAGGATCTCGCACACAAAGAGCAAAAGAATATGCTCTGAAGCATCAAGAAAGGGGGAAGCAAACTTCCAGTATAAGTTTAGGAAGCCATGTTGGAAGTCCAGCCTATATTTTATTTAAATTCCCTGTTCTTTTTCAGATATTATGCTTGCACTAGTGCAAGCATGTTGTCTTATATAATAATGCAAGCAGAATGGTACTAGCAGAATAACATAGTTTAAGCGGTGCAAGCATGCACCCTATCAGAAATATAGTACAATTTGTTCTTTTCATAGCATACGTCATAGTAAAGTGGTCATCATGAAAGTTTATAAGAAGTCCTTTCACTTAGTCGATGAGTACTTGTGCTATCATATTAACTAGAAGAAGATTATTTAAAGTACAAGATATTTTTAAGTTAAGAATCATGATCATTTTTAATGAATGCTAAGTTCTTATTTGAATTATGAAGGAGTGCGAAAGTGTTTAACCATTGCTTGGATATAATTGCCCCTTTCCTAAATCATAACCATTTACCGTTGTTTTACCTCTTTTATACACCCTCATCTTGCACGAGTCCAAGCACGATGACATATTTCATATAAACTTTATTTTTCATACTTTTAATTTAATTTAGCATTAATTAATCATTTATTACATGGTTTCTTACTTTTAATCTCTCTTTGTAACTTATCGATATCTCCAATGTTTATTTGGTAGTTAGAGTACTTACCGTGACCGCTGATCCTAGTGCAGGATCGGATCTTGCACCGTTGCCAACACAACAAATCCTTACAACAGATCTGAACCTCCTTAATCACTGCCTTGTTTTGAGCAGCTTCAACCACAACAGAAAGATTGATCTAAAGGCAGCCGAGATCGAATCTATGAAGAACGAAAGCTGGAGATTGGCTACGGCCAGTTTTGCTAACTGTCTAAGTTTAAAGGCCGAAAAGCTAAATTCTTTGGTTGGTTATGTAATCAGTTGAATGATCTATTTTGGCCTTTGGCCAAAGATCTATATAATGTAGAATGTAAATAAGACTAAGGGAGTTTTTTGGGATAGAACAGAGACACAGCCAGAGAGGCGGTAACAGGTTGCTGTATTTTGTTATCACTCGAATCTGGGCTGGACAATGTATTAACGTATGTACTTGCCTCAGTGAATTAATAAAAGGGAGCTCTACCTCATGTTTCACAAATCGCATTTCTGTATTTGAGCTGATGAATTGATTAAAGTACTAAGCAGTGTTTTTATTTAAAGGGGAAATGCATTGGTTGGCTAGGGCCCAGCCAACCCAGCACGTTTAACCCATTTCTAGTTTTCCTGTAATTTGTGTTTACATTGTCAAGTGTGATTTAATTTCAAGCACATGCATTCATGTCTGAGTGAAAGCGGATCCGTTGTGTGAAGTTAGATAAATTTCCTTTCCTGCACTTGATTTCAGATTGGTTTTCCTCCCCTGATCTAAGCAGGAAAAATAACCCTGCACCAGTGCACGTTGGTGTGATATCTCCTTTCTGCAATTCTGTTTGATTGGTTTTCCCCGCCTGGTCCAAGCAGGAGAAATGAACCTACACCAGTGCACATTAGTGTGATGCAGCAGGCCTTTTTAGTCTACTTCCCGCAATCTTCTTTCTTTCATTAAATGCTTATGACAAAATAAATGTATATGGATTGTTTCTTTATTCCTGCACTCTGTCAAGATTAGAAACATTCACTTTTTATGTGTGCAATTTGATTTAACAGTATAATAGCACTCGCAATAGTTAAGCACTCATTTTAAGAATTAAATAATAAGTGCAAGAAGCTCTGATCCGGTGCAAGAACTAGTTCATTTCCACGGGATCTGAGTGCTTTGAACTTGGAAAAGTTCAGGCCCTTGCAAGAAGTAAAAAGCCTTTAGTAAAGACACCATTTATACCTTCTGCATAAATCTTTGTTCCTGCACTAATACCAACAGACTGCGATAGTACAGGATAGATTAGTGCAAGAAGGAAATCTCTAAAGGAGCAGGTTTAAGGGCCCATCTGATGAGACTGTTAAGTGTCTCTACTAAAGAAAAACACACACTCAGTAGTTAAACAATAATTAGCTAGAGTGATTGCCCTTTATATTTAATTACCTCTTGCAAATGCATTCTTCCTTATTCCAGTCTTAGATTATTTTGATGGTTCAAGTTGCCTTTTTCTCCTTTTAGTTTGATTCTGCAATCTTTCCTTTAAAGAAAGTAGGGATTTATATTAGAAATATTCATACCATCTCTGGCATTGCCTGTGCTTCGTCTCTAAGTTTACGAATCCCCCGGGTTGACAAATTAAGTGTTGAGGAGTTTTCTTAAGTGTAATTCCTGCATCCAATAGATACGATTATCCGTTCTTTTGAGGAAACAAAAAAATCATCTGATTTTGAAAAATGTTGATTCAGAATTGAATTTTTTATTTTATTTATTTATTTATTTTTATTTTTTTTGCCGGAGCATATTTTAGACACTTCAAATTTTCTTATGTATCAAATATAAATATTTATTTTTAAATGTTAGTGATTTTCAGGTCGATTTTGAAACGTGAGGGCTTATTTTTGACACTTTATATTTTCTAATGTATTAACTGTGGATATTTTTTTAAATGTTGCATTTTTTTACACTTTAAATTTTTTTATGTCTAATTGTTTTTTAAATGTTGATTACTTAACAAATTTTCTAGTTGTCTTATTACTCTTTCTTTTAATGTTGATTACTTAAAAGAAAAATAAAAATAAAAAATTCTTGTAAACAATAAAAATTTGATTTTTCTTTTCACTGTAAAACTAAATAAATAAAAATACAACAATTTTAAAAGACTAAAAAAAAAAAAAAATTGAAAACAAAAAAAAAAAAAACCAAAAAAATTAAAACAATTTTAAATAAAAAATAAAAACAAACTAACAAAAATTAAAAGACTATTACAATTTAATTTAATAAAAAAAAAGGAAAGAAGAAGAAGAAAAAGAAAAAGCAAATTAAAAAAAATAATAATAATTAATTAAAAATTCTAGAACATTAATATTAAAATCTTAAAAAAAAAAATAGTAAAAAAACTTTAAAAATATAATAAAAATTGGAGTGTGGGGCTAAAATCCTATTCTGAGAATCAGATTTTAGCCCCGCCCACTTATAAAAAATAAATAAAAAATATTAACATTTTTTTTTTTAAGTGGGCAGGGTCGAAGTTCGATATATCGGACTTCAGCGTCGCCTAGGGGCCCAGAGGCACGGCCCTGGGCAGGGATAAAATCTGATTCTCATAATCGGATTTCAGCCCTGTCCACTTAAAAAAAAAGTTGTCAATTTTTTATTTTTATTTTGCTAATAATTTTTAAATTTTTCTTTTTTTTCGAAGTGGGCTAGATTTGATTCTCAGAATTGGATCTCATTCTCAGAATTGGATTTCAGCCAAGCCCTCCAACTAATTTTTATTTTCTTTCATTTCTTTTTTTTAAGATTTTAATATTAATGTGCTAAATTTTTTAATTAATTGTGTTTTTTTTTTTTTTTTAGTTTGATTTTTTTTGTTTTTTTCTTTATGTTTCTTATATTTTTTTAAAGTTTTAAAATTAATTTTAATCATTTTTATTTTATTTATTTATTTATTTTTTTAAATTAGGTTTGCTTTTATTTATTTATTTAGTTTTTTTTAATAGTTTTTTAAAACTGTTGTATTTTTATTTATTTATTGTTATAGTTAAAAATAATAATAATAATAATAAAAATTTGCATTTTTTATGTTTTTTTTTAACATGCTTTTGTTATTATTTACTTCTTTGAATATATATATATTTTAAGTTAATTTTGTTTTTCTTTTTTTAACATGTTTATGATTGATTTTTTTTGTCTTTTTTATATATTCCATTTTTTTTGTCATTTTGTTTTTGTTTTTTTTATTGTTTTTATTTTTTATTTTTCTTTCGAATTTTAATGTTTTTCGGAGTCATGATAAAATCTTTTACGCCATTTTTTCAAAATGTTAAAATTTATCATAAAAAAAAATGATGTTATTTCAACATCAACACTTTTCGGTTTCAGGGTGTTTTTTGCACAAAAATTTGGTTTTTACTACCATTTTTAAAACATGTTGAAAATTTGCCTTATAAAAAAGAAGGTGTTATTTTAGCATTAACACTTTTCATTTTCGAGTTGATTTTTCATGTTTTTGGGGGATTTTTTGGCTAGAGTTCCCGTTTTGAGTTTATAGTTCTCATTTTAAAATTTACATTGTTTATTTTACAGGTTCAAAAACCATCATTGCCAAAAGTGAGATGAAAATATCTTGTCATATCAAATAAAAAAATCTGTAAACCGCTATTTGTCCCTGATCATTACACAACACTCCAGTCTCAAATTCCACATTCATTGTTGAGATCATCCAAATCATATTCATTCATACCCTAACAATCACTTAACTTCACTTATTTTTCCTCTCTCTCTCTTGTTCATACTCTCACCAAAAGCCATTATCTCGAAACCCTAACTCATACCCTACCAAGAAGTGAATTCTGAGGTGAAACTTCTGAACCATGGGCGTCATAGTGAAAACAGAACCAAATGGTAGAAAAATTATGGAAGGATATTTGCAGGTGAAAGAAATGCTGCAAAAAGCATAGTCGCTAGAGTTTGTGGAAAAGTTTGATGGTTTTAACAAGGAAGTAACCAAATAATTTGCGAGAGCTTTTGATGGCATAGAGGTTAAAATTGGAGACATCAAGTTTGCAGTGATAGAATCTCTTATTGTTGAAGCCACTAGATTGTCAAGAATCGGAGAGAGATGGTTTAAGAACTAGGGCATTGAAGGAGAAGAATGGAAGACTTTCTTGAAAAACCCATGTATGGATACCACTATTTTTAAGAAATGAATTCTCAGTACAACACACTTAAGGGTAAATGGAGAAATTTGTTGCTAGTAATTCAAGAATCTATCACCTATGAAGGAAGATTTGGTTGTATGTTCTTTTACCACATTCATTTGATGATGCATTTTCTCAAAGAGAATGAAATCAATCTTCCTTATTTTCTGTTAAATAGCTTAAGGAAAATGTCTGGGAATGTTTGGAAAAGGATCCAATTCATAGAAAACACCATGTGTCACCACGATCTTACAAAAATACTCATTGAATTTCATCTTGAAAGCCTAGGAGATAATTGAGATAGCTTCCTAGTTATAAATCATTTTAAGGAGGTGGATCAAGAGCCACCTAGCAGCAGCAAAGCAAAAAGAGGAAGGAAGAGACTATCTGAGAATCCTATTAAAAAATTACCTAAAAAACAACTACAAGAACAGTCAGAAGATCAAACTCCTATTACGGAAATTTAGGAAGCATTAAGAGGCAATCTGTTAGAAGAAAGAAATCCAGCAAAAAGGAAGAAAGTGCATCCAATAAAATAAAGAAAGCTAAAACATACAAGAAAAGAGCTAAAACTAAAAACCCTCTTCCATCAAATGTAAGAAGAAGCACAAGGCTTAATCAAAAACCATCTCAACAGTCTACAGATGTTGTTAATTTGGAGGAAGAAGAGAAAATGAAAGTTCCATCACCTACTGTCATCTCACCTATTCATAGCCTGGGCCAAAAAACACCAAAAATATATCCAGTACAGCAAGAAATATACGAATACATTGAATCTCCAGAGAAGAAAGCCATAGGAAAGACATCATTTTCAAATCAAGAAAAAGAAACTCAGTCTAGTAGCCCACAAGAACCTCCAGCCATTAATATTTTGAAACTGGAAATATTTGAGCTGGAGATGCTAAATAGACACATAAAGCAGGAGAATGAGGCCTTAAATATATATAATGAGATTCAAATAACTAAGAATGATAATATTCTTTTGCATGTGGGCATGTGGTATAAGAAAAACAAACAGTTAAAGTAAATGAATAAGGTTATTAGAGGAAAGGTGATAAATATCTTGATGAAAAGGCCAAGAATGGCAGTGGCTAAAAAGAGGGTGAAGAAGATAAACCTAGATGTACTAGCTCAAGTCTCAAAAGAATGCAGTAGTCCAATTTTAAATTTTTGCATGAGGACATGCAATGGCCTTCGTGAATGATTCATTTTGACACACTCCCTTACCAAATTTTCCTCTCTTTGACCATCATCATAAACTCAAAAGGCATCAAACTACAAGGTTTTTGGCATGGTAAGGTATTTAATTTTCTTATCTTTCATATTTAATAATGTTCGTTATTATTGAATTAATGTTTGTATTAGCTACCAAATTCATGCAATTCTGCAGCTAATCTATGTTTTTGTAGCCAACTCCAAGGTTTACTAGGATCTGAGGTGCCAGCTAAGAAGAAAAAGATATGGACAGGTGGAGATTGATCCCTTCAATGATTCCCTCCTATCCATCCGAACCAGATCATCAAAGGATTGTTCGATTACATGGTCAAAGGGTGAAATTCAACGTGTTGTTGAACAGGCGAGCGAGAGTCTGAAAATCTTATGCTTCATTATTTTCTTTGCCAAATAGAAAATTGTGAGCAAAAGATATTTTGATACCTGTTAGAAGCTAAGTTTGGAATTCTATTAGCTAATGGTAGGCGTAAAAGCCTCAAACAATTATTTGACACAGGATCTTATAAATATCGTGCAGTAAAACATCAACAGAGGTTGAATTTGATGTATGCGGCAACGGTGTTTAAAAAATTCATTTTCCTGTTAATGAAGAATGAATCTCGATGCATCCTTGACTGTGTGCTTAGAGTTTCGTGACCACTTGTTTGTGGAGAGCCCCTGCAAACAGTGGAGGTTATGCATTTCTATGTTTCTGTTTTATCATTTATTTCATTTATTTATATGCTTTATAATTGTTCTGCAACATTGATTTTAATTAAATAGAAATAGAAAGATTTCACTAATGATGGTAATTGTAACATAGACACCTTTCATAGATTTATTTATAGCTTTCATTTCAAAAGAATTTCATAGATTTCTTTACAATTTCCTTTCAGAGTATTTCATTTCATAACATGAGTGATTTCCTTACAATTTCATTTCAAAGTTTTTCATTTCAGAACATGAGTGATTTCCTTACAATTTTGTTTCAAAGTATTTCATTTTAAAGCATGAGTGATTCCTTTGTAGTTTTATTTAGAGCATTTCATTTTAAAGCATTTTATTTCAAAGAATGAGTGATTGATAATGAGAAGATGTATGGTTTTCATTTTAACTAGAGGTCAATTTCATTTTAGTTTTTATGCAAAGGATTGTTAGAACATTAGATGAATACTTCTGCTTTTAGAGATTAAATTTGTGTTGCAATAGATTAGTTAAGTTTTTCTTAATTCAATAAGACAATGTAAATTTGCTTTAGTTTCATTTTACAAGTGTAAAGAGCATTTTTTATTTCATTAGAAAGGAGTGAGAAGGAATGTAATTGAGATTGAATATGTTAATTTCATTTTCTTTAAAGAGTAAAATAGGAACACAAAACATCCTTACAAATAATTTTCAATAACTCAATCATACACATTAATAATGTAAAGGCTTCTAGCATATATAGTGCACTTGCACTTCACAAGTTTACTAACTCTGGTCGATAATTTATGTAACAATTAAATTGACAAACAGATATGAATGTTGCACATTAAAAAGTTCATGATATGACTAATCGATTTAGTCAAGCTCAGTTGTGTCATGTGTGTGAGTAGACATATCTTGAAATTTAGGTATTTTATACAAGTACATGTCCAATTTGCATGAGATGTAGAAAAGAAGGAATGGATCATACATTTTCAACTTATAATCATATGAATATCGAAAAATAACCTCGAGTTCTTAGAGTTCTCACACAAGTTGAAGAGATGTTGATAGCTTGTAAAAGCCCAATTTTGCAAGTTATGCATTCAATATGTGAACAATAAAATATATAGGACACAACACTAGTTTTCCTTGAGGTTAGCAATGTTTCTATAACAATACCCTCACATATTAAAGGCTTGGTATTTGATGATTTTTGTGCAGAAAAAAGGTGGACAAGAATCAAGTTATGATTTTATTGTTAAAAAAACAAAATGTATTGCATGCATTATTATATAAGATTGAAAATGATCCATATTATTGTGATGATTGAGCTGATAATAATGGTCTTAATGAGTTACCTGAAATTGTAATAAATGTATCACATATGATTAATTCTACTATTTTACTGAAGATAGAAAATAACATTGAATTTGTAATTTTTGAAGGGATTACATGGATTGATGATACATTATATGGCTTACTTACATATTATTTTGTAGAAAATCTTCCAAATGCACCATGAGAGATTGATATTATTTGAGCTTGGGAAAATAACCCTAATGCAAAGAAACATAACACAAATGGTGGATTGACAAAAGTGCTTAATTGACCTAGCATTAGCCCATTTCCAATCAATGAGTATAACATTTTTGGATTCTTCAAAATGTTGTTTCCAACATTGTTCCCATAAGGTGAAGAAGATTGGTTGCAACTATGAAAGAGAAATATGCATCTTCATGAGCATGCAAAAGATATTTTTATATATTGTGGCAACATATTTGGAGGAAAACCTCACTTTAGATACTTTTTACATCATATCATCATGAGACATTGCGTCAAGGCTTCCTTTACAATTTTTGTAAAAAAGAATATGATATATCTACCAACAACAATGAAGGAGTTTTTTAGGTCCCTATAATACTAGTGTAGTCTCCTTATTGTTATTTTTAGTGTGGCCCCCTTAATGTTATTGTTGTGCCTATGTATTCTCCATATTGTTATTCTTTTGTTGTTACATTATTATTGTTATGTACGCTTTGATTATATTGTTACTCCTTAAACTCCTATAAATACCAAGAAGGTCTTGCCATTTGTATCATCCAAGCATTGTTCATTTATATGATGTAAAGGAGGTGTCCCCCTTGAAGAGGCTGATTTTTAAGTCGTTGATCTATCTTTCTATTAATGGTGCTGGACCCGCCAACATGTCAAGCAAACAAGCATGCAAGCAAAAAAATTGAAATCAAACACTACTCCTACTCCTAAGATAACTATGCATGGGCCTGATCACGTGAAGTGATACTTCCAATGCAGCCATCAATGCATTGGTTGACCCATGTTGGTGAAGGCTTGGTCCACGAGCAACCTGGTTGTGCGAACTAGCAAACAAGAAAGATATAACAATGAAGACAAACACACTTCATGTTTCAAAGTGTCCACATGACATAAGTGAGTGCAAGTACATGACATGTGATCCGTGGACTTGTCACGGTGTTGTGCGACACTTCATGCAACTTTGAAGCATACGCATACTCTTGACTGTGACATGCAAGCAAACGAAATAAACAAAGACAACTTGTGTCGTTCACGTGTGCTTTCAATGTAAGATTCCTCCAATGCATGAATGATGAGATCGTGCAGTTCAAGTGGAGGAAGCATGATCTGTGTCTGAGATTGATCTTCAATGCATACAGATGAGTTATGAGGAGCCGCGGGTGATTGAACAATTTCTTGATCAGAAGCGACACCAACCTCAGGATAGCGAGGGCCTAACATAACCATCAGCTCGCGCTGAAGTGCCTAGGCAGTCAGTGGGGTTTTAACTTCGTCGTTAGATAGATCATCATAAATAGGTGGCTTCAAAAAATCAACTGCGATAGAATCATGATCATGATCAAATATGGGAGTAAATGGATCACGACAGCTACGATTAGAAAAATCAATGATTTCATCGGCGTCCTCATGATCTGATAAATCAAACTGAGGGGTAGATGAGAACCGAACAAATTCATCCTTTGTGTTTCCGGAAAAGGCAGATGAAAATTCAAGTGGATTTTCAATGAATAATTTATCCTCTCCGTTGTCGGATGATGGACCGACATCCGGAGTGTCCTGCGAGGGATCAACAATGGGTGCATCTGTAGATGAAGATAAACATGCGAAATCATGGATGGAAAGTTCACCAGAGATGTTAGGAAAGAACAAAGGGGGCTCGGATAGAAGGGAGTCATCCTTCGCCGAGTGTTGATGCTCAATCTCCCAGCCATACTCTTCATGAATCATAGCGCATGTTGGTTGTGCAACAGAAAATCCGTCGATGGCTTGATCCTCATTCACAACAAGTGTAGATTTTGGAATGGAAGAACACAAGACAATATCATCCAGAGGATCATCTGAGTACAAAGATGAAGGTTGTGATACATAATTCATATGACAACTCGATGGACTCACAACCAAATCTACGTGAAAATTAAGCGAAGTGATGTTGGGAGGATGTGAAAGCTGAATAGATGTGTGAGCATGATCTCCTGCATCACTCTGTAGTGCTGGAGTTTTTTGATGAGGGGACGGTGGATAGTGACCGTATTTGTCTGTGATTTCACAGCTCCATCACTGAAGTATGTTGAGTGAGACTTGGGCTCAAACTTCTTCTTGGGATGAGATAATTTGTTAATATAGTACTTGAATCTATCCCAAAGATAAGGAAATTTCATCTGGCTCTTTGGAGCTTGAAATTGCAAATCATGGAAGCGCTGCCAAAAATCCATAGGCGATTCATGCGAAGTCTTCCTTTGTTGTAACAGTTTCTGGTCAAGATGTTTTGGATCACATAAATGCTTAAGTGAGTGCATGTTGTCAGCTGGTAGGTTGCATAGCCACAGATGTGGAGATTCACGAAGTGTGTATGCAAGAAGCAGGCTCGCCTCTTCGTCAGAACATCCATCTTCCTCATGAAGCATGGCAAGGAAGTCATGTAAGAACTCAAATCAGGCCACTTCACCTTCACCATCATATGTGTATGTAGACAAGCGATTAAAAGACTCCCTCGAGATGGTGGTAGGTTTGGCATGTGAAAAACATTGTGGAGGGTTGAGAGTGAAAGACTCCATGATAGATATGCAAACGTTCAAAACAGGATGAGAGGACACAGCTTGTCATCTGGCCCTCCTTCTAGCACCAGAAATGTTGACGGTGTTGGACCTGCCAACATGTCAGGGGATCTCCCTGGTAAGAAGTCCCAATTAGACCTTAAACCATTTGGCGTAGGTGTCCCAGCAGTGGGTCGTACAGTAATGCCTTGATCGTGGTTTCGCACAGAGGCAAGTAAGATGTACATGTTGGTAGCAAGGGTGTGACATATGCGGTAATTCAAGGAAGGCGCATGAGCTTTTCTAACACATGGAGGGTGAGATGAGTGTGCCCCTTGGAAACCTGTCATAGCATGGAGTTAAGAAGGGAACACACAAGCAAAGATGCATCACAACATGGAAGGCAAGTAAGCTAGCAATACAAAGTGATGGTTAAACCGACAACACATTTCAGAAAGATTCATACATACATATATAGAAATAGCTACACATGCATGCATAAGCAAACAGATACATATAATATCATTTAGTGTGGTCAAGATAGCTGAAATACAATACAACATATGCATGAAACGTGTTGGCTTTGCTATATTAAGAAGTGTAAGTTCCAGTCATACAATACATCCATGTCCAACCACTAGTTCTGATAGTGGAACATTACAGCCAAGGCTCGTTACAATACTATCTAAGCTCTCTCTAAGATAGTCTTATCGGAAGCTTGGCTGACCAAAAGCCTATACAATGAGTGATGAGGGACCATTTATAGCAAAGGGTGGGGTGGCACTTGACATTCCCCTTTGTGACAGTTCATCTACCCTCATAAATCTTCATCTACTCTATCACTGTTACATCAAACTATCAACACTTGAACTTACACTTGACAAGATGTTACATTACAATGCACATGTAACCATGTGAGACAAAATGGCTTGAGCAAGCCATGCAAGACATCACTATGACTCTGACAAATATTGGAAGACCAGCTCTTCAACATCCTCACGATGGTTGACAATAGCGAAATTATGCCAAGGTCGATAATCCGCAATGGTGTTTGTGTACTCTAAGGTGACATATTTTTGGAAACGAGCTCTCGCCTCCATAGCATCTGGGTACACTGCTCGGGCTCCTCTATCCAACTCGTCTGATAGCATTCACATCATTTTCTTGAGTGCAGCGAGACCAACAACATACGTTTGCATGGTGTCTACATTAATTGACAAGTCTGGGCTAGTGGCTATGCGCATCAACTCGTCAAAGTATGAGTCAAGCTCTAGTCAGACTTGTGCCTTTTTCTTCACATAGGTGAGTTTCCCAATAGATGGGATTGCATGTGCGTGCACAACAACATCCATACTCTTGAATACACTTGCATGGGAAGCCTATAACACTTGCATGGGAAGCCTATAGACTAGTGATGAGCTGCAGGAGATCTTCATAGTTCCGGATCTTACTCCGGATGAATGCCTTCAGCTCGACCTCTCTAGGCTTCATCATCTTAGGCAAGTGAAGCAGGTCTCCCTTGTATCTCATCGTTCATGTTTGCATGTAATCAACAACAACATGAACGTTCGACAGGATATGTGCTCTTCTAGCACATTACTATTGCCAACAGTTGAGATGGACAACTGCCTTATGCATGGTACCAAACTTGGAATACAATGCCCACATGACTGTGTCAAGGGACAATACTTCATTCAGTATTGCCTTCTACAATTCTACTGAGGTAGATGATGTAACCAATTCTCCTCCCTGCTTCGTCATCTATAGCTCCTTAGCCATTCGCTCATTCTCATCTATCAGGAAGCGAACACTCGAGCTAGTGGCTTCGGCTATGCTCTAGTAGCATAGGCCAATGTTGTTGGATGTTTTCACATGTTAGACATGATCACCTGTTCCTCAAACTACATAGGAGATGTATGATCCTCCAGAGTCGACACTCTGCGAGATTTCACAACTCTATGTTGAGACTCGTCGAATGAGATGTTGTGCATCTCCTCCTCCAGATTGTCTCCAAGGATTTCAGTGTCTCCTTGGTCGCTTGGGACTTGCTCTTCTTCTAGATGCGGTGAATTTGGTGGGTCGACCTCTTGGTGGTGAGGCATGAGGTTAATGTCTTGCTCTAACTCACAATGCTCCATATCCATATCCATCTGTTCAAGTGCTTTCTCTATCTCCTGAGAGAAGTCCTGCTCCTACAATGGTTCACCCTATTTGCCTGATGCCAACTGTTCTAATGAGTCTACTATCTTTATGGGTGCAGTTTCATCTGTCTGCACAAGTTTCACCCCCTGTTGTGCATGTTCCTACTGCGCTTCCTTCTCATGTTTGTGCAGCTCCTATTCCTTCCGGAGTTGCTCCTTCAACTCATGCAACTCCTTCTCTTTTTCCTCCATTCTTCATTTCTCTCATTTCCTTTGCGCGTTTCTCTTTTCACACTGTTTCCTCTTTACCTCTATTGCCAAAGCTTCTTTCTGCACAAGTGGGTCTACTCGGAACTTGAAACTTTGCTCTTTCTCCATGCGGTCGACAATTTTCCTCTTGCCCTTGTCGCGCACTGGTATGCTCACCTTTGTTGTTGCTGCTACTTCTGGTGCTCTCCAGGATACTGCTTCACGCTGCTTCGCTATCCATTCCACAACAAGGCTAGCTGGTTCATTGAATCTGGAGGAGTTGTAAAAATATCTCCATGGGTCTTCCTCCACCCTATGACATGCCTCGTGGATCCAGTTAAATTGTACTCTCACGTAGTGATATTTCATAAGACAATGCGGGTCATATGGATTGTAACTTCGGAGGTCAAATGGATATTTCTTCATCTGCTATGCTTCGACATCACATGCTTGAAACTTCGTATCTCGTATAACTAGATCCGAAATGGAAGAGCAGGTCAAGGTGCCTTCTTCTTCTGGTGCAGCCTAGTTGTCAATCCTGCCGATATGTGATATGATACTTCCTGTATGATGAGTTTGTCCAAGGAAAACTTCAGTGGAACATGCGAAGGCTTCTCCTCGCTATATATCCATATGAAGGTGTCGAACAATGAGGCATACCAATCAGCTATGTTGATTAGTGTCTCCATTGTTGCCTTCGACATGCAGGGTGGATCATGTTCGAATATCATCTTGTAAATCGGGGTGACAAAATGATCGAACAGTTGTGTGATAACTCCTCTAAAGCTACATTCGAACAACATCTTACAATAAGTGTTCACAGAGGTCTCCGCCGGTGTCCATGCCCACTTCAAGTTCGGGAACCCCTGACGGGCACAGATCGCATCCAAGATGTAAGCAAACATGTAGATTTCTACTTGCATACCTTTGGGTGGTTGTCAAACCCTTGTTACATGTTTCTTCAGTTGGTAAGCCAACATGTCGGACCAGTTGCATGCTTTGCCTTCTCTGGCCAGTTGGTCCAACGCAATCACCCAACTCTGTAGGAAGGTTTCTGTGCTTTCTTGGCCATACAAACTACATGTGAAGATGACCAAGTATTGATACGCCTTCCACAGTATCTTCATCTTATAGACTTGGTTGGGTGTCATCCTGAATCTAGCCAGCTCCTTCACCCAGTTCTTCAAGATATCTCTGGAGGTGGCATTGCTACTGGGAATGCTGAAGGATGTCTCCATGGTGATCACGCGCTTCGACATCTAATACATCTCATCATAATCCTATGCCCTAAAGGTTTAAATCGCTATCCCGCTAACACTGCTCAATTTCATTGTCTCAGGATCAGTGTGCGAGATGATCCAATGTATCATGTCTGCGCATGGGAGCACGGGATACCTGCATGCAATCCGGTACAAGCCGGACTTGTGGATGTTCACATAGACTTGGTGATCTTCGAGGTCTTCCCCAAATGTTCCTGCAAATGCATCATTGACCTCTTGCCATTTCAGCTTGATGTCCTTGTCTACAATCAGCTTGGTATCTTCATAAATCAGCAGCCTTGTAGACACTCGCTTAACTGTTGCTCCAGTTGCACTTCCATCAGTGTCCTTTGATCATGCACTCTTGGAGGCCATTGATCCTAAACTACTAAGAGGCAAATGAACACCTACTAGATATGGAGACAAAGTGACATGCATGGAAAGAAATCCATCAGCTAAAACCAAAGCAAACTGAGGAACAACATGCAACATACCTGGGGATTGACTAGCAAGGATTATGCAATTTTTCCTGGGAGCCTGGGAGACTGGCTTCCAAAACTGCACAAAAGGAAGTTTGGGCTATCTGGGAGGCTGGTTGGCTGCTAAAATTGCGCAATGTGCAATCCAAGCTGGCCTACTAGCTGCTGGAACTACGCAATGCATAATTTCAGCTGGCAATGGTTGCAGGCCCAGTGACTGCATTGCACAATTTTCTGGGCTAGCAGTCACTGTCCCTCAGAAATGCACAATGCAAGACTGGAGGATAGTCACTAGGTAGAAATGCACATTTTCTAAGAGGAAGGTAGAGCCTTCCCTCTTAGGATTGTACAATGTTTTCTTGGTGACGCAGAGTCTAGGCCAAGGGTGACCAGACCTGTCTACGGGAAACTAAAAGAAAATGTGAAGGTGAATGCATGGTGATACTAAGTGTAAGAAGGATTGAATAATCATGCATGCAAACAGTGAATGAAAAATTCAGAAAATGGAACAACATGCATGTAGGTGAAGCGAGTCATCGAATCGGCGATCGTTCGTGTAAAACAGTTTCATGCGTGCGACAGCAGTGAGATGGTGATGAAATCTAAAATGGTGCTATTACAAGCTAGTATGCATGTAAATGATAGCAATCATTCACAGAAATCAAGAAAACAACACTCACACTAGCCAAAACACAAAAAACAACATAAATTATGCAAAAGACAAGTTAAGACGACTTACCCGTGAATAGCTGAGTTGGATGTGTCGAAGACTCCTGGATGTGTTGTGGGATGTCAAAGCTCTAAGATCGATGTAAGTGAGCTTTGAAGTGTCGAATAAATAAGTTTGAGGCTCATGATGTGCATGCCACAAATCTAGGAAAAAGTGACACTTGGAAAGATTCTAAAACGATCTTCGTGTGTAACCTCCAACTGCTAAAAATAGCTCCCTAAAATCTAGGGAAGCTTTTTGCATGTTGCTTTTTTCTATTCAGTAAAAAGCAGCACATGTCCCGTGTGGAACCGATCAACTTAATGGCACATGCAACAACCTGCTCAGCTGAGGGAGGAAAATCCGCATTTCTAGGAGGGAGATGGGTTGACTGTCGAGAATGTTTGTGCAATTTCTGGGCTAAGCAGCTGATTGCTGCCCAGAATTGTGCAATTTATGGGCGGAGAAGCCCTGCTGGGAGGAATTGCACAATTTTCTCAGTGAAGGGTGATAAGAAGATTTGCACAATTAGCCTAGCAAGCTGCCAAACAGAATTGCGCAATTTCTGGAGGGAAGGTTGGTTCCCTTCCAGATTTGCGAAATTTCTTGAGGGAGCTACTCAGCCTGCAACTGGACCAAGTTTGGAGAAAGAACCTGTGAGGGGGATGCAACAAGATCTGATGCATAGGTTGGCAATCTGCTAGAAAATCGCTAAAGCTTGTGTACTTGACAAGTCAAGACATGCTGCTGAGGAAGGTTGGTAGGGAGGCTCCAAAACGAAGCTAAGGAAAGATTTTGAAGGGTGTTTGTAGTCGCTACAACACTTGGCGACACACTGGTAGAACTCCAGCTCTCTGAATGGACCTTGTTCGTGATAAGAAATTCTAACACCTTTGGAAGTATTGTTCAATTCTCGGTTCGTCTTGGTTTCCACACTTGCTTGATTGTAAAATGTAGCATCTACCAAGATCTTGGTTTATTGACACACATTCCAAGACAAATCAACACAGTTGTTTTGATTGGGGTTGAGGGGTATATTGGTTCACAAGCAGTATAGTAGTCAAAGTCTTAGTTTCATCTCTAGTGTTGCTCTGATGCCAGCAGACCTGGACAGTACCCCGACGGAGTCACACAGGAACAAAAGCATCACTCCGCTGCCAATGAGCTTGGTTAGTACCCGAGCGGAGTTACTTGCATCACCTCTCTATGCAAGAAACCTTTCTCTTCTTTCGCCTTATTCATTTTTCTTTTTTGAAAATTTTCATTTTTCATTTTTTTCATTTTTCATTTTCATAATTGTACATAACACTAATTCATTTCAGAGGTGGAAGAGGGATCCCGACTTATTGAGAGTAGAAGAGGTTGTTATTTAGAGAAGTAGTTTATTATATACCTCTAACATGCCTGTTAAGGTTTTCCCCCTCACCTTACTCTACTTGATTGAGCTGCCAAGGGTTAACCCAAAAACAACCAACTAGAGTAGGTGACACTAGTTAGCACGCAAGCGTTGTGTTTTCACCAAGGTTCACTTCGAACAATACGTATTTTCCATTGATGTATCATGGATCAAAAGTAACAAGTTCTTCACATAGATGCAAGATGTCAGGTAACCAAGTAGTGATAGCTACACAATGATTGTTGTACTTTACCCAACTTGTTTCAAGAGTTGCGCACGGTTTCATGCGAAACTAACCTACGAACAAAAACAAGAAAACAAACAACAAAGAAAAGCAGGAGCAGAAGTATATGCGAAAGAAAAGTCAGTAAGAAAACAAGCAAGCAGGCAAATAAACGTGCAAAGTAAGAAAGCATGCAAGCAAACAAACTGAAAGAAAACACTACTCCTACTCCTAAGCTAATGGTGCATGGGCCTGATCACGTGAAGTGATACTTCCAATGCAACCACCGATGCATTAGTTGACCCATGTTGGTGAAGGCTTGGTCCGCGAGCAACCCGGTTGTGTGAACCAGCAAATAAGAAAGATATAACAATGAAGACAAACACACTTCATGTTTCAAAGTGCCCACAGGACATAAGTGAGTGCAAGTACATGACATGTGGTCCGTGAAATTGTGGCGTTGTTGTGTGACACTTAATGTAGCTTTGAAGCATACGCATATTGTTGACTTTGACATGCAATCAAATGAAAGAAATAAAGACAACTTGCGTTGTGCACGTGTGCTTGCAATGTAAGATTCCTTCAATGCATGAGTGATGGGATCATGCAGTTTGAGTGGAGGTAGCATGATCTGTGTGTGAGATTGATCTTCAATGCATACAGATGAGCGATGAGGAGCCTCGAGTGATTGAACAATTTCCTGATCAGAAGTGAAACTAACCTCAGGACAGCGAGGGCCTAACATAACCATTAGCTTGGTCTGAAGTGCTTGGATAGTCTGTGGGGTTTCAACTTCGTCATCAGATAGATAATCATAAACAGGTGGCTTCGAAAAATCAACTGCAATAGAATCATGATCATGATCAAATATGGGAGTAAATGGATCACGACAACTACAAAAAAAAAAAAAAAAAATCAATAATATCAATGGCATCCTCATGATCTGATAAATCAAATAGAGGGGTAGATGAGAAGAGAACAAATTCATCCTCTCTGTTTCCAAAAAAGGCAGATGAAAAGTCAAGTGGATTTTCAATTAATAAATTATCCTATCTGTTGTGGGATGATGGACTGACATTCGGTGTGTCCTGCGAGGGATCAACATGGGTGCATCCATAGATGAAGATACACATGCGAAATCATTGATGGCAGGTTCACCAAAGATGTAAGGAAAGAACGGAGGGGGCTCGGACAGAAGGGAGTCATCCTTCGCCGAGTGTTGATGCTCAAGCTCTGAGTCATACTCTTCATGAATGACGGCGCATGTTGGTTGTGCAACACCAACTCTGTCAATGGCTTGATCCTCCTTCACAACAAGCGTAGAGTCAGGAATGGAATAACACAAGACAATATCATCCGAAGGATCATCTGAGTACGAAGAAGGAGGTTGTGCTACATAATGCATATGAACTTGATGGACTCCTAACCAAATCTTCATGAAAATTAAGCGAAGTGATGTTGGGAGGATGTGATAGTTGAACAGATGTGTGAGCATGATCTCCCGCATCACTCTACAGTGGTGGAGCTATTTGATGAGGGAACGGTAGACAGTCACTTGTGATAGTGACAGTATCCATCTGTGATTGTACAACTCCATCACTGAAGTATGCTGAGCGAGGCTTGGGCTAAAACTTCTTCTTGGGATGAGATGATTTGTTAAGACGGTACTCAAATCTATCCCAAAGATAAAGAAATTCCATCTGGCGCTTCGGAGCTTGAAACTACAAATCACGAAAGCATTGTCAAATATCCATAGTCAATTCATGCAGAGCCTTCCATTGTTGTAATATTTTGTGGTCAAGATGTTCTGGATAAAAATGATAGAAATTATCTTCAATGAGATCACATAAGTGCTCAAGTGAGTGCACGCTGTGAGCTGGTAGGCTGCACAGCCGCCGATGTGGAGATTCGCGAAGTGTGTATGCAAGCAGCAGACTGGTATGTTCATTAGAAAATCCATATTTCTCATGAAGCATGGCAAGGAAGTCATGTAAGAACTCAAGCCAGGCCACTTCGCCTTCACCATCATACGTGTATGTAGACAAGAGATCAAAATACTCCCTCGAGATGGTGACAAGTTCGGCATGCGAAAAACATCGTGGAGGGTTGAGAGTCCAAGACTCCATGATAGATATGCAAATTTTCAAAATAGGATGATAGGAGATAGTTTGTCATCTGACCCTCCTTCTAGCGCAAGAAATGTTGACAGTGCTGGACCCGCAAACATGTCAAGGGATCTCCCTGGTAAGAAGTCCCAATTAGACCTTAGATCGTTTGGCATAGGAGTCCCAACAGTGGGTCATACGGTAATGCCTTGATCGCGGTTTCGCACAGAGGCAAGTAAGATGTCCCTGTTGGTAGCAAGGGTGTGACATATGCGATGACTCAAGGAAGGTGCATGGGTTGTTCTAACACATGGAGGGTGAGGTGAGTGCGCCCCTTGGAAACCTGTGATAGCACGGAGTTAAGAAGGGAACACATGAGAAAAGATTCATCACAACATGGAAGGAAAGTAAGCTAGCAATCCAAAGTGATGGTTAAACCAACAACACGTTTCAGAAAGATTCATACATACATATATAGAAATAGCTACACATGCATGTGTAAGAAAATAGATACATATAGCATTTAGAGTAGTCAAGATAGCTGAAATACAATACAACATATGCATGAAACGTGTTGGCTCTGTTATATTAAGAAGTGTAAGTTTCGGTCATACAATACATCCATGTCCAACCACTAGTTCTGACAGCAGAACGTTACAGCCACAACCGCCTACTCCTCCAAAGAGATATACTAGCTCTGCGCAGTGGAGAAGCCAAGGCTCATTACAATATTGTCCAAGCTCTCTCTAAGATAGTCTTATCGAAAGCTTGGTTGACCAAAAGCCTATACAATGAGTTATGAGGGACTATTTATAGAAAAGGGTGGGGTGGCCCTTGACATTCCCCTTTGTGATAGTTCATCTACCCTCATGACGCTTCATCTACTCTATGACTGTTACATCCAACTATCGACACTTAAAATTACACTTGACAAGACATTACATTACAATGCACATGTACCCATGTGAGACAAAATGGCTTGAGAAAGCCATACAAGACATCACTATGACTCGGACAACTGTTGGAAGACCAACGCTTTGACATCCTCATGGTGTTCGACAGTAGAGAACTGATGCCAAGCTCGGTAGTTCGTGATGGTGTCCGTGTACTCTAAGGTGACATATTTCTAGAAACAAACTCTCGCCTCCATAGCATCCAGGTACACTTCTCGATCTCCTCTGTCCAACTCGTCTAATAGCATGCGCATCATTGTCTTGAGTGCGGCCAGAGCAGCAACATACTTGTGCATGGTGTCTACACTGATTGACAAGTCTGGGATGGTGGCTATGCGTATCAATGTGTCAAAGTATGAGTCAATCTCTAGTCGGACCTGTGCCTTTTTCTTCGCCTAGGTGAGTGTCCCAATAGATGGGATTGCATGTTCGCGCACAACAACATCCATACTCTTGAATGCACGTGCATGGGAAGCTTGTAGACTAGTGATGAGTTGGGAGAGATCTTCATAGCTCTGGATCTGACTCTGAATGCATGCCTTCAACTCGACCGCTCTGGACTTCATCATCTTGGGAAAGTGAAGCAGGGCTCCCTTGTATCTCATAGTCCATGTTTTCATGTAATAAACAACATCATGCATGTTTGACAGGATATGTGCTCTTCTAGCACATCGCTTTTGCTAACTGTTGAGATGGACGATTGCCTTATGCACGGTATCAAAATTTGAATATAGTGCCTGCTTGACTGTGTCAAGGGACAATACTTCATCCAGTATTGCCTTCTTCAATTCTACTTGGGCAGATGTTGTAACCAATTATCCTCCCTGCTTGGCCGTCTGTATCTCCTTAGCCATTCACTCGTTCTCAACTATCAAGAAGCGAACACTTGAGCTAGTAGCTTCGACATATGCTTTGGTAGCATCGACCAATGTTGCTGGATGTTTGCGCATGTCAGACACAATCACTCATTCCTCAAATTGTGTAGGAGATGTATGGTCCTTCGGAGTCGACACTCTGCGAGATTTCACAACTCTATGTTGAGACTCGTCGAATGAGATGTTGTGCATCTCCTCCTCCGGATTGTCTCCAAGGATTTCAGTGTCTCCTTGGTCGCTTGGGACTTGCTCTTCTTCTGGATGCGGTGAAGCTGGTGGGTCGACCTCTTGGTGGTGAGGCATGAGGTCAATGTCTTTCTCTAACTCCTGTTGCTCCATATCTGTATCCATCTGTTCAAGTGCTTGCTCTATCTCCTAAGCGAAGTCCTGCTCCTGCGATGGTTCACCCTGTCTGCCTGATGCCAACTGTTCTGATGAGTCTACTATCTATACGGGCACAGTTTCATCTGTCTGCACAAGTTGTGCCCCCTGTTGTACATGTTCCTACTGTGCTTCCTTCTCCTATCTATGCAGCTCCTGTTCCTTCCAGAGTTGTTCCTTCAACTCATGCAACTCCTTCTTTGTTTCCTCCATTATTCATTTCTCTCTCTGCCTTTGCGCATTTCTCTTATCGCGTTGTTGCCTCTATTGCCAAAATTACTTTCTACACAAGTGGTTATGCTGGAAACTTGCAGCTTTGCTCTTCCTCTATGTGGTCAACAATCTTCCTCTTGCCCTTGTCTTGCACTGGTATGTTCACCTCTACTGTTGCTGCTGTTGCTGGTGCTCTTCAGGATGCTGCTCCATGCTGCTTCACTATCCATTCCACAGCAAGGCCAACCAATTCATTGAGTCTAGAGGAGTTGTAACAATATCTCCATGGGTCTTCCTCTACCCAATGACATGCCCCATGGATCCAGTTAAACTGTACTCTCATGCAGTGACCTTTCACAAGACAACTCTGGTCATATGGATTGTAACTTCGGAGGTCGAATGGATATTTCTTCATCTGATCTGCTTCGACATCGCATGCTTGAAACTCTATATCTCATATAACCCTATCCGCAATGGAAGAGCAGGCCAAGGTGCCTTCTTCTTCCGGTGCAGCCTAGCTATCAATCATGCCGAGATGTGATATGATACTTTCTGCATGACGAGCTTGTCCAAGGAAAACTTCGGTAGAACATGCGAAGGATTCTCTGGTTGTACATCCATACGAAGGTGTCGGACGGTGAAGCATACCAATCAGATATTTCGATCAGTGCCTCCATTGTTTCCTTCAACATGCAGGGTGGATCCTGTTCAAATATCATCTTGTAAACTGGGGTGACAAAATGATCAGACACATGTGTGATAACTCCTCTAAAGCTACATTCAAACAACATCTTACAATAAGTGTTCACAGAGGTCTTCACTGGTGTCCATGCCATCTTCAAGCCCGAAAACTCCTAACGGACACAGATTGCATACAAGATGTAAGCGGACATGTAGATTTCTACTTGCATACCTTTGGGCAGTTGTCGAGCCCTTGTTACCTATTCCTTCAGCTGGTGAGCCAACATGTTGAACCAGTTGCATGCTTTTCCTTCTCTGGCCAGTTGGTCCAAAGTGATCACCCAACTCTGTGGGAAGGTTTTCGTGCTTTCATGCCCATACAGAAGACACGCGAAGATGACCAAGTATTGATATGCCATCCACAGTATCTTCATCTTGTAGACCTGGTTGGGTGTCATCCTGAATTTATGGGACTCCTTCACCCATTTCTTCAAGATATATCTGGAGTTGGAATTGTTGTTGGGTATGCTGAAGCATGTCTCCATGGTGATCACAGGATTTGACATCTAATACATCTCATCATAATCCTGTGCCCTGAAGGTAGCAATCTCCATCTCGTTGACACTACTCAATGTCATCATCTCAAGATCAATGTGTGAGACAATCCAATGTATCATGTCCACGCATGGGAGCACAAGATACCTGCATGAAATCTGCTACAAGCTGGACTTGTGGATGTTCACATAGACTTGACGATCTTCGAGGTCTTCCCCAAATGTGCCTGCAAATTCATCATTGACCTCCTGCCATTTCAGCTTGATGTCCTTGTCTACAATCATGTTGATATCTTCATAGATAGGTAGCCTTGTAGACACTCGCTCAACTATTGCTCCAGTTTCACTTCCGTCAGTGTCCTTTGATCCTGCTCACTTGGAGGCCATTGATCTTGAATGACTAAGAGGAGGACAAACACCTGCGAGATCTAGAGACAAAGTGACATGCATGGCAAGAAATTAGTCAGCTAAAACCAAAGAAAACTGAGGAACAACATGCAACATACCTAGAGATTGATTGGAAAGGATTGCGTAATTTTTCTTGGGAGGTTGGGAGGCTAGGAGACTGGCTGTTAGAACCACACAAAAGGTGGTCTGGGTTGTCTGGGAGGCTGAATGGCTACTAGAATTGCACAATGCGCAATCCAGGTTGGCCTGCTGGCTGCTGGAACTGCACAATGCACAATTTCAACTAGCAATGGTTGCAAGCCCAGTGACTGCATTGCGCAATTTTCTGGGCTAGCAGTCATTGTCCCTCATAATTGCACAATGCAAGACTGGAGAATAGTCACTGTGCAGAAATGCGCATTTTCTGAGAGGAAGGCAGAGCCTTCCCTCTCAGGATTGCACAATGTTGTCTTAGTGAGGCAGAGTCCAAGCCAAGGCTGCCCAGACCCCCCGACGAGCAAATGAAAGAAAATGTGAAGGTGAATGCATGGCGATAGTGAGTATAAGAAGGAGTGAATGATCGTGCATGCAAACAGTGAATGAAAGATTCAGAAAATGGAACAACATGCATGTGGATGAAGCGAGTCGCCAAATCATCGACTATTCTTACAAAACAGTTTCATGCATGCGACAACTGTGAGATGGTGATGAAAATTGAAACGGTGATAGTACAAGATAGTATGCATGTAAATGACAACAAGCATTCATGGAAATCAAGCAAACAACACTCACACTAGCCAAAACACAAAAAGCGAGAGAAATGTTGCAAAAGACAAGTTAAGACGATTTACCCATGAATAGTTGAGCTGGATGTGTCGAAGACTCCTGGATGTGCTATGGGATGTTAGAGCTCAAAGATCGATGTGAATAAGTGAGCTCTGAAGCAACGAATAAATAAGTTTGAGGCTTATGACGCGCATGCCACAAATCTAGGAAAAAGCGACACTAGGAGGAAATATTTTAAAACAATCTTTGCATGTAACCTCCAACTACTAAAAATAGCTCCCTAAAATCTAGGGATGCTTTTTTCATGTTGCTTTTTTCCATTCAGGGAAAAAGCAGCCCATGCATGCAAGTCAATTTTTCTCGGTCCTCGGTGGAACCGACAACTTAATGGCACATGCAACAGCCTACTCAGCTGAGTGGAAAAAATACGCATTTTGGGAGGGAGCTGGGGTGACCACCCCAGAAGGTTTATGCAATTTCTAGGCTGAGCAGCTGACTGCTACCCAAAATTGTTCAATTTCTGGGTTGAGCAGCCCTGGTGGGAGGAATTGCGCAATTTTCTCAATGAAGGGTGACAGACATATTTGCACAATTCTGGAGCCCATCATGTTGCGAGACAGAATTGCGCAATTTTTGGAGGGAAGGTTGGTTCCCCTCCTGAATTGTGCAATTTCTTGAGGGAGTTTCTTAGCTTGCAACTGGACCAGTCCGAAGAAACAGCCTGTGAGGAGGATGCAACAAGCTATGATGCATAGGCTGGAAATCTGCTAGAAAATCACTGAAGCCTATGTACTTGACAAGTCAAGACATGCTGTTGAGGAAGGTTGGTAGGGAGGCTCCAAAACGAAGCTAAGGAAAAATTTTGGAGGGTGGTTGTAGCCGCTACAACACTTTCCTTCTGTTTTGTGATCTGGTTGCATAACATTTGGTATCAGAGCTTTGGATTCTATGGTTTCGTTGCTTCAAAGAGGTCACATTGGAATTTTCACTATAACTTTTTTTATACGAGGATTTAGAGGCTGAAATTTTGAACGCATGGATCTAAAATATTGGTTAATGTTGTGTAAAAAATTCAAATCTTGTTTCACTATAGTTTCTGAGATATGGTCCTAAGAATTTATGGTTTCTGCATGCTCCAGAATTTAGTCTCAAATAGGTGACCTAGGGAAAATCATCATAACTTTCCTTTCAAGCATTAGATTTGAATGCCATAAAAAGGGACCAAAATTGGACAAAATTTATTCTATTTTATATCAATTTTAGGGTTGAAGGTTGAAACAGTGACACGTGGAATACTGTAATATTTTGCTATATTGAACAACTCCATAATGAGGCCATCGTGGGAGATTTGGCATAACTTTATCTTGAAGAATCTCCTGGTCTGACTTCTAGAGTTGGAAAGAAGACTCAGAGGGATACTGCAGGATTGAATTTAAGACCTTGGGGGTTAAAATTACATAGATACAATGGTTTCAATATCAAGCTCCAAAAAGAAAGAAAGAAAAATGTGTCTATTGTTTTAAATTTGCATAAATTTTGTTTGAAAAATTAGTCTGAAGTAATTAAAACGGCATAGTAAAGTATATATATCATTAGTTGGTTCCAATATTCTTTGAAAAAAATGGATACTCCCAGTAAGCAACCAGGAAGCTCTACTATGACACATGAAGAAGAGGAAGAAATACAACATGATATATCGAAATTACATGACCAGGTGCAACAACTTTCTCTCTCACAAAGAGTAACCAAAAATGAATTGGAAGCAATTATGAATGTTAATATGGATGGTTTAGAATAAAAAATCAAAGTAGCTATGGAAGGTTTGAAGAATAGTTTAAAAGTAGATATGGAAGGTTTAAAGGAAGGTTTGACAAAGTTTCTACAAGAAATGCTTGCTAATGGTGATAAGGTATTCCATGAAACTCATGATGAGAACAAAAGGATTGTTAATCAAGATTTTAGAGACTCTAAATCTGGGTTGAAGATAAACCAAATTCTAAAGCTCTATATAAGGAAGTTTGAGGGAAAGGATCCAGTAACATGGATACTACAGATGGGGCAATATTTTGATCTACACACACAAAAGGTACACATTACAACTTTATATTTAGAACCCAATTAGTTTGTATGGTATCAATGTCTTTGTTATCATAAACCACTTGTCACTTGGTTAATTTTTATGGAGGAAATGATATCACATTATGAGGATACAAAGAGAAGAACCTTCTTTAGCCAATTGATAAATCTCAAACAAAATGGTTCAATGGCGGAGCACATTGAGGACTTCCAAAAATTGAATATCAGGGTAACTAATATTACATAGTAGCAAAGGATTGATGTCTTTATAGGGACTTTAAAGGATAACATCCAAGATCAGGTTCTCCTTAGGGAAACTAATTCATTGGAGACATCATTTAGGGTGGTAAGTAAACTTGAAAGAAAAATAATAGCAACAAGGAAGTCTACCACTCACAACTATAAAGATGGAATTGTTGCTGCTCCTAGCCTCCCACAACCTACAAGCTTAACACCATAACAACTAGAGGAAAATACAGAAAACGAGCTTTGTTACAGTTGTGATAGAAAATACACTAAAGGTAATAAGTATGTTGAGAATAAATTATTTGACATAGATTGTGAAGAGGAGGAAGAAAAGGAACTATAAACATCAAAAGAAGAGGATATACACTAAGAACCAACCCAAAAGAAATAAGAAACAAATTCAACCATATCTTGTAATATATTGGTCGGAATTACCACTCCTCAAACTTTCAATATAGAGGGATATATCCAGAAGAAAAAGGTAATAGTGTTGATTCATTTGGGTAGTACCCATAATTTTATTCATGGTAAGATAACCAAGGGATTGAAGTTCTTTCTATATCCAGCACCAGAGTGCTAAGTGATGGTTGCAAATAGTGGAACCATATATTGTTATGGAAAGTGTCATAATATCAAGATAACCATGGGGAATGTGTATTGAATATTCCAATGCTTGCCATTCCAATGGGTGGTGTTGATGTTGCACTAGGAGTCCAATGGTTACAATCTTTGTGGATGATAGGTTTTAGTTTTCAAGAAATTTTCTTGAAATTTTTATGGGAAGGAAAGAAATTGAATTAAGGGGTATTGCAAGGAAACCAGGGAAGAGAATCATCTCTAATGGTATGAAAAAACTTTTTAAGAAAGAACAACATGGTGTAATTGCACAATTATGCTCACTAGAGGTTCAAACATCGAAATCATCCATTTCTCCATATCTCCAAAAAGTCTTGGAAAATCATTCGAAGGTATTTGAGACTCCCAAAGGCCTCCCACCTATTCATGATTATGATCATGCTATTCAATTGATTCCAAGAGTTGTTTCTCTAAACACCAGGCCTTACAGATATCCATATTCCCAAAAGAGTGAAATTGAACGTATGGTTGCAAAAATTCTAGAGGTTGGTATAATTCAACCTAACCAAAGCTCTTTCTCTACTCCAGTGGTATTGGTGCACAAGAAGGATGGATCATGGTGTATGTGTCTGGATTATAGGGAGCTAAACAAGCTCATTATTAAAGATAAATTTCTCATTCCTATCATTGATGAATTGTTGGATGAATTACATGGAGAAATTTACTTCACCAAGATGGATGTTCATTCAAGATATCATCAAATTATAATGAAGACTGAAGAAATTATGAAAACAACATTCAAAACTCATGAAGGTCATTATGATCTTCATTCAAGATATCATCAAATTATAATGAAGACTGAAGAAATTATGAAAACAACATTCAAAACTCATGAAGGTCATTATGAATTTTTGGTCATGCCTTTTGGCCTTACTAATGCACCTTCCACATTTCAAGGTTTGATGAATTTCATTTTCAAACCCTTAGAAAATTTGTGTTAGTATTTTTTGATGATATACTAATCTACAACAAGTCTTGGAAAGATCATGTTAAACATGTTGACAGGGTGCTCAAACTATTGGAGGAGAAATAATTATATACAAAAACCTCCAAATGTTTCTTTGGAGTATAGGAGGTGGAATATTTGGGTCATATTGCATCTCATGAGGGTGTTAAGGTAGACCCTAACAAAATTAAAGCCATTAAGGAATGGAAATACCCACAACCCTAAATCATCTTCGAGGATTTCTTAGGTTGATAGGGTATTATTGCAATTTTGTAAGAATTATTGGAGAATAGTAACACCTATAACAACATTACTAAAGAAAGATGCATTTTCCTGGAATCTAGAAGTAACTATGGCCTTTTAACATCTTAAAGAGGTCATGTGGCAAGCACCGGTCTTAACTACACCAAACTTCACAAAAAACTTTATTGTGGAATGTGATGCCTCAGGAAATCGAATTGGTGTTGTTTTAATGCAAGAAGAAAGACCAATTACTTTTTAAAGTTGTCTAATCAAAGGAAAGTATTTACACAACCCTATTTATGATAAGGAAATGCTGGGAACACTACACAGACTAAAGCAATGGCGACCTTCCTTAATGGGAAGACACTTCAAGGTATAAACAAATCATGATAGCCTTAAATAAATTTTGGAACAAATATTATCTTTAGAAGAGAAACAAAAATGGGTCACAAAGATGTTGGGTTATGACTTTGAAATCATCTACAAAAAAAAGGAAAAAAAATGTTGTTGCAGATGTGCTCTCAAGAAAGGATGAGGATCTGGAAGCATTGCTTTGTGCCATTTCTATTATACAACTTGATTAGATAAATGAAGAAAGGGATGGATGGAAGAATGACGAAGAGGTGTGGACACTCATTCAAAAGTTGCAGCAAGATCCCAATACATTTGATACAGTTATAGAGAAAAATGATTCATTATGATACAAAGATCTCTTATATCTATGTAAGAATTCCCAACTCAAAAAAAAAATATTGTTTCAAAATTGGACACCTCCCCCTTAGGAGGGCACTCAGGATTTTTTAAAACTTACCATTGGGTCAAGAAGGAATTTTTTTGGGATGGCCTTAAATCTAATATTTAGAAGTTTGTGGAAGAATGTATGGTTTGCCAACAAAATAAATTTGAGACAATTAAGACACCTTGTCTGTTACAACCTTTAGACATCCCAAGTTAGCATTAGGAGGAGGTCTCAATGGATTTTATCACAAGTTCACCCAAGTATGAAAGAAAGAGTGCCATCATGGCAGTAGTTGATAGACTTACCAAGTTTGCACACTTTTTTGCATTATCTCATCCTTTTAAAGCCAGTACAGTTTCTACTACATTTATGGAAACAATTCAAAAGCTACATGGAAACCCAAAGATTATTGTAAGTGACAAAGATCCTATTTCCACTAGAAATTTTGGACGGAATTATTTTCTTGTCTTGATACTCAATTAGCTCATAGCTCATCTTATCATCCTCAATCTTATGGGAAAATTGAGATAGTGAATAAATGTTTGGAAAGATATCTTCGTGGATTTGTATCTGATAAACAAACACAATGGGTCAAGTTGTTACCTCTAGCCGAATGGTGGCATAAAACTTCCTTCCATATTGCAGCTAAACTAACCCCATTTATGGCACTTTATGGATATCATCCACCATCCATCACATCATCTTTAAGAGAAAATTCTAAGGTTCAAACAGTGGAAGATCACATCAATCATCAACAACAAGTTCTACAACTTTTAAAGGATAATATCACTCTGGTGTAGAATCAAATGAAACAACAGTCAAATCAGCATCACAGTGAAAGAATTTTTGAAGTAGGTGACTGGGTATTGTTACGGCTACAATCATGCAAACAAATGTCCCTCAAGCAAGCTACGAAGGATAATAAATTATCACTCAAGCATTATGGTCCTTACAAGCTGTTTCAAAAGATTGGTACTATGGAATACAAATTGGAGTTGCCTGCATCTTCCCAAGTACACCCAGTTTTACTTGTTTCATGCTTAAAGAAGGTTATCAGTGGCAAACTTCCAATTCAAACAATATTTTCAAAACTTGATGAAGAAGGAAAAATGATATTGGAGCCTGAAGTATTCATAGAAACAAGTTCAACCCGACAACTACGTAATCAATCAATTTTAGAGTATTTCATTAATTGGAAGAACTTACCCGTTGAAGTTTCCACACGAGAGGATGAGAATTTTATACAGAAGCATCCAAACCACTTCACAAGTGTTGAGGACAACACCTTTTTTGAAGTAGAGTGACATGTTAGGTCCCTATAATACTAGTGTAGCCTCTTTATTGTTATTGTTAGTGTATCCCCTTTACTATTATTGTTGTGCCCATGTAGCCATATTGTGATTGTTGTGCCCCGTAGAAGCCCATTATTATTATTGTTCTTCCCTTACATTATTATTGTTATGTAGGCTCTAATTATATTGTGACCCCTTAGACTCCTATATATACCAAGGATTCCTTATCATTTGTATCATCCAATAATTTTTCATTTATGTGATATAAAGGAGGTTGCCCTATGAAGAGGCTAATTTTCAAGTCGTTGTTCTATCTTTCCTTCTATTTTGTGATTTGGTTGCATAACAGAGTTATAATAACAATTACAAAATATTCCAGATTTATGACTTGGAGAAAGATTAATGCAATTTAGAGTTGTGATAAGAGGCATAAGAGCATATTGGAATAAGTGTCATGTTGAGTTAGCCGACCTATTTCAACAACTTCAATGTCCTACAATTTTGTTCACATTAGGTTAAGGACTACAAGATTTTTTAATTTCAGGGTAAGTGTTAATTTCTGATCTAATATAACTAGATGGATGATGTGCATTAACTTGAAATTAATTATATTAATAGTGTGCATTAGTTTATGCTAAATTTAGATCAACAACATGCATTGATTTCCATGTACATGAATTTCTTTCATTGTGTCAACATTATATTTGCATTGATTTCAATATTTACTTTCTTTCATATGAGGCTACAATTATAATCATGTTACACTAATTCAAGTTACCATGCCCTCTCATAATAAGCAGATGGATAATGTGCATGTTGAGAATGTAATAAGACAGGCATGTGAACATGTTAGACAACAACAACAAAGGGATAATTTAGAACAAGTGACAAATAAAGGGAATATTGAAGAAAGCAAAGAAGTAAAGAACAAATAACATATCAACAAAGAAATTCACAACAAATGACAATTAAACAATAATAAGAACAAATGAAAAAAAAAAGTGAATAATAAAGAGAATATAAAAGAGCATATAAACACAAAAAGGAACCAAAAAGGGAAATTGAAGATCATGAAGATTAGAGAATACATAAAAATGAATAAGAAAGATCAAATCAACAAAAAAAGGTATAATAAATTACAACTAAGGAGTGTCAAAAACATAGGTAGAAGATAAAACAAATGAGTTATAGAACAAGAGCACATTGACAAGGAAAGTGTAACAACCCAAAATTAAAAAATGCATTAATTCTATTAATTATGTGATTTATATTCAACACACAACTATTCAACTAATTATCATATAATTTTGAAAAACGTGAGCAAAGACAACTCACCTGTAGCGATGATATTCCTTACTAGTGATTTTGGAGTTGAATGCTATTTGAATCCCGCTAACCACAACAAAATTCTGGGGACAACTCTCCACTCAACCGTAGGCTCAACTGCATGTAATCTTTCTATAGTTGGCCACCCTCGAGCCCTTAATCAATGTACTACTGCCAGGGAATCATTTGTCTCACAATACTTTTCTCCCAAGAGAATGGATGAAGGAATGATGAATCTCATCGTCCATTAAATAGAACAAACAATGGAAAGGGGTACGCATGCACACATTCCATGTGTCAACATGCAACTTTTCTTTCTTTATTTTAAGTTTTCTTAATTTAATATTTATCCTTATTTAATTCTTTCTTATTTTATTCATTTTTACTTTTTGTTAAATTTACTTATTTTTACTATTTTTATAGTTATCTTAATTTAACTCTTTCTTATTTTATTTTATTTTTTGTTAACTTTACTTATATATATATATATATATCTATATATATATATATATATATATAACTCCAGTATTATTATTTACTATTTTATTTATTTATTATTATTATATTATCTTCATTGCTTGTTTTTTATTTAGTATTTTTATCTTTTCTTTAATTTTTATTTATTTATTTACCATTATATCTTTTCTTTATTGTTTATCATTTATTTACTTATATTTTAATATTATTTATTATTTTTATTATTATTAATCATTATTATTGTCCTGAAGTTAAGTTGAATCATTTAAAATTTTATTTATTTAGTTATTTATTACTTCGCTTTTTCCTTACACCCTCCATTGAACTAGTATAACCAACAGGCATCGAAAGTTTCCACAACACTCGAGAAATCCCAACAATTCTTTGTCATTTTTCCCACTTTCAGAACTAGGCATAAGCCGCATCGGTTTGTACCATATGCCAAGGCTAGCCCCAAGGCTCGCGCTCAACTCAAACTTCATATGCCCCAAGGCAGGCATCCGGTCCCAGTACTCAATAACTCAAGGCATCTCACAAGGTTGGCCCACTCCCTCCACACTCACTAAGGTGCACAACCCCATGCATCGAATTCCTTACACCCCTACAAGACTTTGTCATCCCAATCCAATATCAAGCACTTGGCCTAGAATATCAGGTACTTATCCTCCTCAAGATGGTCCCATAGCCCCTCAACGACTATCCATCAAGAGCTATACAAGAAAAAGGAACCACTGTCATATGTAGTGTTGATTAAGTTTGTCCTCAGCCCATATGGTGTTACATATTCTCCCTCACAAGTATGGGCTCCTACGATATCATTAAATAAATTGGCCCTGTTGGCTCATTTGTGCATTTCCTGTCACTCGCCACATCTCAACATACATCCAGTGTATTAGCTATAACATCATAGTATCATAGAAAATAATCCACATGCCAAGTCTTGCATGTCATCATGAGAACATAACATCATGGTTATCACAAAATTATGCATGTCATAAATCTACATACAATTACCACGTGCTTCACATCGTAATATCCTCCTATGTTATAACATCAACCTTCAACATCAAAGACATATCACCGCATAATAAATGAACCACATGTCAAAATACCTCAATATAAAATCATAATCCCTATGCATCTCGTATTAATCATAAGCATACAACATCATTATTATAACAACTATATAAATAAGAACCACATGTGCATCATTACCATCTTCTCATGAACCTCATCCCAACATTATACTCAACGACCCTATTTTGACATACAATTAACTAAAACCAAAACCGAAATCATATTGTACGATTTAGATGTATCAATAAAATTTAAACAATAAGACATGATCTAGATGCTCCATAAAAGTATCTACCTTAGCTAAGTTATGCACTCCTATCTATTTCACCACACAATTTAATCAAATAGATAAGAAAAGTCATTAAAAATAACATCTGCATCTTCCTAGGTAACTAACCCTGGCCTATATTGGTCCCACTAGACCTTGACTTGTTCAAAATCACAATTCTTGAGCCGACGAACCCGACGGTCCAGTATATAGAATGGTTCAACCTGAAGGACTCCCTCCTCAAAAACTTGTAACTTCTCAAATCTAAACGCATGGAATGGGTCGGGTACATATTTTCTAAGCATAGAAACATGAAACACATTATGCATCCTTCTTATATGGAATGGAAGCTCAAGGTTATAAGAAACTGGTACGATCCTCTTTAGGGTCTTAAACGGGCTAAAAAATCTACGGGATAACTTTGTTCCCTTGCAAAATCTGAAGGAACTCTTAGAAGGTTTGACTCTAATAAAAACATGGCTTCCTTCCTCAAAGATTTTATCAATTCTCTTTGCATCAACATAACTTTTCTGGTTATCACTAGCTTCTTTTAGCCTCTTCTTGATTGTAGCCATTTGTGTTTCCATTCCTTGGAGAATTTTAGGTCTCAACATGACTCAATCCTCTAATCTATCCTATCTTAATGGAGTTCGACATGTTCTTCCATATAAGACTTCGAAGGGAGCTGCCTGAATTGAACTATGATAACTTTTGTTGTATGCAAATTCCACTAAGGGAGGGTATTTCTCCCATTGATTTTGTTGATCCATGACATAGATTCTTAGTATGTCCTCTAATACTTGGTTTACTCTTTCTATTTTCCCATCTGTCTTTAGATGATATGCAGTACTAAAGTTTATTTTTGTTCCCATAGATTGTAAAAGGTTTTTCTAAAATATGGAAGTAAAACGTGCATCTTTGTCGGATATTATTTTTCGGGGCACTCCATGAAGGTGAATTATTTCTTTTAGGAAAACTTGAGCAATAGTTGGTGCCTCAAAGGTGCTCTTAACTGGAATGAAGTGAGCACTCTTAGTTAATTTATCAACAACGACCATAATGTAGTCATGTCTTTGGGAATTCATAGGTAAGCCTCCAACAAAATCCATCGAAACAACTTCCACTTAGTTTATGGTATATCATCAGGTTGTAAAAGACCTGCAGGGTGACAATGTTCAACTTTAACCTGTTGACATTCTAAACTTCGGGCCATAAACTGTGTTATATCTTTTTTCATTCTTGTCCAGAAAAATAGTTGTTTTAAATCTACATACATTTTCTGGACTCCTGGATGTGCAACATATGGAGCTTGGTGGGTTTCCTTCATTATTAATTTCCAAAGTTAATCCTCAGTCGACATGGACATGTTACCCTTATATTGTAGCAATCCATCATTATCTAAGTTGTATCCTTCCCACTTGGTGTTGGGTTGTGTTATATTCTTTCCATGTAGTTAACAGGGGGTTTGAGGGGCACACATAACCCCACTTTATGGGGTCCGGGGCAACGCCGCGGAAAATTTTGGTTTTGGACCCTATGTTAGCTTGGGCGGACCCACCTATGGTTTTGTGCATGATTTTCGCACATGTTTGTTGGACGCAATGGTTTTCGGTCCATGGTATTGGATGCTTCGGCATGTATAAATATGTATTATAACATTGAAAGGAACATAATGAAAAATCAAGCTGGTGGTCCCGGTTTTGGGATCCAGGGGAAAATCTATGTGTATATGTGTTTTATGTGTTCTGCTCTCGCATTATCTATTTTCTATGTTTTAGAATTCTTATGTAGGTAATTTCTGTATGGGGTTAAAACCTACATTTGGTATCAGAGCTAGGTTTGGCTTCAAGGGGATGCCTTTGTTGATGAGGGGTTTCGCTCGGGCCTGTGGTAGACTCTGTTCAGTGGGAGATCTGTGAGATCGATTCTGGTGGTGAAAGAAGATGGAAAGTAGTTGAAAGATAGAGATCGAGAAATTTAATGGTCAAAGTTTTGAGTTGTGGAAACTCAAGATGGAGGATCTGTTGGTGGATAAAGATCAGTGGATCATGGTAGATCCAGGTACTAAACCAACGGGTGTGTCCGATGAAGAATGGAAGAAGTTGGATCGAAAGACAAAGAGCACAATATGATTGTGTGTCTCAGATCAGTATCGCTGAATGTATCAAGGGAAGCTACAGCAAAGGCTTTGTGGGACAAGTTAGGGACTTTTTACCAATCTAAGTCTCTGGTGAATAAACTGTTCATGCGGAAAAAGTTGTATAACCTGAGGATGAAAGATGGAGACTCGGTGACAGAGCATCTAAACGCATTTAATACTGTGGTAAGTCAGTTAGCATCTGTTGATATTAAAATTTCATATGAAGATAAGTGCATTAGTTTGTTGTGTTCTCTACCAGATTCGTGGGATAGTCTGGTTATTACAATATGTAGCAATGCAACTACCTTGCAGTTTGATGAAATAGTCTCAGCCTTGTTGACAGAGGAGATGAGACGGAAAAATATGGAGAGCCAAAATGGTGATGCCTTATCTGTACGAGGACGGTCCCAGAACAGAAACAAAAATAAGTCATCGAGTGGGAGATCTAAATCTAGAGGGAGATATAAATCTCCAAGAAAACCTGTAAAGGTGGTGTGCTGGAAATGCGGAAAGGAAGGCCACTTTAAAAGGGACTGTAAATCTAAAGCTCCTGACAAAGGAAAGGGATTTGATGAGGCTCCTTCTGCAGAGGCGAAAACCACCTCAGATGAAGGTGGGGATGTGTACTTGGCTTCTTCAAGTACACATGTAGATCATGAGGCATGGTTGATTGACTCAGGTGCATCCTTTCACTTCACTCCCCATAGAGAGTGGTTCTGTGAGTATGAGAAATATGATGGTGGTGATGTCTTCTTGGGGGATGACAGGAAGGCTAGAATCATTGGTCGTGGAAAAGTAAATTTGAAGCTGCAAGGTGGAAGGGTTAGAACACTTCCGGGTGTTCTGCATATTCTTGCATTAGCCAGAAATCTAATTTCTGTTAGTAAGTTGGATGATTCAAGTGTAAAAATAGTGTTCGAGAAGGATACCTGCAAGATGGTTCGGGGAGCACTGGTATTGATGCAGCGAGTTCGGATTGGAACTTTGTACAAGTTGCAAGGTAGCATTGTTGTTGATGGGTGCAATAGTTCCGTGGTTCCTGAAAGTGGAGCAGAAAATCTAGTGGTCTCTGGAGAGAAGACCATGCTGTGGCATCAAAGGCTTGGACATATTGGAGAGAAGGGCCTTCGAATACTTCATGGTAAAGGTATGGTAGAAGGTATGAGTAATAGCTCTCTGGATTTTGATTTATGTGAAAATTATGTATACGGGAAGCAGAATCGGGTGAGTTTCCCCTCTGGTGGTAAGAGGGCGAAACATATATTAGAGCTTGTGCACAGTGATGTGTTTGGACCTATGAAGGTTCCATCACTAGGTAAGTTTATTTACTATGTATCATTTATAGATGACTTCTCAAGGAATACATGGATATATTTCCTTAAGAAGAAATCTGAAGTCTTTGATAAGTTTAAAGAATTTAAGGCTCTAGTGGAAAACTAGATAGAGAAGAAGATAAAGGTGCTGAGGACAGATAATGGTGGAGAGTTTTGTAGTAAGGAATTTGAAGAATTCTGCAAGAAGTGTGGTATAGCACGGTAGAAGACTACTCCATATACACCTCAGCAAAATGGAGTTGCAAAAAGAATGAACAAGACATTGATGGAAAGGGCAAGAAGCATGCTCAGTGGTGCCGGGTTAGGACAGGAATTCTGGGCAAAGGAGGTGGATACTACATGTTACCTGGTCAACAGGTCACCTTCATCAGTGTTGGAGGATATAACTCCACAAGAGGTATGGACTAGTAAGAAACCCTCTCTTTCACATCTGAGCATATTTGGATGTGATGCATATGTACATGTTCCAAAGGAGAAAAGAACAAAGTTGGATAGTAAATCTGAAAAGTGCATCTTTATTGGGTATAAGGATGGTTTAAAGGGTTATAAGCTTTGGAACCCAGTAACAAGGAAGGTTATGTATAGCCGAGATGTGATGTTTAGAGAGGTGAAAGATGTTATTAAATATGAATTCCAACCAAAGGAACCTGAGAAGATAGAGTTTGAGCTAAAGGAGGAAGAATCAGACTCTATAGTAGAGGAGGAATCAGAAGATGAAGAGCCACAAACTCCAGCTGTAAACAACTTCCACTTAATTTATGGTATATCATCAGGTTGTAAAAGACCTGCAGGGTGACGATGTTCAACTTTAACCTGTTGACATTCTAAACTTTGGGCCACAAACTGTGTTATATCTTTTTTCATTCTTGTCTAGAAAAATAGTTGTTTTAAATCTACATACATTTTCTGGACTCCTGGATGTGCAACATATGGAGCTTGGTGGGTTTCCTTCATTATTAATTTCCGAAGTTCATCCTCAGTCGACATGGACATGTTACCCTTATATTGTAGCAATCCATCATTATCTAAGTTGTATCCTTTCCACTTGGGTGCTATTTGTTAACTTAATTGTCTTAAATGGATTACATAAATTATCGACCGGAGTTGGTAAACTTATGAAGTGAAAGTGCACAATATATGCTAGAAGCCTTTTTATTAAGTTGGATTTATTAATTGATTGAGTTATTGGAAATGTGTCTTTAAGTTTTGTATTCCTATTTCAAAATGAAATTAACATTGTTATCTAGTGAAAATAAAATGATTGTGAATTTAAAGCAATATTTCTTACTTGAAAAATGAAACCATAAAGAACTCACACTTGCAAAAATAAACTCACACTTGCAGAATGAAAACTATATTAACTCACACTTGCTGAATGAAAACTATATTAACTCACACTTGCTTTAAAATTAAAAGTTCAAGAAAGTAACTGCAGTCAACCACTCTTCTTCTAAAATTAAACTAAATATACTTTTGAATAAAAATGTTCTGAACATAAAGTTGAAAGAAATCTATATACCCAAATCTATAGAGAGAAACATCTTATGTTATGAAGTTGAAATTCTTTTTAATTAAATTCCAAAGAAATCATAAGGAAATCAATGGATTTTTGATGATTCAAATCAGCTTCTGAAACTATAAAATAGAGTTGTAAAACTACCATAAGAAGATAATGAACATACGTGAAAATGCTACAGTAAATAATAACAAAAAGGAAAATCTACAAGTTAAATACCCTCACTGTTTGTAGGCGCCCTCCACAAACATGTGGCCTCAAGCTTCAGCGAACAACTAATTATGCATCAAGTCCTCAAAGGCGCTTCCATTAAATAAAAACACAAAGTTTCAAAATGATTACAATCACAAAATATTCATTCACCGTCGTCCCCTGTTTTCTCCCGCCTTACAGTATTTATAAAATTCATTCAATAAATGTTTCAGGCTTTCATGCCTACTTTCGACTAAAAAAGTTGTAATTCAAACTATCAAACTCAGATTCCTAATTTTAGCTTCTAACATATAGCAACTTTCTCACGATTTGCTATTTGGCAAAGAAAATCGTGAGGCGTTTTCATCTCGGACTCTCACTCGCTTGCTCCAGCTACGTGTTGAATTTTTCCTTTGACCACATGATTCGGGCTTTGTTCTAATGATTTGGTGCAGATAAATAGGAGGAGATCGTTGAGGGGATCAACCACTTTCTTCCCATATATTTCTTTCCTTGAATGGCACCTCGAACCCTGTTCAACAATAGATTTGGCTGCAAAAATGGATGTTAGCTGCAGAATTGTACGAATCGGGTAGCCAATGAAAAATTTAACTTAATAATAAGGAACATTTTTTAAGAAAATAGAATAATTATTACCTTACCTATATCAAAAACCTGCAATTTGATGTCTATCAAGTCAAAAATAATGGTCAAGGAGAAGGAAAATGAGTAAAGAAGAGTGTCAAGATGAATCATTCACAAGGCTCTACATTCCCCCACACGAAGGTCATTGCATGTCCTCATGAAAAAATTAGTGCCCTTGTCAACTAATGCATCTCCTTTGAAACTTGAGCTAGCAAATCTAAATTTGTATTTTTCACCTTTTTCCTTTCCACTGCCATCCTTGGCTTCTTCATCAGAATTTTGTATTTCATATTTATCACTTTTCTTTTAAGGACCTCATTCTTTTGTTTTAGATTCTTATTTTTCTTATACCACAGACCCAAATGTAAGAGAATATTGTTGTTTTGGGTTCTTTGGATTTCATTATGCATCTTCAAGGCTTCATGTTCCTTTTGTATGTGTCTATTTAGCGTCCCTAACTCAAAGATTTCTTGTTTCAAAATATTTATGACTGGAGGTTTCTGTGGGCTACTAAAATAATCTCCTTCTTCATGCACTGTTGAACCAGATGTATTTTCTACAACTTTCTTTTCCAAAGATTCGATATAATCGTATATCTCTCGTTGTACTAGATCTATCTCTGGTGTTCCTCAGCCTCGACTTTGAATGGGTGAAATGACAGTAGGTGAGGGAATCCTTTGTTTCTCTTCTTCCTCATAGTCCATGACTTTTAGAGATGGTTCCTTCGATCATTGATTAATTCTGGCACTTCTTCTCACCTTTGACGGAGGAGTTTTTTTATTTGAATTCTTTTATTTTCTATTTTGACCTCCTCTATCTCCTTGGATGTGTTTTCTTCTTCTCTGTTGAATTTCTTTCTTCTAACAGTTTTCTTTTTTATGCTTCCTAAATTTTTTGTAATAGGAATTTCATCCTCTGATTGTTCCTAGGATTGTTTTTGAGGTAACTTTTGAATAGGGCTTTCAGATACTCTTTTTCTCCCTCTTTTTCCTTTACTACTACTGGCTTGTTTTTCTTCTTCTTCCTTAAAATGGTTTCTAAGTAAGAAGTTTTCCTAGTCATCTCCTAAACCCTTAAGGTGGAATTCAATAAGAATTTTGATAAGGCCATGATGATACATAGTGGTTTCTATAAATTGAATCTTTTTCTATACATTTCCTAACATTTTTCTTAAGCTATTCAACAAAAACTATGGGAGATTGATCTCATTTCCTTCCATAAAATGCATCATTAGGAAAATGTGATAAAAGAACATGCAACCAAACCATCATTCACAAGAAATAAATTTTTGAATCGCCAATAATAGATTTCTCCATTTACTTTTAAGCATAATTCTTGGGATTCCTTTCCTAAAAATGGATGTATCCATACCTAGATTATTTAAGAAAAATTTCCATTCTTCACTTTCTATGCCTTTGTTTTTAAACCATTGTTCTCCTCCTCTGGATAGGTCGGTAGCTTCAACAATAAGGGACTCTGTCACTGCAAATTTAATATCTCCAATCTCAACTTCTACTCCACCAAAAGCTCTGGCGAAGTATTTGGTCACCTCTTTCTTGAAACCATCAAATTTCTCCATGAGATGTAGCTTTCTGCAGCATCTCTTTCACTTGTGGGTAACCTTCCATGAACTCTCTTCCGTTTGGTTCGAACCTCACAATGACCCCCATGATCGGAAAGTTTTGCCTGCGACTTGCTTCTTGACAGAAAATGGATCAAGGTTTCAGAATGAGGGGTTTCAGCAAGGGTACAAAAGAAAATGAGGATGAGAGATGAATGAGTGAAGTGACTGTTATAGAGTATTTAATGAATGTGAGTTGGTGATTTCAGCGGTCTTTTCAATGAATTCGAATGTGACTTAGGTGAAATGATTGGAGACAAATGGCGGTGTTATGGTGATATGACCAAAATATCTTTCAACCTTAGGCAATGATGGTTTTTAACTAGCGGTACAATCATCATAAAATTCATATACTTAAGGTTTTTTTATCCTTATTACTAAATTAAATGTTTTCATACCTTTGAATACCCTTACATTGATATTTCTGACCTTTGTTTTCTCCTTTCTTCATTGTCTTCAGGTGCTTTCAAGAATGAATTTGATCATTGCTTCAATTGCTCCAATTGGTGGTTCCTGTTAAACATCAGCTGCAGAATTCTATGAAAGTTGCAGATTTCTTGCTATTATGTAGCTATTTTATTTATGAAAAGAAAAGAGGGACAAAAATAAAATGGGAATGGGAAAGAAAATTTAGAATGCCAAAATTACTTGGTTTTCACCCTAAATTTTATGTATAAACATGCCAACAATGTTGGTTTTCATGTTTATACAAATTTTATTATATATATATCTATATATATATATATATATATATATATATATATATATATATATATATATATATATATATATATATATATATATATCTTTTAGAAAAGAAAAAGACTTATAAGTCAAGTTGGAGGAGAAGGAAAATCCTTCTTAACCAACTAGAAATCAGTGTTGTCTTGCAAATGTTTGATAAACTCCTCCTTTGTCAATGGCTTATGATAGATTCTTAATCGATGACCATTCACAAGAAAAGTGGTTCATTCTTCATTAATAGTTGTTTTTGGGAAAAGTATCCAATACGGAATGACCCTATCCCACTCTAAGGGTGATAGTTCCTTAGCAACAATCAAAGCAAAGCTATCTGAGATTACTTCTTTATGAGATGTAAAAGAGGGGAGAAAGAGATCCACTAACCGATGTCTTCCGCTAATGATTGATCCAATCTTCTCTCTTTGCTGCTTATTCCCAGCTCCTTGCTCTTTCACTGGCCCAGCTACACCAAGATCCTGCAAAATGGCAAGAGAGGGAAACTACAAGAAGCATACATTCATAATTGATTCAAGGATTAGAATAAATCAAATACACAAGTATAACAACACACCATTAAAACACATGCATATAGAAGAACCTCAAATGCTTTATTAATGGAAGAAGTAAGGTTCAGGAAGTGATACAACCATAAAAGGCCCAATCCAGCATCACCTTCCCAGTAGAGAGAAATCTCCTCTTCACCTCCTTCAAAGCAAATCACCCAATAGTTCTAAACTCAAACCAACAGCAATTCTTTACATTCACAAGATTCCCCCCTCCCTAGACCTCATGAGAGAGATCTATATATAGGAGTTTTGGAGAAAGGATGAGTCAGCTTGAGGCTGGCATGAAGCTGACTAGTGTCCTCTCTCACTTCAGTTATTCTTCAGTTCTTGAGTCCACTTGGAGGTTTTTTCTTCCACTTGGAGATCTAGAACCTCTTACTCATCATCAGTCGAATTCCCTGATCCAAGTGTCATTTTGGAAGCTTCCTGGGCATTGACACCTTGAGGAATGACTGTGCCACATGTCCAAACTCGCCCAGCGTAGGTAGCCTTCTTTGCAGTTGACATTCAACGCAGGTAGACAGTGGAGCAGTTGACATTCAGCGCAGATGCTCAGTGGAGCAGTTGACATGATCCAGAATTGCCTTGTTTTTGAGTGTTTTCAGGTGGAGAACTTTTATTCAGTGCTGTGGTTTGCTGACCTTGTTCCTCTAGGGGTAGGAACAACATGTTTAGGGACTTTGGATCCCTTAGATTATGGACATTTCATGCTTCATGTTGTAAGGCACAAAAATGTCTATAACAGTTGCCCCCTAAAGTATGAGGTCGTTTATCGGGTGAAATTCTTTATCAGGAGGATCTGAAGTTCATTCAATCGCTGAGAGGTGACCTGTAATAAAATACAATACAATACATTATGATTCATTCTGCTTTCATGATCTAGCTGAGGCGGGCATTCCCATGCTCAGCTTTATAAATTCATTTTGGTACATAGAACAGACGATCGTCTGATGGTAGACCGATAATTCTCTGCTGAAATTATCATCCTTTGAGTAGGATGATCATCTGCTGCAATGATGCACATGTCAAATGTCTTTATATCTCCTGAATATATATCGCAGCCCGGATGGATGAAACTAGATCCGGGGTCTTCAAACTCGTTCGATCTTCACTCTAAGTACAAGTCGATCCATGTGAGAATTGCGCTGAAGTCGAACATGGAAAGACATCGCTTGATTACCGGTCAATGATGTAAACCGTTAACAAGCGCGAGAGGAATCACCGATAATGATAATGACCCTCAAGGTACTGCAGTACAATTCACGTGGTGTGAATAAAGGACTTGGCGTCGAACACCACGCAAAATCTTTCGGTCGAAGGTCATTGATGTATACCTGTCGCCGGAAGTGAGAAACTTGCCATTGAGGCATGCAAGCTTCAAAGTACTGAGGGGATTGTTCCTAGATCAACTTCTTGGATAATGAGCTGAAGTCGACAAGAAGTGATCCGTCAAAGGAGGGCCTTAATGAATCCCACATCAGTGACACGGAACGGAGCTAATGATTTTAATGGAGGTGAAAACAATCTGTGACATATGATTCAGGGTGGCGGTCATGGATGGATGAAGGATAATGTATGGCAGTGGATGGGACACGGTTGACTCTTTCTGAACAACATATCTTGAACATATAACGACACTGATGCGATGGATCGGTAGCATTACCCCAAATGTGGATGGTTTGGCGGGACCATGGTGACGAGACCGGTGAATGAAACAACCCAACCCGATGTGGTACGGAGGAAAAGTGTCATGTTCAAGAGCGACTTGCTACCATTGAAGCTTTGAGGTTCTCCCAATTTTTCCCCAGTCATTTCTGACCAGTACCTCTTTATTTTTATCAAGCTTGAGGAGGATAACATATGCTTGTTCTATAACCTGCCCTTCGGGCAAGCCCATCGCTATGTTTTAACGAGCCTAGCGATAGGGAAACTCGTTCTCGTCTAAAGACAAGTTTGTCGCTATTTAATCATTTTAACGAGTCTAACGACAAGGAAAACTCGGTCCTTTTCATTTTTAGAGAGTCTGAAAAGGTACATAAAGTTAACTCCAAAATTCCTTTTTCGTCATCTAATCCCTTAAGTCCGAAAAAGTATAAAACAATACAAAAGGGATGAGTTTTCGATAACTTTAACGAGCCAAATAAAACAAGCGCTCGACCTTTTTGTGCAATAATCCCTCAGGTCCAAAAAGATTAAAATCTAGAGGAGGGATAGCTCTTCCGGTCCTTTTAACGAGCTGGAAGGCCAAAACTCAGCAATCTTTTCATATTTTACGAGTCAGTTGAAAAGAGCTCAAAGAAGACTCGTCTTTTGAGGAACAAGTGATAAACAGGGATAGCAACTGATTCCAAGTACAGGTTGGAATTTTCCAATCACGGCAGTGTCACAAGGATGGCTAGGTGAAATCACTCTTCGCAGCTGTTCCTCAAAATGGGTAAACAATCATATGGAGGTGAACGATCGGCCAAATGAAAGTGGAGGTGGCAGGTGCAAACACGACCAAGGCTTTTATGGCTGATAAATTTACGATCACAGCGGTTATTTATCGGGATAGGTTCATTTTTTATTTAAAAATGAGCTTAAACTCTGGAGGAAACATTGCTCACTGCTTTTATTTATTTTTTAACGAGCATGAAGACCGCGTTAAAACTGCTCGGATCTTATGTTTATTTTTTAACGAGCATGAACTATGTGCTAAAACTGCTCGAATCTTATGTTTATTTTTTAACGAGCATGAACTATGTGCTAAAACTGCTCGATTTTCCAGTCATAAGATAAGAATGTCTCCTGAAAGATTCCATTTTTTATAGAGCTTGCGCCTTACCAAAGCTATGCTCCCTCTCATCCTTTCTTTATGCAAGTTCGGAAACGGCTAATCCAAAAAACAGATAAATAACTGCTCTTTGCTTGCACTCCAAAAGGGTTGCATGCCCCCAGGTATAAAATACAATTTCAAGGCTGCCCCTCCTCCTTCCCACCTCTGCTTTTCTTTGGGTGTTCACAGCTACTTGTCGTCTTGCTATTCTAATGTTAACGATACTTGTCTTCTCGTTATTTTTAACGGGTCTATACGATACTTGTCTTCTTGTTAGCCCAACTTTTAACAGATTTTTCGCAAGATCGCAAGAGAACAGCTACTTGCGACAAGAGAGCAACTACTTGCGACAAGAGAAGAACACTACTCAAAGACAAAACATTTGTGTTATTGAGGGAGGCTTACCTCTTTCTGGTTACCCAAAGATTGTTTCGTTAATCTTTCAAACAAAACACTTCCTCGGCACTGTCTACCGAAATAGACAAGGGTGAATGACTGGTGCCAAACACGTAACTTTGACAAAAGAATCCTATTCTAGAACAACCCCTCTTCCTTCCACGGACGGGGTACGGACTAGTCATATTCTCTCGCGGAAATTCTACCTTATACCCAGGGTTTCTTCTGCCCAAAGCAGACCAGGATGCATGCCCCCTGGGTTCCAGTCCCATCTTCCCGAATCACTCGCACTCATCGGGAAGAAGGACTAGGGGTGGAGACATTTCTTGATTGAATAGACCATTCAGGGTTGGTATGTGACTATTTGCGATGCGTGATCCCGGAAATGAAAGTTGGTCTACGAGCTTGACCATTCTTCCTTCGTGTGGAAAACACATTACTCTAAAGAGTGAGGAGACTATTGCTCCCATGTAATATATATAGTCTCGTCCAAGGAGTAGGTTATAATCCAAGGGTACTTGGACGACCATCACGTTCATTTGAACGGCCTTCCCTTTCAATGTAATAGGCACATTGGGGAGGATCCCTAATGGTCGACTGGTTCCTTTATCAAAACCCGAGAGATTTCTTATCTCAGGCAAAAGCGCCGGGGAACCCAGTGCTTTCCAAGCAACAGAGGAAAGGATACTCACAGATGCCCCTTCATCAATGATAGTGCCAGCCATTACCATTCTGTAAATTTGGACTATAATTTTGAATGGTATACTGGCTGGCAACCGGGGTCTGCCTAGTTGGTTCCAATCAAAGGACACAACCAGGTTGCTTGGTGGTGGGACCGAATACACGGCCGGATATGACCCTGACGATGTTCCTTCCTGCGATAAAGGAATGGGCGCATTGCCCTGATGCTCGTCAGAGTCTGTGTTGATGAAAAGAATCTGGATGGTGTCATCCTTATTCTCTTCAGTGAGGGTGTCATTTGAAGATGAATCTTTAGTGACGGTGTCATTTGAAGATGAAACTTCTGAAGGGAGAACCGGGTCAACTGCCGTTTCGACCTTTGGACTTTCGTCCAGTCTAGATTCAGTAGGTTCATTTTCAATGACTGACGCTTCAGCTGACCACTTGAGCGAGCCAGCTGTATTCTCAACCAACGAAGGACTTGGCACGAGTTTTTTGTATCCAGGAGGAAGTCTCAACGGTGAAACCGGGTGATCTTCCAAAACTCTCTTCGCTTCGTCTAAGAAGGGACAACGGTGGATGGCGTGATCGCCTTCACACAGTCTGCAAGGGGATCTTGCTCCCCCTCTTTGTCTTGAACCTTCACTTTTGCTGGTTGACGGTAAGCATTCAACATGGCTATCAGAGGTTGATGCTCCCGAATTGTGCAAACGAGGGGACCAGTCCCTTAGTATCCGGGGAATACAGGGACAATCTCTATGGAAGTGGTCTCCTCTACATATGACACATGGCGATTTAGGCTCGGTCTGTGTTGTGTGTGGATTTTTGTCAGATGTCTTTTGCTTGCCCCCAGTCGCCTTAGGCTCCTTCTTCTTCTTCTCTCTCTTCTTCTTCTCCTTCTTCTCCATGGGAGCTTGGCTTTTGCCGGCTCTACCTTGCGAAGATGAAGGATTGGATGAAGAGTTATAGGAAGTAGAAGGCTGGTGGGCAGCTCTAGACTGATCTAACTGTTGACTCGACTGTTCAGGAACCATGGTGTTCTGAACTACATTGGTTGAGAATAGCCAAATTGGCAGGCCAATTGTCAATCCTGGAAGCGACAATGTGGCCATGTGGGGCGCACCAACTTCTCCGCAAGAGGAGAAAGGACTAGGATTTCCATCATGTGGAATTCCTTGGTTGGGGCGTTCCATGTTCTCAACCTACAGATCAACGCAGGAATAGGAGGTGATTATGTTCCGTTTAAAATAAATTTTATAACGACGCTTTAGACACAACTTGCTTTTTCACTTTTTAAGAGTCGAGAAAAAGCTAAAGATGACTCTAGTCTCCTTCGATGTTTTAACGAGCCCGAAGTGACAAATGCTCAGATGGACTTTTTCAGTTATAGAGTTTGAAAAAGGCCAAAAGAAACTGATCTGGAGATCTAGGCAGAGGGTGTGCCAAACTTTTCGCAAAACCACAGAATACGTTTTACGGTACGGGTGGTCGATCTTCGTGAATGCTGTGTTCACTGCATTGCGATCAGTAGAGCGGTCGACACGGCTTCCTATGGATAAAGGCTTTGTTCCTATAGGGGTCTCCCAATATATACGCGACGGTACGTGGGAGCACAAGTCCGTATTAGTGCCACCGACTCTCAGGAGGAATCACCCACCTTCTTCGAGATCGACAGTCACTATGTTTAACGACGCTGGAACACGTCTCTACCTTAGACCTCTATGTGTTTGCGTTATGTTTCAAAGCGTTGTTATGTAAATTCAATTTATTTTAAGTTGATCTTGTTTAGCAGTTTTCCTTTATGGATCACCACGAGATGTATGGTACAACTCCTAAATGCAGTCTAAGATGATAAGCAAGCTTTTCAATCTTTCAACTTTGAAAATCTTAACTACTGAGGGAAAAGAAAGACATCACCTTTTCACACAGATCATAGAGCACACACTAATGCACTTTTTCCTAAATCAACATGCAAACTGTCAAAATGCACATGCACAATGCAGGTATTTCTTTTCTCTTTCTTAATGTTGGTGTACTACAAAAAGAAAGCTGTTGTATAACTTTGAATCCAATTTCAAGTGAAAGCAAACAAGCTTTTGTCCAAAAATCAAAAGACACCTTAAGATTTACTTGTTTCGACACTAGAAATACATAAATTCAAACCATATGACGAAAGCAAAATCTCAATCAGCTATGAACAGCAAACAAACTAACTCTTAAGATCAGAACGACACTTATCACAGGTCTAGATCTAAGAGGTCACAGCAAGACTAGTTCACTTTCGTTATGGGAAACTACAAATGATGTAAGAAATACACAAAGAACAAATACAGTTTCTTTATACAACCGAGGCGGAATAGTGGCAAAGAAAGGTGGTTTCAGATAGGTACATTGACTGATAACAGGCTGCAAAAACAAGGATGAAAACAGGGCAACAGAAAGCAGAGAACCCCAGTTGCACAAGGCCACACTGGTTCAGCGCAGGTAGCCCCTTCGGGACCTGCGATGAAATGCAGACTGCCTTCACAGTGCCTGCAATGAAGAGAGAAACTCTCGTTTCTCTTGGTTTCCGGGTTACAGATTGCTCAAAAATCAATAGTTTTTGGCCAAATCAAAGCTATCAATCAAGTACACACTAAAGGATGAAAAGGAGGATGAAAAGCTATCACTAAGAGTTGTTCAAAGTCCTTGTGGATCAGCTCTTCAAATCATAAACATGCCCAGAAACTGAGCTAGAGTAGCTGCCCTCTACTTTGCATTTGAAAGATCCAAATGCAGTTCGATTCGGTACTCCCTGTGTTTAGGAAATGAATAGCAAAAACACAAACAACCAACAAGATACGATCCCCAGTGGAGTCGCCAATTTGTTGTTGGGAAAAGTATCCAATACGGAATGACCCTATCCCACTATAAGGGTGATAGTTCCTTAGCAACAATCAAAGCAAAGCTATCTGAGATTACTTCTTTATGAGATGTAAAAGAGGGGAGAAAGAGATCCACTAACCGATGTCTTTCGCTAATGATTGATCCAATCTTCTCTCTTTGTTGCTTGTTCCCAGCTCCTTGCTCTTTCACTGGCCCAGCTACACCAAGATCCTGCAAAATGGCAAGAGAGGGAAACTACAAGAAGCATACATTCATAATTGATTCAAGGATTAGAATAAATCAAATACAAAAGTATAACAACACACCATTGAAACACATGCATATAGAAGAACCTCAAATGCTTTATTAATGGAAGAAGTAAGGTTCAGGAAGTGATACAACCATAAAAGGCCCAATCCAGCATCACCTTCCCAGCAGAGAGAAATCTCCTCTTCACCTCCTTCAAAGAAAATCACCCAATAGTTCTAAACTCAAACCAACAGCAATTCTTTACATTCACAAGATTCCCCCCTCCCTAGACCTCATGAGAGAGATCTATATATAGGAGTTTTGGAGAAAGGATGAGTCAGCTTGAGGCTGGCATGAAGCTGACTAGTGTCCTCTCTCACTTCAGTTATTCTTCAGTTCTTGAGTCCACTTGGAGGTTTTTGCTTCCACTTGGAGATCTAGAACCTCTTACTCATCATCAGTCGAATTCCCTGATCCAATTGTCATTTTGGAAGCTTCCTGGGCATTGACACCTTGAGGAATGACTGTGCCACATGTCCAAACTCGCCCAGCGCAGGTAGCCTTCTTTGCAGTTGACATTCAACGCAGGTAGACAATGGAGCAGTTGACATTCAGCGCAGATGCTCAGTGGAGCAGTTGACATGATCCAGAATTGCCTTGTTTTTGAGTGTTTTCAGGTGGAGAACTTTTATTCAGTGCTATGGTTTGCTGACCTTGTTCCTCTAGGGGTAGGAACAACATGTTTAGGGACTTTGGATCCCTTAGATTATGGACATTTCATGCTTCATGCTGTAAGGCACAAAAATGTCTATAACAATAGTTCTAATCCTAATTGCGCCATTATCAAAGACTATTTCAATCTCATAGGGCCCAAGCCAATGAGTTTGAAATTTCCCTCGGAAATTTTTGAACTTTGAATCAAAAAGTAATGCCCAATCTCCTGGTTGGAACTTTCTTTCTTTGATATATTTTCCATGCCATCTGGATCTCTGTTGTTGAACTAGACTAGTTCTTTGGATTGCATCTTGTCTTATTTCATCAAGTTCATTTAACTGCTCCATCCTTTGTCTTTGTGCTTCTGAAAGGTCAAGACCCAATTTAACTGTTGTCTTGAAAGTTTTGACCTAAAACTCAATAGGAAACAGGACTTGCTTCCCATAAACAAGATCATAGGGAGTGTGCCCTGTAGTGTTTATCCATGTGGTATGGTATGCCCATAAAGCTTCTGGAATCTTTTCTGCCCAGTCTCTTTTATGCATATGCACAATTTTGGTGAGAATTGCTTCAATTACTTTATTGGTGGACTCCACTTGTCCATTTGCTTGTGGATGGTATGGACCGAACTTCTGATGTTTAATTTTGTACTCCTCCATTATCTTCTACACCAACCTGGATGTGAATTGAGTACCTTGATCTATTACAATTTCCTTTGGGACACCAAAACGAGTAAAGATATCCTCAAAAAGAAATGAAACTGCAGCATTTTCAGTAGCAAAAGGAAGTGCTTTAACTTCTACCCATTTTGTAACATAATCAGTGCGAACAAGAATGTACCTTTTTTGTCTTGAAGGTGGATTGATTGGACCAACAAAATATAGAGCCCATTTTTCAAAAGGCTTAATAAGTACCTGAGGTTGTAGAGGTATTTCATCAAAGGGAACAATTTTCCCCACCCTTTGACAACTATCACATCTCTTAACATACTCCTTAGCATCCTTAAAAAGGGAAGGCCAATAGTATCCTAAGAGAAGGACTTTGTAGGAAGTTCTTTTGTCAGCGAAGTTTCCTCCACATGGCTCATCATGACAAGCTTTCAATATCTCTGGCACTTCATCTTCTCTAACACACCTTCGGATGATTAGATTTGGCCCTGTTTTATACAATTCTTCAGTTATCCATGAATAAGATGCACTAATTTGAATTACCTTCCTTTTTTCTCAAGGAGATAAATATGATGGTAACTTCCCTATAGCCAAATAATTAGCAATATCTGAAAACCAAGGTGATTTAGTAAATACTTCAAAAAGATATTCATAAGGGAAATTTTCTTCTACAAGTACATCATTATTATCATTTTGAATTCTAGACAAAAAGTCAGCAATTGTATTTTGTTTCCCAAGTCGATCCAAAATAGTGATGTTAAAATCTTGTAACAACAGCAACCATCTTGTAATTGTTCCATTAGTGACAGGTTTATTCGTTAGGTGCCTAATTGCAAAATGATCTGTATGTACAAAATTTTCGTAGCCAGTAATGTAATGTCTGAATTTATTGATAGCATGGACAACAACTAAAAACTCCTTTTATGTTACAGTATAATTTAAATCTATAGGAGTCAAATTTTTACTAGTGTAATAAATGGCAAAAGGAGTTAAATCATTTTGTCCTAGTATAGCTCATAAATATGCGTCTGAAGCATCATTTGAAATGTGAAAAGGTAATTTCAAGTTTGGTCCTCTAAGAATGGGTGCTTCAGATATTTTCTCTTTTAATGTTTCAAAGGCCTTTTGACAATCAGAATTCCAATTGAATTCACATTCTTTTGTGAGCAATTTGAAAAGAGGAGATGCAATTTTTGTAAAGTTTTTCTATGAATCTTGTATAATAAGTAAGTGAAACCAAGAAAACTCCTAACATCCCATTGACAGGTTGGAATTGATAATTTAGAAATAACTTCTACTTTAGATGTGTCCACTCTACAGTGTCCTAAAACAATTCCCTCAATAAACATCATAAAACATTTTTCATGGCTTAATGAGAGATTTTCCTCTTTACATCTAATGAGAACTTTTTCCAAATTTTTAAGACCTTCTTTAAAATAATTTCCATAAACTGTAAAGTCGTCCACATACACTTCCACACAATCATAAATTAGATCAGAAAAAATTCCTAATACTTCTCTTTGGAATGTTGCAAGTGCATTAAATAATCCAAAAGGAAGTACTCGATAAGAATAAATTCCCCATGGGAAGGTAAAGGTAGTTTTATCTTAGTCTTATGGGGCTACTTGGATTTGATTATACCCACTAAAACTGTCTAAGAATGAAAAATATTTACTTCCTGCCAATGTATCTAAAATTTGATCTATGAAAGAAAGTGGAAAGCGATATTTTAAAGTGGCTTTATTCAATTCCCTATAGTCAATACACACTCTCCATTTTTCATTATTTTTAGGAACAATTACTAAGGGTGAAACCCACTGACTGTCTGATATTAAATAGATGAAATTGACATTCAACAGTTTTTGTAGTTCCTCCTTAACAATTTCCCTTAGATTTGGATTCATTCTTCTTTGAGGTTGTCAAATTAGTTTGGCATTTTCTTCAATGTAGATATGATGTATACAAGTATTAGGATCAATTCCCTTCATGTCAGTATATTCCCATGCATAAGCAGAGGAATGTTCTTGTAACATATTTATTAATTCTTTCTGTTGAAATTCTCCCAAATTATTGTTGATATTCAATGTTTTTCCTTGAAAGATTTCAATTGTAGAATTGCCAAATTTTTCCATAGTATGCAAGGATAGTTGGCGAGATGATAGATATTCAATCTTTTATTGTTCTTAAAAACTCTAACTAGATTCACAATATGATGAAGATTTATTATTTTCTATTAAATTCAAAATTTGATCTTCCTTATCTATTTGTGAAGTAGAAAAGATTGGTCTTATACCAATGTCATCATCTATCCATTCTTCAATTTCAACCTCTATTGTTGTTTTTGCAATGGATAAAGTGTGAATTTCTTTGTTGGGCTCCCATAAGAAATGGACCTATCACCATATCTACAACTTATAAAAGCATCGACTGTAGCTAGCCATGGTCTTCCTAGAATCAATGGATGTACTCCTAAGTTATTATTGGGTGTTAAAATCATAAAGTTGACAAGGTATTCCCAAGAATATAAGGATACATATATATCTTCTAATACACCATCAAGTTTGATTACAGATCTATCTACCAACTGTAACAGTGTAGGTGTATACTGAAGATTAGAAAGTTTTAATTGATTCATAGTTTGTTTACTCATGATGTTTATAGTTGCTCCTAGATCAATCAATGTATTTGGTATCTCTACACCATTGATGTGTGTTTTCACAATGGGACTTCCTAGATCAAGATATTTCTGAATTTTTGTCTTACCCATCATGATATTTGCAATTTTTCCAACTAGTTGGATTCTTTTGATTTCTTTTCTTTTTCTTCCTAGCTTTTTTATGCTCAGTTCCCTATTTGTCTTTGAAAAAATTGGTATTTTTTTAATGGCTTGTAGCAAAGGAATCTTTATGCAAACATTCTTTAGTTCATCTAACATGTCATAATTAGGCAATAAAATATGTTTTTCTACCCCTTCATCAATTTTTAATCTCTCGGGAAAAGGTGGTTTTGAAATAGATACTGAAGGTTGCTCCATAATAGGATTTGAGTTATTTGAATGTGTTGGAGTAACTTGTTTTTGAGTTTTTTCTTTTTCATGAATAGACTTCTCTTCTTCAGAGATCTTTTCTTTTTCACTTTCTTAAATAACAACTGATTGAGATTTTTTTTCTAATATTCTACCAGATATAAGTTGAACATTGTTTAGATAGTGGAGTTATCATGAAAGTTTGAAGTTTTGTCCTTCCATATTTTAAACAGGTTGTGAGTTTTCATTATTGTTTGGATTAGGGAGTGGTTGGGCAAGAAATTGGTGTGGTCTTTGAGGAAATGGTAATGAAAGTTATGGATTCAAATTTGTGAGGTTGATTTTGTTGAACGGTTTGAGGATAATATTGTGGAGGAAAAGTAGGATATGATTGTTGAAATTGTGGAAATTGAGGATATTGAGGGTACATTTCATATGGATTTTCCATCCTTGTGACCAAGGTTGTGGCCAAGATTGACAAGGCATTGGGGCAGTCCAATTACTTTGTGAGAATTGTGCAAATGGTTGAGTGTTAAAGCCTTGAGTTGTATTTGGCTGTGGATTCTACCAAGGTATTTTAGCAATAAAACAAAGAGGATCTACTTGATTTGGTACTCCTTCTTCTTGATAGACAACTTTAAGAACTGGTATTGAGGGATATTCTTTTGTATCATGATTTTCCTCACATGTGACACAAATTTCTACACTCTTTAAATCAAGAGGACATTCTCTCAAGGAAAGTTTATTTCTGCACTTAGGGCAAAAAATCGATAATGCAACATTTTTAGCTTTTTTCTTGTTTTGTATTTTAAGGGTGTCATTTTGTTCACTAAGACTCCCTAAAATATATATTTTAAAATTATCAAACAAATTTCCTAATTATTCTCTACTTATTGTCCCAACCACAAATTTATTAATCCTTGATCAAAGAGGATCTCTTGGATTTTTCCTGGTTCTTGCTTTGCCTCTTGAAATGTGTATTCACAACTCACAAATTTCTCCTAGTGACAACTGAGAAATTTCTCCCTTACCCATTAGATTGAGAAGATCAATCCACTCATCTCTAATGGATTTCAATAAGAGAGCTTTCAAAGTTTCCTCGTCTAGATTATTTATTTTTTTCCTTTTAACATTATAAGCAAAACTTTCAACGAAGTCTTGAAGATTTTCATCTTCTTTCTGTACCATTTTAAAATCTTCATCCTTAATATTATGGGGCATACAATAGTCCTAATATTTCTCTAAGAATGTAGTTTTCATCTTCTCCCATGTTCTTATGGAGTTTATTCTTAAAGTCATAAACCATTTTAATGTTGCATATTTAAGGGTTGCAGGGAATAATTTCAACTTTTGAGCATCATGCAGATAATCATATGATCTACACAAGACTTCAAATTCAAAGAGAAATGTTTCAGGATCTTCACTCCTTAGTCCATGAAAGTTTGGAAGGATAGAGGGTGAGGTATTTTTCATTGTTACAGTTGTATCTTCATCGAGAATAGGAAAACCAACGGGTTCTAGATTTATATCTTCTCCTCTTCCTCCTCCTCTTCCTCCTCCTCTTCCTCTTCCCCTTCCTCTAACTCTTCCACCTCCCCTATTTCCTCCTTTTCCTCCTCCAATCCTAGGTTGTTCAGCATTCAAATTATGTACCTCTCCTTCCCCTTCTCCAACCATTGTAGATTCTTCATAACTAATATAGGGTTCTAGTTCCAAGATTGGGTATTCAACTTCCTCTAGTTCCTTTGGTTCTTCTATCAATGGTTTGTTAAAATAGGCTTCTTCTTCCTCTTCTCCGGTAGGAACTTCCAGATCTTGAGCTAGAATTTGTTCTCCAGTTGAAGATAGGAAAATGACTCCTGTTGTTGGGGATATGAGATCTTCTTCTATTATGGCTTCTATTGATGAAGTTGGTGAATCTCTAAGTTAGATTTCAGATCTTAATACCTCAGGGAGTTTTTGTTTTCCTACTAGGGATGGAATTCGAGTCTGTATGGGTGGTGTGACACTACGAGGTCATGGTGGGGTAAGTGATGTTGTTGGAATTAAACTCCTTCCTCTACCTACAAATCTACCCCTAGAGTCTCTTTCAATATGCATATCATGTTTTCGTTTCTGTTGTTTATTTTGTTTTTTTTTACTATCCAAAAGAAATAAAGACTTATATTTACACTTCCCCGAAAATGGCGCCAAAATTTTTGTCAACTTAATTCTCTTAAATTGATTGCATAAATTATCGACCAGTTGGTAAACTTGTGAAGTGCAAGCGCACAATATATGCTAGAAGCCTTTTTATTAAGTTGGATTTATTAATTGATTGAGTTATTGGAAACGTGTCTTTAAGTTTTGTATTCCTATTTCAAAATCGAATTAACATTGCTATCTAGTGAAAATAAAATGATTGTGAATTTAAAGCAATATTTCTAACTATAAAAATGAAACCATAAAGAACTCACACTTGCAAAAATAAACGCACACTTGCAAAAATAAACTCACACTTGCAGAATGAAAACTATATTAACTTACACTTGCAGAATGAAAACTATATTAACTCTCACTTGCAGAATGAAAATTGTATTAACTCACACTTGCTGAATGAAAACTAAATTAACTCACACTTGCTTTAAAATTGAAAGTTCAAGAAAGTAACTGCAATCAAACCACTCTTCTTCTAAAATTAAACTAAAAATACTTTTGAATAAAAATGCTCTAAACATAAACCTGAAAGGAATCTATAGACCCAAATCTATAGATAAAAACATCTTATGCTATGAAGTTTAAATGCTTTTTAATGAAATTCCTAAGAAATTATAAGGAAATCATTAGTATTTTTATGATTCAAATCAACTCCAGAAACTATAAAAGGGAGCTGTAAAACTACCATAAGAAGATAATGAACATACGTGAAAATGCTACAACAAATAATAACAAAAAGGAAAATATACAAGTTAAAAACCATCACTGTTTGCAGGGGCCCTCCACAAACAGGCATTCTTAAGCTTCAAAGAATAGTTAACTGTGCATCAAGTCTTCAAAGGTGCTTCCATTAAATAAAAACACAGAGTTTCAAAATGATTACAGTCACAAAATATTCCTTCACCGTCGTCCCATGTTTTGTCCTACCTTACGGTATTTATAAAAGCCATTCAATAAATGTTTGAGGCTTTAGTGCCTATTTTCGGCTAACAGAGTTCTAATTCAAACTATCAAACTGAGATTCCTAATTTTAGCTTCTAACAGATAGCGATTCGCTCATGATTTTCTATTTGGCAAAGAAAATCATGAGGCATTTTCATCTTAGACTCTCACTCGCTTGCTCCAGCTACGTGTTGACTTTTTCCTTTGACCACATGATTCGAGCTTTCTTCTAATGATTTGGTGCAAATAAATAGGAGGAGATCGTTGAGGGAATCAACCTCTTTCTGCCCATATCTTTCTTTCCTTGAATGGCACCTCAAACCTTGTTCAACAATGGAGTTGGTTGCAGAATTGCACGAATCTGGTAGCCAATGAAAAATTTAACTTAATAATAAGGAACATTTTTGAAATATGGAAAATAGGATAATTAGTACGTTACCTATGTCAAAAACATGTAACTGGATGCCTATCAAGTCAAAACTAATGGTCAAGGATAAGGAAAATTAGTAAAGAAAAGTGTCAAGATGAAGCATTCATGAGGCTCTACAGGTGCCACTAGTACTTCTTCTTATAAGGAAAATTTTATTTGTTGGTGTTGCAGGTCCCCTATTAGGTTTTTTAGAATCGACTTCTCAAGTCTATCTTTAGTGACAGTATTGAATGAACTCTAGGTCTCCTACTTAAAGCATCTCCAACCTTACTTTCTTTCCCTTGATGTAGGATATCCTGAAATCATATTTGCTAAATAGCTCACTCCAACGCCATTTTCGAGCATTAAGGTCCTTTTGGTGAAGATATGCTCAAGATTTTTATGATCTTTTCTTAATTCAAATCTATGCCCCATCAGATAATGTCTCCATAGTCTCAAGGCCATTACAATTGCAACTAATTCTAGATCATGTGTGGCATAATTGATTTCATGGGTCTTGAGTTTATGTGAAGCATAAGCGATAACTCCTCCATCCTACATCAAGACTGCATCTAATCCTTCTCCTGATGCACCCATTCATACACAAAATTCCTTGTCCATGTCTGGCACCTTTAATATTGGGGCAATTGTTAATCATCGTTTTAGTTCATTAAATTATCTCTCACACTCACTTGTCCATTCAAACTTAACTCCTTTCCTTTGGAGGGTTGTGATGGTACTGGATATCTGTGAGAATCCTTCTATAAATATTCTATAATAGCCTGCCACCCCATAAAGTTGCATACTTTGTTGACATTGCTAGGAGTATGCTAGTCAATTATAGTTTCAATCTTTTTGCGATCCACTGCAATGCCTTTTCCACTAATGGTATGGCCTAGATATTGAATTTCCTTCTCAAAGAAAGAACACTTAGTAAGTTTCCCATAGAGATTATGTTCTCTAAGGCATTGAAGTACCAATCTCAAGTTCTCTTCGTGCTTCTTCTCATTGTGGGAATAAATGAGGATGTCATCCAAGAACACTTGAACAAAATAGTCTAGATATTTGTGGAAAACATTATTCATCAAGTTCATGAAGGTTGTCAAAGCACTAGTCAAACCAAATGGTACAACAATAAACTCATAGTGTCCATATCGTGTTCTGAATGTTGTCTTAGGTATGTCCTATTTTATTTTGAATTGATGGTCACCTAACCGTAGGTCTATCTTGGAAAATACTGAAGCTCCTTTTAGTTGGTCAAAGAGGTCATCTATGTGAGGCACGGGGTACCAGTTCGAATGGTGTCCTTATTTAGATCTCAGTAATCAATACATAACCTAAGAGTTCCATCTTTTTTCTTCACAAAGATCACTGGCGCACCCCAAGGAGATACACTGGGTTGAATGAATCCTTGATCAAGCAGCGCTTTAATTTGTATATCAACTCATCAATCTCTGGGATAGTCATTCGATAAGGTGTTTTGGATATGGGTTTTGTTCCTGGTTTCAAGGAAATGGAAAAATCAATTTCTTGAATAGGAAGAAAGATTGGTAGCTATGGAGGAAATACATCTGCAAATTCAGAAAGTAGCGAGGGAAACTTATTAGAGGACTTCCCATCGACCCGAACCATCTCTACTACGTAAATCTTGCATCCTTTCCTCATACACTTATTAACCTTCTTGGTTGATATCACGTTTAATTCCCTTAATTACTATGGGTTCTCCCTGGTCATTTTGAAGAGAATTGTCTTATTATAGCAAGCCACTATAGCTTGATGAGATTCAAGCTAATCCATTCCTACAATGAAGTCATAAGTCCCCAAAGTCATGTTATAACGGTTCATCTTGGTGTCACATCCCCCAATGTTAATAATGCAATCCCTTACCAATGATCCTACTGATTGCTGAGAGCCTAATGCCATTTCTACAATTATAAAGTTACTTTGCTCATGAGTTTCCAATCCACATCTAAGAAGTGTTGAAGGAGAAATAAAACTATCAGTCGCACCTGGATCCATTAACAACTATAGAGGAATGTTGTTTATCATACCTGTAGACTCCACAACTGTGGCTTGGTGCTCAGCCTAACGACGGTTTATGGCGGCATGAATTCGATGTGATTTTTGTGGTCTTCCTCCTTTTGCTTTATGTCCCTGTTGTTTAATCCCTACTTGATACCTTGGACAATCCCTTTTATAATGCGGACCTCCACATTCTCAACATTCCACTTGACCTAGATTCTCACTTTGTCCCTATCCTTGGCCATCAAATCCTCTACCCCCACTATTAGTTCTTCTCAAGTAGGGTTAACCCGTACTTCCTCATGGAGACAACCCAAAAATTACACTAGCAATCTAGGCAACATTCTTTTGTCTTCCCTAGAATCCATATGGGTGCCCCCCTAACCTATTTACCCTTGTCGTGGGGTGTTCCTTATTTGTATTTCCATCACCCACGATTTTCTTTTTCATATTTATCATCCTCAAGACTTGTTTGGCTAAACTAGTGGTTGTTACCATAGTGGTGGGTTTCTACATGGCGACTTCCGCTCGAACTAAAGGATCAAGCCCATGCAAGAATCTTTTAGCTTGACATTTATCATCTGCCATATAGTCCACATGATGGACTAACACATAGAATTCAACTTCATAGTCTTTGATAAATTTACCATTTTGTCGCACTGCATGGAAAGCCCCTACTTGTTGGTGTTTGTACTCCTCTGATAGGTACCTAGTTCTGAAGGCTTCCTCAAACATTTCCCAAGTAACTTGCAATGGGTGACTTGCATCTTCGTTTCTTCATTTACCCACCATAATATATCTTCTCCTTTTAGTAGACTCATTTCTATTTGGGCCTTTTCCCTTGAATTATATTCCTTGAAGCTAAGTGATCTCTTGATACCAATTACCCACACTTCTACTGTTGAACCCCCACCTTGACCTATGAACTCTAGTAATTCAGATTTTTGGACTTATTTCATAATATCGAGGTTTGTTTGTTTATCCTTGGCATTGAACTGAGAATTTAAGTCTTGTCTTTGTTTTTGTTCCAACTCCCCTCCTTTACCTTGATCATTTCTTTGACCTTGGCCTTAGCTTGTGACCCAATCCTTAAAGATATTTTTCATTTCCCTAAGGGAACATAATATAGCTTGCTCAGCTGGGGTTCCAATCTCTGTAGTGGCGGGAGGTGGGGTTTCCATCTCAGGGGTGACTTGGGTTTGTCTTCGACACTTAGGAGCCATGATCTCCCCTATATCGAATTCTAAATCACTTCTAATGTTACATTTATCCAATATAACATTGCATAACAAATTCACACTTACAAAAAGTAGCACATTGCGACCATATAATAAGACACTCAATAAGCATTCGAAAAAAATCATTAAATGATAATTTCATAATCATTCATTATTCTCTAAATATAATTCATAAAATAATTCCTAAGCATTAAAATAACTAAAACCATAACCTCATACATAGTACCATAAAATATCAATAAAATTTAAGTTACTCACAATTTTATACAATGCGTGTTAGTTAATTGGGTTTGTTTTAGATGTTTGAGAGAATAATTGTTATCTTCCATTTATTTTATCATCATCATCATTATTATTATTATTAAATTTTTAATAAATATTTGAACTTTTCAATAAATTAAATCTATTTATATATGTTAAAAGCTAAATTCAAATAATGGAAAATTAAAATTTCCCCAATGTCAAACATATTTAAAAATAACTAAAATATATCTTTAATTAAAATAAATAAAATAAAATAAAAAATAAAACCGGGAGTACTACTAAACACTTAAGTATCCCATACATATCACTATGTCAAAATATATTCCCTTTTTACATTTTATTCTCACCAATAATTGGTGTAAATATTTCAATGTTTTAATAATATACTTTAATATTTCAAATCTGTAATATACTTTCAATTCTTCTCAAGATTTACACTTTCAAATCTAAATCTAAATCTACAATAGATTTTTATATTTTGAATCTATAATATACTATTATATTTCAAATCTATAATATGATATACTTTCAAATCTATAATATATTTGAAATTCTTTTCTTTCTCAGTAACAACCCAGAATTAAAACATACATTAGTTCTATCAATTATGCGATTTATATTTAAAACATGACTATTCAACTAATTATCATAAAATTTCAAAAAACATTCGCAGAGACAACTCATCTGTAGTGACAATATTCTTTACTGGTGATTTCGAAGTTGAACGCTATTTGAATCCCGCTAACTACAACAAAATTTTGGGGATGACTCTCCACCCAACCGTAAGCTCAACTGTATGTAATATTTCTACAACTGGCCACTCCCGGGCCCTCAATCAATGTACAACTATGAGGGAATCTTTTGTCTCACAATACTTTTCTCAAGAGAATGGATGAGGAAATGATAAATATCATTTTCCTCATTGTCCATTAAATAGACCAAATAGTGGAAAGGGGTCCGCATGCACACATTTCATGTGTCAACATGCAACTTTTATTTATCTATTTTAAGTTTTACTTAATTTAATATTTATCTTAATTTAATTTTTTCTTATTTTATTTTTATTTACTTTTTGTTAGTTTTACTTATTTTTACTATTTTTATAGTTCTCTTAATTTAACTCTTTCTTATTTTATTTTCCTTTTTGTAAACTTTACTCATTTTTACTATTTTTATAGTTTACTTTTATATATATATTTATTTAGAACTCAAGTATTATTATTTACTATTTTATTCATTTATTATTATTATATTCTCTTCATTATTTATTATTTATTACTATTATTATCTTTTCTTTAATTTTTTTATTATTTATTTACCATTATTATCTTTTTTTTATTATTTATCATTTATTTACTTATATTATATTATTATTATTATTATTATTAGGGGACATTAGAGAAAGACATAATAAATGAAACTTGAAGTCTATCAAGAATGGAGAATACAAAAAAATGAACAACAAAGAACAATTGACAAAAAAAGGAACAAGAAATAACTGTTGAAGAGCATCAAGAATAGAGGAAACAAAAATTTGAACAACATATATCATATCAACAAAGAAAATAATATTCAATCAACACACACACACACACATGGTACAAGCTGCAAATATATATATATATATATATATATAGACATACTATGAAAAAAAGTTCTTTAAAAAATATTTGTGCCCAAGCTCAACTTATAACTCTTGTTGATATGAATATTGCACATAAAAAATTCCGTGAAAGGATTGATCAACTTGCTCAAGTTCAAATGTGTCATGTGTGTGAGGAGTGATATGCTAAACTTCAAGTATTTAATACAAATACAAGTCGAATGTGCATGAGATGTAGAAGAGAAGAAAGTCATTAAACATTTTCTATTGATAACCATATGAATCTAGGAAAACAATCACAAGTTCTCATAGTGCTTACACAAGTTAAAGAGATGTTGATAGCACATGTAAGTCCAATTTTTTAGGTTATGCATTCAATAGGTGGACAATACAAATATAGAGGACACAATATTTGTTTTCCCCGAAAGGTTAAGGAGTTGTCATGGCATTACCTTAACATATTAAATACTTGGATTTTATGATTGTTGTTGTAACAACCCTCATGAAAATTCCATGTAAAAGTTAATAAAGGAAAAAATAAGACCAAGCTCATGGGACACGTATTCCAAGCTGAATGGTGGACAAAACATCCTAGTGGGTGTTCATTCGATTTATTATCACTAAGGAAATTGACAAAGGCAATGGCAAAAGCTTTGGAAAGGCAAAAGGCATTAATTGGCATTTATTTATGAAAATAATGGAAATTCGGAGAAAAAGAAGGTGAAAGGTCACAAGTTGCATGCGAGGAGGAAAATGAAGGAAAATAATGGAAAATGAAGAAAATAGAGGCTTCATTAATAAAAAGGCTTCTGAGGGTCAGTTCATAGATTTTTGTCAGTTCAGTTTTGGAGCTCTCTCATTATTTTATTCTCTCTTATACTCTTGAACACTTATATTTTTCTTGGAGCACTCTTGGAGAGTGTGGCATACTTGGATGCTTGAATCAAAAAAGGAAAATAAGGCAAGAGCAAGGAAGGATAAAGAAAGGAAGAGCAGGATCAAGCAGCTACAATAATATTCTTTGTAGGTATTGATTTGCATGTGTGATCTCCTTGTTAGATTTGACATGCATGGTATTGCATGTGGTTCTTTATTTTCAAGGCAAGGGTTTTTCTAAGTGTGATGGGGTGATGGGGTTCTCATGTTTTGGTTGAGCTAGATCACCGGATGGATTCGAAGCTAAGTGAGGTGGATCTTTGAAAGAAATAACACATGGCCTAGTGATCCCTGAACTAGACTATAGATTGTGGTAAATCCATTGGCCTAGTGACCCTTAAACCAAATTGTGGATTGCGGTAGATTTAGGTATTGTGTGCCTCGATGGGCCTAGGAATCCTCGACCGGTCAATGGCGGGATATACAGTAAAGCCTAGAGGTGGTTTCCCTTAATTAGGCCTAGGAATCCATGTTAGTGAATGGTGTGATATACAGTAAAACTTAGAGGGTGGAGTCTTAGTTAGGGCCTAGTGATCCGATGTGGATTGTGGGAAAGCATCAAGACTAGGAGATAGGGAAATTCCTCACAGTGTAGGTGTAGAAATCTAGTGGCATCCATGCTTGTTTTATGGCCTAGTGGTCCGGGATGGATTGCGGTAAATCCTGGTTCTATTGATGAGGGTGAGGTGGTGTAGCCTCAAGAAGCCCTGGTTGAGTTTGGTTTTGAGTCCCACATTCATGCTTGGAATATGGCACAAGAGAAATTGGTTGAAAGAAAGATTTAGTTTAGCCAATCTATGGTCGGGTGGTTCGTGGAAGCCCCAAACCTGGTTGGCCTTTACATCATTAATATGAGGTTATTTCTCCTTGTTATTTCATGAGTATTGTATTGGTTGATATGTGGACTATATGGTTGTTGTTTCCTTGGTATTTTCATTATTATTATGTTGGTTATCAATATGTATTGTGATAGTGGTGACGTATGGCTCTCATCATGTTTTTACTTGTAAATGAATGAACCATGTATCTATGGCCTAATAGATGAAATTGCAGCTAATGTGTTGAGGCACCCATGCTTCTTAGTGATTCCCAGCTAAGGATGAGACCCCTATGTTCAGTTATGTTGTTAAGACCTGTAGCTTTCATGTTTGTGACATGTTTGACAAATTTCTTTTCATGGCTAGTAAGGGTCTAGTCTAGTCCTTGTTGATGTTTTTGAAAATGTATCTTTGTTCCGCTGTGAAATTTCATTTCTGAAGGTGTCATTGAGTTCTGGGCAATGACCTGGGCTCTAGTCCTGAAAAAAGTAGCACAAATCTTAGAGCCACAAGCACAATACCAGGGAAAAATGTCCCTAGAAGCTCCCTTGCCCTTGTTATGGGAGCTTTTGGAGCCTCCTAGATGCACCCTTGTCCATATCAAGGGATCGTACAAGGGTTTGATGCACTAAAACTTCAGTTGGTCTCAGGGGTTGGTTAACTGAGTGGTTGGGATGGCTCTTGGGAGTTATGTTCATGATGTGGAAGGTCTATGTGGTGTGTTTCCATTGATTCCACTTCCTTAAGGTGACTTAGGAGGTTGAATCCCATTATAGTGGCCTCTCATTGCATATTTACCCCGGTTGGTCTATTACATGGGTAGATGTGGGATGGGGGTGTTATAGTTGTGTGTATAAAAGGTGGATAAGGATCAAGTTATTATTTTACAATTAGGAACAAAAAATTGTATTGCATACATTATTATATATGAATGAGAATGATCCATATTATCATGGTGGTTGAGTTGATAATAATTCACTTGATGAGTTACTTGAAATTACAATAGATGTATCACAGATGATTAATTTGGTTACTTTACTATAGGTAGACAATGACATTGAATTTCCAATGTTGGAAGGGATTACAAGGATTAATGATGCATTCGATGGCTTACAGAGATCTTCTTTTGTAGCAAAGATTCTAAATGCACCATGAGATATTGATATTATCCAAACTTGTGAAAATAATCTTAATGTAAAGGAACATAACACAAATGGTGGACCGATGAAAGTGATTAATTAGTCTGGCACTATCTCATCTCCAATAAATGAGTATAACACTATGGGATTATTTGATATGGAATTTCCAACATTGTTCCCAAAAGGTGAAGCATATTAATTTTAACCATGAGAGAAATTATCATATCCATGAGTATTCAAAACATCTTCTCAGATATCGTGGCAACAAGTTTGGAAGGCACCCTTGCTTTAGATACTTTTTATTTAATACCATCACGAGATATTGTGTTGAGTCTTTCTCTACACTTTTTCAAAATAATAATATCACAGATATACCAACAACAATTGAGTAGTTGTAACAATTACAAAATAATCTAGATTCATGACATGGAGAAATATTAATGTTATTCGGAGCTATACTAAGAGGCAAAGGTGCATATTGGAGAAGTGTCATGTTGAATTATTTAGTTTGGTTCAATATATTGTGTGTCCTACAATATTCTTCACATTAAGTTATAGACTATGAGCAGAGATATTCAATCCACGAGAAGGAGATGATTGCAGTGACACATTGTCTATAGTTATGGAGGAACTACTTGTTGGGAAGATAAATCATGGTGAACATGGATAACATTATGACAATTTTCTTTGTCACATATCCCAAGTTGTTTCCCAAGAAAGCTACTAGGACTTATTAGTGAAGTCTAGCATGACCATTGAGTATAGGCTAGGGAAACTTAATCCCATAGTAAGTTCCTTGAGTGGGAAGGTGCAACTAAAAACACTTAAAGACATTGAGATTCCTATGGATGGGAGTCAGATTAATGTGTTGACAGATTCTTTTAGGAGGATTAGCGATGGTCTGTAAGTTGATCCAGCTATGAATAACATCAAGATGTAGGTAAAGGAAGGCAGGATGAGGAAGTTATTGCTGCATGATGGATTCTTGTACTTTTATGAGTGCATTTATGTTCCCAAGTTGAGTTATCTCCACAAGGATCTCATGAAAGAATGCCATGATTACCCTTCCGCTAGCCACCTAGGACAACGTAGGATGTTGGGATTATTAGAGTAATGGTACTTCTTGGAGCATATAAGGCGATACATGGAGTACATCTGGCCTTGTATTTTTTCAACAAGACAATTCAAAGACTAGATTGCATGAAATCCTATTGTAGTTTTTTCCAATTCCAGATAGACCTTGGGTGAGTGACTCAATGGAATTCATCACACGGCTTTCGATTACACAATATTACAACAAGATCATGGTCATAGTTCATAAGTTTTCCAAATATGCCATCTTTTTGAAGATGAACATTCCTTACAAGGTGGAGGAGGTTCCACATGTGTTTTTCAGGAGTGTACTGAAATTCTGGGGTCTTCCACTTATCATTGTGTCAAACAAAGATACATGGTTTACTGAGAACTTTTAGATTATGACATTTGCTATTGTTTAGACAAATTTGTTGCAATGTTCTAGCTACCACCTATAGATATATGGGTAGACAAAGTGCATCAATTGACTATTAGAGGACTACATGTGACATTATGTGATCTAATCAAATGAACTAGACAGATTTGTTGGATGTAGCACAATTCAATTATAACTATAGTTCTGCAATGGGCTATAGTAGAAGAGTTCCTTGATGGGCTATAGTCCATTCAAGTTGGCGAATGGACAACTTCTTATCACACCACACTTATATATGACTATTATTGGAGGAGTCCATCAATTTTGGGTTTCGTGACAAGTTGGCAAGAGATTGGAAAAGGCTCATGTGAATTTGACAAATGTGGCAAAGCAGATGAAGAAGTGGGTAGATTGTTGGAGACACCCTGTAGTGTTCAACATGGGAGATTTGGTCTTCATCAAGTTGGTATAATATCAATTCACATTTCAACTAGGATGGTTTCATCATTGGTGTGGAGCTTTGAGGGTTCATTCAAGAAACTTGAGAAGACTGGAGAAGTCACCTAGAAGTTGGAACTATTGGATCACATGAAGTCTCATCATTTGGTATTTCATCTTAGTAAATTGAAATCACCCACAGTGGGAACATGTGACCCAATTCGAGTTAAGGCATCTCATTAGGGGAATTTTGAGGTCTAAAATGGGCCTCTCGAGGTAAATAATAAAACAATAGTTATGAATTTTCAAAGAAAAAAAAGTAAACTACCTTTTTTTTATTGTACTTTTGGATTATCTCCTTATAGGTATACTCAAATGTAGCCACCCATTATATCTGGAATTCCACATCCAATGAGTACCCACTCTTCACACTTCTTAGTAGACCCACTATTTTAAAAAAATTGAAAAAACATGAAAAGAGTGTGTTCAAACACACTTGTTTCAAGTGTTTTCAATTTTTTTTTGATGTGGGCCTCCTTAGAAGTATGTAGAGTGGGTACTCTTTGTATGTGGAAATTAATTTTGCATCCAACGGGTGTCTACACTTGACAATTTGAGTAAACCCATATGGAGATAAACATAAAATACAATTAAAAGAAGAGTATCTTTCTTCTTTTCCCTCCAAAATATTTTCCCCTGGGGATGACATCATAATTTTGAATCCTATTGGTTCTTTTAAAGTTAATTTTGTTAGTACACTTTTTGTTTTCAGGCCCATTTTTTAACCTAAAATTCCCTTAATGCATGCTTTCATTGATGGTTTTTGACCTACCTATGTTGGAGGCTAAGGAGATATTGGAGCACAAATCATATGGTGTTGGTCAAAATCAAAAGTATGAGTATTTTTTCCATTGGAAAGACAAACCTAATAATGAGGATAGTTCATAGACTCAAGAGTCCTTATTGCGGATCACATAGAAGGTCCTTGAGTTTGAGAAAAAACATTATGGAGTACCTAAAGTGAGAATGCCAATGGTAGCATTGCCTTGAGGTGAGGGAGGATATAAGACCCCCACCACTCAAGCTAGGCAAGTACCATCACATTTGAAGGATCATGAAGAAATTTCCCACGGTGGATCGAGCAAGAAACTTGCTTGGCACATGCTATAACCTTGTTGGCATCCATTGGAGTGAACTTGGGGCTCATTCCACTCAAAGGAACTTTGCATGGGAGATTTAATTTGCATTGCAATCCAACCCAGTGGTGACTAGTCAGGTGAATCTAGTGGGAGGAGATAGCATATAAGCTAGCAAAATAAAACATGAAGTAAATTTTATGGATAGATATACTCAACCATGAACGATGTGAGGACCCTTATAAATATCTGATGGTAAGGCACAACAAAGGGCATCAACTATAACTTGAAATATACACAAGTGTGAAGATGGAGAGCATATCAACCTTTGGACCTGTGCTCAGAATAAAGGAATCGAGTGAAGGAGAGAAGGGTGTATGAAAATGATTAGTTTAGTTCTACAGCTCAAGTCGGGGCTATTCTTGTATCTACTTTCGGTTAATATTAGGCAACATAGTCCACAGATATAATAGTCTGGTTGAGACTTGGGTGGAGGTCTATGGTATGATTACACTCAACCCATAGGTTGAAGGAGCTCAAGCAGGATATTCTAACGATGTTATATGTGAACATGTTTTTGTTGGATAATTGTATGGTTCATTTTATGAATGAATATGTATTACATATATTGATTCATTAGTATGGTAACAAAACGTTTCGAGAGGCATAGTCCAAGTAAAGTAACTTGAATTGGCCTAGCTATTGGGTGAAATATGTTCGTGCTACATGTCGAGAGGATGCCTGAAATAAAAAAACAAGCGAGACCTTTTATAGCATGACCATATCCATTTAACTCTTGTAATATCCTAGGATACTAATAATGCCCACCTCATCAGTAGTATAAACTCCTAGATAGAAAATACAAAAATTAACTACATTTGAATAGGATTATCCATTACTCCATGTAGTTATTACAAAAAATGTTGTGAAAGATGAACTATTGGTATGATTCCATTCTCATTTTTATTAATAGCCTCACCATAATTTTCAAATTATCCTTTCAAGGAATAACTAATCTCAAATCAAGGATGGTGATGGTGAAACCATGAGAGTTTCTAATAGATATAGGGGCTTCATGAGTTGGTAATGCATCCCATGAGTCTTTTATTTGATGGTGTTGGGATGATTTCGCAGTTTTATAAATATGATCTTGTTCTTGCAAACTCAAAGGTGGAAAACCCTGAGAGGTGGTATCATTGGTGTGACCATAAGTAGAACCAATCCACGACTAAGAATAAGGAATTAACTGATTGTTGGAAAATTAACTTGGATCAAATGAAAACTTATCATGTTCACATTATACTTCATCTTTTATTTCCAATATTTTGTAGTGGTCACTATATAAAATGCATCACTAACTAGCTAGTACCTTTCACCATTGATGTCCAATAATTGGGAAGATTTGAGACAATGTATATGCATCATGAGAATGGAGGGAAGACACTAAATTCATGTTGAAGGTATGGTTGGAATGAAAGGGGATATTGGAATTTTATTGGTATTACCAGTACCATTGGTAAAAGAGATGTTAATGTTGGCCCTTCATTTATCCTTAATCTTGTTTTAAATGAAGTTGGTCTCTATACATCAAACACTAGGCCATCAGGAGAACTATGGAAGTCTACATAGAGACTTAAGTTGGGGACGATGAGTGGAACCCATGATTAATCCCCTTACATAGCTAATCCCTTAGACATGATTCCTATATGGCCATGTGACTAATGGCTAGGGCTAAAGATCCCTAATCCCCATAATTCGAAATCAAGCCCAAAATTCAAAACTTCCACCACACTTTTAAACCCATTCACAACGTTGATAAAGAATCTTAACAAGGAAAAGGCCTGTAGGCCGAAAGACTTCTAAAAATATAAAAGTATTCATCAACCTATGAAAACATCCAAAACACTTCGCTCAACCAAGTATCTCCACAAAAAGAAAAAAATGGCCAAAGGCCAATTCCACAACTATACTCCAATAGAAATGAGAATGTCACGCTTCTTTGGGGTTGCGACCTTCAAGACATCAACTCTAAACGTACAAATTGAAAACTTCCACGACATTTTTAAACCTATCCATAACATTAATGAATATACTTAACGCAGAAAAGGCTTGTAGGCGAGAAGATTTCTAAAAGTCCCCGAAATCCAAAACTTTCACCACCCTTTTAAACCCATTCACAACATGGATAAAGACTCTTAACAAGGTGATCCAGGTGGCTCCAGACACGCTCTGAATTCAATAGTGGCTTGAAAATAGCTCAAAAATCAAAGTCATCAAATGAAAGTGAAACTATGACTAGATCGTAATGCTCATTGCCCTGATTTCAACGGTGCAAACAACACTCAAATCCGAGTTCGTATGCTCCAGATATTCGCAGTCAAAGTTTTGGTCAAACTTGGAAAAGCGACATGCTTAAGGAGGCAACAAATTGGCAGAGACCCAGCACATGGGAACTAGCCACTGAAATGGGCGAATTTGTCGAACTGTTAATTTTCCCTATAACCCTTATTTTTTGCAAAGTAAAAAATGATCAATATGGTTCTGAAAAAGAAAAAAATATTAAAAAATAGGGGGTGGGTCAGGCCCACCCACCCTACCGATCACGTTATAATATATATTAAAAATATCAAATTGGGGTGGCGGGCTTCCACCCCCGCAACACCCCACGGAAACGATCAACATATATTGTAAAATGTCAGTTCCACAAAACATTACAAAAAATGGTTATGTAATCGTGCCACCATATAACGTTAGCACTCTGATCCCAGCGGTTTGTTTGACCGATGCCAACACAACATGTTCAAACATGACGAGAATTAAAACACGCCATATTAAACATTGACACTACATATTTTATAACCGGGCGATAAATATATACCAAAACGGTTTCGTGGGAGTTTGACCCCGGAACCACCTCCAAACCAACGCCTTAACATAGAATCAGTTGCCAACAAGCCAAAAACTCGGTTTGGTAACTCTGTCGGTGAGTTTACATTTAAACCCACATCATTTTCTCAGCGACTAGCAGTGGTGATTGGAGGAGCGCAAAACCTTACCCAAGAGGAGAATTGGAACCATGAGCAAGGAGAATCTCTTGATGCCAAAAAGATTCCCTTAGAGGGTCAGAGATGTCAGTGTCAGAATGTTACAAGCTCTTGTTGAGGTAATTTGCCCATATGAGTGAGAGTTCCTGAGAACGTCTCATGGAGAGACATGGCACTCTAGTTGAGGGTATCATCCTTTTAATGGGAAAGGACATTCCATGTACATTATCATCATTTGCAACATTAATGAAGCGACCTCCCCACTCTTGACACCAGTGCCCGGAGACGTAACCCACACTGGGTGAACTCTGTTATAAATGTGTTTGTGTTCTTCGATTTGATGGATATAGTTATGTCTCGTCTTCTTTGAATTATGCACATGTGGTTGTTCTATACTCTTTCATATGCAATTCTGCTAACATTACCGAAGTAAAAGATCTTGGTTAATTACACACTTTTAAACCCATTCACAACATGGATAAAGACTCTTAACAGGGCAAAGGTTTTTAGACTAGAAGACTTCTAAAACTATAGAAGCATTCATCAGCCTATGAAGGCATCCAAAACACTTCCCTCAACCAAGTATCTCCACAAAAAGAAAAAAATGGCCAAAATCTAACTCCACAATTTCACCCCAACATAAGTAAGATTATCACACTTCTTTAGGGTTGCAAAATTCAATACATTAACTCTAAAACTTACAGATTGAAAAGTTAGCATTCTAACTTATCACATGAGGAAATGAAGGTTCCCATAACTTCTTAATAATAAAATCATTCAATTTCACATCAACATATAACACCTGCATAGAAAATCTATAACTATCTTCAAAATTTATTACAAGAAGAGTATTGTCTACCTTTTTCCAAGGTTTCTAATCAAGGGATTTACCTCCCATACTTCTCACTTCAATTCAGGGATACAACATAGCTATCCAATTCCCATTATTGGCCTATTAATGAGTAGATACATTAACAAGATTACAAGAAGAGCCATATGCTCAACTCTCAGCTTGTGAAATTTACTTCGCAAATCATACATATCATATGTAACACAACATATTTTGAGGATTTCTTCTTCTTACAACATTCCTTAATAAGAGAAAAATGATACATAGCAACCAAACACAATTCAACATAAATTTTAGCTTATCATTACAAACATATCCAATAACCCATCTTAGTAATAGTCATAAAACAATATCTATATCTATGTGTGTGTGTGTGTGTGTGTGTGTGTGTGTGTATAAACACACACTTATCTAGTTTACATAAGCTTCTTAGAAATTAAAGAAGGTAGAGCCACTAGCCACCCTTGGGCTAGATTTGATTCTTTAATAGGAAGTTTCACTCTGGGTTCAAAATTCAACTTAGGGTAAAGAACATGAAGGCCACTTTCCTTGATACCTAGAATCAACAAGCTACCTTACAATCTTTGAACCAAGGCCTATTAATACTCACAATATGGTCACCATCTTCCTGCACAACACCAAGGGGTTCCTTCACTAATCTAAAAAATGTCTTAGTTCTTTTTTTCTCAGTATCTTATGTGCTTCGTGACAACCAATTATTCATAACTTTCTTCTGACCTTTTAGCTCAGGTTGAAGGCTTCCACATTGAATTCCTTATCTCATTTAAATATGATCTCAAGTTCCACATAGGTCTACTATGACTTAGAAATTTTTCTATTGCTTCATGTTCAAAATCACACTCTTATCCTTATGTGGTTCAATTTTCTTCTCACAAGATTCTCTGGTTTACTTGCATGCACCTCTATGGCTTTCTCACATAAAACAACACACTAGGCTTCCCTATGCACACACTGGTACTCACCCACACACACTTTGTTCGTTGTCCAACCCCATGCATACTCCTTGGCATGAGAATACAAGGTCCCTTCCTTGGGATGTGTCATCAATGCAATATCTCTAGAATGGGTATGTATCTCATACCTTTGGAGCAGTTCGGTACCACTACCTATTCCTTCCTATAACTGTTGCGAGTTGGGTAGTTCAACTACCAAATTAGCAATCGAGACATTAAATCAAGTATGATAGGAAACTCCCCAAATCTCCCTTACAAATTTTGTTCAAGCATCAGGATGCATGTTGGCTACTCTATTATTTATCATTAGTAATATATTAAATAAAAAAATGCATATTTACATCAAATGTATTTTGTCAAAATATCCATGTTGGTCATTCTATGATTATTAGCCTTAATTACAAGTTATAAAACTTGGGGATTAAAATGGGTGTTATAGGCACCCCATCTCACGAAGCTCTACATACTCCACCCTCTCTATATTTCAACTTGTGAGATCTTAGGAGAAAATACACACACACAAACAATTTCCTTAAATATTATTTTAAATTCGTTATGTAAATATTCAATATTGTTATTTTTAAAATTAATTTATATATATATATATATATATATAATTATTTAAACTTTTTTTTTTAATTAAAAATATAGTGTAGTTTAATTAATAGACATTTTAGCTATTTTATAACTTTTTTTTTAATCAATTTTGCTCAAAATTGAAAATTATTTTTTAACATTGTAAGTTTGGGTTGTGTAATATTAAAAATCTTAGTACCATAAAGTTTCTAAGGGTGTTGAACCTATTTATTTATTCAAAAATCATTTTGAACAACAAAAAATCATAATCTTACTCAAAATTATATCACCAAATTCGAACAAAAAAGAGGTCAAGAATTACATTGATTAGACTATATCTAACTAGAACAACTATATAAATTAAATGATAGGTAAACGCTTATAGGCATCAATCTATAATAAGGATCAAAACACTTACAAGATGATATGTCTCATGTTGCTAAAATTAAAAAAACAGATCATGAAAATTCTAATAATTATAACTTTATTTTAAAATTTTCTATTTTAATTATTATTAATTAAAAAAAAAAGAATTAGTATATAAATTAAACATTTATAATTTAAAAAAACATGGAATAAGATTTTTAGCTATGGAGATTTACCCTCACTTTACCATGTAGATTCTTAATCTATAAATAGACTTTGTTATAATACCATGGCCCAATACCATGGATTATCAATATCATATGCCTAAAAATCCATAACTCATTTTATATGACACTTGTTCAAATGACATTCTTTTTAAATTAATCAATTTAATTAAAATGGAAAACTTGTTCAAATGACATTCTTTTTAAATTAATCAATTTAATTAAAATAGAGAAAAAACATAACTACTTTGAAGATAAATCTCAACCTTTAATTTGTGTATACTATTATAAATATTTTAATATATTCTATAAAAATTAAATATTTACCATTTATTTTAATAATTATTAAAATTATACAAACTATATTTCAAAATAAAGATGACAAAAATAATCATTAAACATGTGATACATTTTACTAAACCTATTTTGTATTCCAAGTTTCAATAGATAAATAAATAACTTTTAACACATTGTACTAAACCTTTAACATTTAGCTTGTGAAGGAACCCAAGGATTTTTTTTCTAAGAGTTTTTAATATGTAGGTTTACCTCTTTACCGTCACCTATTTTACATAGTACAATTACGATAATAATTAAAATTAATTAAATTTATAAAAAATATTATTAATTAAATTATTTAATTTAAAAAATTAATATTAATTATTATTATAAAATTTAATAAAAAATATTATTATTTATTTTTATTGCCTTTAATTTTTTACATTTTTTCCAATTAATAAAAATAATTGAGGCATACAATACAAAAAAATAGAATTATGAAACCAAAGTTTCACACAGAATTATCAAAAAATTACAATAAAAATTTAGCTAGAACTTGTGGAGCCTACACAAGATATGATTGTTATACAAGTTTACTATCTGAATGTTATCATTCACAAAATATTAATTTACTAAGAAAATTCCTTTATAAAGTATTAGAAACTGACCATCAATAGTAACTAGTAAAATATTGTCTCTATTAATGCTAATAACATGTCCCCAAGTAGCTCACATTGAGAACCTGTAGAGAACCCCAACCATTATACAATGCATGTTGAATCCCCTTAGACTTGTAAATGAAAGATCTTTTTATTGATAGTAAAAGCAAGAAGAGTCCAACATGCTATGAGCTCAACTTTAGTATTTTTGTCATGTTCCAAGTTAACCCAAATGTGATAAGACTTATTTATGGGGAGTCTAATGAGGGAACCCCCACAACACACACCTCCTTGAGAGGCTCATCAAAGAACCCTGCCAAACTTGCTAGACAATTCTGATCATTAATGAGAAAACTAGACAAACCGGAAGCATTGGAAAGTCTAGACCAAGAATACTCCTTTAAAAATCTCATAATTCTAGGAATTACCACCTCTATATTAAGAGATAAATTTCCAAAAATATATTTGTTTCTCATTCTCCATAAACCCCATGCTATGAAGATGGGAAGAGTCTTATTAGTGTCCATATTTGTGTCCTGGTATCGAAGATAGTTTTCAAAAGAATTAAAAGAAGATGAAATATATAATTCTAGAATCTGTATCATGCCAAACTTCCATTGAAACTAAGTAATGAAGAAAGAGATGGTCAATTGCTTCCAATTTCGACTTACAAAGACAATACTTTGAAGACGTAGATACTAAAGAGGCCTAAGCTTCTCTAGTTATAACTTGTTCGATGGTAATTGCTTCCAATTTGGACTTACAAAGGCAGCACTCTGTGGTAATTGCTTCCAATTTTGACTTACAAAGGCAACACTCTGAAGAGGTAGAGACTAAAGAGGCTTAAGCTTCTCTAGTTATAACTTGTTCGGTGGTAGTATTCAAGTCGTAAACAAAAGAATCCTTAGCCTCACTTAGAAAAATACCATTTAAATAAAGGTATTTGATAAAATTGTCTCATTCCAATGCAAAATTTCCAGATAGGCCAAGATTCCCAACATTCAAACAATAAATGGTTGTATGATTATTGTACACAGGATTTTTAATGTGGCTCAACTTGAAAATTCATTTTTAGTGTATTGATCAACTCTATTGAAAATTCATTTTTAGTGTATTGATCAACTCTATTGAAAGAACATAATAATCATTACCTCCAATGAATGTCCAAGAATAATTTGATTCTCATTCCTAACCTTCCAAACAACCCAAGAGAAGAAAACAAAGAAAAAATCCATGAAACTTTTCGTTATTATTGAACCTTTCTAAAAAGTATTTAGATTAAATGGTCTAAAACAATTCTTCAAACACTAAGCCTTAATAATTTTTAGATAGAGGAGGAATGACCTGTTATAGAGTTTTTTTGAACCCAAGGTTTCGGACTACCAAGTGAGTCCATCATCAGGGGATGCATCAATAGATATTCTCCAGATCTTAATGATGTATCCAGGACCTAGATTTAGGTTATATATATATATGATATTAAAAAAAAGATGTAAGAAAATAGGTAGGCTAGATTTTCATTTATTTAATTAATAATTATTATTTTTATTTTTATTTTTATTTTTTTTAAACTAATTAATAGGTTTATAACTTAATTGATTTTATTATTCACTATGTTTATTAATTTTATTTTAAATAGTTGGTTTAATTGATTTATTAATTAATTTATTAATTTGATTGATTAATTAATTAAGGGAATTGATTAATTAATTAAAAGAATTGATTAATTAATTAATTTTATTAATTATTCTTTATTAATATGTTTATTAATTTATTGTATTATTCACTTGTTAGTTTGATTAATTAGTTGATTTTTTGTTTGTTGATTTAATTGTTATGTTTATTTCTTTAATGTAAAATTAATTTTTTTTAATAATTTGATTAATTACTTTTATTAATGTTTTTAACTACTAATCTAATTTATCTGATTAATTAAAACTAATTTATTAATTTTAATTATTTATTATTTGTTAATATGTCTCTTCATTTAATTTTATGTATTTATTTCATGTTTAATTATTTATATAAATTTATTTAATTTTTAATTAATAAATCCTAATAGATTTGGTGAGTTAATGCTATAATATTATCTATCATTCCTACAGATAATTTTCATCGTTTAATGTTGTTAATTGATTATGTGTGAATTAATCACTACTAATTTATGTTTATGATGATGATGTTATGAGATTGATGTTTTTGTTGATTATTATATTGATATTTTTAAGAGAGGAGGGAATAGGTTAATTTAAGGGATAAGGGATAATTATTGATTTTTAAGATTTCAAGTAAGGGTTTCCACGTGTTACTTAGTTTTAATCCATCGTCCCGGTTCAAATTGTTCTTCCTTTTTTCTATTTCTATGGCTTCTTTGATTTTCCTTTTAAGATAATGGTCCTCTCTTTTAACAAGTTTGACATCTTCCATGCAGATATAATGAGAGGAAGAATGAACATGTTCTCCATGAAGAAAGAATTCCAAACTAAAACAAATTCTTGAAACCCATCCCAAAGATTTAGGCTAAGATAATAACTAGATGTACTCCTTTCTCCCTTTCTTGAAGGCCCATCCCAAGGATTTAGGCTATGATAATGACTAGGTGTACTCCTTTCTCCCTTTTGCCTGTCCAAGAAAACTAAACATAAATAGAAAACTAAGCAATTGGGCCTTCGATTGTTTACTTTACATAAATAATCTCTTACATAACGAGTTCCGCGTAACTTTACATAAATAATCTCTTACATAATGAGTTCCGCGTATAATGGTTAGAAAGTAAAGTGATTCAAGTTCTGTGAACATCCGCGAACAATGCAATGAATGTTCATGAAAAATGCGTGGTCATATAACAATGGAGTTGTTTATAATGTGGCTTTTTGAAGATTTTGGTGACGGAATCCGGTGGAAGAAATTGAGGTTAAATTTTGATTTGTTTCAGTTAAAATGGTTTTTTAACTGTATATTTGGATTCAGCACCTTGGAAAACCCCTGGACGCTTTGATTGTGCAGAAACTAGCTATCAAACTTGCGATTTCAATATATTGCTGCCGGATTTTGACCAAAAAAACTGACTGGAAAAGCTTCCAAAAAATCGCATTATAGACAACTGCTATAACAATTTCATATTCTAACCGCACCGGATGCGTAACAAACTCAAAGAAAGACATTTAATGTTCAGTAGTTGTCAGGTTACGAAGGTCTTTTCTTTTTGCCACGTCATAGTGTTTGATTGGCCGACAGGAAGTGCAAAAGAAAGGGACTTCCTTTATTGGACTTTGGGGCAAATTGGGACGAAATTTGCCCCGTACATGTACATGGAAGGCACATGTTCCTTTTGCCGTAGTCTAAACAGATTGTTTTTACCTGAAAATCATGAAAATTCTGACATTGTTTTTTCCTGAAATTATGAAAATTTGGGCATTGTTGTGATAAATTTTGACATTATTTTTATAAATTTAAATTATAATTTAAAAACACGATTTAAACACGGTTTTACCAAATTTACCCGAAAAGGGCTGTCCCCGCGATTCCTCTGCCTCGGTAGACTTGCCATTTCTTTCATCCTCGATGGAATTCACACGACAATTTAATAATACCAGGGACGCCCACCTTTTACCTCCTGTCTTTCCTTCTCGCCAAAACAAATAAGCCCACCGTTTCATTTACCCTCCGCGGCCACTTAAATCCACTTTTTACATCACAATCCGCGGCCTCTAAAACCCGCTGGGGAGGCACTCAGTTTTCGCGTGCCCTTTTCACGCTGGGCACGCATTCGTTTTACCCTCCGCGGCCATTTAAATCCACTGTTTACATCACAATCCGCGGCCTGTAAAACCTGCTGGGCAGGCACTCAGTTCCCAAGAATAGTTCCAAGAAAGGCACTCGGTTTCCAAGAATAGTTCCAATTAACTACTACTTCCCAGTTTACAGCCACTATCCATCATATAATATCTGGAGCCCTGCCTTTTCCAGTCCACGCCAAACGCCCACTGCTTTTACTTTCTCTACTTATATACCTCACGCTCTATCGGTTCATACACATTGTTAGTTGAAGTTCATTCGATTTCATCATCAAATGCCCATTTAGCTCATTCATACATCACTCCATTTTTCAGTCTTCGTGCATCCTGAATATTTGGTGCTTTTAATTACTTCAGTTTTTATAGCAGATTGGCCCTTTTCATTATTTGTGATAACCTCCAGCTGCAGACTGCAGGTTTTCTATGGATCTGGCTATGGATGTTTATATTCCAGAAGATTATGTGAGAAGCCGGTTGAAGCCAAATATGTCGATGCGGAAACGAGATGGCCGACTTTCTTTCGACAATGTCGAGGCAACGGGCGAGAAGAAGTTCCAGCTGTTGGGAAATAAGAATATGATGATCTATGCTTCTACTAGCCATAGCAATAGCAGCAGCTTCGAGGACGAAACAATTTTTATTTGTTTCAATCCATGAAACTCTTACCCGACCATTTCCATAGTTCCCTCATCTACATCTCTGAAGAATAGCAGAGAAGTAGAATATCTTCATTCTGAAACGAAAAAATTGTAAACTCAATTTTGTGAGCATTTATTCATTTTGCCCCAACTATTCTTATGCGTTTCTGCATGTGTACTCAGATGTTGAACTATCTGTTTTTCCTTCGGCTTCGTTGCCTTGAAATAATTTATCAAACGACATTTGATTTAAAGGCTATATTGCAACAGCAATCCTATTTATTCAGATCACACAAGGGGGCACCGGAAGAAGAAGTAACTGCTATTTTTAATAAAATCCAAGCTTATGCATGTATTGCAATTAGATGTATCTAATCCGATCCAAGCTTTTTCGAGTATATTACTGAGTAATTGTTATACGCATTCTGATTAGGGTTTTAAGGGTTTGTTAAGATGGAAGTAAGTATTATGCATATTTTGCAATTAAAGTTTTAGGGGTGGGCTCAGAGAGTGAAATTATTCCTCCAAAGTAGGTTGGGAATTGGATAAATCATAAGTTTAGATCTGATTAAGTCTCTTTAATTATTCATCCATTGTTTCTGTAATAGCTGGCCATTAAGCTCAATCTATCTAGATTCTTTTTTTTCAGAAAGACAAGCACTATATTTATATTAAGACAATATATACATCATAATTTTTTTTTCAGAAAGACAAGCACTATATTTATATTAAGACAATATATACATCATAATTCCACTGAGAGGTCAAATATTTAAAAAAAAAACAGCATAGCATCTATCCAGATTCTATTTTATGGAGTTCGGAAAAATCCTCGAAGTTTCGCTTCCACAAGAAATATCGAAGTTTTTGGAAACGATTTATTGGTGACATGACAAGACAGACAATATTGGAAGCCTTTCTTGGGGTTAATTCCATTCCATTTCATTGGTTCATGACTCTGTTCTGAAATTCGCATGATCAGGGGTGAATTCGTGATCTCACTTCTATCTTTTTCTTGCGTTAATTAATTTGAGAAATATCAATATTGATTTTATTTGTCTAAATTTTTTTAATTAGAAGATTACTGTGTTCACTATATTGAATCCATATATGTAGTTAAAAATATATTTAAAAAAAAAAAAAATTGGGTTAGCAATTTTTTTTTTTTTAAGTTCCAAAATGTAGCAGGTTTAAAAACCATAAAAACCAAATAACACTAATGTGATTAATTTTAAAGACATGGTTACTACATTATGGATCACAAAAGTCTAAGATCTAACTTTATTATTATTATTATTAATATAAAAATATATATGCAATGTAAACATATATTTAGAAAAATATGTAACAAGAGCTTTGACCATAGTGATTCACCTCCACTTTACCATGAATATTTTTTATTTGCAATCAAAAACCCATTTTAAATGACAAAAAGTTTTTAACTTGTAAATAGGCTTTGTTACAATATTATGGACGAACACCATCGTTTATCAATAACACATGCCAAAAAAAACTATAGCTTATCAATATTTTGAAAAAAAAAAAACATAAGACATTTCATATGATGCTTGTTCATATGATATTTAATTTTGATTAATCAATTTAATTAAAAATGCACAAAAAAACATAATACTTTGGAGATAAATCTCAATTTTTTATTTGTGATTATTACTAAGAATATGTTGGAATATTTCATGGAGATTAAATCTCTACCATCCACCTAGTAATTATTAATAATTAACTTAATTAAGTTAAAATTTTAAAAATTGTATTGATAATTAAATTAAAATTTTGTGTTTCAAAATAAACACCTCTAACATTACAAATGTTAAATAAGTAAATTTAAAAAAATAATAATAATAAAAAATTTATATTTTAACTATGTTTGAAAAATGCTCTCCAATTCACTTCACTTCATGTAAAAAAAAATGTTAAAGTGAAACAATAAATCATTAGGTTTAAAATAAAATAAAATTATATATATGATATTATAATATTTACCAAACATAGTAATATTTATCTAAAAATGTTTATGGTTTACCATCCTAATTTTTTCACTTACGATTATTTAATGTTTTATACCTGAAAATATATATATATATATATATATATATATATATATATATATATTTATTTATTTAGTTTGAATTAACTCAATTTTTTTTTTAATTAAATTTTTTGTTAGTTTAATGATTATAATTATATGCCTATATATTGTATGCAAAGTCTATATTATTATATATTGTAACAGCCTAGGGTACTGTAAATATTTGAATTATTTTTACTATACGTACTTAGTGGTGAATGGTTTTGGTAAAATTTGTGAAAGTAAGTTGTTGCAGCGTAAAAATTTTATTTTATTTTATTTTTATTTCTTTACAAATAAATTACAAGTCTTGGAAATTTTTATCAAGAAACCGAAAAATGAAATTGTCAGATACTAGACACTTAGAGACAATTAGTGGTTCTCTCTAGAGATAAAAACTCTCATAAGAAATAGAATGGGAGGAGGAGGGAACTAAAAGATCAGACAGGACTTTATTGCAGGTACTCTTGAGTTGGGTTGTGAACCAGTGGAGACCTCATTTAGGACTTTGTTGTAGGTACTCTTAAGTTGAGTTGTGAACCAATGGAGATCTCATTTGATTGAATAGTTCTCGCTAGACATGAACTAACCCTGAGAAAGGCTATTGTCTATTTACTAATTTTGAGACTGAAGCTCGAGGGAGAAGCTGACGTAACTATCGTTCTCACGGTTGGGTGGAATGGTCTCTCAGTGAAATTCTTTAAATCTTTAACTGTTTAAGTGAATAGATAAGTTTCAAATCTGTGTTCTGAATTATTACTCAATAGTAAATAGTAATTTTGAAATTAAATGAGTAGTTAAATGGATACGTCTTTATATCCTCGAAAATTATATCTAGATGATGGGACGTTATGCAACTTTGTAATTTTTATACGGCAAGAGTCATTATGTAAGTATGTTGTAAAGAACCTAGTCCTGGTGGTTATGTTGAAACCCAAACAAAAATTACAATTGGAATCACTGTATATTAGACCCTGCGAGTATGTCTTAACAAAAAGACCACCATCAACTCACGTGTAGAAAAAAGAAAAATTAAAGAAAAGGAACGCTCGATGTTCTTCACTAAACGAGGGACTATTGAGTCTAGTGGGCTAAAAATATACCTATAGAGCTAGTTGGAAGGTAAGGAAGCTAAAAAAATAACTATAGAGCTAGTTAGAAGGTAAGGAAGCTAAAAAAATAACTATAGAGCTAGTTAGAAGGTAAGGAAGCCATTGAACCTGTAGGGTTAGGGTTTGTTGCAAACAAAAAGACGAGAAAGGTCTTTGTTTTTGCATACCTTGACTGGAGTTTGTTGCCTAATACTGGCAGACAAAGTGATGAAAATAAATTTTGGGGTCTCTTCGTTATCTATATTTTTACAAGCCCGATCATGGGACCTGTGGGTTATGGGTCCATGAAACCCATCTGAGACTTCTCACAGTCTCCTTAACATGACTGCGCAGCACTTTCCATTGATCCAACCACAATGAAAGGCATCTCTCTCGCCAGGCAGCTGCATTCGGATTACAACAAGAACAGTAACCTTGCTTCTGTACGTTTCTGAAAAATTCCTTGACTTCACTCAGCGTTCCTTCAAAACGTTGTTGCTTCAACTGTGGAGGTCTCGGTCAATCTTTTTTTCCAAAACATTGCCTGCTGTAGGCATTCCATCTTCAGATAGCTTTGTCATCTAGGCACTTCTCCAAGGTTTCGGGAACTGCTTCTCTATACAAGCCAGCACAGTGCCAAGTTCGCATCGTGGAAACTCTAATACATAAAACCTTCATCTGCAACGGCCTGCTGCACCGTGACCATATCTGCACCCTCAAATTCTCTGGCAGATGATTCACCTTTTTCGTCTTCGCTTGCGACATGCTCTCCCACGGCTCTGCCTCATCCTTTCCATTCCTTTGTTGACTTATCTCTCTCGGCTTTCACGTCTCGGTTTTTGGAGTGGTAGGGCTTCCCGCAGGCAATGCACACCAGATTAGCGAAAGACCCGCCATGACCACCAACTCTTCAAGGTGTCCACGGATTTTGAATCTAGAACTCAATCCTTTGTTGCGCTTTACTTCAGAGAATCAGAGGTTTCTCTGCCCATCAATCACGACTCCAAAAAAAAACATAAAACAGAAACATTGGCAACTAATTCAGGCAAAACATACATAGACATAAGTTCACCTAAAACACTTTCTTTTTTTATTATGTACAAACTCATATTACAGTTTTAAGGCATCTCAGCCTTAATCAAGTTTTCTTTGGCAACTACATTTTGCTCTCTCTCACACACACAGGATTTTTCCTCTCTTTTCTTTTTCTTATTCTCTTATGAATCCTTCAGTTCTTATTACACATACATTCAGTTTTAACTGATTTTTAACTAAAATTAGTTTATTAACCAAATCTTGTTCAAGATTGGCCTGGTTGTCCACCTGTCCTCTTTCTCTAATTTTCTTTCATTGAAGTGTCCGGATGCTCCTGCATCAGACTCCCAAGGTACAAAAAATTATGACCTCCTGGTCATATGCTCCCGAGGTACAAAAAATTATGACCTCCTGGTCATATGCGTTTCCTTCGCAATTCTACCCACTGTTTCACTTCGTCAGTGGAACTGCCTTCTGTGAGCTGCAACCAAACCTCTGCAATAGCAAGTCCTCCCTGCTACCAGATGCCCTACCAAGCTTCTCTCCTAAGCTTAGTCCTCTTGGCATCTTCGCGGTTCTCTCCTCTCGAACCAATTGAGCACTCCTACTCCAGGTTTGCTGCAATCTTCTCACCTTCACAAACAAGTTGTACCTCTTTTTTCTTCGTACCTCCTTTCTTCGCACGCAAAAACTCCTCTACGCAGGAAATCTTTTCCTGCTCTAATACCACTTGATGAAAACGAATCCTTGGGTCTCTTCGTTTTCTATATTTTTACAAGCCCGATCATGGGACCTGTGGGTTATGGGTCCACGAAACCCATCTGAGACTTCTCACAGTCTCCTTAAAATGACTGCGCAGCACTTTCCATTGATCCAACCACAATAAAACGCATCTCTCTCGCCAGGCAGCTGCATTTGGATTACAACAAGACTAGTGACCTTGCTTATGTACGTTTCTGAAAAATTCCTTGACTTCACTCAGCGTTCCTTCAAAACGTTGTTGCTTCAACTGTGGAGGTCTCGGTCAATATTTTTTTCCAAAACATTGCCTGCTGTCGGCATTCCATCTTCAGATAGCTTTGTCATCTAGGCACTTCTCCAAGGTTTCGGGAACTGCTTCTCTATACAAAGCCAGCACAGTGCCAAGTTCGCGTCGGGGAAACTCTAATACATAAAACCTTCATCTGCAACGGCCTGCTGCATCGTGACCATATCTGCACCCTCAAATTCTCCGGCAGATGATTCACCTTTTTCGTCTTCACTTGCGACATGCTCTCCCACGGCTCTGCCTCATCCTTTCCATTCCTTTGTTGACTTATCTCTCTTGGCTTTCACGTCTCGGTTTTTGGAGTGGCAGGGCTTCCCGCAGGCAGTGCACACCAGATTAGCGAAAGACCCGCCATGACCACCAACTCTTCAAGGTGTCCACGGATTTTGATCCTAGAACTCAATCCTTTGCTGCGCTTTACTTCAGAGAATCAGAGGTTTCTCTGCCCATCAATCACGACTCCAAAAAAAAACATAAAACAGAAACATTGGCAACTAATTCAGGCAAAACATACATAGACACAAGTTCACCTAAAACACTTTCTTTTTTTATTATGTACAAACTCAGATTACAGTTTTAAGGCATCTCAGCCTTAATCAAGTTTTCTCTGGCAACTACATTTTTCCCTCTCTCACACGCACAGGGTTTTTCCTCTCTTTTCTTTTTCTTATTCTCTCATGAATCCTTCAGTTCTTATTACACATACATTCAGATACATTCAGTTTTAACTGATTTTTAACTAAAATTAGTTTATTAACCGAATCTTGTTCAAGATTGGCCTGGTTGTCCATGTGGTTGTCCACCTGTCCTCTTTCTCTAATTTTCTTTCATTGAGGTGTCCGGATGCTCCTGCATCACAAATAAAGAGTACGCTAACAATCTGGTAGTTAATGCCTTAGAAAATTACAGAGCATATTTCATTGTTAGAAATATCAGAATACAGATGAGACGTAAGAAACGATGCTAATAATGAAGCTCTAGGTGTTATCTTTATCTTAGAAAACAAATAATTGCAAGAAATGAGGGGGTATCGTGGGTGGAACAACGGTTTAGTCCCAAGTTGAGCTAAACCGAGCCAACAACCTGGGACCGTTGTGGTTCCTAGTTCCCCGGGATGGGCAAACAGTTTCTTGTTCAAGGGTTGCACCTGATAGCATAAATCCAAACAATGGAACCTTCCATTAAACAAAAAGAAACGAGACTGGAATTCTAAAATGCAGAGTCACCATAACATAATAAATAGAATCTTCACAGTCAACAGTATGATTATAAACGAGAATTAAAATAATCCATCTCAAGTAGCAAATATTTGTTCTCCTAAATTAACAGTAACCATTACATCATAGTACGCACAACCAAACCCTTAAACTCAGTTTCTGAAAGAATAACATACTTTATGACTACATACCTTGACATGGGTCTTCAGTAAAAACATAAACAATCTCTGCCTAGGAATTTAAACTACTTGACTCATCTGACCAAATTGAAAGCGAGCAAGAACTTGCCGGCAAGTCCCAAGAGTCTAGAGAAGGCGTTGGCAAAACCTGGATGTAAACTCCCAATCGACTAAGAGCTATTCTTGGGGTTAAATCTTAGTTGCCAGCTCTCTGCAAGGGAATGAGGTAAACATTGGTCACCTGTTGCAGCCAAATCGGTCATGTAAGACACCAGAAGATAAAAGAATCTATGTCAAACAATCGTTAATGATGGTGAGAAATTTACCTAGAGCAGAGTTGTCAAGACCGTAACCTTCAAACTGGTAAACCCTAAAAAAAGTAAGCAGATTGAGTGAGTTGAATATGTTAGTTGAGCAACAGCGAAGTGTGCAATAGACCCCACACGCACATACACACACATATTCCTGGAACCATGTAAAATAGGTAGGCGAAGAATCTGCTCAAGAAACCTTCGACCCATGTTCCTGCAACCATGAGAAAGTAAACAGAGTTCAGTTAGGTTATGGAAGGAGTGGGGAAAAACCTTTGAGGGCTAGCTAACCGCAAAATATAGAATTACCTATGAAATACGCGATAGGAACCTCCAGCGTACAAAACCATTCCATAACCTTTCGGCAACCAACGGAGAAGGAATAACGAGCCGATTGCGAGGAAAAACTGGGTGGTTACCATCAAACTCATGAGGAAAGGTTGTGTCGTTAGATACAAACCCTAAAAAAATCTACAGTCAAAAACATTTGAGCAATCAATCAAGGTTTGAGAGCTTTCAGTGCACAGGTGGAAACCCCACATCATACAGAAGTGGCAAGTCTAATCATCGTTCCAGTTTGTACATGGAATTTTTAATGTCGTAATTATGAACCAATTATAATGTCATCGAAACAAAAATGAATATGTTAATAATCCTTTGATTGATGATATCTATCGATGCATGTAGTAATAAAAATAATCAATTATACTATACAATAGTGAAAGCCTAGTACTTAGAGCAATCTGCTTTGCATTTAAAAGAAAATTTTATTCTCGGTCAAGTACTTCTAGCATACCATGCTATTTACACCAATTGAATACCATCATGATCATTAGCTTAACGAGAAACAAATCAAGTTATAGTTATATATCAAAAGAATTAAATTTCTCTTAATAATTGTTTTTGTCATATGAGTAGGTGTTACAAGCAGTATCAGAGCCCAGTGTTACCACACTTTGGCCTATTTGGGTTCATTAGAAATGACAAATGTGTAATGGTGCAGAGAGGGGAGATAGGATGAGAAGAGGATCAAAATTTATCCGACCAATTGGGAGGACAAGGCCGAACCCGATGGCAGAAGGCAATGTTGAGATGTGGGTTCAACTAGGAGGAGAACCCCACAATAATAATGAAATATTATTAGAGATTGTGCAACAGCTACGAGTTGAAATGGCTAACTTGCGAGATGAAAATGAAAGGATGAGATTGGAATAGGAGAGGATTCCGAAAAGTCTCTCTAATAGACAAAATCATCGTCATCCAGATACTCGTCTTGAACATGAGACCCAGACAGAAATGCATCAGCAAGGAGATGAACACCCAAAATCCGAGGGAAGAAGAAATAATAATGAGGAAGGATATGATAATATTTCTGGAGGTAAAGGATCCAAAAGACAAAAATTTGAACACCAAGGAGACTTCAAGAAGATTAAGCCCCCGACCTTCGACAGAGAATTGGAGGAAACTACAAAAGCTTGACTTATTAATATGAATAAATATTTCCAAATCTACGAGTATGGGGACAACTTGAGGGCAAGATTGGAAATTTATTAATTGCAAGGAAAGTTTACCTTATGGTGGGAAGAGATCAATACTGTCCGAGAGATTGATGAACAAGAGGTGACATGGGATAGTTTTCAAAAACATTTTAAGGATAAATATCTCATCGAGTGCTTCTACGATGAAAAGTCCAAGGAGTTCCACGACTTGAAATTAGTACAGTTGTCCATGGATGAATTTGTCACCAAATTCACCTCCTTGTTGCGATCTGTCCCCTATATTCGCAAGGGAAAGGCCAAGGTGCAACATTTCAATAGCATCTTACCAACATTTATGAATGAACGAATTAAGTTCGATAACCCAATGACGATGGATGAGGAAATCCATAAGGCACATATTTGCTACCACCAGATGAAGCAAAAGGGAGGTAATGGGAAAAGTTGGCTAAACAAGAAATGGTAGAAGAGTTTCCAAAACATCAAAAATGCAAAAAATGTTAGTTCTAGAAGTGTGCCCAAGGGACAAAAAAATAAACAGCCTGGAAGAAATCAATAGAGGTTCAGATTGCAAAACGATTATAAGCAAACTGAGGCTTCCAACTGGAACAGCCCTGGTGAAAATTCCATATAATAAAAGTTAATAAAGGAAAAAATAAGACCACGGGTAAGGGACACATATTCCAAGCTGAATGTTAGGCCTTTATATCCTAGTGGGCATAACTATATGCATTTATGGCTAAAGGAAATTGGCAGAGGCAAAGGCATAAAAAGTAAAAAAGACATTTTTGGCACATTTGTTTATGAAAATAATGGAAAATAAAGAAAATAGAGGCCTCATTAATAAAAAGGCTTCTGAGGATCAGTTGGTAACATTTTGTCAGTTCAGTTTTGGAGCTCTCTCATTATTCTCTCTCTCTCTCACTCTTGGACACTTAGAGTTTTCTTGGAGCACTCTAGCTTTAGATCAAGGAAGGAAAAGCAAGCAAAGGGGAAGGAAGGAAAGCAAGGATCAAGGAAGGAAGAGGAGGACCAAGCAACTTCAACAGAAATACTTGCAGGTAACATATTTCAAGTGTGATTTCCTAGCTTTTTTGGACATGCATGGCTTTTCATGTTGATGTATGGTTCTCTTGTTATCGGTGGCATGGCTTTGTCGGGTTATGACAGTGGTTTTCAACCTAGCCTTTCCTTTTCAGATGCCATGGTGTGTTGGGATGTTTATCTCAATTTTGAGCTATGGAATTGCCGAATGGATTTTAGAATTTGGGGCGGAGGTGGTCTCAAGGTTCCTTCCCAAAGGCCTAGGAATCCCTTGACCAGTTTTGGCGGGATACACGGTAAAGCCTGAGGGAGGAGTCTTGGTTTAGGGCCTAGTGATTCGGTGTGAATTGCGATAAAGCTTGAGAATTCGATGTCTCAGTTTAGGGCCTAGTGATCTAGGATTGGATTGCGGTAAAGCCTGAGAGACAAGGAGACAAAAAATTCCTCAAGGATAGTGATGGATTCCAGATGGCATTCCAAGTTCGGTTCGGTTTTGTGATCAGAGCACCAGTTTTGGTGTGATCATGGTTTGGTGAGGGTGGAGGTGGTTTAACCTCTAGATTCCCTTGGTTTTTTTTCTTCGTTTTATCCATGAGATCCCACATTCCTGCTTGGAATATGGCACGGGGGTGACTAGCTAAAAGAAATATTTTGTTCAGCCATGTCTACGGTCGGGTGGTACGTGAAAGTCTCGAACCTAATCGGATTTTCCTATGGTTAATAAAAGCTAAGTTCTCTTGCTTTTGTACTTGTTTATATGTGGATTTAATGGTTGTTATCTCACTATTATTTCCATGGTTTTATGTTGGTTATAAGCATGGTTAATTGACAGGTTCATGTCATGGTTACTTTATGTATTTACTTATAATGGTTAAATGATGGATGCAAGACCTAATTGAGGTCATAATAGTTCAAGGGAGAAGGTAGTGATCATTCTTGTCATGTTTCATAAGAGTTTTTAGTCATTCATGTTCTATCTTGTATCTTAGACCTGTAGATTGCATTGATGCCAAGTGTTTGACAGAATGTCAGTCCTAGTTGGGGATGTTCAGGCCTAGTCCTGAAGTTGATTTTTGTTTTATTAATCTTTTCATCATGTGTTTAATGGATTCTGGAAGTCACAGTAAGTTCTGGGCAGTGACCAGAATTCTGGGCTAGAAAAGTGCCTTAAATTCCGTAGATGCTAGCATAGGTCTACTAGGAAAAGTCTTGGACATAAGCATACAGGCTTGTGGGAGCGTCCAAAGGTTCCTGGATGCTGGCATGCCCATAACATGAGAGCGTCCAGAGGTCAAGAAGTCTAAAAGCTCAGTGGGACCTAGGGGTAGGATACTTGAGTGGTTTGTAATGTCCCTTAATAATAAATAATAAATAATAAATAATAAAAATAATAAATAATATAATATAATATTAAATAAATAATAAACAATAAAAAATAGTAATAGTAAATAAATAATAAATAATAATAAATTAATAAACTAATTACATGCTCTAAATAAATATAAATAAGAATAAAACAAGAAGTAGTAAAAATCAGTAAAGCTATCAAAAAGTAAAAACAAAAGAATAAAACAAAAAAGCAGTAAAGTTGCATGTTGACACATGGAGTGTGTGCATGTGGTTCCTCTTTCAATGTTTGCTCTATTTAATAGATGAGAAGAAAGATGAGAGGCATTCCATCATTCCATGATTCCATTATCCATTCTCTTGAGAGAATAGTGTTGTGAGATAAAGGATTCCCTGGCAGTAATACGTTGATGAAGGGCTCAGGGGTGGCCAGTTGTAGCAAGATTTTGTGCAATTAAGCCTAAGGTTGGTTGGAGAGTCGTCCCCAAAGTTTTGTTGCAGTTAGCAGAATTCAACTAGCGTTCCACAGGTAAGTTGTCTCTCCTCAAATTTCTTTTGAAATTTAATGTTAACTAGTTGATAAATTGCGTGTTGATTACAAATCGCTTGATTAATCTAATTAATTACGTGTTGTTATTTCGGGGCTGTTACATATGGTATCAGAGCGGGTTTCAATTCTCTGTGACCTCTAAGTAAAATTTTTGAGAAAAATAGTAAATTATTTTTTCCAATTATTTTGTTTGTGATGATCAAGAAAAATTTAGTCGAACTAAGTTTGAGAGAAATAAATACAAATCTAACATTTCTTATTACAATAATTATATATATATATATATATATATATATATATATATTAAATAAATTTAGATGCATGGACGTACTAATTTAAAAAAAAAAAAAAACAAGCCAAGCAAGGTACATCACTTGGCGAGGACTAGTCTATTAATATAGATTCAAAAATTATAGGGGGGCTCCATTATTCTCTGAACTCTCGTATTTCCTTCATTCTTTTCCTCCTCATTTTCCACTCCATTTTCTACTACACTTACTCTCTGACTTGAAGGTAGCGCATGTTCACCAGGTTTCACAGAGATCCATACTATTGCATGGACGAATGATTGGATTTAACTGCTTAGAGCTTGTTAGTAACCCTTCTTGGTTTTTTAAGAGAAAATTTGATTCGCTTTTGTTATTGATTGGACATTGTACTCGTATTTCCATTCAAAATAATGGAAATCATATAGTTTGGCTGTGCACTAATGTTTACGTGTGCAAAAATTCATCTTCTAAATGTTTTCATAGTTTTCAATTTGGAATTCAATGTGTTGTTCAAATCAACGAGATTTGACAGACTCACCTTACTAATTTTCTTCTTTTCTTGACTCCATTTCCCAAAACAAGGTACGGGAATTGAGAAGGTTAGCTGTAATATTAGAAATTCACCTTAATTTGTTAATATTAAAGTGAAAATCCGCCATTTATAGGGCCCCAAACTTGCTGTTCTACAACAGGTGGAGAATTTCACAGATTTATGTTTTTTTGAGTTGATTTGACAATTTAAATCATCAATCTACAATTTAGCTTTTCTGATTTCAAGAAATTAATTCCAGATTTGAAGGAAACACCAAACTTTATCACAGATTTTTAGCACTTTTTCCCAAGAATTTAGGCTTCATGCCTTTCAGGCATACCCCCTCCGGTTGCCATGAGCCAATCCAGCAGTGACAGGGTCTGTAATACAATTACTTTTAAGATAGTAGATAAATTTTCTTTATTTATATTTATAAACCTTGGTCATAAAATTTGTAAGCCAAGATTTCTTTCTTGAATCCTTAATCTTATCGGATCTCTATTTGTCTCCGCTCTTTTTGTCCAAAGTTGTATGAGGATTCGTCTTCTTAATGCCTAGATTGGTGGTTTGTCTGTAGAAGCTTTTATTCACGCTTCTAAAGTGTTTTGAACGGTAAAATTTCTTGAAGCTTTCTTCCCATGTTGTTTTCCATGTTTAATCGGTGCAGTCCTTGGAAAGATCTATTCTCTGAGATGTTAGATCCACTGTTTTGTCAAGTTTTGGTCTTGAACAAACTGCTCCACGTAGATCTTTTCTGGAATTGACCATATTAGCCTGGTTAATGAGTTTGAAGGCTTTATGTCCTGTATGAATGCCTGGAAAGTTTGAAGGCATTAATACTCTGTTTTAATGCGTCTCGATCTCTAAAGTGATAAGAGCTTCAAGGCTTCATAAAATGATTGAATGTATCGAAAGTACTATACTTGAACAGTATTGATATCTGCCCTTTTGGTGTTGATTTTGGCATATTTGCGTATATTTGGGTCTTGTCATTTTTCAAATTTACGATTATTTTCTTGTCGTTCTGGGGCATTCCGAGAATCAAACTCAAGACCTCTCGGGGCTATTAAATGTTACATATGGTATTAGAGCCGATTCAACTCTTAGGGCCTATAAACATTTTAATATAGAAAAATTCGATCTAAATGATTTATCGATTTCTTTTTGGGAAGCCGTCAACATTTTTGAGTGAAATTTCCAGGTGATTTCTGCCCTGCCTAATTGTTTTTGGATTTTTCTTAATTTTTAATGATCTAAATGGGCTTTTGTTTTAGTGTGGCTTCCAAATCTACAAATCTGTTTGAGTGATGATAATTTTGACCTAATGCGGATCTTGGATTTTTGGTTCTAATAGTACAGCATGAGGTCTCCTAATTTTTTAATCTAATTTCAGATTTTATTTTTCCAAGATTTCTATTATAACCAGCATAAATACATAAAGGGGTCGAGATTTCCATTTCGACTACCCAAAAAGCATGCATGCATGCAGATGTGTTTCTCCTTCTCGTAGAACGAGGTCATTCCAAAGTCTTTATGTCGTGGATTCTTCAGCTAGAGCTATTAATCGACTGATCGTGGTAAGAGCTATTAATTGCAGTAAATTTTTATCGTGGTTGATACATATTTTGTTGGCCTAAATGCTGGCAACTCCCTAATCACATCATCTCCAAAGAATTCCATGGATTTCACAATGAAAGCCTCTGCAAGCAAATTGATTCCAACCGTATTTAATTATCACTATCTACGTGTTGTTATCTTATGCCTAGTACCATGGAAGTTTAAAGGCACTGCATAAATTTTCTTCTTGTAAAAGTTTCTTAGGAGTTGCATAAATTAGTTTGTCCATCCCGACTTCATGGGAATTCCATTTCCCCATCTTCAGTCTCACGCGAATCTACAATCCACGGCCAGCATGATTTTCCCCTTTAACTATGTCGATTTTAGGCACCAAGGGCCAGGTTTTCACTCTTTAGATCGACTTTCAAGACTGCAATGTTCTTCGTCCCATGGAAAGAAACTAGGAACAAAGTTGTCTGCCAAATTTAGGTTATATGTTGAAACCTTTACAAAAAAAAAAGTTATCATAATAAAAGGTCATCTTCTTGTTGGGATTCTCGACGTCTATTCACAGGATGAATTTTTACTTGAGATAAGAGTCTTTGGTGACATTGAATTTGGGGATCTGCACTGAGACCACAGTGGTTCTTTTTTTGGAGGAGTCGCAAACATTAAGAGGCCGTCATATTTACTTGAATGAAAATTCCCTTTTGGATGTATTACAAAGGTAGAAATTTTCTTTTTTAAGTCCATTTCAAACTTTTTGAAAGGACGTTTTCATTTCTGAGCAAGGGACTGTTTTCCTGGAAAGCCGTTCAGGGTTTATTAATTATTTGGAGCCATTTAACTCAAAATTTCACAAGAATCCATTGTTTATGGCTTGAAGAGATCAATTTCTAAATTTTTTTGAGGGTCACAGGCCTATCAACCATTTATTTCTCAATCACAAAGATTGCGAAATTATAACCCTTTTTTTTTCTCTGAAATTCTCCCATTTTGCAATCAAATACTGAATTGTTGAAGGTGAACTCCATCAATTTCTGAAGAGATCAATTATTGAAAGGTTTTTGCTGTTCAATTTGGCATATATTTTGTGGATATAGCCCTTACTGTTTTGACAGGTTCTGCGTTGAGCATATAGCACATCTATTCTACCTAATGTGAGAACATTAATTCTGCAGGGGCTAATTACATTTTTTTGGAGAGCCTAATCTTTCTAGGAACTGCCATATTTTTGTTAATTATTTTCTAAGGCAATGTCTGGGCTGGCTGTGAGTTTATTCTGACTTCTTTTCATCAAGGTCATAGGGTTTCTAGGCCTCCTTTCTCCTCCAATCCGTGAGCAAATTTTTGAGATACTGTTATCAAATTCGTGGGCATTTCTGAGAGTATATTTGTCAAAGATTTGAGGCATCTAAAGGTTTAAAGTAAAGTTGTTTGGGGAGTTTTACAGTCAAGTTGTCTAGCAGATTTATATCTATTACCTCATTGATCTCTTGTAGCTTGAGAAAAAAAAATTGTTGATCAGTCCATATTCAACAAGCTTCTTTAGTGTGAAGTGCTCTTTTTCTTTCTAAAGGGTCCCTCTCATTCTAATTCTAGTGATTCTTCATCATGTTAGGAAATTTGAAATCAAGGAGACAGCTTCACTGTGTATTCAAACTCACTCATTGCAGAAATCCATCTTAATATGGGACTATTGAATTGGCAAATTGTAGGTTTCTCTGGCGGACATCTCCTCTTTCACTTAATTTTGATCTTGTATTCATACATCAATTGATCGTGAATTGGAAGAATTACTGATTTTGATGTTGCATGCTAACCATTTGATGAAATGTGTTCTTGAAAACTTCGCATCTACTCAACAGCTAGGCTCAAATTTGTAGGCTGGAATGCCCACTTTATATGCAGGTTTAGACTCAAATTTGTAAGCTGGAATGCCTATTTTTTGTGCCTAAAAGTTTATAGTTCCATAATTATGTGTCACAATAGTTTTTGAATTTCTTAGAGTAGGTTGCCTCCTAGAAGTGTTGTTGTTGATGTGGAAGGTCTGGTTGATGTGTTTTTGTTGATTCCATTTCCTTAAGGTCACCAAGGAGGTTGAATCTTGTCATAGTAGCCTCTCGTCACATGTTTACCTCGGTTGGCCGGTTATTTGGGCAGATGTGGGAGGAGGGTGGTTACACCAACAAACCAAAAACAAGCAAGTCGCAAAAACCTCCCCTGTAGTGTTGGGGCTGTGGAGAACCCCACTATTATAATAACTACCCACATCGCACCAGGTCAGAAGCGATCGCCAATATTCAAGAAGCTTCTATTGTCAGAGAGGTGGTGATAAACATAACAAAGATTAATGTTGCATTGGAGGATCATCAGGACAAGTATCAACCCACGATAATAGAGTTGGAAGGTAAAACATATAACTGTACTATTTCGATTTTAGTAGATCCAGGGGCCAGCTTGAGCTATGTTAGCCTGAAAATAGTAAAAATATGTCAATGACAACCCAGTAAATTTAAAAATCCTTGGTTGGTATAATTAGCCACTGGAGCAAAAATAAGGGTGACTACAAAGGTAGATAATTGTCCTATTGTTGTAGTTGGGTATCAAATTAGAGTAAATATGAATGTGCTTCCTCAAGGATCTTATGATGTATTAGTTGGTATGGATTGGCTAGAAATTCATTGGTCCTTAGTAAACTACAAGGATACGACCATAAGTTTCCTATAAGAGGGAGGTGTTTGACAATAACATCAGGGAATCAAAAGGCCTATTAAGTTCAAACTGATTACAACTACTTAGCTAGGGAAATGCCTCAGAAAGGGTTACTAGATTTTTGCTGTGCAAGTGGGATACTCTAATACTAAAGATAAGACAACTTCTCTAGAAAATATACCAGTCATTAGGAATTTGTTGATGTATTTTTGGAGGAAATTCCTAGACTTCCCCCCAAAAAGGATTATTTATTTTACCATGGATTTGGTCCCGCCAGAAACCCCGGTGTCAAAGGCACACTATCAGATGAGCATTCCTGAACTAACATAGTTGAAGATGCAATTGCAATAATTACTTGATAAAAGGTACATTTGACCTAGTGTGTCACCTTGGGGAACCCCTGTGTTGTTTGTAAGGAAGAAAGATGACACCCTGCGATTAACACAACATATTTTAAGGATTTCTTCTTCTTACAACATTCCTTAATAAGAGAAAAATGATAGGTAGCAACCAAACACAATACACCATAAATTTTATATTATCATTACAAACATATCCAATAACCCATCTTAGTAATAGTCATAAAACTATATATATATATATATATATATATATATATATATAAACACACACTTATCTAGTTTACATAAGCTTCTTAGAAATTAAAGAAGGTAGAACCACTATCCACCCCACTATAGGCTCAATTACACTATAGTTTTCTTACAGTTAACCACCCTTGGGCTAGATTTGATTCTTTAATAGGAAGTTTCACTCTGGGTTCACAATTCAACTTAGGGTAAAGAACATGAAGGCCACTTTCATTGATACCTAGGAATCAACAAGCTACCTTACAATCTTTGAACCAGGGCCTATTAATACTCACAATATGGTCACCATCTTCATGCACAACACCAAGGGGTTCCTTCACTAATCTAAAAAATGTCCTCGTTCTTTTTTTTCTCAATGCCTTATGTGCTTAGTGACAACCAATTATTCATAAGTTTCTTCTGACCTTTTAGCTCAGGTTGAAGGCTTCCACATTGACTTCATTATCTTATTTAAATATGATCACAAGTTCCACATAGGTCTACTATGACTTAGAAAGTTTTCTATCGCTTCATGTTCAAAATCACACTCTTTTCCTTATGTGGTTCAATTTTCTTCTCATGGGATTCTTTGGTTTACTTGCACGCACTTCTATGGCTTTCTCACATAAAACAACACACTAGGCTTCCCTATGCACACTCTGGTACTCACCCCCACACACTTTGTTCGTTGTCCAACCCCATGTATACTCCTTGGCATGAGAATACAAGGTTCGTTCCTTGGGATGTGTCATCAATGCAATTACTCTATAATGGGTATGTATCCCATACCTTTGGAGCAGTTCGGTACCACTCCCTATTCCTTCCTATAACTGTTGGCAGTTGGGTAGTTCAACTACCAAATTAGCAATTGCGACATTTAAATCAAGTATGATAGGAAACTCCTCAAATCTCTCTTACAAATTTTGTTCAGGCATCAGGATCCATGTTGGCTACTCTATTATTTATCATTAGCAATATATTAAATAAAAAAATGCATATTTACATCAAATGTATTTTGTCGAAATATCCATGGTGGCCATTCTATGATTATTAGTCTTAATTACAAATTATAAAACTTGAGGATTAAAATGGGTGTTATAGGCAACCCATCTCACGAAGGTGTACATACTCCACCCTGTCTATATTTCAACTTGTGATATCTTAGGAGAAAATACACACACACAAACAATTTCCTTAAATATTATTTTAAATCCGTTATGTAAATATTCAATATTATTATTTTTAAATTTTAATTTTTAATTATTGAAACCTTTTTTTTAAAATAAAAATATAGTGTAGTTTAATTAATAGACATTTTAGCTCTTCTACAACTCTTTTTTAATCAATTTTGCTCAAACTTGAAAATGATTTTTTCTAACATAGTAACTTTGGGTTGTGTAATATTAAAAATCCTAGTACCATAAAGTTTCTAAGGGTGTTGAACCTATTTATTTATTCAAAAATCATTTTAAACAACAAAAAATCATAATCTTAGGCAAAATTATATCACCAAATTCGGACAAAAAAAAGGTCAAGAGTTACATTGATTAGACTATATCTAACTAGAACAACCATATAAATTAAATGATTGGTAAACACTTATAGGCATCAATCTATAATAAGGATCAAAACACTTACAAGATGATACGTATGTTGCTAAAATTAAAAAAAAAAATTCATGAAAACTCTAATAATTATAACTTTATTTTAAATTTTTCTATTTTAATTATTATTAATTAAAAAAGGAATTAGTATATAAATTAAACATTTATAATTTAAAAAAAAACATGGAACAAGATTTTTAGCTATGGAGATTTACCCTCACTTTACCATGTAGATTCTTAATCTATAAATAGACTTTGTTATAATACCATGGGCCAATGCCATGGATTATCAATACCACATGCCTAAAAATCCATAACTCATTTTATATGACACTTATTCAAATGACATTTTTTTTAAATTAATCAATTTAATTAAAATGGAGAAAAGAGCATAACTACTTTGAAGATAAATTTCAAGCTTTGATTTGTGTATACTATTATAAATATTCTAAAATATTCCATACAAATTAAATTTTTACCATTTATTTAATAATTATTAAAATTATGAAAGCTATATTTCACAATAAAGATAACAAAAATAATGATTAAAACTGTGATACATTTTACTAAACCTATCTTGTATTCCAAGCTTTAATAGATAAATAAATATACCTGTAAAATTTAGGTTGTGTTGTACTAAACCAACATTTAGGTTGTGAAGCAACCCAACGAATTTTTTTCTTTCCAAGAGTTTTTAATAGGTAGGTTTACCTCTTTACCGTCACCTACTTTACATTGTAAAATTACGATAATAAATAAAATTAATTAAATTTATTAAAAATATTATTAATTAAATTATTTAATTTCAAAAATTAATTTTAATTATTATTATAAAATTTGATAAAAAATTATCATTATAATTATTTTTATTGCCTTCAATTTTTTACATTTTTTTCAATTGAAAAAACCAGATGATGCATACAATACAAAAAATAAAATTATGAAGCCAAAGTTTCACAATCAAAAAATTACAATAAAAATTCAGCCAGAACTTGTGGAGCTTACACAAGATATGATTGTTATACAAGTTTACTGTCTGAATGTTATCATTCACAAAATATTAATTTACTAAGAAATTTTTTTCATATAGTATTAGAAACTGACCCTCAAGAGTAACTAGTAAAATATTATCTCTATTAATGCTAATAGCATGTCCTGCAAGTAGCTCACATTGAGAACCTGTAGAGAGCCAATAGTAACTAGTAAAATATTGTCTCTATTAATGCTAACTACATGTCCTGCAAGTAGCTCACATTGAGAACATGTAGAGAACCCCTCTCAGCCAACCATTCTACAATGCATGTTGAATCCCCTTAGACTTGTAAATGAAAGATCTTTTTATTGATAGTGAAAGAAAAAAGAGTCCAACATGCTATGATTTCAACTCTAGTATTTGTGTCATGTTCCAAGTTAACCCAAATCTGATAAGACTTATTTATGGGGAGTCTAATGAGGGAACCCCTACAACACACCTCCTTGAGAGGCCCGATCAAAGAAACTTGCTAGACAATTCTGATCATTAATGGAAAAGCTAGACAAACTGGAAGCATTGGAAAGTCTAGACCTAGAATACTCCTTAAAAAATCTCATAATTATGGGAATTACCACCTCTATATTAAGAGATAAATTTCCAAAAATATATTTGTTTCTCATTCTCCATAAACCCCATGCTATGAAGATGGGAAGAGTCTTATGAGTGTCCATATTTGTGTCCTCGTATCAAAGATAGTTTTCAAAAGAATTAAAAGAAGATAAAATATGTAATTCTAGAATCTGTATCATGCCAAACTTCCTTTGAAACTAAGTAATGAAGAAAGAGATGGTCAATTGCTTCCAATTTCTACTTACAAAGGCAATACTATGAAGAGGTAGGCAATACTATGAAGAGGTAGATACTAAAGAGGCCTAAGCTTCTCTAGTTATAACTTGTTTGGTGGTAATTGCTTCCAATTTTGACTTACAAAGGCAATAATGTGAAGAGGTAGAGACTAAAGAGGCTTAAGCTTCTCTAGTTATAACTTGTTTGGTGGTAGTATTCTGAGTCGTAAACAAAAGAATCCTTCACCTCACTTAGGAAAATACCATTTAAATAAAGGTATTTGATAAAATTGTCTCATTCCAATGCAAAATTTGCAGAGAGGCCAAGATTCAATAAATGGTTGTATGATTATTGTACATAGGATTTTTAATGTGGCCCAACTTGAAAATTCATTTTTAACGTATTGATCAACTCTATTGAAAGAATGTAATAACCATTACCTCCAATGAGACATCAATGAATGTCCCAGAATAATTTGATTCTTATTCCTAACCTTCCCAACAATCCAAGAGAAAAAAAAAACAAAGAAAAAATCCATGAAGCATTTCCGTATTATTGAGCTTGAGCCTTTCTAAAAGGTATTAGATTAAATTGTTTAAAACAATTCTTCAAACACTAAGCCTTAATAATTTGTTGCCAAAAACCAAATTTATTTAAAACTCTCTTTAAACTCTTCCTAAAGAGGGCAGTTCCAAACTGAACAAATTCTTGAAGCCCCATCCCAGGGGGATTTAGGCTGAGATAATGACTAGGTGTACTCCTTTCTCCATTTTCCCTGTCAAGAAAACTAAACATAAATAGAAAACTAAACAATTGGGCCTTCAATTGTTTACTTTACATAAATAATCTCTTTCATAATGAATTCCGCGTATAATGGATGTGTAACAAATTCAAAGAAAGACATTTAATGTTCAGTAGTTGTCAGGTTACGAAGGTCTTTTCTTTTTGCCACGTCACAATGTTTGATTGGCCGACAGAAAGTGCAAAAGAAAGGGACTTCCTTTATTGGACTTGGGGGCTAATTGGGACGAAATTTGACCCGTACATGTACATGGAAGGCACGTGTTCCTTTCGCCGTAGTCTAAACAGATTGTTTTTCACCGGAAAATATGAAAATTCTGACATTGTTTTTTCCTAAAATTATGAAAATTTGGGCATTGTTGTGATAAATTTTGACATTATTTTATAAACTATAATTATAATTTCAAAAACCTGATTTAAACATAGTTTTATCAAATTTACCCACAAAAAAAAAAACAATTCCCCGGATTCCAGCCAAAAAGGGCTGTCCAGGCGATTCCTCTGCCTCGGTACACTTGGCCGTTTCTTTCATCCTCGATGGAGTTCACACGACAATTCAATAATACCAGGGACGCCCACCTTTTACCTCCTGTCTTTCCTGGTCGCCAAAACAAATAAGCCCACCGTTTCATTTACCCTCCGCGGCCATTTAAATCCACTGTTTACATCACAATCCGCGGCCTGTAAAACCTGCTGGGCAGGCACTCAGTTTCCAAGAATAGTTCCAAGAAAGCCACTCGGTTTCCAAGAATAGTTCCAATTAACTACTTCTTCCCAGTTTACAGCCACTATCCAGCATATAGTATCTGGAGCCCTGCCTTTTCCAGTCCACGCCAAACTCCCACTGCTTTTACTTTCTCTACTTATATACCTCACGCCCTATTGTCCCCTACAAATTTTCAGTTGAACTTCATTCCATTATTGGGGATTTCCTTTATTGGATTTTGGGGCAAATTGGGACCAAATTTGACCCGTACATTTACATGGAAGGCACATGTTTCTTCAATCCTCCATGGAATTCACACGACAATTCAATAATACCAGGGACGCCAACCTTTTACCAACTGTCTTTCCTTCTCGCCAAAACAAATAAGCCCACCGTTTCATCTACCCTCCCCGGCCATTTAAATCCACTGTTTACATCACAATCCGCGGCCTGTAAAACCCGCTGGCCAGGCACCCAAATTTCAAGAATATTCCCAATTTATTACTTGTTCCCAGTCTACTGCCACTATGCATCATATAATATCTGCACCCCTGCCTTTTCCAGTCCACGCCAAACGCCCACTGCTTTATCAGTTCATAACTTCATACACATTGTTAGTTGAAGTTCATTCGATTTCATCATCAAATGCCCATTTAGCTCATTCATACATCACTCCATTTTTGTCTTCCTGCATCCTGAATATTTGGTGCTTTTAATTACTTCAGTTTTTAAGCAGATTGGCCTTTTTCATTATTTGTGATAACCTCCAGCTGCAGACTGCAGGTTTTCTATGGATCTGGCTATGGATGTTTATATTCCAGAAGATTATGTGAGAAGCCGGTTCAAGGCAAATATGTCGATGCAGAAACGAGATGGCCGACTTTCTTTCGACAATGTCCAGGCAACGGGCGAGAAGAAGTTCCAGCTGTTAGGAAATAAGAATATGATGATCTCTGCTTCTACTAGCCATAGCAATAGCAGCAGCTTCGAGGACGAAACAATTTTTATTTGTTTCAATCCATAAAACACTTTCCCGACCATTTCCATAGTTCCCTCATCTACATCTCTGAAGAATAGCAGAGAAGTAGAATATCTTCATTCTGAAACGAAAAAATTGTAAACTCAATTTTGTTAGCATTTATTCATTTTGCCCCAACTATTCTTATGCGTTTCTGCATGTGTACTCAGATGTTGAACTATCTGTTTTTCCTTCGGCTTCGTTGCCTTGAAATAATTTATCAAACGACATTTGATTTAAAGGCTATATTACAACAGCAATCCTCTTTATTCAGATCACACAAGGGGGCACCGGAAGAAGAAGTAAGTGCTATTTCTAATAAAATCCAAGCTTATGCATGTATTGAAATTACATGTATCTAATCCGATCCAGCTTTTTCGAGTATATTACTGAGTAATTGTTATACGCATTATGATTAGGGTTTTAAGGGTTTGTTAAGATGGAAGTAAGTATTATGCATATTTTGCGATTAAAGTTTTAGGGGTTGGCTCAGAGACTGAAATTATTCCTCCAAAGTATGTTGGGAATTGGATGAATCATAAGTTCAGATCTGATTAAGTCTCTTTAATTATTCACCCATTGTTTCTGTAATAGCTGGCCATTAAGCCCCATCTATCCAGATTCTATTTTATAGAGTTCGGAAAAATCCTCGAAGTTTGGCTTCAAGCCCCATCTATCCAGATTCTATTTTATAGAGTTCGGAAAAATCCTCGTAGTTTCGTTTCCAGAAGAAATATCAAAGATTTTGGAAACGATTTATTGGTGACATGACAAAACAGACAATATTGGAAGCCTTTCCTAGGGGTTAATTCCATTCCATTTCATTGGTTTATGACTCTGTTTTGAAATTCGCATGATCAAGAGGTGAATTCGTCATCTCACTTCTATCTCTTCTTTGTATGCATTTTGAGAAATATCTATATTGACACTATTTGTTTAATTTTTTTTAATGAGAAGATCACTGTATTCACTGAATCTATATTGAATTTATATATGTAGTTAAAAATGTATTTTAAATAATAATAAAAAATTGGGTCAGTAATTTTTTTTTTTTAATTCTAAAATGTAGCATATTTCAAAAACTATTAAAACCAAATAATATTGATGTGGCATAAAAATGTTCATACTGTGGATTCTCAGGAAACTGAATCAAAAAATATTGATGTGGTTAATCTTAAAGACATACTTACTAAGCAAACTGATTATAAGAAAACTGAGGCTTCCAACTATTTTGGAGTTAAATCTCAATTTTTTATTTGTGATTATTACTAAGAATATGTTAGAATATTTCATGGAGATTAAATCTCTACCCTTCACCTAATAATTATTAATAATTAACTTAATTAAGTTAAAATTTTGAAAATTGTATTGATAATTAAATTAAAATTTTGTGTTTTAAAATAAACACCCCTAACATTACAAATGTTAAATAAATTAAAAAAAATAAAAAATTATATTTTAATTATATTTGAAAAATACTTTTCAATTCACTTCATGTAAAAAATGTTGAAGTGGAACAATAAATCATTAAGTTTAAAATAAAATTATATATATATATATATATATATATATATATATATATACACTTAACATGGTAATATTTATCTAAAAAATGATTATAAGAAAACTGAGGCTTCCAACTGGAACAACCCTAGTGAAAATTCCATGTAATAAAAGTTAATAAAGGAGAAAATAAGACCATGGTTAAGGGGCACATATTCCAAGCTGAATGTTGGGCAAAGATATCATAGTGGGCATAACTGGATGCATTTATGGCTAAAGAAAATTGGCAAAGGCAAAGGCATAAAAAGAAAAAAAAGACATTTTTGGCACATTTATTTATGAAAATAATGGAAAATAAAGAAAATAGGGGCTTTATTAATAAAAGATGCATTTATGGCTGAATAAAATTGGCAAAGGCAAAGGCATAAAAAGGAAAAAAAGACATTTTTGGCACATTTATTTATGAAAATAATGGAAAATGAAGAAAATAGGGGCTTTATTAATAAAAAGGCTTCTGAGGATCAGTTAGTTGGTAACATTTTGTCAGTTCAGTTTTGGAGTTCTCTCATTATTCTTTCTCTCTCTCTCTCTCTCACTCTTGGACACAGAGTTTTCTTGGAGCACTCTAGCTTTAGATCAAGGAAAGAAAAGCAAGCAAAGGGGAAGGAAGGAAAGCAAGGATAAGGAAAGAAAAGGAGGATCAAGCAACTTCAATAGGAATACTTGTAGGTAACATATTTCAAGTGTGATTTCCTAGCTTTTTTGGACATGCATGGCTTTGCATGTTGATGTATGGTTCTCTTATTGTTGGTGACATGGCTTTGTCAAGTTATGACAATGGTTTTCAACCTAGCCTTTCCTTTTCTGGATGCCAAGGTGTGCTAGGATGTTTATCTCAATTTTGAGCTTTGGAATTACCAAATGGATTTCAGAATCTGGGGCGGAGGTGGTCTCATGGTTCCTTCCCAAAGGCCTAGGAATCCCTTGACCGGTTTTGGTGGGATACACGGTAAAGAGTGAGGGAGGAGTCTTGGTTTAGGGCCTAGTGATTCGGTGTGGATTGCGATAAATCTTGAGAAGTTGGTGTCTCGGTTTAGGGCCTAGTGATCTAGGAATGGATTGCGGTAAAGCCTAAGAGACAAGGAGACAGAAAATTCCTCAAGGATAGTGATGGATTCCATATGGCATTCCAAGTTCGGTTCGGTTTTGCAATCAGAGCACGGTTTTGGTGTGATCACGGTTTGGTGAGGGTGGAGGTGGTTTAACCTCTGGATTCCCTTGGTTTTTTTTGAATTGGTTTATCCATGAGATCCCACATTCATGCTTGGAATATGACATAGGGGTGACTAGCTAAAAGAAATATTTTGTTCAGTCATGTCTATGGTCGGGTGGTACGTGAAAGTCCCGAACCTGGTCAGATTTTCCTATGGTCAATAAAATCTAATTTCTCTTGCTTTTGTACTTTTTTTATATGTGGATTTAATGGTTTTTATCTCATGGTTATTTCCATGGTTTTATGTTTTTTATAGGCATGGTTAATTGACAATTTCATGTCATGGATACTTCACGTATGTACTTGTGATGGTTAAATGATGGATGCAAGACCTAATTGATGTCATAATAGTTCAAGGGAGAGGGTGGTGATCATTCTTGTCATGTTTCATAAGAGCTTTTAGTCATTCATGTTCTGTCTTGTATCCTAGACTTGTAGATTGCATTGATGCCAAGTATTTGACAGAATGTCAGTCCCGGTTGGGGATGGTTAGGCCTAGTCCTGAAGTTGATTTTTGTTTTATTAGTCTTTTCATCATGTGTTTAATGGATTCTGGAAGTTACATCAAGTTTTGCGCAGTGCCAAAAATTATGGGCTAGAAAAGTGCCTTAAATTCCATAGACGCTGGCACAGGTCTACTGGGAAAAGTCCTGGACGTAGGCATACAGGCTTGTGGGAGCGTCCAAAGGTTGTTGGATGCTGGCATGCCCATAGCATGAGAGCGTCCAGAGGTCCATAAGTCTAAAAACTCAGTGGGACCCAAGGGCAGGATACTTTAGTGGTTAGGTTACCTCCTGGGACTATTGTTGTTGATGTGGGCGGTTTGGTTGATGTGTTTCAGTTGATTCCATTTCCTTAAGGTCATCAAGGAGGTTGAATCCTATCATAGTAGCCTCTCATCACATGTTTACTCCGATTGGTTGGTTATTTGGGTAGATGTGAGAGCAGAGTGGTTAAACCAACAAACCAAAAACAAACAAGGCACAAAAACCTCCCCTATATTGTTGGAGCTTGTGGAGAACCCCACTATTATAAGAATTGCCCACATCGCGCCAAGTCAGAAGCAATCGCCAATATTCAAGAAGCTTCTACTGTCAGAGAGGTGGTGATAAACATAACAAAGATTAATGTTGCACTGGAGGATCATCAGGATAAGTATCAACCCACGATAATAGAGTTGGAAGGTAAAACATATAACTGTACTATTTCGATTTTAGTAGTTCTAGGGGCCATCTCGAGCTATGTTAGCTCGAAAATAGTAGAAATATGTCAATTACAATCCAGTAAATTTAAAACTCCTTGGTTGGTACAACTATCCACTAGAGCAAAAGGAAGGGTGACTACAAAGGTAGATAATTGTCCTATTGTTGTAGTTGGGTATCAAATTAGAGTAAATATGAATGTGCTTCCTCGAGGACCTTATGATGTATTAGTTGGTATGGATTGGCTAGAAAGTCATTGGTCCTTAGTAAACGGCAAGGATATGACCATAAGTTTCCTATCAGAGGGAGGTGTTAGACAATAACTTCATGGAATCAAAAGGCCTATTTAGTTGAGACCGATTACAACTACTCAGCTGGGGAAATGCCTTAGAAAGGGTTGCCAGATTTTTGTTGTGAAAGTGGGATACTCTAATAATAAAGATAAGACAACTTCTCTAGAAAATATATCAATCATTTAGGAATTTGTGGATATATTTATGGAGGAAATTCCTAGACTGTCCCCAAAAAGGAATATTGATTTTACCATGGAGTTGGTCCTGGGAGAAACCCCAGTGTCAAAGGCACACTATCAAATGAGAATTCCTGAACTAACTTAGTTGAAGATGCAATTGCAAAAGTTACTCGATAAAAGGTACTTTTGACCCAGTGTGTCACCCTGGGGAGCCCCTATGTTGTTTGTAAGGAAGAAAGATGGCGCCCTCGTGCATTGATTATAGGCAATTAAACAAACTAACAATAAAAAATAAGTACCCATTGCCAAGAATTGATGACTTCTTTGATCAAGTCAAAGGATCTACCATGTTCTCCAAAATTGATCTACGATATGGTTATCATCAAATCAGAATAAAGGAAGAAGACATTTACAAAACAACCTTCAGAACCCAATATGGACATTATGAATTCGTGGTGTTGCCATTTGGAGTAACTAACACCTACAACATTTATGAGCCTAATGAAGGGTATTTTCCATCCTTATCTGGATTAATTTGTCCTAATTTTCATCAACGATATTCTAATTTATTCGAAAAATTTAAAAGAACATAAGAAGCACTTGCAAATAATGTTACAAACTCTATGGGAGCATCAGTGGTACACTAAGTATAAAAAATGTGACTTTTACAAAAACCAAATCCAGTATTTAGGATATAATAATTTCATGTGAGGGAATAACTATAGACCTTGAAAAAATCAAGACCACCATGGAATGGATCATTCCTAAAATTGTGGCAGATATTTGGTCCTTTATGGGTTTGGTGGGATACTATTGTTAGTTCATCGAAGGTTTCTAGAGAATAACCTATCCTATGACCTCCTTGCAGAAGAATGGATTTCTTTTAAAATGGAGAGCAAATTGTTAGTGCAACTTTGATCAATTAAAGCATTTGTTGACCTTAACCCCTGTGCTAAAAATTGTAGACCCTACAAAAGAATTTGTAGTGTGTACCGATGTTTTCCAGGAAGAAGTAGGTGGAGTTTTAATGCAGGAGGGCAGGGCGATAACATATGAGTCACAAAAATTAAAAGATCATGAACATTGGTATTCTGCTTATGATCTAGAATTGACAACTGTAGTACATGCCTTAAAGATGTGGCGAAACTATTTTCTAGGCAAGAAGTTTATTCTGATGACCGACCACAACAACCTAACTAGTTTTTTAAGTAGCCCAACTTCAACACACGTCAAGCTAAATGGATCGCTTTCTTGTGTGAATTCGATTTTGAAATAAAACACCTAAAAGGGAAAGAAAATTGAGTAGCTAACACCTTAAGTAGGAAAGTATGTTGTGTGTATGAAATTTCCTATAGTCAATCTGAATTTAGTTTTTCTAAACAAATTAAAGAGGCTACCTTGAAAGATCCCGAGTACGAATTATTTTGGCAACAAGAAAAGCTGGCAATCAGATCTAAGAATCAGTTTGAATATGGAATAAATGAAGATAATACTAGAGGAAGGGTGGACATTCCTAATTAGCTGATTGTTAAACAATTAATTTTGGTTGAATTTCATAGAAGTGCATATGCGTCTCACCCTGGGTATAAAAAACTATTTACTGCAATAAAGAAAAATTACTTTTGGCCTGGGATGAGAAGAGATATTGCAGATTACCTGGCGAAGTGTTTTGAATGTTAGCAAGTTAAAGCTGAGCACTAACAACCAGCGGGACTATTACATCCTTCACCAATTCTGGGATGGAAGTGGGAGGTTGTTACATTGGATTTCATAATCGGATTACTCAGATCTAAAGGTCATAATCACTCCATCATTGTGGTGGTAGACAAATTGAGTAAAATCGACCATTTTATTCCAATACAATCCACATATAAGACTACACAAATTGCTGATATTTTTATGAGAGATATTTTAATTGCATGGTATACCTAGGGTGGTAATCTTGAACATATATGTAAATTTCACCTCAACATTCTAGAAGGCTCTTTTTATGGGATTGGGTACCCAAGTGCAGTTTAGTACTGCCTATCATTCTCAGACGGATGGGAAAACTACGAAACTAAACTAGGTATTGGAAGATATGTTAAGAATGTATGTCATGAAACAACCAACCAAATGGGAACAATACCTTCACCTAGTTAAATTTTCATACAACAACAGTTATCACGAGTCATTGAAAATGATTCCCTTCTAAGTATTATATGGGAGGAAATGTAGAACCCCTATCAATTGGAGCAAATCTAAAGATAAACTAATTTTAGGACCTGACATGCTAGCAGAAATGGATCAGACAGTAAAGAAAGTACGTAAGAATCTGAAAGCTTCTCAAGATAGACATAAATCTTATGCTGATAAAAAAGGGACCTATCAAGAGTTTAGAATTGTGGATCATGTGTATGTGTGAGTTAAGCCTCAAAAAAGCACTTTAAGATGGGGTTTTTGTACGAAATTGGCACCTCGGTATTGTGGTCCTTTCTAAATATTGGAAAGGATTGGCCTTGTAGCGTATCAACTTGCTCTACCTAGTCACATTCGAGTTCATAATGTCTTTCATGTTTCGTTATTAAAGAAGTATGTGTATGATCTCAGGCATGTTATTAACTGGGAGGAGGTGCAGGTAAAGTTACAAATGAACTCTTTATTGGGTTGGTTACTAGTTATATAATTACATGTATACATACTCATAGATATACATTTATATACATCTGTCATACAATGTATAATTCAATAACTGAATGTCAATTTTGATACAGGTCGAACCGGACAGGGATTTCTGGTAGAGCCTCTGTGTATTCTCAAGCAGAGAGAAACAATGTTACGGAGGTGGGTTATCACCCAAGTTAAGGTGCAATGGAGGCATTTCGGTCTGGAAGAGGCCACTTGGGAAGATGCTACTCTAATGAGAGAAGCATATCCATATTTATTCTAAGAAAAGAATGAACACCGAGGATCGTGTTTAGCTCTAGGGGGGAAGATGTAACACCCCCAAGGTACTATAAATATTTGAATTACTTTTACTATGCAGACTTAATAGTTAATGGTTTAGTTAAAACTTGGTGAAAGTAAGAAGTTGTTTCAGCATAAGACTTTTATTTTATTTTTATTTCTTTAAAAAAAATTGAAATTTACAAGTCTTGGAAATTCCTGTCAAGAGACCCAGAAAAGAGATTGTTAGATACTAGACAATTAGAGACAGTTAGTCACTCTCTCTCTCCCTAGAGATAAAATCTCTCAGAGGAAACAAAGGGGGAGGAGGAGGGAACTAAAATATCAGGAAGGATGTTGTTGTAGGTACTCTTGAGCTAGGTTGTGAACTAGTGGAGACCTCAACTGATTGAATAGTTATGGCTGGACAGGAGGTCCCGATGCCAAAGAACTAAACCTGAGGAAGGTTATTGTTTATCTATTCATCTTGATACTGAAGCTTGGGGGAGAAGCAGATGTAATTGTCGTTCTCACGGTTTGGTCGAGTGGTCTCTCAGTGAAATTCGTTGATAGTTTAAGCGAACAAATAATTTTAAAATCTATGTGTTCTGAATTATTATTCAAAAGTAATTGTAGAATTAAATGAGTAACTAAATGTATAAATAGTTGTATCCTAGGAAATTTAGACAACATTATGAATTATCTAGATTATGGGATGCTAAGAAACTCTATGATTTTTATACAACGAGAGTGATTGTCTAAGTATGTTGTAAAGAACCCAGTCCTGGGAGTTTTGCAAAATAACGGTTATGCTGAAACCCAAACAAAAATTACAGTTTGAATGACTGTATATTAGACCCTGCAAGTACATCTTAACCAAAAGATCACCATCAGCTCAGATGTAGAACTCTAAGGGTAGACTAATCAATCCAGAACTTGTACAAAAGTTGGAAGATAAAAATAATATTTCTCTTGGCTTGGGGTTTCTCAATCATCTCTGATTTGTAGAGAATCATACAAATATGAAAGAGGCTTTGTATTCCAATAATGTTTCTCTTTGTAATCCTATGTTGAGTGGTCTGTGTGATAGCAATACGAAGGCATCTTCCCGGGTTGAGGTTGTGACAGCTTCACTTGGTTTTCTGTCCAATTTTGAATATGTGTACAAGTTATGGGCATTTGTGGCAAAGTTTCTAAATGTTGATTTTTCTAAAGGCAGAGAGTTTTAGTCAGCTTGTCAACCAGGACAAAGTCAATAACAAGAAACCAGATTTGGATAATGTGAACTGAACCATCTTTCATAGAAATCGTCATTGTGGTGTCTCAAAGTCATGTACTAGGGCTGTTGCTAATGGCTACAGACATGCTCATTCTGAGTGCATTAATAGGTACTTCTAGTTGGACTAACTAGAACCTGCAGTCCTTCCTTTGGCATGTGACGTTATATTGAGGACAAGCTATGATCTTTAAAAGGTAAAGTATATGAGAGAGTAATGCTTGTTTCAACAAGAACTATCTCTTTTCATCCTTTGTTGTCATGTTCCTTTGCTTCACATTCATGAGTCCACCTTGGAATCAGTTGCTAGGAACAGAGTTTCCTGCACGTAATATGCATTATTGAATGTATCTAACTCCCAGACTTGGAGGCAACAGAAAACACAGGCAAGTGCTAGTGTCTCAGTTTTCATTGCATCTACCTTATTGGATGCCATTTGAGGGAAGGTTAAGTAGTGTTTCCTTGTTGTGATTGACGAATTCTTGAAGTTTGCCACAATATTTTTGCTCCATCCCAAGCTATATTTTGTCCATTTGGAATCTTTCCATCCTGCAATGTCAAGTTCCAAATGTAAAAAACTTTATTTGTTTAGGAGGCCATTGCTAAAGCCTTGGTATGACGAAATGTTGGGGTTTGTGTGACATAATACTTTGTTTCGTATGAAACCCAACACATGGCCAATGACAGGAATGACTCAAATTGTTTTGAATTATGAAAATTGATGTCTATAATTCAATAAGCCTCTCTCTGTTCTGAATCCCCTCTCAAGTCTCCATTATCTTTTGAAAATTGAGGAAGCTTATCTATCATTACTTTTGGCTTCTACCCTAAGAAGAAACACATGGTTTGCCACAATTGAGTAAAAATGACAAGTTGAAGGCTATTTATATCATTTGTTTAGCTAATGTAAGGGAATCCAAATACATCAAGCATGGAAGAGGATATATACAAATTGTTCATAGAGGGGGAATACTATCGAAAGAAAGCCTACAAGAAAAATTGTAAGCAGGCCATTTTTATAAGCTTCCTCAACTCGCAATAAGGTATTCTTGTAAAGCACATTTAGAGTCAGAGAAATTATATAGCAGCTATTTAACTGAAGTCTTTGGTTTCCCTATTTTTGCATGGCTTATAAGCATTATTTTGATGACACATTGTTCTCTCAACATGGTATTCTGAAGTTAAAAATCTCCACTTATTGATCATTAGATGATATTTTCTATTTTTTAATCAGAATTTCCTTTTTATTTAATCATGTTGACATGTCTAGAGTGCACGTTGAAGTGGGACAAGGTAGCAAGAGAGAATTGTCAGGGTGTTGGTTTGCCTTTACACTTGATATGGTCATCCTTACATTTTGAGGACAACTTTTGTCTTCATTTCATGTTATATATGGCCTTGATCAAAAGGAATTTTTCACCTTGTAATTCCTCTTGCCATGAATTTTCACACACATATTTGTTTTTTTATATGCTCAACATAAGTATACAACAAGAAAAGTTCAGTGGGATTTGGTATGTTTCCATCATTGAGTTATATAGGATGTGAGACCACAACATTTGCATGTCTGTTATGCAAATGGGTTTATCCTTTGTTTAGAGATGTAGTAATAAAAGCTTACCTGGTTTTGATATGGATCCATTTTCGGTTTATACAGAATTTGAGGTCACTGTGTTTTGCATATTGGTTATCAAAGGAGTTCAATAATTATGGAAGGATATAATATGAGAAATTTCATGACACAAAAATCAATGTAAAGTCTTGTTTTTAGTTTTAGTAAAGTGATGTAATTTTAAATTGGCAATCCATTTGTTTCCAACAACCAATGCATATTGGCTAGAGGGTTATTTTAGCAAGAAATATCAATGTATCCACTTCAAAGATGTCAAAGTTGGTATTTACCTACTTAGAATATTTGTTTGTGAAATGATGAGGTCAAATGTCCAAATCTTTCAGTATTCTCTAGAAGATTATGCCCTTGTAGAACAGAATTGGCGTCATTATTATATTAAATTTTACTTAAATTAGACTGAGTAGGAGGTTCTTGTTAGTCTTTATAAATTACAATATGGTTTTAGCTAATCTGCATCATATATTTTTCAAAAATAGATGGTTCTTTAAACAGTTAAAGCACTGAATCAAGTAATATAGTTGAAAAATTAATGATACTGGGCACTTTGCTAAATATCTTTGTTTGATCTTTTGGTTAAGAATTAATATCCATGTGTATTGAGTTTTACTTCATTGTGTGTTTAATGTAAGGTGTGGAAAATGTAGGATATTAATGTGCTTTCCTCATGGAAGGAATTATCTACCTATATAAATGGCTTCAACTCCTGTTGTTTTTTTTATGACTAGAATATCTCCATGGTACAAAGACTGCATTGTTGTGCACCTTAGCTTCCCTCCAAACATAAGGAAATATCAATGAATAACTCACAATATTTAGTTATGCATGAAGCTTTTGTTCCATTGCACATCATAGGAAATGGTTTTGTTAAGTAATCCACTCATAATTCATTATATAACATAGGCATGCTCACAGTTTTTCCACAATCTTTGACTGGTTTTCCATTTCAGATATGATGGTGGAATCTATTCTCTTATGTATGTCCACATAGGTGACTATTAATGTGTGTAAATTATATTACGAAATTAAGAAGCAAGCAATGTGGGAGTAATGAATAGGTAAGGGTCAATCTAATAATAGGTGGAGTCGAAAGAGAAACCATAGATTTTTCGGCAGTGCAATTTATGTGTTCTCAATGCTTTGGTATAGAGCTACACCGTTTAGAGGAATTTGGGGGCATATGTATAGATATAAGCCGTTTAGAGGAACTTGGGGGCATATAAGTTCCAGGGATTCAAAGCCCATTCAAACCATGGGTTATGGTTCCAAGGAGGGAACAACATAATCCTTGATGTGATGTAGCAGCATTGACGGTCCTCTTACCTTGGCAACAAAAGTGAACCTTAGAGTTATCAGTGACAATATTAGAGGTAAAGTGAGCTCTAGCCCTTCTATGAATGTGTCAAGTAAGTGTGATAAACCTATATACGGAGGGGGAAGGGGGGAGATCAGAGGGGGTATTGGTCACTCGGGAGAGGCAACTGCTTTGTGGGTAGAAGCTTGGATTTAGCAGAGTCGATAGGGTTTGACTAGACAGGAGAAAGAGATCTGGGAACCATGAAGGTGAAGTCAAGGAAGAAAGGATGGAAATGTGTTATGCTGAGAAGCAATAGGGTAGAGTTGGTGATGGGGAAATACATTCTTATTTATAAAGTGCTTGAAATGGAGAGAGTAAAGCCCTAACTAAGATAGTTATATGAGAGGTGAATTGTAGATAAGAAATTAGAGCAATGGATAGCTATTGTTTCAAGAGAGAAAGACATGTTCGCCAATTCGACAGTTGCTACCAAATCTCTCTCAGTGCTAGAGTTATTTTCTCAATAGCCTTCTTTTTACTGCTCTTGAAGTGATGAAAGCCATCATTCGATATATTTTTACTATTTACACAAAGAACACAAGCGACCAACTTCATATCAGCTACTAAAATATAAATCCCTCATCAATGTGAAAGTAGGATTTGTACAAAATCTAGGTTCATTATAGTACAATCTTAAGATTCTTCAGGTTGGAAATAAGAGTACCTAAAGAAAAGATAACATAGAACAACATTTTCTCAAGAGAAAAAACCTTCATGCATCTTTAACTTCAACATAGGCCTCATGATTCTTTTAATAGTTGTTAAAGAATCATTAATTAGTGCTATATGTTATTTCCTTATGGTGTTCCGTTTGCAACATCTGGTGCAATTGCTAGTTAATTTTCTCTTGGTAGTTTTTCTTTCATATGAGTAGGTGTTACATATACTTTATATTATTGTATGCTTTAATTTAGTAATTTTTTCAAATTTTTACCTTGAATTGTTTGGTGTTTTACATTAAAATGTATATGGCATAATTTAATTAATAGATGATTTTTTTTTCAATGGAAATTTAGCAATACAATTTCTATTGATATTGTAATTTGTTATTATTTAAAATACACTTTTGAATTCATAAATAGATTCTTTTTTCCTGGGAAAAAATTGAATACTTATTATTTCATTGAAACCAAAGTATATATATTTCTGTTCAAATACATCCTCTCGAGCATGTCCTCCAAATTAGAACAAAAACAGTCAAAACATAAAAATTTTGTTGATATTTATCATGAGAACATCAATGGCTTTTTCTGTTATCACTAAAAGGCCAATAGACTGGAGTAATGCTTCCTTTGATATTCTATCTGCATCAACCTTGTGTTTCTTATGGATATGTGATACTTCTAGCTCCTCAAAAAATTCCTAAAGTCAGTGAATTCTTTGTTGCCAAATATTAAGGGTCAAACTATGTAATATGTTGATTCCCAAAAACCAATCAATAAGCACACGAGAATAACCAAAGACAAAGGCACTTCACATTCCTAGATATTTCTATTGAGAAATTTCAACAAGAAATTCAAGTTTAATTTGTCCCTTGAATTAAAATGAGAATTAAAATTGAATTATATTCTCATAGCAACTTGTAAATAGTTAATTAATTTTAATTTCGAGTTGGAAGTCTTTTTGAATTTATGTATATGTTCTCCCTAAATTTTAGGGGTCTAGTATGAGTTTAAATTGAGTTGTAAATTAGATAACTCAGTTTACTAAGTTATGTTCAGTTAAATTAGTTCCAAACTGTTTGCAGAACTAATAGAGAGTTAACAATCAGTTGGTGCACTAGTGTTTCCACAAGTGTCACTCTAGTTAACTAAAGATTCCCTCATCAGAAACTCATGCATGTTGATTATGAGAAAGACCCAGTTGAGACTAGAGTGCAAGGAAAATGTACTATCGGTTGTGTGATTTACTGAGTTGTATAGATCATGCATGCAATCAGATAAGGACCTATGTTTGGATTCCACAGTTTTGGAAGCATGGATTCCCTTTAAATACAAGCTATTCATCTTAGGAATTAACGCAAGAGATTAGGGGCTTGGAGAGTTGCAGAATTGGCTAAGTGTTGGGCAAGAGCTTGCTTGTGAGTTGAGCATACTTGTGCGGAATTGTTCTAATGAGAACAAGCTTTGTATCTTCACTCATATTTCTGATATTTGCAATACAGATAGCAGGGTCTTGAGTAGTGGCTTTCCCCGGATACATCTTGTGTTATGTGTCATTGATTTATCTTCTTCTTGTTCATATTGTTTTCATCGATGTATTGGCTTCCACTGGTTGAAAGTTGAATTATATTTTTGTCCTGTGCTTTAGTAAATTGCATGAGCTTGTGAATCTACAGGATTTTCTACAATTTCAAATTCTAGGATGAGACAAAGGTCGATTCAATTTTCTTTATTATTAGATTTGGGTCCTAACCCCAAGCTAAGAAGGAAAGAATGACAGTTATTTAGGTGAAATGCAACTCTTGATCCACAAAAATCCTTGACATGACTCTTCGTTCCACCAAAAAAAGCCTAAGCTTTTGAAGAACCAATCCTGGGCCAATCATAATTATATTCTTCTTCTTTACACCTTATGTGATGAGCTCGTTTAATTTTATTTTTTTTATTTTTGTAGATTTCAAATATTTGGGATCTAACTATCAAGGATGGTTCTATCTAACCATGAAATTTAACAATATTTTTCTAGAATTGTAATTTTGAGCTGTGTAATTTGTAAAATTTTAGTACCCCGATACTTTTTTTAAGCCATTTAAATCACCTAGCTTGAGCCACAAACCAGTGACCTTCATCAAAAAGTGCCTTAACAACACACCCATAACCATTTATTCTACACCCCATGAGTAACATTTAAATTATGATGTATTTACATAGTCTAAATAATATTAGTTATATTTATATAAAAATATATATATTATTAAACTTTTTTTAATATTATAAAATTTAATAAAAAGTTACCATTTTAATTATTTTTATAGGGTTAAATAGTTTACTTCCAATAAAGAAACCTGTAGTATGTAGATTTCGTGAGATTAGAGTTCACCTAAGTGACCTTGTCATAACCGCATACTTCCCATAAACTTTTAACGGAGTTTCATTAAAATTGTTAATTAACCAATGAATTGGGCTCTACTAAATTGAACAATAATGAATTCCGCGTATATTCATTGTTAGAGAGCAGAGTGATTCAAGTTCCGTGAGCATCCGCGAACAATGCAATGAATGTTCATGAAAAATGGGTGGTCATATCACATGACTTATAACAAACTCATATCCCCTCAAATGATCGAGAATCATTACCCCTCCTCCTCGCTGACATCATAAGGGAGGGGTGTCAGAAGTCACCCCCACTATAGATCTCGGTGAATCCTTGCCCCTCCTCCTCGTTGATGTCATAGGGGAGGGGTGTTAGAAGTCACCCCCGCCATAGATCTTGGCGAATCCCCACCATTCAATCTCAGAGTGGTGTTCCCCGTGCACTATCAAGATCTTGCCACATCATCCTGCTACACCTTATCCTTATGCATCCCTTTTTCTGATCCTCTTACACCTCAGGGGTGGGGACCACAGGGACACATCATCCTTGTCCTGTCACCATGACACTATTTTAATCAGCACCAAGCTTATACTGCTAGGATAGAGCCTTCGTGGGCGAGCCTCTAGAACACGTGGCACGGTGGGTCATCTCTCTGAACTCCCTTGCCTATGATTGGTCAATAAGGTAGCGATGCGACGTCACCCCACACCTAACCATCCCGACGCTCTCTGACTGATCTTCATTTTGCACCTCCAAGGTGGGGACCACCAAGACACATCATCCTTTTCCCTTCACCCTGGCGACCCTCCATGCAACTACACCTTTTTGTGTCGGGAGGGGACAACCAGGACACATCATCCCATCCTCATTATCCTGGTGTTCCTCTGTTGTGCACCTTTTTGGCTTTAGATTGAAACTCTCTGGGACACGTCATACGCCACTGTAGATATATATGTATATATTTATTAATTTATGTATGCTACGAAACAACGCCGAGTTACAGCAGGACTAGTTTTGCATGTTTAATTCAGCTTTTCCTCCATCGACCTACCATGCTCAGTGCATCCACTTTATCAACAGGATGATGGATTTAGATGCTTTAGCCCAACCACGAAGGTTTTTGGTGCCTTTACCAATGCTTACCCACACCAACTGCATATTTTCATATTCTCATTGCCTACGACACTAAAATAAAGGTATTTCTTTCTACATATGAGCTTTAGGGAAAATCCCAATCTCAGGACCCACTAACAAAAGCTCACCCCTTTTCCATTTTAACATTGTAAGCCCTGAATTGTGTTTACACATTTAGTGCCTATAGCACTGGTACCGATGCATATATGTATATCCTATATAGATATTTCTTCCTGTATTCAAGGAATTTAGAGGAAAATCACAATCTTTAGAATTATTTAACAGAGTCTCTTTCTTTAAAAATTAACCCTATACTCTAGACATAGTTCAAGAAATTCGGTGCAATAAATCAATTTCAACATCCAACATATACCAATGTATTTAACCAAGGTTCTTTGTTCAATCAATATTACATTGAAATGTAAATAGAATAACACATGCATTCATCAACTATTGATGCCATCATTCAACTAGAAAAGAGACATTTGTTCATTGAAAAGGGCAACCATAGACAGTTGTAGCCACTTAGTGACCATATACACACATACCTATGCATAATGTTCCCTTACATCATGAGCAGAAACACAACAACAGATATGGATCTCATCCCTGTGAGGTTAATAGCAAGTAATGTATAGCAGAGGTGAAATCTTGTGTGAAGGGTAGGAATATAAATTTGGTTAGCTACAGTTAGTGAGGCCATGCCTTACATGACAGAGAATATAGATTTATGGGTCTGATATTTGAATAAAATGAATATGTTGACCCCACACCAGAGTCTACACTACTAAGACTTCGAGAATACCCACACATAAGTCAATAAGAGTAGAAGAGGAAATCCTCCATATTACTCCATTATAACACAACAATGAAATACAAACATGTAACCCACATAGCCAACATTCTTCAATAAGAAGGATAAACTCATGCTAATAGATCGGTGTCTAATGATTATTCTCATGCACTACCTCAACTCCTTCAAGCATTAACACAACACATTAATCACTCTTGTATATAATAATAATGCAGACATGCCTCCTGCGACAATAGCATCATTTAAACTAGAAATGCAAACATATTTTATTACGAATAAGAAACATAAGACCACTTATCTTAAATAATGCATCAATGTTCCAACTGAGAGTGGGACTCTAACTCTTTGCCCAACCAGAGACAAGATACATCCACTATTACTTGTAGTTGTTACACCTGAGTAAAATTCCAAAGCTTGAGGTGGAGTGCCTTCCAAGGGAAACCTTCAACAAATACACAGTTGAACCATAGCATCACCAGGGCACCCTACCTTCGTCCTCAAGACAAGCCACTGCTCTTTGTAATGTTTATGCCTATCAAGTTTCAATAGGGCCTTTAGCTGGTTTATTACTCCCCTCAGAACTGAACAACGTAGCCCCAAGTCCTACTTTCTCTCCCTCCACTCTCCTGCTATTTGTTGAATTTTGATTGAGTGTGTGAATTCCTAAGTTGGTGAATGAGGTTGAACTCCCTTATCTTTTCTTTTGTTATGCTCCCTTGCTCCATGAGAGTCAAACAAGAGAATCTGTTGGGAAAAATACTGAGAGGCGGGGGGGTGAATCAATATTTTAAAAACTCACAAGAATAATTTTCTTTTCTGAAATGTATACGTGACTTGACTAAACCCAAATAGTGTATATAAGCGATTGTTATAAAAGAAACTAGCATATGCTCGGTAAACTTGTAAAACAAATCAATCTTTATCTGTTAAACTTAAACCAGAATGTAAGAGATTTATCAGGCATTTTATAAGCAATAAACAGGTGCAGTAAGAACATAATAAAGTATCACACATAAGTAACACACACGAACACTAGGATTTAAGATGGAAACCCAATGTGGGAGAAAACCACCATTGTTGTCGTCTCAGTCTTCAAAACTTATTAATATCAAAAAATTATTACATTCTTGTACTGGTGTAGACTCATAACATTACACAGGCACCCACCTACTAAAGGCTACAACCTTCACTCGTTCTCCAACTCCTACTGGAAGGGAGCTCCAACCCCCTGATCTGATCACCAGCTACTACTAGCAGGAAGTTTCAATTTCCTCACTGAAGGCTCCAAACCTCAGCAACATCCATGGACCACGTTTCATTAATTTTCACACTGGATCCAATATCATCACTTATGCTAAATCATCACTGTAATACAATCGTTAATCTCTAACGCACAGAATCAACCAATCACTAGAACCCAATCAACTGACACTTAATCAAAACTCAACCAATCAACTGGAACAATCAGATCACTGTAACCAGTACACAAAACTGAACTTAGAATATTGTATCAATACACAAAATCAATTGCAACCCTGATCATGCAAATGCCAAAATGTATACACTACTTCACTTAAGGCAACCCGCGTGCATACACGCTTTTCTATAGAGAAACCCGCGTGTAGATATTAATATATTGAAAACCGAAAACTTGTAATTCTCAATCAGACACAGAGTTTACCATAGATATTGTGAAATATTATGTTAGTTTAAAGAACCCTTATATAGTCAACAACATCAATAATTTCTTCAACCAATCAACATGTAGACAAATTTAACTTCATCATTCAATCAATTCTACTTCAGACATTATCACTCAACCCAAATCAACATGAGGACATCATTGACAAACAATAGAGAAACAACAACACTGATCAGGTTGATCAGCCATTTGTGAGCATAAACCCTTACTTTACATATGTGATTTTGAGGAAGCGAACCCACATGTATACGTGCGTTTCCTAAGACCAACCAACATATAGATCTGCAAATTTTGACCTAAACTTATGCATCTCTTCAGAACTTCAGAAAGAACCATATCATAATATTCAGAGATAAAAACATACGTCGATACTGAGATCTATTCAATCCATGAGCAGATCATATAATGAAAAGTCATTTCAATTCTCATGATCCTGATCCATCATTATATTCATTGGTGCATAATAATTTCAGATCTATGTGACAATTATGGCCCTTACAATGCAAATATACTTTGGATTGAAGAATTCATAAAAAATCCTTTCACTTTCACACATAGCACTTTGATCTTCACCTCTTTATATAGTTTAGCCCTTATCCAATACCACAGGTCAAAACTACACTAGTGCCAGTGGTAATCTTTGATGGGATCAATATCCATTGTCACGCTCATTACTATGGGCCAATACCATGGTAAGGACCCCTAGTATTTAGAATACCATGGTGCAAAAACCATATGGTACTTTTCTTCACTAAACTTGCGTGTATGCACGACTTGGCCTTGACAACACGCGTATAGATTTTCAAATATTCACATGTATCAAACTTCTGATTATGATTTGTAAACCTTTGACACTCATTCTGGTATTATGTTCCATCATTCTGTCACCTCTGAACTGACCAGTGGATTCATCTAGTTACCATATACTTTTTTTGTTACATGTGAGTTGCCATCAAGGACAACACATGCATCATAATGCCAACAATACCCCCTTTTGGACTTGATGGAAACCATGTTGGTGTTGATCGCCTTAACCTGTAGAAACCTATTATATACATCAAATAACCATTATTCAAACACCAAGTTATTCTCCCCCTTTGACATCAAAGGCAAAGGGCAGAATAAAGCTCCCCCTTTTGGATCTGACTAGCACTATATTGTCCATGCTCCCCCTAAGCACATGTTAAGTCTTCAGAAAGATTTTCAAATGAAGAACATGAATCTATAACTCAACTGAGTATGACCTTTCTATCACCAAGGACTCATACTTACATCAATCATACAACCAAATGGGATACACATTTGACTCTACCACCCAACCAAGTGGGATTACATATTTGACATGACCTCAAAAGTCCATACATGACTAAATATGACAATTATTACATCATAGGTCTCCACATGACCTTTACATTAAATGACATATATGACATTAATAACTGAGACCAAAAGATCTTAGAAGTAGCATAATTCAGCAACCAGAATTCCAGGAATTCATTATATTATGCAAGGCTAATGCTCCCCCTGAACCTGTGCTACCTGTTCATTTTCAACAACTCATTCATCAAAGCATCTTTGTCAATCTGATAAATATCAATGAGAAAAACATAACTCAATATCATATCAGCAGACTATACCCATCAACACTAGAACCAGAAAAATCAAATCATAGTTGTCAGAAGCATGTTAGAGGCTGATCTTGAGTCTGTCCCATTGTTTTTATATCAGAGAAAAACATACGCGATTGCTTGCAAAGAAAGTCATGTATATATGAGACTATACCTCATGAAACCCATGTATAGCCAACAACCTTCTAAATTTTCACCTGTAGACTAAGTAGACTTGTTACACAAAAATATCGTCACCATGATTATTTGCAGTCAGTATGAGTCTATCATCACTTGTACTGTCCTCCTAAGCAAGTCTCAGACCTCAGCTCTTCAAGTCAAGCTTTGAAAATGAGAGAAAGACATTGAAAATCAACAAAGCTCTGGTTCCGCACTTTCTCTCACTGTTGCCTGCGGTCCCGCACCTTCTGTTTACAAAAATTACGGACCTGCCCGCTCTGTCCCTAAAGGTGTGGGTGTGGACCCCTGTGAAAGTAAAAAAGGCGCAAGTTTATTCTAAAAAACTCACTTTGGGTTAATTATAGATGATTCTAGAAGGAATTTTGATGTGGATTGGCCGCTCTTAGGTGGTTCATGCATCCCAAAAGAGAAGGAGCTAATCCCTTGATGAGAGGAGCTATCCCTTTGAAGGAGGACTTTATCCCTTTGAAGGAGGACCTAGTAACTTCCCTCCATTGCATTATAAATTCAGACATTGGGTTGGTTGCTAAGGAGGTTAGAAGCTGAATATTTTTTAGGGTAAATGCTAGTGAAATTAAGACTTCCTAGTTGAGCTTAAGAAGAGAGATCACATACCTTTTTGGCTTCATTGGGAAGAGAGTGAAACTTGTCAAAGTAGAGGAGACTTCTTGCTAGACCCTGGGAGGAGCTTGTACAACGTCAAGGCACAGGTTGTAAAGTTCTTCTTCGATTTGAATTAATACGATCAGACTCATTTTTCTCAACAAATTGTCTCATGTCATTTGTTTCATGAATTCCTTGACTTTCATGTTAAATATGTTTTATGATATTGGCTTTTCAGGTGCTATTTAATTTGTTTGCTCGTTTGTGTTTGCAGATTCATGACAAGGGAGCTCATTTGGACTGAAGGAGCGAAGGCTTCCACAAACTTGTGTTGGACCTAAGGTAGGCCTAAAACACTTGTTTGCCTTTGTTTATAAAAGCATATTTAGAGAAAAATAGTGTGTGATTGGTTTGCTTGTCATTAGGTCTTCTTTAGATTCTAGGAAGGTCTATCTTGTCCGCAAGATCGACTCATTCCGTGTGACAAAATGGCGACCATACTAGGGAGCTTGATTTTTTCCTTGTTTTTACTTTGACCTGAGAAACTGTGTTTTTGTTTCTGTTTTTGGCTTGTTGTGTGTGGAATTGGGTGGAAATTGTAGATCCAAGGTTATTTTTCGTTTTTCATAACTTTGGGAGAGGACTGCACCCTAGCCTTTTGACATAGTGCATACTTATCCGCACTTTTTCTTTTAGCACAGAGCGGTACCACACCTGTGTTAACTGTGGGCTTGCAGACCCTGTCAAAATCTTGAAAAACCTAAGGTTTCATCTGTTAGTCAGCTTAGTTTTTGTTTAGAAGTTATTATCCACTGCCCAGACCTGCATATAACCTGTCAGAAGCTTTCTTTAGGTTGATTTCATTGGTGTTAGGGTTTTAGGTGAAATTCCTAGGAGTTTTGCTTGTTGGGCTTGTTTTTCATTTTGGTCTTGTAGTAGCTTTGAGCTTAGAAGCTGTAGGGACCTCAGATCACCCTGGTTTCTACCAGCCTTCTTATGAGTCTGACCGTATATGAAATCTACCCTTGTTGAGGAATCCGCTTTGTGTTTTCTCTTTACAAAACTTCGAAAAGCTTGTGTTTAAAATTTTGGATTTTCATTTTTTAAAAAGAAAACAAAATTGGTTTTTTTTTACTAATTTGTGATTCTGTATAAATTGGTCCTTAGCTTACATCTAGCTAAGTAAAACATCCTTAAAGAAGACATCTTGTAGGCTTTGACTTCAAATAGGTTTTTATAATTTATAGATCTCAAAGTTAGTCGTTTGCATAGTTTTGAGTGTTTTATAAAATAAAATAAAAAATCTCTTTTGGAAAAAGTTTGTTTTTTGTAGTGGTTGAGTGCTTTGAAAAGAAAAGGGAAATTTTTTGTGAAAATAACTAGTTGTCTCGTTTTGAGTGCATTGGAAAGGACAAAAGCTCTTCTTTTAATTTGTTTGTTAAGAAAGATTTGTGTTTACAAAGTATTTGCATCCCAAACTCTTTCCTAGCTAGAAATTCATCGAAGGGAAAAGATTGTTTAAATCATCTTAGGTGCATTTTTAGTGATTTTGAGTCGAGTCTTCATACCACGAGTTTCATCTCTGCACCTTTTGACTTAAACAAAAACCAATAAAAATAACGCTTAAAGTAAAAATCATCTAGTAACATTTTTATTTCTAGGGCTCTGATACACCAACATAGCTTAGGCTAGTGTCTTGGAGTAGGAGAGTAATTAACTCTCCAAGACAGTAAAAACAAACAAGTAGCTGTATCTTGTGGTAGGGAAGAAATCCAATTGTTGCATTTATGCTCTGGGAAAGCTCCTCCTAAAGGAGAAGCATGAGATCGTGTCCGAACCAGTGTGGGAATCAATCCTTCCTCATTGGGAACGATGCCAGATATTCACGTATTAAAAACGGTAAACCTCGGATAAACCATTGTCGAGGAGCTGGGGTCACTTGTTGGTAAACCTTGGATTATGTCAAGGAGCCTTCAAGGGGATTGAGCTTGCTACTCTGCCCTTGCGTGCGTATCGGATCGTAGACTGTTCCCCCAGGTATATTTGTTTCAGTTGGTAGCCTTAGTGACCATATTCTTTAGGATTCTTCCTAAGGTGACAGTGGTGGGAAGATCCCACTGTACCTGGAGCAGACGTCGGCTAGACTCACTTGGATTTTCTGGGGGGTTCTCTTCACTCGAGATGGTTAAGTGGAGGAACTTGTGCCAATATATTCATTAAGCAGGTTGCCGGGGTAACTGTTCCAACCGCCATTTCTGTATTGAACTCTGCGACGTTGGATTTCATCACCAACTAGTGTTCTCAGTACAGAAAGTTACTATTTGTGTGTGTTTGATCTCCTATATTCTTTAGGCGTGTGATTCAAATTTGTTTGGTTCTTTAGAGGCTTTAGGTGGTTTTCATTGAGATCTTACTTTGTTTGCATGTGAAGTAGTTAAAAGTTTTTAACCGTGGCTGAATTACCGAGGAAGTCCCGTAGACTTCGGGGCCAACCTCCTGAGTTTTCACCGAGCCAGCTTGAAGGTTTGAAAGTCCTCGTAACTCCTAGAGACAGTAGAGTTTGGTCACCTGAAGAAGGAGAGTCTTCTTTGGTGGTACATCTTGATTTTCAAGCTTTAGTAGCAGATTACAATCCACAATCAGTGTCTGTTTCTGAAGTTACTGGTAGCTTTTCATCTACTAGTGATATAGGTGAGGAACCTGAAATTTCTGAACCTGAAAGTGAATTTGCTGCTACTCCGACATCGGGGTTTGCTTCTCCAGCTTCTAGTGGTCCTGGTTCACCTAGGGTAGAAAGAGTAATTACCCAAAATCTTCCTTCTGGACTTATAGCTATCGAATAACTTGCTACTCCGGAAGAAGAAGTACGCATCCCTATCCCTGAAAATCAACCTATTATTGAGCTAAGGGAGTGTGAATCAATTTTTTACAGTCCACCTAGGAGCAGTGCTTGGTATCTTTCTTTGACTAATTTCTTAGAAAACCTAGGGTTAAGTTTTTCACCACCTCCTGTTCCTTATCACCCAACACCTAGAGGTTACTATCCTCCGTTAAATATGTCAAGACAGTCGTCCATGTTTACTCAATCGCTCGAATCCTTTTTGTACGGCGGTCCTTCTGTTCCCTTTGGGTATCAGTCACTTTCTGGTACTTTTTCGGGAGCATCTCCTCAACCCATTGAACAAGGGTTATTAACTAGAAGCAATGGTACTAAGCTGTTGAGCGTAGAAGATATTCTCATGATGTCAGGTTCTATTCCCAATCCTCAACCTCAAGGTGGCCAGTTACCACCTGGGGGGCAGCCTCAATTATCGCCTGGGGGGAAACCTCAAGGTACCCAATTTGCGCCTGGGGGGCAACCTCAAGGACAGTACATACCTACGGGACAGTACGTTCCTCAAGGTCAACCCCAGACTCAATATGTACCCCAAGGTCAACCCCAGTATTAATTTATACCTCAAGGTCAACCCCAATATTAGTACGTGCCTCAAGGGTATCAACCCTAAGGTCAGTACACGAACCAAGGTTTCCAACCACCCTCTGGTCAATCATATGTTCAAGGAACGGGAAATGTACCTTTGAATTATCAATCCTACCCTCAACCCGGTTATGGTCCTCAATATTCTCAACCTGTTATGGGTCCGTACCCCGGAATGAATTTAGTGTGGGATCCATCGCAAACTCAACAGGTGTTGCAGCCAAATGTACAATTGTCATCTCAAACTGGACAACCCTTAGTTTCTGGTACACCCCAGCAACCTGTCCAGTCTAATATTCAAACTTCTATACCTTCGGTAGTTTCTCAGCCTGGGCCTAGTACGCCTCGTACTCCGCCTCAAACGACTGCTGCAACTGCCGCAACATCTGTTCAATCTACCCCACCTACTTCTGGAGTATCGACAGCTCCGGTTTCTACTGTTCCTGTATCGACTCCTCAGACATCTTTACCTCCGTCTGGATCCACGATTCAAACTTCGGTTCAGATGCCTGTAGGACAACTTGGTTCAAGTACGGTTGTCACAAGTCAACCACAATTTACTTATCAACCGTACCAGGGACAGTACCAATTCGGTCCTGCTGTGCAACAGCCAGTCTATCAGTATCAACCGTACCGTGGGTACACATATCAACAACCTCAACAACCCTAGTACGGTCCGGTTAATCCTGGTTTTCCGGGAGGATACAATATCCCAAATGCAATTCCTATTCCTAGTTATCCTAGATATCCTCCTCCTGGGGCTGGTCTCATGACCCAAAGTTTTAGGGACCCTAATCATCAGTTACTGTTTATCGCAACTTTGGACTTGCCTGACTTGTCACGCCTAACAAACGATCCCATTAATTATCTTCCGTTTTGGCCGCCAATGCCGAATAAGTTGCCTAGTGATATTCCTAAGTTCGAAGGCAAATCAGGAGAGGACCCGTCGAACCATGTGATGACTTATCACCTCTGGTGTGCGTCTAACTCCATTTCAGATGATTCAATCCGTCTAAGGCTTTTCCAACGCACTCTAATTGGTCTTGCGGCCAAGTTGTACATTGAGTTACCGCGAGGCACTTTTTATAATTTTAGTCAGTTAGCTACCTTGTTTTTAACTCATTTTCAGTTGCCAGTCCGATATGACAATGGCACGGAATTTTTAACTTCGTTAAAGCAATCGACGTCCACTTACATTTCAGATCATATTCATGAATGGAGACGTCGACGACGTTTAGTGAAGGTTTTTATTCCGGATTAGATCTTGGCTGAGTGGTTTGTAAAATCTTTGTTGCCAAAGATCACTGAAGATGTAGCTAAAGTCGGAGTTGTTACTGAGGAGCAAGTAATTGCTCAAGCACAGTACCTTGACTTGGTCTATACTCAGTCAGGTACGTTACACGAGAAAATCCCTGATCTTCGCAAACAAAATCAAATCGATGCAGCTCCTTCGGGATCTCATGGCACCGATGGTATGATTGGTACGGTTAACACTAAAAGTAAGAAGAAGTATTCCAAGAATTCTTCTCCTATCATAACCTTTCCTGATTCCCCGACAGGAGATTCTTCCGCGGAGATTTCCGTTGATATTCACGTTGTAGAGTCATCTACAGCCAAATCAAAATCTGGAGGCAAGAAGAAAGGGAAGAAGAAGAATAAAACGGACAAAAATTCAAAGGAGAAACCTGAAAAATCAGAATCTAATGATGAAAAACGCAAGTCTCGTTATCCTTGTCTCATTTGTGACGATGAACATTTTACAAGAGACTGCCCTCATCGTGCAAAGGTTGCAAAGATTGTCAAAGGTTCCAAAATGTCTGCTGTTTTGAAGGATCCTTTTCCAAGTCAAGACAGTAAGATGATAGGTTCTTCCTCGAGTGCCAATGAAGAACCCATACTAATGATGTCCCATGTTAGGATTGCGACTCGATCGCAAGATTATGGTAGTAAAAGTCCTATTGATGGTAAAGAAGCAGAATCTTCTCATCCTAATCCATCAACCTCAGCTCTTGGTTCTGATCCACTACAGATCGAGAAACCTAATCCAGACTTGGTAATCAAACCGCCCGCCAAGGGTATACTTCGAAAGTCAGCTTTCAATCCACATGCGAGAGCGGGTCAGAACTATAACATTGTTGAGGATTTCGCTGTTTCACCCTCAGCAATGTCGGCTTTGGAAGTGCTGCAATCATGTCCAGCAAAACGTAAATTACTTTTGTCGGCTATAGGAGCTGTTGGCGTTTAGGACTCGAACCTAATAATTTTCGATCTAGAAAATAGTACACCGCGCTTACCTCATCAAATGGCTTTCCATATACCAGTGATAGTAAAAAACAGGCCTATTCATCGGACTGTGATTGATGAGGGAGCCTCAATGTGTATTATGTCGATACAGTGTTGGAGATCGCTTGGTTCTCCTTCGCTAAATCAATCCCTGACGATTCTAAAGGCCTTTGATGGCCGTGGGTTTCATCCTTTTGGCATTCTACAGGATTTACCTATAGGGGTTGAAGGAAAAACCGTTAATCTAGATGTGGAGGTGGTTGATGCCCCTCTAGATTACAACCTTCTCTTGGGTCGTAGTTGGTCTTACGCTATGACAGTTGTCATTTCATCGGTCTTTCGGGTTATAAAGTTTCCTCATAATGGAAAGATCGTAACAATAGACCAGCTGGCTTGCTTTTCATCCGACCCAGCCTCTTCTGAAAGTATTCAGCATGTCGGTAAAACGACTATCTCGTATAAGGATGTTGGAGTAGGACTAGTTAAAGATGCCGGTTTACTGGGAACTTTTCCTTTTTCTCCGATCAACGCATTGTATTCATTTGCAACCATTCATATGATTACGTGAGACACCATTGTTTATGATGATCCTTGGATCGTTCCTTCTGAATCTGAGATAGACTCATTTGGTGATGTCATGCCTTTGAGTCCATATGAAATTGCGTATGAGGCCGTGCAATCGTTTACCGACCCATCTTCAACTGAAATTGACTTAATGAATGTGGTCCGTGAAGAATCACTTTTCACATCAAGCTCAGATTCAATCACGTTTTCTGAACTTGTTCACTCTGATGAGCAAATTCGTGAAATCCTATGTGTAGATGATTTACCATGGGAAGATCTCCATCATAGATCTTTGTTTTTACCCGAGAATGATCATTTTGAAAATGATTTTTCATCAATTTTTACGACTGAATATGTAAAGGAACCTCAGAATCCAATGAAACATCCTGATTCAGAGTTAAATTTGGGAAACATCTCTCGAACTATTCCTATTGACATTTTGGTTAAGCCTGGAATTGTTGAGAACATTCATATAGGTGCCTCGTGTACAGATGAAGAAATTCAAATATATAAGGCCCTATTTCAAGAATTCCGCGACGTGTTTGCCTGGTCCTATGAGGAAATGCCAGGAATTGATCCCGCGATTGTTGTTCATGAAATAAAGACTTATCCGGACACTAAACCCGTCCGGCAACATTTGCGTCAGATTCACCCAAGAAAAGATGCTGCAATTAAAGCAGAAGTTGAAAAATTACTCAAAGCAGGTTTCATTTATCCGATCCCGTTAACAGATTGAGTATCGAATATTGTTCCGGTTAACAAAAAGCAACGGACAATAAGAATATGTATCGATTATAGGGACATTAATCGAGCTTGTCCAAAGGACAATTACCCAACTCCCTATATTGATCAAATCATTGATGATTGTGCCGACAGTCAAATATTCTCCTTCATGGATGGTTTTTCTGGATCAATCAAATCAATATTCTACCTGCCGATCAACCAAAAACGGCTTTCATTTGTCCATGGGGGACATTTGCTTATTGCAAGTTACCTTTTGGGCTCAAGAATGCCGGAGAAACTTTTCAAAGGGCCATGTCTTATGCGTTTCATGACATCAAGCACATTGTGCAACCCTATCTCGATGATTTGCCTGCTCATTCATTACATCGAGCAGATCACCTCGTCCATTTACGAGAAATCTTTATGAGGTGTAGGCATTATCGGATTCGGTTGAACCCACACAAATGTGTTTTCTATATAGAAACGGGTCGATTGCTGGGGTTTGTTGTTTCGAAAGCCGGCATTCGCGTCGATCCCTCGAAGGTCGAAGCTATTGTCAAATTGCCTCCTCCTTCGAGTCTTCGCCAACTCCAAAGTTTGCAAGGGAAAGCAAACTTTTTACGACGATTAATTCCGAACTACGCCGAGGTTACAAAGGGTTTTACCCAGTTGTTGAAACAGAATACTCCATTCTATTGGGATGAGAGAGCTCAGAAATCTTTTGATGCACTAAAACACGCGTTGACCCATGCACCGTTATTGCATCCTCCCAACTACAACCAGGATTACTTCTTGTATCTCGCCGCCTCTCATTCCACCATTGGAATGGTCTTAGTTGAGGAAGATGAATTTGGTACCGAACATGTGATATATTACCTTAGTCAAACTTTAAATCCAACTGAGCTAAAATACTCACATGTGGAGAAATTGGCATTGGCAGCTGTTCAAGCTGTCCAACGTTTTCGTCACTACATTTTACTACGTAAAACTACAGTAATTTCGGATTGCAACCCTATGATATACATTTTGACCAAGCAATTGCTAGGGGGCAAATACTCTAAATGGATTGTTATCCTGCAGGAGTTCGACTTAGAATTTGAAAAATCTAAGTCTAAGAAATCTTTAGTTTTTGCAGAGTTAATTTGTGACTTCCTGTGTGCTGACACGGAGACTGTGGCGGAGGAGCCCATTGCGGACGAATCCTTGTTTCTAATCAGCACTTTAGACCCGTGGTATGGGGATATCATCGTTTATCTCCAGACCCAATCCTTTCGGCCAGAAATTTCAAGGTCGGAACGTCGGAAAATACGATTCCAGTCCCAACAATTCCGGATTATTGGAGATACTCTTTATCGCCGTGGGGTGGACTCTATTTTTCGACGTTTTTTAACTCACGAGGAAGCTGAACGGGTTCTAAATGACTGTCACTCTGGAGTGTGTGGCGGTCATATGTCTGGGTATGCCACAACCCAAAAGATATTGCGCGCTGGCTACTTTTGGCTGTCTCTGTTTAAAGATTGTATTACTGCGGTCCGAAAATGCCACAACTGCCAAATTTTTGATCGAAAGATGCACGCTCCACCTGCTCCTCTCCACCCTATAGTTGCCATTGGTCTTTTTTCCAAATGGGGTATCGATTTTATTACATGTAACCCTCACTCGGCCGGGGGGCATGCGTATATCATCCTTGAGGTAGATTATTTTACCAAGTGGGCCGAGGCGATGCCTACATTTGAGGCAGACGGCAAGACAACTGCAATTTTCGTGTTCAATCATATAATTGCTAGGTTTGGTGTCCCACAAGAAATTATCACTGATCATGGGCGTCATTTTCGAAACATTATGATGACCGAACTTACAGGCCAGCTTGGTTTGCGTCACGATAGTTCAACTCCTTATTATCCACAAGCTAATGGTCTGGTTAAATCCATCAACAAAGTTTTAGTCGTCATGATCCGACGAATCATTGGGATTCATCGGTCGAATTGGCATAACATGCTATTTTCAGCGCTTTTGGTGTATCGAACTTCAGTAAAAAAATCAACAGGGTTCACTCCTTTCCAACTAGTTTATGGTTTGGAAGCTGTGTTACCCATTGAATGCGAAATCCCGTCATTGCAAATGGCCATCGAGTTACTTCCAGCCACTTCCGAAGAGGAAAAGTGTTTGTTATACTTGGCTCAATTAGATGAGAATCGACGCGATGCTGCATTGGCGATCGAGACTCACGCAAAACGTATGAAAGCTCAGTATGATCGAAATGTGACCCCTCGAAATTTTTCGGAAGGAGATCTAGTCTTAGTTTACGATCAAGCTAATGATAAATTAGGCGCTGGAAAATTCGTTCCTATGTGGCATGGTCCCTATGTTGTCAAGCGAAAGCTAGCAAAAGGGGCCTATGAATTGGTAGACTTTGACGGGGACTCTTTGGGTAAACCCAGAAATGGTCTTTACTTGAAGAGGTATTATGCTTAAAGAATGGGTATGGAGATTTTTAGTTAGGATAGTTTTTCTTTCTAGCTGGTGTGTTTTAGTTTTAAAAAGTGTGCTTAGCTTAGAGAGTGTTTTTCGTCATTATTCCTGCTTATCTTGGTTTTACTCTTGATATTGCAGATGTCGATGCCTCTCCAAACATACATTGGTTTCGCTGATGGTGCTTGTCGTAATACATGGAACATTTCTTCTGCAGCTTGGGTTATCTATTCGCCCTCTGACGAGTTAGTATCTATGCATGGGGTAAGCCTCGGTCAAACAACGAACAACATTGCCGAGTATAGTGCAGTGATTGAGTTATTATCTGAATCTATTTCATTTGGGATTCGGAGTTTGATAGTGAGGTTAGATTCTGAACTCGTTGTATTACAGCTTAATAGAGTGTATGCCATTAGAAATCCAGTGTTATTGAGATTATTTTTGAGAGTGCGTCTCTTGGAACGTGAATTTGACTATATTGAATATCAGCATATTCCAAGATCTTTAAATACATTAGCAGATGCAATTTCTTCTCGAATGTTGAGTAGACATTTGCAATAATCATACATGTAAATTTAAAACCATTCCATAACATGATTTACAAGATAAGCCGGTAATAGTGGTATATATATATAGGAGTGTGTCAAAAAATACAATGTCCTCGATCATAGGTTGAAAAATACCTTATGATCGGCAAAAATGATAAGTACAAAAAACAAAAATGTCATATCTGCCCACAATAGGTGATCATCCTATCACTGGTGATGATCTCGATAAGAAACCACTACACGGGCCACCTTGCAAAGGAACCTCCTAAAAGGTCCTGGGACCCCAATCACATAGCGCTGAAGTCGATGAGGAATGTCATCTATGGTGGTGTTCGGAATATCTCCTGTCAAGCGCTCTAGATGACTCTCCAACTCGGCCAAAACCTCTGCTGATTCGTCCTGTGGGGCTGGCGCGGCTGCAACTGGTTGTTTCCTCTCGTAAGGCTGGAGAGCGGCTAGTTGCTGTGGACCCACATCTGCATTTGAAACTTTTACTATCAGTTTTGGGACGATAGAAAAAAAAAAAAAAAAAAAAAAATTTAAAACAGAAAAATGCTGAAAATGATTTTACCTGAGTCATCCCATTGCTCTCCTAGTGGAAGAGCCATGTTTGGGTCACCACGAAAATCTACCCCAGCGTAAAGGAAGTCTTGAATAGAAAATACCTGGTTTTCCAACCATTGGAAATACTCAGGTTTGAATCGAACAACCTCTGTCCCCTCGTCCGGATGACAGGCCATAACTACGACCCATCGCATCAGTTTGGGCTCTCAAGGAAGCCCAGCTCCAACAGTAAGGTGCTGAGGGATCAACATGGGAACCCTCTCTAGACCAAAAATCACAACGAAAGCCCCATAACCAAAGGTCCTTAGTTGTCCGTTCTTGGCTCTGGTCAGTTGGCCTTTCACATTAGCCAACACAGCATCGCACCAGTTGAAGATGGTGCCTCGAAAGCAGTCAACTGCCATCCGCATCTGGGATCCGGTGGCAATATGTAATGCGGCACTCCCGCAAAGTTTGGTGACAGTAAACGTGATCACCATGAGTTCAGGAAGGGATATGGTTTTTATGTCTATCCCTTTGTCTCTAGCCTGGCTGTTGCAGAACTCTAGCCAGAGGCTATCGACAGACTGGCCACCTGGCCTAGTCCCGAATAGAGTCAAGTCTTCGCCTCTCTTAGGCAAACCGGTCAAGAAATATATGTCTGCCGGCTCGATTTCGAGCTGGTGGCCACCAATGAAGAAGCACTAGTCCTGTATGCTCCATCTGTCAACCAGCCACTGTAAGAAATCCACCTGGGCCCTCATGCCAGGTATGGCCCAGAATTTGTACAGGGCGCAGGTCTTCAATGCATCGATTGAAGGTTGGTGATTCAACGCGGCTAGATCCACGTCCTCATGCTCTCGTTCACGCCAATCTAGCATGATGTACTCTCTGCATCAAGTAAAAAGACAAATTAGAATGCTAGAAATTAATTTGTTTGGGCCAATTTTGAGAAATTTTGGGTTAAAAACCCTTGCTGCAGGGACCGCACCCTCTGGGTTAGACACAGTGCGTGGGTCCGCACCTTGCCTACATGTAAGGTGCGGACCCCTGACTTTTCCCCATTGAGAAAAAGTCGGGGTCCACGGGCTGGCAGTGTTGCACCTGCGGGCCCCCGCGCGCGGGTTTTAAGCCTAAAAACCCTCCAAAAAATGAAATAAAAGCCTAAAACAAGAAATTAAATGGTTAAAAATGAAGAGTAGGATGATGTGGATTACCTGGAGAAGACGACGTTCGATTCCGACGTTTGGATTTTCCGCAATCTTCACGGGAAGTTTTCTGAAAAAAAGCACTATTTTCTCACCCAAAACTCAAACGGTAAAAATGAATTGACAAAAGCCCTTTTTATAAGTTTTTTGAGTAAATAAGTTGCAAATTTGTTTATGTTTCACTTTGGAAAGGTATTTTTGCAACATTTTTATCCATTTCAAACAGGTATGAGTAATGTTTGCATTTTTGTTCAGGATAACGGATTATTCAGGCGAAATCTATCATTTTCGACGAAAAAACATTTAGAGTCACCTTTAAGCTCTTTTCTGACTCTTAAAACATGAAAAGATTGTCGAGTTTGTCTTTTAAACTCGTTAAAACAGAACTAAAAGACGGTCCACTTACAGCTCTTTTCTGACCGTAAAAACATGAAAAGATTGCCAGATTTTTGTCGTTTCGAATTCAATATTGGTTATAAAACGACGTGTCGTTGATCGCTTTTTTTCTTTTTCGGATCAGTGGCACTAATTACGAAAAGTGCTCCTTGGTCGTAAAAGATCAAGCGGTTCTCTCAAGTATTATTTTATACTTTTTCAGGCTTGGGAGACACAAATTTACAAAAAAGGTCAACCGTGGAGTCTTCTTAAGTTTTTTCAGACTCTCTAAAATTGAAAAACGCCGAGTTTCTCCTATACTGGACTCGTTAAAATTTCACAGTAAAGGACTTGTTCAATTACAAACAGGAACGAACCACTCCTTCTTAGGGTTCGAATTTAAATTAAGTTGGACTCATCCGAAGGATGAGCTTATAATCAAGCAAATGTTATCCTCCTCAAGCTTGTCAAAAATAAAGAGGTACTTGCCAGAAATGGTGGGGGAAAAGAGAGAAAAATGAGCCTGTTTGTCATACTTTGTAACCACTCTTGAACACGACACTTTTATTCACCTGGGTTGGGAAATCCTTTTCCTAACAGTTGATCAAACCACATTGAAAGTCTTCAGCCGGTTTCTGGGTATTAACTTTGGGTCAATTGTCACCAAGCCATCTGTCGTGTCGTTATGTGTTCAAGAGGTCACTGCCAATAAGCCATTCATCTGCAAAATATCTGTCATCCATCTTGACCATCCCTGAGTTAGTCCTTGCAACTAAATTTCTTCAACTTGATCTATGAATTCGTGTTGTTGGCTTGCCTGCGACGGATCGCTTTCTATCGACTTCAGCTCATTATCTAGAAATCGTCAGTACCTTGGGATTTGCATGCTTCAATGGTATGTTTCTCGCCTTTGACGACAGGTTGCATCATTGACCTTCGATCAAAGGATTCTGTGACATGTTCGACATCAACACATTTATTCACATCTCATGGATTGTACTGGGTACTTTGAGAGCCATTGACATCACTGGTGGTTTCTCTCACACTTGTTAATAGTTTACATCATTGACTGGTAATCAAGTGGTTTCTACCATGTTCGACTCCAACACAATCATTCGCATGGATAGAATCGTACTGTTTCGGGAAGTAGAAATGAAGACCCTGGATCTAGTTTCCACAATCCAAGCTGCGAGGAAATTTGTATTCATTATATAATGGACTATTCATAAATAGATGGCTGCGTCCATACTGTGTCCACATGAGTCTATACTTGTGATGTCTTACAAGATCATTCCTATATCAGAGCAGTAGTTAGTTTTCTAAGTTAATTTTGATCTGAGTATGGGAATGCCTACCTCAGCGATGATATGATCTCATATATATATCTTGAATTGAATGTTTTTACAGGTTGCAATCGGGCTCTCCACAAGATGATCCTCGAAATGATAAAGTACTTCACTCTTCCTAAATGATAAAAGAAATCCTCATCTACTACATACTTTGCACTTTAGGGGGCAATCTGTTACACAAAAATATCGTCACCATGATTATTTGCAGTTAGTATGAGTCTATCATCACTTGTATTGTCCTCCTAAGCAAGTCTCAGACCTCAGCTCTCCAAGTCAAGCTTTGAAAATGAGAGAAAGACATTGAAAATCAACAAAGCTCTGGTTTCGCACTTTCTCTCACTGTTGCCTGTGGTCCTGCACCTTCTGTTTACAAAAACTGCGGACCTGCCCGCTCTGTCCCTAAAGGTGTGGGTGTGGACCCCTGTGAAAGTAAAAAAGGCGCATGTTTATTCTAAAAAACTCACTTTGGGTTAATTCTAGATGATTCTAGAAGGAATTTTGACGTGGATTGGTCACTCTTAGGTGGTTCATGCATCCCAAAAGAGAAGGAGCTAATCCCTTGATGAGAGGAGCTATCCCTTTGAAGGAGGACTTTATCCCTTTGAAGGAGGACCTAGTAACTTCCCTCCATTGCACTATAAATTCAGGCATTGGGTTGGTTGCTAAGGAGGTTAGAAGCTGAATATTTTTGAGGGTAAATGCTGGTGAAATTAAGACTTCCTAGTTGAGCTTAAGAGGAGAGATCACATACCTTTTTGGCTTCATTGGGAAGAGAGTGAAACTTGTCAAAGTAGAGGAGACTTCTTGCTGGACCCTGGGAGGAGCTTGTACAACGTCAAGGCACAGGTTGTCAAGTTCTTCTTCGATTTGAATTAATACAATCAGACTCATTTTTCTCAACAAATTGTCTCATGTCATTTGTTTCATGAATTCCTTGACTTTCATGTTAAATATGTTTTATGATATTGGCTTTTCAGGTGCTATTTAATTTGTTTGCTTGTTTGTGTTTGCAAATTCACGACAAGGGAGCTCATTTGGACCGAAGGAGTGAAGGCTTCCACAAACTTGCGTTGGACCTAAGGTAGGCCTAAAACACTTGTTTGCCTTTGTTTATAAAAGCATATTTAGAGAAAGATAGTGTGTGATTGGTTTGCTTGTCATTAGGTCTTCTTTAGATTCTAGGAAGGTCTATCTTGTCCGCAAGATCGACTCATTCCATGTGACAAGACTCAATTAATAGCAAAATGAGACAGAGACAACTCCCAGTTTCTATCTGAGATATTCAAATGCTTCTCTGGGAAGGGGTTTAGTAAATATATCAACAACTTGTTCTTTGGAGGGAACATACTCCAATTTAACCTTTTTCTCAAGCACTTGTTCTCATAGAAAGCGACACTTAATAGGAATATGCTTAGTCTTGGAGTGCATAACATGATTTTTTATAATACTAATAACATTTGTATTATCACATAGGATGGAGATGGGTGGAAAAAATTTGATTTGTATATCATGTAATGTTTGCATCATCCAAAGAAATTGTGTGCAACAAGATGTAACAACTACATATTCTTCTTCTATTGTAAATAAGGAAATGGAACTTTGTTTCTTGTTGAACCAATATACCAATTGGGGCTCGATGTAAAATAAAACTCCACTAGTACTTTTCCAATCATAAACATTTCCGTCCCAATCTGCATCTGTGTATGCATGAACGGTAAGATCTGCATCTTTAGGATACCATAGACCAAAGTCTTGGGTTCCTTGGAGATATTTGAATATTCTCTTTACTGCCTGAAGATGTGATTCCTTTGGATTGGCTTGGAAACGTCCAACAATCCCAACTGCATGCACGATATCTGGTCTGGTACCTGTTAGATAAAGCAAACTGCTAATCATAGACCTGTACTCTGGTTGGTTTACTGCGGGAGAATCATCATTAGAACTGAGGCTACATCCCATCATCATGGGAGTACATATAGATTTGCAATCTTCACTACAAGAAAAAAGGACATTGGTGAGGGGTGAAAAATGTCACCATAAGCTCATTTGTGACGGTCAAAAGAGCCTTTGTCACCAAAAAATGAACGTCACCAAAAGTATAGGTGTTGTGGTGATCTTCAAGGTTTGTCACCAATAATGATTTATAATGACGTATAATGACCATCACCATTTCATACGAGCAATGGTAACGAACTTTAGCCTCAGTCACCAAAAAACTGAATGTCACCAAAGATGGTGTCGCCAAAGTATAGGTGTTTTGGTGACATTCAAGGTCTATCATGAATAATCATTATAATGATGGTTAGTGACCATATCCATTTCATATGAACAACAAATATTTATTGTGATGGACCTTTCATGGTTGTTAGTGTTGATGCATATATTTGGTGACGTTCGTTGACAGTCACCATTTCATATTTTGGTGAGGGTCAAAAAATTTCATGATAAGCTCATTGGTGACAATCAATGTCTGTAAGAAATAATGACTATAATGACACATAGTGACCGTCTCCATTTCATATCAACAACAATGATTTATTGTGATAGACCTTTCATGGCTGTCATTATTGATGTGTATATATGGTGGCATTCCTTGGCCGTCACTATTTCATATTATGGTGAGGGTCGAAAAATGTCACCATAAGCTCATTGGTGATGGTTAAAAGAGCCTCTATCACCAAAACCTTATTGTCGCCATTCCATATCAATATCAGCCGGCACGAAGGAATCAAACCACCAATCTCTTGCCTATAAAGTAGGTGCTCTTTCATTGAGCTAACACCCTTTAAATAATTAGAATTAAAAAAATTAGATCTTGAAACTTTATAAATTGTAAATCATTGATGAAGGTAGGTGCAATATGTTACAGTTTGAGTGAAAAGAAAAAATCTAAATGTTGTTGTTGCTGGGTGACTTTCTATAATTGGGACCTTTTTCTTTCCTTTATCACGTATAAATTTAAATAAAAAATTAAAATTTTTAGATATTTGAATGATATCTGAACTTTTGCAAATGTAACATGGATCTTCGGGGACCATGAATCACTAGAAAAATAAAAAAGAAAAATAGGTCAGCCAAAGACAATGACCAAGGAAACATGTAATTTAGAATTTCACAAGTTCGCACTCAAAACATGACAACGACCAACCAATGAAAAATTTTCAAACTTATCACAGTAAGAATATCTCTTTTTAGCAGTGGACAATGGACACCAAATAATAAGACAATAATTAATGCAGTTTAAGATAACAAACATTGGAAAGAAACATTGTGTTCAATTATCTTCCAGTACAAAATGGTTTAATTATGATGAAACAAAAGAGTCGATACTAAATCACAAATAACAATGACCAACAACAATGTAAATTTTGTTTTTTCAACAACACAATCCATCACTACCTTCCATGTTCATACATTTGTATTTTGCAGTATTTAACAACCTCTTCTGCAGCAAAATCCAGTGAATAGATTTCATAAGTTTGAACTAGAAAATCCATAAAACATGGAGTTGATGAATTTTAAAGATGGAGCTGAAAACTAACCCTTGATTCATTTTTATCTATGAAAGTTCGCATCCAGGGAATGGTTCCTTTCTCACTGAGTTGATGAAGAGAAAGATGACAAATCTAATTTTTTGTTTAGTCTTTCTTCACTTGTCTTGCATGTATATTGGGTCATTTGTTTAATTTCCAGTTCAAAGGCATATGGATCAACATCTAGGGTAGAATATTTTAATTGTTCCCTAAGTGTGGATGAACCAAAATGCTCAGATGAGCCAACAATTGTGTCGCCTCTGGCTTTAGGACCACCTTTTGCCCCTGTTGTAGGGGTCTTAATCCCCATAACCTGTTTTTCCCTTTTACCCACAACATGCTCCTTGCTTGGTGAATTCTTTTTCTTTCTACTGTGGAGTGTTTTCTTTCACCATAATTTGAAAACTATTATGATTAGGTTGAACACATTGCATAAGACAAGCATGATGACTACCAAGCATATTACTCAATACTTTATTAATAGAACTGGGGGTACCTTGTGAACATATCATATTTGAATTTGGCAGATTGAGAGAATCACTTTTTCTTGGCTTTCTTTTATCCCCCTTTGTTTTAGTTTTCTTTGAAGACTTTGGCATGTCCTCATCTTCCCGAGTCATCAATTTCTCTGAGTGTGTTGGTGTTTTATCATCTACGTGTGTTTTGAAAATACCTAAATCTGATTCTGCTGAGGCCCTTTTCTCACTCATGGAATAATTTTTTGTAGTACTTTTTCCAACTACTGGTGAACTTGAAGAGAAAATTGATTTCACAACACAACTTTTTTCAGCTGAGAAACATGGACATGGGAAAACTTTGCATATCTATTGTAGGAGAGGGCATATTGCTAGACTTAAACACCTTATCCTGTTAAGGTGTTCCAGTGACTTCACTTGGACAAAAAGCAATAACTTCACCTTCATTCTTCAGTTGCTTCTATTTATTTGAATTTGACTTGTGACATTCTTTATCTAACAAGGAACCAGAATCATCACTAGTATTAAATTCATCCAACACGGGATTGGAGGTCCCACTGACATCTATTTTTTTGTTGCCATGCCTGAAAACCATGGAGATCCCTGTCGATACTAGAATAATATGTATGCATGTTGCTCAAGAACACATTCCTTATTAATCATTGTTACCTGACAGAAACCAAAGAGACAACACAACATCAGTGTACACAAAATTCCCTACTAAAATATAATCATAACTTAGCTAAGAAGTCAAAAAGATATTCTTAATTAATAAAATTTGTTTGCTTATTTATCCAGGCAATTATATCATAACATATGTCACATAGTAGCAATATATGGTACCTAAAGTAAAAAAAAAAAATTGCTCAAGAAAATAAATTTAGAAAAGAGCTTTGAAAACTATATGTTTGTCATCAAAGATTTAATTAGTTTCACAACAAACTAGTTGGAGTTAGAAAATCAAAATCAATCATAGAAAAAGAACATGGCAATGGCTAAAATCGCTATTCATACAAGTTGCTACTAAAGCTAGAGTCACTGTTGCCATTGTAGATAAATGAAATTTGGGAAATGGTCTAACAACTAAAGTTGATTAGCAAGGAAGACTCGTCAATACCATCATTTTTTTCCATGATCTGTGATGTCTCTGGATCTAGATCCGATAGCTTGCTATTCTTGGGTTCTACCTTTCAAGTACTGATTTCTGGCTCACCCTTTACAACAAAATTCCACTACTCCATTTGATTTTGTTTTGTCAAGGGATTTGACAAGACTTTTCCATCCTTTATTTTACATCAATCAATAACCATCCATTAATGATATAAATAATAACAGATACACAACAAAGGCCAAAGATGTGCTTGATGTATACCTATGTTCCATATGGAGTCATCTAACCTTACTGGTGCAAATATCTCACCCTAAAAAACAACATCCACATAGGATTTACAAAACTTTTTAAAATCAAGCTCCTAGTAAACCAATCAAAATATGAATATCATTTTAATCAATGTAATCTCTGACTTAAAATACAAGTGGCCTAGAATTGAATGTTATATCAACCATGTCAAGTAACTCACATCCAGTGAGTCATGAGAAATACAGGCCATGCATATTGGATTAGTGAAATAATTGATCTGATAAAGCTCAAAATCAAATAGATGGCTTACAGCTAAGAAACGTAAATAAATGACTTACAACTAAGACATGAGGATGCCTTTCATCCCTGCGCTTAGATAACTATTCTTTACATCACAGACAATGAAACTTTTTTTGGTACCAGGTGGAAGTGGTATTGTAACATTAATCTTTGATAGAGTCTGTGTCCACAACTACTTCTCAAGATCTGCTCCATTACCAGCATTTGGGGCTAGATAAGATACATGAAAAAATCGTCAACAAGAAAATGAAATCTACATCCTTGTAAAAAAGGGCAGGAAAAAATAATACACAAATTGAAACAAAGTGTAGGACAACTCATTCCTGCAACATGATTATCTTGTCATGAACAATAAAAAATGAAATTAGGAGAAACGTAATTTTAGCCACAATTTGACAATCATTTCCTTTTGCATATTCTATGAGCAATTGATGAAAACAGTCAGCTAAAGCTTGTCAACATCAGGATTATAGTCAAACATAAAGAACCGTTCCAACAAAAATATAATTCTAAACACAAGTGTTTAAACCATCAACAGAGAAATGAAATCTACATCCTCATAAAAAAAAAGGAAGGAAAAAAATAATACAAAAATTGAAACAAAATGTAGGACAACTCATTCTTGCAACATGATTATCTTTTAATGAACAATAAAAAATGAAATTAGGAGAAACGTAATTTTAGCCACTCTTTGACAATCGTTTCCTTTGCATATTCTATGAGCAGTTGATTAAAACAATCACCTAAAGCTTAGCAACATCGGGATTATAGTCAAACATAAAGAACTGCTCCAACAAAAATATAGTCCTAAACATAAGTGTCTATACAGATAAGTATTTTCTATTTATTGAGGACATTGTATTTATGGAAATCTGGAAGTCAAATCTTTGAAATAACACAATTTATGGTACCACTGTATTACCACTATATGTTGAGTATTTACTGAAATCCATTCAGGAATTTCTTCAAAGTTCAAACAATTAACATGTAGCCTAAAAAAGGTCAGATTTCAAAAGGAGATAACCCAAAGGTGTAGAGTATATATCTCCCATTTATATATCCTAATTTCCAGATATTTAAATGACGCTTTTTAGTATACTATTGTGAGTTCAATCCAAACTACTAGATGGAAAATATTGATGGTTGTTATGCTAATATAGAAGTTTTATACATGCATTTATTTAAACAGATAGCTTGCAATCTTAAACATATCTAAGGATGCACACAATAAGTTACATTCTTAGTGCTGTGTGTGAACAATGTCATTACAATACTTCTAGCTATAGAACAAGCATTTCAAGCTTGCCTCTATTGTATGATATGGACATTTGTACTTCAAATAGAGTTATGAGACACAAAACCACTTTCACCCTTAAGATAGAATGTGGTTGTAAATGCATGGTGAGCTCTCTTAGCACAAATATGCTCTTATTATGGTATTGGATTCTCATACTAGTGCCAGGTTTAAGGGTGCCAAAGAATTTAGATTTTAACTATACGATATGGTGCAGGATAGGCTTCAAGACAACATATTATTTAGGATTTTTCATGTTGGGAAACCTCCAAATCTATGTCCAGGAAAACTCAAGTTAAATGGAAACAATGAGTCTGGTTGAGGAAGAAATTACTAGTGCCTTGGATTTGTTGGGTTAATGGGTCTAGGGATTATTGAGGGAAACTAAGAGGTTGTTATTGGTAATCCTAGAAAAATCCTAATATTTCTTTGAAGCCCTGAAGATGTGGTTGACCCACTTCCCAATCAAATTGAAACAATGTTGGATAGTGGTTCCAACCTCATTGGATTTGATATGAACAAAGTAGAAATTAGATACCATTAAAATTTAGCAGTCTTAATAGCTTTCAAAATTTTAGGAATGGTAGGATTGCATGTTTCCATTGGATTATGTCATGTATGAGGGTATGGAAGTAGCATTTACTCAAAATAACCAAACCCTCTATGTACCTTGATGTTTGTAACTTTGTAGCATTGATTGTTGAATTCCTCTATCATGACCCTAGTAAAAAAAAAGTAACCTTCACTCAAGCCGGGCATCATCATGGATGTGTTGTTAGGGTCCCACCCTAACCCCCTTATTTATGTCATGGGATCACGTCATAGTCAAGAGTCAATAAAGCCCATATTAATATTTGTAAGTGGTTAACCCGCAATTAATGACGGGACCACAGTTAGTTGCAAATGGGCCGTAGTATTAGATAGATGGTATTAATAAAACCCACGGTATTGGCCCGTGGTATTGCATGTATGAGTCATATATAAAGGATAGAGACTCCCTGCGAGGAGCATTGTGTCTTATTTTGTATTCGAGCTCTGCTCTATTGGAGGTTGCCCCCTCGAAGAGGCAAGTGAACATTACTCTCTGAATAATAAAATCATTGCTATTCTGTGTTATGGGTATCTTTTCTTCGCATATTCTGTATTTGGGTATCATTTTGCAGGTTAAGAGCATAACAAGTGGTATCAGAGCACTTTCCAGGGCCGGTGGGATCTCCAATCCTTAGCAAAAAAAAAATTCGGCTAGAGACGTGTTCTAGCGTCTTTAAACCACGGGATCTATCGTTGAGCGCATAAACTGCTGATTTGGGGAGGCATGCACGCAGGAAATACAAGAGGTGGTCACGTTTGTTGGACTCCCTTGTAACCCCTGTGGGTACCCCTTCGAGTAGTAGCGCATTAGACTGAACCGCGCATGGACTGTCTTCCACGTATCCTCTGGGTATATCGGAAGCCCCCTAGGCTCCCTTGAAACCTCGCCATAGATAAACCATCGGCCGTATTGTGTCTATAGTACACTGAGAACAGCACTCGGAGAGATTACTCACCCGTACGATAGGGAAGTCGGGTTGTACGGATAAGGGTATGGTCGATCCTCCTTAGTTAGAGCCCTGAAACATTGGGCCAAGTACTACTGCCAGACCCTTATGTATATTGCGATCTGTAGCACTTGACACTCCTCACGACCATAATTTCCTTTTCTATCGGGGGATCACACATCATCTATTCCCGATCCACGGGTGCAAAGAGGTGCACCAGCAGCAGACATCAGATCCATCAGATCCACCGCAGCAGTTGTTCCGCCATTCAGATCTCTCAGACCACCAGATCGGAGTTGTTGTGAAGGGTTCCTATACTGGGGTATACTTTTCGCAGGACTTTTGGCAGCATTGACATTTTGAGGATTTGGCGACTGCAGTATTGATCAAGAAGGAGTAAAACTCTGTTAGGAGTTTAAAAAAAAAAAAAAAAGTTTGAGATCTTCCGGGGCGCTTATTGGTGATCTAGCCCATCAGAATTAGGACGACGAGCTGAGCAAGGTGGTACCATTCAATTTATTAGTCAAATTTTTTCGGCGGTCCCAATTTTTCGTCAGGTTGGTGTATGGTAGAGACTAGAGCTCAAGCGATGGCAAATGAAAGGATGGACAAACTAGAAGACTCCGTGCAATCCCTCCAACGTGAGTTTCAAGGACTAAGTCTCCAGATACAACAATTCCTCCCAATGGGCAAGGAGCAAGTCCACGAGGAGGCGTATAATGGCCATGAATATAATGAGGGTGAGTCTAGCCACTCTCCTCACGTCTGGCACACCCATCCACCACCCAGTCAGCGACCTCCCAAGTTGGATGTGCATAAATTTGACGGTTCTCACCCGTCCGCATGGCTAGCACAAATGGAGCAGTATTTCAAATTGAATCATATCCCAGATGATGCGAATAAGCTTATGATTGGGAGCATGTACTTGGACAATGAACGGTGGCAATGGTGGGAATGGCATCAGCGTTGCAATGGACCTTTTAGGACTTGGACCCAATTTACCAAAGCTCTTCGAGATCGCTTTGAACAGGAAGACTCTTTTTTGGGTCGTCTCACTAAGCTCCGACAGACTGGTACAGTGGATGAATATATTACCGCTTTTGAAGCCTTAGCCTTCCGCACTAGGGGTCTCACAGATGAGTTCTACACGGAATGTTTTATCAGCGGTCTTAAAGAAGCCATCAAAGCTCAAGTTCTACTTCACCACCCTCCCACGTGGACGGAGGCTTGCCAGGTAGCTCGTAAGGTGGAACGTGCATTAGCAGCCCAATACAGTCGCCCAAATTTCACCGCTAAAGGTCGTGCCCCACAGGCTCACAACACGACTCAAACACTTAAGGTACAAAAGGTGTCACCTGCGGAAATGGCCGAAAGAAGGAAGCAAGGACTATGTTACTACTGTGACGAAAAATACTCCCCAGGTCATAAATGCAAGGAGCCCAAATTTTTTCAAATAGATGCCACTGACTACAACTCAATAGAGGATGATCCACCACTTGAGGAACATGAGGCGCTAGAAGAAGACAACCCAAAGGAGAATGTCTCTGACGAACCAGTTATTTCGCTGCATGCGTTGGCAGGGATTTCTTCCCCTCAAACTCTCAAAATCCGGGGTTTTCTTAAACATCGCCCAATAGTAGTCTTGATTGATAGTGGAAGTACCCATAATTTCATCCATCAAAAAATCGCAGAAGCAGCGCATTGTTTTGTACGAGCAGTTTCTAACTTCCAAGTCCAAATTGCGGATGGGAGCACAATGAAATGTGAAGGCCGCTGTGAAAATGTCAAACTTCAAATGGGGGATTATCAGTTGAAAACCCACATGTTTTCCATACACATGGGGGGTTGCGACATTGTCCTCGGCGCTGAATGGCTCCGCACTCTTGGGCCAATCACAATGGATTTCCAGGAGTTATATATGAGTTTTAAGCAGAAAAACTCCACACATACCCTCCATGGACTCCAGGCGGGAGCCCCCTCTATCATCAGCTCGCATAGGATGGAAAAATTGTTAAAAAAGGGCCATCATGGAGTAGTAGCTCAATTTAATGCCATCCAGGTAGTCGAAACCATGTCTCTGCCAATTCATCATGAGATGCAACAGATTTTAAATAACCATCGGACGGTCTTTGACAAGCCTAATGAGATTCCACCCTCGCGAGGGGAACATGATCATAGCATCACCTTGGTTCCAGGGGCCCAATCCCCAAATGTGCGGCCATACAGATATCCGTTCACCCAAAAGAATGAAATAGAAAAAATCATCAAGGAACTGTTGGAAGCAGGTGTCATTCGTCCTAGCATTAGTCCTTATTCATCCCCAGTCGTCATGGTGCTCAAGAAAGATGGGGAGTGGCGGATGTGTCCCAACTTCAAGGCCCTTAATAAGTTGACAGTCAAAGATAAATTTCCCATCCCGGTGGTTGACGATTTTTTAGACGAACTCAATGGGGCTCAATTCTTCACTAAGTTGGATCTTCGCTCAGGCTACCACCAAATTCGCATGAAGGAAGTCGACATTCCCAAGACAACTTTCAGAACTCATGAAGGCCATTATGAGTTCCTGGTCATGCCATTTGGTCTTTGTAATGCCCCCTCTACTTTTCAGAGCCTTATGAATCACATTCTCAAACCATATCTCAGAAAATTTATCCTTGTCTTCTTCGATGACATCCTCATCTATAGTGGCACTTGGGCTGCACATCTTCAACATGTAGATCTACTCTTGCAGCTGCTCCGCAAGCATAAATTATTTGTCAAGATGTCCAAGTGTTCGTTTGGCATGGAAGAAGTTGAGTATTTGGGCCACATTGTGGGGCGTGAAGGTGTCAAGGTGGACCCCAAAAAGATCCAGGCAATGCAAGAATGGCCTCAACCTAAGACCTTGAAGAGCTTGAGAGGATTTTTGGGTCTCACAGGCTATTATCGTAAATTTGTCCGCAACTATGGCCGCATAGCGAAACCCCTCACTCAACTCCTAAAGAAAAATTCCTTCTTCTGGAACAAGGAAGCACAACAGGCATTTACCGCTCTCAAAAACGCCATGTGTTCCACTCCAGTCTTAGCACTACCTGACTTCACCAAATCCTTTGTCATTGAATGTGATGCTTCGGGTACAGGTATTGGGGCGGTCTTAATGCCAGAAGGGTGACCGTTGGCCTTCACAAGCCAACAACTCAGTGGGAGGAATCTGGGCCAATCTACCTACGAGAAGGAAATGATGGCCATCTTACATGCATTCAAGACCTGGCGACCTTACTTATTGGGGCAACGTTTCCAAATCCGCACAGATCATCACAGTCTTAAATATTTTTTGGAGCAACGCCTATCTTCCCCACAACAAAATAAATGGTTAGCCAAAATGCTGGGATATGATTATGAGATCATTTACAAGAAAGGGAAAGACAATAGTGTAGCAGATGCATTATCTCGCCAATTTAAGGAAAGTACTCTGCTCGCAATTTCCCTCCCCATTCCAGACTGGATTGAAGAGGCTCGCAGGGAATGGTTTTCACACCCCGGGCTCTCCCAACTCATTTCTCAATTGCAGGTAGATCCTAATTCCACCAAGGGCTACTCGTGGCAGAATGATATTCTTCGCTACAAGGACAGAGTCGTAATATCACCAACATCCACCCTCAAAAGTCGCATTTTGGCAGAATTGCACTCATCTCCCATTGCAGGACATTCGGGTTTTCAGAAGACGTATGCTCGCACCAGAAGATCATTTTTTTGGACAGGCATGAAAACAGACATCCTTACCTTCGTAGCAGAATGTGAGGTCTGTCAACGCCACAAAGGGGAAACCGTCAACACACCAGGCACATTACAACCATTGCCTATTCCGGCATCAATTTGGACGGAGGTTTCTATGGATTTCATTACAGGTCTTCCAAAGTCAGGGAACAAATCAGTCATCATGGTGGTTGTGGACCGACTGTCGAAGTATGCTCATTTCTGCGCCCTACCCCACCCGTTTACACCAACTTTGGTTGCTCAATCTTTCATGGATCAGATCTTCAAATTGCATGGCATACCCACTTCTATTGTGTATGACCGCGACTCGATCTTCACCAGTAATTTTTGGCAGGAACTCTTCAGAATACAAGGCACTCAACTCAAACTCAGTACTTCATATCATCCACAAACAGATGGTCAAACCGAAGCCGTCAACAAATGTCTAGAAACCTACCTTAGGTGTTTCACTTCAGAAAAGCAACACCTTTGGGTACAGTGGTTACCTCTGGCTGAATGGTGGTATAACACCAACTGTCATGCCACCACCAAAATGACTCCCTATGAAGCAGTATATGGTCAACTTCCTCCTTCCCCTACTTCTTATCTCACGGGGTGCTCCAAAGTACAAGCAGTGGATCAACTCCTACAACACCGCGCAACCATGCTCGCCCATCTTAGAGAGAATCTTCATCAAGCTCAGAACCGCATGAAGCAACAGGTTGACCAGCATCGCTCAAAGCGCCAATTTCAAGAAGGGGATCAGGTCTTTTTGAGGCTGCAACCATATAAGCAAACATCACTCAAAGACAAGGGTTGTCAAAAGCTCTCTCCAAAATTCTACGGACCATACCAAGTACTTTAGCGCATTAGAGAAGTGGCTTACAAGTTGGCTTTGCCACCTACGGCAAAAATCCATCCAGTTTTCCATGTATCGTGCCTCAAGAAAGTGATTGGGAACAATTGCCGAGTTCAAACCAGTTTACCTGAATTGGACAAAGAAGGGTCAATCTGGCTTCAACCCGAACAGGTTCTAGACACACGAGACAAGCACCTGCGCGGCCGCATGATTAAGGAAGTCCTCGTCAAATGGAAAGACACCTCTCCGAAAGATGCAACTTGGGAACCAGCCACTATTCTTCAGCAGTTTCCGCAGCTTCAGCCTTGAGGATAAGGCTAGTCTTAAGGGGGAGGGCATGTTAGGGTCCCACCCTAACCCCCTTATTTATATCATGGGATCACGTCATAGTCAAGAGTCAATAAAGCCCATATTAATATTTGTAAGTGGTTAACCCGCAATTAATGACGGGACCACAGTTAGTTGCAAATGGGCCGTAGTATTAGATAGATGGTATTAATAAAACCCACGGTATTGGCCCGTGGTATTGCATGTATGAGTCATATATAAAGGATAGAGACTCCCTGCGAGGAGCATTGTGTCTTATTTTGTATTCGAGCTCTGCTCTATTGGAGGTTGCCCCCTCGAAGAGGCAAGTGAACATTACTCTCTGAATAATAAAATCATTGCTATTCTGTGTTCTGGGTATCTTTTCTTCGCATATTTTGTATTTGGGTATCATTTTGCAGGTTAAGAGCATAACATGTGTGATTCTAGTTTCATTGTGTTTGAGCCTGAGGTAGCCCCAAGCTTAAATATGACCCTTTTCTAGTTGTAGATGAACCTTTAACTGAATCTATTTTGGAGAAAGAAATCCTGAAGTTTGGTCCCTCTTGATCCACATCCCCATCCTTTAAAGGCCCTTATCGATATTCTTCTTCTATTTGGGAGATAAAACCCTCTCATTCCAGTAAGGTGATTGAACCACATTAAAAGTGATGCTGGATGCAAACCTGCATTTGGCCTATCCACTTTGTCGCTCCCTCCTATTGACACATAGCATGGAATTAGGATTTACTTGGAAAATCCAAGGAGCAAGAGCGTGACTTAGACTTGGGAATAACTCATGAAAGATTCAACATAAAACTCAACAAATGAAAAAATACTCACAATATACTCAAATTTAAAAAATGTAAAACAATTCATTCCATGATAAATCCACTTCATAAACATCAAAATAAACAATAATGTAAATAATTATCATTAAATAGAAAACTGTGGAATTTTGGATTTACTTTAAGATTTAGATACATTATCATACAAAGTTCCAAAATTTATATGTAGAGTCCAAACACCATGGACCGTGAATTGCGGTATGAATTAAGAAGGAGATGTAAACCAATTGTCCAACATATTAGCCCTTCAAATCTTCATTAGATTCTTGAAAGTGCTCCGAATATTGATGTAAAAAGCAATTATATTATTATACAATTGTAACTCTGATGAAAATCCTCCTCCACATGAAATCAGATTTTTAGAGGATACTAATGACTTTTTACACTTGGTTCTTATCTCTAGGCCGGCTATCACATCAAACTTAAAAATCAGTTTAAGACTCACCTAGTACTTGCAAGTCTAGTAAAATTGATCAAGTATCAGCAAACAGTGAAGACAACTTCCTCCAACCATATGGCATTTTTTCTTTTTCTTGTCTCCCTTTGCAATCATTGGATTTATGATGTTTGATGAAGAGGTTAATCAAGCTCCAACTCTTCTTTTACTCACTTCCATGCCCATGCATAATTGATGTTGGTTATTTATAATTGGCATTCATCTTTTGCTTTTCTAGTTCTTTGACAACACTCAATTCATGTACCGTCTTGTAAAAGATAAACATGGAGCCTTGATAAAACTTTCCACACAGACCGACCTATGCCCTCAAAACCTTCCTCCTTACAAGTTCTGCAACTTTGTGACATACCTCCCAAGCGATTAGTTCTCTCTCGATATGTTTTAGAAAGATCTTGAAGTCTCCTCCATGGAGGCATTCAAACAAGAAGACGCCATTATACTTATGAAGAAGGAAAATTTCAAGAATGAAAAAGCCTAATGGTCCAGATTCATGAAACCCTCTAAAATATTAGAAAACAACTCCTACTATGTATCTATCTCACCTTGCATCTCAAAAGCATCTCCCAAAGCGTGCACACATGATGTCTATTAAAAAAATGCACAAGGTTGTTGTAAGATATTAGTGAAGAAAAATAGAGGGTTTGCGGTCTATTTACAATGTATAAGCCCTATCTTTTATGGAAAACATTTGGCATTGATTTTAGGATTTGGGAGTTTCTTTTCATCCTTTTTTCCACTTTAAAATTTATAATAATTGTTGATCATGGGATTTATCATTAATGAAAAAAATCTTTTTGATTTTGCAGAAAATGCCTGCCAAAATCATGAAATGGCTAGAAAATATTTCTGAGGCATTTCTAGCTCGTATTCTAGTCTTTCCTCTCCCAGAAACATTTCCCAGCAATTTTTCTTGTACATATACTAAACTATTAAAATCAACTTGTATCTTTAAATTAGCTTTATTGGATGCCTTAAGAAAGGATCTCTGTTTAAAATATCACTATTTTTTAATGGCTGGTTTTTATTTCAATTTCTTTGTGTGTTTCCTTAATGATAAGCTTCCTATCTGCCTTAATCCACTTACCAAGTTGCAGATGTGATAGGAATAATATTTTATGCCACTTTTTGTCAATCCAACTACTAATAAAACAGATAATTCTAACACTAATGAAGGACATAACACGTTAACTCCAAGACACCATTACCCAAAAAAGAGATAGCACAGATAGAAGAAAGAAGAGTCAGGTGTACCAAAGGAGTCTCTACTAAAGAAAAGAAAGAAGAATAATGTAACTCAAGTTTGAACCAATCCAAGGAGAACCAACATGAAGAATGCATTCCCATAGAGTTGAGTGGAGGTGGGGTATCTCCTCCATCTTCTTCAAGAAATTCTCCAGAGAGTCCATATTCCAAAATTAAATCCAATGGCAATACAAGCACTTTAAGATCTCAATCTGTTGAAGGAGAGACCTATTTTATGCCTACAAAAACCAGAGCCTCCACTATCCACATACAATTAATATCTTGTGGTTTGATTTCTATTAAAGATCACAATTTTGTTATGGTTTCTCACTCCAAGTCACAGGTTTCTTATGATGAATCTCGATCACAATCAAGTGTAGTTCGGTCTAGGCCAGTTGGTGTCAAGGGGGTTATAGTTGGAAATGAGCTAGAATGTATGCTTGATGATCCACACTTTTCACAAGTTATACTCGAAGATAAAGAGAATTTTAGTGGTAGCATTGTTGAGAATAAAATTGAAAAAGAAGCTGAAGGAGGAGAACCCACTTTAAAGAGATGTGATTCCTACAGCGCGGACAAAAGCTCTAAGTCAAATTTCTATGAGAGATCAAATAAAGAGGAAAGTGGTGGAATTCAAGCCAAATGCATCCCAACAAAGATCAAGCCTTTAAAGAAGCAACGACCCAAGAATAATGCCAAGAAACCTCCATCCAAAGGGTTAAAAGAGACCAGCACACTCAGAAGGTTATAAAATGGAATTTCTACTAGCATAGAACATTAGATCATGGCATCAGTGCCAATAAAGGATCAATCACACTTGATGATAGAGGATCTCAAAGATCAAGATAATTCAAAGAAGAGCCAAAAATCGTTAAGGGAGATGAAAGGCAACCTTTAATAAACACTGCAGCAGTTGAATCACAAGTAACTTGCAAGAATGTAGAGGAGGTCACCCAACTAAAAATTGATCTAAGGCAACATTTGCAAGAATACAAGACTTCTGAGATCACAACCAAACCAGAGCAAAGGCCCAAGTATTCTAGATAGCCCATGCTATAAGTTCAAATTGCTAAACTTTATGCAGCAAATCTGTATTAGGGCAAGTTCAATGCCCAAAACTAACTCAATCCACTTCCTTAAAGTGACTTACAACTTAAATATATGTACCAAGAGAAAAGAGGAGCACTACAGAGAAAAACAGTCTCCAAGTCCAGAGGAAAATATTGCGTGTGCATAGAATGATTCAATAAAGTATCAACTACCAAAATAGAGTAACCATTGGCGACATGAGGGGTCTGAGATGCAGAATTTGTTGCATGAGGAGGAAATCCTATCTGACTTCCAAGATACAATTTTCTCTATTCTCATCCACAGTTTGGCATGAAAAACAGAGGAAGAGAAAGGTCATAGGACTCACTTGAACATGAAAATCCATTGTGAACCTTGGGTAAAATGAAAGAGGAGAAGAAGAGAGCACATGATTACATGATCTTCTCACAGTTTTAGGATTTTCCCAGAACATTATGTTAGTAAGGCCATTTACTAGCCACAATTTCGATATGGGATAGACTCTTTGATGAAATGGAGGACACATACAAGTAGAAGCAGATAATTAGTATGACCATGAACCTTGATGACACATCAATCTGCTTCGGCTAAACATTCAAGAGTTGGCATTCAACTTGGCAACATATCAATAAGCTCAAGCTTAGAGCTCTAAAGGCCAAATGGCTCATCGGATAGGAGTCCTTGTATCTAACTATGCAATCTTATAACTTATGGACAAGACCATTTTACTAGGACAACATGAAACTATACCACCAAGCTGAGTGGGTAATTTTTGTAGAAATTCTGCTCTCTACACATCTTGGAGAGAATCTGCTGCAGGTTAACTTGATAATGCAATATACCAAAGCAAAATACTATAACCTACTTCTACTATCAACTTTGTGGAAGCTTAACAACTTTGATCAAGATCAAGTTGAACACATATAACTAGAAGAAGAATCAATACACATGAAACACAGAAAATACTCAGGGGAAAGCCTCAGCTAAAAACCCCACTATCTGTATTATCATACAAGGTGGAAATACATCAGAATTATAGAAAGCCTTAGCTCTCACAGCTATCCATCTCTCAGTACAATCCTCCTGGATGCTCACAAGCAATCTAGGCTTCTCACAAGCCTTCTTTTCTTCCCTCCAAGCCTCCTATTTCCTTGCGCAGTTTTTCCTAGGTGATCCTACTGTTACCAAGTGGAATACTCTCAACCAAGTGGAACACTGATCACTCACACTGATCTTACACCCTGTCAGAACTGTGCAATCCTCAAGGAACCTTTGCCTTGACTGCATGCTTGTGTTTCCTTTATAGGCAAACACATGCAATTGATAGTACATTGTCCCTGCCTTTAATATTAACTGGGTCTTTCTCAGAATAGACATGCATGAGTTATTGATGAGAGAATCTTCAGTTAACTGGAATACACTTGTTGAGTGCATGCATGCATCAACTGACTGTAAACTCACTATTAATTCCTCAAACAATTTGGAACTAATTTAACTTGGCTTAACTCAGTAAACTAAGTTAACTAATTACAACTCAAATATAACTCAATCTTATCTCCTTAATTTAAGGGATAACTGTTGCATGACTTCAGAAAGACTTTTAACTTGAATTTCTCCAACTAATTAATCCATGATGAATTAATTAATTATTTTTCAATTAGCTGGTGAGACTAAATTCGAATTTTAATTCAAGGACAAATTAAAATTGGAATATTCTATTTTTGGCATTTCTATTTTTAGCATTTCTTGTTTTTATTTTCAACAATTTTAAGATATAAATGCACTCCCTGACTTAAATCATCCAATAAGTTGAGTGTCATACAAGATGACATTATTTTTCTAAGAGTTCAGAATCTAGATACATCCTTTTGCTCTTTTTCATCAGGAATGGATGGCCTTTGTTATGATTTTTTCATCAGGAATGGATGGCCTTCGTTGTGATTTTTTCATCAGGAATGGATGGCCTTCATTGTGAATTCTACAAGGACATGTTGTACATAATACAAGATGATTTCTATTGTTTGACAGTGGAGAATTATCTTCTAGAAGGCTATCTAAATCTCTCAATAAAGACCTTAGTAAACTCATTACCAAGAATGTATCTAGGGGCACCATTGGAGGTTGGAGGCTCATTACTGTCCTCGGTGTATCACACAAGATCATGGCTAAAGCAATGGCTCTACAAATACACTCAATTGCATGGAAGGTAGTTCAACAATAGCATACAATATTTGCACAAGGTCCAATTATTCTAGACACGTAATCTAGACTTGAGAGGCTTTGGAATGGGCTCGAGATAATGGCTAGCAACCTGTTGATGCCTCGAAAATCGCTGCAACAACATTGGGGGATAACCACCCGGTCCGGACCTTAAAGCAGCTCCTTTTCCGTTTGGTGTGGTGGCTCCGACTGTTCAACTAGGTCCAGTTACCTTCTCCCTATTGCTATTGGTTTATAATGTTTCTTTAACTACCAATAGACAGGGACATCAGATCACTTCTTCTTGCTGATCAGGCAAGAGAATGACCCTTAAACTGATTTGGGTTCAGCCAAGCGACAGCTAAAGTTTTGCCTCTTTGAGGAGAGGACTTAAAAGAATGTAGAATTTACTCTAAATGCAAGCTTATTCTATGATGCAAGCAAAAAAAACTAATCTAAATCCTATCTTAATTAGACAGATATAGATCTAACCCAACTAAGAGCAAGATAATTAAAGTATTGGGATTTAGATATGTCTTGTTTATAATGAATATCAAGTTAATGAAGTAGTTCAATTAACTGATATTATGGATATCAAAACACATCCTATTGAGACCTTTTAACTGAAATAATAAACCAACAACATTCAGGAAGTAGTTCACATAAATGATATTGATTATCAAATCAGCAAATCCAATAACTAAACAATAATATGTGGAAATAGTTCACAAAATATTACCACTCAATAAATCAGTTTTAATAAGGCAGATTTCTGAGTAAATAGTTACTCAGAAATTAGAAATTAATCCATAAGAACAGAGGTACATGATAACAACATTGAGACAAACTACCCATATTGACAATAATGCACAAACATGAATAAAATGACACATTCCTGTTACCATAAAAATGAAACTGATATTTAAAACAGTAGTATTAAAATACCAATTTATTGCATCCATTTCTCTGATCTTGGTCTCCCACAGTCCTTTACATTGCTTGAACTTCTGCCTTCGAAGCTAAAGCCACAACAGTGAAAACTCTGCCCCTCATACATAATTCAAGATACAAAGGAAAAATCCTCAATAATCCCCAGATCTGAGATTTTCTCTCCTCTCTTCTACAATTCTAAATTTCTATTACAGTAGTGCTTTTAGAAGTCTAGCATTGCAGAGGAGAGCAGCCCCTTATTACATTCTGCAATCTATTACTTATACTATCTGTGAAGGAATTCTTGAGAGGAAAGTTTGGTGAAGAGAAATCTGCCAAATTCAATTGCTGGAGCATTCTCATTGATTGAGATCCTTTCCTTCATATTTCTTCCACTGTTTTCCTGCAAAAAGAAATCAAAATAAATTAAAATGCAACAATAAAATCAACATGGCATTGCTGGCATTTAAATCAAATCCAATCAAATTCTATAAAATATAAATTCTCTATTGATGCCTGGGATGATTTAATTGGGAAAGAATATCATTGACGAGTGAATCTGCAATTAGAAGAGGCCTGGACCAATGAAAATAAAACTCAAAAAAATGATTTTGTTTTCAAAATTCGGAGCTTGATCTTCTGCCTGATTTTTGACCCAATAAATGACCAAATCTGTCAATGAAATCTCCTCAGAAATATTCTCCTTGATTTTCTCTTTCCAATGAGCCGTCCTGGGCCTCATTTGGCCAAGTAAAACTCATTCTATGAGCTTCCAAAGTTGATGAGTCAAATCTGGCATGAATCTGGAAATTCTGTTGCTGGGCTAAAAATTAAAATTTTAATTAAAAATCTAATCCTAAATTAGAATTTTAATTAATTATAAATTAATTGTTAATTATAAACTAAACTAATTATTAATAACCTATTTATTAATTTAACTAACTGATATCTAATTAGCGATTTATAAGCAAATTTAATCTAATTAAAAACTAATCAATCTTAATCTAAATGATATTTAAATTTTAATTAAATTAATTAAATATTACATATTAATTTAAATAATATAATATATTACATATTATTAATTAATTTAATTAATATAATATATTACATATTATTAATTAATTTAATTAATATATAACATATTAATATTCAAACTAATATTAAAAATATATTATAACCTACATTACTTTTTATTCACTCCACTTATTCCATGTTACTAAAACGTTATTACATAAGGCACTTTTAAAACTATGAATGGAGTTATGGTACGCCCCTTATGCCTTTTCGCATCGGCAAATCGGAGGATGGAGGGGCTTATTAAAATATGTCAAGTGAACTTCCCCGATGCGATATCGCATCGGGGGTTATGGGTGTTATGGTGTGTATCGGGGGTTTGAAAAAATGCATTGCGAACAAGACTTCCAACACATACCGCATCGGGGGTGGCTTATGGGGTTTTTAAAATATGTTGCGAACCAAAACTTCCGATGCGATTAAAAGCCCCGATGCGATCGGAACAATTTTTATTATATATTTTTTTGTTTTAAATTTTAATTTAATTAATTTAAAATTTAGTTTTAATCTTAAATTTTTTATTTTTGTTTTATTTTTATGAACATAAGTTTCTAAACTACAGCCACTTGGAAAATAAATGAAAAATAAACTGCAGCCACTTGAATGTTTAGATTTTTGAGATTAGGATTTAATTTGGAAATTAAAGTGAACTTCTTAAAATCCCGATAATTAATGATTTGGCCGCATAACTAAAAATGAAAAATGTTAGTAAAAACTCGCTACAGGTTAATATTTAAAATGAATGCCTTATTGAACTAATTTATTTACAAAATGCAATATTGTACATTTTATGCATTTTTAACCGAGACTAGATAAATGATGAGACTTCAAATGAGTGCCATTTTCAAACCAGTTGACCAAATGAGGCGAAACAAGCGTCAATGGGAAGTTTATAAAAAATCAATTCTAACAAAGCAATCAAAACCAGAATCCAAAGAAAATGTAAAATTAACAAAAGCGTAGGGCAATCAACTAAATTAAAAATCCAAAAAGGTGCTTAGCCAAATTTTTAATAGAAAGGGTCCCCATTATTTGAGTTGAGCAAGTCAAAAATGGGGGGTTGTGTTTTTTACCACAACACAACCTCATTTTTTGCAGATTAGAGCTTCATCACATACATGTTTCTTTTCTTAGCCTTTGGGCCATGATATGTGGCCATGGTGAACACACTACTCCCTAATGCATCAACATTTATCGTTGTTAATAACTCATTATCCCCTCAAATTTTGTTGAATCAATTTATTTGTCAAGAGTGCCCCTTTGCCCTAGATTTGTATGTTTAACAATGGATGTATTGAATCACCTATTTGAAGTTGCTAGCATTCAGGTGCATGTGAAGGACATCTTACGTCCTGATGAGTTAGACATGGACAACAATCATTTTTTTGCTGGATCCTTTATTTCAATGAGTGTTAAGTAGAGTTTAGTTGATGCTGCTCATACATGTTTGTACATCTTTGGCTCTATGTTAGATGATGTGATTAGTGACCACGAGACAAATTTTTGGTTGTTAGAGTTAGAATCTCAGCTTACTAGATTCCCACAGCTCAAACTTATGTTCGACCCAGGGTAATTGTGAGGTATCTAGGCATTGCATTTGAAGTGGGGCTTTCACTAGTGGCTATCCAGGATTGGTGTACCATGTCTTCAACAATTTCAGAGTAAGCCTTGATTTTGGCATCATAAGGACCTCACATTAGATGGGAAGTTGACAAGGGTTGGACAGATCTTCTATGCCTCACACATTTATTATGTATCTTGTTGGTTTCCTAGTAAGACTCAATTTCAACATCTAGAGCAGATCATGCAATCATACCTATGGTCAAAGTATGGTGGGAAGAACAATCTTCCACAAGGATGGGGGGGCTCATCCCTCGCCCGACATGTTGAAAAATAACATTGTGACATCAAGGCTATTTTGTAGGGATGCGGGGTGCAGCTTTGGTTAGTCCTTGCAGTAGTATCAACCATGAAGGCTTTAAACTTTGTTGCTTTAGCAAAATCTACTAGCTCCAACTCTTAATGCAAGATGGGGTGTTGGTTGATCTAGAAGAGAGGTGAGCACACAAATTATAGTTTCTAATCTATTTGGAAGGATAATCAAGACCAATATTTAGTTCACCTTCAATGCAGGGCTACTAGTGTGTTGCCTTGTTTGGAAATTGTAGCTATTTGATCCACTCTTCCTTCATTGGGATTTGGCATTGATTGAGAGTCTCTGCTCTATTTCCCTTGGAAGATTAAGTGTAAGTTTTTTTTTTGAGAAAGAATTTAGTAATTGTCGACTTTTTGTTCCATGTGGTGTGATGAGGTACATCACTAGCTGTTAACAGATGGTGCATTATTGATAAGAGTTGCCCAATATTTAGATTCGGTAACCTATACAAGCTTTATTTCTGCATTGTTAGTCTTACATAAGAGGATACATATATAAGCTCCATCTTTTGATTTGATGTTTTCAAATACTTTTATGTAAATATAAGACATATTTTGAAAACAGAAACAATAAAATAATGGGTGGCCTACATTAAAAGCTGCTGCTTGTCTTGCATTATTTAACTATGTTGGAGCAGAAAAAGAATTACAATCACTAGAAAAATATGCATGCCATCAGGATTATAGAATGGCCAGTGTAAACAAAATCAGTGCCATGGAGCACATGGTTCTTTATTGGGATAAGAAGGCATATGTATATGATAAGTTGAAGGGAGTACCATGTCTGCTTAGATTTCATAACTTCTAATCTAGTTAATATTAGCTTGAAAAACTTGTTAGATGGGACTATGATAAGTAGTTATCAACCAACACAAAAAATATTAATGGGATTTCATCTTTCAAGGGCTTTTCTAGAAGTTGGTCCATTCAATCATGATAGTTAAATGGATTATCTAGTAGTACATACATAACATGGTGCATATCAAAATGTATGATGACAAGAAAGAATCACTGCTCCTGCCTCCTATAGGGGGTTCAATAGGATGGCCAGTGTGGGCTGGAGAAGGCTGGCTAATAGCCCATCCAACAGAGTTCTTTCCTAAGCCAACACAATTCTTTCCGGAGGCACTAGAATAGACAACTTTGGGTGGTCCAGCTGATTCTCCTTCACTCAACCGGGGGTGTGGGAAACATCCTAACCAATCTTGATACGTTACTATCAGGCAGGGGTGAAGCTCTACTCAACTGGGGAAGCATGCACCTTCCTTCTGAACAATGCAACTAGGGCTTCAGGATAGGATACTAAAGGAGGGCACTGCCTAACTTTGTTTAGCCAACTAAACTATATTAGATTGATGCTCAAACCGGAGGAAATAAATAATATTAAAGGCTTGGACAACTAGATTGATGTTCGATGGATGCTCACTCAGACCATGGCCAAAGGGTGTAAACGGATGGCACCCCCAATTATATTTCTTTTCTGCTTCGTCCATTGGCCAAGAAAAGTGGTCCATTCCTCTGCTCAGTCTGTTAAGCTCTTTGGCCCTTATCTCCCTAGATTGATTTTATTTGAGGTTTTCCACTTACTATTTTGGGACTTGACCACTTCATCTTGCACATTCATCCAGGGAGTTGGTTGCATGGGATTTACTCATGTGAAGTTGGTTGGAGATTAATTTATTTATTTTTGTTGACTCTTTCCTTGCAGAAGCCTTGAGAAGTTGTAACTACCTAAAAGATTATTTATTTATTTATTGAGGTAGTTGCACGTTTGAGAAAGAGTCCATGACGAATCTTTCTACTTTAAAAATTTTGGAGGCTTTACTAAGCCTTTCTTAAGGATTCATCAAAATTGGCTTTCGTTTTAATGCTTTCTTGGCAAGTCTGCAATTTCACAACATTGTCTACTTAATCCAAAGAAATGAAAATTAATGGGACCAACAACATTCTTCTACAAAAAAAAGTTAGCGGATGTTTTCACTAAAAGGAACATAAATTTCACTACTCTTTCAGCCAAATGTTGTATAGTTGCATAATTGTGGCCTTCTAAGTAGGAATGCATTCTTTTACCTTCCAACATAGAAACTCAAAATACCTAGTGTTCTGAGTCCTTCCAACATATAACTACTAATTTCAGGTGCCTGGAATCCAACCAAATGCCTTTAACAACTCCAAAAATATTCTTGTGCCAGAAAGACAAATACAAGATATCCAGACATCCTGATATAGAGAGGTTCCAAAACACTACTACACCACACGCTGAATTTTTTTATATGTATAGAGATGCTAGTAAGACTACTACACCAAACATTATGCCAGTAAGACTACTAACCAAACATTGAAAACCTTTATAGCATAAAATCCCTATGTTTGACAACTACAAGAACATCTTCTGAAGGTTATGGTACTTACTCCTTCTGATGAACATTTTCTTCCTGCACAACTCTCCTCTATTTCCATAATGCCTCTCTATGTTCTATGTTTTCTCTTAACATTTTGACCTCTTCAGGTGTTCTTTTAACTCCATCTAAGAAAAAAAGAAGCTTATTCACTATATTGACAATATGAAGCAGATTTACAGAAATGTTATTGAACTGCTCTTCACTATGTTTATAATAAAACAAGATCCCAATTTATGATGTTGTCCAGCATATAAAAGCTAATAATTAAGCATATACATAATTATTTTCAATCACCATTCAACAGAATTCTTACAAATTAAATAAAAAATGGTTTGGTCATCTCACATCATCTAACATTACACACAAACTAGAATGGAGTCCTAGCACCTAGATGCTTATCCCGCAATCAATTTTCTTTGTAACAATATTATGTTAGAAAATTTTCAAATTTACAGAGGATCAATAATAGAAAATGTGGACTTTGGTCACTAAATGCACCCAAGCACACACTAAATAGGATAAATATTGATAAAAGCTGAGAGAAATAACTTGAGCCTAAAGATAAATTCAAAAAGCTATTTTCTCCATAGAACGAAACAAGTTCTTAAAAATAACCAAAATTTATCATGGCTATGGATTGAACCATTGCCAGTTTATGGCCTAACCTGGTTTTACAAATAAAGGTCATTTCTTCTGGAAAATTAGAAAATGCATACCTATTATTCATTCTATTCTTTATTCATTCAACATCATACGAAATCACTAAATAAGAAAAAATGAAAGGGAAGCAAGCAACACACCAAATTCATGGAAGATGATAGCTCTAGAACTTAGGCCTTCTTCAACTTTCACAATTTGCAAAGTCATCCGTGATCCTATTTCATGAAGCTTCACAAAACTTTTAGTAGATGATGTATTTACTCGACCACAATCATTCACAAGTTTCATTGTTGTTGCCTCATCTTTCATCTCACTTTCTGATCCATAATTTGGCCTGTCAACAATAGATATTCAGTCAAAAACTAATTTCACAAATGGAAGCACTGACCATACTCAAACCTGTAACTCCTACTTTCTACATATTTTATTGATCATCCCTATTAAAAAAAAAACTTCAAACAAGTGTATAAAGGCACTTTATAGCTAAAAACTAACAAGAGGGGCTTTATAGCTAAAAGTTAACAAAATTAAAAATGAGCATTTTTTCATTTAAGATTGGAATAGACAGGATACGCTATGCAAGAGCGAAAATTTTCATCCAAATCATGAAATAAAATTATTTTACTCACACAAGGTTATTAATTGCACTTCTCCAAGTGAGAAGATTTTTCCAATGTGTGTTGTTAGAGGGAAAACTTTTTGTCGGTTTAAGTTTTATTTCAATTGAAAAAATGAAATCTTATACATATTTGTAATGTTAGCCAAGTCTTTTCCAAGTCTATCCACATTTTCCCTCGTTCTTCCCGAAATCCAAAATTTTGATCTTCTAAGTTACTCCCACTTCTCAGTTTTGAAGCATCACTTCACATCACCCTACTACCGTAGAATGGCATTGTCCCCATGTATATGATACTTTGTTATCAAATCTTCCTTGGAGCTAACCTGGATGCCCAAATTGAATCCAAATCTGGAAGAATATGCCTTGGAAGCAACCTGGATCCACCAATCATATCCAGATCTGGCAAGACCCACATGGAAATGCATCCCAAATGCAAAAACAGGCAGGATCCTCCTAGGAAACATATCTTGCAAGACTTTAAGTGCCCAGAACATGTGTATCCCACAAAATTACAAATACATCTATTCAAAAAAATATTCATGAACATTTGTGTTTTCTTGACGAAATAATAAAAATGTTAATAGTTAATACACATGTGTGCTTCCTTGCTGAAACAATAAAAAGTTGATGCACTAAACCCTTCTTCACAGTTTCATCACAGGCATGTCATTATTATGTCCATAAACATAAAAAATATCATTCTCCTCTCCACTAGTTTGTGGAATCTTGTAGATGTTATTGTGTGTGCAGATGATGTTTCCCTATTATATCACTACAAGAAAAAAGGTCATTGGTGAGGGTCATGCCTGTCACGGACCTTTAAGGTTCGTCACCAATGTCACGTATGGTGACGGTCTCTAAAAAGGAATTTTTGTAAGTGCATATAGTGATGGTCCTTTAAGGTTTGTCACCAAATCCATTTTCAATGACACTTTTGGTGAGGGTCGTTAAAGGCTCGTCACTAATTCTCTCTTTGGTGACACTTTTGGTGAGGGTCGTTAAAGGCCCATCACTAATTCTCTCTTTGGTGACACTTCTAGTGACAATATTTTATTGACCATTACCAGTGATACTTTTGGTTACTTTTGGTGACCGCCAATAAATGTTCGTCATCATTGATTATTCCAATGAGTTTTTGATGACCCTTCATGCCTGTGATGGACCTTTAAGGTTCGTCACCAATGTCGCATATGATGATGGTCTTTAAAAAATCGTTGTTGTAAGTGTATATAGTGATGTTACTTTAAGGTTTGTCACCAAAGCCATTTTCAATGAAACTTTTGGTGAGGGTCGTTAAAGGCCCGTCACTAATTCTCTCTTTGGTGACACTTTTGGTGAGGGTCGTTAAAGGACCATCACTAATTCTCCCTTTGGTGACACTTCTAGTGATGATCTTTTACTAACCCTCATCAACTCTCTTTTTGGTTACTTTTCGTGATGGTCAAAAATTATTCGTCATCCTTGATCATTCCAATGAGATTTTTATGATGTTATGCTGTTGCTATATTTTTGGTCAAAAGATAACAATTTAAGACCATTGTTGTGGAGTCTTTTTCATTATGTGTCGAAGGTCATAGTGGTTATAGTCAATCAATTTGTTAAGAATTAATTAGTGTGTATCATTTCCCTCAAGTCATAAGAATATAGTTTTCGTATGAGTCAACACATGATTCATCTCTATTAGGATTATTATCTAGCAAATTTCCTTTAAATAAAGTTCCACTAGTGTGTGTAGGAACTATATTATTTAATACATAATCAAGCTCTGTTAATTCTATTAATGAGAGAGACCTAGCTCTCCTCAACCCTCGTGGCACACCTTAACATGCTTTGGAATAGTACACTAACATTCCTTGGCACCTCACGTGTCTCATAACATCTTTGTACCTAGAACACCTTTGTACCTAGATCATCTTGCCATGAGTAGGACGCCAAAGCACATGTTGGCATGCCCTAGCATAGCATAACACTCCCCTAGCATGTGTTGGCATGCCCTGTAGTCCCTAGCATGCCCGGGAACACCTTGGCATAATATTGCATTGACAAACATTATCACTTGGTACACATTGGCACTCGGTATGTATTGGAACATATTATTAGTGTGTCTAGCATGGCCCTTTTGAAAAAGATAAATTCTCGACTTATTAACCCTCTTATGCATTCAATTCCTTGCATTTTAGCTTGGTTATTCCTTTTGTTGCCTTGAAACTCCTTGACACATATTGGCAATATACTTTGGCACCCTGCACATCCTAGCATGTCTTAGCACTATTTGGCACATGTTAGCACACCCCGGAACTACCTAGCACACTCTATAACTTCTTGACATGCCTTGATATTCCTTGGCATGCCTTACCCATGCTTAGCATATAACATTGTCACTCCCTCCTTGGCATGACAACTAGCATTCATTGACACTCATTGACACACCCTCATATTCATTCGGTTCCATGCATTTTGACCTAGTGCTCCCTTCTGTTGTCCTAGTACTCCCTAACACTCTGGAACTCTCTAGCACACCTTAGCACTCTTCAACATGCTCTGCCACTTCATAGCATGCATCACACTCCCTGACACACATTGGCTCTTGGCACGTGTTGGCACTTGGAAAATATTAGCATGTTTGACATGCGTTGAGATGACTTGGTATGCTTTGGCATGGTCTAATATTAAAGTTATTTGAGATCAATTATTGGAAAGTAGATGGGAAGAAACATAGGAAGATTTGGCACATAGAATGCATTGACACTTGGCACTTGGCACCTATTGGCACCTAGTATTGGTGTGCCTAACATGCCCCTCATGGAAAAGGTAAATTGATGAATTATTAACCCTATTATGTGTTCATTTCCTTGTAGTTTAACTTGTTCCTTCCTTTTGTTGCCTTGACAGTGCCTTGCATGCATTGTCACACCCTTGCACATCTTGGCATGCCTTAACACTTGGCACATCTTAGCTTGTTTGACATGTATTCGTACTATCTAGCTCATGTTAGCATGCCCTGGCATTCCCTAACACACCTTGGCAGTCATGACATCACAGCTAGCATTACATTTTCCCATGACTTGGGAACCTTACATTCACTAGAACACCTTGGCACTCCCTAGTTGTCATGCCCTCACAGGTAAGCTTACTTTTTTTGTGACTTGGGAAACCAACCAATTCATTAGAAAAATAATATTTTGCCCAACCCAAAGTTTCCCTTTCTCTGAAATTGCTTTGTCCAAGCCTAATCACAACCATAGGCTTGATTCCTGCAAGTCCTATTCTAAACTTCTCCTAAAACACTTCATCCTTGGGGAAGCTAGAGTTTACTAACACTCCTTGGCACACACTCTTATTTGTTCATTTCCAAACATTTTGACTTAGTTCACCCTTGTGTTCCCCTGACACTCCCTAACACTCCTCAGCATCCATTGACAATATCTACCATGTGTTAGCATGCCTTTTCATTCCTTGGCATGCCCTGGAACTCCTTAGCTATCAAGCCCTCACAACGACCCTTACTTTTTTTATACTTCACCAGAACCCAACCAAGTCGTGCCCCGACTACAACAACTTAACCAAGTTATAGTTATTACAACTAGACTATGCTTTGTTCACCTAAGAATTGCCTATAACACATCTTCAACTACTCATGTCCAATCTCAACTCATCCCACTTAACAAGTTAACAAGTCAAGGCTCACGTCCAACCATGGCCATAAACCAAATAAGAAACATAATTTACATCTTGACATGCCATAGCACCTGGCACATCTAACAATCCCTTAGCCCTATGTGGTGTGTGTTAGCATCCCCTACATTTCTTTCAGGCATGATTTGCACTCCCTAGAACACCCTAGCAATCCCTGACATGCCCTGGCACTCTAGCATACCTTGGCACTGCCTAGCATATAACCTTGTGACTCCCTTCTTAGAACACCTGGAACTCGTTGACACTCCCTATCACACACTCTTATCTCTTCATTTCCATGCATTTTGAACTAGTTCTCCCTTGTGTTTATGTGGCACTCCCTAACATTTGCTGACATGCATTGACACACCCTGGCACATGGCACATCTTGGTATGTTGCCCTGGCACTCTAGCATTCCTTGGCACTACCTAACATATCTTGTCGCTCCCTCCTTACCACACCAAGAACTCACTAACACTCCCTATCACACACTCTTATTCATTCATTTCCATGTATTTGAATCTAGTGATCCCTTTTGTTTCCTTGGAACTCCATAACACTCCTTGGCATGCATTGGCACACCCTAACACCTGACACATCTTGGCATGTTTCCCTGGCCTCTAGCATGTCTTAGCACTGCCTACCATACCTTGTTAATCCCTTAGCACACCTATATCTCACTGACACTTCCTTTCACAAGCTCTTATTTGTTCATTTGCATGCATTAATTTGACCCAGTGCTCCCTTGTGTTTCCCTAGCAGTCCCTAACACTTCCTAGAACATGTTGACACACCTCGTCACTTGGCACATCTTGGCTGCATGTCGCCCTAGAAATCTAGCATGACTTAGCGCAACCTGGCATACCATGTCACTCTCTCCTTAGCACACTTTGAACTTGTTGAAACTCCCTGTCACACACTCTTATTCATTCATTTCCATGCATTTTGACCTAGTGCTCCCTTATGTTTCTCTATAACTCCATAACACTCAGCACGTCGTGGCACACCTTAGCACTTGGCATATCTTGGTATGCTTCCCTAGCACTCTAGCATGTCTTGGAAATACTGCATAGCATACCTTGTCACTCCTTCCTTAGCACACCTGGAACTCACTGACTATAATGTTCCAAACTAGGAAAATTAGTTCTATGCAAAGCAGACAATAAAAATAATGCCATAAAATTAAATCAAACCATTAGACCACAAAATTGGAAACCAAATTGTGTTGTCTACTCATTTTATTAAATGGGAAGAGGTGTACAACAAGGTGCTGGAATGTGTGCACCTAGGCTTTCTCTAGGCAAACTAGCAAAATCCCAAAATGAACAATGGAACACCCTCCTCAAATTTGTTGGTAATCTAATCCAAGAGCTGCATTGTTACTGCTCAGAAAGGTGTTGTTGCTTGAAATGATCTGTCGTTAGAGCCTTTCCTGTTGCTCAGAAAATTCTGGGAAATTAATCCCAACCTCTATGAAAGAAACCCATAATAAAACATGAAGGAATTGGCCAAATGTTGACCTCGAGATTTTGGCCCAAATTCCTCTCAGCTCCTCTAGGTGTTGGCTGAGTTGGGACCCATGTTTGACCCCTCAAATCTGCCTAGAAAATTCTATAAAATTAGGAGAGTGATCCTTGCCCAAAACCCACAAAGGGTTTCCCTTGGTTCCAACCTTCAAAAATTGACCCTTCAGAGCTTGGCCCTCCTCCAATTTCGAATTATGTTGTTGTGACTGATCCTGTCAATATCTGCTCTCCCAACTCCAAAAATCCTCCTCAAATGGCCCTCCAAATGATCTCCTACTTCTCTTAGCTAGTTCCATCTCTACAATTCCTTCCTCCAACTCCCATGCAAGCCTAGTGATGGCTCTCTATGTAGGCCTAGGTGATTGTAAATCAAACTCTTCCAATGCCGCAACCTCCCGATCCAAAAATCTCCTGAAAGGTTGATACTCCATTGTAGCTCCAATGCCCAAAACCCCCCGGTAGTTGTTGCCCGAATGAACGCACAAGCAACACCTGCATGTTCCCCTTCTGCATCTTCCAGAAACACACACTGGCTAAGACAAATATTAAATTATGTGACTGTGAAACTCCATCGGCTCTCCTCCAAGGTAGTACGAATTTCCTTCCTAAGGTGGCACTCGAATTCCACTGAAGCAAGGGTTGATATCTCCGCTTAGATACACTCGTGTGCTAAACAACACAATAACCTGACTAAGCAGCTCGATCAACTAAGGTTGAGTTCAATATTTCAAAAATATACCAAATGAGGTTGTGCCCCCTCTACTTATAATTTGTGGGCCTCTTTTCCCATGTGGTCCCCCTCCAACTAGAAATTTTACTTTCCCTCCTTAATCATTTGAACTTCCCCCTAAGGTGGTACGTATTTCCTCATGTGGGTGGCCCCCATGCTATGCCAACAAAACATTTCGGCCCCTTTTTCCTTCCTAAGTCTTTTCCAAAAATCACATTGGTCCCATGGCCTCCAAAATTGTCAAAATTGTAGAATAAATAAACCTATAACAATTTAATTTTGGAAGGGACATTACGCTGACACTTCATTTCCATGCATTTGAAACTAGTGTTCCCTTGTGTTTGCTTGGCACTTGGCCCTAACACTCACTAGCATGCATTCACACCACACTCTGGCACCTAGAACATCTTGGAATGCCTTAGCAGTTGGCTTGTCTTAGCATTCATGCCTAACTTGCTTGGAATTGTCTAGCATGTGTTAGTACTTCCTGGCATTCCCTAGCACACCTTGGCACTACCTAATTTTCATGCCCTCATAGATAAATTTACTATTTTTGCGACATGGGAACCCAGCCAAGTCATTGGCAAAACAATGTTTTGTGCAACCCAAAGTCTCCCTTTGTCTGAAACTGCTTTGACCAATTCTTTATAATTGTAGGCATAGGCTTGCATCCTACAATTATTATTCTAACCTTCTCCTAACACACTTTGTCCTTGAGACACCTAGAATTCATTGACACTCCTTGACACACACACTTATTTGTTCATTTCCATGTATTTTGACCTAGTTCTCCCTTGTGATGCCCTAACACTTTCTAAAATTCCTCAACATGCATTGGAAATGTTCAACATGTGTTAGCATGCCTTTTCATTCCTTGGTACACCCTGACACTCCTTAGCTATAATTCCCTCACAACTACCCTTACTTTTTTGGGACTCGGTAACCCAACCAAGTCTTTCCTCGACTACAACAACTTGACCCAGTTACAGTTACTACAAATAGACTATGCCTTGTTCACCTAAGAACTGACTACAACTCATCTTAGGCTACTCATGTATAATTTCAACTTATCCAACTTAACAATTTACAAGTTACCATGTCAAGGCTCTTGTCCAATTGTGGCCATAAAAAAACTGAGCAAATAGTTTACATCTTGACATGCCATAGCACCTGGCACATCTATCAATCCCTTGGCACTATGTGGCACATGTTAGCACCCCCTACATTCCTTGGCATGCTTTGGCACTCCCTACCACTCCCTGACATGCCCTGGAAATCTAGCATGCCTTGGCAATGTCTAACATATAACCTTGTCACTCCCTCCTTAACACACCTCAAACTCACTGACACTCCCTATCAGACACTCTTATTCATTCATTTGCATGCATTTTTAGTTAGTTCTCCCTTGTTTTTCCATGGCACTCCCTGACACCTGGCACATCTTGGCATGTCGCCCTGGCACTATAACATTCCTTGGCACTACCTAGCATACCTTGTCACTCACTCCTTAACACACCTAGAACTCACTGACACTCCCTATCACATACTCTTATTCATTCATTTCCATGCATTTGAAACTATCGCTCCCTTCTGTTTCCTTGGCTCTCCCTAACACTCCCTAGCATGCATTGGCACACCCTGACACTTAGCACATCTTGGCATATTGTTTCCCTGGCCTCTAGCATGCCTTAGCACTACAAAGAATATCTTGTCACTCCCTTAGCACACCTGGAACTCACTGACACTTCCTGTCACAAAATCTTATTCATTCATTTCCATGCATTATTTTGACCTAGTGGTCCCTTTTGTTTCCATGGCACTCTGTAACACTTCCTAACATGCATTGGCACACCCTGACACCTGACACATCTTGGTCGAATGCTTCCCTTGCACTCTAGCATGCCTTACCTCTACCTAACATACCATGTCACTCCATCCTTAACACACCTGGAACTCGCTACACTCCCTATCACACACTCTTATTCATTCATTCCATGCATTTTTACCCAATGCTACCTTATGTTTCCCTAACACTCACTAACACTCCTTAGCATGCATTGACACGCCTTGGAACTTGGTACATCTTGTCATGCTTCCCTATCACTGTAGCATGCCTTGGCACTGCCTAGCATACCTTGTCACTCCCTCCTTAGCACACTTGAAACTCGCTAACACTCCCTATCACACACTCTTATGCATTCATTTCCTTGTAATTGAAACTAGTGCTCCCTTGTGTTTCTTGGCATTCTGTAACGCTCACTAGCATGTGTTGGCGCCACACCCTAACACCTGGCACATCTTGGCATGCCTTAGCACTTGGCATGACTTGGCATGTGTTGGCACAAAAGGGAACAGGGAAGAGACCCTGGGTTCAGGCACAAGGGGCCAACAAGGCTCCGTTGTAGTCTAGAACAATGTCGACATTTTCACCTTACCTAGAGAGGGTAAGGAGTCTCACCCGAGGTGTGCCATGACTGAAGTGTGAGGGGGTAGAATGAGGCACCAAGGGAACTGCAACCCGCAACCGATCTTAACACATAACATTAAAGCACCTACTATAATCCAACCATACTATTGTACTCATGTTACCTTAGGAAATCATACAACATATAAACAAATATTTAAAAAATTTAAAGAACCAGTATAGAACTCAACAATACATCATAGGTGCAAACTATCTCTTTCATTACGCTTCATAGAAATAAATACATAAATAAGTACAGAAGGCTCGAAGCCTGATCATCAACAACAAGAATGACCCAACCCATAGATCAGAGACCAACAAAGCAAGGGTGTACCTACCTTCCACAACTCAGGAAGGTTGCATTGATTTCTGGCTCGCTTGGTTCATCAACAGCTAGTAATCACCAACCCTTTCCCATCCTTTCTTCTACCTTTTATCCTCTACTCCGCACCTAGATTGCCAGTTCCACTTATTTCCTTCTCAACTAACTTTGCCTTTGGTTGCCTTTACTCTCTACTTTCTCGGCTGCTCTTGCTCTCCTCCGCCACCTTTCCGTAACTGCCGGACCACTCCTAGTTCATGTTCCCCCCTCAGCTATCAGCTCCAGCGTAACTCGAATGGTTCTCCCCGCCACTTGTTCTTATTGTGTATTCCCACAAAAAACTCAAAACAAAGGCCCCAACAACATGCCTAACATGCCTTGGACCTGTGCATGTGTTAGCACTTCTTAGCATTTCATGGCTCATGTTGGAACTCCCTAGTTGTCATGCCCTTATAGATAGCCTTATCTTTTTTTCGACTTGGGAAACCAACCAAGTCATTGAAAAAATAATGTTGGGCCTAGCCCTAACACTCCCCAACAATCCTTGGAATTCATTCACACTGTCTGACATGTGTTAGCATGCCTTTTCATTCCTTATTACGCCCTGGCATTCCTTAGATATCATGCCCTCACAACCACCCTTACATTTTTTGCAACATGGGAACCCAACAAAATCTTTCCTCAACTATATTAACAACAACTTGACTATAACAATGTTATAGACATTTTTGTGCCTCGCATCATGGAGCATGAAATGTCGATAATTACAGGGATCCTCAGTCCCTAAACATGTTGTTCTTACCCCTAAAAGAACAAGGTCATCAAACAACAGCACTTCCAATCAGTTCTCCACCTGAAAACACTTCAAAACAGGCTAATTTTGGATCATGTCAGCTGCTCCACTGAGCTTCTGCGCTGGAATGCAACTGTCCCTCTTTGTACCTGCGCTGGAAGTCAAGATTAATGAAGGCTACCTGCGCTGGGCGAGATTGGCCAAGTGGCACAGTCATCCTGCAAGGTGTCAACTGCCCAGGAAGCTTCCAAACTGACACTTGGTTCATGAGATTCGCCCTGTGATGAGTAAGAGGTACTTGATCACCATGTGTAAGCAAGGATCTCCAAGTGGACTCAAGAACTGAAGATTAACTGAAGAGGGAGAGGACACAAGGCAGCTTCATGTCAGTCTCAAGCTGACTCATCCTCTCTTCTTCTCTCCTATATATAGAGCTCTTCTATGAGGTCTAGGGAGGCTGGAATTTTGTGTAAAGCAAGGAGGTGCTGTTGGTTTACAGTTAGAGCTATTGGGTGATTGTTTTACTAGAGGTGAAGAGGAGAGTTCTTGCTGCTGGGGAGGTGCTGCTGGATTGGAGCCATCATTGGTTGTAACCTTCTCAGAACCCTGTTACTTCTATCAATAAAGTTTTGCATGTTCTCCTATATACTTGTATTGCATTGATGTATTGTATTTACTTGTATATTTGATTCACTCTAATCCATGCATCAGTTATGAGTACATGTATCGTGTAGTTTCCTCTCTTGTTTTGTGCAGGATCTGTGTGTAGCTGGACCGGCAAAGAGAGCAAGGAGCTGGGAACAAGAGACAAAGAGAGAGGATAAGGATCGACTAAGCGAAAGACACCAGGTTGGTTAATCTTTTCTCCCTTCTCTCTGTACTTTCATAAAGGAAAATATCAAAGCTTTACTTTCAGTTGTTGCTAAAGACTGTCACCTTTAGAGTAGGGATAGGGTCATTCGAGTCGGATACTTTTCCCCACAACAAACAACAACTTGGCCAAGTTACAATTACTACAACTAGACTATGCCTTGTTCACCTAAGAACTTCCTATAACTCATCTTAGGCTACTCATGTTGAATTTCAACTTATCCAACTTAACAAGTTATGAAGACAAGGCTCACATCCAACCGTGGTCGTAAAATTGAACAACTAAGCAACAAAGTTTAAATCTTGACATGCCATAACACCTGGCACGCCTAATAATCCCTTGGCACTATGTAGTATGTGTTAGCATCCCCTGCATTTCTTGGCATGCTTTGGTACTCCTAATCACATCCTAGCACTACCTAACACTTAGCACACCTCGTAATCACTAGCTAACACTCTCTGTCACACTCTTATTCATTCATTTCCATGCATTTGAAACTATTTCTCCCTTGTGTTTCCCTGGAACTTGGCCCTAACACTCCCTAGCATGTGTTGGCGCCACACCCTGGCACCTGGAACTTCTTGGCATGCCTTAGCACTTGGCATGTCTTGGCATGCCTAAAATGCCTTGGAACTGTCTAGCATGTGTTAGTACTTCCTGGCATTCCCTAGAACACCTTGACACTCCCTAGCTGTCATGCCCTCATAGATAGCCTTACTTTTTTTGCGACTTGGGAACCTAACCAAGTCATTGACAAAACAATGTTGTGCCCAACCCAAATTCTCCCTTTGTCTGAAACTACTTTATACACACCTTATCACAACCATAGGCTTGCCTCCTGCAAGTCCTATTATGAACTTATCCTAACACACTTCGTCCTTGGGACACCTAGAATTCACTGACACTCCTTGGCACACTGCACTCTTATTTGTTCACTTCCAAGCATTTTGACCCCATTCTCCCTTGTGATGCCTTGGCACTGGATAGTATACCTTTTCACTCCCTCCTTAGCACACGTGGAACTCACTGACAATTCATTTCCATGCATTTGAAATGAGTTCTCCCTTGTGTTTCCTTGGCACTTGGCCCTCACACTCCCTAGCATGCATTCACGCCACACCTTGGCACTGATAGTACATCCTAGCATGCCTATCATGCCTTCGAACTGTCTAGCATGTGTTAGTACTTCACTTGTAAATAGAGAAAAACATCATTTCGTTAACAAAGGCAACTGATTATTTAAGTGTGAAATGCAACTTAAGATCTATAATTGATTAGTAATTTTACCTAAGGATATGTGTAAGACATCCTTCAAAATGTGACAAGGACTTCTTGCATGGCCACTGATGTCAGTAAGTGTTACCAATTATGGCCTTGCAACATTCATGAGATGATGAACAAATTTCTACAACCACATCTTTACTCAACTCTAATTATGTACTTAGACATATCAATTTTCAACCAGACTTGGGATGAATAAACAGTGTTTGCAACACGTGACAAGTTATTTGAGAACATGAAGAAGTGTGCATTTGGGTAGATTAAGCTTGATTATCTTGTCTTTTTGTGTGAACCACGATTGACTAAGCATTGATCCAATGAAGTTTTCAACCATTGTTATTTGGCCACCACCAAAGATCAACCTTGACCTACAATATTTCAAGCAAATGGTGAACTATCTTAGGAATTATATTGCGTAGTTCCCCCATGACATGCATCCTCTCAATGATTACAAGCACCTAGGATATGAAACCAAAAGATTACTATTTTTTCTACAGCTTGGTTTGAGGCATCCTAACATAGATCACAATATTTGTTCCTACCTTTGCAACTATTGGTTATCACTTCTATCCCTTCGGGGAAGTAGATTTTGTCAATGAATGACTACATAATAGGGACCCTACGAGCCAATCATTCATGTCTTCGATGTAGTGCCCACACGACACAAACATTCGATGGTCTTTCATAGCTAGACACTCTATCATGGGTCTCATATATACCCAACCTATGACAACGAACTGCATTCTATTACCGAAGCTTGTAAGCTGTGGAAGAATTATATTCTACCAAAGGAAATGGCCATCCACGCTAGTTTTAGGCCTTTTCCTACTCTAGATAATCCTTGGGTGTTAGTGACCATGGATTTTATGTCATGTTTTCCCTCAACCAAACATGGTAATGAATGTGTTTTTTGTTGTTGTTGATCGCTTCCTTAGGATGGGAATTTTGGTATCTTGTAAGAAGATTGTCCCAACAAAATCCACTCATGAGCTATGTTCACGAAATAACACATGAAGACACGTCCCATAATTGGAATGAGGTAAGTAAAGCAACCAATTTTGAGGAACATATCCAAAAAATTGAACAATGAGTTCATGATACTTTGTAGAAATTTTCCAACTCCAAGTACAAGTAAATACAAAATCCATTGGGTTCCACATAAGTTTCAGGTTGGTGAAAAGTTATGGTTGGACTTACATAAAGAGCAACTAACAAACTCCCATAAAAAGCTCATATCACTTTGATACAAGCCTTACACCATCACCAATGCTATGGGTGATAATTCTTTTTAGGATAGTAATAGGATGATTTATATTGCTTCAAAGGCATATCTTAAGATGCTTTATGCTTGATGGGGTGCATGTCTAGAAAGAGTCCCTTTAAGAGAATGAAAAATATGATCACACTATTACTAACATAAGTAATTGTGATAGTCTAGTTGAATGACATTAGGTAACTACATAAGAGATTTTAAGGATGATACTTTTAGGGTTTGTTTTATTTCAAGGTATGTGGATCATTATGTTTTTTTCCCAAAGCATTTACATATGACTGAATTTTTTAAATAGTACATCACTCTAATATTATTTCTCTTACATGCTCCTAGGTTATAATTCAAAGCATCATAGGTACTAAAACTCACAAAACTCTTTTTTTTTTGCTCTAGATAACTAAAAGTCCTATTTGTGCTACTCCTAATATTCGAACTTGCACTATTGTTAAGACTACTTCCTCTAATTCTAATTGTTCCTCCATAAGTAAGTTGTCTACTAGGTGAACTTGAACCATTATTAACAAGCTAGTGTAGTGTTACCTAATTGTATTTAAGAAGCATAAGGGGTGGGGTTGGTACAAGGCCAACTTTGTTATTGTCTAGTGCCATGCCCAATACTAGGTTCTCATCCTCCCTTAATAGTTGGGACACATCGTTGGCCTTAAGATATGGTTACCCATTAGTTCATTTGATTCTTTCTCAGCCACAATCTCATTCTACATTGCATCCAACTTGTCACTTTGTAATCACATATCTCCACAATGTTCATCAAACCTCATTGAGGTGCCTTTACTACTACTCCTTATTGAGCTATATTTTATCATCAACCCTTTGTTTCACAACCATTCGTTGGCCAACTCACCTTTCCCATTCAAATTCTCCAACTCTCTCACCCTCACTTCACTACTTCCCTCCTCTCTAATCTCCTTTTGCAACTCCTTATTGCCTTCTTCATTTGCTCACATCTAGTTCAATCACTACTAATTAGTTATCTCTACTTCCTCAAAGCTTGTTCAACTTGCTCTTTAACTTTTGTGTCCTCCACGATCATTTAGTCCTTTGAACTCTCATCTTTGCTAACCCCATTGTAACCCACTCCTTAATACAAGGTTTTACACCACCATACTCAGTGAGTTAGTAAGAAACAACTTTTCCTACACCAACAACATTTTTATCTTTATAAAATTTATATTCACAAATCTCTCAAAATCCTATCCTTGCTTTTGAGTACAACTAATATAATTCTACTACAAACTAAATACACTGTATACTTCTATTATAGGCTTCCCAAAAAAATCTTTGCTCATAAACCACGTGATGGCCATGCTCCAAAGTTGTCTCCTCAATAGTAATGTGGGGCTTCATCAAGCATATGCAACCATTCACACAAACTCGATAAAAAACTCGTATCCCTAAAATTTCAAAGATGTCTTCATACATGAATGTACTTGAGTTTTTCCATTTTCCAACAAAGCAGTGGTGCCCTTCTTGTTTTTCTTCTCCATGGCTACTTTCAGGTCCGCTAGATTCACAATATGACAGATGATATATCTTCGAAAGTTACAGAGTATTTCATACGTAAATTTCTCCTTGAATTTTTCCATTCTCCAACAAAGCAGTGGCGCCCTTCTTGTTTTCCTTCCCCATTGTTACTTTCAAGTTCACAAGATTCACAGTATGACAAGTGATATATCCTTGAAAGTTACAGAGGATTTCAAGTTCATGTCGGATGCGGGTTTGAATCCCAAAGCCACCATGACAGTTAGGCAAAGGTACCATTTTGATCTCATTCCTCATTTGATACAAGGTTTCCCCTCCTCTATATGGGTCCATTTATTCCATTTAGAAAAATAACATGGTTTTGTTGAGTTCTTTAAATTAAATTTAGGGTTTTGCGAGTTTTAAAAATTAAATTTATGATTTCTCCGAGCTCGTTTGTCTCCCTTTTTCTATGGGTTGAGCATTTTATGGAAGTTTGATGTGTAAAGAATCATTGCCAGTCCAATATCCTTTTGCAATGGGATCATTTGTTTAATTTGCAGGGCGACCGTCAGAAACGAAAACATGTACTAAGTAGCTATTGCCAGAAGTTTTTTGAAAAATTATCCTTGCAATTGTCCTTGGGTAATTATCAACAGTTGCAATTATTCCTAAGCATGCATCCTTCCAGAGATCTGCCTCGATTAACTTAGATTTAAATACTCATGCATGAGTGTTTATGGAACTATCCCCTTTAATAGTGTATGCAAAACTAATTAAAGCAAAAACTCAGAATTAGGACTGAATTGATGATTTAGGAAAACATATAATCTAGAAATTAAAAAAGGATGGTGTGTTCATGCCAAAAAAATGCATGCGCCCTCCATCTTTCTATCTCCTCTATAATTGCTATGTGCCTTCATAAAAGCTCTACGGACTTCCAAAATGATGGTTGTTGCACTACTGTACAATACTCTGCTGGAAAAAGAAAGGTTTTGTAAGCTACATACAGCTAAACTAACACTCTCACGGTGGAAGTCCAAAAGCAATTTTGAATCTGTGAATTAGCACTCTAATTCAACCTTATAACAACTCTGAATCAATACTCTGATCTACTAAGGAACACATTCAAATCAGCTTTAAGAAGCACTTTAAATTAATCCCAAGATCACCTTAAAAAATCAATTCAAGAAGCATTCTGGATCCCAATCAGTCAAGAAACACCCCAAATCATCCCAAGAAACTCCCTGAATCAGATCTCCCGGTTGCCATTAGAAGAGCTCTTGTTAAAAACTCTCAAGTATTTTCCATAACTAAAAATTTTTCATACGCTCACAAATTTTCTATGAGAATCCAAAAGGCTGTGATGTAAACTAAAAGGCGTAGTTGTTCATAAATAGGTTAGGATTAAGGTCTAGGAAGGGTCAATCACTCCTTTTTTAGAAACTTTTTTTGGGAGGAATTGTGGTTCGAATAAATTAAAACAAAAAATAAGATGATGCCCAGTCTCTAATGTAAAAGAAATGTTAGTGTAAAGATAATCTAGGGTAGATCCATATTAATCTCGAATCTATAAGTGTTGAGAGGTTATCACATGTTTTTATTTTTATCCCTTGTGGTTCAAATAGATTTGAGTTTAAGAAGGATCTATGCTAGATTTCAAAAATTGTAAGCACATTATGTTGACCTCCCTAGCTGCAGTGAGAATGTGGGTGCCTAACAAGCATGGAGTTACTTCTGTGCCTTATGCTTAGCCCCCAAAAAACACATATTAATATAGGGCTTGCATTTGGAATTTGATCCCTAAAACTTAGTAAAAAATTATCTTACAAGAATTATATTAAAAATAACACTTGTGGTGATCTAGGCCCTAGGGTACATGATTTTGTTTTGTAACTAATTTTGTTGGAAAGATATGCATGTGTATACAAACACACACACACACATATATATGTATATATGTATATGTATATTTTTTTGCCATGTAACAAAGCACCCCACCCTCAAGCCCATGGGCAAGGGTGAGATATTCTTTAGGGCTCAAGGCCATACAACAAGAAGTCTTGAAGTCATTCCAATAATATACTCTATATGAGCTCAACATGTCACTTGCAGGAATTGAACATGGGGTTAGGAAGATAACAATCATTCATCTGAACCAACCAAGATAAAACCAATTGACATTATATATCTATATATATATATATATATATATATATATATATATATATATATATATATATATATATATATATATATATATATATATATATATATATATCTGGAGAGAGAGAGAGAGAGAGATTTCAATTGTAGGAATTGAATTGGTGGTGGGGAAGATAATAATCATTCCTCCCAACCACCCGAGATGAACCCAATTAACACGGTATGTCATCTATCTATCTATCTATCTTTATCTATCTTGGGGAAATCCAAGGGAAGCTTCCCCAACTTTACACATGGTATCCTTAGTAAAGTCATTGGCATAGACTAGTCCACCTTACTAAAGGGAATTCTATGCGAACACTTGTTGGCAGGGAAGTAACCAAATGATTAATTCTAGCAACAACTAGTTGAGAAGATGCATTGGGCTTACACATACACATGAATGATGAATTATAACTAGGCTACTGAATAGATATGAACTTTTATAAATAATAATGTGCCAAGTGATGTAAGATGTGAGACTCTGAGAATTAGGGAAGAATGGTGTCACCAAAGGAATTTGTGCATAGGTATACTTGAGATTCTCAATGAGAGTGAAATGAAGCATGAAATGAGACAATTAACTTAGGTTAGGATTTATTACTTAGGTCTTGATTCTTAGATGAATGGGATCCATGTTATAGAAGTGGCATTATTTATTTTTTTTTCCACTTTTTTAGCCCCAACTAGAAATCTACAACATGAGGGATGTCTATGAATTTGTGCATAGGTATACTTGAGATTCTCAATGAGAAAATGAAGCATGAAATGAGAGAATTAACTTAGGTTAGGATTTATTACATAAGTCTTCTTTCTTAGTGAATTGGATCCATGTTATACAAGTGGCATTATTTAATTTTTTGCCAGTTTTTAACCCAATTAGAAAGCTACAACAGGAGGGATATCTATGAGTTGAAAAATTCAGGGATGTTGGGATAGTCCCCAAAAATTATTTGACTCCATGATAGAATCCCCACCTATTTCAATATGTTTTCAATGGATACCAAATTTCGTGCAATGTTGGCTTAGTTGGGACCCAAGGTTTAAATGTAGGGACACATACTTGTGCAACATAGAAAAATAGTTATTATCTTTGGCTAGACATGACTAAAGTCAGATCCTGAACTTCTTGGATGGGCTGATTGGGTACCCAAAAAGTCCCTTAAATTTCACCATGAATGTGGGGATGGTCCCCTAAAAGTGCCCGGGTCCTAGACAGTATCCCCACCCATTTTTGGGATGTTTTCGAGGAATACAAAAGTGTTAATTTTGAGTTAACATGTTATTTGCTTCAGTTAGTTACTTCATCCATCCATTTTCCCATTAATCGATTAACAATCACATATAGTAACTGATGAAAGAACACACATGATAAATGTCGAAGACAATCCAAGACAGAAGAACACAAGAATATGGCACAAGTCAAGGAAAAACCCCAAGATGGGGAACCCTTGATCACATATTCTTATTATTAACCATCAAATGTTCAATGGAGAGAGAGAAAGAGTACAATGATTTAGAGTCAATACTGACTTGCCAAGATGAAGATCCTATATCAAAGCCCTTAAACATGAAGATGACTCAATCAAATGGAAATTGTGGCACCAAAGGTTGGAGTCTTCTACTCCGCAGTTCTAACTACTAGTTAGGGCACAAGCAGAGTCAGCTACAACACCCTTTTCATACTTGATAGACCTTCCGTGAACCGCGACCTTCCTTCAAACAAATCTTGCAACAATTAGATGCCCCTTAAACTCCTAAGCTTAAAAAACAGACCATACAGCTTATTGATCAAACACAACATACCGCGACCTTCCGTTAGAAGATACTCGACCTTCTAAATAGAGATTGGTATGGCTAGAAGCGGCCTAGATAAGTGTGGCTTGCTCCAAGGTTTATAGTGAGATCAATCCTCATTCAAAGCTGCAGTATTGAGCCCAGAACCATTCTCAAATAGACCCACACTTACTACCAATAACCTTGGCTTCCCTTTTTTCTACAAAAATTGGGCTAGCGAAGTTCCCATACTAATCCATCCAGACTTGCGACTGACTATCATGAAGAATCTCAGCCCTTAACCTAGAAACAAATAGTCCATCAACCTCCATCAAGACCTTGGCTGCCTCACACCTTATCCAAGCAAGTTGATGTGTCTAATCATAATGGAGGACACCTATATATATAACAATTTTTCCTTATGGAGGTGAACGCAACCTTAACATTTTGGAGGCAAATTTGAATTTCAAATTTTCTTTTTTCCCGCCTTAATAAGGTCATGACTTGTAGAAATTCTTTTAAGTAAATAAATATTTTTCCTTATCTAAATTTGGTGATATTAAGGTCAATTTTGGACCTCTTTAAAAGAGGAATTCAATGCCACAATAATATTCCTCAAAGGAGCAGACCAAAGTGGAATTTGGCCCTAGTTGCCAATTTTAACACTCCCTCTCAACTAGGGAGAATTCCACCTATCAAACCATCAACCACTGTCACTGATCATAAAGCCATCCTGACACCATGAACCATCTGTAAATCCCATCTCTACTCTGCTCTACTAAACACTGATGTAATAATGAATGAAGAAGAATTTATTGAGAGTGAGTCACAAGACTTTACCACTCTCTACTGAGAAAAGTCAGTCTAGAGGTAAAACTTCAATCAGACTTGATCCCAGATCAAGTTTAAGAACATCATGCATCCTAGTCATAGGGAGTACAACGATACCAAATGCATCCATCAGTAGTGCTATGGTCCCTACCTATTTTAACCAACTCATTAGTCAAATGAGAGGTACTTCCCATGTGTCCTGAACTACATGGGTAGGATGATACTGAATAAATAGCAGGGAAAGAATGTATCACATCCTGCTCACAACCATACGTAGGGAAAGGACGAACCACATCCTACAATCACACATCACAATCAAACGTAGGGAAAGGACAAACCACATCCTACAATAACACATCACAATCACACGTAAGGAAAGGACGAACCACATCCTACAATCACAAGGCACAACAATCAATCGTGGGGAAATGATGAACCACATCCCACCGACATGTCAACCAATAATCGTAGGAATGAACATCCTACATGTGGGGAAAGGATGAACCATGTCCCACTAACATGTCAACAGATGCCTATATGCATCTCTCACTAGGGTATCCATAGGAGAAGGTGAACCACTCATCTTGCTCATATCCCATAGGAGAAGTTGAACCACTCATCCTATGCATATTTCATCAGTAGTGGAAGGTGAACCACTCATGTTACATAAATGTGTCTGCAATCGTAGGGGAAGGTGAACCACTCACCCTATACACATGTCAACCACCATGGGGTATCACAGGGGAAGGTGAACCACTCACCCTATGGTTGCTCATAACTCAATAAGTACCCCAAACCCCCAGGAGTTCCCGGAGCTCAATATTCAATCTTAATCAAGGATCCCTTCATATAGGGAATAGTGCCAAGTTGCTTTCTGAAAGTCAAGACTAGATCAATAGGAGCCTCATAGCTCTATAACAGAGATCTTGACAACACTTAGCAATCCTCTGCTTCTTGTATATCTTGATGAAGAAAATAATTGATTGATCTTATTCCCTCTTTACCCAGGGAGATCATGACCTAAGCTTGTCTTTTCAGGGTGCAAAGTGTCCATCTGGAAGCCTGCTTATCATAAAACCCATCCACTTTGTAATTTAACATGTCATAATCTTGGTAGTTTTCTTCCATAAATAGGAATGTCCCTTGCTATAACATATCCCGAATAAAGTGATAGCGGGAGACAATATGATTCTCTGAAAAGTGAATCCCATTCTGCAATCTACAATGGTGGATTCCAACACGTGTTCAAATAGCTTACGGAAGAGCTTCAATAACCAATTGGCTTCATAATAAGCCATGCATTCAGCTTCAAGAAATATTGGGTGTATTACTCATCATCCTGCTATCCGAGACAGTATCAGAATATTCATGGAGCCTTATATTCCGGTAGAGAATTTCTGATAAATAGTAGCAAGCAGCTATCTAATATATGAGGCACCTCCATAATCTTGACTTAGAGGCATGTGATAGGTGATTATCAAGAAAACCAGGAATCAATAGATTCTCCATCTCACCAGGCTTTTATGTGCAGGAAATAGTGTATCAAAGATTTTCATCTTGGTTCTGAAAATCTTATATCAACATACATCATTAAAACTGCATTTTCAATCATTGCTCCCTCTAAATATTGAGAAAGTGGCCTTGCCCAAGTCATAGCTACGTTTCCTGTAATTCTGCTTTTGGTCTGAGTGCCATAGTCATTTATACAGTTTACCAAGGATTCAATGGCTCCCTGTGAAGCCTTGCTTCAGGTAGATATGCAGACTTCATCAATCTGATCTTCATCCTTTTAAAAATGAGATTTTGCAATTGAGTCAGAAAATTTCAGAAATGCTCTTCTTCAGATCAGAGAGAAAATCATCTTCATGGTCCTGGAGAAATCCTTTCCTTCATCCAGTTACTTCATGAAAGCTATTAACCTATGATGCAAAGGTCTGAGGTATCTGAGTACAACCATCCTTCTCCAAAGATTCAAGATCGGGGTCCTCTAGTTTCCTTCTTCAATGAGGAGGCTACTGCAAGGGTCTGGTCCTGGTTCTTTTAAACTTTCAAGGTTGCTCATATTACAACCTTCATCATAATTTTCTTTCTTGGGTTCAGAACTATTGACTTGCTTCAGGATATCCAGAGAGATTTTGCAAGAATTGATAGCAGTGTCCCTACTCTACTATAGGTCTTCAAGATAAGACATTGAAGATAAGAAGATTGTTTCTCCTCATAGTGGAAGGGAATTTTCCTTGTTATCTATGCTTTCACTGCATCATTGTTCAAGCTATGAATTTAATTACATTGACTTCACTGGTCAGCACATATTCTTATCATAATAGAATGAATAGATACTTCAATTGAGAGCAGGGTAATAGTCCATTTCTCAGGTTTCTTTGGCTCCTCTTCCTTTACGACAGAGGCTTGAGAAAATAGAATAATTGTTCTTTGAATACTTCAAGTATGCCATAACCCTTATCCAGGAAGCCAAGGACAAAAGAGCTCCAATATCTTTAACTAATAGATAATATAGAGGAAAAATCATTAATCAAGAAAATCTAATGTTTGTCTTGTTCACAACTCTGTTTGTGAACAAGACTATACATCTGTCATCAATTTATGAGTGTTGCAATATAATCACTGCTTATAGATCATACAATATTAAACTGAAAGGAGGCCAGAAGAGATGTAGAGTTGTATAGGAGATAGCATACATGTTGATATACTATGCATAGAGGTATTGATGCTACCTATGAGGTAACTAAGAAGCTTTAACTGCACAAGGCTCTGCTTTTTGATATGGCCTTCCTGGCATAGAAGATGTGGTTGTTCTTGAGCTTTATGGTAACTTCAAGTCTTTGAACTTTCAGTGAGACCATTCCTTTCCAGGAGATCTAGGATCTTGACTTCACCTGAATCTCAACTTCTTAGTCATTTAATATGGATCACAAAGCTTCTTATAGAAACAATTCTCACTGCCTGAAGTAATTTGTAAGACCAGATTTTGAGCTTATTCCCATATGTTGCTCAGGATTAGACTTTGTTGAGCATTCTTGGACTAAAAATGAGTACGAGTCTTAAGACTAGATCTTTGTCCTCTTCACTGATATACAGGGCTGCAAGTTTGGCCTTCTTTATAGAGGGTTTTCATAATATTTATACCCAGAATGGAGGAGTCTTCAATTCATCTCTTGGAGAAGAGATTTTAGATCAAACCTTCTGAAATATGGCTTCATTGAAGTAGCTCTACTAGGAAACAAGAAAAAGGAAGTGTGAGGCCATAGAGCTCTAGTACCGTGTGTATCCAAGATAGGGACCTTTGCATGGTAGTTTTTACCGCCTGTAGTTGACATAGGCAAGAAGAATGTAATTGTGTCTTATGGAGACCATCCTACATGAACCTCATAAGATCATTGATATATGTGCAATCACATCATGAATGAATTGAGCAGCAAAACAAGGGATCATGAGAGTCCTGGTTAGCCTTACTACAAACAATGAATTATCCCTCTAATATCATAGTAGAGGAGACATCTGAAAACAAGATGCTCCTCCAACTCAACCTCTTGTAGATAGCACAACCGATAGATCATTTCCATCTGTGAGATGTGATAATTTCATTTGATTTAGAGTTGCTCAGAGAAAACTGAAAATTGGCCAAGCGAAATCCAATACTGTACTTTGGACAAGAAATAAGGCCATCACTTACCTACAAGAATTGCTTGCAATAGAACACCATCTTTCGAGGAAGGGATCGATCTGAAATTGGCACAAATATACCTTAGATCAAGCCACGAATATGTAAGATTTTTGCAATTTGAAGGATGAGAGTATCTCTGGTTAGGACAACGTATCAAATTCTCTATGGCAGAACATGATTATCCTTTCTAGAGGTCTAATTGCAGGCCTTCGAAATTTCATGATTCTGATGCTATCCCATTGTACTGGATAAAGTGCCTTCCACTGTTCGAAAAAAATTTCATACTATAATCAATATGAACAAGGGCTTCGTTGTCTTCATAAGGAACTTTAAGGTTGATGCTTCATGCTCCACTTGACTTACCAAACTTTTTGAACCTTGTAATGTTGCTTCATGTAAACATATCCTTGTAAATTTCTTAGACAACAAATTGAGCATGTTTTCAATCCTTGGCAAAATAGCTATCCATTGTTTGAAACCTTGTGGTCAAGGATTTGTTGATGTTTAAATTTCTTATTAGCTCTTTCTTTTTTAGGAGGATAAAGTTGCATTTTTTTCATCCTGGTGTATTTTCTCTTAGTTGGAATGATATTAAGGTCTATTTAGTATCTTCTATAAAGATTGAGATTAATCTAACTTTATACATCCAACTCTCAAGAATATCTCATAGGACAACTTTATTTTCTCCGCCATCAAGACACCATGTTTTGTTGCTTGTAGTAGAACCAATTATAGTTAATGGTTTGTTGTATATGCTATTTAAATGCTGAGTGAGTGTAATATTGCAGGAAGAAGAGAAAATGGGACCGCTAGGCAGAATTGCTGATATCTGTTGGATTAGGCTGTCTCAACAATGCTACCATTTGTTGGGGCCAGAGATTTGTCTGGAATTGCACTACCAGGCATGGTGTCTCCACTTTTTGGGATGATTCCATCAGCTGCCATGCAGTCTTCTTTCATGTCAACACCCCAAGTTTCACTATTAATGATGGATGAAATGGGTGCAAAGTGTTGGTGTGATAATTTATTATTTCAAGTCCTAGGCTCTAGCATTAGTTGTAGTTGTAGGAATAAGGATCATACATGAGTCTTTGAATGCCATACTTCTATGCTCCAGTGTTAAATTTCGGGTAGGTTGGATGACAGTGTAATGCTGATGCATTTTTTTCATTTTAATTGTTGTGGTTAATTAATTAAGCCTATTGGAAATGGAAGCTCCAATCAGATTAAGTAGTCAAAAAAGAGAAGAGAAGATAGAGGGGAGAAATTCAAGGTAGAAATCACATTTGCTGCAAAGATCTCAATGAAAGCCCTGCAATTTGTTATTCAAGGGGAGGTTTTTGATAAAGCCCAAGATGAATTGAGGGTTTTAGATATAGTTCTAAGACAACATGCCTCTAGGAAGTACTCATTTTTTCATCTTCACTTGATTAAATAGGTTGAATGGTTTTCTTTATGTGTGCTTTGTTTTTAATTAATGTTGGTATGCCAGCTTTTTTGCACTTCATATTCATGGGATGATTTAACATGCACATTTCAAATTGGAACCTTCCTGGACAACTAATAGCTAGTTGACTCCCTTAAACCTTTGACTAGCAACGTTATTTTTCCTTTGGCCATCTCTTTATTGATTGGAGTGTTTTTCTTGGAGAGGTTACTTTTCAGCTTAGGGATGCCCACAAGCCATTGTTTGATCATGTTTGATTTAGGACATTATACCTAGGCCACCTTACTACTCCCTCATGTTGGCTAGGAGAGTTCAAATTGCTTCCATCGAGCTTGAGATTACCAATGCCCCTCTTCTTTTGAGGTTGAAAAGGTTTGCATGCTTGATAGGAGGCCTTATGAGCTACATGCAATGTCGAATACAATGCATGCAATGTCTATTTTCTTTGCCACCTTTATGCCCATGGAATATACTATGCCCTTGTTCCCATTAGAGATGAAATTCACCTTGAAATAAGGCCATCACTTACTTACAATAATTTCTTGCAATAGAACACCATCTTTTGAGGAAGGGATCGATTTAAAATTGACACATATATACCTTAGATCAATGCACAGATATGTAAGATTTTTGGAATTTGAAGGTTGAGAGTATCTTTGGTTAGGATAGCGTATCAAATTCTCTATGGCAAAACATGATTATCCTTTCCAGAGGTCTAATTGCAGGCCTTGGTAATTTCATGATTCTGATGCTATCCCATTGTACTGGATAAAGTGCCTTCCTATGTTCGAACAGAATTTCATACTAATAAATATGAATAAGGGCTTAATTGTCTTCATAAGGAACTTTAGGGTTGATGCTTCATGCTCCACTTGACTTACCAAACTTTTTGAACCTTGTAATGTTGCTTCATGTAAAAATCTCCTTGTAAATTTCTTAGAAAACAAATCAACCATGTTTTCAATCCTTGGCAGAATAGCTATCCATTGTTTGAAACCTTGTAGTCAGGGCTTTGCTAATGATTAAATTTCTTATTAGCTCTTTCTTTCTGAGGAGGATAAAGTTGCATTTTTTTCTTCCTGATGTTTTTTGTCTTAGCTGGAATGATATTAAGTTCAATTTAGTATCTTTTGTAAAGATTGCGATTAATCTAACTTTATACATCTAATTCTCAAGAATATCTGATAGGACAACTTTGTTTTCCCCGCCATCTAGACACCATGTTTTGCTGCTTGTAGTAGAACCAATTATAGTTAATAGTTTGTTGTATATGTTATTTAAATGCTAAGTGAGTGTAATATTGCAGGAAGAAGAGAAAATGGGAGGTTTAGGTAGAATCACTGATATCTGCTGGATTAGGTTATCCCAACAATGATACCATTTGTTGGGGCTGGAGCTTTGCCTGGAATTGGACTGCCAGGCATGGTGTCTCCACTTGTTGGGATGATTCCATCAGCTGCCATGAAATCTTATTTCGTGTCAACACCCCAGGTTTCGCTATTAATGATGGGTGAAATGGGTGCAAAGTGTTGGCGTGATAATTTATTATTTCAAGTCCTAGGCTCTAACATTAGTTGCAGTTGTAGGAATAAGGATCATACATGAGTCTTTGAATGCCATGCTTCTATTCTCCAGTGTTAAATTTTGGGTAGGTTGGGATGACAGTGTAATGTTGATGTATTTTGTTCATTTTAATTATTGTGGTTAATTAATTAAGCCCATTGGAAATGGAAGCTCCAGTCAGATTAAGTAGTCAAAAAATAGAAGGGAAGATAGAGGGGAGAAATTCAAGGAAGAAACCACATTTTCTGCAAAGATCTCAATGAAATCCCTACAGGTTGTTATTCAAGGGGAGGTTTCTGATAAATCCCAAGATGCATTGACAACATGCCTCTAGGAAGTACGCATTTTTCATCTTCATTTGATTAAATAGGTTGATGGTTTTTCTTTATGTGTGCTTTGTTTTGAATTGATGTTGGTATGCCAACTTTTTTGCATTTCATATTCATGGGATGCTTTAACATGCACATTTCAAATTGGAACCTTCTTGGACCCCTAATAGCTAGTTGACTCCCTTAAACCTTTGACTAGCAACGCTCCCTTTCCTTTGGCCATGTCTTGCTTGATTGGAGTGTTTTGCTTGGAGAGGCTACTTTTTAGCTTGGTGATGCCCACAAGCCATTGTTTGATCATGTTTGATTTAGGGCATTATACCTAGGCCACCTTACTACTCCCTCATGTTGGCTAGGAGAGTTCAAATTTCTTGCATGGGGCTTGAGATTACCAACACCCCTCTTCTTTTGAGGTTGAAAAGGTTTGCATGCTTGATAGGAGGCCTTATGAGCTACATGCAATGTAGAATACAATGCATGCAATGTCTATTTGCTTTGTCACCTTTATGCCCATGGAATATGCTATGCCCTTGTTTCCATTAGAGATGAAATTCACCTTGAAATGAGGCCATCACTTACCTACAATGATTTCTTGCAATAGAACACCATCTTTCGAGGAAGGAGTTGATATGGAATTGACATAGATATACCTTAGATCAAGCCACATATATGTAAGATTTTTGTAATTTGAAGGCTGAGAGTATCTCTGGTTAGGATAGCGTATCAAATTCTCTATGGAAGAACATGATTATCCTTTCCAAAGGTCTTATTATACGCCTTGGCAATTTCATGATTCTAATCCTATCCCATTATATTAGATAAAGTGCCTTCCTTTGTTCGAACAAAATTTCATACTATAATCAATATAAACAAGGGCTTCGTTTTCTTCATAAGGAACTTTAAGGTTGATGCTTCATGCTCCACTTGACTTGCCAAACTTTTTTAACCTTGTAATGTTGCTTCATGTAAACATCTCCTTGTAAATTTCTTAGACAACAAATCGAGCATGTTTTCAATCCTTGGCAGAATAGCTATCCATTGTTTGAAACATTGTGGTCAGGGCTTTGCTGATGTTTAAATTTCTTATTAGCTCTTTCTTTCTGAGGAGGATAAAGTTGCATTTTTTTCTTCCTGATGTATTTTGTCTTAGTTGGAATGATATTAAGGTATATTTAGTATCTTCTATAAAGATTGAGATTAATCTAACTTTATACATCCTACTTTCAAGAATATCTTATAGGACAACTTTATTTTCTCCACCATCAAGACACCATGTTTTGTTGCTTGTAGTAGAACCAACTATAGTTAACGGTTTGTTGTATATGCTATTTAAATGCTGAGCAAGTGTCATATTTCAAGAAGAAGAGAAAATGGAACCACTAGACAGAATTGGTGATATCTGCTGCATTCGGCTGTCCCAACAATGCTAGCATTTGTTGGGGCTGGAGCTTTGCCTGGAATTGGACTGATAGGCATGGTGTCTCCACTTGTTTGGATGATTCCATCAGCTACCATGCAATCTTCTTTTGTGTCAACACCCCAGGTTTTGCTATTAATGATGGGTGAAATGGGTGCAAAGTGTTGGTGTGATAATTTATTATTTCAAGTCCTAGGCTCTAGCATTAGTTGTAGTTGAAGGAATAAGGATCATACATGAGTCTTTGAATGCCATACTTCTATTCTCTAGTGCTAAATTTTGGGTAGGTTGGGATGATAGTGTAATGCTGATGCATTTTTTTCATTTTAATTTTTGTGGTTAATTAATTAAGCCTATTGGAAATGGAAGCTCCAGTCAGATTAAGCAGTCAAAAAAGAGAAGAGAAGATAGAGGGGAGAAATTCAAGGTAGAAATCACATTTGCTGCAAAGATCTCAATGAAAGCCTTGTAGGCTGTTATTCAAGGGGAGGTTTCTGATAAAGCCCAAGATGCATTGAGGGTTTTAGATATAGTTCTGAGACAACATGCCTCTAGGAAGTACACATTTTTTCATCTTCATTTGATTAAATAGGTTGAAGGGTTTTCTTTATGTGTGCTTTGTTTTGAATTGATGTTGGTATGCCAACTTTTTTTCATTTCATATTCATGGGATGATTTAACATGCACATTTCAAATTGGAACCTTCTTAGACCCCTAATAGCTAGTTGACTCCCTTAAACCTTTGACTAGCAATGTTCCCTTTCCTTTGGCCATGTCTTGCTTGATTGGAGTGTTTTGCTTGGAGAGGCTACTTTTTAGCTTGGGGATGCCCACAAGCCATTGTTTGATCATGTTTTATTTAGGGTGATATACCTATGACACCTTGCTACTCCCTCATGTTGGCTAGCAGAGTTCAAATTGCTTGCATGGGGCTTGAGATTACCAACGCCCCTCTTCTTTTCAGGTTGAAAAGGTTTTCATGCTTGATAGGAGGCCTTATGAGCTATATGCAATGTAGAATACAATGCATGCAATGTCTATTTTTTTTCCACCTTTATTCCCATGGAATATACTATGACCTTGTTCCCATTAGAGGTGAAATTCACCTTGAAATATCATCCTTTTGCTCAAATTTAAATGTGGCGTGTCTAGTATGCCTCTTGCTGATCACAAAGAGCCCTTATTGAATTTTGGAGTGGGGACCCTATGCATTGGGATCCATGAAGTCCCTTGGGAAATGTGAAAATGGCCAAAAATAGTCCTGTCTCCAGTCTGGACTTTGATCTACTAAATGAAAGTGAAGAATTTGACTATAGGTACCCCTGCTAGAAGGAGGGGTAACATGTGGCATGAAGATAGAGTCTAGTGGGTGTCCTAACAGAGATAATGTTTGAGGGTTAAATGATGTTTTTTTAGGCAAGTTCTACTTTCGATGTGAAAGTGATGGAAGACCATTAGAGTGAATGAGAAAGAATAGTTCTGGACTTGCAAGAGAAGCTGTAATCAGCTCCAAATTGTTATCCATCACAAGTAAGCAAAATTTTGGGAGCTTTTGTGTGAGAATATTTGTGTGTTGAGGGGGGTGTTAGAATTTAGAACAGTATCAAACTTCAAATAAATATTTAGATATGTATGTGTTGGCCAATATGTGGAGTCTGTTACATAGAGTCACAATAACTTCCACATATTTGTATAAATATGTATTCATAACTCTATGAATACTAAACATCATTGATTTTAATTTTCATAAAAACCATAAAATTATTATCAAAAATTTGGATTTTCTATTAATAGTGCTAAGAACATGTTGTGGAACATGATTATGATAATCAGGTTGATGAGCATGAAACATTGTTTAAGAATGATAGTGAACCTCTAGATGATAATGATGATGCAACCATTGTCGGTGATCAAATGCTTGAAATGGTGAATGATGTCAATTGATGTCTTAATCAAAACATCAATGAGAGTTGTGATAATGAGGGGTTGGCATAAAAAAAATTACTAAATGAACTTAATGAATATAAGAAGCTTATTGAAGATGTAAAGAGGCCAGTGTACCCAGGTTGTGTTGACTTGACAAAACTATCAACTATTGTAGAATTCTACAATCTGAAAGTGAAGAGTGGATGGTATGATACAAGTTTTGACCAAATGTTAAAATTGCGAAAAGATGTGCTTCCTAGAGATAACACACTTCCAGATTCTGCATATGCTGCAAAAAAGTTGATAAAATCATTGGGATTAAACTATGATATGATACACGCATGTCCAAATGATTGCATTTTATATCGAGGAAATTATGAAAGTAAATATCAATTCCTAACATGTGGAAAATCTCGATGCAAGGTGGATGCTCAATCTCAACGGGTGCAGAAAGGTGTTCCAACCAAGGTGTTAAGATATTTTTCCATAGCACCAAGGCTTAAAAGAATGTATAGTTATGATCTTGAACACTATAATTGTATTCAAGTTTTACCCTTCTTGTATTATCTTTACCATTTGTCGTAGTGTTATTATATGATAATATATTATATAAAAGAAAAAATTATTTTTCATTATAGCTCTATAGACATGTCACAAAAAATGAGTTGGCATCATGAGAATGAAAGTAATGATGGTCAAATGTGCCACGTTGTTGATAGCCCAGCATGGAAAACTATTGATAACAAATGTCCTAGTTTTTCTAGCGAACCTCGCAATGTACGACTTGTAATGGCAATAGATGGATTTAATTCTTTTGGAGACTTGAGAAGCACATACAGTGTTTGGCATGTACTATTAGTTACATACAACCTTCCACCATGGTTGTGCACAAAAAGGATTTTTTGTATGCTAACATTGTTAATACCTGGTCACAAGAAACCAGGCAATGACATTGATGTGTATTTGGAACCCTTGGTAGATGAACTAAAGGAATTATGGGACCCAGGAAATTTGAAATCCAAAAATTCCAGAATTAGATCTTAAATCTAAAAAATAAATCAGACCAAAAATCAGAAATTAAGAAGACCCTAATTGTAGCAAAAACTTGAATAATTACAAAATAATAACAAAGATATGAAGACAAGCAATGACAAAAAATACTAATGATTTCAACCAGAACTGGATACTAACTTTGAAGAACAAATGTAAATGCTAGCAGGAAGTAGTTTGTAGCTGAGTAACCCAGAAAATAAATATGATACAAAGGAATTCTTCTGAGAAGGTATGGATGCCAACTCAGGTCAAATCAACAGCAGTATGGATGCTTCCTACCCCAAATAGTCTCTTCCAAAATCCATGCAATAGCACACTTCACAAATAGCTTCGTCAAGGTATGGATGCCAACTGAGGACCAAGGCAGTATGGATACTGCCCTTGCCCCAAATGGTCTCTTTCAGACCACCTTCATAAAAATCCTCTACTCCAATGTCTAATGGTAATTTTATAGTTAGTCTTCCCACTTTTTGTAGAAAAGAGGAGCTGCAAACTTTGATTAGTGACACTTATGAGTGAAAGTTGTAACCAAATATGCATGGAGTTACAAAGGATTTTATGATGAGAGGGACATAATTTTTAGCTTTTCGAGTTACTTTGAAAATGTTTACACCATGTTTGGGCCTTGGGGGTGCTTTGTGAGATGTGGGGTGCATGGTGTATGGTTGGACCATGCTCTTCCATGATGGACTTGGACATTGGAGGTGGTTTACTATTTGCTGCTAGACCTTGTTTGGATGTTTGAAAGACATTCTTCCTCGAAGTGTTGGATAAGTATGGAGCTTGGTGACTTCATGTTGTTGATGCATGAAGGCATTTTATGTGCTTGGAGTAGAGTTGGGTATTTCAGAGGAGGTTATTGAGCCCTATATAGCATGGGGTTGCTTGGTTGCTTGCATGGAGGTTTACACTTGACATGTGGATTCTTGGGTTGAGGGAGTGGATATGTAGGTGTGGGAGTCCTTAAGGTGACACATGACCCTGGATATGCATTGTCCTTAAGGAGACACACTGTCGTGGCGGAAAAAGTCGTTTGTGCGGACACAACTGACCTCCCTAGGAGTCTAAACTCTCTAGCGACAAACAAGACAAAATGGAGCAATCTTTCTCTAAATACACCTTTTAAAACATGAAAACTACAAGTGTTTAGGCTTACCTTATTCCAAAACGCTGTTGTTGTAGTCCGTCCTTGCCGATCCGGATGAGCTCCTCCTTCACATCAATTCCTGCAACCACAAACAATCAAACAATTACCAAGCACTTGCATCTCATATAATAAAACATATATTCAACATGCAGACCAAGGAACACATGAAATAACTCATTAACACAAGCTATTGAGAAAAATGAACCAGTTTGTATTAATAACGAAACAAAGAAACTCTTACAACCTGGCCTTGGTATTGTGCAAGTTCCTCCCAGGGTCCATCAAGGGTTTTCCTCTACTTTGACAAAGCTCACCCACTTCCAAGTAGAATCAAGCAAAGACAATCTCTCCTCACAAGGTTCTAAATGGGAGTCCTAATTCCTGCAGCATTTACCCAAAGAAAATGTATAGCTTCAACCTCCCCTCCCTCTGGCTCAATGCCTTTATTTATAGTGCTGTAAAGAGGTTATTCAGGTCCACCATCAATGGGATAATCCCCCTCTTTGGGTGGGATAGCTCCCTTATTGATGGGATAAGTTCCTTCTTAATAGGGATACATGAACCAACTGGAGGCGCATCCATTTCATCAAACCGACCTCTAGAAAGTTCTAGAAGTAACCACAAGTAACTTTTTTAAGATGAAACTTGCGCATTTTGCCTTTTACAGAAGGACGCACCTGTCCCTTAACATACAGAGCGTCCAAGGACGCAGCTTTTGTGAACATTGTGAGCGTCCCCGCAGGTAAGGCTAGAGAGAACCTGCGACCCCAGAGATAAACACATTTTTTACAAGACTTTCTCTCTTCTTTGAGTTTGAGATGGATAGCAGAGGCATAAGACTTGCCTAAGAGGGTAGCATGACTGTTGATTTGAGCCATACTAACTGTAAGTAGTCATGGTGACATTTTTTAGTGTAACAGATTGCCCCCTAAAGTGCGAAGCCTGGAATAGATTAGGGTTTTGTAATTCTAGGAAGGGTGAAGCGCTTTATCATTTCAAGGATTATCCCGTGGAGAGCCTGGTCAGAACCTGCAATTTTCAACACAAAATACATGTATAAGATTATATCATCACTGAGGTAGGCATTCCCATACTCAGATCAAAACTTTAACTAACAGAATAACTACTCTGATACAGGAATGATCTTGCAGTACATCATTTTTATAGACTTTTGTAGACACAGTATGGACGCAACCATCTGTTTATGATTAGTCTACATAGATAATGAATACAAAACTCCTCGCAGCCTGGATGGTAGAAACTAGATCCAGGGTCTTCACTTCTACTTCCCGAATTGGTACGATTCTAGCCATGTGATTAAATGATTTGATGTCGAACATGTTAGAAACCACTTGATTACCAGTCGATGATGTAAACTGTTAACAAGCGTGAGAGAGACCACCAGTAATGTCAATGGTTCTCAAAGTACCAAGCACAACCCGTGAAATGTGAATAGATGTTTTGATGTCGAACACTTCACGGAATCCTTTGATCGAAAGTCAATGATGTAAACTGACGTCAAAGGCGAGAAACCTGGCATTGATGCATGCAGACTTCAAGGTACTGTCGATTCCTAAGTCATCTTTCTAGATAATGTGTCGATGTCGATAGAAAGCGACCCGTTGCAGGCAAGCCCGCAACACGAAATCATTGTTCAAGTTGAAGAAATGTTGCTGTAAGGACTGACTCAGGGATGGTCAAATGGATGACAAGTATTTTGCAGATGAAAGTTTTTCTTGCAGACCTCTTGAACACATAACGACACGACAGATGGCTTGGTGACGAATAACTCAAAGTTAATCCCCGGAACCCGGTTAAAGACTTTCAAAGTGGTTTGATCAACTGTGAGGTAAAAGATTTCCCAACCCAGTTGAATGAAACAGTGTCGTGTTCAAGAGTGGTAATAAAGTTTCTTTTGAGACAAAAGGTGACAAATAGGTTCATTCTTCTCTCTTTTCCCCCACCATTTCTGGCAAGTACCTCTTTATTTTAAACAAGCTTGAGGAGGATAACATATGCTTGATTATAAGCTCATCCTTCGGACGAGTCCAACCTAGTTTAAATTCGAACCCTAGGAAGGAGTGGTTCGTTCCTGTTTGTAATTGAACAGGTCCTCTACTGTAAAAGTTTTAACGAGCCCAGTTTAGGAGAAACTCGGCGTTTTTCAATTTTAGAGAGTCTGAAAAACAAAAGGAGACTCCACGTTGAACTTTTTCGTATATTTGTGTCCCTCAAGCCCGAAAAAGTATAAAATAATACCTGGGGGAACCGCTTGATCTTGCGACCAAGGAGTACTTTCATAATTAGTGCCACTGACCTGAAAAGTAAAAAGCGATCAAGGACACGTCATTTTATTTCCGTATCGAGTTTGAAACGACAAAAACCCGGCAATCTTTTCCTGATTTTACGGTCAGAAAAGAGCTATAAGGGGACCGTCTTTTAATTCCGTTTTAACGAGTGTAAAAGAAACGCTCGGCAATCTTTTCATGTTTTAGGAGTCTGAAAAGGGCTTAAAAGAGAACTCCAAGGTTTCACTTTTTCGTAAGTTTTAACGAGTTCGAAAAAGGGATAAAAATGTACTCATGGTTTTCACTTTTTCATAAGTTTTAACGAGTTCGAAAAAAATGATAAAAATGTACTCATATGGCCGATTTTCAATTTAATTTACGAGTAGGAAAAGACGGAAAGAACTCGGCATTTTCTTTGTTTTACGAGAATGAAAGATAGCAAAATAATCTCGGTATTTTCATGAGTTTAACGAGTCTTGAAAATAACTAAAATTGACTCGAGATAGGTTTCATTTTTACAAAAGCTTGAAACAGATAAAAACTATGCTTTATGCCCCCTAAGCGTAACTGCTAGAGGGCATGCCCCCCAACTTCATTTCATTCAACCAGCTGGATGAAATGAAGTTTGAGTTACGAGATCATTTGAAAGACTCGACCTAAAACTGTAAGAAAATTATGCAAAAACTGAAATAACTAACCTAAACGTACAACCTAACATCTATGAGGTCTAGTCAAACTCTCGACTCAATTAGAGGAGGATTTGTTTCATTTTTTAACGAGCTTGACACAGGAAAAGAACTATGCTCGGATTCAGTTTCATGTTTATGCAAGCTTGAAACGAAAAACTATGCTTGTTATAAGTTCACATGCCCCCAGCATAAAGATGCAAACCAAGGTACATGCCCCCCAAGCTTCATTGCATTCAATGAGGTGGATGGAATGAAGCTTTACTTTCAAGATCTTGGAAAGAATTGTGGGAGTTGTTTCATTTTTTAGTGAGCTTGACACAAGACAAGGAACTATGCTCATAACTACTCTCTACAATCTACCTAACAAAAACTTAACTCTAAAAACCTTGATTCATTTTTTAACGAGCTTGACACAAGACAAGGAACTATGCTCTAAAATCCTTGATTCATTTTTTAATGAGCTTGACACAAGACAAGGAACTATGCTCATGACTACTCTCTACAATCTACCTACTTAACCTACCCTTGTTTCATTTTTTAACGAGCTTGACACAAGACAAGGAACTATGCTCAAAAAGTTCGCATGCCCCCAGCATAATGACACAAAGAGAGGTACATGCCCCCCAGGCTTCATTGCATTCAACCGGCTGGATGAAATGAAGGTTTACTTTCAATATTTAACTTGAAAAGGGAGTTGTTTCATTTTTAAAGAGGTTGACACAAGAAAAGAACTATCCTCATACCTGATTCATTTTTTAACGAGGTTGACTTAGTAACAGGAACTGTCCTCAAACCTGATTCATTTTTTAATGAGGTTGACTCAGTATCAGGAACTATCCTCAAAATCCTACTTTCTACAATCTACCTACATATCCTAAAATCTAGCTGATTCATTTTTTTAATGAGGTTGACTCAGTAAAAGAACTATCCTCATGCACACTGTTTCGTTTTTTAACGAGGTCGACACAGTAAAAGGAGCTTTCCTCGTACACACTGATTCATTTTTTAACGAGGTCGACACAGTAAAAGGAACTTTCCTCGATGCAGCCTGTTTCATTTTTTAACGAGGTTGGTACAGGAAAAAACTATCCTCGCGACTCCTTGTTTCATTTTTTAATGAGCTTGACACAAGACAAGGAACTATGCTCATGACTTCCAGTTTCATTTTTTAACGAGGTTGAGACTAGAAGAAACTATCCTCACACACACTTATCATGGCTTCCAACTGGAAGAAAGACATGTCAATGGACACACCTTGATCATGGCTTCCAAAAGGTCCTCATCAGAAGGAAGAATAGTTCTTTGGAAGGAACACATGTCAAGGGACTCAAAAGGGAGAAGAACATCGTGTTCAAGTAATCCCATAGAGTTTTCCATGTCAATTACCGGATCTAAATCAACAGTGAGAGGCTCACTTACATCGGTAACTGAAAACATGGGACGGGTTGCCACATAATTAACCCGTGGCAGGGTAGATACCACTTTAGAATCAGGAACATTTAGGGGTGTCATACTATTGGTAGTTGAAACAAGACTAGGGAACGAAAGCTGGTCTACAGTCACAATACTGCCATTGTGAGGGAAAGACATCACGCGAAAGAGTGTCGATACGACAGCTTTCATTGCATAAACATAGTCTCGCCCAAGGAGTAAATTGAAATCCAAGGGACCTCGAACTACCACGAGATCAATACAGACAGTTTTACCTTCCAAGGTAATAGAAAACTTAGGAAGGATCCCTAAAGGTTCACTAATGGTTCTGTTAAAAGCTTTCAGATTCTGCGTAATAGGCGCAAGCTGAGGGGAACCCAAAGCTTTCCAAACAGTTGAGGATAAAATACTGACAGAAGCACCCTCATCTACCTGAGTACGATGTATGTCCCTACCACCAGCCTTGACAATGATTTGGAAAGGGATGGAGGAAGGAAGACGAGGTTCTGTCAGTCTATTCCAATCAAAGGAAAAGACCTCAGTGCTTGGAGGGGGTTCTGTAGAAACAGGTGAAATGCCCCCCGGCATAGAAGAATCCGATGTAACAAGAAGAACATCAGCGGTATGAAATTTACTCTCGAAAAGGAGAGTGTGATCGACCGAATGTGAAATTGAATCGACCACTTGATCAACTAATGGATCATCAACCTGAGTGACATGAGTTTCACTCTCCAATGGGAGAGTGTGATCGATTGTACTTGAATTTAGATCAATCACTCCGTCAGTTGACGGTAGGTTGGGAGAAAGTTTACGGTAACCAGTTGGAAATTCTTGTTGTGGAACAGTAAGGTTTTCCAACAATGTTGAGGCTTCATCCATGTGAGGGCAAATGTGAGTTTGATGACTCCCTTTGCATAACTTACAAGGAAACCTAACTTTACCCTTTTTCCCAGGAACCTGACTATCACTGGTTGATGGATCAATGGAAAGTTGATGAGATTTTTCTGACCATACTTCCAAGACCTTTGGAATACCAGGACAATTGACAAGGAAGTGGTCACCCTTACAAAGCCTGCAAGGGTATTTGGGTTTACGATGCATGTCGGAATTTTCCTCAACACAACTAACACTTACAGCCATGGTTGGTTGGTTGACTTCTTTCTTATCTTGCTTCTTCTTCTTCTTCTTCTTCTTCCCTTTCTTCTTCTTCTTAGCCTCCTGGTTACTAACATCAAGGCTTTTACCAGGCGAAGAGGAAGAAATGGAGGAAGAAAGATTAGGCGAAGAAGGTAAAGGGTCAACAGAAGGTTGGTGATGTTGAGATGGTGAACTCTGTTGAGGTGAAGCATCCGGTTGAGATGGAACAATTGGAGTATTTTGGGCCAACGAAGTTGAAAATAACCATATCGGTAAACCTATTGTAAATCCAGGTAATGACAAAGTAGCCATATAAGGAGGACCAACATTTCCAAAGTAAGGAAAAGTACTAGGATTCTCATTAGGAGGGGTTCCTAGGTTGATAAATTCCGGAACATTTTCCATTATATTCAACTTCAGTGAATTTTATTAACAATTTAAAACTAAAATTAACAATTCACAATTCACACTTAACAACTAAAATTCACAATTCACACCTATGGTCTCTAAAAGTAAAAACAAACAAATTAACACGCGCTATCAAATCTAGGAGTCAAACCACACACAAACAGTAAGCTCTCCGGACCGAAAACACTAGTTGGTGATGAAGCCCAACCTCGCAGAATTCAGTACAGAAATGGCGGGTGGAATAGTTACCCCGGCAACCTGCTTAATGAATAGACCGGCACAAGTTCCTCCACTTTAACCGTCTCGAAGTGAAGTGAACCCCCCGGAAAATCCAAGTGAGTATAACCGACGTCTGCTCCAGGTACAGTGGGACCTTCCCTCCACCGTCACCTCGGTAGAACCCTAAAGATTATGGTCACTAAAGTTACCAATCACAACAATTACACCTGGGGGAACAGTCTAAACTCCGACAGCATGCAAGGGCAGAGTAACAAGCTCAATCCCCTTACCGGCTCCTTGACAATAATCCAAGGTTTACCGATAAGTGACCCCTGGCTCCTCGACAATGGTTAATCCGAGGTTTACCGTTTGTAATACGTACTGTCTGGCGTCGTTCCCAACGAGGGGGGAATGATCCCCTCACTGGTTCGGACACGAGCTCGTGCTTCTCCTTTAAGAGGAGCTTTCCCAGAGTGCAACTGAAACAATTGGATTTAATCTACTCAAGATAAACTATCTGTTTGGTTTTGTAGTCTTGGAGAGTTAAGTACTCACCTACTCCAAGACCCTAGCCTAAGCTATGTTGGTGTTTCAGAGCCCTAGAAAAATAAAAATTACTAGATGAATTTTAATTAAGCGCTGTGTTATTAAGGCTGTTATTACTCAAATGGGTAAATGGAGATGAAACCAATGGTGTTATGACCCGACTCAACTGAATGCAATCGAATATGATAATGCAATCCTTTCAATTCGATGAATCCTAACTAGAGTAAGGAGAGAGTTTCCATTCACTTCCAAGAATGCAAAAAATTGATCATTAAGAGAAAATTTAACAAATTCTCTAATGCACTAATTTCATCAAGAAAAACTAATGCAAATCAATTCCAAACCAATTTTTATTTTTATTTTTGTGTAAATTCAAATCAAAGAAAGCTGATCTAAATCTACGATTGATTTTTCAGAATGTAAACTATGCAATTGTAATCTATGCACAATTCACATGAAAAGTATGCAAATGTAATCTATGCACATTTTTCATTCATATTCTGAAACTGAGAACTCTAATTATGCAAATGTGATCTATGCAAGAGAATTCTCAAACACAAGATGATTCTAGTGTAATCTAAGAACCAATCAAGTGCAAGTCGAGAAAATTGGGTGAGAGTTCCAAAGATCAAAACATAAAAACACTCAAAGGCGGTTAACACTCATACACAATTTAGCCCCCCCAACAAAAGCAAAAAGAAAAGCAAAAAGATGCAAAATTGTGAAAAGACTGAGAGAAACCTCCAAGTAATGACCAAAGGAAATCAAATTAAGAATTTCTCAAAAAAGAGACTCAAAACACCCAATTGATGAAAGCTAAAAGTAGGAATGCTAATGAAACAAGTTCAGGTGAAAATTTTTGACAGGGTACTAAAGGATCTGGGCAGAAAACACTAAGAAAAAACAAAATCTAAAAGCAATTAAAGCAAAAATGGAGTTTTCCTAAATTTTTACAGGAAGACGCAGGAAACCCGTTAGAACAGGCGCGGGCCCGCTCTGTGCAAACGGCAACAGCGCGTCCAAAGACGCACTGTGCAGTACTCAGAGGGTGCGTCCTTCTGAAAAAGTTAAGAAAAACCAAATCTAACTAAATCTAAAGCTAAGCCACCCAAATACTAATTCTCACAGTCAAAAACCAGAAAATAAAAATGATTTTCTCAGAGCAAAGTTCACACAAAGGAAAAGACTTTCACATTAATGGATTCCCCAGCGGAGTCGCCAATTTGTCGTGGCAGAAAAAGTCGTTTGTGCGGACACAACTGACCTCCCTAGGAGTCTAAACTCTCTAGCGACAAACAAGACAAAATGGAGCGATCTTTCTCTAAATACACCTTTTAAAACATGAAAACTACAAGTGTTTAGGCTTACCTTATTCCAAAACGCTGTTGTTGTAGTCCGTCCTTGCCGATCCGGATGAGCTCCTCCTTCACATCAATTCCTGCAACCACAAACAATCAAACAATTACCAAGCACTTGCATCTCATATAATAAAACATATATTCAACATGCAGACCAAGGAACACATGAAATAACTCATTAACACAAGCTATTGAGAAAAATGAACCAGTTTGTATTAATAACGAAACAAAGAAACTCTTACAACCTGGCCTTGGTGTTGTGCAAGTTCCTCCCAGGGTCCATCAAGGGTTTTCCTCTACTTTGACAAAGCTCACCCACTTTCAAGTAGAATCAAGCAAAGACAATCTCTTCTCACAAGGTTCTAAATGGGAGTCCTAATTCCTGCAGCATTTACCCAAAGAAAATGTATAGCTTCAACCTCCCCTCCCTCTGGCTCAATGCCTTTATTTATAGTGCTGTAAAGAGGTTATTCAGGTCCACCATCAATGGGATAATCCCCCTCTTTGGGTGGGATAGCTCCCTTATTGATGGGATAAGTTCCTCCTTAATAGGGATACATGAACCAACTGGAGGCGCATCCATTTCATCAAACCGACCTCTAGAAAGTTCTAGAAGTAACCACAAGTAACTTTTTTAAGATGAAACTTGCGCATTTTGCCTTTTACAGAAGGACGCACCTGTCCCTTAACATACAGAGCGTCCAAGGACGCAGCTTTTGTGAACATTGTGAGCGTCCCCGCAGGTAAGGCTAGAGAGAACCTGCGACCCCAGAGATAAACACATTTTTTACAAGACTTTCTCTCTTCTTTGAGTTTGAGATGGATAGCAGAGGCACAAGACTTGCCTAAGAGGGTAGCATGACTATTGATTTGAGCCATACTAACTGTAAGTAGTCATGGTGACATTTTTTAGTGTAACACACACAACCATGGATATGCATTGGAGATTTGGACCTTTGGAGGATTGTTGGACCTTGGGGAGTAGTGCTCATGTGATGGAGGCCTTGCTTGCTAATCATTATCACTTTTGAGACTCACAAATGTCACTTAGCGTAGAGTGCTTCACATGGGTGGACCTACTTGTGTCTTGCAAGTTTTCTTGTAGTGGACTAGGTCCACTTGTTATTATAAAGCTCCTTTACCTTTCATATAAATAGAGGAAGAAGTGAGTTGTTATTATAGTCGATCATGCACTTGTGCATATTCCTTTTCATACTCGGGTTAGAGATGTAAGAGCAGTGCTACTTTCTCTCTCTCTCTCTTGTTCAATCTTCTTTGTTCTTTATGTGTTTTTGTCTTAAGGTGCTAGTGTTTCTTGGAACATTCACCCGAAAACTTCATATATATAAAGAAGAAATGAAAGATGTGGGGTGCATGGTGTATGGTTGGACCATGCTCTTCCATGATGGACTTGGACATTAGAGGTGATTTACTATTTGCTGCTAGAACTTGTTTGGATGTTTGAAAGACATTCTTCCTCGAAGTGTTGGATAAGTATGGAGTTTGGTGACTTTATGTTGTTGATGCATGAAGGGAGTTTATGTGCTTGGAGAAGAGTTGGGTATTTCAGATGAGGTTATTTAGCCCTAGATAGCACAGGGTTGCTTGGTTGCTTGCATGGAGGTTTACACTTGACACATGGACTCTTGGGTTGAGGGAGTGGATATGTAGGTGTGGGAGTCCTTAAGGCGACTCATGACCCTAGATATGCATTGTCCTTATGGAGACACACGACCATGGAGATGCATTGGAGCTTTAGACCTTTGGAGGATTGTTGGACCTTGGAGAGTTGTGCTCATGCAATGGAGGCCTTGCTTGTTAATCATTGTCACCTTTGAGCCTCACACATGTCCCTTAGAGTAGAGTGCTTCACATGGGTGGACCTACTTGTGTCTTGCAAATTTTTTTGTAGTGGACTAGGTCCACTTGTTATTGTAAAGCCCATTTACCTCTCATATAAATAAAGGAAGGAGTGAGTTGTTATTATAGTCGATCATGCACTTGTGCATATTCCTTTTCATACTTGGGTTAGAGATGTAAGAGTAGTGCTACTTTCTCTCTCTCTCTCTCTCTCTCTCTCTTTCAATCTTCTTTGTACTTTATGTGTTTTTGTCTTAAGGTGCTAGTGTTTCTTGGAGCATTCACCCGAAAAATTCATATATATAAAGAAGAAATGAAACCCATGAACACAATCACAACCTATCATATAATTCTCCATGCTTTCAAAAATCCTAGATAGGGAAAACCAAGAGAAACCCTAGCTCCACCAAAGATACTCCAACAATCAATATTTTTGAATATCTTTTTGAAATATCTTTGGTGGAGCTAAGGTTTCTATTGGTTTTCTCTATCTAGGGTTTTGGAGAACTTAGAGCATTATATGATGAGTTGTGACTGTGTTCATGGATTTTAGTTCTTACACACACATATGAAGTTCTCAACTGTCCAAAATTATGTTATTTCAGATTTGACTTCCAGCTTACCACTGCCATAAATTGTGTTATTTCAAAGATTTGACTTCCAGATTTTCATAAATACAATGTCCTCAAAAAGATAGCTGAACACTTCCATATTCATAGTTAGATCATATTCCAAGAATATATACATTTGTTGTACGGATCAACAATTGTCTCATGAACAACAATCACATCACAAGCGGCAATTGAACTTGGTTGGGGAGGATATTAATTTATCCTCTCAAGTTCCTGAGTTCTTTCTGCTGTCAAATCGAATCAGAACTAGATAAAAACCAGATAAAAAAACTGGTTGACCAAAAAATACATAAATTATTCAAATTTAGGAAAAAAACATATATATTAATGTGCATCCATATGAATCACAACCATTATACAAAAAAAATTCCATTTAACTTGAGTTTTCCTGGAAACAGATTTGGAGGTTTCCCAACATGAAATTCCTAAAGAATATGTTGTCTTGAAGCCAAGTGTGCACCATATCATAGTTAAAATATAAAGTCTTTGGCACCCTTAAACCTGGCACTAGTCTGAGAATCTTATACCATACTAAGAGCATATTTGTGCTAAGAGAGTTCAACATGCATTTACAGCCACATTTTTTCTTTAGGGTGAAAGTGGTTCTATGCCACATAACTCTATTTGAAGGACAAATATCCATATCATAAAATAGAGGCAAGCTTGAAATGCTTGTTCTATAGCTAGAAGTATTGTTATGACATTGTTCACAACTTTTAAGTACTTTGTTGAAGGACTTCAAAAGGATATAAAAGTGATTTAGAGGGTCAGAATGTTCAATGATGGGTATTATTATGAGATTATTTGCCCAGTATGCTCCTACTAAATTGAAAATGGGTTTTTTCTGTCTATTGTTTGGGCCAAATATTACAACAACAGCACTAGTGCATTAACTATGCTACAAGGTCACTTTCTTGTTAATTTGACCATGAATATCTCTTTTACAAAGCAATATTTTTTAGCTATGTTTACGTTAGTGGTTTGATAAGAACATTTCTACAGTCTCTTCACTGAATTTCTTAAAGTTTTCAGATTTATGATTTTTGACAAAAAAGGGCTAACATTTTACCCTGGCTAAGTAAGGATTCTTTAAATAGCCTTCTAGCTTGGTTCCTTTTTGTTCCATCTAAGCTTGGAAAAGTGTCATGAATTTACATTGAACAATGTAAGAAGCTGGTCTTCTCTAGAAATAATCAAGCCAACTCTTTCATTTTGCAAATTACCTACCAGTTTTGGACATATTCTTTGAAATTTCTATGCTAAAGGTGTTGGATTTAGGTAAGTGATGTAGAATGCACACCTACAATTAAATTGTTCACCTATTAGATCAGTGCAAATTATAGGCAAACTTGGAAGGGTTGGACATGACTGTTCCAACCACACTCTTATTTCCCTACAATACATATATTCATAACACATAATTACAATACTATTGTTCACCTATTCGGCTAGTGCATATTGTAGGCAAACTGGTAAATGTTGTACTTCACTATCTCAAGTTCACACACCAGGACTAAAGATGCAACGTATTGTGTGCATCCTTAGATATGTTTGAGATTGCAAGCTAACTGTTTAAATAAATGCATGTATAAAACTTCTATATTAACAAAATAACCATCAATATTTTTTTCTAACATTTTGGGCTTAATTCACAATAGTATGCTAAAAAGTGCCATTTCAATGTCGGGAAATTAGGATATATAAATGTGAGATATATAATCTACATCTTTGGGTTATCTCCTTTTCAAATCTGAGCTTTTTTAGGCTACATGTTAATTGTTTGAACTTTGAACTTTGAAGAAATTCTTGAATGGACTTCGTAAATACTCGAATGAATGGACTTCGTAAGGCAGTGGTACCATAAATTGTGTTATTTCAAAGATTTGACTTCCATATTTTCACAAAATACAATGTCCTCAATAAATACTTATATGTATAGATACTTATGTTTAGGATTATATATGTGTTGGAGCGGTTCCTTTATGTTTTAATATAATCCTGATGCTGACAAGCTTTAGCTGACTTTTTTCATCAATTGTTCATAGAATATGCAAAATATTTCATTGTCAAAATGTGGAAAAAATTATATTTCTCCTTATTTATTTTTTTATTGTTCATGACAAGATAATCATGTTGCAGGAATGAATTATCCTACAGTCTGTTTCAATTTGAGGATATTTTTTTCCTCCCACTATTTTACAAGGATGTAGATTTCATTTTCATGTTGATGGTTTTTGCATGTATCTTATCTACCCCCAAATGTTGGTAATGGAGCCGATCTTAAGAAGTAGTCGTGGGCACAAACTATTAGAGGTTAATGTTACAATACCACTTCCACCTGGTATCAGAAAAAGTTTAATGGTGACATAAAGAAGAGTTATTAAACGACAAGGTTTAAAGGGAAACCTCATGTATTAGTTCTAAGTAATTTATTTGTGTTTCTAGCTGTAAGTCATCTGTTTTTGAGCTTTATCAGATCAATTATTTCACTAATCCAATATGCATGGCTTGTATTTCTCACCCGATTTTAGCTACTTGACATGGCTGATATAACATTCAATTCTAGGCCAATTTTATTTTAAGTTAGAGATTTTGTTGATTAAAAGGATGTTCATATTTTGATTGGTTTACTTGGAGATTGATTTAAAAAAGTTTTGTAAATTGCACGTGGATGTTATTTTTTCAGGGTGAGCTCTTTGCACCAATAAGGTCAAATGAGTCCTAGAACATAGGTATACAACAAGCAAATCTTTGGCCTTTGTTGTGTATATGTTATTATTTATATCATTGATGGATGGTTATTGATGATGTAAAACAGAGGACGGGAAGGTCCTACCAATTCTCTTGAAAAAACAAAATAAAATGGAGTGGTAGAATTGTGTTTTAAAGGGTGAGCTAGAAATTAGTACTTGAAAGGTAGAACTTGAGAATGGCAAGCTATCTGGATCTAAAGACACAACAGGTCATGGAAAAAAAATGATGGTATTGATTAGTCTTCTCGGAAAATAAGCTCTAACTATTAAGACCACTGCCCAAATTTCAGTTATCTGCAATGGCAATAATGACTCTAGCTTTATTTGTATGAACAGTGACTTTGGCCATTGTCATATTCATTTCCTATGAATGATTTTGATTTTCAAACTCCAACTAGTTTTTTGTTAAATTAATTAAAGCTTTGATGACAAACTTATAGTTTTCAAAGCTCTTTTCTAAATCTATTTTCTTGAGCAAATTTGTCTTTTTACTTTAGGTACTCCAGATTGCCACTGTGTAACATATGCTATGATATAATTGCATGGATAAATAGACATAAGTGTTGCACAACATAGCCTTTTTTAAATCTAAAGAAATCGTATTTCCAAATACAAAGTTTATTTTAAGAACATCTTTTAGACTTCTTTGCTAAGTTATGATTATATTTCGGTAGGGAATTTTGTGTACGTCAATATTGTGTTGTCTCTTTGGTTTCTGTCAGGTAACAATGGTTAATAAGGAATGTGTTCCTGAGCAACAGACACACATCTTATTCTACTATCGACAGGGAACTCCATGGTTTTTAGGCATGGTAACAAAAACGCAGATGTCAGTGGGATATCCAAAGTTCGTGTTAGATGAATTTAGTACTAGTGATGATTTTGATTCCTTGTCAGATAAAGAATGTCAAGAGTCAAATTCAAATAAACAGAAGCAACTCAAGAATGAAGGTGAAGCTATTACTTTTTGTCCAAGTGAATTTCTTTTATTTGTTGGTTGTTGTCATGTTTTGAGTGCGGACTTGTGAAATTCGAAATTGCATGTTGGTCTATGTAAAGGGGAAATATATATATATATATATATATATATATATATATATATATATATAGATATATATCATATGTCATTCATGGTTTCTGGAGATCCGTGTTACATTTGCACAGAAGTTTAAATATCATTCAGATATCTAAACACCAAACAAAAACAACATTGAGAATTTTCTTTCACTCAACCTATAACATATTGCATCTGTTTTCATCAATGTTCTTCTTCCATATGCTATCCACTTATGACATTTCCTTTGCAATATTTGGTACATTTGCTAGTTATAGATCATTTGTGGATTATAAATGTCTTCAGAGTTTCACTTCTAATTGAGTATTCAACTGAACATATTGATTCTCTTATACATGACTATTTTTCCCTCCACCCACTTTTCATAATTTCCATAAACATTAGGTAGGGACCAACAAATTTGATGTTGCTTTTCTTATTTAGTAAAATATTGGCGAGAATTTAATTTATTGAAAGTTGTAGAATTTACAATTTATGAAGTTTCAAGGTCTAATTTTTAAAAGTCTAATTCTTTAAAGGGTGTTAGCTCAATGGAAGAGCACTTGCTTTACAAGCAAGAGGTTGGTGGTTCGATTCCATTGTGCCCTTACATCCATATGGAATGGCGACAACCATTTTTTGGTGATGGAGGCTCTTTTGACCATCACCAATGATCTTTGGTGACATTTTCGTCCCTCACCAAAATATGAAATGGTGACGGTCAACAAACGCCACCATATATACTTTTCAATAGTGACGACCCTCAAAGGTCCATAACCATAAATCGTTGTTGTTGATATGAAATGGTGACGATCGATGTCTGTCATTATATTCATTATTCGTGACGGACCTTGAATGTCACCACAACACCTATACTTCTGGCAATGCGGCTTTTGGTGATGGTCAACGAATGTCACCAAATATATGCACCAATGGTGACGACCATGAAAGATCCATCACAATAAATCGTTGTTGTTCATATGAAATGGTGACAACCACTATCCGTCACAATAAATCGTTGTTGTTCATATGAAATGGTGACAACCACTATCCGTCATTATAATCAATATTCGTGACGGACCTTAAATGTCACCATAACACCTATACTTTTGGCGACGCCACCTTTGGGGATGTTCAGTTTTTGATGATAGAGGCTATGATCCGTCACCATTGTTCATATGAAAAGGTGACAGTCGTTATCCATCATGATAAATCATTATTGGTGTCGGACTTTGAATGTCACTACAACACCTATACTTTTAGAGACGCCACCTTTGGTGACGTTCAAATTTGGTGATACATGCTATGGTCTGTCACCATTTCTCATATGAAATGGTGACGGTCGCTATCCATCATTATAAATCATTATTGGCGATGAAATTTGAATGTCACTACAACACCTATACTTTTGGCGACGCCACATTTGGTGACATTCAGTTTTTGGTGACGAAGACTCTTCTGACCGTCACCAATGAGCTTATGGTGACATTTTTCGCCCCTCACCAATGTCCTTTTATCTTGTAGTGTATAATATCATTCTCCACTTAGCAGGTTTACAGACTGATTCTCAAGCATAATTTTACAACTCAGAACCAGTCTTTGGACCAGCAACCTATCAAACAAGGTTTCAACTCGGTCTCAAATCGACTCACTAGTCAAACTGAATTCAATGAAACAATTAAAAAAAACACATAAAAAGATTAATTTTTCAGTCGACCAAGGTTCAAACCTTTGGTAAAGAAAAATTTAATGAAAATTAATTGGTTTGCATGGAACCTGTTACGATCCCAAAACAAAAACCATAAAGATTAAATTCTCAGGGAAGAAAAAAAAATCTATATATATATATATATATATATATATATATATATATATATATATATATATATATATATATATATATATATATATATATATATATATATATGAATACTGACCACGAAATGGGCGACATTGACAATGGTCCATGCAGTGTCAGCAGTGCATCCGATCCGATTAGAGAGAGTACGATGATCCATGTGAAGAAGAGTATTAGAATGTAGGTCGTCCACACGCTCGGGATACATAAACCATGATGTACTCTTGTTCAAATCCGACGGAGGCACCACCTGCACGTACAGGTTTCCCATCCCCATGTTCGGGAAGCTCAGCCCACCTTCTGCCATTGAAGAATTTATCAGATTAAAAATGATCTCCTACTTTTCCCTCTTTCTATCATCTCAGAATATACACAATCCCTCCTTCTAGTTTAACTAAGCTAAAGCATATGTATTGGTTCAGAACTAATTTTAGTAAATATAAAGAGAGTAAGGACGATGATTGTTCTTAGTGGTTTTGAGTACATTCTTAGTTTAATGGATTTTAAGGAAATTATTTTTGATATCTCTCTAGCATCTCATTACAAGGATTCAAAATTAGATTTCCAAATTTAAGGTAAGTTTTTCCTTTCAAATTTTAAGAGACTTTAATGGACAAGTTAATTGTTTAATTGTCTTGTAAACAAAGTAACAAAGTAAATGGAGGTCTTTAAGCCATCCCTTAAGCTTACTTGTGTTTTATCAAACATGAAGGCATGTCATGATTTTAATAATCAACACATGTCACAATACTCCCAATTCATGTGATATCAAAGCAAGGGACGAAATGTAAAGGGACTTATTCACCAACTTCACACATGTTAGACTTAACTCCTAATTGGCATTTTGAATCCTTTCGTGTCACATATTAGGACTCAAGTGGGGTAATGGAGTTGTTTTTGAGTGGTCATGGTGAGATAGTTTGATGGAAATTAGCTCTAAACCTATGTGCTTTCTTGGTAAGAACTTCTCATTGTTTATGGCTTTTGCTTTAGAACTTTTATCTTATGGTAAGGGTTTTGATGGTTTTGTGACACCCTATCAATGTTTTGTTTTGGAGAATCCTATCTTTTTCGTGATGTCTAGGTTCTAGGTGTTTGTGGCCTCGAGATTCTTTTGGGTTGTTTGGACTAGGTGTTGGAATCCACATACCATACCTTGCCTACCCTACTCTATCCCCCCTAGCACAATTCTTGTTTGCAAGGACATCCTAAAGAAAGATAATTATTATTTTCTTGGACTCTCATTTTTGGGCACTTCATAATTCCCTCCTAATTGGGCAATAGTTCCTAAAGATGGACAAAAGTGAAACCCAAGAATTTAATAGAGAGCTCTATAGACATGAGAAATCTATCAAAACAATAGAACCTCAATTTTCTTAGTAACCACTAAGGTTTGTGAAAACGAACATCAATGTATTTCTCAAAATGCTTTGGTCATGGACACCCTAGTTTAACAAAAGTAACAAATAAAAATGTTGGAAATAGAATATTTCATGCTAAGAAACATGGTTTGCAATAATGATAAAGGCTCACACTGAGCTTCCTCTAATCACGTAATGTTAGTCAATTTACCTCAAAAATACCTCAAGGAAGAAAAAAAAAATACATCAAATAACGAAATACATGGACCTAATAAATCAAAATTCTCACCCTACCAATAGTAAACAAGATGAAGCCATCAAAAAACACATCTTGAAATTTTGCAATTTACAGAGAGAAACATCAATACAGAGAGACCCAATACAGGGTTGTCTTGTGGATATCATGGAGGAAATTGTATTGGTCTTGGTCTTGATATCTCATTTTGATATGAATTTGGAATAAGACAATTGCTTGGGTTTTCCCTAGTTGCGGGATTTTTCCCTGGGGTGGAAGCCTATATCTTGTGTTTTTTGTCTCTAGTGATCTTCATGTTTTTATTTTGGTAATTGCTTAATGAACAAAAGAAACACAAATAATTGAATAAGAAGCCAACTAAGTTCACAAGTAGTTATCATGAGAACTCACCTTTTACAACCTACTTATTCTATATATTTTGAAAACAATATTGTCAAGGTATAATATATTGTAACAGTTAAATTTGAAGCAATAGGTGTTAAAAATTTTGATAAAAACTACAAGGAAAAAAGACAAGTTCCCATTGCAGAAATTCTTTGAATATCATATTTTTTTCTCAGTTTTGTTGATGCTCAGGATAATTAATCCCTTATGGAGGAGGTTGGGAGTAAAGAACCCTTAGAGTTACTACACAGGTTACAAAAAGAAATAATTCCAAATCCTAATGGGTTCCCTGTAAATTTTTTGGGGGCTTCTTAGACTGCATGGGAAAATATCTGAGAAGGCTTGTAAATGAATCGAGATCTATTGACAAGATGCTAATAGATTTTAATGCCAAATTATATTACCTATTCCAAACTCTGGAAACCCTCTCTCTATTGATAAGTTCAAATTGATCTCTCTTTGCAATTATATAAGATCGTCACAAAATGAATTTCCTAAAGGACTAAGACCAATTTATCTAACACTATTTTTTAGGAGAAATTTAGTCTTTTGGAAGGCTGAAAGGTACATGAAGAAGTTGGCATTGCTAAAGGATGTCTACAATCCATTAAGATTAAAAGCTAAGGGCTATGGTACTGAAGGTTGATCTCTCAAAGGATTATGACAGAGTGAATCTCCTTTTCTGACTTGGGTATTAAACTATATTTCCTTAGTTTCTTATATTGTACTTATAAATGGATATGGAACCCCTTTCTTTATACCTGAGAGAGGTCTTAGGAAAAGTTGTCCACTTTCTCTTCATTTAATCCTCTTGGTGGCAAAATGATTAATTAAGGTCTTGAAAGAGTGCACTCAACTGGAGTAATTGGAAGGTAAAAACTGGAAATTCTTGTATACTGTCACACTTCCTCTTTATTGATGATATTTGATTTTCTTGGGAGGAAAAAGAAATGATGCAACAAAATTAAAGGAGGTTTTAAAACTTTTTTGTTTTTTCTTCAGGAATGCATATCAATATGGAGAAATATCACATCTCTTTTGTAGGTTTATCTGGTGAAGATCAGGAGCACATCAATACTCTCCTTCCTCGACAATTTCTAACGTTGGATAATAGTATAACTAAATTTGGCTTTACCGTTAAACCAAACAATTAAAAAAAGAAAAATTAGAAGTGGTTATGTATAAAGGTCAGCAAAAACTTGATTGTTTGGTACAATCAAAGGATTTCCAATGAGAGAAGGCTGCTATTAGTCAAATCAGTTATTGAGTTCATTCCACTTTATTAGTCCTCCCTTTCTTGGATTCCCAAAGAAGTACTAGAGTCAATCAGCAGACTCAGTTATAGATTAACTATGAGTTAGAAGTCCCAAAGGCCTTGGGGGGCTACAGCCTTAAAAATTATTTCATTTCTACAAGGTGTTGACAACAAAGAGTGCCTGGAGGCTTGTATAGGGGAAAGGATTCTGTTGTTCTATTGTAGAGGAAAAATATATATAAATATATATATATATCCAACCTTAATAGAAGCTTGGATTAGAAGCCCCATTAAAATTCTCATAACATCTTTGTAATTTGGAGGAATTATTACATGTTTTTACTTTGATTGGGAACTGGCTTGCTTTGGTGTGTTGGAAGAGGCTCAAATGCTTAGGTGGGCTTGGATTCTTGGATTGGTAATGACAATAATTTCAGGCTTCCTCCTCACATCATTCAGCATCTGAGAAACATAAGGATGTATACCTTAAATCAAGTTGCAAACCAGGAGACGACTACAATCTGGTAACAACAATTGTGATCTGCTAGAGATCTTGGGCTCAATGAGGAGGATGCTAAAATGTGGAATGCCTATGTGGAAAATATTAGGAATAGTCACATCGAAGTAAAAGATGTGCAAGACCATTTGGTTTGGACAATAAATACCTTGGGGTATATACACCTTGGATAGGCTATAAGGCCCTGGCCACACATGGCTTTCAACAACCAACTAGATGATGGTGGAAGGAAAATTGGAAGTTTCATTATCCTTCCAAAACTTGTATTTTTATGTGGCTACTCCTTAAAAATAAAGTAATTTCTCAGGATATATTACAAAGAATAAATATAAAGGGTCCAAGATGGTGCATCTTTTGTATGGAAAATGAAGAATCAAACTTCCATTTAATTCTAGACTGTATTTACTCTAAATTGGTTTGGAAAGAATTGGATGGTATCACGGATATAAGAGATCCCTATTGTGGAAACACCAATTATAATGCCCTATATGAGTGGTGCACGAACCCTATTACTAAAGATTTTAGGGCGTTACAATTAAACTGATTGGGGTATTCGGTAAGCACTAAATGACGAAAAATATTGAGAGAAAAGTCATCACTTTAGTCTAATGTGCTACTACAGTCCTATTGTAGAACACAAAATTGATCGCTCAAAGCCTTGGGCCTATTTTGATGGCGCCTCTTAAGGTGAGCCCTACTAAGAGGGGAAGGAAGCATCTTGCATACCAGTGAGTCTCATGTAATCATATTTAAGGTAGCAATTGGTAAACATGGAAAATTTTAAGGGCTAGTATTCGCAAGTGGGCTAATTTTCCATTGTTTTTTCCAGAAAAAAGATTTGCCAATTTCCATTTTTTTCTAAAAATGATTTGCCCAAATTTTATAGTATAAAATTATTTAACCTTAAAAAATGCCAAAATTGTATAAACATTGTATATAAAGCTATTAGAAATTTGTATGTTTTTACAAACATATCAACAAACAGTTTATAATTTGCAATTTTGGAACTAGTAATCTTCACCAAGGTTTTTAAACTTTAAGACAAATATTCATCCTAAAATTTTCCCTATTGGTAAAGGGTTCAAAAAAAAGGCTAAGCTGATGGCACTAAAGCTTATATGAACTCTAGCAACATAATATGGGGTTCCAGAATTTCTAATATTTGACAATTCTCAATGTGCTATAAAATGGCACAATAGGTAGTATACTCTACAAATATCTACCATCACTAATGAGGAAATTCTTGGTATTGTTGAGGGGTTTACCCAGGTCGCCTTTCCTCACATTTTCAGAGAAAGAAGTCAAGGGGTAGATCTCTTGGAAAAAGGTCTCGAGCTTCAACTTGGGGAATGGATTGTTTAAGAATATTTAAATGGGTTGCACACTGAATATTCCCACTTGCCTTTCCTTTGACCAGTGGAATCTTGGATTCTTTTTTTTATTTCTCATAGTTGAATGTACATTTTTTGTATGAGAGGATTGTTTAAATTTTTTGGATTAGAACTGTACGCCAGCCTACCTAGAGGCATGCAACAACAGAAAGAAGCAAAAGATGCATATATTTTTAAATGTAATGTCTGGAGATGAATAGACCTAGTTTTTTAGAATAATATACATGAATAAAAATATAACCTTTTCCTAGGAAAAAAGGGCAGAAGAAAGACCATGATTAAGGAGCATTTCTCCAAGAAGTACAGGATTTGGCACATAAGAGAAAAGAGTTCTGATCTTTGTCCTCAATAAATACCAACAATACCAGTAATAGATAATAGGAGGCCATCAAATCTAAAAACGGGCATATTGAATTCATACCTCTTATTCCATCCCTGAACCTTGGCAACACGCAGTGGAGTTTTCTTCAATCCATCTTGGTTCACATTTTTTTCCTAACTCCTTCAACAACATTGTCACAACAACCACGATGGTGAGGTTCGAATTCGATCCCTAGTATTCATATGTGCTTGCATTTGGGTATGGTTTGAGATCGAGATCAACTACAAGAGTCGTGTGTTCAACCACCGTCACCCTCCCCCTCCCCCTCCATTGGCGAAGGAAATTTCATCCCCCAAATGTACAGAAAAACGTTTTGGGTTATGGAAATATGAGGTAGAGAGGATTGTAAAGCAACCAAGGCAGAGATATGGTCTGCCTGCAATGGTATTCTGATACACACAAGCTCTCGAATCTAGAGCATGTAAGAGATAATATTAGAGTGATAGTATTTAAAAAATTTAGTCATAATGATCCACATACTTTGATATAAAATAAACTTTAAAATTTTTAATTCTTAAAATAACTTTAAAAATGTTAACTTTTAAAATCTCTTGTGTAATTATTTAATGTCAAGTAGAATATCACAATAACTTATGTCAGTAATGGTGCGATCATTTCTTTTATTTTTTTAAAGGAACTTTTTCTAGACATGCACCCATCAAGCATAAATCATCTTAACATATACTTACTTTTGAAGTAATATAAATCATCTTATGGCTATCCTCAAAAGAATTATCACCCATAGCCTTAGTGATGGTGTAAGGTTCGTGTCAAAGTGGTATGAGCTTCTTATGGGAGTTTGTCAATTTCCCTTTATGCAAGTCCAACCATAACTCGTCACCAACCTGAAACTTATGTGGAACCCAATGGATTGTGTATCTACTTGTACTTGGAGTTGGCAACTTTCTACAAAATATCATGAACTCATTGTTGAATTTGTCAAATACCTTCCTCAAAATTGGTTTCTTTACTTATCTCATTCCAAGTATAGGAGGTATCTTCATGTGTTATACCATGAATATAGCTACATCAATGTGTGCCAATTGTTGGGACCCTAAGCACACCTGAAAAGGCTTGTGGCCAATAGAAATATGAAGAGCTATGTCAAATTTATATTGAAAATATGGAAGGCTTTCAACACATGTATGTGGATTCTCACAATTTTATACTCTAAAGACATCTATAATAATCCTATCGACTACTACCTTTTATTTATCAATCTAGGGATGGAAGGTAGTGCATTTGGTCAAGCTTGATGTCCATCATGGACCAAAGGTTAAACCAAAAAATACAGGAACCTATTATCCCTATCAAGAAATATGGTCTTTGGAAACCCAAAGAGAACCAAAATATGCTCGAAGAAGAACTTATGAGTGGATTTTGTTGCGACAATCTTCTTACAAGGTGCAAAAATTCCCATCCTAAGGGAGCAATCAACAACAAAAAGTTTCCATGCTTGGTTGAGGGAAAACATGACATAAAATCCAAGGGCACTAACTCCCAAGAATTATCTAGAGTAGGACAAGGCCTACAATTGGTGTGGATGGCAATTTCCTTTGGTAGAATATAATTCTTCCACTGCTTACAGGCTTCGACAATAGAATGTAGCTCATTGCCATAGGTTGGGTATATTTGAAACCCATCATAGAGTGTTTGGCTATGATATACCATCGAATATTTGTGTCGTGTGGGCACTATGTCGACAACATGAATGATTGGCTCATAGGGTCCCTGTTGTGTAGCCATTCATTGAATAATGGCATTGGAGATAATATTGTTTCCATAAAGAAGATAACCAAAAATAGGCTCATGAACACCATCAATATCTACTGGAAGTGTTGTAATTAAAGCAATAACGAATACAAAAGTTGTGGTCAATAGGATAGGGATCATCAAGATGTTGAACCATCCAATGTAAAGACAGTTTTTAGTGCTAGTGATCTAGTCACATAAAAGACCCCATAAATTTGTGATTTGGGATACCCCCAAGATTCAATAAGTAATCCAAAGTGAGAGGATTCGTTGATAAGGTGACAATGCCAACAACCCTAGTTTGACCCAAAGCGACACCTTGTGAGTCTTGCACAACTAGGGTGAAAATTTGAGCATCAAGTGGCAACATCTCACATTTAGGGCACTTGGCCACAAATCTTTATGTGTTTTTCCATTGAGGGTACATTTAACATTTCCCAAGGCACAAATCACATATTTGGAGGAATTTTGGATAACTTGTCACATTCCACTAGCTTCATGCATGAAGAGGTGCTCCCATCCTTTAAGAATATTTTGGAGGATTTCATGGCATAGTCAAGGGTCACATGTATAAAAGAAGAATGCCATAGTCAAGAATATGAAAATTGGAATTTGTATCACGTGGCGTAAAGGAGAAGGACATAGGTGAAGAGTACTCCATTTAGAAACATCTAAAAGCTTGTTTATGTCATCTTTCCAAAGAAGAGAAGATACCTTGTGACAAAAGGCCCAAATTTCAAACGAAGGCTAGGGTAAGGGTTACTTTTTCTTCCACATGTTGGGAGACATTCATGTATTTTAAGGCGTGTTTTGTTGTTGAGTTCACATATTTGGAAGCACAATTGCACAAGTGGAAACATCTCACATTTGGGGCACTTGGCTACAAATTTTTATGCATGTTTTCTATTGAGGGTATCTTTCACATTCCCTTAGGCACAAATCAAATATTTGGAGGTATCTTGGATGACTTGTGACATTTCACTAGCTTCACACATGAAGAGGAGTTGCCATCATTTAAGAAATTTTTGGAGGGTTTTCATGGAATAGTCAAGGGTCACATTTACAAAAGAAGAATGCCCAATTCAAAAAGATGTAAACTATGTTTCCAAGGGATTGTTAGACATCCCACGCGCTATAACATGTCAAGATGTAAACTAAGTTTCTTAGTTGTTCTATGGCCACGATTGGATGTGAGCCTTGACTTGGTAACTTGTAACTTGTTAAGTGGGATAAGTTGAAATTGGACATGAGTAGCCTAAGATGAGTTATATTCAATTCTTAGGTGAACAAGGAAAAATATAGTTGTAGTAACCATAACTTGGTTAGGTTGTTGTAGTCGAGGCAAGACTTGGTTAGGTTTTCAAGTCCCAAAAAAAGTAAGGGTAGTTGTGAGGGCATGATAATTAAGGAGTGTCAAAGCATGCCAAGGAACGAAAAGGCGTGATAACACATGCCAAACAATGTCGATGCATGTTGAGGAGTGTTAGGGAGTGCTAGAACATCACAAGGGATAAATAGGTCAAAATGCATGGAAATGAACGAACAAGAGCGTGTGCCAATGAGTGTTAATGAATTCCAAGTGTCTCAAGGATAAAGTGTGTTAGGAGAAGGTCAAAATAATACTTGTAGTAGGAAATCCTATGGTTATAATAAGGAGTTGAACAAAGTAGTTTCAGACAAAGGGAGACTTTGGGTTGGGCACAACATTATTTTTCCAATGACTTGGTTGGGTTCCCAAGTCGCAAAAAAAGTAAGGCTATCTACGAGGGAATGATAGCTAGGGAGTACCAAGGTATGTCGAGGAATGTCAGGAAGTAATAACACATGTTAGATAGTTCCAAGGCATGATAGGCATGCCAAGATGTGTCAGGTACTAGGGTGTGGCATGAACACATGCTAGGGAGTGTGAGGGTGAAGTGTCAAGGAAACACAAGGGAGCACTAGTTTCAAATGCATGGGAATGAAGTGTCAGTGAGTTCCAGGTGTGCTAAGGAGGGAGTGAAAAGGTATGATAGGTAGTTCCAAGGCATGCTGGAATGCTAGGTAAGCATACCAATATGTGTCAAGTGTCAAGGTGCGCTATTGTATACTAAGGAGTGTTAGGGAGTACCAGGGAAACACAAGGGAGCAATAGGTAAAAATGCATGGAAATGAATGAAAAAGAGTGTGTGACAGGGAGTGTTAGTGAGTTCCAGGTGTGATAAGGAGGGAGTGACATGGTATGCTAGGTAGGACTAAGTCATGCTAGAGTGCCATGGTGACATTCGTCTAAGATGTGTCAGGTGCCAGGGTGTGCCAACATGTGCTAGGAAGTGTTAGGGAGTGACAGGGAAACACAAGGGAGCACTAGGTAAAAATGCATGGAAATGAATGAATAAGAGTGTGTGACAGGGAGTGTCAGCGAGTTTCAGGTGTGCTAAGGAGGGAGTGACATGGTATGCTAGGCAGTGCTAAGTCATGTTAGAGTGACAGGGTGGCATGCAGCCAAGATGTGTCAAGTGCCAAGGTGTGCCAAAATGTGCTAGGAAGTGTTAGGGAGGGCCAAGGAAACACAAGGGAGCACTAGGTAAAATTAATGCATGCAAATGAACGAATAAGAGTTTGTGACAGGAAGTGTCTATGAGTTACAGGTGTGCTAAGGAGGGAGTGACAAGGTATGTTAGGCAGTGCTAAGGCATGCTAGAGTTCGGGGAAACATGCAAAGATGTTCCAGGTACTAGGGTGTGTCAATGCATGCCAAGGAGTGTTATAGAGTGCCAGGGAAACATAAGGGAGTGGTAGTTTCAAATGCATGGAAATGAATGAATAAGAGTGTGTGACAGGGAGTGTCAATGAGTTCTAGGTGTGCTAAGGAGGGAGTGACAAGGTATGCTAGGTAGTGCCAAGGAATGCTAGAGTGCCAGGGCAACATGCCAAGATGTCCCAGGTGCGAGAGTGTGCCAATGTGTGCCAGGGAGTGTTAGGGAGTGCCACAGAAACACAAGGGAGAACTAGTTAAAAATGCATGGAAATGAATATATAAGAGTGTGTGATAGGGAGTGTCAGCGAGTTCCAAGTGTGTTAAGGAGGGAGTGACAAGGTTATATGTCAAGTAGTGCCAAGACATGCTAGAGTGCCAGGGCATGTCAGGGAGTGCTAGGGTGTGCTAGGGAGTGCCAAAGCATGCAAAGGAATACATGGGATGATAACACATGCCACATAGTGCTAAGGGATTGTTAGACGTGCCAGGTGTTATGGCATGTCAAGACGTAAACTATGTTGCTTAGTTGTGTTATGGTCGCAGTTGCACGTGAGCCTTGACTTGGTAACTTGTTAAGTGGGATGAGTTGAGATTAGACATGAGTAGCCTAAGATGAGTTATAGGCAGTTCTTAGGTGAAAAAGGCATAGTCTAGTTGTAGTAACTATAACTTGGTCAAGTTGTTGTAGTCAATGCAGGACTTGGTTGGGTTCCCAAGTCTCAAAAAACGTAAGGGTAGTTGTGAGGGTATGATAGCTACAGAGTGCTAGGGAATGAAAAGTAATGAAAATGCATGGTAACACATGCCAGACAAAGGGAGACTTTGGGTTGGATATAAAATTATTTTTCCAATGACTTGGTTGGGTTCCCAAGTCGCAAAAAAAGTAAGGCTATCTATGAGGGCATTACAACTAAGGAATGCCAAGGTGTTCCAGGGAATGCTAGGAAGTACTAACACATGCTACATAGTTCCAAGAAATTTTTGGCATGCCAAGATGTTCTAGGCACCAAGGTATGGCTCCAACACATTCTAGTGAGTGTTAGGGCCAAGTGTTAGGGAAACACAAGGGAGCACTAGTTTCAAATGCATGGAAATGAATGAATAAGAGTGTGACAGAGAGTGTTAGCGAGTACTAGGTGTGCTAGTTGTTAGGGAGGCTAGGATGTGCTAAGGAGTGCCAAGGAATGTAGTGGATGCTAACACGTGCCACATAGTGCCAAGGGATTATCAGACGTGCCAGGTGTTATTGCATGTCAAGATATAAACTATTTTACTTAGTTGTTTTATGACCACGGTTGGATGTTCCCTTGTATTCGTGACATGTTAAGTTGTATGAGCTGAGATTCAAAATGAGTAGCCTAAGATGAGTTATAGGAAGTTCTTAGGTGAACAAGGCATAGTCTAGTTGGCGTAACTGTAACTTGGTCAAGCTATTGTAGTTGGGGCAGGATTTGGTTGGGTTCCCATGTTGCAAAAAAAGTAAGGGTATTTGTGAGGGCATGATAGCTAAGGAATGTTAGGCATGCTAAGGAATGAAAAGGTGTGCTAACACATGCCAAATAGTGTGAATGCATGCCAAGGAGTGTCAATGGGGAGTGTTAGGGCATCACAAGGGATAACTAGGTCAAAATGCATGGAAATGAATGAATAAGAGTGTGTGTCAGGGAGTGTTAGTGAATTCCAAGTGGCGCAAGGACGAAGTGTGTTATGAGAATTTTAGAATTGGGTTTGCAGGAGGCAAGCCCATGACTATGATAAGGGGATGGACAAAGCAGTTTCAGACAAAGGGAGACTTTGGGCTAGGCACAACATTATTTTTTCAATGACTTGGTTGGTTTACCAAGTCGCAAAAAAGTAAGGCTATCTATAAGGGCATAACAACTAGGGAGTGCCAAGGTGTTAGGGTGTGGTGCCAATGAATTATAGGGAGTGTTAGGGAGTGCCAGGAAACACAAGGGAGCACTAGTTTCAATTTCATGGAAATGAATGAATAAGAGTGTGTGATATGGAGTGTTAGCGAGCTCCAAGTGTGCTAAGGAGGGAGTGATAAGGTATGCTAGGCAGTGCCAAGGCATGATAGAGTGCTAGGGAATCATGCCAAGATGTACCAAGTGAAAAGTTGTGCCAATGCATGCTAAGGAGTGTTAGTGAGTTCTAGGGAAACACAAAGGAGCACTAGGTCAAAATGCATGGAAATGAATGAATAAGATTGTGTGACAGAGTGTCAGCGAGTTCTAGGTGTGTTAAGGAGGGAGTGACATGGTATGCTAGGTAGTGCTAAGGCATGCTAAGGTGACAGGGAAACATGCAGCCAAGATGTGTCAGGTGCCAGGGTGTGCCAACGCGTGCTAGGAAGTGTTACAAAGTGCCAGGGAAACATAAGGGAGCACTAGGTCAAAATAATGCATGGAAATGAATGAATAAGATTTTGTTACAAAAAGTGTTAGTGAGTTCCAGGTGTGCTAAGGAGGGAGTGACAAGATATTCTAGGTAGTTCTAAGGCATGCTAAAGGCTAGGGAAACATGCCAAGATGTGTTAAGTGTTAGGGCATGTCAATGCGTGCTACGGAGTGTTAAGGAGTGCCATGGAAACACAAGGGAGAACTAGTTTAAAATGAATGGAAATGAATGAATAAGAGTGTGTGACAGGGATTGTCAGTGAGTTCCAAGTGTGTTAAGGAAGGAGTGACAAGGTGTGCTAGGTAGTGCCAAGGAATGCTAGAGTGCCAGGGCGACATGCCAAGATGTGCCAGGTGCTAGGGTGTGTCAATGTGTGTCGGGGAGTGTTAGGGAGTGCCATGGAAACACAACAGAGAACTGGTTCAAAAAGCATGGAAATGAAGGCCGAATAAGAGTGTGTGATAGGGAGTGTCAATGAGTTTCAGTTGTGTTAAGGAGGGAGTGACAAGGTTATATTCTAGGCAATGTCAAGACACGTTAGGGAGTGGTAGGGTGTGCTAGGGAGTGCCAAAACATACCAAGGAATGAAAGGGGTGCTAACACATGCCACATAGTGCCAAAGGATTGTTAGACATGCCAAGTGTTATGGCATGTCAAGATGTAAATTGTGCTCCTCAGTTGTTTTATGGCCACGGTTGGACATGAGCCCTGACTTGGTAACTTGTAACTGGTTAAGTGGGATAAGTTGAAATTGTACGTGAGTAGCCTAAGATGATTTATAGTCAATTCTTAGGTGAGAAAGGCATAGTCTAGTTGTAGTAACTGTAACTTGGTCAAGTTTTTGTAGTCAAGGCAAGACTTGGTTGGGTTCCCAAGTCCCAAAAAAAGTAAGGGTAGTTGTGAGGCCATGATAGCTAAGGAGTGTCAAGGCGTGCCAAGAAATGAAAATGCATGCTAACACATGTAGGACATTTTCAATGCATGTTGAGGAGTGTTAGGGAGTGCTAAGGAATCACAAGGGATAAAGAGGTCAAAATGCATGGAAATGAACAAATACGAGTGTGTGCCAAGGAGTGTCAATGAATTCCAGGTGTCTCAAGGACAAAGTGTGTTAGGAGAAGGTTAGAATAGGAAGTAGGAGGAAAGCCTATGCTTACAATTATAAGGGGTTGGTCAAAGTAGTTTTAGACAAAGGAAGACTTTGGGTTGGGCACAACATGTTTTTCCAATGAGTTAGTTGGGTTCCCAAGTCACAAAAATAGTAAATCTATCTATGAGGAGTGACAAAGGGATAGTTCACATGCTAGTGCTCAAAGATAAGTGCCATGTGGTGTGAATGCATGAGGGAGTGAATGCCAAGAACACTAGTGCATGTGACAGGTTAGGTGTGCTAAGTGACAAGGTATGCTAAGTGTGCTATGTGACAAGGGATCACTAGTCTCAAATAAATGGAAATGAATGAATAAGAGTGTGTGACAGGGAGTGTTAGTGAGTTCTAGTTGTTGTAACGAGGGAGTGACAATATATGTTAGGTAGTTCCAAGGAATGCTAGAGTGCCAGGGAAACATGCCAAGATGTGCCAGGTGCCAAGGTGTGCTAATGCGATCCATCGAGTGTTAGGGAGTACCACATAAACACAAGGAAGAACTAGTTCAAAATGCATGGAAATGAATAGATAAGAGTGTGTGATAGGGAGTGTCAGCAAGTTCCAAGTGTTCTAAGGAGGGAGTGATAAGGTTATATGTAAGGCAGTGCCAGGGCATGTTAGGGAGTGCTAGGGAGTGAAAAGCATGCCAAGAAATGTAGGGGATGCTAACATGTGCCACATATTGGTAATGGATTGTTAGACATGCTAGGTGATATGGCATCTCAAGATGTAAACTGTGTTGCTTAATTGTTTTATGGCCATGGTTGGATGTGAGCCTTGAGTTGGTAACTTGTTAAGTGGGATGAGTTGAGATTGGACATGAGTAGCCTAAGATGTGTTATAGGAAGTTCTTAGGTGAACAAGGCATAGGCTAGTTGTAGTAACTATAACTTGGTTAAGTTGTTGTAGTCGAGGTAGGAGTTCTTTGGGTTCCCAAGTCTAAAAAAAAGTAAGGGTATTTGTGAGGGCATGATACCTAAGGAGTGTCAGGGCATGCAAAGGAATGAAAATGCATGCTAATACATGGCAAAAAATGTCAATGGATGTTGAGGAGTGTTAGGGATTTTCAGGGATACACAAGAGAGAACTAGGTCAAAATTATAGGAAATAAATGAATAAGAGTGTGTACCAAGGAATGTTAGTGAATTCCATGTGTCCCAAGGATTTTAGGAGAAGTTCAGAATAGAACTTGCACGAGGCAAGCCTATGGTTGTGATAAGGTGTGGACAAAGAAATTTCAGAGAAAGGGAGACTTTGGGTTGGGCACAATATTGTTTTGCTAATGAATTGGTTGGGCTCCCAAGTCACAAAAAAAGTAAGGCTATTTATGAGGGCATGACAACTAGGGAATGCCAAGGTGTTCTAGAGAATGGAAGGTTACCAAGTCGTAGAAAAATGTAATGCTAGATGTGAGGGCATGACTTCCAAGGTGTGTTAGGAAATGCTAGGGCATGCTAACATGTGTCAGATAGTGTGAAGGCATGTTAAACATGCTAAGATGTGCCAAGTGCTAAGGCATGCCAAGATGTGCAAGGGTGTGACAATGCATGCCAGGGACTGTCAAGGCAACAAAAGGGAGAAACAAGTTAAACTACAAGGAAATTAACACATAATAGGGTTAATAAGTCATCAATTTACCTTTTCCATGAGGGGCATGCTAGGCACACCAACACTAGGTGCCATTAGGTGCCAAGTGCCAAGTGTCAATTCATTCTAAGTGCTAAATCTTCCTCTACTGCTTATCATATACTTTCCAATAATTAATCTCAAATAAATTTAATATTATACCATGCCAAAGCATACCAAGTAATCTCAACACATGCCAAACATGCTAAGACTTTCCAAGTGCCAATGTGTGTCAAGGAGTGTGATGCATGCTATGAAGTGGCAGAGCATGTCAAAGAGTGATAAGGTGTGATAGAGAGTACCAATGCATGCTGAGGACTATTAAGGAGTACTAGGACAACACAAGGAAGAACTAGGTCAAAATGCGTGGAAGTGAATGAATATGAGGGTGTGTCAGGGACTGTGAATGAGTGCTAACTTTCATGCCAAGAAGGGAGTGAAAAGTTATGATAAACACTAGTAATGCATGCCAGGGAATATTAGGGAATGTTAAGAAGTTCTAGAGTATGATAGGTAGTTTCGGGGTGTGCTAACATGTGCCAAGTAGTGCCAAGGCATGCCAAGACAGGCTAAGACATGTCAGGTGCTAAGACATGTTAGCAAGTGTAGGGTGCCAGAGTATGCCAATATGTGTCAAGGAGTTTCAAGGAAACAAAATGAATAACCAAGCTAAAATTCAATGAAATGAACACATAAGAGGGTTAATAAGTCATGACTTTATCTTTTTCAAAAGGGGCATGCTAGGTACACTAATAATAGGTTCCAATACATTCCAAGTGCCAATGTGTGCCAAGTGCTAATGTATTTCAATGCAATATTATGCCAAGGAATTCCAGGGCATGCTAGGGACTACAGGGCATGCCAACACATGCTAGGGGAGTGTTATGCTATGCTAGGGCATGCCAATATGTTCTTGGGCATCCTACTCATGGAAAGATGTTCTATGTACAAAGTTGTTCCAAGACATGTGAGGTGCCAAGGAATGTTAGTGTGTGCCAAAGCATGCTAAGGTGTGCCATGAGTGTTGAGGAGTGATAGGTCTCTCTCATCAATAGAATTAACAAAGCTTGATTATGTATTAAATAATATAATTCCTATGCACACTAGTGGAACTTTATCTAAATGGAATTCGCTAGATAATAAACCTAATAGAGATTAATCATGTGTTGACTCATAGGAAAAATATATTCTTATTACTTAAGGAAATGATACACACTAATTATTTCTTAACAAATTGGCTGACTCTAACCACTATGGCCTTGGACACATAATGAAAAGGACCAGACAACAATGGTCTTAAATCGTTATCTTTTGAAAAAAAATATAGTAACAAGTATATAGCATCATCAAAAATGCATTGGAATGATCAATGATGACGAACATTTTTTTATTGTCGCCAAAAGTAACCAAAAAGAGCATTGGTGAGGGTCAATAAAATATCATCACTAGAAGTGTCACAAAAGAGAGAATTAGTGATGGGCCTTTAACGACCCTCACCAAAAGTGTCACCAAAGAGAGAATTAGTAACGGCAATTTAATGACCCTCACCAAAAGTGTCATTGAAAATAGCTTTGGTGACAAACGTTAAAGGACCATCACTATATACACTTACAACAACACTTTTTTAAGGATCGTCACCATATACGACATTGGTGATGGACCTTAAAGGTCTGTCGCAGACATGACCCTCACTAATGACCTTTTTTCTTGTAGTGCTTACATCCCATACTTCTTCAGAATTTGCTTGAGATATTTTGTTTGTGAGAGAAATATGCCTTCTTTTTCTTGTTGCACTTGTAGACCAAGAAAATAGGTTAGTTCCCCAAGTAAAGAAATTTGAAATTCTTGTTGCATAACAGAAGCAAAGTTTTAACTCATAGATTCTTCATTATTGCCAAAGATGATATCATCAACATAAACAAAAATAATTAGCAGTTTATCACCCTCAATTTTTGTGTACACGTTGTTGTCTACGGTTCCTTTTGTGAAGCCTTTGTTGTTGAAGATATTTGTCAAGACAATAATACCATGCCCGTGGAGCTTGTTTAGCCCCATATAAATCCTTTTTGAATTTGCATACAAGGTTTTCATCATTCCACAAAATGTATCCTTCTAGTTGTTCAAGATATACTTCTTCTTTTAGATCTCCATTAAGGAAAGAAAATTTTATATCCATTAGATAAAAAGTTTCAAAAACTTGAAAATGCAAGAAACATTCTTATGGGTTCAAGTTTGGCTACTGGTGCAAATGTTTCTTCAAAGTCTATACCTTCTTGTTGAGCATAACCTTTACAAACAAGTCTAGCTTTGTTTCTAATGACCTCTCCATTTTCATTCAACTTATTTTTGAATATCCATTTTGTCCCAATAACATTTTTATCATGAGGCCTTGGAACCAATTCCCAAGTATCATTCTTTTCAATTTGATCAAGTTCTTCATTCATGGCCTTAACCCAACATTCATCTTTACTAGTTTGATTTACATTTGGTGGTTCAATGGTAGATAATAAAGCTAGATAAATAGAATATCCTACAAGGGTTCTTTTTGTTTGTACCCCAGATTCCTTTTCTCCTAGAATTTAATTTTCTAGATGATTCTTTTGAACATACTTGGATAAAGCCTTTTCTCTATATGATATATCTTCTTCTACTACTTCATTAGTTTCTTCTTCTATATCATTGCGATTTGATGTGGGAAATCATTCATCATCATCATCCTCTTTTGCTAATGTTACCTTTTTTGGCCATGTGCATGCTTCATCAATCACAACATCAATGCACTCAACAATTTTCCGAAGTCTCTTATTGTAACATTTTTATCCTTTTCTTCTAGATGAGTAACCAAGAAGTATTCATTCATCTTCTCTAGCTTCAAACTTACAAAGTTTTTCATCATTATTTTTTATGAAACATTTTCTTCCAAAAGCTCTAAAATTATTTACAGTGGGAGGCTTACCATACCAAAGTTCATACGAAGTTTTATCACTATCCACACGAACATGAGCCTTGTTGAGAATATTTACTGCAGTATGTGCAGCTTCACCCCAGAAAGTGTTAGAAGTTCCAGACTCATCAAGCATAGCATGAGCCATTTTTTAACAATTCTATTCATTCTTTCTACCACACCATTTTGTTGAGGAGTTTTAGCTACAAAAAATTGTCTTTTTACGCCATGTTATTCACAGAAATCAAAGAATTCATCTGATATATATTCTCCTCCTCGATCAAATCTGAGACATTTGATTTTTAGATCTAGTTCATTTTCAACTAATGCCTTGAAGACTTTAAATTTATCAAATTCTTCATCTTTGTGTTTCAATAAACCGGTCCAACACATTCTAGAAAAATCATCAATGAATAAGATATAGTATTTTTCTCCACGAGGTGACATTTTCCTTACTGGTCCACACAAATTAGTATGTATAAGTTTAAGAGGCTTACTTTCATGTCCTTCTTTGGCATTGAATTGAACTCTGGTTTGCTTACCAAATTGACATGACTTACATATGGTACTTTCTGGTATGATGATGTAGGGTAGATCACAAACAGCTTTGAGGCTGCTTGATTTTCCTATTTGAGAAAAGATTAGATGTCCCAACCTTCTGTGCCATAACCAATTTTCTTTTGCCTTGTCTAGGTAACATTGTTCTTGGACCCCTTTCAATATATACAGATTTCTCGAGGTTCTTATTCCTTTCATTATGATATTTCCTATGTCAAGTTCATGAAGCACACATTCTTATGATCGAAATACCACTTCATTTCCTTGGTCACACATTTGGCTATCACTCAAAAAGTTATGTTTTAATCCATCAACATACATAATATTACCATCTTTAACTTTTTTTTTTAGAAAAACAAAACCTTTACCCTTAATGAAAACAGGTGAGTCATTTCCAAAAGTGACATTCTTTTATTTCTCTAAAGCATTGTATGAAATAAGTTTATCTTTATCACCTATCATGTGTTTTGGGCATCTGCTATCAATGTACCATTGATTTTCTTATCCTTCTGCAAACAATGCTATGCCACAACTTCTAAACTGTAACTCCTTCCTTTTCCATACCTTAGAATTTGTTGATATTTGCTTCTTTTGATATGTTGGTTGTAATTTTCTCCGGCATTCAGATTCTTCATGTCCAAATTTATTGCAAATTGATCATTCAATTTCATCTATAAGAGGTGAGAAGTTATTATAAGTGTTCTTCTTGACTCCTGCCTCATTCCTTTGTTTTATTGCTTCTCTTGTCATGATAGTTTTGTATGCAACACCTTAAGCAACCTTATGACCAAAATTATGACTTGAGAAAAAATGTCCATTAAAGAAAAAATTTATGTGATCATAGAATCTTCTGGTGTTTTCTACCTTTTGATTGGTGCTTCTATTGTTGTTCATCCTTGGATTGGAGTGAACATGATTTACCTGTGGAATTCCTTTATTCTTTTGCTGAGCACTGAAGCTTCGCTGACTAAATTTTGCTGCACTTAGATAGCTTCTGGTGGTCGCTGAAGACTTCTATGTTTGAGATATTTCTCCAATGTATCCAAGACCCGTCTTCATAAGAGGAGAGTGTTGTACCTTGATAATTTCATCTAAGGTTTCAAATCCTTTAGCAAATCTAAGATTCAGAGTTTTTATTTTCTCGAGTTCCATTCTTAGACTTACTACTTCACATTCTAACTTCTCATTATGCTTTTCCTTTTCTATGAGTTGATGCTTCAAAGTATCTATGGCTACTTTGTTTTCTTCCAAGAAAATTTTGAGTTGAGTAATTTCTTCAAAGAAATCCTTTTCCTCTAAAGCATCCATAAATTTATCATTAAACTCATTAGTATTTTTCTCAAAATCCATGATTAATTTAAGATCTTGATTAGATTCACCTTCTTCACTATTTGAAAATCCATCACTATCTTCATGAGTATGATAAATTCTTCTACTGTCAAACCATCTCCTATTACCTTTTGTAGTATCCTTCCCTTCGTCATGGTTGTCTTTATGAGGAAATTTAGCAGCATAATGACCAACTCTACCACAAGAAAAACATTTGAAGGGAAGCTTACCTCTAAACCTTCTAGTTCCCAGTTGAAGTTTCTTTACAAATTTCACCTCATCCTCTTCTGATATGTATCCAGATTCCTTGTGTTCTTCCTTTTCTTTTCCTTTTGTAGATGCTTTAAATGCGGCTTCTCTAAATTTTGAGGCACCCCCTTTCCTCATCCCAAAAGTAGGCAAGATCCCATGAATTTGAACAACAGTAAGAGTCTGCAGATCCTGCTTCTCTTCAATGGCAGACACTTTTGACTCGAATTTAGGAGTTAGAGATCTTAAAATTTTCTCAACTAAATTAGTGTCCTTTATATCTTCACCCAGATTTTTCATGCGATTTACAATCTCATCTATACATAGAAAGAAACTGACAACACTTTCATCATTATGCATTCTGAGAGTTTCATATTGAATTCTGATAGTTTGGAGTTTAGCACTTTTTACCTTGGTATCGCCTTCATAGCTTTGAACGATTATGTCCCATATTTCTTTTGTTGTGTTTAGCTGCATAAATTTGACAAATTATGATTCTGTCAAACTTCCCAATAATGCATTGAGAACTTTGGCATTGGTTTCATACATCTTCTTTTCTGCTGCATCTGTGGAAACTGCAGCTGGATATTGGTAACCTCCTTCCACAATTGCTCAAACATCTACTCCAAGAGACTGAAGATATGATCTGGCTATTTTCTTCCAATATATGCAATTATTTATGTTGAAGAGTGGTGGTCCAATAGATGTCGTTCCATCTTGATTGCTCATCTTGGGAGATCTTCCTTCAAGCGATCAAGCTTCTTTTGAAGGACCTGCTCTTACACCAATTGTTGGGAAAAATAATGAGAGGGGGGTGAATTAGTATTTTAAAAACTAACAATAATAATTTTCTTTTCTGAAATGTATACATGACTTGACTGAACCCAAATAGCGTATATACACGACTATTGTAAAAGAAACTTGTGCATGCTCAGTAAACTTGTAAAACAACTAAAACTTTATCTATTAAACTTAAACCATAATGTAAGAGATTTATCAGACATTTGATAAGTAGTAAATAGGTGTTGTAAGAACATAATGAAGTATCACACATAATTAACACACATGAACACCAAGAAACCCAATGTGGGAGAAAACCACCGTTGTTGTCGTCTTGGTCTTCAAAACTTATTAATATCAAAAAAAAATTACATTCTTGTACTTGTGCAAACTCATATCAGTACGCAGGCACCGACCTCCTAAAGGATACAACCTTCACTCATTCTCCAGCTCCTACTGGAAGGGAGCTCCAACCCCCTGATTTGATCACCAGCTACTACTAGCAGGAAGCTTCGACTTCCTCACTGAAGGCTCCAACCCTCAACAACATCCATTGACCACGTTTCATTTATTTTCACACTGGATCCAATATCAACACTTGTGCCCAATCATCAATGTAATACAACCATTAATCTCTTATACACAAAATCAACCAATCACTGAAACCCAATCAACTGAAACTTAATCAAAACTCTACCAATCAACTTGAACAGTCAGATCACTATAACATGTACACAAAACTGAGCTCAGAATACTACATCAACACATAGAATCAATTGCAACCCTAATCATTCAAATGCCAAAATGTATACGCTACTTCACTTAAGGCAACCTGCATGCATATGTGCTTTTCTGTAGAGAAACTCGCATACATATCTTAATATACTGAACACTAGAAACTTGTAATTCTAAATCAGACACAAAGTTGACTAGAGATATTCTAAAATATTTTGTTATGTTATAGAATCCTTATACAGTCAGCAACATCAATAATATCTTCAACTGATCAACATGTAGACAAATTTAACTTCATCATTCAATCAGTTCTATGTCAGACATTATCACTCAACCCAGATCAAAATGAGGACATCATTGGAAGACAATAGAGAAACAACAACACTGATAAGGTTGACCAATCATTTATGAGCAGAAACCCTTACTTTACATACGCGACGTTGAGGAAGTGAACCTGCGTGTATACACACATTTCCTGAGACCAACCAATGTATAGATCTGCAAATTTTGACCTAAAATTTCACAGCTCTTTAGAACTTCAGACAGTCCCAAATCATAATATTCAGAGATAAAAACATGCGTCAGTACCGAGATCTAGTCAATCCATGAGTAGATCATACAATGAAAAGTCATTTCAGGTCTCATGATCCTGATCCATCATTGTATTCATTGGTGCATAATTATTTCAAATCTATGTGACAATTATGGCCCTTACAATGCAAATATACTTCATATTGAAGTATTCATCAAAAATCCTTTCACTTGCACACATAGCACTTTGACCTTCACCTCTTTATATGGTTTAGCCCTTATCCAATACCACGGGTTAAAACTACACTAGTGTCGGTGGTAATCTTTGACGGGATCATTATCCGTTGTCGCGCTCATTACTATGGGCCAATACCATGGTAAGGACCCATGATATTTAGAATACCATTGTGCAAAAACCATATGCTACTTTGCTTCACTAAACTCGTGTGTATACGCAACTTGGCCTTGACGAACCCGCAAATAGATTTTCAAATATTCACCTGTATCAAACTTTTGATTATGATTTGTAAACCTTTGACCCATCATTCTAGTATTATGTTCCATCATTCTGTTAGCCCTGAACTAACTTGTGGATTCATCTAGTAACCATATACTTGTTCTTTTACACATGATTTTCCATCAAGGACAACACATGCATCATAATGCCAACAGAATCGAATGAGAGGATCCCCTTTCCTTTCCTCCACCTTCTCTTTTCTCTCTTCACAGTGATTTCCTCCCCATTATCCTTGCTGCCAAAGTAGTCAAATCTTCATAACTCATGTCCTCCATACCTTGTAATGTTTTCCAAGGAAACATGGGTTTGTGTACTTCTCTTACAACCCAATTTAATTATGAGACTAGTCCATTAAATCACACCAACCAACCTTTAATGATTGTCAATAACAATTTATATTCCTACAAAAAGGAACCTTGAACATACCAATTAAATAATCCTCTCAACTGACCAAGGACTGATATTTAAATCAGAAAATCCATCAGGCAATGGAATCCATGTCCCTCTCTCAACCTTTTGATTTTTAAAAATATTTACATTGTGTACATGAGGATAAGAAATTTGGGTTGTTACAAACCCCTCCCCCTTGGGGGAACACCATCCTTAGTGGTCAATGACACATACAATGAACATATTTGAAAAATAGACATGTTTCATGGAGACTTATAGACTCAACCCTTTACAACATTTACAATGCTTTATGCATTTTATTCAACTAGCAATCAAGATATAATAATCATTTAGTTAAAATGTATGATAAACTTTAAGTCATAATTCAGTCATTTTCCCAATGTTCCTTTGGAGTCTTTTGATGCCTTTGGAGGTATTCAATTCAACATGGATTGTTCTCTTTGTTGCTATGTTGATCCCTTTGCTCCCTCAATGAACAATTTGCATCTCATTGTTCTAGACACACCCCAATTAGCCATGTTCATGACCTAGAAACTCAAATTTTATATTTCGGCCTTCCCTTATATGCTTATCAGTCCCTTGGGAAATCCATTTACTCCCGTTCTGTGTAGTCACTCACCTTCCAAGTTCAGAAATCCCCTTCTCTGTTTCTCATTCCCTTGGGTGATCCATCCTTTGGCAAGGATTCCTCGCATAAGAAGTAGTTAAAATCCAAGGCACATCCTTGCCTTCAAAACCATCATATGATCATACCATGCTTCATGGTAAGAAATGAGCACCATTGAGTGCTGGTGTCCCACCATGGCTTTGTCCTAAAAATATTTCACCAACACACCATTCCATACTTCAATTATTTTTTTATTGCTGCCATCAATCTTGCAACCACCCAACTTGGGAAATTTCTATTCTTTCCTACATCATAGCACATAAATTTCGTCATACTCATCATAATGGATTGCAATAAATTTGCATCATGCCTCATCAATTGTTTATCCATGAAGTGAACTTGGAATTCTACTTCAATTTCTATCACAACAGAACCGAGTTAGCTCATAACACAAACCATCATGAATTAGAATATTGTATTTAGATTCGTAATTTAAAGGTTCAAAAATCAATGAAATATTGATACTTATCTTTATTTTCTCATTTCTACTTCCTTTACACATACTAGGTTGTTATCCCATTTGGAAAGCATCGAGTGCCTTCTCTTTGCTTTGACCATGTACACACACCAGATTGGTTGCCAATTTTACAAGAACCTAGTGCCTTCTCTTCACTTTGACCACATACACACACTGAATTAGTTGCTAATCTAACAAGCACCCAGTGTCTTCTCTTCTCTTCTCGTTGATTTCCACTCCAAGGTGGATATATATATATATATATATATATATATATACTACCATTCAGGTAGTATCCTGTCGACATGAGGTGTACTCATTACCATTCATAGGTTCCTTTCCACCTTATAAACAAGCATAGATAGTCCCATATTTTCTTGGCCCGAACATTTCAAGATGACACTGGCCCACACATAACACTTTACACATACACAACACATAGATCTGGACAATGTCATACCTGTATGTCCTGAACACATTGCACAACACACACTTATACACATGGTACAAAACAATGCATGTAATACAACTTTACCCTATTCCCATGCACAACACATGCACATGTACAATAGAAACACATACACACATAACATGTCACATTACACAATATCATAACAAGTCCAGATACCACCTTGTGTCCAAGCAGATGAACTAGGCCATACTGCCTCAATCTTTTTTCCCATGTTCTTAACCTTGACATGGGCACAATGTAAGAGTCATGTTCACATAATTATAAATTAGCAAAATTTCCTTCCTGCCCAATAAATTCCTCATCACAGTGGGAATATTTTCGTGCCATCCATATCATCAAATATATATATATATATATATATATATATATATATATATATATATATATATATATATATATATATATATATATATATATATATATATATATATATATATATATAGAAGTTATATTTTTATTTAATGAGCTCTGACAACCCTCTTAGACACAAAGGCCTCTTCATAGGTATATACATATATATTGATCAACATGATCATGTATGCAATATACAAGTATCCATCAGCATAATCATGTATTCAATATATAAGTACATGTGCAAGTATAGTCTAGGGTTAAGGGAACTCTCGTCTTGCCATTTTCCTAGCTACACATATATATTTCCATTATTCTCAAAGACTCAACTAGCCCATTAGGCTTTTTCATTACTTAATCATGGCCACAACATTCATTAGCTTGTGCGAAATAAATATAGGGTTTAGATGACTCCCTAATTGCGACCATGCATGGCTTATGTAATCCTTTCACTCTGTGATTGTTTTCATTTTTACTTGTTATTTTGTTCATGTCCATTGCCAAATAGTGTTCCATTTTACCTGGAACTTTACTTGGCATGTTTTCCTTTGAGTCTATTAATCACCTCCCTTTCTCAGGATTTAGTGGCCGTCATGGCACTCCAACCTCCTTATTCCAACATCCCCAAGCATGCAATTCGAATTTTAAAGATTGAAAACCAATGCAAGAGGAAAAACAAAGGCAATCATTGCAAAAGGACATGAAATTCACAACAACAGTCATTCACAAAAACCACAAGTAAAACAACAACATAAACAAGACCAAAAGAACATGATAACCAAGACCAACAACCAGCATGGCCATGCACAAGTCTAAAACCAGAATGATATCAATCCATGAAGTCAAGAATTAAAGCCACAACACATAAGCATTAAATAAAGCAGTACCCAAAAATCAACCCAATCTCCATGAGTCTAGCATTCATGGAACTTTCATCCATCATACAATCCTGCATATGAATACATATACACCTATATTCATACACCACATTAGTTCGAGACTTCTTTAACAACAACCTTAATGTATTATATTCCCCAAAGTTCACAAGGGATCTTTCCAACACACACACATATATATATGTGAAGGAGATAGAGGGAATGCCCCCTCTTCCTTCTCGGTGTCCTGCATTGTTGATTTGTGTTTCGGTGGCCCATAGGGGATATTGCCTTCGCTCTTCTTCCTCTTATGGAGACAATCCTTTTGCAGATGCTCTTCTCTATAACACCACTAGGATATTATCCTCTCCGCCTTTTCAGTCTCACGAGGAATCTTTTGACTATTACCATCTTTCCTTTTGGAGGATTCAGCTTGGTATTCCATATTTTGCAACCGCTTTTATAACTTATCATTCCACTCAACCAATTCTTATTATTTCCTCGTGAGTTTTCTGAGTTCTACTCTGAAGATATTTAGCTCATCTTCCAAGTTTTTAAGCTTAACCTCCAAATTATTAAAGGTTATTTTCCTTTGGAGGGATGTCCCTCTTCCTCATTCTTGATGGACTTGGTCCATATCCTATTGCACCATGCCACAATACATGTTTCTTTTCACTACCACTAAGTCTTGCTATTTGATGCCACATACACTTGGATCTTAGTTCATAAAATAAATTAACAACACATATTTCAGTTGTCATCTTTACCATGTTATGCCAAGTATGTAATCCTGTAGTTAGCACACATCCTTAAGATCATCATCAACCACATATCATAAACCAGGGCACCAGTTATCACATGCATAAGATTGTTTTCAAAATTAAGCAATGCATGTGTATTAATCTTATTCATAATCATCATCAGGCCAAAGAAAAAATTAAAGTTTAATCCTTGACCCATACTAACAACAATATTTAATATCATCCTCTCTATTAAGGCCACACTACTGTTTTAATCAACTTTTTAAACACAAGAAGAATTTGGCCCTCTTATCAAGGTCAATAACAACCATGACATTTGCAACTTCAAAGGGTCAGTTAGAAAAATATCATGTTATCTTAACATTGATCATACTTATAATTTTCATATTCACACATATGCATTATATATAGGACCCACATGCAATTCAAGTTAGCACATTTCGTAACACCGTCCCAATCAACATGCACTCTGCTCATGCAACTAGACAGTGACTAACCATGATCTTTGTTGCTATAAAAAATACATGCAACCAAGTATTTATCAATCACTCGGCTTCCTAAAGTTGTACAACATAATGCCTCTAACCTTTGGAGGTACTATATCATATACGGGCCATTGGATGTTCCCATCCAATTAGTATATATCTATATATATATATATATATATATATATATATATATATAGTCAATAATAGTAACCATGCTATGTAACACAAACAATCATATGATCATGAAAGCATTCACATATGGCATGGTGGGCCATATCTCTGCACTCCCTTTCCTTTGGTTGGCCCACGAGGTGGTAGTTCTATGTAACCCTATACATAACTGTCTTGAACCTCTTTGATTGATCCCCCTTCCGCACCTCCAGGGTTGGGACCACTAGAACACGTCATCCATGTCCCTTCACCTCAACAACCCTCTTTGCAACTACTCCTTTCTTCGTCAAGGGGGGACCACCAGGGCATGTCATCCCGTCCCCATGATCCTGAAATCCTCTGTGGTGTGCCTTTTTGGATTTAGGAGGCAAATCTTCAGGACATGCCATCCACCATTGTAGATATATATGTCTATATATGTTTATTTTTATACGCTCTGGAGCAATGCCTGATTACAAAAGGACTGCTTGTGCACATTTAATTTGCCTCTTCCTTGATAAAGCCACCATGCTCCGTGCCTCCACTTTATTAGCTTGATGATGGATTTAGATGCTTTAACCCAACCACAAAGGTTTTTGGTGCCATTACCAATGCTTACCCGCACCAGCTGCATATCTGCATATTCTCGATGCTTGCAACACTAAAATAAAAGTAAGCCTTTATACATATGGGCTTTCAGAAAAATGCCATTCTCATGACTCACTAACAAAATCTCACCCCTTTCCAATTTAACGATGTAAGCCCTGGATTGTTTTACACATTCAGTTCCTACAACACTAATATCAATACGTATATGTATATGCATATCCTATATAGACATGTCTTCCTGCATTCAAGGCATTTAGAGCAAATTTACAGTCTTCAGAATTATTTAACAGTCTCTTTCTTTTTAATTTACCCCTGTACACTATGCATAATTCAAGCAATTCGGTGTAGTAAATAAATTTCAACAACCATGTTCTAGGTGGATCCAGAGACGCTCAGAATTCATTAGTGACTATGGAAAAGCTTAGAAATCAAAGTCATCAAATTTGCGTGAAACTAGGACCAGATATTAGTGCTCATCGACCTGATTCCAATGGTGTGAATGACACTAAAATCTAAGTTCGTATGCTCCAGATATTCGCGATCAAATTTCTGGTCAAACTTGGCCAAGTGGCAGGCTTAAGGAGGCAACAAATTAGTAGAGAATCGGCGCAAAGTATCCGGCCACCAAAAAGGGTGAATTTATTGAATAGTTAAAAAGTCCAATGACCCTTAGTTTTGAGAAAATGAAAAAGAACCAAAATTGTTATAAAAAAAAAATAGAGGCAGGGCAGGCCCAATGAACCCGCCCACCCCATTGATGCATTATATTAAAATATAACATAACAAAAAAATAAATATTACGGTGGCAGGTTGCCACCCCTACTACACCCCACAGTTATAACATATTAAAAAAGGTGGTGGGTAAGGCAAGCAACCCTCGGTGAAACTGCCCACTGGTCAAACCATTACATGCGAACACCACAAACCATAACCGCATGCATTTATGACATAACCACCGCACCAAACACACCAAAAACCCACCAAGTTCAAACAAATAAAGCGATGGTTAAAAAAACATTAACGCGCCAACTATGTATGAGGGGTCAATTGGGTTTGAACCCCCAACCTTCCCGCTCCTAAATTTGGCACCTTACCATTAGGCTGAACGACCATACCTTGTTTACTCTACCAACACAATAATATAAAAACCTTCAAATTCATTCGATCAGTCATTGAAGATTTGGAGCGAAGGGCAGAACTCGGAGGAGTGTGAAACCCTACATAGCAGAACCCTGAGCACCTGGAGGCAATGGAACCATGAGCGAAGGAATATGCAAGATGCCAAAAAGATTCCCTTAAAGGGCCAGAGGTGCCATTGTCAGAATTTGACAAGGTTATAGTCATTGTTTTCACGTTTTCTTGCCAGGAGTCCAACCGTGTAGTCAGATCTCTATCTGAGCAGCAAAAATTCAGGTGTCCAACAATAAGGAATATTTGGAGAATCTTGTGGAATCTAAAAGATTCACTTTGTTAGAAAATTATATATTATGGAGCAATGGAACACATAAAATATTGCAGAAATATAAACACAGAAAACACATAAAACAACAGAGACACACATATACGTGGTTCACCCAGTTTGGGCTACGTCCATGGAGAAACAACCAGTCCTTCCTTTTATATTATCCATCAAACTGAAGAGATACAACCTATAGCATATCCGCTATAACACCCTCTTTGCTCTCAATCTCTTCTCTCTTTCTCACTCAGAATCTAGATATCCATAGACACAATACAATTCCCTCATATATAATGAGGGGTTTCCTTCTAGGCCAAAAAACCCTAAATTAAACATAACTTCTACCGTCAGATCATCTGCCTAATGAACGGCCCAGATTGACTAGAAATTACTAGACTTTTACAAGGCAATTTTACATCTATTTTTAGCTTCAGGGGCGCTGCCCCTGGACCCCCCAGCCGGGGGGGATTTACCCCCCGCATGGAGGGGTGTACAGTCTTCTTGGGGTATACATTTGGCTGAAACCTTTGAATATAGAAGATAATTAAGCTCCACACCCAACAATCTCCCACTTGGAGACTAATTATAGCAACTCCACCGCTGCTTCATTTGCTAGACAATGACTCCACTTTGGACCTGGTTGTTTCTCATCTTCCTCATCATACTTGAAGACCAATTTAAAATGAGAAAATTCTCAGTTTCTCCCTGGTTACAACTTTTGTTAACATATCTGCAGGATTCAGGCTAGTGTGTATCTTTTCCAGCTTCAACTGTCCATCTTCCAACGCTAGCCATATGAAATGGTACTTGAGTTGTATATGCTTAGTCTTGGAATGAAATGCAAAGTTCTTTGCAAGATGTATGGCACTCTGGTTGTCACTATATAACTTGCCCAACTCCTACTTCTTACCCAATTCATTCAGAAACATTTGTAACCAAATCATTTCCTTACTAGCCTCTGTAGCAGCAACATACTCTGCTTCTATTGTTGAAAGTGCAACAACACTTCGGACTTTTGAAACCAAACTGACAATTGTTCCACCTACAGTAAACACATACCTTGTTGTGCTCCTCCTGTTATCTTTGTCACCTGCCATATCTACATCAACATATCCCTATAGAGCAATGTTTGAACCACCAAATCATAATGCTTGATTTGTGGTACCTCTCAAATACCTGAGAATCCACTTCACTGCCATCCAATGTTCTTTTCCTGGATTGTTCATGTACTTGCTTACAACTCCCACTGCATGTGCAATATTAGGCCTTGTGTAGACCATTGCATACATTAAGCTTCCAACTACTGATGCATATGGAACTTTAGACATATGAGCCATTTCTTCTTGAGTATTGGGACACACCTCCTTACTTAATTTGAAATGGCTAGCCAAAGGTATATTAATTGGTTTTGCATTTTGCATATTAAACCTTTTCAACACCTTTCCTATGTACTCACTTTGAGACAATGTTAATTTGTGATTCTTCCTGTCTCTAGTTATTCTCATACCAAGGATTTGTTTTGCAACACCCAAATCCTTCATTTGCAAATGAGTTTGCCAATTTCCTTTTGAGCACATTTATTTCCTGCATGTTAGAACTTGCAACAAGCATATCATCTACATACAATAACAATATAATATAGTTCCATCATTTTTCTTTTTGAGATAAACACAATGGTCAGAGTGACATCTAGTGTAACCTTGTTCAGACATAAACCTGTCAAACTTTAGATACCACTGCCTTGGAGCCTGTTTTAAGCCATACAAGCTCTTCTTCAACCTGCACACTAGTTTCTCCTTCCCTTTTACCTCATATCCTTGTGGTTGCTGCATATATATCTCTTCCTCCAAATCCCCATGGAGAAAGGTTGTCTTTACATCTAACTGCTCAAGATGCAAATCTTCAGCTACTACTAGACTTAAAATAGTTCTGATTGAAGTCATTTTAAAAACAAGAGAAAATATTTCATCAAAATCAATACCTTTATTATGTGCAAACCCCTTCACCACAAGTCTAGCTTTTTACCTTTGTTTTCCTCCATCTTCTTCCTTCAGCTTGTAAACCCATTTATTCTGCAACGTTGTTTTACCTACAGGGAACTTGACTAAGTCCCAATTCTGGTTATGTGCTAAGGAGTCCATCTCTTCTTTCATGGCTTGTTCCCACTTCTTCCTGGTTTCTACCTGCACTACTTCTTCATAACATTCTGGTTCACCAGAATCAGTCAACAATACATAATATAATGAAGGAGAGTATCGTTCAGGGGGTCTACTTATCCTGGTAGATCTTCTAACACCACTTTCAGGTGTTTGAAGCGCTTGTTGATGTTGTGGTTGTTGTTCTCGTTGTTGATCATTATGCTTTTCAAGCACCATCACTTTTCTTATGATCTCATCAAGCACTGTGTATTCTCTGTTTTCTTTTTCTTGTTTCTTTTCCTACAGCTGATCCTTATACAAATTTTTTTCATTGAATATTACATCTCTACTCCTAATGATTTTGTGATTTTCATAATCATATAAGCGATAACCAAAATCATTAACACCATATCCAATAAAGGTACATTCTTTGATTTTGCCTCAAGCTTTGTTCTATTTTCTTTATTAATGTGGACAAAGGCTTCACAACAAAAAGTCTTTAAAAATGAGTAGTTTACCTTTTTACCTGTCCATGCCTCCTCTGGAATACCACCATCCAAGGAACTTGAAGGCCCTCTGTTTATTAGATAAACAACAGTGTCTACAACATCTGCCCAAAATTGTAAACGCAGTCCTGCATGCAATCTCATGCACCTTGCATGCTCCATGATTGTCCTATTCATCCTTTCTGACACACCATTTCCTTGTGGTGTTCCTGGAACTGTCTTCTCTCTGCGAATTCCATTCTCTGAACAGTACCTATCAAACTCTTTTTTGCAATATTCACTTCCATTATCTAATCTAAGACACTTCAACCTTTTCCCTGTCTCATTTTCAACCAAAGCTTTCCATTTCTTGAAAGTATCAAATACATCAGATTTATTTCGAATACAATAAATCCAGGTTTTTTTGGTTGCATCATCAATAAAAGTAACATAATAATGAGAGCCACCAAGAGATGATACCTGAGCAGGTCCCCATACATCTGTATGCACAAGCTCTAATTTTTCGCTTTTCTTTTCTTTCCCAACTCTAAGGAATCTGACTCTCTTCTGTTTTCCATAAACACAATTCTCACAGAATTTTAAATCAACATGCTTCAAACCTGGTAACAAATTTCTTGAGTGAAGAATCTGCATCCCCTTCTCACTCATGTGCTCGAGCCTATGATGCCACAATGTTGTATCTTCTCCTGTAGAGGTTAAAGCATTAACAGAATTAGAAATACCATTGCATAAATACAATGTACCAACCTTTTCGCCTTTTGCTATTACCAGGGCTCCTTTGGTGACCTTCCAGGTTTTATCTGCGAAAGTTTACACAACCTTCACCTCCCAACGGCCCTGTTGAAATTAAATTTTTCTTCAGATATAGAACATGCCTTACCTTCTTCAATAGCCATTGATTTCCATTTTGTTGTTTTATGAAAACTGTACCCATTCCAACGATTTTACAGGGTTTATCATCACCCAATCGAACTTGCCCAAAATCTGCTTGAACATAATCATGAAAATGTTTCATATCAGGTGTGGCATGGAATGAGGTCCCTGAATCTATCACCCAGGCATCAATAATATTTTCTAATGAAAGAATCAAAGCATCTTGCAACACATCACCTGTTACATTCACTCCATGATTAGTTTCTTGCTGCACATCTCCTTCTTTTCCCTTCCGAGACTTGCAGTGTTTCTTCAGGTGTCCTTTCTTCCCGCATTTCCAGCACACAATCCTCGATCTGGACTTGGATCTCCCTTTTCTTGACTTACTACTATAGCCTAGGCTCTTTCCTCTTTCCATTTTTCTTCCCCTAGTCTCTACAGTCAAAGCATTACCTGATGTCTCATCGGAGCTTTTCCATCGCATTTCATCGCTAAGGATTGCATCAATAACATCATCAAACTTTAAAGTACTAGATCCAAAGATAGAGTTACTAACGGCCATAACTAAACCATTCCAACTTTCTGGCAATGAGCACAAAAATAACAGAGCCCTAACTTCATCATCAAAATTTACCCCTACAGAACTTAACTAACTTGTAACTGTATTAAAATCATTTAAATGATCTGCAACAGATCCACCTTCTGACATATTCACATTAAATAAACACTTCATAAGAAATACCTTACTTGAGGCCGAGGGTTTTTCATACAATTTGGCCAATGCCGACACTAAACCCTGTGTTGTCGTTTCCTTTGAAATATTAAACGCTACCGACACTGCTAGGCACAGTCGTATTGTTCCAAGTACCTTTCTGTCCAGAATATCCCATTCTGTGTCTATCATACTCGTCAGCTTCTTTGTCTTTCTGCTCAATGATAGTTACAGATCTCTCTGATACAGATAATCTTCTATCTGCATCTTCCACAACAGGTAGTTTTGGCTGTTGAATTTTTCGACCCTAAACCTACCATCTTCCGCCATTGCTCCCACTCGAACTAAGAACCCTTCTCTCCTGTGAGTTTATCAACCAAATAGACCTTCGACTCTGATACTAGTTGTTAGAAATTATATATTACGGAGAAATGGAACACATAAAATATTGCAGAAATATAAACACAGAAAACGCATAAAACAACAGAGACACAGATATATGTGGTTCACCTAGTTTGGGCTACATCCACGGAGAAACAACCAGTCCTTCCTTTTATATCATCCAGCAAACTGAAGAGATACAACCTACAATAGATCCGTTGTGACACCCTCTTCGCTCTCAATCTCCTCTCTCTGTCTCACTCAGAATCCAGATATCCAGACACAATACAATTCCCTCATATATAGTGAGGGGTTGCCTTAGGCAAAAAAACCTAAATTAAACATAACTTCGACCGTCAAATCATCCGCCTAATGAACAGCCCAGATTGACTAGAAATTACTAAACATTTACAAGGCAATTTTACATCTATGTTTAGCTTCGGGGGCGTTGCCCTCAAACCCCCCAGCCAGGGGGGATTTACGCCCTTGTGGAGGGGTGTTGGTGGGCTCCAATATTGCAGCAATAATGCTACAACTCCTGGAACTCCCTTATCAACCCAGTAGTTCGTAACAAACTTGGAAGCGACGGTGTTGTATGCACAAGTACTAGCTCTTGCCACAGCTGTCACTTGGTCAGCTGGCACAAGTCCGCTAGGGGCTTAAGCCAACTTCTATGAGATTTTAGAAGGAGCTTGTTAACTGATGGATGGAAGCTAACTCAAAGGAAGCTAATCTACTTGCAGAAAGAAACTGAAATCCAAGAAGTAACGCAAACCCTAGCAAACCCTAATTCTACCAACTAACCCTACTGGCGCAAAGGAAAGGATGCAAACTATTGAAAAATATGCCATTACTTCTACAAAGGTAAAATGCACATGCCTATGCTATCTCTATCTGAAGAACACATCTTTTTTTTGTATTTTTGAATAAGTTTTTGAATTATCATGTGTGTGCTTTTAAATGGCTTTTTACTGTGCAGGGGTAGATCAAGAGGAGAAATGCTTGGGAAAGGTTGGGAAGGTTCAGAGAGGGTCTAAGGGGTCCCTAACGCCCTTCCAGAGAGTGTCACAAAGTTTGGCTGTCAAGAAACCTCATTTGTGAGCTTCTACAGGAAGTCTGTAGGGGTTCTATAGGATGTTTCAGAATTTCTACAGGATGTTCAGAAATTTTTACAGGATGTTCTACGATTGGATTTTGGATGATGGGTGAGTGAAAGAGGATGCATGAATGGATAGGGAGGTAGGATAGGGGTCTGCAATGACTTAGTGACAGAGGGATGAAGTGATGAGAGGGTGTGGAAAGATAGCTTGTCTTAAAGAGGGCTGAGGCAATGGAAGGCCAAGAAGGTAGGGTGACGTGGGCAAAAGAGCAGTTGTGAGACGAGGGACCTAACTTGGAGGTGGAGCAGTTGGTCTGGACGAAGCTTAGATGGACGAGAGAGTGATTGAGATGCATCGCACAGTGTATACTTAACCAAATCAACCACGTCCTGCACACAATCAAAACATTAACTGATCTATCATAACTGTTAATGAAACCAATGAACAACAGATTTATTCCTAAAGAGAACCATGTACAACACTTAAATAAAGAAACATTCCGAAAGATCTGAATGCCTGACTAACTCCTACAAACAAAAACATTTCACTAGAGATTGCATGAGTGAGCAAACTAGTGTTTTTGTTGGGTAGCACTGTCTGCAATTCCAGCCCCTAGGAAGAGGTGAAAATGAGAGTGCAGGCAACCCTTTTCTGGATTTTTTATCAATTCTTATCTCATTACTCTATTCTAGACATCTGAAGCAACTCTATTTTTCAACGATGACCTACTTAACCACACAACAAAATCTAACTCAATAAATTGTGTTTCAAATGCATACAAGGAACATCATAATGCTGAAAGGAAAGATATCAATACAAAGAAGGAGGCCCTAGGCTCTCAGGTTGGGCCCAACCCCGAGAGCTATGGCTCCTCTAGAAACTCAGAACTGAGATCAAATCTGACTGCTTCCCATTAAAAAATAATAATCATAAGTCAAGAGTTATGCCAATAATGGCTACAAAAGAACAAAACAGAGCCGGCAGCTTGTAGTGCAGAATGTGCAAAAGTTTTTCAAAAGTCCTCTTCGAAGGCTGAAGCCTTATCATTTATACATCACGAGGCCCAAGCTGGCCTCCTAAATCTATGGGACTTGGCTGACCAAACTGGGAATGAACAGCTGCTTCCACAAAATCTGTTTGGCTGCCTTCTAGATCCGGTTTTGGTGGCTTTTGGAGCTCGGAGTTGGGGGTGAAGATCCCGAGGAAGGCTATTTAATGCCATAGACAACCCCCCTACGAATCCTCAACCCCAGCTTGGCTGTCTCCTAGCCCTTGTCTGCTCGGTTTTGCTCCAACATGTGTCAAAAAATCCTGAAATAAGCATGTGTTAGCCACCTAGGAATAGTGACTACCCTTATTCGTACAAATGACATAAACATACTAAAAAATGATGCATAAGTTATGAAAAATGAAGGATTGAGCAAGGGTAGTTAGGCCAAATGAGCCCAAAATGTTACCAAATTTGGGGCTCATCATCACCCCCCAGCTAAAATGATTGCTCATCCCTGAGCAACTAATCCATCTCCTCGTCCTTCATTACTTTCACCGCCACTCTCACATCCCAGGCTTCTGAAGTAGTATCCTCCTCACTGACATGGAACCCAGCCTTCCTTTCCACCTCTTCCCACTGCTTATGCTCTTCTTTCTCTGTGTTTCCTTCCATCAATCCCAAAAGCAAAGGTGGGCTTAGCTTGAGGCCAATCCAGCTGGCTTGGAGGTTCTATATGAACTTCTTGTATAGGGGCACCTGTACTAGAGCTTCCCTCATTCGAGTTGGAGTGTGATATTCCCTGATTTTGAGGCTGTGGGACAATGTGTTCCACCGGCGGGTGTAAGCATGAACACAATTGTCCCCTAATAATCGCTCCATATCCTCGAAATGTGCTATAGCCTGAGCCTTCTGATCCATGTATTTCAATAAAGCTTGAGAGTCGGTTGCTAAGTGTTGGTGGGCTGATATCAATGCAGTGGGGTCCCCTGGCTCTGCTCTAATCAGTAGTGGCTCATGTAACTCTCGGTTCATGACCTCTTTGACCTCTGCTGCTCTCTTTTCTTCATGGTTCAACCATGAGGCAAATGCCATCAACTGCATATCTCCCACGACTGTGTTGGGATCCCATGAAGTCACATTAGGAAGGGCCAAATTATGGAGATAGAACTCCGATAGCTTGGCCTTGTCCTCTGTTGAACTGCTATTGCATAACTCTGTGAACTGCTGGGGGTCTTGGATTTGGGAGATACCCCTCTGTGCTAATGCATTAATTTGGAATTGTAGCCACTGGTCCCGTAGGTATAGGCCATAAGATTTGGCCGGTTGTCTACATTGTAGAGCATCCATGGCCCAACTGGCCATGCAGGCCAGTTGTGCCTCTTTTTGTTGCAGCTGCTGTTTGAGAACTTGTATCTCGATTTGTGCTTGCAATTCCCTTTCCTGTAGATGTTGGTTTAGTTCCCCAAGACCAACTTGCAGTCCTTCTTTGCCTTGAGGTTCTGCTGTAGTGTCCTCTGATGTTGTGCCCCTTTCTTTCCTCTGTTCCTGTAGCTACAGTTTGAGTTTCTCATTCTCTTCCTGTAGGAATACCCGCTGGCAGTTTCCCACGTGTTTGGCCATAGCTAATTCTCTTCGTGCCTCCTTGAGTTGTTCCTCCAAGGGGCCTATATCTGCTACTCCTTTAGATTTAGCTATCCTCATCCACGTGTGGGTTCTCACTCTTTCTTCCTCCAACGCAAAGAAAAGCGGCATTGTGAATTTCTATGGAATAATTTTTCCAGCCTCCAAAAAGTTATAATACGAGCTCAAGCTTGGCTAGGGACTAGGTTCTGGAATGTGCTCTACCTCTTCTTCCCTCCATCGCTCTCCTCCGTCTTCCCTTGGTGGTGATGTGGCTGCCTCTCCTTCCATTCTTTCGGTCTCCTTGAGCCTGGCCAATGTTTCCTGTAGAACGGCCTCAGCATCCTGTAGCGGGGTTTTTGAAGCCAACCTTTCCATTCTCTCCTTCCAGGCAGTTGTCTTCGGGCTCCCCCGCTCATAAGTGACTGATATTTTTGAGGGGGACTTCTCCCTTGGTGAGGTAGGGGTGTCTTCTATGGTAATTGGGTCGCTGGATGGAGGTTGGGGCCTGCCTATTTTGATTCTTACACTTCTCCTTGCTTTGAAATACAGAGAGGTCTCCCTCTTTCATTTTTCCTTTGGCTTGGGAGGGGTACTTAGGGTGGCCAGCACAGCTGCTGCCTCCCTAGCAAGGATTTCGGCCGTCTTCCCCTTCTGTGTTCCTTTCTCAGGACTTCCTGTAGAAAGCCTTGTAACGGCTGATTTCTAGCTTCCTGTAGAAGCCGTTTTTTATTTTCCTGTAGAAACAGGTGGCACCGTTTTAACCTGCTTGGCTGAGGGTGCTTTGTCTTTTGACTTTGCTGAGGCTGCCTTAGAGGTTCCTTCACTGACGTGGACTTGTTCAGTCCTTCCCACCCTACTCTGTAACCTTTTCTTCCTGGGTGTTAATGTGGGTTTGTCATCCTCTGTTTTGGCAGCCTGGTGTTTCTCTTGTTTCCCCTTGTGTTCTTTCTTTGGTGCTTTGGCCATGGTTTCTTGGCTTTTTCCTTTCTTCTCTGCTTGAATTGGTTCCTTCTCCTCGCTGCTGGAGGAGGTGAGCTCCTCAGCCAAAATTTTGATGTCATCATCCTTAGTCAAGTTTCGAAAGGCTTCCCACGAGAGAGGGATGGTGTATGTGTGGAGTGCATCCTCCACGAGGAGCTTAATGAGCCCATGATGGGCTACCTGGTCTGGCATTCCCTCTCGTAATTTGGTTGCACAGTCAGTCATGGACTGCAGGAGGAAGTAAGGAATACTCAACTTGTTTTCTGAGGGTAGGTCCATTTGGTGCCTAAGTTCTGTGAGCAGCCGGAAATGGTATCCATACACGATGCTGAATCGCCCCTCGCACGTGATATACTTCATAATTTGGAGGTTGACCTCACTCCAGAGCGGCTGTAGGCTGGCTCTTCGAACTCCGTTCTTGTCCTCGGAGAATTGCTCCTCCGGCAGAAAGAACTCCTTCTTAGCCTTCTGGCCCAGTTTTCTCTCCTCCTTATCCCACGGTACCCCCATCGGGAGATCAGTGACTCTGCTGATGAACTGTGGGGTGAGTCTGAGGTTCAAACCTCTGAAATTGACAACGGCCAGCGTTTTTGATTTTGGCTTCAAAGCTCGCAGGAATTCTTCTGCCACCTCTTCATCGTAACCTTGAAGCTTGTCACAGAATGACATCCACCGTGCACGAGAAAACAGGTCTACCACCTCAGGGTTTTCCCGTAGCTTCTTTGAGTCTGTCGGCTCTTTCCTAATGAACCCACCCGGCATGGTGAAAGCTTGCTGTGTTAGCCGGAGCTGGCTGGCGCGTATAAAAAGATGGACCTTTGGGATTTCCTTAGACAGAGCGCAGAATTACGCCTCTGTCATGCACACAGTTTGTAAATTCACGACTGTCTATAGGTGAGCCTTGACAGTGGCTCAATTATGAACCAAACCCTGTAGAAAACCCCGCATATACACTACGACGACAATTCTCATGCAGAAGTAAGACGACGCTTGCAAATTCATGCACAGACTGTAATTCTACTTTTTTAGGACGTCGACTTCGCCACCCTTCGAACCAATTGCATGGGAGGACTAGGTTCAGGCTTACCTCGTTCCAACTTGCCACCTTTGACGTGAATAGTTTAATTTCCTCCGTAGCGGTGAGCTTCCTGTAGTGCAGCTTCCTCTAGAAGTCGTGCACGGGTTCTGGAGAGCGCGCCAGTGGTTCTGGGCCTTCTGTGCAACCACCGAACGTTTGAACAGGCCGAGGACTCGGAGTAACAGTCTACAAGAAATTTCGGATGCTTACTCGACTGCAAAGCGGTTGAGGATAAATGAGTGGAATGCCATACGCGATCTAGCCGGTGGATTTGAATCCCTGCGGAACTCGTGGCGCGGGGGTGAGCTGTCCCTGCCGGACCGTTGGACGACGTCACCTGCTATCATTCCACTGTAAGTCTGCCTGACCGCCGAATCATTCCCTGCATATCTACCGCCGCCACTTCTGTTAGATCGCCGCTTCTCCCCGACTGGACGCTTCCCACGTGTCCATTTCCTGGATTGTTTGACACAACTAACGCTTTCCGGATCGGACGAGACCATCAGACTGGTCGTGGTGGCCAGTTGAATAGCTACCCGACTTGCTCAACCCATTCATTTCCATACTCGCACACATTTTAGAGAATTGTTCATGTAATTTGACGAAACAGGGTGAGGCACTTACCTGTGCGGCCGCGACGTTATTTTCATGCTTCAGGATGAGGGTGACGGATCCGCTTGCTGTTGCTTCATGCACAGGCACGGGAGTTCCTTCTTGCCGACTGCTGCTGGTTACGAGACCAGTTGCCTGGCTGCGGATGGTGCATGCGCCAGCTTTATGAGTTGCAGGTGCCTTCATGGTGTATGCTCTAGCCGGATCAACTGCTACAGGATTCCTGTAGGATATCCTGTAGCCGTTTCTCCTCCTAGGGTGCATGCCAAAACAGTGGAATCACGGTCACGGTTGCAGGGTCCTCGGATTGCTTTGATAAGTAGCGCATTGGGCCTCTGCATACTTTATTCCATTTGAGAATTTTTTCTTTTGAGAATCCAACGTTCTAATTTGACTGTGCAGGTATTTCCATTGTATGGCAGCAGGGGTGGTAGAAGGAGGCGACAGCAGTGGGTGATGGAGAAAAACATTGGTTGCATGCCTCCTTATTGGACTTCGGGCTTCAAATTCTTCCACACAGTCAGTCTTGGGCCGTCCAAAGATTCTACAGGAAGTTTCCTGTAGAAATACAGAACTTCCTGTAGAAAGTCCTGTAGCTTCCTGTAGAAGGCTAATCTGTGATCAAATCGTGCCCAGACCTTGGAAGAGATGAGTGTTTCTGGAGGGAGTGTTGGTGAGGTCATCTGGTAGCATAGTAGGGACCTTTGTCCTTGAGTTGAGAGGCCTCCTTTCCAGCATGGAATACCTGCAACCTGCATGAATTGTCAAATCTTGAGCCTGTTTTCCTGTTTCTGCTTCCTTCTTTTCTGTTTTCTTTTTCTTTGTTTGTTTTTTTTCTTTCTTTTTTTTTTTTTTTTTTTTTGAAAGACAACAGGGGTGCCCCAGTGAGGTTTTCACCCCTACCATCTGCTTTGAGCGCCTCAGAGAGGTTTTCACCCAAGGGTCTTTTTTATTCAAAAATTTTCAGAAAGACAGCAGGGGCGCCTCAATGAGGTTTTCACCCCTACCATCTGCCTTGGGAGCCTCAGAAAGGTTTTCACCCAAGGATCTTTATTTTTTCTTTTTTTTTTTTTTTTTGATGTTCAGGGTATGCCCAAAATAGAGGCAGAACCCTTCTCTATGACCAGCACTAACCTTTCTTTTTGGGCATGGCTAAGATCTAGGTCCAGCTGAGCTACCATCCTCAAGGTGTTGTACTCGAACTCAATTGACAACAACGCTCTCTTCCCATAGACCAGCTCATAAGGTGTGAAGCCGGTTGTGGTCTTCCAAGTGGTGTTGTAAGCCCAAGTGGCCTCAACCAGGCGATCTGCCCAATATTTTCTACTGCTGCTCACCACCTTAGTCAAGATCCCTTCTAATGCTCTATTGGTGACTTCCACCTGCCCATTTGCTTGAGGATGATAGGGGGTGGAAGTCCTATGCCTGATTTTGTGATGAGCGAGTAGGTCTTCGATTAAGTTGGAGGTGAACTGGCTTCCTTGATCAGTGACTAGCTCTCTTGGGTAGCCAAATTTGTAGAAGATGTTTTCTCTTAAAAACTCAGCCACCTTTTCTTCTGTCGCTGCTTTGATTGCCTTGGTTTCTGCCTACTTTGTCAGGTAGTCTGTGCACACAATGATGTAAGACCTTTGCCTTGAAGGAGGATTGATCGGACCCACAAAATCCATACCCCACTTCTCAAATGGCTCAAGAGTCATTTGAGGTTGGAGAGGCATTTCGTCCCCTGGAGTCGGTTTCCCCATCCTTTGGCATCGGTCACATTGGTTGATATATCTTCTGACATCTTGATGCAGCGTGGGCCAATAGTAGCCTGCCTGTAGAATTTTGAAGGCAGTTCTTTTGGCTGCAAAATGTCCTCCACAAGGCCCGTCATGACAGGTTAGGAGGATGTCAAAGACTTCCTCCTCCCTTACACAACGCCTTAAGATCTGATCGGGGCCAAGCTTGAACAGGTTGCCCCCGATCCAAGTGAATGAGGCACTCTTCTTTACAATTCTGCTCTTCTCTTTTGAGGATAGGTGCGGATGGAACTGTGTTGAGACAAGGTAATTTGCTATATCAGCAAACCATGGAGAGGGTACTGAGATAGCAAACAGATGTTCATTTGGCATCTGGTCATCCATTATTCCATCCTCACCTGAAAGTAAATCCAATCTAGACAAGAAGTCAGCAACAACATTTTCTTTACCTGGTTTGTTGAGATTGCAACAAGATGATGGAGCTTAGTGAAAAGAGTCGCCTTCACTAAGTGGGCCCGCAGGCTATTTTTGGCGCAAGTCTATTTTTAGACTATGTCTATTTTTAGACATATGGATCATGTCTATGGATTGTAGGTTGCTGTTTATGGATGATTGATCAAGTTGGGAAAAAATAGATGGACTTCTATTTTTTGATGAAAGTGTGAGTGATCACAGTGTGAGTGATCAAAGTCAAAAATAGAAAAGTCAAATATTATTATCTCACAATAATATTTGGACTATAAACTTAATCTTATTCTCTTGGAGCACTTCAGTTTGAGCTACAGAGGTGACACATGCAGCTGTCAGAAGGAAATACGCTTTTCTTATGAGTCAGTTGAGTTGTTGCATGCATGACTTCAATTAGAACTCAATCAGTTGAGTTTGGTGGAGTTGATTGTGGAGTTGATGGAGTTGTGTTCAGTTTAGCTTTGTTAAACTAGTTGTATTTAGTCTAACTGGCAAATAGACTAGAGATGAGTTGGGTGAATTAGTTATTAATTAATTCACAAGTTATTAACTCATAATACAACTAATGAATACATCAGTTAACTCAGTTGCAAGTCAGTGCATGTTCAGTTCAACAGGGACAGGTGGTAGAGAATCAGATTGTTATCAGTTGTGACTATAGTTGTGCACCAGATCTTGCACAATCAAGGGATTGAGTATGCCAATGAGTTTGCCCACGTATTTGCCCACATTATAGCTTGTGCTCACGTCCAACAAAGAGTGAGTGACTATTTTGTAGGTGAAAAACGAGTTTTGTGAACCATTCTCATCAGTTCTTGAGCAGGTATTGAGCAGTGGAGGCAGGCAAGCAGTGGAAGAGATTTGGAGATCAGATCTGAGCTGTATTGTGTGTAACAAAGGTGGAGATACTTGTGAGAAGTATTATGCTGTGTAATGTTACATGACTCAATCATTAATATACAGATAGTTGGGGTTTTTAGCGAGATGCTTTCCCCGGGATACATACTGTGTTAATGTGTGAATGCTCTTGATGTTTTATTGTTATTGATGCTGCTATATTGATGATCAACGTAGAGGAGCTTATGTATTGTGTATGTTTTCCGCAATAGTACATGATCAGGATAATCTCTGTTGAATATGTGTTAAATTATTCAAAATTTCTACATAGTATCAGAGCGAGCTAGATAATTGTAGAAAAAGTTTCTACATGGTATCAGAGCTGCTTGATTTGTAGAAGATATTTTTACAGGATCTCAAGCGAGGATTGATCATCAGATCTACTATTCAGGAAGTGTTTACATTCTATTTCTTCAGGCAGAGTCTGTAATCGGGCCAGGTAGCCTCTGGATTCATCCTTCCTTTGGAAGGTGAGATATCTGGTGAATGCCCATACAGTCAATCTTTGTACGAGAAATATTGTGTTCTCACGAATTCTATATCGGAAGCGGTTGAGTTGGTTGCTGGTGGAATTCGAATTTGCAGCAGTGTTGTTGAAATGTTCTTCAACGGATTGCAAATGTTATTCCAAAGCAAGAGCGACCTGGCGCTCAAGGATAAACTCAGTAACAATAAAGGTGAGAATGGATCTTCATCAAAGGTATCTGATGAAGAGAATTGTGCTTTGGCTGCCAAAGCAAAGAAAGGGAAGAGCAAGAAAGCTTCTCAGTCTGGTGCGAAAGGCAAGAAGCAGGATATGTCAAAGGTGAAGTGTTTTCACTGTCACCAGCACGGACACTATGCCACAAATTGTCCGCAGAAGAAGAAGAACAAGCAAGCTGCTGGATCTGCAGGGGGAGAGGCCTTAGCTTCTCATTTTGAGCTTGATTTTTCATTGATCGCATGCTTGGTTTCAAGTGTGATGGGATCAGTGTGGTTCTTGGACAGTGGTGCGTCTTTTCACATGACGGGAGATAGAGATTTGTTCTCTGATCTGGAGGACAAAGATCTTGGAGTGCACATCGAGATGGGCGATGATGGTAGATACAGTGCGACCGGTATCGGTACCATTTCCTTTGAGAGGGAGTCTGGTAAACCCTTTGTATTGAAGGAAGTCATGCATGTTCCAGGATTGAAGAAGAATCTCATCTCAGTGGCGATGTTAGAAGACAAGGGGTATGATGTTGTTTTTAGCGAGGGAAAGTCCTTCCTGTGCAGCAAGACAACTGGTGAGACCCGGAAGATAGGGGTTCGAGTGAGGAACCTTTATCAGTTGCTTGTAGATGGATGCGCAGCAATGGCAGGCAAGGCAGAAGGATTGGTGAGCTGGGATGATGGCGAGTTGTGGCACAGGAGATTGGGTCACCTTCACCATGGAGCCTTGAAGATACTGCAGCAGATCACTACAGGGCTTCCTAAAGGCACACTTGCGCAGTCAGATCAGTGCAAGGGGTGTACTTTGGGGAAGTTTGTGAAAGCCACCTTTCACGAGAAGGATAGTCGCGCCACGACGATCCTTGAGAGAATTCACACAGACGTGTGTGGACCTTTCTCAGTTGCTTCGACAGCAAAACACAGGTATTATGTGATTTTTGTTGATGATTTCTCTCGTAAGTGCTGGATCTTCTTCATGCAGAAGAAGAGCGAGACATATTCAAAGTTCTATGAATTCAAAGCACTGGTCGAGAAGGAGTCTGGGAAGAAGGTGAAGGCTCTTAGGAGCGATAATGGTGGTGAATACATCTCGGACGAGTTCAAGGATTTCTGCAAGACAGAAGGGATTCGTAGAGAGCTCATAGCTCCCCATAACCCATAGCAGAACGGGGTAGCTGAGCGGAAGAACAGAACGATTGTGGGTGCTACACGGGCAATGTTGCATGATCAGGGCCTACCCCTTCACTTGTGGGCGGAAGCATGCAATACAGCAGTTTATGTGCAGAACCGTTGTCCTCATAGGATACTTGGCATGAGTACACCCGAGGAGGCTTATTCTGGTAAGAAGCCTGATCTTTCTCATTTGAGGATTTTTGGTGCTAACATTTACATGCATGTGACGAAGGATGCCAGAAAGAAGTTGGAGCCGACCGCAGAGGTTGGGATATTTGTGGGGTACACTGATACGCCCCACAACTATCGTGTGTATTTGCCAGACAGTGGTAAAACTGTTGTGCGACGGGATATAAAATTTCAGGAGGAGAAAGCCATGAAGTGTTCGCTTGAGAGGGAGCTACACTTGCATGCAGATGAGGAGATATTAGTCCCTAAGGATGAGCTTCAGGATGTGGATCAGCCACAGGATGAGGTTCATGGAGTGGACGAGTCCACTCATGCAGCGCCAACCATCAGAGGGCGAAAGCGCTTGACAGAAGCTGAGCGATTGGCTCAAGATGCAGAGAAAGTTGTAGGACCACCTACAGCCCAACGCAGGGAGAGACAGTCACCTGATCGGTACACTGGATACATGGCTCTTATGAGCAAGTGTGTTGTGACTGAGCCATCCTCTTTCGAGGAAGCTGTGGAGGATCCCGCATGGGTAGACGCCATGGTGGAAGAGTATGATTCTATTGTCAGAAACAATGCATGGGAGATTGTTCCTAGACCGGAAGGGAAATCAGTGGTGGGTTCGATATGGATCTACAAAGTTAAGCAGGCAGCTGACGGGAGTGTGGAGAAGTACAAGGCAAGATTTGTTGCCCAAGGCTTTTCACAGATTGAGGGGATCGATTATGAGGAGACCTTTGCACCTGTCGCAAGGTATTCTTCCATACGGACGATTCTTGCTCTCTCAGCGCAGATGGGATGGCACATTCATCATATGGATGTGAAGATTGCGTTCCTCAACGGAGTCATTGAGAAGGAGGTGTACATTGAGCAACCCGAAGGATTTGAAGTCTTCAGCAGCGAGTCGCATGTGTGCAGGCTCAAGAGAGCGCTGTATGGGTTGAAGCAAGCACCACGTGCTTGGTACACACGGATAGACAGCTATTTCACAGGACTTGGATTCTCCAAGAGCGAGGCGGATCCGAACCTATACAAGATTGTGGTGGAGGGTAAGTTGCTTATCATTGTACTGTATGTTGATGATTTGATTCTAACGGGTGATGAGCTGTTGATACTGTCATGCAAGAAGGATCTTGCTACAGAGTTTGAGATGAAGGATTTGGGCCTCCTTCACTATTTCCTGGGATTGGAAATATGGCAGCGCAGTGGTGGACTGTTTGTTTCTCAGGGCAAGTATGCTCGGGAGATACTGGAGAAGTTCAACATGCATGGCTACAAGCCTGTTGATACTCCTCTTCCTGGAGGTTGGAGGAAGGAGGATGCCACTTCGGGAGAAGAAGTGGATGCCACTGTTTATCAATAGTTGGTGGGGTCGCTGATGTATTTGGTCAATACACGACCTGATATATGCTATGCAGTTAACCAGCTTTCACAAGCTATGGTTAAGCCTACCAAGCTCTTCTGGAAGGCGGGCAAGCATGTATTGCGCTACTTGAGAGGCACATCGGGATATGGTTTGTGGTACAGACAGGAGGATGAGGTGAAGCTATGTGGCTTCCCGTATGCAGATTGGGCAGGGAGCCCAACGGACAGAAAGAGCACATCAGGAGGGGTCTTCAGTATTGGATCGACTGCAGTTTCTTGGTACAACAGGAAATAGAGATCCGTGGCACTCAGTTCAGCAGAGGCCGAGTATATGGCAGCAAGTTTGGCTGCATGCGAGTCTATATGGATGAGGAAGATCCTGGTTGGTTTGTTCGGTTCTCATTTGGATCCTACTGTGATTTACTGTGATAACTAGAGTTGCATTAAAATCTCGGCTAATCCTGTATTTCATGATAGATCTAAACATATTGACATCAGGTACCATCATATCAGAGATTGTGTGCAGCGGAGGATCATGTTACTTTCGTACATTCCAACGGAGGATCAGGATGCTGATATTCTGACGAAGGCTCTCACCAGAAGCAAATTCGAGTACCACCGAGGCAGGATAGGGGTTGCTGATAATCCATATCTTGTCGAGAGGGAGTGTTGAGATTGCAACAAGATGATGGAGCTTAGTGAAAAGAGTCGCCTTCACTAAGTGGGCCCGCAGGCTATTTTTGGCGCAAGTCTATTTTTAGACTATGTCTATTTTTAGACATATGGATCATGTCTATGGATTGCAGGTTGTTGTTTATGGATGATTGATCAAGTGGGGAAAAAATAGATGGACTTCTATTTTTTGATGAAAGTGTGAGTGATCAAAGTCAAAAATAGAAAAGTCAAATATTATTATCTCACAATAATATTTGGACTATAAACTTAATCTTATTCTCTTGGAGCACTTCAGTTTGAGCTACAGAGGTGACACATGCAGCTGTCAGAAGGAAATACGCTTTTCTTATGAGTCAGTTGAGTTGTTGCATGCATGACTTCAGTTAGAACTCAATCAGTTGAGTTTGGTGGAGTTGATTGTGGAGTTGATGGAGTTGTGTTCAGTTTAGCTTTGTTAAACTAGTTGTATTTAGTCTAACTGGCAAATAGACTAGAGATGAGTTGGGTGAATTAGTTATAAATTAATTCACAAGTTATTAACTCATAATACAACTAATGAATACATCAGTTAACTCAGTTGCATGTCAGTGCATGTTCAGTTCAACAGGGACAGGTGGTAGAGAATCAGATTGCTATCAGTTGTGACTATAGTTGTGCACCAGATCTTGCACAATCAAGGGATTGAGTATGCCAATGAGTTTGCCGACGTATTTGCCCACATTATAGCTTGTGCTCACGTCCAACAAAGAGTGAGTGACTATTTTGTAGGTGAAAAACGGGTTTGGTGAACCATTCTCATCAGTTCTTGAGCAGGTATTGAGCAGTGGAGGCAGGCAAGCAGTGGAAGAGATTTGGAGATCAGATCTGAGCTGTATTGTGTGTAACAGAGGTGGAGATACTTGTGAGAAGTATTATGCTGTGTAATGTTACATGACTTAATCATTAATATACAGATAGTTTGGGTTTTTAGCGAGATGCTTTCCCCGGGATACATACTGTGTTAGTGTGTGAATGCTCTTGATGTTTTATTGTTATTGATGCTGCTATATTGATGATCAACGTAGAGGAGCTTATGTATTGTGTATGTTTTCCGCAATAGTACATGATCAGGATAATATCTGTTGAATATGTGTTAAATTATTCAAAATTTCTACAGTTTGTCAACGATATTCAAATCAAACTGCTGCAACAAAAGTAGCCATCTAATAATACGAGCATTCACATCCGGTTTATTCATTAAATATCTAATTGCAGCATCATCAGTATGTACAAATGTTTGATAGCCAGTGATGTAATGTCGGAACTTGTTCAGTGCATGGACCACGGCCAAGAATTCTTTCTCAGTTACAGTATAATTCAGTTTTGCCTTGGATAAGTTTTTGCGGACAAAGTATATGGTGTGTGGAAGTTTTTGTTCAACTTGTCCTAAGGCTGCCCCTATGGCTTTGTTCGAGGCATCAGTGTGGATGTGGAAAGGTAGGGCCCAATTTAGACCTCTCAAGATTGGGGCAGACACCAGCTTATCCTTTAATTCATTTAGAGCCCTCTGACAATCGTCAGTCCATTTAAACTCGACATCTTTTGCTAGGAGGCCAAACAATGGCGAGGCTAGCTTACTGAAGTCTTTAATGAATCTCCTATAATACCCTGCTAAACCTAAGAAACTTTGAACATCTCTTACATTCTGAGGAGGTGGAACCTTTTTTATGAGAGCAATTTTGTTAGGATCCACCTGTAACCCTTGGCGAGAAATGGTATGTCCTAGCACGGTCCCTTCAGTCATCAAGAACTCACATTTTTCAGGACTAAGGGACAGGTTCATCTCAATGCACTTGGTTAGGACTTTTCCCAGATTGGACAATGCTTCCTGGAAGTTGGACCCATAAGGAGTGAAGTCATCCATATAGATTTCCACCGAGTCATGGACCAGCTCAGAAAAGATGCTCAAGACGGCTCTCTGGAAGGTGGCACGAGCGTTGCATAGCCCAAAGGGAAGAACTCGGTAAGAAAAGGTACCCCAAGGACAAGTGAAGGTGGTCTTATCTTGGTCTTCCGAGCTGATTTGGATCTGATTATACCCGCTAAACCCATCTAGGAAAGAGAAAAACTTCTTTCCCGCCAGTCCATCCAACACTTGATCTATGAAGGGTAGAGGAAAGTGGTCTTTCTTGGTGGCTTTGTTCAGTTCTCGGTAGTCCACACAGATTCTCCACTTCCTGTTTTTCTTGGGAACCAACACCAGAGGGGACACCCACTCGCTATCCGAGATGGGGTAAATGAATCCTGCATCCAATAGTTTTTGCAATTCTTCTTTGACGATGTCCTTAAGGGCTGGATTCATTCTCCTTTGGGGTTGCCTGACTGGTTTACAATCTTCTTTGATGTAGATGTGATGGGTACAGACCAAAGGATGGACTCCTTTCATCTCCTTATAGCTCCAAGCAAAAGCATCTAGATGACTAGCCAACAGACTACACAGCTCCTTTTCCTGGGAAGGAGATAGAGAGGAGCTGAACTTTAACGTTCTCTCGGGGCAAAACTCCACACTTTTGACTCTGGGAGTGATGGGATTGGTCACACAAAGGTCCACTAAGGTGCTGGCTTGGGTATCCTCCACCAATTTCTCTAAGGACAATGCACTGGGAGGTGGATTCTGAATCAAGGTCTCAATCAAATCATCCTCGGTTTGAGGACCTCCCCTGGTGGTTTCTAAGGTGCACAAGGGTGCAGAGTACACCTCATCCTCTTCTCCTTCTTCCAACCAAAGTGGTAAGTCATGCTCTAATAGAGGTTGGGCAGGAGGATATAGGACTAGCTGCTTGGACATAGGACCATTTTTGATGGTCATGTTTCCTGCACGGCAGCTTATGTAAGCATCCGCAGTGGCTAACCAAGGCCTTCCCAAAATAAGGGGGTATCCAGTAAGCTTTGCCTTTGGTTGAAGAACCAAGAAGTCCGCAGGGTACTCCCAAGAGTCAACAAAGACCAAGACATCCTCCACAATCCCTTCGGGAGTCACGGTGGAGCGATCTGCTAGCTGCAGGACTATCGAGGTCTTTCTTAAGGAACCTTGAAGGTTGAGTTTGAGCATGGTATCTCTGGTCATCACATTAATGGCAGCCCCTAGATCAATCAAAGTGTGGGGTATGATGGTGCCATTGATGTGGACATCAACTATAGGACTCCCAGGATCCAAATACTTTGGGCAGATTACTTGCCCCAACATAAGATCAGGCAGTTGTCCTATGACGTTGATGGTTGAGGCATCTCTTTTTCGCCTGCCTGGGTGTCTGAAACACTTTTCCTTAACCAGTTTTTTGTATATCGGTACATCTTTGATGGCTTGGAGAAGTGGTATTTTCACACACAACTGTTTGAGTTCTCCCAGAAGCTCATCCTCCTCTGGGTTGGGTTGTGTGGTTACTGTTAGTCTCTCAAGAAAGGGTGGAATGGCTTTTGGTTCACTTTCCTGTTTATCTTCCTTGTCCTCTGGGGGAGGAGGTTGGCGATCCGGAAGAGTCTTTCCAGATCGCAGGTTGATCTCCTGGATCTCCACAGCATAGGTAGGGCATGTTGTTTCCCTAGTATATACCTGCTGGGCTTGTCGGTTGTTGGGATTCGGGTTCGGTTGAGCAGGCATTTGGGGTTGTCTTGGAGGAGCAGGAGGTAATGGTTGTGGTTGAGCTGGTGGTGGAGGCAAAATGGCGAGAGGAGTATTGTAGTGGGGCCTCCACCCCGGTTGAGGTGCATTCCACTGAGGCTGTGGCTGGGCATGTGAGTGAAACGAATGAGTAGTGGGCTGAGTATGGTATTGACGTGGGTAAGACCATGGGGGAGGTACAGACCAGGAAGGATGAGCAGGGGGACCCCAGGAAGGCATAGGAGCAGATTGGTTAGGGCTATAATAAGCTTGGGATGTCCCTTGCATCCCCTGCTGGTAAGGTCTAGGTCCATGTGGCCTCCTTTGGTTGAGGAAATAGAGAGGTTCAGTGGGTGCCTCCATTCCTTGGTACATGGCTTTAAGCCCAGGTAAGGTTGGGCATTGGTTTGTGGGGTGGTCCTCCTCACAAACGAACCATACCTCAACCGAATGTAATGGGAACTCGTTCTTAGGGTGCTTCCTTATACACCTAGGGCAGAAGATAGCCAAAGCCCTCTCAGCTTCCTCTTTCTTCTGTTGGATTTGGAATGTATCAAGTTGCATGGCAATGGTCTGTCTCACCTCACTCTTGAGGTCCTCTAACTGATTTGCAAACTCATGTTTGGAGAAAGGAATACTAGCTGAGAGGGAGTTTCCTCTACCTCTTTTCTGGGCTGCCCTAGAGTGGTTTCTAAACACAGTCTTTATATCCTCATAAGGTAGTTGGTAAATATCTCCTCCAGCTAGCATGTGAAGGGTATCTAGAAGGTCTTCAGGGACTCCTCGGAGCAGGACCAACTTGAGAGATTCAGGGTCAAGTGTGCACCTGGCCCGTTTATAGCTAAGTTGGAACCTTTCCTCGTAATCTTCTAAAGACTCATCATTTCCCATGGTCATCCGAAAGATTTCTCCCTTGGCTTCCTTGGACTACAGTAGTCCCGGTATTGGTATTGAAAGCTTGCTGCATCTGAGCCCAAGTGGTGATACTGTTCCCAGGTAAGCCCATGAACCAGCGTAATCCTGCATCCTTAAGGGTAGAGGGGAAGAGTTTCAGTTTTTGCTCATCTTCGGTATAGTCATAGGTTCGACAAAGGACAGCAAACTCAAACAGGAAGGTATCATGGTCTTCAGTAGTTAGTCCATGGAAGTGAGGTAAAGCAGAGGGGCTTATGTTTTTCATTTTCATGTCTCCATTGGTCTCTCGGATGGGAAAGGCACCTTCTATTCTCTCATCTTCTCTTCTATTGTCAGCCATGGCTTCAGATGGAGTGTTCTCTAACTCTTCTTCTGTTATAGGATCTTCGTATATCTCAGGAGGCTCGCCTATAGGTCCTTCTGGATCACTGTCACCAAAGAAGAGAGAAGGGTGACTCAGTGAAGTGGTGGGGGTGTTGGGTAAGAATTTGCCTGTTTTATCTCGATTTCTACGAGGCATGAAATAGAAAGACTTTTGATTGCTTTTGTTTTTTTCTCTGGTACCTGCAAAACTAAAATAGATTGAACTGCAACTAACTATCTTGCTGAAATGGAAATGCGGAATTGAAATGAAAGCATGAAAGGACTAATCTATTTTTCTCAAATGAAATTGCAGGAATGAAATGCTAGGCTACGCTTGCGGAATTGAAATGCTAATCTACGCTTGCAGAAATGAAATTGCGGAATTGAAATGCTAATCTATGAAAACAGGAAATGAAATTGCGGAATTGAAATGCTAATCTACGAAAGCAGGAAATGTCTACGCTACTTTTGCGGAAATGAAATTGCAGAATGGAAATGAAATAAACTACTTAGCAGAAGGTTGTAGTGGAAAATAGAAGAAAAGCAACAATCACCAATACTCTGACGCTTCCCCGGCAACGGCGCCAAAAATATGGTGGGCTCCAGTATTGCAGCAATAATGATACAACTCCTGGAACTCCCTTCTTTAATTTTATCAACCCGGTAGTTCGTAACAAACTTGGAAGCGACAGTGTTGTATGCACAAGTACTAGCTCTTGCCGCAGCTGTCACTTGGTCAGCTGGCACAAGTCCGCTAGGGGCTTAAGCCAACTTCTATGAGCTTTTAGAAGGAGCTTGTTAACTGATGGATGGAAGCTAACTCAAAGGAAGCTAATCTACTTGCAGAAAGAAACTGAAAGCCAAAAAGTAATGCAAACCCTAGCAAACCCTAATTCTACCAACTAACCCTACTGGCGCAAAGGAAAGGATGCAAACTATTGAAAAAGATGCCATTACTTCTACAAAGGTAAAATGCACATGCCTATGCTATCTCTATCTGAAGAAAACATCTTTTTTTTGTATTTTTGAATTATCATGCGTGTGCTTTTAACTGGCTTTTTACTGTGCAGGGGTAGATCAAGAGGAGAAATGCTTGGGAAAGGTTGGGAAGGTTTAGAGAGGGTCTAAGGGGTCCCTAACACCCTTCCAGAGAGTGTCACAAAGTTTGGCTGTCAAGAAACCTCATTTGTGAGCTTCTACAGGAAGTCTGCAGGGGTTCTACAGGATGTTTCAGAATTTCTACAGGATGTTCAGAAATTTCTACAGGATGTTCTACGATTGGATTTTGGATGATGGGTGAGTGAAAGAGGATGCATGAATGGATAGGGAGGTAGGATAGGGGTCTGCAATGACTTAGTGACAGAGGGATGAAGTGATGAGAGGGTGTGGAAAGCTAGCTTGTCTTAAAGAGGGCTGAGGCAATGGAAGGCCAAGAAGGTAGGGTGACGTGGGCAAAAGAGTAGTTGTGAGACGAGGGACCTAACTTGGAGGTGGAGCAGTTGGCCTGGACGAAGCTTAGATGGATGAGAGAGTGATGGAGATGCACCGCACAGTGTATACTTAACCAAATCAACCACGTCCTGCACACAATCAAAACATTAACTGATCTATCCTAACTGTTAATGAAACCAATGAACAACAGATTTATTCCTAAAGAGAACCATGTACAGCACTTAAGTAAATAAACATTCCAAAAGATCTGAACGCCTGACTAACTCCTACAAACGAAAACATTTCACCAGAGGTTGCATGAGTGAGAAAACTAGTGTTTTTGTTGGGCAGCACTATCTGCAATTCCAGCCCCTAGGAAGAGGTGAAAATGAGAGTGCAGGCAACCATTTTCTGGAGTTTTTATCAATTCTTATCTCATTACTCTATTCTAGACATCTGAAGCAACTTTATTTTTCAACGATGACCTACTTAACCACACAACGAAATCTAACTCAACAAACTGCGTTTCAAATGCATACAAGGAACATCATAATGCTGAAAGGAAAGATATCAATACAAAGAAGGAGGCCCTAGGCTCTCAGGTTGGGCCCAACCCCGAGAGCTATGGCTCCTCTAGAAACTCAGAACTGAGATCAAATCTGACTGCTTCCCATTAAAAAATAATAATCATAAGTCAAGAGTTATGCCAATAATGGCTACAAAAGAACAAAACAGAGCTGGCAGCTTGTAGTGCAGAATGTGCAAAAGTTTTTCAAAAGTCCTCTTCGAAGGCTGAAGCCTTATCATTTATACATCACGAGGCCCAAGCTGGCCTCCTAAATTTATGGGACTTGGCTGACCAAACTGGGAGTGAACAGCTGCTTCCACAAAATCTGTTTGGCTGCCTTCTAGATCCGGTTTTGGTGGCTTTTGGAGCTCGGAGTTGGGGGTGAAGATCCCGAGGAAGGCTATTTAATGCCGTAGACAGCCCCCCTACGAATCCTCAACCCCAGCTTGGCTGTCTCCTAGCCCTTGTCTGCTCGTTTTTGCTCCAACATGTGTCAAAAAATCCTGAAATGAGCACGTGTTAGCCACCTAGGAATAGTGACTACCCTTATTCGTACAAATGACATAAACATACTAAAAATGATGCATAAGTTAAGAAAAATGAAGGATTGAGCAAGGGTAGTTAGGCCAAATGAGCCCAAAATGTTACCATATTTGGGGCTCATCAGGTGTACAATCTTCTTGGGGTATACATCCGACTGAAACCTTTGAATACAGAAGATAATCAGGCTCCACACCCAACACACTTGGAGGATGATTTTTTACCGAGGCAGAATGATGCCAAATTTATAGTCATTTTTCAAATAATTTCGCCAAGATGTTGGGAAGTAAATTAGATCCTGCACCACCTACGCCATTGCCAAAACAACCATCAAGAAGCAAGGCCTATATACTCCTATACCTACTCCTAGTCGACCTTGGGAATCCATCTCCATGGATTACATGTCGGGCCTTCCTTCTACTAAGCACGACAACCACTATGTTTTCGTGGTCGCCGACAGATTCTCTAAAATAGCCATCATGGCAGCCTGCAAGAAGAGTATCACAATAGAGGCCACTACTAATCTCTTCTTTGAGCGAGCGTGGGTACAATTTGGGATCCCATAGTCCATTATCTCAGATCAAGACAACATATTCCTAAGTGCACTTTGGTCAAGTCTCTCGTCAATGTTGGATACCAAACTCACTGAGTCCACGGTGTTCCACTGCCAAATTGATGGCCAAACAGAGGTCGTTAATAAGATGATCATACACATTCTGCACATGTACAACTCGAAGTATCCACGCACATGGGATGAAAGTCTCTCCTATGTCCAACACATCTACAATAGAGCTCTCCATAGCTCAATGGGCCATAGCCTCTTTCAGGTAGGGCTGGGATTTCAACCATTATGTCCCATTGATGTGGCCATACCATTTGCAGCTACTCAAACAGATTCTGCTCACGTCCAGTTCGAGGCCAACAGTGCTAATAGATTCATTGAGCACATTCAACACATCTGGCAGCAGGTCCACGATATATTGGACAAAGCCAATGCTAAGTACAAGCAACGCCATGATCAACATCAAGTGTCGCACAAGTTCTAAGTGGGCGACAAATTTAGCTACATTTGCAAAAGGAGCGCCTCGCTAGACCCCACCGCAAGCTTCGCCCGCTCTGATATGGGACCACCACCAAGGTTGTATAGGACAATGCCTTCGAGCTCAACATCCCACCATTCCTTGGTTTGAACCTAGTGTTCAATGTAGACCGCCTTCGACCATAATTTCCACCATTGCTGGACACATCTGACATTGCAAAACAACTCACGCCAACAGAGCTAAACCTGGACTGCATGGAACATGCCACAACTAATCATCTCATTGACACATAGATCAAGAACACTCGCCAACAAAGGATCCAGCTATATCAAGTTGTCAAAGCAGGCCAACTCCTTCAGCAGGGACCAAGTTCAACATAAATTTCCTCACGTCATGGAGGCTCTACACACAATGTGAACCATTGCTTCCTAAGGAGGGAGGACTGATCCATGTGGATATTGGTGGCCACCCACCTATTCCACCTAGACCTCTAGTTGGTTTCATCTACATCCTTTTTTATTTCAGCATTTACTATTTTTAGTATTTTTTGGATCCTAAACTTCCGGAGTAGTTTTGACCCCCTAAACGATGTTCTTTTGAAGTCCGCAACAAACCCATTGATGTAGGTAGGGGCTTACTACAAATCCTTTAGTAATCATAGGTACCTTTCCAACAAGGTATCGTACGCGTCAAACGGAGATAATATGACCAATTACGACTCCAGAAATTGGTTGCCCAACTAACCCCAACGGGGGCACAAAATCTTGGGGTTAGGGTTTTGGTTGTTTAGGATTTTCCCTTGTGATTCAATAATAAATATGCCCTTGAGCCTCATTGTAACACATTTCAGAGGCATGTAGCAGCCACATCTCTTCTTAGAGATAAGCTACCGCTGTCCAAGATAGTTATTTCCATTTTATTTGTAGCATATTTCAGTATTATGATATTAATGAAATGAAGTGTTATTTTTTTTGCATCTTGTAGTTATGGTTATATCCATAATTTTTTGCATTCCTATTTAAGTTCAGATAAAAAAGACAACTAAAGAGCATGAAGATTAGAGAATACATAAAAATGAATAACAAAGATCAAATCAACAAAGAAAAGCATAATATATGACAACTAAGGAGTGTCAAAAATATAGGTAGAAGATAAAACAAATGATTTATAGAAGAAGAGCATTGACAAGGAAAGAAATAATAAATGACAATTGAAGTGTATCAAGAACAAAGAATATACAAAAATGAACAACAAAGAGCAATCTATAAAAAAAGGAACAAGAAATGACAATTAAAGAACATCAAGAATAGAGGAAACAAAAATTTGAACAACGTAGATCATATCAACAAATAAAATAATATTCAATCAACACACACACACACACACACTGGGTACAAGATGTAGAAAAAAAGAACTATGAAAATTTCTTTAAAAATATTTGTGCCCAAGCTCAACTTGTAACTCTTGTTGATATGAATATTGCACATCAAAAATTACATGAAAGGATTGATCAACTTGCTCACGTTCAAATGTGTCATGTGTGTGAGTATTCATACGCTGAAATTCAGGTATTTAATACAAATACAGGTTGAATGTGCATGAGATGTAGAAGAGAAAAGTCATTAAACATTTTTTGTTTATAACCATATGAATCTACGAAAACAATCACAAGTTCAGTGCTCACACAAGTTTAAGAGATGATAGTGCATGTAAATCCAATTTTCTAGGTTATGCATTCAATAGGTGGAAAATACAAATATAGGGGATACAACATTAGTTTTCCCTAAAAGGTTTGTTATCACTCCATAATTTCCCAAGGCTATGAGACAAACCCGGAGGTAACCACAAAACCACTTGCAAAGTTGGGATCTAGCCCTTCTAGCTTTAGAGAGTGATCTCTCTATTGGATTTAGATTTGTTGTTTTGAGATATTATGATAGTTATTGAGTTTTGAGTTTGTTTTTTCAAATATTTTGTTGAAACTGCAAGGAAAGTTCATTCAGTAATGGAGTCATAAGTCTTAGGGTGATCAAAAACAAGAATGACATAATAGATGTAACAAGGCAAGGTAGGAAAGCTTTTGGATCTTTAGAACATTTGGGGAGTGAATGGATGAAAATATTTAGATTCAATTAAATATAGAGCATGCTAGGATGAATTATATACTTAATATCAGAGTGAAAACATAAATATTGTTAATAAGTCAGAGCAGAGTGTATTCAAACAAATTCAGCCCTTAATATTCTTTAAACAATAGAGACAGAAAAACATATGGAAAATTGGGAAAATAACAATTTCACGTGAGAGGAAAACATCACCAATTGCCTGACATAGGAATCCTAGAACAAACTTGATGTATTAATGAAATTGATCACTTCAGTACATGCACAGTTTACATCAGAGATCTGCTTTCTTCATACAAGTTCCAACCCTTGTTCAACTTTATTACAATATATTTATAGACTTTTTGCTAAACTAATATTAGATTCCAAAAGGAACTGATTACAAAATAATATCTAACAATTTCTGCAAAAAATCTAAGTAATAAACTAAAAATAACATTAATCACTGGAAATCTGCAAGAAATATGGAACTACTGGAAAATCTTCAGCCTACAAATCTGGAAATTGGTTTTTAAATGCTGATCCTCTGCCTTGGAATCTGGAAAGGTTCAAGTTGTCTTCAAAAAACCTGCTCGCTGCCCTCTCAAATCTGATTAACTCTGCCATCTATATTAACTAGATATCCCTTTGAGTTCTATTTCTGCCATTTTTTTCCTTTCATCATCTTTTGAATACTTCATTATTGTCACAAAATATTTGGAGAAAATATATATATATTTTGAATAATAGTTCCAAATATTTTGATTAAACCTATAAATGAATTTCATAATTAAAATATCAACATATTTATTTGAATGATTTAATAAACCATCTTGTTTTGAAATCCATGTGTTGTTTTTAAATCCATGCCTTGTTTTCTCTTCCCATTGATTTAAAAAACCATGTCACGTTTTGCTATGGTTGGTAAAGTAATTCTTACCTTCCCCCTTTACTTTCACCTATTACCTCATTTCACACCTATAAATCTCCTTTTACTTTCACCTGCACCAGTAAAATCATTTCACTTGTAAATCTTGTTTTATCCGTAAAAATCCCATCCTAAAAGTCATAAATATATGAAATGTTTCCTATATACTTTCCTTTATTTCGTTCGAAATTTTAACATTAGGGAATTTTAATACATGAAGTGTGGGCCACAACCTTCTTTGACTTTTCAATTTTGACTTGGGACTGACACATGAAATTAAATGTGGTTCTAATGTTTTAGAAATTAGGTTGCTAAGTTATTTTTTAATTAATTTTAATAATTAAAATAAATAATTTCATACTTAGGCCTTTTTCTTTGTTTTGTGGTTTTGAAGAGCATACTTCAACTTTCTCTCTCTTTTTATCTGGAAGTCGGTTTGAAGCACCAAATATACCATTGGAAATATTCTTCTGAGCACTTTACCATTAAAAAACCTACAACATGATCTAAACTGGAATTTATATGCAAAAAATCTCCCAAACATTCAGAATTGTCTTGACCACAGAGCTTCAAGAACTAAATGGTTCTTTGGACAAACAAACCTTTAGGCTATGACACCTAGTGATTCATAGGCTAAACTTTACCAACAGATTCCCAAAATAAATAACCAGATAATCATCAATTGATCACTATAAATTATAGGACCCTAACCAAGTTAAGGTGTTTCCATGGCATTACCTTGACATATTAAATACTTGGATTTGATGTTTATTGTGTGTAGAAAAGGTGGATAAGGATCAAGTTATTATTTTAATATTAGGAACAAAAAATTGTATTACGTGCATTATATAAGAATAAGGATTATCCATATTATCATGGTGTTTAAGTTGATAATAATGCACTAAACGAGTTACTTGAAATTGCAATAGATGTATCGCACATGATTAATTTGGTTACTTTACTAGAGATAAACAATGACATTGAATTTCCAATGTTGGAAGGAATTACAAGGATTAATGATGCATTTGATGGCTCACAGATATCTTATTTTATAGAAAATATTCTAAATCCACCATGAGAGATTGATATTATTCAAGCTCGTGAAAATAACCTTAATGTAAAGGAACATAACACAAATGGTGTATTGGTGAAAGTGATTAATTAATTTGGCAGTATCTCATCTCTAATCAATGAGTATAACACTGTGGGATTATTTGATATGGAATTTCCAACATTGCTCCCAAAAGGTGAAGCAGACCAATTTCAACCATGAGATAAATGCCCATATCCATGAGTATTCAAAACCTCTTCTCAGATATCATGGCAACAGGTTTGGAAGGCACCCTTTCTTTAGATACTTTTTATTTAATACCATCACGAGACATTGTGTTGAGCCTTCCTCTGCCCTTTTTCAAAAGAATAATATGACATATATACCAACAACAATTAAAGAATTGTAATAATTACAAAATAATCTAGATTCATGACATGGATAAATATTAATGTGATTTAGAGCTATAATAAGAGGCAAAGGTGCATATTGGAGAAGTGTCGTGTTGACTTATTTAGTTTGGTTCAATATATTGTTTGTCCTACAATATTATTCACATTAAATTATAGACTATAAGCTGAGATATTCAATCCATGAGAAGGAGATGATTGCAATCACTCATTGTCTATGGTTATGGAGGAACTACTTGTTGGGAAGATCATTCATGGTGAACATGGATAACATGTGACAATTTTCTTTGTCACATGTCCCAAGTTGTTTTCTAAGCAACCTATTAGGACTTATTAGTGGAGTCTGACATGACCATTCAGTATAGGCTAGGGAAACTTAATCCCATAGTAGATTCCTTAAGTAGGAAGGTGCAACTCAAAACAGTTAAGGACGATGAGATTCCTATGGATGGGAGTCATATTAAGGTGTTGACAGAGTCTTTTGGGAGGATTAGCGATGGAATGTAAGTTGATCTAGCTATGAAGAACATCGAGATGTAGGTAGAGGAAGGAAAGATAGGAAGTTATTGATCCATGATGGATTCTTGTACTTTTATGAGTGCATCTATGTTCCCAAGTCAAGTAATCTCCACAAGGATGTCATGAACTAATGTCATGATTACCCTTCGGCTAGCCACCTAGAATGATGTAGGACGTTGGCATTGTTGGAGTAATGGTAATTTTGGGAGCATATAAGGCGAGACATGGAGGAGTACATCTAGCCTTTTACTTTTTTCAACAAGATAATGTAAACAACAAATTGCATGAAATCCTATTGTAATTTTTCCTAATTCTAGATAGACCTTGGGTGAGTGGCTCAATGAAATTCATCACATCTCTTTCCATTACACAAGATTACAACAGGATCACAGTCATAGATCATAATTTTTCCAAGTATGCCATATTTTTTCAAATGAAGATACCTTATAAGGTGGAGGAGGTTCCACACATGATTTTCAGGAGTGTATTGAAGTTCTAGCGTATTCCACTTAGCATTGTGTTAGACAAAGATACATGGTTCACTAAGAAGTTTTAGATTATGATGTTCGATCTTGTTGAGACAATTTTCTTGCAATATTCCAGCTACCACCTATAGATAAATGGGTAGACAAAGTGCATCAATGGAATATTAGAGGACTCCATGTGACACTATGTGAGCTAATCAAACGAACTAGACAAATTTGTTAGATGCAGCATAATTCAATTATAACGATAATTCTGTAATGAGCTATAGTAGAAGAATTCCTTGATGGGTTATAGTCCATTCAAGTTGGTGAATGGACAACTTTTTATCATGCCACACTTTTATATAGGAATATTATTGGAGGAGTCCCTCAATTTTGGTTTCGTGACAAGTTGGAAAGGGATTGGAAATGCCTCATGTGCATTTGACAAATGTGGCAAAGCAGATGAAGAAGTGGGTAGATTGTTGGAGACACGATGTAGTGTTCAACATGGAAGATTTAGTCTTCATCAAGTTGGTAAAATATCAATTCACGTTATCAACTAGGATGGTTTCATCATTGGTGTGGAGCTTTGAGGGTTCATTCAAGAGACTTGAAAAGACTAGAGAAGTGACCTAGAGGTTGGAACTATTGGATCACATGAAGTCTCATCATCTGGTATTTCATCTTAGTCAGTTGAAATCATCCTCAGTGGGAACATATGACACAATTCAAGTTGAGGCATCTCATTAGGGGAATTCTAAGGTCTAAAATAGGCCTCCCAAGGAAACTAATAAAATAATAGTTATGAATTTTCAAAGAAAAAAAGGAAACTACCTTTTTATTGTATTTTTGGATTATCTCCTTATAGGTTTACTCAATTGTAGTGACCTGTTACATGTGGAGTTAAATTCCACATCCAATGAGTACCCACTATTCACATTTCTTAGTAGACCCACCATTTGAAAAAAAGATGAAAATAGATGAAAAAAGCATGTTCAAACACACTTATTTCATGTATTTTCATTTTTTTCGATGTGGGTCTGCTTAGAAGTATGTAGAGTGGGTACTCGTTGGATGTGTAATTTAATTATGCCTCCAACTAGTGTCTACACTTGACAATTTGAGTAAAGCTACATGGAGATAAACATAAAATACAATTAAAAGAAGAGTAATTTTCTTCTTTTCCCTCCAAAATATTTTCCCGTGGGGATGAAATCATAATTTTTAATCTTATTGGTTCTTTTAAAGTTATTTTTGTTAGTACATTTTTTGTTTTGAGGCCCTTTTTTACCTCAAATTCCCCTAGTGCATGCTTTCATTGATGTTTTTTAACCTACCTATGTTGGAGGCTAAAGAGATCTTGGGGCACAAATCATATGGTGTTGGTCAAAATCAAAAGTATGAGTATTTTTTCCATTGGAAAGGCAAGCCTAATAATGAGGATAGTTCATAGACTCAAGAGTCCTTATTGCGGATCATGTAGAAGGTCTTTGAGTTTGAGGAAAAACATTATGGAGTACCTACAAATAATTCCAATGGTAGCATTGATTCGAGGTGAGGGAGGACATAAAACCCCCACCACTCAAGCTAGGCAAGTACAATCACATCTGAAGGATCATGAAGAAATTTCCCACGGTGGATCGAAAAAGCAACTTGCTTGGCACATGCTATAACCTTATTGGCATCCATTGGAGTGAACTTGGGGCTCATTCCACTCAAAGGAAATTATCATGGGAGATTTATTTTGCATTGCAATCCAACCCAATGGTGAGTAGTGAGCTAAAGCCAATGGGAAGAGATAGCATATAAGGCCAACAAAATAAGACATGAAGTAAATTTTATGGATGGATCTACTCAACCATGAAAGGAGAAATGAACATATGTGAGGGCCCTTATAAATATTTTATGGTAAGGCACAACAAAGGGAATCAACAATAACTTGAAATATACACAAGCGTAAAGATGGAGAGCATATAAACCTTTGGACCTATGGTCGGAATAAAGGAATCAAGTGAAGGAGAGAAGGGTGTATGATAATGATTAGTTTAGTTCTACAGCTTGAGTCATGGCTATTCTTGTGTACTTTCGGTTGAGATTGGGTAGCATGGTCCGTAGAGATAATAGTATGGTTGAGACTTGGGTGGAGGTCTATGTTATGATTACACTTAAACCATAGGTTGAAGGAGCTCAAGAAGTATATTCCGACAATGTTATATGTGTTTGTTGGATAATTGTATGGGTCATTTTATGAATTATGTATTGCATGTATTGAGTCATTGGCATGGTAACAAAGAGTTTCGAGAGGCATAGTCCAAGTAAAGTAACTTGAATTGGCCTAGCTATTGGGTGAAATATGTTGGTGCTACATGTTGAGAGGATGCCCAAAATTAAAAAAAAAAAAAAAAAAAAAAAAAAAAAAAAAAAGAGAACTTTGATAGCATGACCATATTCTTTTGGCTCTTATAATCTTCTAACATACTACTAATACCCACCTCATCAGTAGTATAAACTCCCGGATAGAAAATACTAAAATCAACAGCATTTGAATAGGATTATCCATTACTCCATGTAGTTATTACAAAAAATGTTGTGAAATATGAACTATTTGTAATGATTCCATTCTCATTTTTATTAATATCGTCACCATCATTTTCAAACTATCCTTTCAAGGAATCACTGATCTTAAATCAGGGATGGTGATGGTGTAACCATGAAAGTCTCTATTAGATATAGGGGCTTCATGATTTGGTAATGCATGCATGAGTATTTTAATTGATGGTTTTGAGATGATTTTTCAGTTTTATAAATATGATATTGTTCTTGCAAACTCAAAGGTGGAAAACCCTGAGAGGTGGTATCATTGGTGTGATCATAAGTAAAATCAATCCACAACTAAGAATAAGGAATTAACTTATTGTTGTAAAATTGGCTTGGATCAAATGGAAATTCATAATGTTTACCTTATAATTAACCTTTTATTTCCAATATTTTGCAGTGTTCACTACATAAAATGCATCACTAACTAACTAGTACCTTTGACCATTGATGTCCAATAATTGGGAAGATTTGAGACAATGTATATGCATCATGAGAAAGGAGGGAAGACACTAAATTCATGTTGAAGGTATGGTTGGAACAAGAGGGGATATTGGATTTTTATTGTTATTACCATTACTATTAGTAAAGGAGATGTTAATGTTTTCCTTTCATTTATCCTTAATCTTGGTGTAAATGAAGCTAGTCTCTAGTCATCAAACACTAGGCCATCAGGAGAAATATGGAAGTCTATAGAGAGACTTAAGGTGGGGACAATGAGTGGAACCCATGATTAATCTCCTTACATGGATAATCCCTATGTCATGACTCATTTATAGCCATGTGACTAATGGCTATGGCTAAAGATCCCTAATCCCCATAATTTCAAATCAAACCCAAAATTCAAAACTTCCACCACACTTTTAAACCCCTTCAAAATGTTGATAAAGACTCTTAACAGGTCGAAGGCTTGCAAGCCATGAGAATTCTATAAATATAGAAGTATTCATCATCCTATTAAGGCATCCAAATATTTCCTTGACCAAGGGGATAATCCACGAAATTCAAAACTTCCACCACACTTTGAAATCCATTCACAACTCTGATAAAGACTCTTAACAGAAAAAGGATTGTAGACTAGAATACTTCTAAAAATATAGAAGTATTCATAAACCAATGAAGACATCCAAAACACTTCCCTCAACCAAGTATCTCCACAAAAAGAAAAAAAATGGCCAAAGGCCAACTCCACAACTACACTCCAATAGAAATGAGAATGTCACACTTCTTCGGGGTTGCAAAATTCAAGACATCAACTCTAAACTTACAAATTGAAAACTTCCACCACATTTTAAACCAATCCATAACATTAATGAATATTCTTAACAGGGAAAAGGCTTGTAGGTGAGAAGATTTCTAAAAGTCCCTGAAATCCAAAACTTCCACCACACTTTTAAACCCATTCATAACATGGATAAAGAATCTTAACAGGGCAAAGGTTTCCAGACTAGAAGACTTCTAAAACTATAAAAGCATTCATCAGCCTATGAAGGCATCCAAAACACTTCCCTCAACCAATTATCTCCACAAAAAGAAAAAAAATGGCCAAAATCCAACTCCACAACTTCACCCCAACATAAATGAGATTATCACACTTCTTTAGGGTTTCAATATTCAAGACATTAACTCTAAAACTTACATATTGAAAAGTTAGCATTCTATCTTATCACATGAGGAAATCAAGGCTCCCAAAACTTCTCAACAACAAAATAATTCAATTTCACATCGACACATAACATATGCATAGAAAATCTATAACTATATTCAATATTTATTACAAGAAGAGTATTGTCTACTTTTGCCAAGGTTTATAATCAAGGGATATATCTCCCATACTTCTCACTTCAATTCATGGATACAACATAGCTATCCAATTCCCCTTATTGGCCTATTAATGGCTAGATGCGCTAACAAGATTACAAGAAGAGCCATATGCTCAACTCTCAGCTTATGCACTTTACTCAAAAATCTTACATCTCATATGTAACACAACATATTTTAAGGATTTATTCTTCTTACAACACTCCTTAATAAGAGAAAATGATAGGAAATAACCAAACACAATTCACCATAAATTTTATCTTATCATTACAAACATATCCAGTAACTCATCTTAGTAATAGTCATAAAACATTGAATAAACACACACACACACACTTATCTAATTTACATAATATTCTTAGAAATAAAATAAGGGAGAGCCATTATCCACCACACTTATATAAACACACACACTTATCTAATTTACATAAGCTTCTTAGAAATTAAAGAAGGTAGATCCACTATCCACCCCACCATAGGCTCAATTACACTACAATTTTCTTACACTTAGCCACCCTTGGGCTAAATTTGATTCCTTAATAGGAATTTTCACTTTGGGTTCACAATTCAACTTAGGGTAAATAACATGAATACCAATTTCATTCATACATAGGAACCAACAAGCTACCTTACAATCATTGAACCATGGCTTATTAATACTCACAATATGGTCACCATCTACCTACACAACACAAAGGGATTCCTTCACTAATCTAACAATGTCTTAGTTCTTTTGTTTTCTTAGTGCCTTATGTGCTTAGTTACGACCAATTATTCATAAGTTTCTTTTGGCCTTTTAGCTCAAGTTGAAGGCTTCCACATTGACTTCATTATCCAATTTAAATGTGATCTCAAGTTACACATAGGTCTACTATGAATTAGAAGATTTTCTATCTCTTCATGTTCAAAGTCACACTCTTATCCTTATGTGGTTCAATTTTCTGCTCACTGGATTCTCTGGTTTACTTGCATCCACTTCTATGGTTTTCTCACTTAAAACAGCACACTAGGCTTCCCTATGCACACTCTAGCGCTCACCCACACACACTTTGTTCGTTGTCCAAACCCATGGATACTCCCTGGAATGAGAATACAAGGTCCTTTCTTTGGGATGTGTCATCAATTCAAAATATCTAGAATGGGTATGTATCCCATACCTTTGGAGTAGTTCGATATCACTCCCTATTCCTTCCTATAACTGCTGGCAGTTGGGTAGTTCAACTACCAAATTAGAAATCGAGACATTTAAATCAAGTAAGATAGGAAACTCCCCAAATCTCCCTTACAACTTATGTTCAAGCATCATGATCCATGTTGGCTACTCTATTCTTTATCATTAAAAATATATTAAATAAAATAAATACATATTTACATCAAATGTATTCTGTCGAAATATCCATGATGATCATTCTATGATTAATAGTCTTAATTACAAATTGTAAAACTTGAGGATTAAAAGAGGTGTTATAGGAACCCCATCTCACAAAGGTGTAGAGACTCCACCCAGTCCATATTTGAACTTGTGATATCTTAGAAGAAAATACATACAATTTCCTTAAATATTATTTTAAATTTGTTATGTAGATATTCAAAATTATTATTTTTAAAGTTTTTTTTTTAATAATTATTTAAACTTAATATTATTTTTTAAATAAAATCATAGTGTAGTTTAATTAATAGACATTTTAGCCTCTTTAGAACTTTGTTTTTTATCATTTTTGCTGAAAATTGAAAATGGTTTTTTAAAAAAGTAAGTTTGAGTTGTGTAATATGCAAAATCTTAGTACCACAAAGTTTAAGGGTGTTGAACCTATTTATTTATTCAAAAATTTATTCTAAACAACATAAAATCATAATCTTACTCAACTTTATATCACCAAATTCCAACCAAAAAAAGAAAGGGTCAAGAGTCACATCCATTAGACTATATCTAACTAGCACATCCATATAAATTATATAGTTGGTAATGTAGGAATTTACAGGGTAAGTTCCTCAGAAAGAACACCAAAAGGACACCGCTCACAACCAGATCACAGATCAATACACCAGTATTTTTGACGTGGTTAAAACCCTCAAAGAGGGAAACAGTCCACGGCCTGCGCCAACGTGGCTACTACAGGCAATTTATTAATCAAAGAATGAAAATTTACATAAGCTTCTCTCATGCACGGATTACCCGAACAATGACCCTCCATGCGCTTTAAATAGAACTCATGGACCAATCAGGTGTCAAGCCACGGATCAAGTGTCGGTAATACCGAGGAGAGAGTGAACCGTCGGATCACTACATATCGTGACCGTCGGATTGTAAGTTACAAAATGTACAACGGTAAAGAAACACACTTTACCTAACTCTATACCTAACTCTACACTAGACCAAGTTGAACTTAACTATATCCTATGTGTCGGAATATCCTAACATCCCCCCTTAAGAACAACTTGGGATAGGATTGAAGGATTTACAAATATGACACAATAGGAGAAGGAAGGAGGCACTAGAGCCTATCCCCCCTTAGTGACAACTTCCTGAACTCCAAGCATATATCGAAGTTTAGTGAACTTCGCCTCTATGAGAGCCTTTGTGAAGATGTCTGCAACCTGATCATCTGTTGAACAATATTGCACTTCAAGAACATGGTCATGAATGAGCTTTCTGATGAAGTGCATGTGTAGTTCAATGTGTTTGCTGCGCTGATGCTGGACTGGATCTTTGCATAGCTGAATGGCACTTTGATTATCACACCAAAGTGTGGTTGGATGCTGCTGCTCAAAGCCAAACTCTGATAGGATCTGACAAAGCCACAAGGCTTCCTTACTGGCTTCCACGGCACCACGATACTTTGCTTCTGCTGACGAAAGAGAAATGGCAGCCTGTTTCTTACAAGCCCATGTAATAGGTCCTGAACCAAGAGTGAAGACATAACCGGCAGTAGACTTCCGATCATCAGGGTCACCAGCCCAATCAGAATCAGTGAAACCAACTAATAGAGGAGCTGATTTGGCACTGTAATGAATCCCAAACTGTACTGTACCTCGAACATAACGAAGTATTCTTTTGGCTGCTTTCCAATGACTTTCACGGGGGTTTTGCATAAAACGAGCAACAAGGCCAACAGCAAAGGAAAGGTCAGGACGAGTATGGGTTAAATACAAGAGTTTTCCTACAAGTTGACGGTATAAGGTAGCATCAACTTCAGGAGAAGTACAAGAGACTGAAAGTTTGACTCCAGACTGAAAGGGAGAAGGGGCTGGCTTACAGTCTTCCATGTGAAAATGACGAAGAATATCACAAGCATACTTGGACTGGGAAAGGAAAATACCCTCCTTGGATTGCAAGACTTGAAGACCGAGAAAATAGTGTAAGTGTCCTAAGTCTGTCATTTCAAATTTCTTTTTAAGGCTGGACTTCACATGGTTTATAAGGTTGGGATCACTACCAGTAAGAATAAGATCATCAACATAAAGAACAAGGATGATAAGAGAGTTGCCCACTTTCTTGGTGTAGACAGTATTGTCAGAATAACACCTAGAAAAGCCAGATTCTAAGAGAAAGCTATCCATTTTGGCATACCAAGCCCGAGGAGCTTGCTTGAGACCATAAAGGGATTTCTTAAGTCGACAAACAAGGCTGGAGTCTGTTTGTATGAAGCCAATGGGTTGTTCCATATAGATTTCTTCCTGCAAGTCCCCATGCAAGAAGGCAAATTTAACATCCATCTGATGGACTTCCCATTTTAAAGAGGCAGCAAGGGAAAGAACAAGGCGGATAGAGTTCATTTTGGCAACAGGGGAGAAGGTTTCAGTGTAGTCAATGCCTTCAACCTGTGAAAAGCCCTTAGCAACAAGACGAGCTTTATGTTTATCAACTTTCCCATCTGGTCCATACTTGGTTCTGTAAACCCATTTACATCTAACAAGTTTGCGTCCCTTTGGTAGAGGAACAAGATCCCATGTATCATTTGTCAACAATGAATGATATTCTTCATTCATAGCTGCTTCCTAATGTGGATGGCCTGAAGCTTCTGCAAAAGTGTCAGGATCATGATTTACTGGAGCTTGAGCCAGTAAAGAAGAGGCTCTTTCAAACTGAGAACGTGTACGTCGCTGATCTGTAGGATCACCGGCAAGATCACCTGCTGCATCCCGAGTAGCACGGACCCATCTTGGAAGTTGAGGATCCTGAGAAGGTGGGGGAGGATTGTCATCCTCACTTTCATCATCTGAAGAAGAAATGTTTTCAAAAGTAAAAGAGATAGGAAGAGGTGGCACATCCGCCGGACTAGGCTCGCAGGCCGATTTATTTTCATCAAATTTTACATCTCTTCTAATGATAACATTTTTGGACTTAAATGGAATAAGTCTATAACCTTTTACATCTTCAGAATATCCAACAAAAGTACATTTCTCACTCTTAGGTTCTAAAGCTTTATGCTTTTCATCTGGAATATGGGCCCATGCTTCACTTCCAAAAACACGAAAGTGACTTACATCTGGTTTAATGGAACTCCAAGCTTCTTCTGGAGTGATATTCTTTAGAACCTTAGTAGGAGTGCGATTGATTATATAATTTGCACAATTAATTGCTTCGGCCCAAAAACTAAGACTGAGTCCTTTAGATTGCAGCATACAATTAGCCATTTCCTTTAAGGTGCGATTTTTCCTTTCAGCTACACCATTTTGTTGTGGAGTGTATGGAACAGTATGTTGCATTTGAATTCCATTTTCGGTGCAAAAGTTGATGAATGTGTTTTTAACATATTCTCCACCATTATCAGTTCTTAGCTTAAGAATTTGATGTCCAGATTGTTTTTCAACAAAGGCTTTGAAGGCCAAAAAAGTGTTAAATACTTCGCTCTTGAGTTTTAAGAAGTATACCCAAGTACGTCTGGAGAAATCATCAATGAAAGTTAAGAAATACTTGCAGCCAGAGAATGAAGCAACAGGAAGTGGACCACATAAATCACTGTGCACAAGCTGTAAAGGGGCTAAGGCGTGCCAAGAGGCACGTTTGTCAAAACTGTCCCGATGATGTTTTCCGAGTACACATCCGGAACAAACACCATCTCTGCAAGATACCATAGGAAGACCTGTCACCATATTTTCTTTACATAGATGCTGAAGGGAGCGATAGTTTAAGTGACCAAATCGCTCATGCCAAAGTTTGCTCACTTCATCATTATGAGCAACAAATACTGAGGGAAGATTTGATGACCCAAAGTTGTGAAACTTATACAACCTTGTGGAATCATCAGCAATACCAGTAGCTAGAATCTGTTTGGGATCTCTTAGATCCTTGATTACAACATCATGAGGTGAAAATTCAACAATTTTACCTTCACCTGAATGAGTTATCTGATATACAGATAGAAGGTTGCAGGATAAGGTTGGAACACATAATACATCATTAAACTGACCATTGTCTAGATGAACAGTTCCAGTCCCGACAACATTAAGAGATCTATCATCACCAACATATATATTTTTGGTGTTACAATCATTTAAAGAAGAAAACATGGCTTGGTTTTTGGCCATGTGATAAGAGGCTCCAGAATCAATGAGCCACTCATGAGAAGGAGAAGAAGAAGATACATTTAATGCATAACCAGACTGAGATGATTGACAACGACATGCAGAAAGTGCCATTCCGGAAGTTGAAGTTGAAGTATGCTCCACATGGATGTTATGTTTCTTCATTGCGGCTTCCAAGGCTTCCATCTTCTTAAAGCATTTAGATTCTAAGTGGCCATCTCGATTACAAAAGTTACAATGTCTATCAGTCTTCTTCCATTTGTTTTTATTGGTCTTATCATTTTGCTGAAATGATCTTTCATTTTGAGGCTGAGTTGGTTTAGGACCATTCTTTTGAGGATATGACTTCTTAGGATTCTTTGAATTTGGTTGCTGCTGGGCGGCTAACGCTTTCGTGGAAGAGTTTCCAAGATTAAGAAGACCAAGGTGTAAGAGTTTTTCTTGTTCTCTTATTAAAGAATCACAAAAAGAGTCAAAGGAAGGGGCCTTGTAGTCTTTTCCTTGACAAATGAAAGCTTCCCTTGTAGAATGGAAGGTGGAAACAAATACAGAGTAGGCTGGTCCCAACTTAGTAAGGATGGAATAAATAAGGTTACTATCTTCTTTCTTAACCTTAACACCTTCCAAAAGATATCTAAGGGTCTTGAATTTGGACAAGAAATTTTCAATGCAAGAAAAATTATTAGGATCCAATGTAAGCAACTCATTTTCAAGTTGATGGGCTCTAATTTCATTTTTAATCCCAAAAACTTTAGTGAGTTTTTCCAATGCTTCATGAGGAGTCTCAAGTTCTGCAATATGGAATCTAAGATCAGGAGAAATAGACATCCCTATCAAACCACGTGCTTGATCTTGTCTATTTTCCCATTTTGCAGCCTTGTCTTCATCTTTTGGTTTCTTCTCTTGGTCTGTGGCTATTCTGTAGAGACCTTTACTTCTAAGTAAATCTTCCATGTAGGCTATCCATTGGAAGTAGTTAGTGCTGTCAAGAATGACTTGGCATGGACTTTCCATTTTTTTTTTAAAAACTGAAGCTGAAGATGCTGAAAGTAAGTGTTCCAATGGATAGATCTCGAAAAATTAGGTTGTTTTAAAAAAAACGGCTCTGAAAAAGGCTTCCGGATGAAGAAGTTATGGCTTTTTGAAAAAAAATTGTTGAAGTTGCCGGCAAAGTGCGCGAATGTGCGGGAATGAAAAAATCCGCCCCCACAAAATGGAGACTTGAACCCAAGACCTCTACTCTCTTAAAATAGCTTTGAACCAATTGATCTATACAAAAAATTTGAGAGAGAGAGAGAGAGGGGGGGGGCCTTGGTTTGCGTGCTTGCCTTGAGAAAGCTCTTTTTCCCTACAAAACACAAAACACAAAACCCAACACGAATATGCAAAGAAAAACGAACCTTGCAGCTCGAAGTTAGCTTTAGCCAAAAAACTAGATATTTTAAAAAAAATCTCAAAGTTAGCTTTAGCCGAAAAACTAAATATTTTTCTCATTGTTTCTGATTTTCCGAGATCACACTAAGGTGCAGGGAAAAGAGCATACGCATGAGAAAAATCCTTCCTTTCTGTTTCTGATTTGCCCAGATCGCACAGAGTCGCAGGGCAAAGAGCATACGCAGAGATGAAAGGTATAGATCCAGTAAAAAAAAAGGGCTAAATAAACCGAAACCGAAATAAGCAGAGAGAAAATAACAGTAAACTGCAAAAACACTGTATACCTCCCGATCTGAAAAATGACGCAGCTAGGGCTACCGGAAACCTTTTCGCGTGAAACAAAAGGGGTTCCTCACTGGAACAGATGCTCCGAACGCAACAGAGCAGTCCTCTCGGCCCGAAAGCAGTCAGAAACAGCAGATCTAGGAAACGACAGCCGCATGCAGTTCTACCGGCTTCAGATTTGGATCACCAACGGACGCGGCCCTCAAATAGCTCTGATACCATGTAGGAATTTACAGGGTAAGTTCCTCAGAAAGAACACCAAAAGGAAACCGCTCACAACCAGATCACAGATCAATACACCAGTATTTTTGACGTGTTTAAAACCCTCAAAGAGGGAAACAGTCCACGGCCTGCGCCAACGTGGCTACTACAAGCAATTTATTAATCAAAGAATGAAAATTTACATAAGCTTCTCTCATGCACGGATTACCCGAACAATGACCCTCCATGCGCTTTAAATAGAACTCATCGACCAATCGGGTGTCAAGCCACGGATCAAGTGTCGGTAATACCGAGGAGAGAGTGAACCGTCGGATCACTACATATCGTGACCGTCGGATTGTAAGTTACAAAATGTACAACGGTAAAGAAACACACTTTACCTAACTCTATACCTAACTCTACACTAGACCAAGTTGAACTTAACTATATCCTATGTGTCGGAATATCCTAACAGGTAAACGCCTATAGGCATCAATTTTTAATAAGGATCAAAACACTTACAACATGATATGTCTCATGTTGCTAAAAAAAAAAATCATGAAAACGTTAAGAGTTATAACTCTATTTTAAAAATTACTATTTTAACTATTATTAATTAAAAAAAAACTAATATCCTCACTTTACCATGTATATTCTTAATCTATAAATATACTTTGTTACAATACCATAGGCCAATACCATGGATTATCAATATCATATGCCTAAAAAACCATAACTCATTTTATATGACACTTGTTCAAATGACATTCATTTTAAATTAATCAATTTAATTAAAAGGGGTAAAAGAGAATAACTATTTTGAAGATAAATTTCAACCTTTGATTTGTGTATACTATTATGAATAGTTTAAAATATTCCATAAAAATTAAATCTTTACCATCTACTTAATAATTATTGATAATTAATTAAAGTTTTGAAAGTTTTATTTCAAAATAAACACAACCACCAACATAAAAATATTATAAAAAACATTATAACGATATATTGACTTATAACTATAAAAATCACTTTTTTACTACAAAGATGATTAAATGACTTTTAACACATTCTACTAAACCTTTAACATTTAGATTGTGAAGCAATCAAAGATGTTTTTTTAAGAGTTTTTAATATGTAGGTTTACATCTCTACCGTCACCTATTTTACATAGTACAATTATTATAAAAATTAAAATTAATTAAATTTATAAAATTACTATTAATTAAATTATTTAACTTAAAAAGAAATTAATTATTATTATAAAATTTGGTAAAAAAAAATATTACAATTATTTTTATGGTTTCTAATTTTTTTTTTAATTGAAAAAAATAACTGATACATACAATCCAAAAAACAGAGTTATGAAGCCAAAGTTTCACACAAGTCTTAAAAAATTATAATAAAAATTCAGCCAAAACCTTTGGAGCCTTGTCAAGACTCCAATTTCCTATTTAGGAAAAACATATAAAATGAACTTCCATGCCCCAAAAAAAATTACACACAGTAATAAAATTACCTTAACTATGACTACGTTAGTGCTAGAGTTGTATATTACTATGCATGTCTTAGTTCGAAATTAATGATGCAGTACTGCTATTCGATCCTATATGACATCGCTGACAGTCCATTGTCGATTTGGGTGATGTGGGCACACTCCCACACAGGACACCTCAGCTCGCACCTCAAGCTGATTTCCCACCGTATATGGTGCATTTATCTTACTGTCATGTTGAATTTAATAACGTTAAAATGGCTCCAAACCTCCTCAGGATTCCTCTCCGCATCAACAGTTGTGATCCTTGGGTTGCCATCCCACAGTTGGGATTTCTCCAGAGGTCATTTAGTTTCGAATTGCTGGGTTATGGGAGTCTATTGTTTTCCCATTTCCTCGGCGCCATGCTCTGTTTCCTTCCTTCTCCTGCAGATGGCTCTACCAATAGTCTTTGTTCTCCTTGCTGTCGACAAACTCCGTTTGCAGCCGAGGTGCTATCTATTCAGGGAATCCTGTTACTTCCATATGCTCACCAAGTGTGGGTTTTGCTTTTAGCTTTTGTTCTTTTTTTCCTTATGTTTCAACGCTTTCGCAGGCATGTCTTCTAATAGTTTTTACTCTACAAACTTGATAGGTTTGGTGATGAAGGGGTAAAGGGGCACAGGCAGCAAAAATGGTGGAGAGTTACTTGGGTTGGAGCTCGAAAAATCTCCAGGTAAGCTTCTCGACGTTCTTGCCGAATTTTCCCGAGAGATTAAAAGGGGTTTAATGCATTTCTCAACTCTGCAGTCTATACGAATTTCTTGTAGGCGTAGTGAGTTCTATAATCCGCCCAGGGTTTTGATAAGGGTAAACATGTATGCAAGGCTTCTGATACTTCTAGCTACCTGATGGGTTTGTTATAAATTTTAGCTTGTTAGCGAGCCTGTCTCGACTATTTAAGGTCGCGGCTCTTTAAGAGAGAGATGATGTTGTAATACTATTATTCCTAGCTTGGGACAATTTTATTGATGTTTGCGATGAACACAGAAGTTATTAAATTGTCATATTGTTTGGCTATTCAGAAATTATCCTTCTTGTATAATTTTATTAACAGTATAATTTTTGCTTCTTACTGTTATAGTTTTGGTTTTCGAATAGTCACGCACTCTGTTGATTTAGGACATTGTTGCAGATCCTTTTTCTGTGGAAATTGTAGTTACTCTTCCTGAGCACATTTATATTTATCTATAGCTATTGTCTATTCATGTTTAACTAAAGGGTTGTTCTGCACTTAAATTCATGTTTTCTCACGCCTCCTTGCTGAAACTGCGAGGGTTAGGGTTTCTACTGCCACGGTCATAACCCGAGGCCTTAAGAACCTAGGCGTGATGCCTTAAAGGCCTATGCATGAATTTTATCATCTTACAGTCGATGCTCAGGGTTAACTCCTATACCTGGTTATTCAGGAGGGTTACAGGAATGTAGGGTTCCACATTCATGGTCTCCGCCTGTAAATCTGACTTCCTTTCTGCTAAGGATGAACCCGTCTACCCGTACAGAACTCACTTCCTGTTCTCAGGTTTGGGCCTGCCGGAAGCTACTTTTGTATAGTCTCTTAATAAACGCATAATTTATAAAATGAATCTCTCCCTACTCTCATACCACTCAGGGTTCACACGTTGTGCTCTTTATATTTAAATTTTTTTACACAGAATTCTTCTTTTAAGCCTATAAAACAGGAAAGTAAATCATTGCCACATATCCAAGCTTTCATCAAAATTTCTTTAATTTAACAATTCTCAATCATTTACACAGTCACAATTACTATGGGTAGCGGCAGCCTGCCAGTACCTCCCTATCCAGGTCAAAGACTGTAACTGACTCTTGCACACAATAAATAAATTAACTGTGTTATCGAATTAATTTCTTTTGTTTCACTAAGGTAATGAATTTATCAGAACATAAATAAATTAACTGTGTTATCGGATTAATTTCTTTTGTTTCACTAAGGTAATGAATTTATCAGAACAGGGATTCCCATTTCTCGTGGGATAGGAATCTTTAGTCATCTATAAATAGAGAGCTTGCTCTCTCACTCTGCAACATTCACTAATATTCATATCACAAGATAACTGACACAGAATTAGAGACATAAGATTTTCTTACCAGCTTTCCTGAGCAGTGGAATTCCTCGACCAGAGTTACCTCTACTTCTCTGCTTGTCTTCCTCCTGACCATGAGATTCGTCTGCAAGACCAAATCTCCCCCCAAGCCTGTTTGTGAGACTACTATCTTCAACAAACTTTTCGCATTTAGTGCCAATGCTATCTGGTCCTTACTAGACGTAGCATTCTCCCCTTTCGTTTGTCCCAACAGCACGGTTTTTCCTCCCCTCACGCCTTTTTCCCTGGGGTGTTCCAGTTAGGGGAGGCAGTTAGGGTATTCTTGGAAACTGCCTTTTTTTTTACTTCTTACATGAGAAGTTACCAAATCTGTTATCACTCAACCATTTCCTTGCTTCAAAAATTAATAATATATTATTCAACTAACAGAGAATAACGATATTGTCTAGTTTGTTTTTCTTACAACGGTATTTAAAATATTTACAGTTCTCCTAGGGACATTACATCTCCCCCCCTTGAAAGCAAACATCGTCCTGATGTTTTTCAGCCTCAAACAACTGTGGATATGCTTCTTTCAAGAGTTGTTCATCTTCCCAGGTGGCCTCCTCTGGCCCAAAGTGCTGCCATTGCACTTTAACCTGGGTGATGACTCACTTCTGCAGCGTGACTTCTCTCCGTTCGAGTATATTCAGCGGCTCGACCAAGAATTCTCCTTCCGGTTTGACCTGAAACAACAAAATTTAAAGTCAGTTTTTCCTTCTACATCATAATTAATTGGCCTACTTAGGATTTTACTTTACCTGTATATCTTGCCAACTGACTATGTGCTTAGGATCATAAACGTATCTCTTTAGTACTGACACATGGAAAACATTGTGGACCCGAATATGGCTCGGTAGGGCGAGCTAGTAAGCTACTGGCCCAACTCTTGCTAAAATTTGAAAGGGTCCACAAAACCGAGGTGCCAGCTTGGTACACCCATTCCATTGTAACGTACTCCTTTTTGCTCAAATTCTTACATACACATGATCCCCCACTTGATATTCCTTAAAACTTCTCTTCTTGTCAGCGAAATTATTTTGCCTATCTTGGGCTGCCTTCAAGTTGGATCAAACCTTCTTGACCATCTCTTCCATTTCTTTTAACATTTTGGGTCCTAACATTATCTTATCCTCCGATCCCCTCAACTAGAGGGTGTGCGGCATTTCCGGCCATACAGAACCTCAAATGGGCTCATTTGCAAGGAAGTATGATATCCGTTGTTATACGCAAATTCGACTAGGTGTAGATAGTCTTCCCATTTAGAGGGTTGTTGCATTACGTAAGACCTCAACATGTCTTCTACTACTTGATTCACCTGTTCGGTTTGTCCATTGGTTTGAGGATGGTAAGCCGTACTGAAATTTAATTAAGTCCCTAGCCCTTCAAATAGTGTTTTCCAAAAGGCTGAAGTAAATTTCACATCTTTGTCAAAAATTATAGTTTTTGGCAGCCCATGCAGCCTGAAAATGTTTTGCATGAAAATGTGGGTGATCTGTACAGCCTTATAAGTGGATTGGACTGGTATAAAATGAGCTGACTTGCTTAATTTGTCGACTACCACCATGATGGAGTCGTTGTTCCTTTTTGTTTTAGGCAATCTCGTTATAAAGTCCATAGAGATAGTTTCCCATTTCCACTCCGGAATTGGTAGTGGATGCAATAATCCTACAGGGTGCTGATGTTCCGCTTTAATTTTTTGACATTCTTGACAATGTGTCAGATATTCTGTTGCATCCTTCTTCATTCCAGGCCAATAGTACTCCTTCCGGAGTGCAGTAATCAACTTTTGATACCCCAGGTGTCCAACATAAGGTCTTTTGTGAAATTCATCTAAAATCAAGTTTTTAATGTCCATTTGGTTGGGTACATACAACCTGTTTTTATATTTCAGCATGCCAACAGCATCCACAGTGTACCCTTGCTGATTTTCTTTGCTGTTTGGAATCTGAACCTGCTGTCTTATTTGCTGATATTTCAAATCTTGTTCTACTGCCACTTTTATCATGTCATCGAATGTAGTTTGCACCCTACTGCAAGCAATTTCATATAGACAATGTGCCTTCCGACTTAAAGCGTCCGCTACCCGGTTCTCCTTTCCTTTTAGATGCTTAATCTCGAAATCAAAACCACTTAAGAAATCTACCCACCGTGCCTATCTGGAATTTAAGGTAGGCTGACTGAAATAATTAGTTAGGCTATGATGATCTGTCATTAACAAAAATTTCCTCCCCATTAGGTAGTGGCACCACATTTTTAAGGCATGAATAACAGCTGCCAGCTCTAAATCGTACGCAGAATATTTCTGCTCATGTTCCTTTAACTTTCTAGACTCGTAGGCGATTACCTTACCCTCCTGCATCAATACTCCTCCTACTCCTTCCTTACTCGCATCTGTACACACCACGTAATCCTTAGTGGGATCTGCTATGCTTAATATAGGCGCTGTGGTGAGCAGATGCTTGAGCTATTCAAAACTCTTTTGGCATTCTGCGGTCCATTTAAAAGCCTTCCCTTTCTTTTGTAGGGAGGTGATAGGGTAGGCCACTCTGGAAAATCCTTCCACAAATCGTCTATAATAACCGGCCAACCCCATAAAAGATCTGATATCCGCTACGTCCTTTGGAACTGGCCATTCCATTATGGTCTTAATCTTTTTGGGATCCACCGCAATCCCATCCTTAGTAATGATATGTCCTAAGTATTGAATTTGTTCCTTAAAGAAATCACACTTGTTGTACTTGGCGTACAATTGATGTTCCCAGAGGGTTTGCATCACCAGTCTAAGATGTTCCTTGTGCTCCTCCACATTTCAGGAATATATCAGTATATCGTCAATAAATATTAACACGAATTTATCTAAATACTGATGAAATATGTTATTCATCAAACACATAAAGGTCATAGGAGCATTGGTTAACCCAAAGGGTAATACCACAAACTCATAGTGTCCATAGCGAGTCCTAAAAGCAGTTTTGGCAATATCTTCCTCTTTGATTCTGATCTAGTGATATCCCAATCGTAGATCAATTTTTGAAAACACAGTCGCCCCTTTTACCTGGTCAAATAGTTCGTCAATTCGGGGTAAAGGGTACTTGTTCTTGACTGTTAACTTATTTAACTGTCGATAGTCCATGCACATTCGAAGGGTGCCATCCTTCTTTTTGACAAACAGCATAGGGGCTCCCCAAGGCGACACACTAGGGCAGATGTAATTCTTATCCAACAATTCCTATAGTTGCATTTTAAGCTCTGTCAGTTCTGGTATGCTCATGCAATAAGGAGCTTGAGACACTGGTGCTGCTCTTGGCATCAAATCAATAGTGAAGTCTATATCTCTCTTAGGTGGCAGCCTAGGTATCTCTTCTGGAAATACATCGGCATACTCCTGAACAACAGGAATACTTTCCAAGGTGGCTGTTTTGTCCTTTGAGTTGGCATATCCAACCTGAATAGCATAAACCTGACCACCTTTTCTGATACATTTTTCCAGCTGAGAAGTGGTTATTGGTTGAACCTGCACGGGCCTCGGAATGCCTTGCATCTCCTTCATTTCTCCCAGCTCATCTTTGTAGCAGATTGTTTTCGTTTTACAGTTTATAATGGACCAGCGCTTTTCTAACCAGTCCATGCCTATCAACACATCATAAGATCCAAGGGGAAGTATGTTTAAGTCTGCCCTTAAAGTCTGACCTGCTATTTCCAGAGGGCAGTCGTTGACCTTGGCCAACACCCACCTCTTTGCCTCGGTTGCCAATTGTACTAGCCAAGGGTTTTTAAATTTAACTGACTGTAATTTACAATGCTCCACAACCTTAGGACTAACATAACTTAAGGTAGCACCAGGATCAATTAAAACAGATATGGTATGATTAAAAATCTTACCTTCAAACTCCACCATAGTTGGCTGATAATCTGCCTGATGATCATCGAGAGCAGCATTAATTTTTGGAATGCTCCGGGCCACATCACCTACTATTGAAGCCTCGTGGATTTGTGAAACCTGTTCGATGCCTTTACGATGAGGATAATTTTTAACATAGTGTGGCCCCCCACATCCCCAGCATTGTACTGGGGGTCTTGTTGTTCCTTCGTTATCAAATCTACCAGATTGCTCGCTGAATTTTGTTTCAGATGGTGGCTTAATTCTGAGCGGGTTTTTGGGTTGGTTTCTATTGTTTTGTCCCTTGGAGAATCCTTTGCCAGCACTGCTCTAATTTCCTTTATTTCCCATAGCAATTCTGTTATTTTTCTTATCAGCCCATTTCCTGCCTGGTATTTCACCCTTCTGCTTGCTTTGCTGATAGCATATCCTAGCTTTTCGTATAACCTCGTCCATTGTTTTTGGGTTATCGAATTCAATTCTCTCCCTCATTTCCATAGGTAAACTACTAACAAAATGTTGTACCTTGGCCTTTTCCTCACGTATGTAAGGTACATAACGGAGCAAGGAGGTAAAACGGATGATGAACTCATCCATGGTTTGTTGTCCAAGCTGCAAATCGTGAAATTCCCTTGCTTTCTCATCATAAAACCGTTCCATCAGATATCTTTCCTTGAAAAATTTTGGAATTTCTCCCAAGTTATATTTTGTTCACTTACCCCGTGTACAATCTTGACCTCTTCCCACCATAAAGTGGCCTTCCCTTGCAGTTGAAAGATAGCCAATCGAGCCTTTAGATTGTGATCATACTCATATAATTGAAAGTATTTATTCATGTTAATTAACCAGGCTTCGGCTACTTCTTCCAGCTCTCCATCGAAGAGTGGCGGTTTAATTTTCCGGAATTCCCCTTGTAATTCCACTCACTGCCTTTTTGATGTGGGGTGCTCTGAAGCATTGTCCGACTTCTCTTCCTAATGTTCTTCCCCTCCTCCTATTCCTTCAAGTTCCATATGGTAGCCCTGTTCCTCAGACATTCGGCCCCGCTCAGGGCTAGGAATCGGCTGGCGCTGATTCTACTTATCAGACAAGCTTTTCAAAATCTTCTCCTGTTCCATGGTTAGCCTTGCATTGTCCTCCCGTAGGCGGGCCATATCGTTCTTTAGTTCCTGAACTGCCTCTAATACAGTATGATTAGTACTGCGTGCCTCTTCTCCTAACTGTATCCATAATTTAGGATTATTTCCAGGAAATGATGCAGCTCCTAAGCTAGCTATTCTCTGTTTGGAACATTGTCCGTTTGTTTCCCAACTTGATATTTCCTGTACTCCACACATCGGTGAGTTAACATTAATCAAGAAACATAAAGACGTAATAATGTTTTGATCACATTTTCCAGAGGCCCTAGCTTTGTAAACCTTGGCTCTGATACCACATGTTAGGACTCCAATTTCCTATTTAGTAAAAACATATAAAATGAACTTCCATGCCCCAAAAAAAATTACACACAGTAATAAAATTACCTTAACTATGACTACGCTAGTGTTACAGTTGTATATTACTATTCATGTCTTAGTTCGAAATTTATGATGTTGTACTGCTGTTCGATCCTATATGACATTGCTGACAGTCCACTGTCGATTTGGGTGATGTGGGCACACTCCCACACAGGACACCTCAGCTCGCACCTTGAGCCAATTGCCCACTGTATATGGTGCATTTATCTTACTGTCATGTTGAATTTATTAACGATACAGTGGCTCCAGACCTCCTCGGGATTCCTCTCCGCATCAACGGTTGTGATCCTTGGTTTTCCATCCCATGGTTGGGATTTCTCCAGAGGTCATTCAGTTTCGGATTGCTGGGTTATGCGAGTCTATTTTTTTCTCATTTCCTCGGCGCCATGCTCTGTTTCCTTCCTTCTCTCATAGATGGCTCTGCCAAAAGTCTTCGTTCTCCTTGCTATCGAAAAACTCCGTTTGTAGCCGAGGTACTATCTATTCAGGGAACCTGTTACTTCCTTACACTCACCAGGTGAGGGTTTTGCTTTAAGCTTTTGTTCCTTTTTTCCTTATGTTTCAAAGCTTTCGCAAGCATGTCTTCTGATAGTTTTTACTCTGCAAACTTGACAGGTTTGGTGATGAAGGGGTCGAGGGGCACAAGCAGCAACAATGGTGGAGAGTTACTTGGGTTGGCGCTCAAAAAATCTCCAGGTAAGCTTCTCAGCGTTCCTGCCGGATTTGCCCGAGAGATTAAAAGGGGTTTAATGCATTTCTCAACTCTACAGTCTATACGGATTTCTTGTAGGCGTAGTGAGTTCTATAATCCACCCAAGGTTTTGATAAGGATAAACATGTATGCGAGGCTTCCGATACTTCTAGCTGCCTAATGGGTTTGTTATAAATATTAGCTTGTTAGTGAGCCTGTCTCGACTATTTAAAGTCACGACTCTTTAAGAGAGAGACAGTGTTGTAATATTGTTATTCCTAGCTCGAGACAATTTTATTGATGTTTTGCGATGAACACAGAAGTTATTAAATTGTCATATTGTTTGGCTATGCACAAATTATCCTTCCTGTATAATTTTATTAACAGTATAATTGTTGCTTCTTACTGTTATAGTTTTGGTTTTCGGATAGTCAAGCACTTTGTTGATTTAGGACATCGTTACAGATCCTTTTTCTGTGGAAATTGTAGTTACTCTTCCTGAGCACATTTATATTTATCTATAGCTGTTGTCTATTCATGTTTAACTAAAGGGTTGTTCTGCACTTAAATTCCTATTTTCTCATGCCTCCTTGCTGAAACTATGAGGGTTAGGGTTTCTATTGCCATGGTCATAACCCGAGGCCTTAAGAACCTAGGCATGATTCCTTTAATACCTTTGCATGAATTTTATCATCTTACAGTCGATGCTCAGGGTTAACACCTATGCCTGGTTATTCAAGAGGGTTACAGGAAAGTATGGTTCCACCTTCATGGTCTCCGCCTATAAATCTAACTTCCTTTCCGCTAAGGATGAACCCGACTACCCGTACAAAACTCACTTCCTGTTCTCGGGTTCGGGCCAGGTAGAAGCTACTTTTGTACAGTCTCTTAATAAACGCATAATTTATAAAAGGAATCTCTCCCTACTCTCATACCACTCAGGGTTCACATGTTGTGCTCTTTATATTTAAATTTTTTTACACAGAATTCTTCTTTTAAGCCTGTAAAACAAGAAAGTAAATCATTGCCACATATCCAGGCTTTCATCAACATTTCTTCAATTTAACAATTGTCAATCATTTACACAGTCACAGTTACTACAGGTAGCGACAGCGTGCCAGTACCTCCCTATCCAAGTCAAAGACTGTAACTGAATCTTGCACACAGTAAATAAATTAATTGTGTTATCGAATTAATTTCTTTTGTTTCACTAAGGTAATGAATTTATCAGAACATAAATAAATTAACTGTGTTATCGGATTAATTTCTTTTGTTTCACTAAGGTAATGAATTTATCAAAATAGGGATTCCCATTTCTCGTGGGATAAGAATCTTTAGTCATCTATAAATAGAGAGCTTGCTCTCTCACTCTGCAACATTCAATGATATTCATATCACAAGATAACTGACACAGAATTAGAGACATAAGATTTTCTTACTGGCTTTCCCGAGCAGTGGAATTCCTTGACTAGAGTTACCTCTATTTCTCTGCTTGTCTACCTCCTAACCATGAGATTCGTCTGCAAGACCAAATCTCCCCCCAATCCTGCTTGTGAGACTACTGTCTTCAGCAAACTTTTCGCACTTAGTGCCAATGTTATCTGGTCCTTACCAGACGTAGCATTCTCCCCTTCCATCTATCCCAACAGCACAGGTTTTCCTCCCCTCACCCCTTTTTCCTTGGGGTGTTCCAGTTAGGGGAGGCAATTAGGGTATTCTTGGCAATTACCTTTTTTTTTACTTCTTACACAAGAAGTTACCAAATCTGTTATCACTAAACCATTTCCTTGCTTCAAAAATTAATAATATATTATTCAACTAACAAAGAATAACAATATTGTCCAGTTTGTTTTTCTTACAACAGTAATTAAAATATTTACAGTTCTCCTCGGAACATTACAAGCCTACACAAGATATGATTGCTATACAATTTTACTCTCTGAATGTTAACATTCACAAACTATTAATTTATTGGAAAAACTCTTTCATATAGTACTAGAAACTGACCATCAATAGTAATTGGAAAAAAAATGTCTCTAGGAGAGAGTTCAAATACAACAAGTACAATGCCTATGTTTATCATAAAGAGTTAAGTAATATGTCTACATAAAACTGAGTTAGATGATATAAAGGAAACTCTCTTTCGATCCCATTAGGGGACTTCCTTCTTCAAAGAAAATGATTCCAAAGGCTGAGGTAAGAGCTCCTTTAGATAAGGAGTCCACTCTTATATTCCATATCCCATTAGTAGACTTCCTTCTTCAAAGAAAATGATTCCAGAGGTTGAGGTAAGAGCTCCTTTAGATAAGGAGTCCACTCTTGTATTCCATTTCCTGTAAATATGTTGGAAAGTTAGATAATGGAACATTTCTTTTAATGCTAATAACATGTAAGTGAGATAATGGTACATTTCTTTTAATGCTAATGACATGTCCTGCCAGTGGCTCAAATTGAGAACCCGTAGAGAACACCTGCCAGCTAGCCATTGTACAATGCATGTTGAACCCCCTTAGACTTATAAATGAAAGATCTTTTTATTGATAGTGAAAGCAAGAAGAGCCCAACATGCTATGAGCTCAAATTTATTATTTCTGTCATGTTCCAAGTTAATATGGTAAGACTTATTTATGGGGAGTCTAATGAGGGAACTCCCTCCACACACACCTCCTTGAGAGGCTAGATCAAAGAAGCTAGCCAGACAATTCTGATCATTAATGGAAAAACTAACCAAACTAAAAGCATTGGGAAGTCTAGACCTAGAATACTCCTTAAAAAGTCTCATAATTATTGAGAAATCTTTTCGTAAAAATCACATAAAAAAACTTTAAGTCTAAGCATTTCAAAATATGTAGTGTGGTTCATCTTAGCAACAAGATGAAGAACTAAATCTTGACATTAGATTAAGAACCAAATCATGACATTAGATTAAGTCAAAAAAAATAATTAATCATTAAAATATAACACTTAATTTTGACTTAAAAATTATCATTAATTAATATTTTTTTTTACTTTACGTTAATAATCTGTTGCATAATGATTTCCGCGTGAGTAAAGTGATTCAATTTCCGTGAGCATCCGCGAACAATGCAATGAATGTTCATGAAAAATGGGTGGTCATATAACAATTTCATAATCTAACTTCACCGGATGCGTAACAAATTCAAAGAAAGACATTTAAGGAAAGAGCTGCCATATCAGTAGCTGTGAGGCTTAAAGTTGTGCTCTGTCTATTGACTCTTTTAATGCCACGTCACAGTGTTTGAGTGGGCGACGGGAAGTGCAAAATAAGGGGACTTCCTTTATTGGATTTTGGGGCAAACTGGGACCAAATTTGACCCGTACATTTACATGGAAGGCACATGTTTCTTTCATCCTCCATGGAATTCACACGACAATTCAATAATACCAGGGACGCCGACCTTTTACCAACTGTCTTTCCTTCTCGCCAAAACAAATAAGCCCACCGTTTCATTTACCCTCCGCGGCCACTTAAATCCACTGTTTACATCACAATCCGCGGCCTGTAAAACCTGCTGGGCAGGCACTCAGTTTCCAAGAATAGTTCCAAGAAAGGCACTCGGTTTCCAAGAATAGTTCCAGTTAACTACTTCTTCCCAGTTTACAGCCACTATCCATCATATAATATCTGGAGCCCTGCCTTTTCCAGTCCACGCCAAACGCCCACTGCTTTTACTATCTCTACTTATACACCTCACGCCCTATTGTCCCCTACAAATTTTCAGTTGAACTTCATTCCATTTCATTATCAGACGCCCCTTCAGCTCTGTTTTTCAATCTTCCTGCATCCTGAATATCTGGTTCTTTTAATTAATTAAGTTTTTATCGCAGCTTGGCCCTTTTCATTTTTTGTGATAAGCTCCAGCAGCAGACTGCAGGTTTTCCATGGATCTGGCTATGGATGTTTATATTCCAGAAGATTATGTGAGAAGGCGCTGCAAGCCATATCTGTCGATGCAGAAACGAGATGGCCGACTTTCTTTCGACAATGTAGAGGCCACAGGCGAGAAGAAGTTCCAGCTGCTGGGAAATAAAAATATGATGATCTCTGCTTCTACTAGTCATAGCAATAGCAGCAGCTTCGAGGACGACACAATTTTTATTTGTTTCAATCCATGAAACTCTTTCCCGACCATTTCCATAGTTCCCTCTTCTAAATTTCTGAATAGGAGAGAAGTAGAATATCTTCATTCTGAAACGAAAAAATTGTAAACTCAATTTTGTGAGCACTTATTAATTTTGCCCCAACAGTTCTTATGCGTTTATGCTTGTGTACTCAAATGTTGAACTATCTGTTTTTCCTTCGGCTTCGTTGCATTGAGATAATTTATCAACGACATTTGATTTAAAGGCTATATTGCGACAGCAATCCTATTTATTCAGATCACACAAGGGGGCACGGGAAGAGGGAACTGGTATTTCTAATAAAATTCAAGCTTATCCATGTATTGAAATTACATGTATCTAATCCGATCCAAGCTTTTTCGAGTAATGGTTATACGCGTTGTGATTAGGGTTTTAAGGGTTTGTTAAGATGAAGTATTATGCATATTTTGCGATTAAAGTTTTAGGGGTTGGCTCATAGACTGAAATTATTCCTCCAAAGTATGTTGGGAATTGGATAAATCATAAGTTCAGATCTGATTAAGTCTCTTTAATTATTCACCAAATGTTTGTGTAATAGCTGGCCATTAAGCCCCATCTATACAGATTCTATTTTATAGAGTTCGGAAAAATCCTCGAAGTTTCGCTTCCACAAGAAACATCAAAGTTTTTGGAAACGATTTATTGGTGACATGACAAGACAAGACACAGAATATTGGAAACCTTTCGTGGGGGTTAATTCCGTTTCATTTCATTGGTTTATGACTCTGTTCTGAAATTCGCATGATCAGGGGGGTGAATTCATCATCTCAGTACCATCTCTGCTCTGCATACGTTAATCAATTTGGGGAAATATCCATATTGACAATATTTGCCCATTTCCTCTTTATTAGAAGACGGCCGTATTCACAGAGGGGTTAGGTCGAGAAATACATACTCTCCCATGGTGAGAGATGGTTGCAACTTTTCTGTGCGATTTACATTTCAAATGTCACTTTATTTGGACAAGGGTTCAGGAGTGTGGCTGTCCTGTTTGTTCAGGAGTGTACTACCAGGTAATCTATTATTTTTTTAAATGTTTTCGACTTTATTTTCTGATCTAATTGGTTTAGAATTAAGTCGGTCAAGAGATAATCAATTGGTCACGGAAACACAGTTAAAAAAAGACACTCGTGGACATACATGTCATCGCCTACGTGGCATCCAATCATCGAACTTTCATACGGATGATGCATTATGCCATATTCCAGATTCCAGAGCAGCGATATGACTAACCTCTTTTGGCGATTATGTAGAGTGCACTATTCGAACTTACTAAAAAACCAAAAAACAGACCGTTATAAAAAAACTAAATAGTTTAATTACACTGAAGCTCTGGACGGCCAGCCATCCGCCACAGCTGTGAGAGGAGAGGCATGTCATTTCATATCATGTGTCTGTCAGCCTGGTCGAAACAACCACCAGCGGCAGAACGGCTTAGGGCGAGGAAGTTGGGGGTGAAGTTGAGCAGTAATTCTAGTAAAATAATAGAATTTGACATAATTTTATGCGTGTCAGGCATATCTAGAAGTTTAATAGATCGAGAAGTCTAGAAGTTTAATAGAATTTTTACATTGTTATATATTTTTTATTAGATTTTAGACTTTTGTGATTCATATTCAGAATTATATTTTTTATTAGATATTTGATTTTAGATTTTTGTGATTTATATTGATAGATTGATTAATCAGAAAGACAATCTCTATATTTTTTTTAATCTTTTTCTCTAAAAATTTAATATTTTCAAAATAATGGACAAAATTTTAAAATTTTCATAATCATATTAAGTTAGTGAAACCATTAAAAATGAGTAGGCTATTTGTTTTATGCTTTGTAGAGTTTTTAAGTCTAATTTGTCGATTTTTGGAATCACAAGTCTAAGTTGTAGAAGGATTTCTTGGAATCATAAGTTTGAGTTATAAACTCTCTAAAATTTGAGTGTCCCAAGCAGGCCTGGAAATTGACGTCTTACAAGAGGTATTTTAAGTTTCAGCACATATTTTACGGTTGGTGAAAATTTTTGCACGTCAAATCTGGCGTCTAAAATATATTGGGGTCCCATCATTCTAAGGTTTCATTAAAAATCAAAACCATAAAAATCTATTGTACCCGAATTTACTAATCCCCAAAATTATTTATTATAACTAAGGTTGAGTTTACAAAAATCTAATCATGGGTGATCCAATCGGATTGCTATGTACCCTGTGAACTACAGGGCTATCACAGGGCGCGCTATATTCTTTCAAGATTTGGTTGTTGATGACATAATTTAATGACCTATTTACTAGCATTGAATTTCACTCTCTTGCCAAAGAGCTTTAGAATTTACCACGGTCCAGTTACCACTTTCGCTTTTAGAATTTACCAGGGTTCAATTACCAATTTCGCCTTTGGCATCTAACCATATGTGGTTTGATGAATTATGTGTTTTATGGTCTTACATTTTCCTCTGTAATTTCTCTTTCTTGCTAATTGGGAAAATCAATAACATCCCTGCAATCTTTTAATTTACCCTACTGTTGAATTTGTTTTTGCCCTAATGTAGTGTTAAGTGTTGAATTTGTTAGCCTCTGAATATGGCAGGCTTAAAAACTGCTAGACTGGTGGTATTAGCCTATGAGATATGTACTCTTTATTTACTTATGCTGTTAGTTTATTGTAAAACGTAAAAAATACTTACAAGTTATGTAAAATTTGATATGTTATACATCCATGTGAAAATTTTGAAGTAAATTAAGGCATGGTTTCTTTTGATTTTGTTTTCATCCTACTATAGTGTTGAATTTGTTAGCCTCTAAGTATTGCATGCTTTCTCATTCAAAACTGCTAGACTGGTGGTTGAATTTGGTAGCCTCTGAATATGGCATGTTTTCTCGTTCAAAACTACTAGACTGGTGGTATCAGCCTATGAGGTATGTACTCTTTATTTACTTATGTCATTAGTTTATTATAAAACCTGAAAAATACTTACAGGTTATGTAAAATTTGATATGGTATACAACCCCTCAGGAATTTGTTAGCCTCTGAATATGGCATGCTTTCTTGTTCAAAACTGCTAGACTGGTGGTATCAGCCTATGAGGTATGTACTCTTTATTTATTGTAAAACTTAAAAAATACTTACAAATTATGTCAAAATTGATATGGTATACAGTCCCTGAGGAAATTTTGAAGTAAATTAAGGCGTAGTTAGTTATTGTAAAACCTGAAAAATACTTACAAGTTATATCTAAATTTTGATATGGTATACAACCCTTCATGAAATTTTGAAGTAAACTAAGGCGTGATTTCTTCCAACCATCTTGGGGAGCAGCTCAAACTCAGGTTGGTAGCCCGATAAACTCTCAAATTCAAGAAAAAAAAAAGTGTGTATTTTATTTTTTGTATTGGTTTTATGTTATTTGGTAATTTTCGGAAGTTGAGGATTTTGAATTTTCAAAATTGCAGTGGATAAGAGGTTTAATATTATTTGGCAGTTTTCTGGAATGGGAAGTTGAAGATTTTGAATTTTCAAAATTGGAATAGATAAATTGGAATAGACAAATATTTCTTTTTAATTTTAATCAAACTGATCCTATTTTTTTGGATCTGGAAATTGTAATAAAACTAGAATTCGAGTCTGTTAGTGAGGGGAGATTGAAAATTTTCATATATAATATATGTATAGACCAGAATATGTTAAAAATAATGTTTCCGGGTATGTATATACTTATAGACCAGAATATGTTAAAAATAATGTTTCCGGGTTGACAAATGTTTGAACATTTTGTCCTCTGTACATTGTTGCAGATGTGTTGTTAATGGTAAAACTACATAAAATATTACAGAAAATGAAAAATGTGCGTGATTACATAAAATATTACAGAAGAATGAAAAATGTGGGTGATTTGAATTTTCTCAACCTTTTTAGAAGAATGAAAAAGTCTATGATTAGAATTTTCTAAGCCTTTTTAGAAGAATGAAAAAGGTTAGTGATTATAATTTTCCCTTCCTTGTTTCAGAGTTTATGAGGAAAATCGCTTCAATCTGGTTTGTACATGCATGAGAAGAATTTATGAATTGAATCGTTTATGAATTGAACTCTAGTCTTGATCTATGTAAAAAAATCCTAAATTAATGTTCTAGCATCATTTGAGATAATCCAATTGTCAAGCCAAAGATAAATTTACTAGAACGATTTGTAATTGTTCAATCCTCTTGCTTTAATGGTGAAAATTTATAGTTGAATGGTTAACTAATAGTCCACACTGTCCATATTTGTTTTCAAGTTTTCTGTTGCTTGAAGATTGTCCAGATTGGGGATCACCTGTTGATATTTCAGCCATTTGTTTTTGTTAGAGATGGATATATCTATGTGAAGTCTGAAAGTTTGCAATTATAAGCACAACTTTGATAATTTGGTTTAAAGAATGTTGTGTTAAGCATGAATAAATGCTAGTAGCTGTTACTTTTAGTAAATTGCCATAATTTCACTATATTTTCAACATCATACAGTGTAAGATGATTAGTATTATACTCACATTGGAGGCTTGGATGACCATGCTCACACTCCGGATGTTGTACACTGCTCACTAGCATCTATGTGAAAACTATATGATTCTACTTTGAAGCTTTATGAACAAACATAGAATTATTTCTTGATTATTACATAGAAGAGTTAAATGCGGGAAGATCCAATGCTACTAGTTTAGTTTATTAGTATGAAAGGTGGTTTATTGGCGTAAAATGTAAAGTGAAGGGCATGTAAAATGTAAAAACATCATGAAATTTTCATTTGATGGGCAGAGGGAATTTGAAATTCCAAGCCTGGTCCCAAGGGTTTTTCACTGTGTTGAATTCAATACATAGTCAAAAACCCATTTTAAACAATAAAAAATAAATTTTGGGCCAACAAACTTTTTTTAAAAACTTCCAAAATGTAGCATGTTTAAAAAATCATAAAAATCAACTATATTATAAGTTTATTTTGAATTATTATTATCTTTTTAACATCATCGGTTGCTATATTATATTTCAAAAAAAGTGGAGAAGGCTGTTCCCCTGAGATACATAGTGAGTTGCCATGAGATGCAAGGAGAGTAGGAGTTACAGTTACAAAATCCTCCTTGCTCCTTCCTTCTAGGCTTTGAGGTAAAAGTTAAACAGGAATAAATCCTTACAAACTAAAACACTAGGAAACAACATTTACAAAACATCTTCAATCTATATTTATATGACTGATTTGCCTCGTTGTCAAATGTTCAGGCTTATCCTCTTCATCGCCTTGCTTGACACTTGAAGAGCTTGTTGGCAAGGCGTTTTTCTTTTCCATCATGTATTTCAGTATCTCTATGGATTCCTCAGCATGAGCACATCTGTTGGAGAGTTGTCTGAACTGCTCATGTAATGATGAAATCCTGTGCAGGAATAGATTTATGTCAGCTTCATATTTTTCTTTTATAAGCCTGCTTTGGTTTTCAATCTTTGCCTCCATGATCGCCTGTTGACTATCCATCTTGCTGTCCAAAATCCTCTGCTGGGCTCTTAACTATTCTAGCTCTGCTTGGAGATCAGCACAGTGAAGGAAATCTTCACTTCTCGCCATAGGTGGGTGTTGTACTTGAGAGCAAAGGACGGGCTTGAAGTGCTGCTTTTGATAGAGCGGGCAAGGGTTGCTGCTGAAAATCAGGTTCACTATAAGCTCCAGAGACTTTAGAGAGCGGTGGGAGACTTGATAAAGAAGAGCAAACCAAAAAAAGGGCTTGTAATGCTGCTCTTGAATGCACGCACAGGAGATGCTGCTGGGAGACAGGGTCACTATCTGATCCAGTTCCAGAAAGAGGTGAGTAGCCTGAGACAAAGGAAGGAGGGGCCGCAAGGAGCTCAAAAGCAAGTAAGCGGACCGAGAAAGTAGAAATGTGAAGCAGGGAACTGAAGGGATGCAGAAAGGGATAAGAGTAGGGGCATATATAGAAATCGGAAGGGAGATCGCAGAGCATGAGGGGAGAACCAAGAAGGGACAGAGAGAATCGAGGGGACGATTCGGAGGAGCAGGGGAGGGATGGCTGGGAGGAAGAAGGACGGCCGATCTACTGACGAGAGGTGAGAAAATAATAATTTCAAGAGGATGCCAGATCCCTATGCGGATCTTAGTCACAAGGAGGATAAGACCGATCTTTGACCAAACCATCATATCAGGTATGCTGAGGATCTGATTGGTGACAGAAAGAGTCATCATCATGGTAAATATTGAAAAGATTCCATGCCATTGCAGACAAGGCAGCCCAATGGCCTGGCACAAGCTTTGTTGGCTTGATTGTTAGCATTTTTGTTAAGAGAACGCAAAATATGATAATAGCGCAAGTCTTTTATGGAGTGTCCTAAAATTTGACACCATCTGATAATCTGCTGAAGAAGAGCATTGGATAGATCCCTGTTCTGAACCATTGCACTGATGACAATCGCCGAGTCTCCCAATATCATGACTGTGTCTATACCAAGCTTTCTAAGTTGTATAAGACCTTGGTAAAGGGCCAAGGCTTTTGCTCTGTTATTGGAAGTGTGGCCAAGACCCCACTCATAAGACAGAATGCTATCCCCATTAGCATTAAATATAACTCCTCCTGCCCCTGCTACCCCGGGATTCGACTTTGAGGCCCCATCGAAGAAAAGATAATGCCTGTTGTTGTTTTTAATCCAGACTGCGAACTCTTCTTCCTTTAGCCTAATCTTCCAGTTAGGGGGAACATTGTTGTTTCTGTTACTAGCAGCGCTACCCATCTGATTGCTGGTGTTTTTGTCTAACAGGTATCCAATAAAGCTTCGTTCTTCTATGCTGAGCTCAGTGACGTTTATGCTTCTCTGATTCTTAACTGAGATGGTTTCGAGGGCAAGACTCCTTGCCTTGTTGCAAAGACTTCTAGCAGTCGAATCCTTGTCCTTAAAAACCTTCCGATTTCGTGCCAGCCAAATGTTCCATAGCATATTGTAGGGAAGAATATCCCAGACTCTCTTCACTGTGTTATTCTTCCTGTGCTGCCAGGGATAGTTTTTTTTCCATTTGTAAAGAATTTCTCCTATGGTGTTTTGGGTGCTCCATGGGATTTGATTGTTATGAGATAAGTTTCTCCAACAATCGATGGCAAAAGGACAATCAATAAAGAGATGATGCATTGATTCTTCAGCAGCTAGGCAGTTAGGGTAGCGAGAGGGACCATTGATTCCCCTCTTTTGCAAATTTTCAGCCGTGAGGATTTTCCCTTTGAGAAGGGTCCAAAGAAAAAATTTGATTTTTGGGATTGCCTCGGATTTCCAAACCACCTTCCAGTGATTCCAGCTTGGCATGGGATAGCTAATGTTGCAAATGTATTGGTGAGCAGCTTGGATGGTGTAAATGGATCCAGATGGATCCCAACGAAACCCATTAAGATCGTTCTTTTTAACAGGAGCTATACTGTGCAAATGGGATTGAAGGGTAGATAGGCTTGCATTAAGCCAATGGGTATGGCTGGGAAGGACCAACCAGACCAAAGAAGGGTGTGAGGATCCCACTGAGAGATCTGGTCCAGGAAATGTATGCTTGTTCTTTCAAAAAAGGAAAGGATAGGGTTGACTCCACCTTGTCTGTTTATTGGCTGCTGACCCATGATTCTGTCAGCTCCAATGTTGATGCTTGCACCTCCCTTGGGGATTTTTGAAGTATTTTGAGCGATTAAAGGAATTGCTCTCTTGCATAATTGCCAAATTTTGGAGGAATCTCTATTGGGGATATCTCGATCAAGAAGCTGCTGTCTAGGAAAATTTAGATATTTAATTTCCAGAACCTTTTTCCACCAGGCAGGGAGTCCAGTAATAAGTCTCCAAACAATTTTGCCTCCAAAGGCTAAATTGAGAAATTTGGGAGATCTAATTCCAAGACCTCCTCGGTCTTGGGACTGGATAACCTGCTTCCAATTAATCAAGTTGAATTTATTTTTATCGTTCTTCCCCCCTTGCCACAGGAATTGGCAGAGGATGATTTCCATTTTGTAGTGGAAGGAGGCCAGAGCTTGTAGAAGAGAAAAGTGATATAGGGGGAGGGAAGATATACCTGACTTAAGAAGAATGAGGCAACCGGCTGGGTTGAGCCAAATGGAGCCCCACTGCTGCACTTTTCTTTTCATTTTGTCAATTACAGTGTCCCAAAATTCTGCCCTCAAAGGACTAGCACTTACAGGCATGCCCAAGTAAGAGAAATGGGTCCAATCATACTTGCATGTGACTCCAAAAATGTTGGCAATATTGTGTAGCACCTGTGCTGCTGTGTTCCAGCCATATATACAGCTTTTCAACTGATTTACCACTCCACCAGAATAACTCATGTATTTTTCAAGGAGAGACTTGAAGCGCTTGGCTATTGTAATGGATGCCCCTCCAATCAACAGGGTGTCATCGGCAAATTGTGAATGGTTTATATTCTTGACCCCATTTCCTGTGATTAGGCCAACCCTCCGATTGAAATCCAACGCCCTGCTAAAGGATTCAACCATTAAAATAAAGAGATAAGGTGAAAGAGGGAAACCTTGTCTTAGGCCTCGGGAGGATTGGAAAGCTTCTCCTGGTCTGCCATTTACGAGAGGGGAGATCCAGGGCCCAGAAATGCAAGCTCTAATGAGATTGAGAAAGCCTTCATCAAATCCCATCTTCTTCAAAGCAGCCAAGAGGAAGGAGTGTCTTACTCTGTCAAATGCGTTGGCTAGATCAAGCTTGAGAATAAACCCTTTCTCATTTCTGGATTGACTCGAGTGAATGGCTTCTTGCACAAGAAGAATGGAGTTAGTTATTTGTCTGTTGGCCAAGAATCCCCCTTGATTTTCAAAAATGAGAGAAGGGAGCAAAGACTTTAGGCGAGTTGCGATAACTTTTGTCAGGATTTTATAGGAGGAGTTACAAAGTGATATGGGCCTGAAACGAGCAAAGGAAGAGGGCCGGTTTTCTTTGGGGATGAGTGCTAGATGAGTGGCATTGGTGTATCCCCCTATTTTACCCTTTCGTTGGATCCAATTGAACATTTTTGTCAAGTCCTTTTTTATAATTCCCCAGAATGCTCGATAAAAGCAAATGGGAAAGCCATCTAGGCCTAGGGCTTTATCAGGTTGAAGAGTCCAAATCGATCTCCTGATTTCCTCCTCATCGATCTCCTTATTTAAACTATCATTCATTTCCTTGCTTATCCCTGTTGGAAGGTGCTGCAATAGATCTGTGTAATCCTCTTCTTCCTTTGTTTCAGTTAGAAGATCTCGATAGTGATCTGTAGCAACTCTTCGAATGGCCTCCTGAGTGCTTTGTCTATTACCTTCAGCATCTAGGATGGAGCTTACATTATTCCTTATCTTTCTGGCTGTAGTTTGTTTGTGAAAAAAGGTTGAGTTCTTGTCTCCCCCTTGCAACCAAAGTTGCCTCGATTTGAGCCTCCATTTTAATTCCTCTTCTCTATTAACTCGGTACAGCTGTAAGTAGAGGTCATTTTCCTACTGTTTGTTCTCTTGGGAAAGGCCATTTTCCTCTATTGCTCTTTGAATACTATCCAGATTATTCTTAATCTCTTTTTTAACCTTCTCTGGTTCTTGATACCTGGTTTTAGCCCATTCTTTTATGGCTTGTTTTGTTTTTCGTAATTTGGTTTCCCAGATGAAACTGGGAGACCCCTCCATGTGCTGGATCCAAGAACTATAGACAATTCCTGCAACTACTGGTATATCATTCCAGAGGGAACTATATCTGAAGGGAATGGGCCCAAGGGGGCTGTGATTTTCCAGCGTGAGTGTTATTGGGTAATGGTCGGAGGCAGAGCACGTTAAAATGTTGGCATATCCAACGGAGAAAGCAGAAAGAAGTGATACATTAATGAGAATTTTGTCCAACCGCTCCATGATGTTACCTGCACCCATCCTGTGGTTATTCCATGTGTATCTACGGTTTTTTGGAGGAACGTCCATAAGATCATGATCCTGCATGATATTTTCCAGATGTGTTATGTATGGATCAGGTGTAAAACTGCCTCCTCTTTTCTCATTGGTGTGGAGAATTAGATTGAAGTCACCTCCCAAAATAATGTTAAAGTTTTCTTCTGCATCTATACTGTCTTTTAGATCATGCCAACAACTCTCCTTGTCTCTGAAGTGATTCGGTACATAGATATTATAGATGATAATGATTTGTTGATCTACTTTATTTTCCAAGGTTGTTTTGATCCAATGTTGATTTACTATTTCCGAAATACAATTCCATATGCTTTGGTTCCAAATTGTTGCTACTCCTCCTAAAGCTCCTCTTGCCTCACTGATGCTGCCTTTATACTGTCTCTGCTGCTCAATAACTTTGCTCATTTCCTTGTGGCCTTGTTTTGTTTCTTGTAACAGAATAATTCTTGGTTTCTCAGAGAGGATAAGATCCCTTAGGGCTGCTACCTTAGAGGGGTGCCCAAGTCCCCTGATGTTCCAAGACAGGATTTTCATCATTGGATATGCGGAGTACGGGGAGGTGCTCACCCCCCTTGGTCCTTATTGGCTGCTTCTTTGTCATGCTGCCCCAGAATGTAAGTTTCTATGGGTGCCTGTGTTCCCATTGCTATGTCTTTTTGTGTGCTCTCATCCCGATGCTGCTTGGCAAATTTCCTGCCCGGGCCAGGTTTCTTGAAGGATTCACTAGAGCCCCCGTGATCTTTGGAGGAGCTCCTAGTAATTCTGTTGAGGGGAGGATCAAGAAGAGGCTGAGAGGAGATGATAAGGGGCAAGGAAGATTCGATGGTGTCCTGGTGTTGGCTTTCAGGGAGAGGGGGCTCCTGGAGATCGGGGGGGAAAGAACTGAGAAGGGGTTGGATGAGGGGAGGGTCTGAGGACGGGAGAGGGGAGGAGGCTTAGAGGGTGCAGGGGAGGAAGGGGTTGGATGAGCTGCAGTGGAGGCCGAAGGGCCTGCATCAAGGGGAGTTTTTGCTGAAGAGATCGTTTTCTTTTTTTTTTACCATTTCCTATTGTTCTTCTTGTGGACCATTTTCTACATCAATAAGCTTAGTACATCTATTGGCAAAGTGGCCGTATTCATGACATACCTTACACTTAAATGGGATCTGCTCGTAATCCAGCTGCTGAATATGGCTCCAATCGTCCACTTTGAGCTTGATGGCTTCCGGGAGGCCTTTGCCAAGGTCCACTTCAACACAGATCCGCGCACAGGCTTGCATATTTTCTTTTGGTTCACTGCGATCAATATATTTACCGACTGCATTCTCGATGGCGCGAACTAATTCATCTCCCCAGCAATGGAGAGGGAGGTGAGGGAGCCGGACCCAGACCGGTACAACACTGGGAACATCCAGCTCTGGATCGAAGTCTGGGGTCCATTTATTGAGGTACAGGCCCCTTGAGTCCATGAAATAGGGCCCGTTTCTAAAAATTAAATCCTTATCTTCTTTGGTTTCAAAGTGAAAGGTGAAGTACCCTTTCCCACAGAATCTGATGGAGATTTTCCCTTGTATTTTGTCGGACCAATTCCTTTCAACCCATCTTTGAACAATTTTTGGAGAAGGCCAGAGGCCTGTGAATTGACCTATAAGTCCTTTTTCTGCCAGGGACAGAGCAGCCATGCGTGGAAGAATTGGAGGCAGGCTGACTTCTTGAAGAACATCCAGCTTTTTGACGAATTTCGAAACTGCTGGTCGGGGGCGCTGTGGGGGCAATGATTTAATCAAGGTTGAGAAAGCCTGTTGAGGATCGATCCCCTCCGGTGGAGCTTCCGGAGGGGCCATGAAGGGAGGCCGAAGGCCCAAACTCCTGCGCAGTGGAAACCTAGGTCAGTCGCGCGCAACAACAACTCGTTTTGTTCTTCTGCTCAATATAACATTTATTTTGAATTATTATTACTATTATTATTATTTTATTATTAATTATATATATATATATATATATATATATATATATATATATATATATATATATATATATATATGGTAAACATATATACATTTAGAAAAACATGTAACAAGATTTTTGACCATGGTGATTCACCTCCACTTTATCATGGAGATTTTTTTAGATGCTCTCAAAAACAGATTTTAAACAATAAAATTTAAAAGCTGGGCTAACAAAAATTTGTCCAACATTTCCAAAATGTAGCATGTTTAAAAAACCATAAAAATCAACTAAATTGTAACTTTATTTTGAATTATTATTATTTTATTATTAATTATAAAATATATATACATATGAGGTAAACATATATAGAAAAACATGTAACAAGATTTTTGCCATAGTGATTCACCTCTACTTTACCATGGAGATTTTTTTAGATGCAGTCAAAAACCCATTTTAAACAACAAAAATTAAAAGTTGGGCCAACAAAAATTAGTTCAAAAATCCCAAAATGTAGCATGTTAAAAAACCCATAAAAATAAACTAAATTGTAACTTTATTTTGAATTATTATTATTATTATTATTATTATTTTATTAGTTATAAAAATTATATATATGAGGTAAACGTATATAGAAAAACATGTAGCAATATTTTTGACCATGGTGATTCACCTCCACTTTACCATGGAGATTTTTTTAGATACAGTCAAAAATCCATTTTAAACAACAAAAATTAAAAGTTGGGCCAAAAAAAATACCAAAATGTAGCATGTTTAAAAAACCATTAAAATCAACTAAATTGTATCTTTATTTTGAATTATTATTATTAATTATTAAAAATATATGAGGTAAACATATATAGAAAAACATGTAACAAGATTTTTGACTATGGTGATTCACCTCCACTTTACTATGGAAATTTTTAACTACTTCGGAGATAAATCTCAACTTTTGATTTGTGATTATTACTAAAAATATCTTGGAATATTTCATGGAGATTAAATCTCTACCATCCACCTAATAATTATTAATAATTAACTTAATTAAGTTAAATTTTTGAAAATTGTATTGATAATTAAATTACAATTTTGTATTTCAAAATAAAATTATATTTTGTTTGTTTGGGGCAACTCAATTGCGAATGGCCGTGGAAATGAAGTCTCACTCAACAGGAAGTCTTGGATTCAAATCTTGTGTGGGTTCAAATCTTGTGTTATTTCCTAATTGGGGTGAGAAGTTGGACATGATGAAGATGTAGTCCTACCAAGCTTTAAAAAATATATATATTAAAATTATGTTTAAAACATGTTCTCCAATTCATTTTATTATATAAAAAATATAAGTGAAACATTACCCAAAAAAAATTATATTAAAATTATGTTTGAGTAGTGCTCTCCAATTCACTTCACTATGTAAAAAAAAGTTAAAGTGAAACATTAAGTCATTAAGTTTAAAATAGAAGAAAATACAATTATATATATATAGGGTAATATTTATCTAAAAATATTTATTGTTTACTCTTCATGATTTCCTCACTTACAATTATTAAATGTTTCATACTTGAAAATATATATATAATTTATATATATAATTTATGTTTGAAAAGTGCTCTCTAATTCATTTCATTATGTAAAAAATTAGAAGTAAAACATTAAACAAAAAATTATATTAAAATTATGTTTGAGAAATGCTCTCCAATTCACTTCACTATCTAAAAAAATGTTAAAGTGAATGATTAAATTTAAAATAAAAGAAAATACAATTTTATATATATATATATATTAATATTAATATTTATCTAAAAATGTTTACACTTTATAATTTTCTCACTTACAATTATTTAATGTTTTAAAGTGAATGATTAAATTTAAAATAAAAGAAAATACAATTAATATATATATATATATATATATATATATATATATATTAATATTAATATTTATCTAAAAATGTTTACATTTTATAATTTTCTCACTTACAATTATTTAATGTTTTATACTTGAATATATATATGTATGTGTTTTTTTATTTAATTTGAATTAGCTCAATGTTTTTTAGTTGAATGTTTTATTGGTCTAATGATTATAATTATATGTCTTCATATTGTATACAAAGTCCATATTATAAATATTTGAATTACGTTTACTATACAGATTTGGTAGTTAATGGTTTAGGTAAAAAGTAAGAAGTTGTTTTGGAATAAGATTTTTATTTTATTTTTATTTCTTAAAAAAAATGAAATTTACAAGTCTGGGAAATACCTGGCAAGAGACCCAAAAATGAGATTATCAGATACCAGAGAGTTAGTCATTCTCTCTCCCTAGTGATAAAATCTCTCAGAGGAAATAGAGGGGGAGGAGGAGGGAACCTAAAGATCAAGCACCACGTTGTTGTAGGTACTGTTGAGTTGGGTTGCGAACCGATGGAGACCTCAACTGATTGAATAGTTGTAATATACCTATTGTGATTAACCCCACGTAAGGTAATTTTAAATTACCAATCAGTTAATCAAACCTGCGTAAAAGTAATTTTAAATTACATATCAGTTACAACTAATTCTTGGCATTGGTTAAATGGATCAGCGAGCACCCTAACAGGGGAGAGAGAAGGTGGATGGAGAATGGTGTGCTGTAGTGACAGACAAAAAGGGAGAAAAGAAAAGAAAAAGAACATACCTGGTTTTGGACTAAGTCTGGTAAAGACCAGATAGTCAAGACCCTAGGTGCTGTCTTACTGAGGATTGGGATCCGGTAAGCATAAGCTCGGGGGGAGACTCAGGTCCCGAAGGACAAGTCTCAAGGTTGGGAGGATAACGAGCTTAACACAGGAATTTGCAGGAGGCTTGCTACAAGAAAAACAGTACGCGCCGTGACCAGGTAAGTAACGGAAACCTAATAAGCCTGTAGTGGTTTTATTAAGAACAGTAGAGTAAATAATTGCTGTTGCAGACATTAGCCTATTAGATCAGAATATCTTCAAACCTCTGTTACTCTTATCAGGTTAAAGATTGAACAACATTAGAATCTGTACTTTAGCTATAAAACCTAAAATTCGTGGAGCAGCAAAGTTATAATGCCACCGATGGGGTTTCTGGGAAATGTAACCTGTCCCTGTGGAAGTTAGGGCCGGGTAAGGGAACTAAATCACACTGAAACAGTGGAAGATTCTGCTATAGTGTTGTTACCCTAACCTGTATTCTTAAAAAACGGGTAAACCACTACTTCCTGAGTAACTGATAACCTCAAGACAAGTATGTTGGCTTAGTACTGTAAAGACAGGTAGAAGATAAAGAGCCGTGACATCAAGCTTTAAGGCGGGGTTTTCAAGCAGAATCTTGAACGAATAACCGAGTCGGTATTGAATGGTTTCGTGCTCAGTAGAAAAGAAAGAAAAAGCGTAAACCAATAAACATAGAGTTAAGTGGCTTCAGTGCCGTAACCGGCATAACCATCAGTAACCTGTATTCTCTTCGAAAACCCTCATGAAGAGGCTCGAAGACTATCGCAGAATTATAATACATACTCCTTGCATCGTAACCTTGAACCAAAGGGTTCGGGTTCGAATTCAAAGAGCGCACTGCATGCAAGAACATCCAACTCTGTTCTTTAAAGAAATAGATAAGAATAAAAAGGAATAGAACTTATGCATACATATGGACTTTACATGATAAGCATTGAACAGAACAGTAAACGATGTAAATAATAGCCCTCGTGGTGCTGAGTTGGAAATCATTTCATAATAATACAATAGTTCTGATCTAAGAGCCGTAAGGGCGTAAGATAGGTCCTGCTGTAGCAAACAAATGATATATATATATAAACCCTGATATTCATGCAATAGTAAAACCCGCCATACATATTTCAGATAGAGCAATTTCCGTTTGGAATATAGAAACAACCATAGCTTATGCTTTAAAAGTAGATGGTCCGGGCAGCTGTATATCCGCATAGACTCAAGCCGAAGATCGACCATGCAACCATTGAATCGGATGCAGGTGCGACCTCTCATGGCGTTCCAAGACCCAATGGAGAAATAAGCAAATGTAAACAGAGCATTGAACCGAGTAAGTCATGGACAAAATAAATATATATTATGACGAGAAAATCGTATTACATAATCAAGAAATGTATGAGATCTTATTCTTCAAGGCACTGTACAAAAACATGGTAGTCATTAACTGTAAATATAACCAATGTCCGTATTTTAACAAAGGGCCGCCAACCCATAATAGGTCCAGAGCCAGGAATATATGCGGAGAAATTATGAAGTGTGCTAACCTAAACTTTAAGCACAATAATATAAGAAACCAGGCTCAGGTAGCCATTTTACATAGCGGCCGAGTAGTACAGTCTCATGATCCAGAGACTGACCTTCCTCTGGTCCGCGGTAACTAGACAAAGGGACTTAACCCAGCAGTCATAAAGAAATTGGTTCTCTGTCATCTGCACCAACCATGAAGAGGTAGGGTTGGGAACTCAGAATCGCTCGGAGAATAACCCTACGACAGAAGACAAATACTGTTTAACCATAAGATACACCGGGTGTAGGAGAAGATTCATTATGCACCTGTGAAGAGTTCCGCCCGGTTAACATCTGATGGAATATGCATACCGCCGATAAGCTCCTATGGTCGCCATTCATAACCTGACAAAGAGGAAAGCTCAGTAATTATCGTTCCTTAAGAGTAAATATAGGAAACCCCGCAATCTCTATTAAACAGTTAGGAATCTTACCGAACCAGCTAGGTAGCTTGTATCCCTGGAGCGGGGGTGCCACGGCAGTGTTGCATGTTGAAGGAAATTGTAACAGAGCCGAGGGTTTGACTTGCAGCGGTGACAGAATGGCGCGGAGGCAATGGGACGCCGAGCAAAACCCAAAGAAATCGCGAAGTATCCGGAGGAATTCACTTTATAAACACAACGAGCCAACCTAGGAGACGTGGAGCTGTTTCCTCCATCGATCTCGGCCAGCGTTTGCCCACCATTGATTGAAGCGGGAATACCAAAGAGGAGAAGCGGGAAAGTTCCCAATACGGGAGCCATACCCAGATCACGTGAACGGATCAGTCGACTTAAATGCCAAGTCCAAGTGTTCTGAGATGGCATTGCCACCTCACACATTCGGTACAGAATCGGACAAGACGTAGCTGCGTAGTATTAAAATATTCATGGCATGATATTAAGACGCAGATACTTCATAACAATGTTAATTTACATCTTTTATTAGATCAACCCATTGACATACGTTGTGATAAGGTATACAGCAAGCTCATATCGACTATGCATACGTTTATATGTATATAGTTGGTGTTATTACCGTGACCCAAGAATTTTTTTTTTTATATTACCTAAAGTTAAAATGGGTAGAGATGTGACAATATGGTATCAGAGCCAAAGGTTGCAATACTGGCGCCTTTGGGAATTGGTAAGCGGAAAGGATATTGAAGTACGCCATCAGTAGGCATTAACTCAGGTATGAGTTTAATCATTCGCATATTCATTTATGTCGTACACTACTTTTGGCATGACAGGTGTGATTCATGTTTATAACTTCTTTGAGAAGTAGGTGATAAGTTGTTGCATAACTACGTTCATAACGTTGGATTCCTGATGAGGATAAAAGACAATGAAACTTTTGTCGCACTTAAGAACAATATTGAACACTCATTGAGGAAGCGACGATCAACTACCAACTTTTGATTTGCACATATGGCAATAACAACAATGCATATATTGAACTAGATTGAAATTACAATGAACGAAACTTAATAGGCCAATACATGAATATAAATCAGGGGGAACATCCTTGAATAGGATGAAAAAATTGTTTTACAAAAAAAGGACATTAGAAGAACCCCTTTAGATATTGGAAAAAAAAACATGCAATGGGTCAAGCAGCGAGACTTGAGTGTCATAACTAACTTTTGATTCAGTCTTGTCATGGATGCATGAAGACGATTGGTAGTTGAGATTGGTTAGTGTTGTATGACTAACCCATAGAACTTATATGCATTAATTGAATTGGACTAAGATTGCTACAATTCGTAAACAAGTAAAGTTGATTGATGTCACATGCATGGAATGTGTGTGTGAAGATTCTTACTCTCTCTGTGCTATAGTTCTAGTTGTTTATGAGAAGAGTCTTAATTTTATTCACCATGAGAATGCATGATGAATAGTATATGCTTATGTCCTAATAGTTTTAATGATGATTACCTTCTAATTGACTGAAATCCATTAGCATGGTATGTGCTGATGTTAATCATTACTTGTTGGGAGACAAAAACCATTGGAGCCTCGATTAAATGATGGTTGAATTTATCTCTACTATGGGAATGATGGATTTCTTATGCATGTTGCATTCCAGTGTGAAGTTAAGGGTAGAGGCATGTTCAGTGGGTAACATTTCTAGGACCCATTCATGGTATAATTACATGTGATAATTATTCATAAATAAACTACCTGTGTTAATACAGTTGTCAGTAAACTCTAATTACCTTCCCCAACCATAGATGCTTCCAAAGGAAAAGGAAGCAAGGAGAAGGAAGAAGACCGTGCTGTAGGGACAAACGGAGATGGGAAAAAGAAATCGCTAAGTCTGGTGATGACCAGATAAAGCAAGCTTTGAGTGTTAGAATCTTGCGGAAGACTCTAAGTCTTGGGATGACTAGATAAGCGCTCGATGTGCATGTGAGTATTCCTTTGACCATGCTTAAGGAGTTGGAAAATGATAACTATAGAGTGTTGATGTTAATGATTTTCATAATGTCTCCTTGAACTCATTATTCTGAAATGGTCACATAGTAGTGTTATGATAGTTGTTGCATATAGCACCAAATGGTAGCTCTAGTGCATGTGTGACACTTAGGAGATTATGCTTCTAATTGCATAAGTAGAGCAATTGCTTCCGGTAGGGGTGGTTTAACTTGTTAGTTATGCATGTTGATCCAAGGATAAGATAAGTGTCTTGTTCACTTACTTGAAGAACACGTATGAATGTTTTATATGATTTCTTAGTAGAGAAAGTATTTGAATGCATGCAATAAAAGAATGGTTCTTTTATAGATTTTCTTGGTAAAGAAAATGTGTTAAGGCATGCAGTTAAAGATTGATTATCTTGTATGTTTTCTTGGTAAAGAAAATAGGTAGTTCCTATTAGAAAGACTCCACGTGAGTCTTGTGTGTGAAATGCTTGTCTCTGGTCTATAAAATCCTTGTTAAATATAGCCAAGTATCTTCTTGAGAAAGAGGATGAGGTATATAAATGTCCTGAGAACATAGCATGGAAGGTGGCCAAGTTTGCTTGAATTAAAATATGTATCTTTATTTGATAAAAGCTTCTTGAAATATATATATATATATATATATATATATATATATATATATATATATATATGCTAATTGCATTATGATTCTAGTTAGTCTCTAAGTTCTAGTGAAATGATTATGCATTACATGCATGATAAAAGATAACTAAGGATGTGCTTCTAGGCACATAGATATTTATCCCTAATTTCTTGAGGAAAGAGTATATTACCTATATACATAAATATAGTCTCATCCTAAGAGTATGCATACTTCATGTATGAAGATAAAGGATTTTATGAGAGTTCTTGAAAATGGAAATAGAGGTTCTGTCCTTTAAAGACACATTAGAATAGTGTTCATACAAGAACCAAAATCCTTACTTGTTTCATGAAAAGAACTATGTGCATTAAAGTAAAGTAATTGTGTTAGGAGAACACATGTTGCATATTGGTAGCTATTTTGACTTTGGAATTATGAGACTGTGCGTACTTAGAGAAAGTGGTCATGATAGCTTCCTTGAAAATAATAATCTCTTGGAGAGATTGTCTTGTTGGAAGAGCTGTGTTGATTGCTTGATTTGATGCATAAAGGATAAGTAAACCTTGTTTTTGTATCTTGGTTTTTATGCCGAAAGATAGACATCTTTAATAATTTCTTGAAAGGGAATCTTGAGAAATCCTCACATCGGAAGATAGAGAAATGAGGATTAAAATGACTTCCTTAAGAAAGAGGTATGTGGTTTGTCGTATGAAATGATGGTGGTCTTCTAGTGAAGGGAATAAGTGTTGCATACATTAAAGAAGGGCTTATATGATAAGCAATAGTATGCACAAAGATTAGTCATTGTGACATAAGAGTTATGTTCTTGTATGTTAGAGAAATTATGTTTAATTACACTAACGATGCATGACTAAAGCTAGCCATAGTAAACGTAAGATAATACTCCGTTAATGATGATTTGAATTGGAACAACAGACTATGGCAAAATTGGGAATGTTGAGGGTATTAACTCAACTGTTGTTGACATTTATACATTAATGAGTATTTGCATATGTTTTTATACATGACAATATTGTATGCATGAACATTCTGGGAAATGGAATACGTGTTAACTGATGCATATTTATAACTAACGTTGCTGATGGGATTAAGTAGTGGTAGCTTAATGACAACAAGAAAACTCATCACATAAATTGCTGCAATGTGAAATGCAGTTATAAATGAGAAAGAATGATGTTATATGATATGCATGAATTATGTTATTTGGAAAATTTGCATGCATACAACGTGGATGATGGATATGTTTCCCATCAAACTTGATGTTGTGGACCCATGTCGGGGGTTAAGTGTAAATGCGTGGTATACATGCATGTTTGTTATGCTAATGATAATGTTCATATGGTTCATTGTGTAAATTACTATGAGAAAGAGTAATAAAAGAGAAATTTAACATGACAGACAGTTGTGGATACTTGGGTTGATGACAGTTACCTGCCCAGAGGGGTTGATGGTACTTGTCTGCCCGGATTGTGAAAGGCTGGAATGCCTTGGGTTGATGACAGTTACCTGCCCAGAGGGGTTGATGGTACTTGTCTGCCCGGATTGTGAAAGGCTGGAATGCCTTGGGTTGATGACAGTTACCTGCCCAGAGGGGTTGATGGTACTTGTCTGCCCGGATTGTGAAAGGCTGGAATGCCTTGGGTTGATGACAGTTACCTGCCCAGAGGGGTTGATGGTACTTGTCTGCCCGGAGTTGGGTTGATGGCAGCTACCTGCCCGGAGGGGTTGATGGTACTTGTCTGCCCAGATTTCCTCTCCCTGGAATTCTTGAGCTGGTTGGCCAGTGGAATTCCATGTTAGACCTGGTAAGGTCTCTATCAAAGAAACTGTCTGGATGTGAAAATGACTCGATTTGGTTGTGAGAACCAGTTTCCATGGGTTGGGAATTCTTTAGTCCATTGTGGACTCATGGCTAAAGGAATTAACTAATCAGCTATATGTTATGTTAAAAATGAATTTTACATATAGTTGTGTAAAATATGTTATGCACATTTAATAAGAAATGAGCTTAGTGCTCAATAAAGAATAAATGGAAATGTTAATTCCTTTATTGTGTTATTAATGTTGTGAACATCTTAGTGGGAGCTAAGACAATTCTTGCTTGATGCAGTGATTGACTGTTTTGATGATTAGAGAGCTAGGTGCTCTTTTGGTACTTCTTGAAGTACTTTACGGATGTCTTTAGTGAGAATTCGTTCAGTGTGCACGTGAGCAGTGATTTATCATTTGATGATTAGTGTTAGTGCTCTTTAAGTACTTGTAAAAGTACTGTGATTTAGAAAGCATCTAACATTGCACAATTGATTGCTAGTCAAAAGTGTCTCATTTGACTCAAAATATAGTGACTAATGTGGTTGAATTTGTTAGTCATATATTGCAGGAACTACTTACCATGGAAGGTTGAAGAATTGTCCAACCTCTATTAACAGGCTTACATGAAAGTATTCATGATTTTCAAGCATAAGATGGTAAGTTATGGTAAGTTGACACAGAGAATTGTTTATTATGAATGAATAAGGGCCAGGTGGTGGCGATTAAAAGTTGCATATTTTTGCAATTACGAAAGATTATGACTATTGATGCTTATAACTAATGATATTTCTTAAGACTATATCATTACTATTTTGTTTGTCGTCTTTTCTTGGAATGAAATCGTTGATTTCAAAGAGAAAGGATCACATTTTGTGTGGATTAGATGGTAATACCACGAGTAAAATATCAAGTTCCGACGAAAGATGAACACCGAGGACGGTGTTCCTGTTAAGGGGGGGAGTATGTAATATACCTATTGTGATTAACCCCACGTAAGGTAATTTTAAATTACCAATCAGTTAATCAAACCTGCGTAAAAGTAATTTTAAATTACATATCAGTTACAACTAATTCTTGGCAAATTACATATCAGTTACAACTAATTCTTGGCATTGGTTAAATGGATCAGCGAGCACCCTAACAGGGGAGAGAGAAGGTGGATGGAGAATGGTGTGCTGTAGTGACAGACAGAAAGGGAGAAAAGAAAAGAAAAAGAACATACCTGGTTTTGGACTAAGTCTGGTAAAGACCAGATAGTCAAGACCCTAGGTGCTGTCTTACTGAGGATTGGGATCCGGTAAGCATAAGCTCGGGGGGAGACTCAGGTCCCGAAGGACAAGTCTCAAGGTTGGGAGGATAACGAGCTTAACACAGGAATTTGCAGGAGGCTTGCTATAAGAAAAACAGTACGCGCCGTGACCAGGTAAGTAACAGAAACCTAATAAGCCTGTAGTGGTTTTATTAAGAACAATAGAGTAAATAATTGTTGTTGCAGACATTAGCCTATTAGATCAGAATATCTTCAAACCTCTGTTACTCTTATCAGGTTAAAGATTGAACAACATTAGAATCTGTACTTTAGCTATAAAACCTAAAATTCGTGGAGCAGCAAAGTTATAATGCCACCGATGGGGTTTCTGGGAAATGTAACCTATCCCTGTGGAAGTTAGGGCCGGGTAAGGGAACTAAATCACACTGAAACAGTGGAAGATTCTGCTATAGTGTTGTTACCCTAACCTGTGTTCTTAAAAAACGGGTAAACCACTACTTCCTGAGTAACTGATAACCTCAAGACAAGTATGTTGGCTTAGTACTGTAAAGACAGGTAGAAGATAAAGAGCCGTGACATCAAGCTTTAAGGCGGGGTTTTCAAGCAGAATCTTGAACGAATAACCGAGTCGGTATTGAATGGTTTCGTGCTCAGTAGAAAAGAAAGAAAAAGCGTAAACCAATAAACATAGAGTTAAGTGGCTTCAGCGCCGTAACCGGCATAACCATCAGTAACCTGTATTCTCTTCGAAAACCCTCATGAAGAGGCTTGAAGACTATCGCAGAATTATAATACATACTCCTTGCATCGTAACCTTGAACCAAAGGGTTCGGGTTCGAATTCAAAGAGCGCACTGCATGCGAGAACATCCAGCTGTGTTCTTTAAAGAAATAGATAAGAATAAAAAGGAATAGAACTTATGCATACATATGGACTTTTCATGATAAGCATTGAACAGAACAGTAAACGATGTAAATAATAGCCCTCGTGGTGCTGAGTTGGAAGTCATTTCATAATAATACAATAGTTCTGATCTAAGAGCCGTAAGGGCGTAAGATAGGTCCTGCTGTAGCAAACAAATGATATATATATAAAACCCTGATATTCATGCAATAGTAAAACCTGCCATACATATTTCAGATAGAGCAATTTCCGTTTGGAATATAGAAACAACCATAGCTTATGCCTTAAAAATAGATGGTCCGGGCAGCTGTATATCCGCATAGACTCAAGCCGAAGGTCGACCATGCAACCATTGAATCGGATGCAGGTGCGACCTCTCATGGCGTTCCAAGACCCAATGGAGAAATAAGCAAATGTAAACAGAGCATTGAACCGAGTTAGTCATGGACAAAATAAATATATATTATGACGAGAAAATCGTATTACATAATCAAGAAATGTATGAGATCTTATTCTTCAAGGCACTGTACAAAACATGGTAGTCATTAACTGTAAAATATAACCAATGTCCGTAATTTAACAAAGGGCCGCCTACCCATAAAAGGTCCAGAGCCAGGAATATATGCGGGGAAATTATGAAGTGTGCTAATCTAAACTTTAAACACAATAATATAAGAAACCAGGCTCAGGTAGCCATTTTACATAGCAGCCGAGTAGTACAGTCTCATGATCCAGAGACTGACTTTCCTTTGGTCCGCGGTAACTAGACAAAGGGACTTAACCCAGCGGTTATGAAGAAATTGGTTCTCTGTCATCTGCACCAACCATGAAGCGGTAGGGTTGGGAACTCAGAATTGCTCGGAGAATAATCCCTACGACAGAAGACAAATACTGTTTAACCATAAGATACACCGAGTGTAGGAGAAGATTCATTATGCACCTGTGAAGAGTTCCGCCTGGTTAACATCTGATGGAATATGCATACTGCCGATAAGCTCCTATGGCCGCCATTTATAACCTGACAAAGAGGAAAGCTCAGTAATTATCGTTCCTTAAGAGTAAATATAGGAAACCCCGCAATCTCTATTAAACAGTTAGGAATCTTACCGAACCAGCTAGGTAGCTTGTATCCCTGGAGCGGGGGTGCCACGACAGTGTTGCATGTTGAAGGAAATTGTAACAGAGCCGAGGGTTTGACTTGCAGCGGTGACAGAATGGCGCGGAGGCAATGGGACGCGGAGCAAAACCCAAAGAAATCGCGAAGTATCTGGAGGAATTCCCTTTATAACTCAACAAGCCAACCTAGGAGACGTGGAGCTGTTTCCTCCATCGATCTCGGCCAGCGTTTATCCACCATTGATTGAAGCGGGAATACCAAAGAGGAGAAGCGGGAAAGTTCCCAATACGGGAGCCATACCCAGATCACGTGAACGGATCAGTCGACTTAAATGCCAAGTCCAAGTGTTCTGAGATGGCATTGCCACCTCACACATTCGGTACAGAATCGGACAAGACGTAGCTGCGTAGTATAAAATATTCATGGCATGATATTAAGACGCAGATACTTCATAACAATGTTAATTTACATCTTTTATTAGATCAACCCATTGACATACGTTGTGATAAGGTATACAGCAAGCTCATATCGACTATGCATACGTTTATATGTATATAGTTGGTGTTATTACGTGGGGTTAATCACAATAGGTATATTACAATAGTTCTAGTTGGACAAGAGGTCTTTATGCCAAAGAACTAAACTTGAGAAAGGGTGGAGAAAGGCTACTGTTTATCTACTGATTTGGAGAGTGAAGCTCGAGGGGAGAAGAAGACGTAATTTATGTTCTCACGGTTGGGTGGAGTGGTCTCTTAGTGAAATTCTTTGAGTGTCTAAGTGAACATATAAGTTTCAAATCTGGAGACTTAAGTTAAATTTTTGAAAATTGTATTGATAATTAAATTAAAATTTTGTATTTCAAAATAAATTATATTTTGTTTGTTTGGGGCAACTCAATTGCGAATGGCCATGGAAATGAGGTCTTACTCAACGGAAAGTCTTGGGTTCAAATCTTGTGTAGGTTTAAATCTTGTGTTATTTCCTAATAGGGGTGAGAAGTTGGACATGATGAAGATGTAGTCCTACTAAGATTTAATATATATATATATATATATATATATATATATATATATATATATATATATATATAAAACTTATGTTTGAAACGTGTTCTCCAATTCATTTCATTATGTAAAAAATATAAGTGAAACGTTACCAAAAAAAATATATTAAAATTATGTTTGAGAAGTGCTCTCCAATTCACTTCACTATGTAAAAAAAATGTTAAAGTGAAACCTTAAATTATTAAGTTTAAAATAAAAGAAAATATATATATGTATATGTAAAAAAATTGTTAAAGTGAAACATTAAATCATTAAGTTTAAAATAAAAGAAAAAAAAAAATATATATATATATATATATATATATATATATCAAACATGGTAATATTTATCTAAAAATGTTTATTGTTTACCCTTCATAATGTAATGTCACCACAGTTATTTTTTTTTTTTTTTTAAATTAAAGCTATTTATGTATGCAAAGGTGTTAAAGTGTTTTGCTGAGCTGGCCTCCCGTACCCTAGTATTGATTTTACGCAGCTCTAGAACTTACTTTACATACAGTTACTAAGGACTTTATACATGCGGCTTTTCGGTAATTGTCCATGGTTTGTTAAATTGAGTGATCCATACTGTTGCAATTAATTCTTATCTGATGCCGTGTTGCCTCCATCACGTGGCAAGCCATACCGGATAGGTTTGATGTTAATCCTACCCGCGCTGTCCTGTGCATGGCTTGGGTGGACCGTCCGGCCTCACTTGTTCCACTCGGGAACCCCACCCAGATCGACGATGCTGCTTATCTCCAACGATCCGATGGTGGCGCCTATCTCGGGGTTCTCCTCAAGCATGAATTGCTATGGGACTGCTCTCATTTGGCTTTGCAGCCCTCCCACGAAATCCGTTCTAATGCGATCAATGCATTTCACTGCTCTGCTCTTAGAATTGCTGGAATTTCCTTGGATGATGCCTGCTCAAGGCCGTCTTCGTGGTCTAGCAGGGGTCTGGTTTATTACAGGTAACCTGTTCCTTTTTTCTTTTCTATTTTATTTATTTATTTTGTTTCCTCATTTTCTTGCATCTGAAAAGATTCTCGATCATACCAAGTTCATTAACCAGTCTCTTGAGGATTGGATTTTCTGCACGGGTTATTGGGGTTTGGCCTAGCTCGACTGGCTTGGGATAGAGACTCATCTATAATGCCTGTTACGGGTAAGATCTTTTCTAGGCTGGATAGGAAGGCCTGAGGCGTGTATGAGTTTTCCCACAACAATATGATGTTTTGCCTCTTGCTCAGCTTCTCGTTATAGAATAGGTTAGGATTTTGAGGGTTTTACCCAGTTGTAATAATTTATGGCACGATGTGGCTTCAATTCGTAAATCTTTCTGAGCTCACTTCTGCTCTTGAACCGAAGAGTTCTCTATTGTTTTGTTTTATGCCAATTGAGGATTTCTCCAGTTCTGAGACTGGCTGTGGCACTGCTATTTTTATGACTGTTCTGGCACGAAATATAAGTCACTGTTAATTTCATTTGTCCAGTTATTCTGCTATTATATTCTACGTTTTTCTGGATGTTTTGGACTTTCGTTAGTCCTTTGGAATAATCACTATACTGTAGAAGGAAGCTTGATTCCTCGCTTATTTGGCATGAGCAGCTTGTCAGTAACAGTGTCGTGGTAAAGAAAAATTGGTGAAATATATGGCTGTAAATTCTCTTATGAATGATTGGTGGCTCTGGCCGTTTTCAGACTCTGTTCATAAGCTATGGCTTGAATGTTTGCTATCCAGTTCTCCTTTATCTGCAATAGATTTTTGGCTATATCTTACTGCATGCATAATTCTATTGAACATATAGGTTATTACGCAGAAACTATATAAGTTGTTCCCGTAATTTCCCAAGGAAACTGTCTCTCTGTCGCTACCCCAGGGGTTTACTACCAGGAGGGTCTTCTTTCTCTCGAGGTAGTCTACAACCTACAGGTTTCGGCTATCGAGCCCCCTATTCTCCGAGGCTTCTAGACTCTCAGACAACTCGAAACCCTCCTTGCGTACCCGGACTGGTTATCTACCATGTACATGTATTGTTTTCTCATGCTTGCTTCATGTATTCCAGATAATCTTTGATACTTGCTTAGAAGAAGGTTACTCTACATTTCGTAATGTATATTTCAAAAGCCGAAGTGGGCTCTGTTTTTGTTTTCTTTTTGTATAAATCTCACAGTTCTGAAACTCACCATTAAAAGTCACCGGGGTACAAGAATCTTTGTTTTCTTTTTTTTTCCTTCTCGCTGTCCTATCTTTCTGTTCTAGAACCCAGGGTTTTCAAGCCACTGGGAATAGTACTGGTTTAATTCAAGGCTCTGCGCACATCTATATACGGGTACAGTGTTTGTTTCCCCCACATTTGGTTTGGTAACGTACCCTTAGGCGATTGTCCACTTTTCCTACTGTCTTTCTTGGGTTTTCAATTTTTTTTTTACACTCTGTTCCTTGGACACGGATTAATACATGAGGTAAAACTCCTCAGGGCACAACCACTTTAACAGCCTTACCTAATACTATCAACTCTCAATCACCAACATATTCTAATTGTAAAACTGTGAAAAGAGGACTATTTTAACAGCGCTAGCTAACTGTGGGGTTCTGGGTTAACTTTCTTCCACATTACCTACTGCCAAAAAGATTTTAAATAAATAAAGATGAAGTTACAGTCCTCCCAGTTTCCTTCCCTCTGGTTCCATTTCGCACTACAAGTAAACAGAACTGCAATCTACAGAAATAATCTTTTCCTATTTTAATTCAAGTTTGATCCACATACCTGGGTCGCCTTCTGTAAGTACTCCGCCTCTTTCTATTTCCTGGTTAAGGCCACTACTGCTTCCAACAGCTAGTCAATCCACCCGACCTTGAGACTGTCTTTCGAGACCAGTCTCCCTCCTAGCTGGCTCAAAGACTACTGCCTTTGTTGATTGCATGTACTCTGCGCTCTTACCATCTGGTCATCACCAGACTTGGTAAAACCCCTAGCCTTTTCCTGCTGCCTGTCCTCTACAGTGCAGCCCCCCCTTTCCCCCTTTTCCTGGAAAACACTTCCACGGTTGGGGAAAAGGACAGTTAGGGTTTGCAACCGTTTTTTTTTCATTTATCCATGACTTAACTTCCCTCCATAGAAGTTACATGATATCCCTGTTACTAGGAAATCATCATCATCATTTTTTAATTTTTCATTAAATAACAAAATATAAGTTCATACAACAGATAATATTCTTTTGACTGTGGTAAAAATAAAATATTTACAATATTCTGGGGATATGACACATAATTTCCTCACTTATAATTATTTAATGTTTTATACTTAAATATATATATGTGTGTGTGTGTGCGCGTGTGTGTTTTTTTAATCATTAAGTTTAAAATAGAAGAAATACAATTATATATATATACCAAACATGGTAATATTTATCTAAAAATATCTATTGTTTACCCTCCATAACTTCCTCACTTACAATTATTAAATGTTTTATACTTGAAAAAAAAAAAAAAAATATATATATATATATATATATATATATAATTAATTAATTTATGTTTGAAAAGTGCTCTCTAATTCATTTCATTATGTAAAACATAGAAGTAAAACATTAAACAAAAAATTATATTAGAATTATGTTTGAGAAATGCTCTCCAATTCACTTCACTATGTAAAAAATGTTAAAGTGAATCATTAAATTTAAAATAAAAGAAAATACAATTATATATATATATATATATATATATATATACCAAACATAGCAATATTTATCTAAAAATGTTTACCCTTTATAATTTCCTCACTTACAATTATTTAATGTTTTATACTTGAATATATATATGTGTTTTTTTATTTAATTTGAATTAGCTCAATGTTTTATTGGTCTAATGATTATAATTATATGTCTTCATATTGTATACAAAGTCCATATTATAAATATTTGAATTACTTTTACTATACAAATTTGGTAGTTAATGGTTTAGGTAAAAAGTAAGAAGTTGTTTTGGCATAAGATTTTTATTTTATTTTTATTTCTTTAAAAAATATGAAATTTACAAGTCTTGGAAATTCCTGTCAAGAGACCCAAAAATGAGATTATTAGATACCAGAGAGTTAGTCATTCTCTCTCTCCCTAGTGATAAAATCTCTCAGAGGAAGTAGAGGGGGAGGAGGAGGGAACCTAAAGATCAAGCACCACGTTGTTGTAGGTACTGTTGAGTTGGGTTACGAACCGATGGAGACCTCAACTGATTGAATAGTTCTAGTTGGACAGGAGGTCCTAATGCCAAAGAACTAAACTTGAGAAAGGGTGGAGAAAGGTTGTTGTTTATCTATTGATCTGGAGAGTGAAGCTCGAGGGGAGAAGAAGACGTAATTTACGTTCTCACGGTTGGGTGGAGTGGTCTCTTAGTGAAATTATTTGAGTGTCTAAGTGAACATATAAGTTTCAAATCTGGAGACTGAAGCTCGAGGGGAAAAGCAGATGTAATTGACGTTCTCACGGTTGGGTGGAGTGATCTCTTAGTGAAATTCTTTGAGTATCTAAGTGAACATATCAGTTTCAAATCTATATGTTCTGAATTATTACTCAATAGTAATTGTGGAATTGAATGAGTAGCTAAATATATAAATCTTTGTATCGTAGAAAATTTAGATAGCAGTATGAATTATGTAGATGATGGGACACTATGCAACTCTGTATTTTTTATACATTGAGAGTGACTGTGTAAGTATGTAGTAAAGAACCTAGTTCTGGGAGTTCTATAGAATAATGGTTGTAAACCCAACGAAAATTACAATTCGAATGACTGTATATTAGACCCTGTGAGTACGTCTTAAGAAAATATCACCATCATCTCAGGCGTAGAAAAAAGAAAAATTAAAGAAAAGGAACACTCGGCGTTCTTCACTAAACAAGGGAGTATTGAGTTTGGTGGGTTGAAAAAATAGCTATATAGCTAATTTGAATGTAAGGAAGCCACTAAACCTGTAGGGTTATAGTTTGTTGTAAACCGAAAGAAAGGACATGTACCTGCGTTTTCAGACCCTGACTAGGGTTAGTCGGCCTATACCGATAGACAAAGAAAGAGTACGTTGACAGTCTGGTAGTTAATGCCTTAGAAAATTACAAAGCATATTTCACTGTTAGATTTATCATAATACGGATAAGATGTAAGCATCAACACTGATAGTGAAGCTTTAGGTGTTATTGTTATCTTAAAAAACAAATAATTGCAAGACCCGAGGGGGATGTTGTGGGTGGAACAACGGTTTAGTCCCAGGATGAGCTTAACCAAGCTAGTAGCCTAGGATTGTTTCAGTTCCTGATTCCCCAGGATGGGTAAAAAGTTTATTGTTCAAGGGTTGCACTTAAGAGCATAAATTCGAACACCGAAACCTTCCATTAAACAAAAAGAAATGAGGTTTGAATTCTAAAATGCAAAGTCACCCTAACATAATAAATAGATTCTTCACAATCAACAGTATGATTATAAACTAGAATTCAGACAATCCATCTCAAGTAATAAATATTTGTTCTCCTGAATTAACAGTAATCATTACATCATAGTACTCACAACCAAACCCTTAAACTTGGTTTTTGAAAGAACATACTTTATGACTACATACCTTGACAAGGGTCTTCAATAAAAACATAATCAATCTTTGCCTAGGAAGTTAAACTACTTGACTCATCTGACCAGACTGAAGGTGAGCAGGAACTTGCAGGTAAGCCCCAAGAGTGTAGAGAAGGCATCGGTAGAACTTGGATGTAAACTCCCAATTGACTAAGACCTATTATTGGGTTTAAAACTTAGTTTTTGGCTCTCTGAAAGGGAACAAGATAAAAACTGCTCACTTGTTGCAGCCAAAATAGTCGTGTAAGACACCAAAGGATAAAATAATGTATGCCAAGCAATCGTTAATGATGGTGAGATATTTACCCGGAGTAGAGTTGTCGAGATCGTAACCTTCAAACTGGTAAACCCTAGCAGTGGAATTGAAGAAAATTAAGTAGATTGAGTGAGTTGAATCTGTGAGTCAAGAAATGACAGAGTGTGCAATAGACCACATATTTATATTCTAGGAACCATGTAAAAGAGGTAGGTGAAGAATCCTCTTGAGAAACCCTCGACCCCTGTTCCTGCAGCCATGAGAAAGTAAACAGAGTTCAATCAAGTTGCAAAAGGAGTGGGGAAAAACCTTTGAGGGCTAGCTGACTGCAAAATAAAGAATTACATGTGAAAAACGAGACAGGAACCTCCAACATACATAACTAGTTTAGAATCTTCCAACAACAAATGGAGAAGGAATGAAAAGTCGATCGCGGGGAAAAACTGGGTGGTTACCATCAAACTCGTGAGGAAAGGTTGTGTCATTGGACAAAAACCCTAAACAAATCTATGGTCAGAAAAGTTTGAGTAATAAATCAAGGTTCGAAAGCTTTTGGTATACAAGTGGAAACCTGACATCACATGTAGGTGGCGAGTCTAATCACCGTTCCAGTATGTATATGGAATTTTTAATGTCGAAATTATGAACGAATTGTAATGTCATCGAAACAAAAACGAATATGTCAATAAACCATTGATTGATAATATCTATTAGTGCATGTATTAATACAAATAATCAATTATACTATACACCATTTAAAAGAAAAAATTATTCTCTGTCAAGTACTTCCAACATACTATGATATTTACACTGATTGAATACCATCATGATCATTAACTTAATGGGAAACAAATCAAGTTATAGTTATATATCAAAGTAATTAAATTTCTCTTGATAATTGTTCTTTTCATATGAGTAGGTGTTACAAGTGGTATCGGAGCCAAGTGTTACCACATTGTGGCCTGTTTGGGTTCACTAGAAATGACAAACTTGTAATGGTACACAGAGGGGAGATAGGATGAGAAGAGGATCATAATTCATCCAACCAATTGGGAGGACAGGGCTAAACCCAATAGTAGGAGGAAACGTTGAGATGTGGATTCAACTAGGAGGAGAACCCTGCAATAACAATGAAATGTTATTAGAGATTGTGCAACAACTACGAGTTGAAATGGCCAACTTGCAGGTTGACAATGTGATCCAGGTGGCTCCCCAGACACACACATGACAAAGAGGGCTTATGGAAGCTCAAAAATCAAAGTGATCAGAATGATTTCAAACCATGATCAGAGCATAGATCTCATCATCCTGATCGCAACAGTGTGAACAGTTCGTCAATCTGAGCTCGTATGAGGGAGAACAAGCCAGTCAAAGTTTTGGTCAAAGTTGGACTGTGGGCTAGGTTTAAGTGTCCCACAATTCGACTGACCCCGGGGAATTAAACCTAGCTCCCGAAAGTGGTTGAAATTGTGGCCTCATTAATTTTCCCAATATGCCTTATTTTTTCTAAAGATTTGAAAAAACACCCCTATTATAATAAAAAAAACAAAAAATATATATATGGGGTGGCGGGCCACTACACCTGCCACCCCAAAATATATTACATAACAAAAAATTTATTAAAGAGCTGATGGGACATGATCCCCGCTGGCCCAACCGCAATGATAGTCCAAAATCTAATATTAAAATTAGGGTCGGCGGCCATCACCCTGCCGAACCCTCGAAACCTCCACATAACAACATAAAATATTAATATGGGGTGGGTGCAGGCCACCTCTAGTGGACCTGGGCCACACCCCAATGCCACATGCCATCGCAATTAAGGAGGGGGTGGTGGGAGTTGAACCCATGGCCATTGGGAGGGCCGGCCCTGCCCACGCGGCGGCCTCACATGTCACACTCCTCCATAACCCATGTACAACCAAAACATTAATGCTCATATCCCATTTAATGCGCCCCCATTTAAATGAGTTGCGGAAGTTATGGGGCAGGCTACCCAATGCGGACCCGACCCCCAAAATTTAAGACATGCAATTTTTCAAAAAAAATAAAAGCTTAAACATGGAGGAGATGGGGTTTGACCACCTGACCTCCTCCACCAAATTCAAGGATTTTAACCGTTACACCAAACAAGATTTCTTGAAAAACTCCGCCTCAAATTTGTATATAAACCCATTTGTCAGTGTGCCCAGGATGGAGGAACTGGGAGTTCGCACAGAAACCGAGGCAACAATTTTTAATTAATTTTTTAGGTGGAACCATGATCCTGAAAAAGCGCAGGCAGAACCATGATTGAGCGAAATTCTCAAGAGGGTGAAATTTTTACAGTGTCCAAATTGGACAAACTTTATGTTGATCTTACACCTCTCGGTGACACAAACCCGATGGCGTAGTCAGTTTCTTGATCTGAGCTGCAAATTTGCAGAGGCCCTGGAGGAGGGAATCTTTGAGGAATCTAAAAGATTCCTTGAGCCCCAAATTTCCACTTTCTCAGAATTCAGAAATTTGATAGTCGATTTTTCACTATTCGACACCACAAATCTGATGGTGCATTCATATTTTCCATTTTCTCATTTCATTTTCTGACCACTTTTCAAAGTGGATTACAGGTGTCAACATTAAGTGTGCGAGCTATCATTCCATGAGATTCAACGCCGTGAGATAGATGGTACGACCAGCTTCAGTAGTTTGACATCCTTTTCTTCAGATGGCCCTGGGATGTGAGGTATATGCAGTGCATTCATGTACTTCCTTTTGCTATGCATTATGCTACACAGATCCCTGCTTGTTGTTTGATGTGGGATCTTGTCTTCTCACTTGCTTCATGATTCCTGTTTGATGTGATGCGGAATCATTTGTGGGATGTACTTGTTGTCATGATTCGTCATGTTTTGTTTGAGATTCCTTTGTCGTCATGTTGATGGGATACTCATGTTGTCGCCATGTATGTTTGCATTGAGATCCCTTTCATGCCATGTTGGCAAGATGCTCATCATGCATGAGTTTATGTCATACTAATAGGAGTCCTTTTGACTGAGAGTTCCTGTAGCGGAACATCTCTTGGAGCCACTCCTGCATGAGGGCATTTTCCTTGTATGATAGCGACGTCACCTCTTATGTACATCATCACTATTGACAACACTTAATGCAGCGACCTACACCATCTTGACACCGGGGCCCGGAGACGTATTCTCTCCTGGATGAACTCCATTATCAATGGCTTATGTTTTCATGTGTTGATGAATGTCATTTTCCTCTTCTTTATAGCATGCAGATGTATTCATTTATGTTCTTTTAAAAATGCAATTTAACACATCCCCAAAGTAAAAGGTCTTGGAAGGGTCCTTTGTCACATCCGGACCTAGATCAAGTGGTATTAGAGTGTTCTTTGTGTGGATGTGAATTGCAAGCGTGAATAATGGAATGTGCAGTGATAGAGGATGAAAAAGTGATGTACGAGTCCATGCTCAAAATTTCCAAAAGGGTGTAAATAATGTATGAAACTCTACAAAAAGAGACAGAGAAAAAGGAGTGATTACAGCTTTAGTTGCAAGCCATGGAAGAGGCCCTAGAAGAACTGAAGCGCAACAACCAAAGTCTTCAAATAGATAACACTGAATTGAAGATGCTTCTACATGAAGAGAAAGAGAATAAACATAGTTTGCTACGACAACAGCAAGCAAAGGATGAGACCTTGGAAAAGCTACAGTGTGACTCATGTGAGGTAAAAAGTAGTTCTCCATCTTCATGTATGTTTCCTGATGATGATTTCGCTATTTTTGAAAATCATACCACAGGAATTGGCTCCAAATTGTTGAAGAAAATGGGGTATGAAGGAAAGGGCTTGGGCGTTAATGGCCAAGGCATTGTCAACCCCATCAAAGTAGAAGAATTACCCTGTCAGGTAGGACTTGGGTATGTTAGAAAGGAAGTTGGGGAATGCTCCAAGATATCTAGTGAACCACCAACAACAGATGATGAGAAGCCCTCAATAGTTCTTTCCAAATCGACAAAGGAGGTAAAAGATGTTGATTTCCTTTTGTTTTCGTCTTCACATAGTATGATTTCTGTTGGAGATTTGGAGATCCAAATTACAGGGAAAAACATGAGGCTCCTTACCAGGACGAGGCACGAAGAGGAAAAAATAACTTGGCATTAATAACCAAGGTATAGCTCAACCATTGGAGGTCGTGCAGAGACCTCAATTTGCAGGATTGTGATACACTGAGGGAGAATGCTCGAAGGTGTCATGCTTTCGAGACATCACCAAAATCGTCGAGGAAAAAGAATGATGGGAACACATCCCTATCATCCCATGGCAATGGCCATCGTAGGGAAAGAGTTGAGGCAATCTCTCATTGCCATACTTACACCAGAGACGGCAAGGAAAGGTTTAACCAGTTTCGATATTTGAATGTTCATTTCAATTATAATCATGTTTTTAATGATGAACATAAAACATGGCATTGAAAAACAAGTACCTTTTGTGGATTACATAACCATACATTTTCTGAGTGTTGGAAAAGAATAGTAGCACACAACAGGATGAGGCGTGAAAGACCCTCTCAACAACAGGTGAAGAAACATGTTAAGCAGATTTGGAGGAAGAAGATGTATTGTAGTGATTGCGACAAAAGTGGCCATCAAAGAGCCACATGTTGGAGGCTCCATCCAGAGCAGCGCCTTAAAGACAAAGTGTCAATGCATGAACCAGATGAAACAATTGTTCGACAAGAAAAACCACCACAGGGGGGCGACCCATTACCTTGATAAGTGAAAAATGGTTTCTAGATATGTTAGCATTTCATGGTCGTACTTTTGTAAATCATTTGTTGCATTTTAAAATGTAAAAGTGATGATGTGTTTTCCATCACTTGTTAAGCAACAATGATCTCTGGTCTTGTTTTGAGTTGCATGATAAACTGTGGAGGTGATGTTGTGTTTCCTTCACTTGTGTTGGCCTTATTTTTGTAAATAATGTGTTGTAGTGATGATGAGTTTTCCATCACTTGTTGAAGCAACAATGATATGTTGGCCTTGTTTTCGTAGCTGGGGTATTGTTTCCATTTTGATGTAAACTTGCCCACCAAGTATGTGTTATGAACTTGTGGCAAGTATGGGATGCTTGGGTCATTAGTTGGTCATGTAAGTCAAGCATGTAATTTGCAAAAATAATGTACTAGAGGTTGCAGGTGGCGGCTCATCGCTTAAGGCTCCGAAGAACAAAGGTGAATGAGATGGAAGCGAGACCTTTCAGGACGCTTGTGATGCAGACAAGGTACAGAGAAGTTGCAGATTATTTTTCATGCTTTTGGAGGACCAAAAGCTCCTCAGTGGGGAGGATTGATCTAGGTGGCTCCAGAGACACACACAAGACAAAGAGGGCTTATGGAAGCTCAAAAATCAAAGTGATCAGAATGATTTTGACCCAAGACTAGAGTGTAGATCTCGTTGTCCTGATCGCAACGGTGTGAACATTTCATCAATTCGAGCTCATATGAGGGAGAACGAGCTAGTCAAAGTTTTGGTCAAAGTTAGACTTTAGGCCAGGTTTAAGTGTCCCACAATTCGACTGACCCCGGGGCATGAGACCTAGCTCCTGAAAGCAGTGGAAATTGTGGCCTCATTAATTTGCCCAATATCCCTTATTTTCTAAAGATTTGAAAAAACACCCCTATTATAATAAAAAATAATATATATATATATATATATATGAGGTGGTGGGCCACCACCCCCGCCACCCCAAAAATATGTTACAGAACAAAAATTTCATTAAAAGGCCGATGGGCCATGACCCCCACTGTCCCAACCCCGCCGAACCCTCCAAACCTCCACATAACAACATAACATATTAATATGGGGTGGGCACGGGCCACCTCTGGTGGACTCGACCCACACCCCAATGCCGCATGCCATTGCAATTAAGGAGGAGCCGATGGGAGTTGAACCCAAGGCTAGCGGGAGGGTTGGCATTGCCCACGCAACGACCTCACATGTCACACTCCTCCATAACCCATGTACAACCAAAACATTAATGCTTATAACCCATTTAATGCACCAACAAACAATGAAAATGTGCCCCCATTTAAATGAGTTGCAGAAGTTATGGGGCAGACTGCCCAATGCGGACTTGACCCCCAAAATTAAAGGCATGCAGTTTTTCAAAAACAATAAAAGCTTAAACATGGAGGATGCAAGGTTTAACCACACGACCTCCTCCACCAAAATTGAGGATTTTAACCATTACACCAAACAGGCTTTCTTGAAAAACTGCGCCTCAAATTTGCATATAAACCCATTTGTCAGTGTGCCTAGGATGGAGGAACTAGGAGAGCGCACAAGAATCGAGGCAAAAATTTTTAATTAATTTTTGGAGGTGGAACCATGATCCTTGAAAGGCGCAGGCAGAACCATGATTGAGCGAAATTCTCAAGAGGGTGAAATTTTTGCAGTGTCCAAATTGGAAAAACTTTATGTCGACCTTACACCTCTCGGCAACACGAACCCAATGGCACAGTTAGTTTCCTAATCTGGGCAGAAGATTTGCAGAGGACCCAGAGGAGGGAATCTTTGAGGAATCTAGGGGGAATCTAAAAGATTCCTTAATCCCCAGATTTCCACTTTCTCAGAATTCAGAAATTTGACAGTCGATTTTGCACTATTTGATGCCACAAATCTAATGGTGCGTTCAGATTTTCCATTTGATCATTTCATTTTCCAGCCACTTTTCAAAGTGGATTGTAGGTGTTAGCATTCAGCGTGCGAGCTGTCATCCATGAAATTCAACGCCGCGAGATTGATGGTACGACCAGCTTCAGCAGTTTGACATCCTTTTATTCAGATGGCCCTAGGATGTGCGGTATATGCAGTGTGTCCATGTACTTCTTTTTGCTATGCATTGTGCTACACAAATCCCTGTTTGTTGTTTGATGTGGAATCTTGTTTTCTCACTTGCTTCATGATTCCCGCTTGATGTGATGCGGAATCATTTGTGGGATGTACTTGTTGTCATGATTCATCATGTTTTGTTTGAGATCCCTTTGTCGTCATGTTGATGGGATACTCATGTTGTCGCCATGTATGTTTGCATTGAGATCCCTTTCATGCCATGTTGGCATGATTCTCATCATGCATGAGTTTATGTCATACTGATAGGAGTCCTTTTGACTGAGAGTTCCTATAGCCGAACATCTCTTGGAGCCACTCCTGCGTGAGGGAATTTTCCTTGTATGATAGCAACGCCACCTCTTATGTACATCATCACTATTGACAACACTTAATGCAGCGGCCTACACCATCTTGACATCGGGGCCTGGAGACGTAGTCCCTCCTGGACGAACTCTATTATCAATGGCTTATGTTTTCATGTGTTGATGAATGTCATGTTCCTCTTCTTTACAGCATGTAGATGTATTCATTTATGTTCTTTTAAAAATGCAATTTAACACATCCCCAAAGTAAAAGGTCTTGGAAGGGTCCTTTGCCACACCCGGACCTGGATCACAATGAAAAGATGAGATTGGAACAAGAGAGGATTCTAAAAAGCCTCTCTGATAGATAGAATCATCATCATTCATATCTTAGTCCTGACCATGAGACCAAGACAGAAATGCACCAGCAGGGCGATGAACACCCAAAATCTAAGGGGGGAAGAAATAATAATGAGGAAGGATCTGATAATATATCTATAGGTAAAGGAGTCAAAATACAAAAAGTTGAACTCCAAGGGGAATTCAAGAAGACTAAGCCCTCGACCTTTAACGGAGAATTGGAGGAAACCGCAAAATATTGGCTTATTAATATGAATAAATATTTCCCAATCTACGAGTATGGGGATAACTTGAAGGCAATATTGGAAATTTATCAATTGCAAGACAAGGCTACCTTATGGTGGGAGGAGATCAAGACTGTTCGAGGGATTGATGAATAGGAGGTGACATGGGATAATTTTTAGAAACATTTAAAGGATAAATATTTGACTAAACACTTCTACGATGAAAAATTCAAGGAGTTCCACGACTTGAAATTAGGAAATTTGTCACCAAATTCACCTCCTTGTTGCAATATATCCCCTATATTTGCAAGGAAAAGGCCAAGGTGCATTGCTTCATTAGCAGCATCCATGAAGGAACAAATTGAGTTTGATAACCCAAAGATGATGGATGATCAAATCCGTAGGGCACATATTTTCTACCACCAAATGAAGCAAAAGGGAGACAATGGGAAAAGTTGGCCAAACAAGAAAGGGCAGAAGAGTTTCCAAAACACTAGAAATGAAAAAAAACAGTTTTAGAAGTGTGCCCAAGGGACAACAAAATAAAGAGTAAGGAAGAAATCAACAGAGGTTCAGATTGAAAAATGAGTATCAGCAAATTAAGGCTTCCAACAAACTAGAAACAAGTCAGGCGCAAAATTGATCCAGATCTAAACATGAACACAACAAACTACAAAGATAACCATAAACATAGAGATGCAACGAAAATAATACTTCATTTCATTAATGTAAAATACTAAAATATGCTTACAAATAGCAATGGAAATAAACCAGCTATGGTGATGGTAGCTTATCTCTAAAAAGAGATGTGGCGACTACATGCCTCTAAACTATGTTACAATGAGGCTTGAAGGCCTATTTATTGTTGAGAAACAATAGAAAACGTTAAACATCCAAAAAACCTAACCCTAGAAGATGAAACGCCAAACTGTGGGCCCCGTTTGGGTAAATTGATACATCAACTTCCCAGAGTCATAAATTTGGCATACGAACTTCGTTTGATGCGCACAATATCTCGTTAGAAAGATCTATCCGAGAACTACAACTTTGGGAAGAGAAACATTCATCCATGGACCCATGTTGCTCCCAGTTTTCCTACAAAACGTTATTTAGGGCCTCAAAACGGCTCGGGAAGTTTAGGACCCGAAAAACTGCTAAAAATAGTAAACTGTGCTACAATTAAGGAAACTGAAAAGATGAAAGAACAATGGTGGGGGTCCAAGTGGACTTGGTAGGTGGCCACCAATATCAATTTGGATCATTCCTCCCCCCTTAGGAAGCAATGGTCCCCATTGCATTGAGTTCCTCCATGAGATGAGGAAACTTTTGCTGAACTTGGTCCCTGGTGAGCCACTTGCCGTGGTGAAGGAGTTGGTCTGCTTTGACAACTCGATATAATTGGATATTCTACTGGCGAGTGTGCTTGATCTGTGTGTCCATGATCCGATCAGTTGCAACTTGTTCCATGCAATCTAGATTTAACTCTGTGGGTGTGAGTTGTTATGCAATGTTGGATGTGTCTAGTAATGGTGGAAAGTATGGCTGAAGGTGGTCCACATTGAACACTGGGTGCAGGCCAAGGAATGGGGGAATGCTGAGCTCAAATGCATTGTATCCCATAGCCTTGGTAATGGTGTAAGGACCATATCAAAGTGGTCTGAGTTTCCGATAGGCTCTGGTAAGGCATTCCTTTTGCAAATGCAACCAGACTTTGTCACCCACTTGAAACTTGTGTGGCACCTAATGTTGATCATGTCGCTGCTTGTACTTGGCATTTGATTTCTCCATAATGTCATGGACCTGCTGGCGAATATGTTGGATGTGCTCAATGAAGTTTTTTGCCTTATCTGTTTCGGACTGGACATGACCCGAATCTGTGTGAGTAGTTGCAAATGGCATGGCCACATCAATGGGACATACTGGCTGCAATCCCAAGCCCACCTGAAAAGAGTTGTGGCCAGTTGAGTTTGGGAGAGCCCGGTTGTAACTGTGTTGAACATAGGGGAGGCTCTCGTCCTATGTGCGTGGATGCTTTGAGTTTTACATGTGCAGAATGTGTACGATCATCCTGTTGACAACCTTTGTCTGGCCATCAGTTTGAGGATGGAAGGTTGTGGACTTAGTGAGTTTGGTGTCCAACATCGACCAGAGACTGGACCAAAATGTACTAAAGAAACTATTGTCCCGATCTGAGATGATAGACTGTGGGATCCCAAAGTGTACCCACACTCGTTCAAAGAAGAGTTTAGCAGTGGCTTCTGCTGTGATATTCTTCTTGCAGGTCGCCATAATGGCCATCTTCGAGAACCTATCGACGACCATAAAAACACAGTTGTTTTCATGCATAGTGGAAGGAAGACCTGACATGTAATCCATGGAAATGGATTCCCAAGGTCGACTAGGGGTAGGCAGCAGGGTATAGAGGCCTTGCTTCTTGATGGTCGGTTTGGAAATGACATAGGCAGTGCATGATCTGATGTACTTCCTGACATCCTGTCGAAGATTCGGCCAATAGAAATACTTCTGTAGTACTGCCACCATTTTCTCGACCCCGAAATGCCCAACAACTCGACTGTAGTGTGCTTCCCAAATCATCTTGGCACGCTCACTTGAAGGAACACAAAGGTGACCTAGGTGGCATAACAGGGCATCCTAGATGTGAAAATCTGGAACATGCTGACCCTCCAAGAGTGTCTAGTATGTGTGTTTGAATTATGGGTTGCTTTTGTAGAGAAGTGGCCAATCAAAAGTCTCGTGCACAAGAGTTGAGCATAGGGTTAATGCCATGATCAGTGGGTGACTGAGGCAATTTGCAACATTATTGGTGCTGCCCTTCTTATACTTGATATTCGAATGGAATTGTTATAGGTATGTGGACCACTTCCGATGGCGATCATTCTGCAATTTCCCTTGGGTTTGTATGAATTGCAGGGGTCGGTGGTCTATGTGGATGATCGTTTCCTTCTCCAAAATGTAATGCTTCCATTGTCGGTAGGCCTGCACAATGGAATACATCTCTTTGTCATAAGTGGGATACTTCCAGATTGTGTCTGAAAGTATCTCACTATGATATGCCATTGGATGCCCGTGTTGAGTAAGGACTGCACCAATAGCATAGTTAGAGGAATCGGTCTTGACCTTAAATGGTTGTTGCAAGATTAGTAATGCGAGCATTGGTGCCATGTAGAGGGTATCTTTCAACTCTGTGAATGATTTCTGTTGAGATTCAGACCAAAACAATTTTTCTTTCGTTCCTCCCTTGGTGACTTGACTCAAGGGCCAAGTGATATGAGAAAATCCCCACACAAACCTGATGTAGAAGTTAGCAAGACCTAGAAAGTTGCGGAGCTCTATCAAAGTGATTGGAGATGGCCAATCTCGAATGACTTGGATCTTGGCTGGATCCACATGCACCCCCTATTCATCAATAATGTATCCTAGATATTGAACCTGGGTCATGCCAAAAGTTCATTTCTCCAAATTGGCACATAACTTGTGTTGTCGCAGTGTTTGGAGAACCTGTCGGATGTGGTGGAGGTGCTCTTCCCAACTCTGGCTGAAGATCAGGATGTCATCCAAGTATACCACTAAAAATGTGTTGGTGAATGGCCACAAGATGTCCTCCATTAGCCTCATCAAGGTTGCAGGAGCATTCGTCAATCTGAAAGGCATAACCAACCATTCGAAAAGGCTCTCCTTGACTTTGAAGGCAATCTTCCACACATTGGAGTGTTCTATTGGTACTTGGTGATATCCTGACTTCAAACCGATCTTGCTGAAATATTTTGCCCCCTTTAGTTGGTCCAGGAGGTCATCAATCATGGGATCGGGTACATATTACAGACAATGATCTTGTTCAGCGTCCGATAGTCAATACAGAGTCTCCAAGTCCCATCGTTCTTCTGTACTAGCACGATCAGGCCCCCACAAGGTGATGAACTTGGACGAATGTGACCTTTCTGCAATAGCTCCTGAATCTACGTCTTGATTTCATCGTTCTCCAGAACGGAGCGCTGATAGATTGGTCCATTGGACAGCGACGCACCTGGGGTCAGATCGATGGAGTGCTTGACCTGATAGTGCAGAGGAACCACTAGGGGGGAGGTGAAGATGTCCTCATACTCCTCCATGACCTTGTCCATCTATAGTTGTCATGTGGAGGGGCCTTGTCTGGAGGTCGTGGCCACTGTCTTCTTCTTTCCTTGAGGGTGTATCATCAGGAAAACAAATTTCCCAGTTTTGGAAATGAGCTTACTGCATTATTTTGCAGTAACCAAAGAGATGGCGGTAGGCGGTGCTACCTCCGGTATCCTATACAACTTATTTCCCAAAGTAACAATAACAATACGAGGCCTTGATTCATACACAACATGTCGCTTCCACAAGTATGGTTGTCCTAATAATACATCACAAACTTCAAGGGGAGCAATGTCACACAATAACTCATCTGTGAAGGGCTTGATGTTGTATGGAAGGTGACACTGCTGGCTCACATGAAGATCCCATCCTTGGTGAAGCCACCTGATGGTGTACAGTTGTGGATGTGTTGTGGTCAGTAAGCCCAGCTGCTTCACGATCTTTGTCGAAATGAGGTTCTTTTGGCTCCCGCTGTCTACAATGAACTATAGCAGGGAGCCCTTTACCCACATCCGGGAGTGGAAGAGATGCTCCTCCTCCTATGGGCTTCGCCTTGATAATCTGCTTCCCTTTGTCATTCCCCTTGTCAGGTTCTGACTCAGAGTTAAAACATGCATCTGATTCTGAAGCCTTTAGCTCATCCACCAGTGACTGCTTGGCCCGAAACTCACTTGTGTTGTGAGTGGAGCTCTTATGGAACTCACACCACTTTCCATGTCCTTTTTCGGCTTCACAATGTTTTTCTTTGCTTGCAGCTTTGGTGGGTTGTCTTGGGCCACCCCGCCTTGGACTTGTCCTTTGTTCTTCAGTTTGGGGGCACCTTTCCCTTGCTTCGAACTCACAGATCCAAAGTCTCACTTCTTCTATTTAAACTTTTGCTCGACCTTGACGACATATCGGTATGTCGTACTGAACGAGGGGATGTTCAGGAATTCTATTTCTTCCTGGATGTACTTGTGCAGGCAGCCACGGTATTTGAGTACCAAATGCTGCTCTGAATCCTCGATACCCAAATTTGTGCAAAGGGTATGGAAAATATTGGTAAACTCTGGCACATCTTGGTCCCTTCCCTGCCGCAGTGTGGTCCAATTTATGTATTAATCCTCATAGCTTCCAACAGGGTAGTACTGCTCCTTGATGGCATCCCGAAATGAATCCCAAGTGGGTGCGGCTAAAAATAGTGAGCCTGTACTTTCATCCTTCTCCTCGCAGTAGGTTTCCCACCAATCCTTGACGTGGGGGGATGCTTTGAGAAAATCAAAAATAATCTTTTCCCCACTGGAAAAATCATGAACAAAAAAATAACCCTCTAGCAGATTTAACCATTTATCGACGGCATCTGTGTCTAACTTACCTTTGAATATGGGGATTTCAAAATTAACTTGTACCTTAAATGGTGTGGCGTTTCTAGAGTAGCTATTGGAAGTCGATGTGTCGCCACTGGGTAGCTGCTAAAGGATTTGGGCAAAGTTGTCCATCATCACATTCCTTTGTCACTTGAGGGCTTCTTCAAGAATTGCCCTGCCACCCTGTGGGCACGCAGGTCGCCGGGGTGGCGTGGGGTGGCTGCCACAGTGGTGGCACAAGAGGGGTTGGGTGGCAATGGGTAGGAAGGAGGTGGTTACACCAATCCTGCCTGGAATACTATTCTTTCATGCAGAAAGACCTAATCGATGCCCGCTATGGTGGGCTAGCGGGCCGGACCCAATGGCTAGCTCGGTTGGCCGGTCGATTTTCAGGGTGCGGCGGCAGGGCAAGGTATTTTTAAAATTTTCTTTTCGAAATTGTTATGATTTATAAAATTAATTATTATTTATCGTTTTCGTTGTTAATTTAAGTTAATATGTTTTGTCATTTACTGAATTATGTGTTTCTTTTGTTCAGGAAAATGGCATCAAAGAAGATTTCTGTGAATCTTTCTGGACCAAAGACCCTTAAAGGTGGATCTTCAAAAAACATTGGTGAACAAACTCCACCTACGCTGATGGCTACAAATCTTTCAAGTGCCTCAAATGATAAGAAGATGATTTCATACTGGAAGAAATCAAAAGAAGTGAAACTTCCATCAAGAATCTGGTATGTGAAAGAAAGAGAAAGCCAAAATGTGAATATATATCTATATATTGATATACCGAATGATAATGGAATTTATGACGTGATGGGAAGAGTCATAGACATGTGTTCGGTACTGGACAGTGAAGTTGTTTACATACTTACAAAACTGCCCAAGTCACATGAAAGGATTAAATACCAGTTATCATATTCATTGTATGACATGAGAGAGGTATCTACAAAGTTGTGTAAAAAAATCGTAAATGAGATGAAACAAAATATCGTAAGTATTGTTATTTATATTTGTGTTTTGCGTTTTTGTAACTGTCTCACTATATTTTTTTTAACTTTGTTTTTATTGACATATGATATTTTGTTTGGCAGAATTTTGTTGAAAGTTGTTCAATTAGGTTGGGAGGCATTCATTTCATAGAGCATGATATTATGAAAGTTGTCAACAGTTTCTATTCAGTGTCAGAAGAAGATATGGCAAACAAGCAAAATGTAGTAATTGATGATGCTACGAAACTACATCCAAGGGATCATAAAAAAATGCCTCTAGTGGATAAATCTGGCAAGGGTAGACAAATTACTTTTGAAGACGATGAAGTTGAAACTGACAATGAAAAATATGTTGTCATTACTGAAGATGACATTGGAACTGAGAATACCGTAAAAGACCAAAAGTAACAATGCCCAAGAATAAATCTGTTACAGTTAATGATGAGAATGTTATGAAGAAGAAACGTAAAGTTGAAGATTTTGAAGTAGTCATTACCAACAATCAAGAACCTAGTGAAACTTCAAAAGAAAGTAGAGAAATCATTACACTAGGAGCTGATTTAGAGGATGGCATTATCAAAACAAAACAAAATGCCATTCGACAGAATTTGACAAAGAGAAACTTAATTGAGGGTGGTCGTACATTTCAGCTTAATGTTAGACAAATCTATAAGGAAAGTGAAGGACAATGTCAATATCAAGTCAGAAAGCCACATCATCTGCATGTTCACAACTTGAAGACATTGATGAGGTACAATCCATATGCTCATGTGGTTAGTTATGTGTTTCTTGTTGATCCAGTTCAAGTTCCCAACAAAAAAGCATTTTGAATACAATTATTATGTGCTTGGGGGGAACCATTCTGTAGAAACTCAAAGACAATTGATGGAGGAATATCCCAATAACCCACATTTTGAAACAATGAAATGTATCATTTATGTTGGTTTATCAGATACAGAAGCAAAGTTAGTGGCATGGGATCATAATTTAGATAATGAATATAGGATGTCTATGACTTTCATCCAAAGGGTTAGATTTATTCATAGTGATTTTGAAGAAAAATGTGGTGGGGATAGGATAAATGTTACTATAGATTTCCAAAAGGAATGTTGTATGGAAATAGGCTATCCAATTGAAGAGAAAATCAATTCAAAAGGTGGCAAAGGCAACAGATTTAGTGATTTATTCAAAGGTGTTGATAACATTTTCCAGTTGGCATTTGGAACTGGAGACACATGGGAGTTGATTAATGAGATTTTTAGCATGTGGGAAAACATTGGCATTAAAAACCAGAAGATCAAAAATTCTAAGCCATTGATATGTAGCAATAGTAAATCAGGTCCTGAAATGAAGCAGCTTCCAGAAGATATGACTATCACACCTTGGAGAGCATTGTAAGGAGTGATGGATGAAAAAATTGTCAAAGCAATATTATCTCATGTGAGGTTAGGGGAATTATCATTGGAGGAAATGTCTGAGGAATTTCAAAAGTAAGTTTGTTGAATTATTTTTATTTATTTATAGATTATAATTTTCTTTTAAATATAACATATTGTTCTTAGTAGTATTTGTTATACATATCATTATATTAACTTTTTTTACTTTATCTATGCAGTCACAAAGTTTACATGAAAATTCAAGAAATAGTTTGGATGATGTTGTACACAACTATCCAGATTCAAGTTCTAAATCAACATTAAATGTTTTTTATATTTGCATTTAAAAAGGTATGTTGATTTATACATTCATTTTTATTCATCTGTGTACTATTTTTAATTTATAACTTATACATATATTTATTTATTTTATAGAAGGTGAAGAAGGATGATAATGGAGCACTAGATAGTTTCAAAACCTTTATTAAAAAAATAAGATTGAAAGACTGAAGAAGCAACGTATTAAGAATTTTGAACTTGATCCGACTCTTACTCATTTCATTTGGAATGGGCTAGACACTATTCAATATCAAGTAATACAAGACGACTGTGAAGACATTACTAAACTCATACCTAAAAGGGATTATGCCCTAGTTATTGCAGATATTCCCCATGGTTTCAATATTCCAAACATTGACTTTGATAGTGACCCTTATACTTATCAAGCTATCAATAAAGTGGTTGTGGGATTTCTAGAAGTCACGTCATCGCCATTATGGAGATTTGTGACATTTCATTCAGACACACAATTGGCAATGTTATTGTCAAGCTTCAAGGGGAAAACAAATTCAATGATGTAGCTTACATGGTAAGACGTTTAAAATGTATATTTGATTAATGTTGAAAAATTCATTTCTGTACAAGTTAATTGAACTTTTATTGTTTCATGTTACAGCCAAAAGTCAAATCTTCTTAACCGTGAATATCAACTATTTATAAATGATTGTGAGTTCATCCATATTGATAGTTGGGCAAAATATGATAACTATATGTCTATGATTTTTAATCGGGTAGACAGAAAGAGTCATAGCCAAATACTTACTTATGATGATGTTGTGAGAAAACTAACATATGAAGACAAAGAAGCAAAAGGAGAGATAGTTAACATTTATAAAAAACCACAGTTATTGATTAACTATCTTATAGACATATGTTCAAATGAAGGAGATTGAGTTCTAGATTTATTTTATGGATCAGATAAGTTTTATTATATGGAATTGAATTTCAATATGTTATTTATTAATTAATATGACATTGTACTAATTTACTTCATTATTTCTTTTGTGCTTGATAATTAGGTACAACACTAGCATGTTGCCTTCAAAAAGGAAGAAATTGCATTGCAAATGAAAAAGATCCAATACATTGCAATTTCATTCAGCAAAAAAATAATGCTCTTTAATTTCTTCCAGATGCAATGCAAGAAATTGGGTTGAAGAAAGTGGACTTTAGTGAATAACGTGTGGCAAAAAAAGCAAAGGAACCCCAACCACCATTACACGGAATGATTGGAAATGCATACATTGGGAGATTTGCAGACATCAAAGATCCATTAGAAGAGGAAAATGAGGAAAATGAAGCAGAAAATATTGTGGAAGAAGACAATGATGAAACTCTAGAGGTCAAAGAGTTTGGATTACGTGACATTGTTGATTAAATTTAAGTTATGCTTGGAAATCAAGCTCATTTTTTGTAACTTTATATTAGTTATACTTGTAATGTTTTGACTTTGACATCTTATCAGAAGAATATACACTCAATTAAGGTTGTTATGCATTCAATATTTGTATTATGTGATTTTCACATTAATTTTTAAGTTAATCATCATTTTTTGAAAAAAAAAATGATTATTATTATTTTTTTGACATGAAATTCATATATATATATATATATATATATATATATATATATATATTATTTTACCATTTTTAGTTAAAATTTTCCTATAAAAATTGTGATTTTGACATGTTATTTTTAGCAAAAAATTATCAAAATGTGTAGTTTTTTAGTTATATTATGTTAAAAATGGTTATTTTTATGTCAATTGTTATTTTTATTATTTGGATTGAAAAATTAATTAATGATGTATAAATATGTAGAATATCGAAAATTCAAAATATCGTCCTTCTTCTTTAAATATGCAAAACAATAAAAACCTCATTACCAAAAAAAAAAAAAAACAAGAAAATATGAAGAAGACCACTTCAAAAATTATTAAATTTACAAAATAATTATTTACATTTCATACATTAGAAAATTAAAAGTAAAAAAAAAAAAAAAAATCCTTTTAAAAAAAGGGCATGGTGCAGAATTACCACTTTTTAAAATCAACATAAAAATCACTACCATTCTAAAAGCAATGTACATAAAAAAAATTATAGTGCCAAAAACTATGCTCTGAAAAAAACACGTGTGTTCTGCATCACCCCTTTTCAAAATCGGGTCACTTTTTTCTATCTCTACAAAACGGGAAACCGCCGTTTCAAAGTTTACATTGTTCATTCCTGTCATTAATGAATTATTGGATGAATTGCATGGATTAAATTACTTCACCAAGTTGGATCTTCGTGTTGAAAATAGCAACAAGAAATGCTAAAAATAGCATAGCTATAGATAGCATTCAAGATACATTCCAATTTTAATTCTTAAATTGAAATTGAGAATTAAAATTCGAATTTGATCTCAGCAGCTGTTTGTAAAATAATTAATTAATTCATCTTGAGTTAATTAGTTGGAGAAAATCAAACATGAAGTCTATGTGAAGACATGCAACAGTTATCCCTTTGATTGAGGAAGTTATCCCTTAATTAAAGAGATTAGGATGAGTTGTACTTTGAATTGTAATTAGTTAGCTCAGTTAACTGAGTTAAGACCAGTTAGATTAGTTCCAACAGTTTGTGTAACTGATTGTGAGTTCAATTAGTCAATGCATGCATGCATACAACTAGTGTACTTCAGATAACTGAATATTCTCTCATAAATAACTCATGCATGTCAATTCAGAAAGAGACCCAATTGAGATCAAAGGATGAGATGATGTACTATCAGTTGCAGGAATATTCCCATGAGGATATCTCTTGCATGCAGAAGGAATTCTTTCCTTGAGGATTGCACAGTTGTTTCAGAGGTTAGTGAGCAGTGTGTGAAGTAATTACACATAGGTGGCAGCTTGAGGACCCAGGAGAAATTGCGCAAGGAAATAGGAGGCTTGGAGGACTGAAGGAAGGCATAGGTGTTGTCTATTTTGTCTATGAGCAGCAGTGAGGTATTGTATTGAGAGCTGGATAGCTTGTGAGCTAAAGCTTTGTGTAATCCTAAGATATTTCTACTTGTATGATAATACAGTGATTGGGGTTTTTAGCTAAGGCTTTCCCCAGAGTATTCTTCTGTGTGCATGTGATTGATTTCTTCTTCATCTGTTATATGCGTTCTATTTCATCTTTCTCAAAATCGATTAAGCTTTCGCAAGTTTGTTGTAGAAGTAGATCAAGTATTTTGCTTTAGTTACATTGCATTATCAGGTGATCTATAATGAGAATTTCTACACTTCATTTAGGATATCATCAAATCAGAATGAAGATTGAAGACATTCCGAAAACAATATTATTGAAGAAAGATGCATTTTCATGGACTCTAGAAGCAACGAAGGCCTTTGAACATCTTAAAGAGGAAATGCACGAAGCATCGGTCTTAGCCATGCCAGACTTCACAAAAACCTTCATTGTGGAATATGACGCCTCGAGAAATGGAATTGATGATGTTTTAACGCAAGAAGAAAGACCCATTGCTTTCAAAAGTCATCCAATCAAAGGGAAGTATTTACACAAATCTATTTATGAGAAGGAAATGTTGGCAAGACTACATGCACTTAAGAAATGGTGACCTTACCTAATGAGAATATCCCAGTTTAAACAATATTTCCAGAACTTGACGAGGAAGGAAAAATCAGATCGGAACCTGGAGAAGTCACAGAAACAAGAACCTGACAACTACAAAATCGATCAATTTTAGAGTATCTCATCAAGTGGAAGAACTTACCGCTGGAGATTCCACATGGGAGGACGAAAATTTTATATAGAAGCATCCAGAACTACTCAACTGTTGAGGACAACACTTTTTGAATGAGAGGGGCATGTTAGGTCCCTATACTATTAGTGTAACCCCTTATTGTTATTAGTGCAACTCCCTTATTATATTGTTTTGCCCATGTAGTCCCCATATGGTTATTATTGTGCCCCATAGAAGCCCACTATTGTTATTATTATGCCCTTACATTATCATTGTTATGTCGGCTCTGATTGTATTATGACCCCTTAAAATCCTATATATAGAAAGGAGGTATTGTCATTTGTATCATCCAAGAATTGTTCATTTGTGTAATGTAAAGGAGGTTTCCCCATCGAAGAGGCTGAATTCTAAGGCATTGATCTATCTTTTCTATCTTTTTGTGAGCTGGTTTCATAACAGTACAACTAATTCTGCTTGTATAAAATCTCATGAAGAGCCACCCAATTTTTTTTTCTTAACCTGCATTCTTTTTGTTGAGATGAATTATCGATAAAATTTTGTTTGGGTCATCTTCCACCCAATTCAAACCCGGAATGGTTGGGGAGATCAAGTTTGTTGATGATATGTGAATTGATTGACTTTGATCTTGGTGTACATTCAGAAAAGAAGAAAATCGACCTTGAAGCCTATTAAAATCTTGCCTAAGCTCAACAATTTGTGCTCCATTCACATGTGTCATGAGTTCCATGTTCATCTTGATGGATAGTTTAGTAATCATTTGAACCACTGTGGTTGAAATCTCCCTCAATTTACCCAATATCTCTATGTGTTTTCCCAAACACAAGTCTTAAATTCAAGTCAACATTAGCATCAGTTAAGACAATTTTGAAATTTGATGTAGAGACCATCTAAAGGAGTTACGACATCTTTAAGGATCACACCCTTGTTCCTTCAAGTGGACCTGTTATCACTCCAGGAAACTCTCCTAGGTTGTAAATAGGAGATTCCTGGTAACATGTAATCTTCAATATTCTTCTCTGAACTATTGGAGTAAATGATGGTTTGGATCAAGTTAGATAACACAAGGCTTTAGACCACAAATGTTCAATAGTTTGTAGATTTAATGGATATATGGAGAATACTGACAGTGCCAGCATATTGCATACATGAACATATATGAATGGCTAGCTACAGGCAGCAAATGAACTTACTAACTATACTGGCAGATGCATTTATAATAACACATATAAATAGCTAGCTACCGGTAGCAAAGAATCTTGCAAATATAATATATCAAAGCAGAGATAAGATGACAGTTATCTGGCCTTAAACACAAAAAAACATGAACAAATTGTTCAAGTGCAAGCATAGAACAGAAGAGAAATGGACATTGAACATATAAAAGCAAAAGAAGCTTGTATTACCAAAGAATGCAGATAAGAAGCTTGAAGGAACAAAGGAGGAATAATCTTCAAAAGTTGAACCCTTGTTACATCTAGTTTTCTTCCTTTTATAGGCCATTTACAATGCCCCTGAGCTCTCTAGAAGGCTCAGAGTCTTAACCTTGTCTAATTTTTCCCTTAACTGTTTGATTCCCTCAATAGGTAGGCATGGCTCGAAGGTTTTTCTCTTTCTGACAGAGGAATAACCGCATTCAGATATTTTGGGTGCGCTGGCAGGGAGCTCTCTCTTGATAGAGATTCCCACCATCTCTTCTGTTGATTTCGGCTTTGTCACGTTGTGCTGCTCCATGATGTATCTGATTCGGGCTGGTTGGGCATGCTTTGTTGCGCTGTAGATGCCTCTCAGCCTCAGTTTCTCTTCAAACTGTTTAATAATGAGTGTTTTCTATTATCAACCGAAAGCACAACCATACTACAAAATCCCGCCATTCCCTGTCCTTTTAAGACTTCAAGAAGTCCTCAAAGATGGTATATATCCTCTCGGGTCCGCCATTGTTGTTGTCGCAAGTCGCGAAGAGGCCTGCCCTATTTATTTTCCTCACATTATGAAATATGCATAAAACACTTGAAAACTATGAACAATCGGCCTTTTCGGACTTCAAAATATATCCACTCTGCTTCCCAAAACCCTTTCGAGTCCGGGTTATGTTGCACTGGCGCTATTCCCCGTTCCCTTTATATTTTGTTATACGATGAAAATACATAAAAAAGCTTTACAATGGCCTTGGCGCGGACTTCAGAGGTTATCAACTATCACATATAATTATGTCGGGTCCAACCCATCGGGTCGCACCATATGCATATGTTAAAACCCCTCCCCTTTGGTTTCCACCGATGCGATATTGCGATGTGATCTGATCGCAAATGCCTGTCACTATATGTAAAGGCCCTGCCCCTTGGTCCCCCCGATCTGTGATCCGCTGATGTGATTTGGGACGTCGATTCGTGTGCACGATCGATGATCCTCGTTTAATCGCCGATCACCATTGCCATCGCCCCATGCTTTGCGCCGATTTGCCTTCGCCATTGCGACTCTCCGATCCGATCATCGGTTATCGGTGATCGGCGGGGTCTAGTGCTGATTGTCATTGCCCGCCTGTGCCGATTAGATCCACTGATGCGATCTGTTGATTAGATGTGGGCTGCTGATCAGCTAGATCTAACGGCTGTTGTGCAACCACTGTTTAAGCCTGCGGCTGTGGGGTTTTTTTTATGGTTTTAGAGTGATTTAGGCCTCCCGATAGTGTATTTCCGCCCTTTTAAGGGCTTTCCTCTTGCGCGGATTTTGATCGATGGATGACTTTAAGCACTTACGAAGACTCGAAGAGTATTAATGGATCCATTGGCATGATTTTTAAGCACACTTGGAGACTTTGGGGCATTTTTGGATCCATTTTTGGGTTGTTTGCCTCCAAGGTTAACATTGGCTCCTTCTAGGGATGAAATCCTCCCTGTGAGATTTCAAGGATCTCAGATCAATGCCTTTCCTGTAAAAAACAAAAATTAAATCTTCCTTCTAGTATTCCATTGGGCATGGAGTACATTTTGTAATGAAATAAAAACTTGGAAAAACATATTTACAATAACAAGGCCTTAAAGCCTTAAACTAAATAAAGTTTCAAGAATCACCTATTTACTGGGCTACCAAAAGTATCTTCTCCTTCCAGACTGTGCAGAATGAATGTATTGTTCTACTGAGCTTGAGCGATGACAAAAGGACCTGTCCATAAGGAGTCAAACTTGCCATGATTTCCTCTCTTTTCCTTAAATGCATCCCATTTAAGAACCCAATAACCAACTTGGAAATTGTCCACTTTTGCTTTCTTGTCAAAGGTTTCTTTGATTTTCTTCCGATGAGCCTTTGACTTCTCAATTAGCTGCTCTCTGATCTGTTGTAGTTCAACCATGTTATTCATTCTTCTTACCATGTCATTTTCTTCATCTTGTTCTTCTTGCAAGAACTTAGCTACAAGGAGAATCAACTGGATGGGGAAAACAGCATTAGCAACATAAACCAATTTAAATGGAGAATTCCGTATGGATTTTTTAATGGTAACTCGGTCAGCCCATATAGCAAACTTCAGCTTGGAATCCCAACTCTTTTTGTTGTCCTCTAACAGCTTTTTGATTACCCTTACTAGGCTCTTGTTAGATGATTCTACCAGGCCATTGCCTTGAGAACAATATGAGGTAGAATGCACCACTTGAATTCCCATGGATTCAGTGATGTCCATCAATTATTTTTCCTTGAACGCTGCTACATTATCAATGACTAGTTTGGTTGGGAAACCAAATCTAGTGAAAATATTCTCATTCAAGAACCTTATGACAACTTGATGATTGGCACTCTTAGTGGCTATAGCCTCAATCCACTTGGTAAAATAATCAGTGGCTACTAAGATCAATTTGTGTTGATCACTGGAATGTGGGTTGATCTCACCTATAAATTCCAAGCCCCACTGCTGGAAGGGACCATTGACATGTATTGGCTTTAAAAGGCAGAGATTTTAGTTGTTGTCTTCCTGCAAATTTCTGACATTTGTCACAAGCTTTTACAAAATAAAACACATCAGAGAACAAAGTAGGCCAATAATATCCAGCCCTCAAGATCTTGTGAGTTGTGGTTTTCCAATAATGGTGCCCTCCACAGATGCTAAAATGAAACCGGTGTATGACCTCTAGAGATTGTTCTTTATCTAGACACCTCAAGAGGATTCATGATGGGTCTTTCCAATAAAGCATATTTTTATTAATGTAGAACTTGGTTGATCAGAGACAATGGCATGAGCTTGACTTGAGCTAAGTCTTGGAGGGACTTCTAGTTTTTGCAAAAAATGAACTATGTTGTAATACCATTCACATGTGACTAAATTTTAAGCCAAAGACTGATCCTGCTTTTGCTCTTCTGTTGCTCCCTCTGCTTGCTCATAATCTGAATTTAGACCCATGGAATTTATATCTAACAAGCTGTAATTTTCTTCAGCCATAAGTTTAGCCAAGCCCTGGCCTTTGACAAGCTTAGTGGGCTTCACCTCTATGTTAAACTCTATGAATTTTGCAATCCATTTAGCTCTCTTCCTGTCAATATCTGGTTGAGTTAAGACATCCTTTACTGAGGCTGAAGGTACATATGCAACTACTTTGGAATGCAGAATATAAATTCTGAATGCCTTTAAAGACGTTATGAGAGCATAAGCTTGTTTTTCGATAAGGTCATACCTTAGTTCAGAGTCCCTTAAAGTTTTGCTGAAAAAGGCCACAGGGTGCTCTATGCCTTCATCATTTTTTTGCAACAGAATTGCCACAAGTGTATCATAAGAGGCAAAAGAGAAGATACAAAACTCCTTAGTGTAATCTCGACTAATTAGAGTGGGAGCTTCCATTATAGCTTGCTTGATGGCTTCAAAAGAACTTCTTGAAGCATCTGTCCATTTTATTTCTGCTCCTTTCTTCAGCATGGAAGTGATGTGCTTTACAAGCTCTGCAAAGTTTGGAATGAACCTCCTTACGAAGTTAATCTTACCTAGGAAGGATTGAATGTCCCTTTTTGACCTTGGGATGGACAATGTCTGAATGGCTTGAACCCTGGCTAGATCAATCTTCACACCTTCAGCAGAAACAATATGTCCCAAAATTTTGCCTTCTTCTAGCGCAAACTGTGACTTATTTGGGTTGACTGAAATTCCAAACTGTCTGCACTTCAGAAAGACTTTCTTCAAATGTTGTAAATGATCTTTGTGGCTGCCGAAAAAGACTGTTATGTCATCAAGATAAATAAGGACAAACTTGTCCTTCTCTCCCACAAAGGCTATGTCCATGGCCCTCTGAAAGGTAGCCCCAACATTCATCAGTCTGAAAGGCATCTTGGAGTACATGAAAGTGCCCCAAGGAGTAGTGAAGGCAGTCTTTTCCTGATCTTTAGGGTGTACAACAATCTGATTGTAGCCTAAAAATCCATCTAAGAAAGACATGACTTTAGCCCCTGAAACTCTTTGCAGCAAGTGTTCCATCTTAGGCAGGGGATATTTATCTTTTTTATAGCACTTGTTCAAATTCTTTAAGTCAACACAAAGCCTTATTTCTCCATTTTTCTTTCTTACTACCACAAGGTTAGCTATCCATTTTGAATACCTTAGGGGCACTATAGTTTTGACATCAAATAGCTTCTTGATCTCTTTCTCAATTAAAGGCAATAAGAGAGAGTTGATAGGTCTTAGCTTCTGCTTAAAAGGGGTGGTATTCTTTTCCAATGGGATCTTATGCTGAATGATGTCTGCATCATAGGTTTTAAGATTGTTATATTCCCAGGCAAAAATGTCAGTGAATTGCCTCATAAGGGTGCAATACTCAGAATTCTGGGCAGAGGACAAATGCGTGGACAGATTTATGTTTTTTGGATGGGTTGGGCTCCCTATATTATGTTTACAAACAACAAATTCATTTTCTGTTTTGGCAGGCTTATATGGCACATATTTTTGGTCGAAAAGCTTCTCTAGAGGCACCAATCCTTTTGGTATGTGATTACTAGGAAGCTGGACGATGCTTTCTCGACTGATCTCGTTTTTTAGCTTGGATTGGCTACCTTCTTCTTGGGTTTCATTTTCTTGGTCGATGTGTGTTTCAGTGAATTCCTCCACGACTTGAAAAACCTATTAATTTCCTCGTTGTCTTCAAAAACTTTCCAATATTTGACATTGTCAGGCAGAGACGGTCTGTATTTTACCTGAACTTCATATGTTAATTTAGGAGGCAAGGGAGGAATAAACATGCTAGTAGACATAGCAAGGGAGTCGGCAAGATGATTCTTCAATCTTGGAATGTAAGAAATTCCAAAATTATCAAAGGAGTCCCTGAGCCTCCATACCTCATCTCTGTAAGCCTTTAGCTTGGGATGCTTCTCTTGGAATGTCTTGTTCACCTGCTGAATAATGAGGTTTGCGTCTCCAAACACTTTCAGGCCTTTAATACCCATTTCTTTAGCAGCACTTAAGCCCATGATTAAAGCTTTGTATTCTACGATGTTGTTTGTGACTTGAAAGGTTAATTTGAAAAATAAATGAATGTATTCCTGTGTAGGGGACACAAGGACCACCCCTGCCCCTGCAGCTTCTTTAGAGCAAGCCCCATCAAAAAACATATCCCAAATCTTTGGGTTTTCTTCCTCAGCGATCTGGAAAATTGGTTTCCTAAGCTGCGTGGAGGCCAACTGAGATTCTTCAATCTGAAGGGTACAAGCTCCAAAGTCAGTGTCGATGACATATATGGGATGATTGGTGGGATTCTTTTCATCATTTATTATATAAGCCAACTGTGCCTCTCTATATAATCTCTTGCTCTCACCTCCAAAAACTGGTACAGTAGCATAGGACAGATCATTTTGTAATGATCCACCTAATCTCTTGATCCAACCTCTGGAAAGTAACATGCCAAACATGGGAGGTACATCTGCTGCCACAATGTCCATCATCTGAGACAAAGTGATGGCTAGGTCCTTGATTAACCCTAGACATTTCACTTTTCTAGAGTCAAAAGAAAATAGGTCATGATAAGGCTTAGTGATGTCAAGACCCAAATCATCCATGATAGCCTTGGGCATTAGATTATGGCTGGCTCCAGTGTCCAAAAGGCATTTGTGAAGGATTTATCATGAATAGTTAGAGAGACATAGAATGATGGGGAGTTGTCTTCACAGTTTTCAATCATTGGGCTGAGGATAATAGCTGGCTTGTCATCTTGCAGATTTACATAGTCAGTAAAGGCTTGGATGGCTTTAGGTTCAAGGACCTCGAGGATGGATCTTTTGAAGGACTCATTCTTCACTAGTTCAATCAAAGGCATAGGTATTCTTAGCTTCTGAATTTCTGATTGAAAACTGAAAGGAGAAGGGGCCTTGTCGAGGACTCTTACCTCCTGAGCTGGAGCTTTGAGGATGATGGGATCGACTGCCAGTTGTTTTTGCTTATTAGCTTGTGGTACTATAGGGACATCAGCTCTTTGAACAGGATTTTCCTTGGCATTATTTATCTTTGACCTTAAATTATATCTTTGTTGATCTACAACTTGTAGAATAGCTTCACCATCCCATTCCTGGCTGATCTGGTCATTGCATAATGACTTTTCATATGTAGCCGAGGTAAAAAAGGTAGCATTGTCTTTGTCTTCTAGACAATGGATCTCATCATCTTCTTTGAACTACTCTTCTTCCATGACTGCATTTTAAAATGGAGCCTTCACCCTTTGGTCTTCATTTGCATTTTTGTTTCTTTGGAAAATCAGTAACTGCTCATTCGTTCTTCTATATGGATTTGGATTTAGATTTCTTGGGGCAAAGGTATTAAGCATTCTTCCTTTCCCCAGTTGCTGCTCAACCTTTGATTTAGAGATTTCAGAGGCTAATGATTCGATCATTTTGGTCATTTTATCTATCTTAGGATCAGAGGATGATGAGGACTCACCCCTCTGTCTTCTTCTATCAACATTTCCCTTGAGTTTCTCTGCAGCCATGATGTTTGATTCCACTTCCAAGGTTGCATTTTGCATGTCAGCCAAAGTAGCACATCGCCTCTCTCTCAACAGTAGGAAGAAGTCATAATCAAAAGCATTGGCATAGGTGAGTTTAGCAGAGGTAGTAGTGGGTTTTACTTCAGCTGGAATTTTGTTGTACATACGGTTAAACCTTTTATTGAAATCAGACAGAAACTCACCATTTTTTCTCTTTAAGTTGCCAAACTCAGTGTGGTAGTAGGGGAGGTCCTTTTTATCCCCCCAATGCTTTAGGAATGCATCATCTAAAGCTTCAATATCTACTATAGATCTGGGTGTTAGTTCTCTGAACCATTTTCTAGCCTCTCCATCTAGGCTTTGGACAAAGACTCTCATCCACACATCATCTTCGCTAATGTCCAGATTATCAGCATAGCTATAAAATGACTCAAGATGTTCTTCGATAGTAACACCTTCAGTCCCAGTGAACTTAGGCCTATATTTCTGATATTCTCCAGTAGGCATGGCATTCAAAGGAGTGGGTAGTATTAAGGGTCCATTTTGGTAGGTGCTTGTGGACCTGCCATAGTTGTGGTAGCTAAAGGAGTACTGGCAGTTTGAATGATAGAGGGCTGAGGAGTGACTGACAGGACTAAAGGAGTGTGATGGATAGGAGGTGAGGTTTCCTTTGGGCTTAAAGCAAAAGGAGAACCTAAAGAACAAGGAGCTTTATGAATCTCTGAAAGTTTTTCTTCACTGCTAGTGTTAGATGCTATACTCTCAACATGTATTTGTTTTATTACAAGCCTTTCTTAATGAGATATAGGAGATTGTTTAGGTTTACCTGAACCTGATGCTCCTTTTTGCAATAATTTTCCTTCTTTGATGATCTTTTCAGGATCAGGCGCTGGGTCAGCTTGTAGTTTTTGAGGATTTCTCCAAGTATGCCTCACAAACTGAGCCAGAACTATGAAGTGGAGTCGCCAAAAGGTTCGGCCTCTAGTAGAGTCACCAGATAGATGATTACAACCAAAATGTGCCTAGAATTTGTCTATCATCAAATTTGGATCTGTGTCATTTCCCAGGGAAGCTGAGCTTCAATTTCCTCTCCCCGACAACGGTGCCAATTATGTTATAACTCCAGGAAACTCTCCTAGGTTGTAAATCGGAGATGCCTGGTAACATGTAATATTCAATATTGTTCTCTGAACTATTGGAATAAATGATGGTTTGGATCAAGTTAGATAACCATTTCAGCTCTATTCTCACTCAAGACATGCATGAACACCCCCAATAACATAAGGCTTTAGACCACAAATTCTCAATAGTTTGTAGATTTAATGGATAGATGGAGAATACTGACAGTACCAGCAGATTGCATACATGAACATATATGAATGGCTAGCTATAGGCAGCAAATGAACTTACTGACTATACTGGCAGATGCATATATAATAACACATATAAATGGCTAGCTACCGGCAACAAAGAAGCTTGCAAATCTAATATATCAAAGCAGAGACAAGATGACAGTTATCTAGCCTTAAACATAAAGAAAACCTAAACAAATTGTTCAAGTGCAAGTATAGAACAAATGAGAAATGGACATTGAACATCTAAAAGCAAAAGAAGCTTGTATTGTTAAAGAAGGCAGACGAGAAGCTTGAAGGAACAGAGGAGGAATAATCTCCAAAAGTTGAACCCTTGTTACATCTAGTTTTCTACCTTTTATAGGCCCTTTACAATGCTCCTGAGCTCTCTAGAAGGCTTGGATTCTTAACCTTGTTTGATCTGTCCCTTAACCGTTTGATTCCCTCAATAGGCAGGCATGGCTCAAAGGTTTTTCTCTTTCTGACATAGGAATAACCGCATTCAGATATTTTGGGTGTGCTGGCAGGGAGCTCTCTCTTGACAGAGATGCCCACAATCTCTTCTGTTGATTTCAGCGGTGTCGCGTTGTGCTGCTCCATGATGTATCTGATTCGGGCTAGTTGGGCATGCTTTGTTGCGCTATAGATGCCTCTCGGCCTCGGTTTCTCTTCAAACTATTTAATAATGAGTGTTTTCTGTTATCAACTGAAAGTACAACCATACTGTGAAATCCCACCATTCCTTGTCCTTTTCAAACTTCAAGAAGTCCTCAAAGATGGTTTATATCCTCTCGAATCCGCCCTTGTTGCTGTCGTAAGTCGCGAAGAGACCTGTCTGTTGGGTGTGGAGCCTGATTATCTTTTGTTTTCAAAGGTTTCAGCCGGATGTATACCCCAGGAAGACTGTACACCCCTCCACGCAGAGGGGTATGGGAGGGACTTGTCTCCCCCGCGGGGGTCCAGGGGTGTAAATCCCCCCCCCGGCTGGGGGGTCCAAGGGTCAGCAGTCCCCTGGTAGGGGCTTGAGGGCACCACCCCCGAAGCTAAAAATAGATGTAAAATTACATTGTAAAAGTCTAGTAATTTCTAATCAATCTGGGCCATTCATTAGGCAGATGATCTGACGATAGAAGTTATGTTTAATTTAGAGTTTTTTGCCCTAGAAGGCAACCCCTCACTATATATATGAGGGAATTGTATTGCGTCTATATTAGATCTATATTCTAAGTGAGGAAGAGAGAGGAGATTGAGAGAGAAGAGGGTGTTACAGCGGATCCACTGTAGGTTGTATCTCTTCAGTTTGCTGGATAATATAATAAAAGAAGGATTGGTTGTTTCTCCATGGACGTAACCCAAACTAGGTGAACCACATATATCTGTGTCTCTCTTGTTTTATGTGTTTTCTGTGTTTATATTTCTGCAATATTTTATGTGTTCCATTGCTCTGTAATATATAATTTTCTAACACTGCCCTGTGTATTTTCCTCACATTGTGAAATATTCATAAAACACTTAAAAATCGTGAATAATCGGCCTTTTCAGACTTCAAAATATATCCACTCTGCTTCCTGAAACACTTTCGGGTCTGGGTTATATCGCACCGACATTGTTCCCCGTTCCCTTTGTATTTCGTTATACAACGAAAATACATAAAAGCGCTTTAAAATGGCCTTGACGTGGACTTCAGAAGTTATCAACTATCGCATATAATTACGTTGGGTCCAGCCCATCAAGTCACACCATATGCATATGTTAAAACCCCACCCCTTTGGTTTCTGCCGATGCGATATTGCGATGTGATCTAATCGCAATCGCCTACCACTATATGAAAAGGCCCTGCCCCTTGGTCCCCCAGATCTGTGATCCGCTGATGTGATTTGGGTCGTCGATCTGCATGCATGATCGATGATCCTCATTTAATCGTCGATCACCATTTCCATCGCCCCATGGTTTGCGTCAATTTGCCTTCACCATTGCGACCTGCCGATCCGATCATCGGTGATCGCTGATCGGCGAGGTCCAGTGCTAATTGTCATTGCCCGCCTGCACCGATTAGATCCACCGATGTGATCCGCCAATTAGATGTGGACCGCTGATCGGCTAGATCTAACGGCTGCTGTGCAACCACCGTTTAAGCCTGCGCCTGTGGGGGTTTTTTCATGGTTTTAGAGTGATTCAGGCCTCCCGATAATGTATTTCCACCCTTCTAAGGGCTTTCCTCTTGAACGGATTTTTAGCAATGGATGAATTTAAGCACTTACGAAGACTCGAAGAGCATCAATGGATCCAGTGACATTATTTTTAAGCACACTTGGAGACTTTGGGGCATTTTTGGATCCATTTTTGGGCTGTTTGCCTCCAAGGCTAATAGGACCCACTGTCTTATAACCAACAACAGGACTGTAACAAACTTACCCCACCTGCCTCGATGGAACGAATGTTACTCTCTAATCCAACTCTTCTTGTGCTATCAGAAGAATGGGATAAATTCCCTCTTGTTTTTTTGTACACACACACACACACACATATATATATATATATATATATATATATATATATATATATATATATATATATATATATATATATATATATATATATAGATCATAGTACATTGTGCACATGCCTGACGGTAACATCGTACACTAATCCCTAGAACCAATGATAAATTGTCGCACTGCCCTAATCTAACGATCCCCACCAGTGCCCAGTTAAATTTGATAGTTAAGATTCGAGAGGGTAGCTCGACAGTGTGTAATTGGATTGTGCGAGGCTTACATGCCTAAACGTTAACATTGCATGGGGGTGGTGCAATCAAGGTTTCAGCCCATGGTCCTGGTGCTTTCATCAGATGGTCCACAACACATTTTCCCATCCAATGACCAAGAATCATTGCACCATATCACCCCTCCTCCCCACTGATGTCATAGGGGAGGGGTGTCAGAAGTCACTCCCATTGTAGATCTCAGCGAATACCCACCATTCGATCTCAGGGTGGTGTTCCCCGCGCACTACCAATGTCCTGCCACATCATCCCACTACACCTTATCCTGACGCCTCCCTTTTGTCGCTCCTCTTACACCTCATGGGTGGGGACCACTGGGATACATCATCCTTGTCCTGTCACCCCGTCACTCTTCTAATCGACACCTAGTTTATACTATTATGATGGAGCCTTTGTGGGCGAGCCTCCATGATATGTGGCACGGTGGACCATCTATCTGCACTCCCTTGCCTCTGATTAGTCGATGAGGTAGCGTTGTCACGTCACCCCATGTCTAACCATATCGACCCTCTCCAATTGATCCCCCTTTCACAACTCTAGTGTGGGGACCACCGAGATGTGTCATCCTTGTCCCTTCACCCGAGTGACCCTCCTTGCAACAACACCTTTTTGCATTGGGAGGGGACCACCGGGACACGTCATCCCATCCCCACTATCCTAGCATTCCTTTATTATGCACCTTTTTGGCTTTCGAGGGCAACTCTCTGGGGCATGTCATCCACCACTGTAGATATATACGTATATATATATTTATTTCTATATGCTATGGAGCAACACTCGATTACAGAAGGATTGGTTTTGCATGCTTAATTCAACTTTTCCTCCATAGACCCGCCATGCTCAATGCCTCTAATTTATCAGCATGATGATAGATTTAGTTGCTTTAGCCCAACTCTGAAGTTTTTTAGTGCCTTTGCCAATGCTTACCCACACCAACTGCATATCTGCATATTCTCAGTGCCTGCAACACTAAAATAAAGGTAATTATTTTTGCATACAACCTTTAGGGCATATCCTAGTCTCAGGACCCACTAATAGAATCTCACCCCTTTTCCAATTTAACATTGTAAGCCCTAATTTTTTTTTTTTTAAATTTAGTGCCTACAACAATAGTATCGATACATATGTGTATATCCTATATAGACATTTCTTCTTGTATTCAAGGCATTTAGAGGAAAATCACAATCTTCAAAATTATTTAAGAGAGTCTCTTTCTTTAAAATTTACCCCTATACACTAGACATAGTTCATGAAATTCAGTGCAGTAAATAAATTTCAACATCCAACATATGCCAATGTCTTTAACGAGGGTTCTTTGTTGAAGCAAGATTGCAGTGAAATGTAATTAGAATAACACAGACATTCATTAACTATTAATGCCATCATTCAACTAGAAAAGAGGCATTCATTCATTAAAAAGGGCAACCACAAATAATTTTAGCCACTTAGTGACCATATGCACTATTAGGCCCCTATACTACTAGTGTAACCCCTTATTGTTATTAGTACAACCCACTTATTATATTGATGTACCCATGTAGTGCCCATATTGTTACTAATGTGCCCCATAGAAGCCCACTATTGTTATTATTATGCCCTTACATTATTATTGTTATGTCGGCTCTGATTATGTTATGACCCCTTAGACTCCTATATATAGAAAGGAGGACTTTTCATTTGTATCATCGAAGAATTGTTCATTTATGTAATGTAAAGGAGGTTGCCCCCTCGAACAGGCTGAATTATAAGGCTTGATCTATCTTCTCTATCTTTTCTTGAGCTGGTTTCATAACATTTGATATCAGAGCTTTGGATTCTAGGGTTTCGCTGCTCCAAACAGGTCATCGTGGCATTTTCGCTATAAATTTTTTCTGTGATGGTTCAGAAGTCGCAAAAAAAACCCATTTGAGAAGAAATCACGCTGAACCTTGGGTCCGAATTTCAGATCTTTCCACACGATATTTGTGGAGATATGATCTGAGGAAGTTGGTCTTTTTGCAGACTCCTGAATTACATTCAAAACAGGTGACCTAGGGAAAATCGTCATAACTTTCTCTCTGGGAATCTGATTGAAATTTTGTAAGAGGGTACAGAAAGAGGACGGACTGTAGTTTCTTGTATATCGTTTTTAGAACCAAATATCAAAAATTGTACACGTGGCACTTCATACAAGTTCGCTCTTCTGGAAAGGTCTATAATCATGTCATCTTGGGAGATTGTGTATAACTCTTTTTTGGAGAATCCAATTTGGATCAGACTGGTGGCATTGGAAAGAGGACACAGAGGGCTACTACAGGTAGAAATTTCAGAACTTAAATATCCGCAAGTACAGGGTTACAGTCGTTTGAAGTTCGAGGTCCTAAAATCAAGAAAAAGCAAGATGAGGAAGTTTGATGGCAAGGATCCGGTAAATTGGATACTTCAGATGGAGCAATATTTTGATCTACATGGTGTACCACTGTTATAAAAGGTATGTATTGCATCTTCATATTTAGAACCGGATCAATTTTTATGGTATAAAGGGCTTTGTTCTCGTAAAAAACTTGTTACATGGTCAATTCTCACGGAGGAAATGATATCACATTATGAGGATACAAAGAGCAACACCTTCTTTAGAGCAACACCACAACAATTGGAAAGAGTAAAAGGGCTTTGTGACATATTTGAAAGTAAAATTATGGCAACAAGGAAGTCTACCCCTCACAACTATAAAGATGGATGTGTTGTTCCTCCTAGCCTTCCACAACCTACAAGGGTTACACCACAACAATTGGAAGAAAAAAGAGAAAAAGGGCTTTGTTACAATTATGATAGCAAATGCACTAAAGGTCATAAGTGTGCTGAGAAGAAATTATTATTCATAGAGTATGAACAGGAGGAAGAAAAGGATCAAGAAACATCAAAAGAAGAGGATATATGCCGGGACCCGACCCCAGAGAAAGAAGAAATGAATCAGAACATATCTTGTAAACTATTGGCAAGAATGACCACTCCTCAAACTCTCAAGATAGAAGGAAATATCAAGAAGAAAAAGGTGCAAGAAGTGAAAGATCACATCAAGAAAGAAGAAATGAATCCAACCATATCTTGTAATTCACTGGTTGGAATTACCACTCCTCAAATTAGCAAGACAGAAGCACATATCAAGAAGAAAAATGTTCAAGAAGTGAAAGATCACATCGAGCGTCAAGAAATGAATCCGACCATATCTTGTAAAGGATTGGAAGAAATTACCACTCCTCAAACTCTAAAGATAGAAGGACATATCAAGAAAAAAAAGGTTCAAGCAGTGAAAGATCACATCGAGCATCAACAACAAGTTCTCCAACTTTTAAAGGATAGTGCCAATTCGGTGAAAAATCAAATGAAACAACACGTAGATCAACATCATAGTGAAAAATGTTTTGATGTAGGCGATTGGGTATTTTTATTGCTACATCTAAAGCAAGCTATTTATGAGAAGGAAATGTTGGCAATACTACATGCACTTAAAAAATGGCGACCTTACCGTATGGGAAGACTCTTCAAGGATGAGGATGTGGAAGCATTGTTTTGTGCTATTTCTATTATCCAACCAGATTGGATAAACGAAGCAAGGGATGAATGGAAGAAGGACAAAGAAGTATGGCCACTTATTCGAAAGTTGCAAAAGATCCCAATTCAAACAATATTGCCAGATATTGAAAAGGAAGGAAAAATCATATTGGAACATGGAGCAGTCACAGAAACAAGAACCCGACAGCTACGAAATCGATCAATTTCAGAGTATCTCATCAAGTGGAAGAACTTACTTGCTGAAGATTCCACATGGGAGGACAAGAATTTTATACAGAAGCATCAAGAACTACTCAAGCGTTGAGGACAACGCTTTTTGAAGGAGAGGGGCATGTTAGGCCCCTATACTACTAGTGTAACCCCTTATTGTTATTAGTACAACCCACTTATTATATTGATGTACCCATGTAGTGCCCATATTGTTACTAATGTGCCCCATAGAAGCCCACTATTGTTATTATTGTGCCCTTACATTATTATTGTTATGTCGGCTCTGATTATGTTATGACCCCTTAGACTCCTATATATAGAAAGGAGGTCTTTTCATTTGTATCATCGAAGAATTGTTCATTTATGTAATGTAAAGGAGGTTTCCCCCTCGAAGAGGCTGAATTCTAAGGCGTTGATCTATCTTTTCTATCTTTTCTTGAGCTGGTTTCATAACATGCACACATACCTGTGCATAATGTTCCCTTACATCACAAGAAGAAGCATAGTAATAGATATGGCTCTCATGCCAGTGATGTTTATAGCAAGGAATGTACAGAAGAGGTCAAATATTGTGTGAAGGGCAGGAATATTAAATCGGGTAGATATAGTTAATGGCGCCATGCCTTACACAGCACAAAATATAGATTTGTGGGTCTGAGATTTGAATAAAATGAATGTGCTGATCCCATACCAAAGTCTACACTACTAATACTTGGAGAAGACCCACACACAAGTTAATAAGAGTAGAAGAGTAAATCCTCCATTTCACTCCATTATAACACAACAATGAAATACATACATGTAACCCGCATAGCTAGGATTCTTAAATAAGAATGACAAACTCATGCTAATAGATCAGTGTCTAACGATTATTCTTATGCACTACCTCATCTCCTTCAAGTATTGACACAACACATTAGTCACTCTTGTATATAATAATAATTGTAGACATGCCTCCAGTGGAAATAACATCATTTAGGCCAGAAATGCAAAAATATCGTATTATGAATAACAAAAATAAGAGCACTTATCTTAAGCAGTGCATAAATGTTTCAACTAAGAGTGGGACTCTAACTCTCCACCCAACCATAGACAAGACAAAACCAATATTACTTGTAGTTGTCACCCCCTAGCTAGATTCCAAGCCTTGAGGTGGAGTACCTTCGAAGGGAAACCTTCAATGAATACACAGCTGAACCAGAGCATCATCAGGACACGCTACCTTCGTCCTCAAGACAAGCCACTGCTCTTTGTAATGTTTATGTCTAGTAAGTTTTGATAGAGCCTTTAGTTGGTTTATTACTCCCCTAAGAGCTCAACAACATAGCCCCAAGTCCTGCTTTCTCTCCCTCCACTCTCCTTCTATATGCTGAATGTTGATTGAGTGTGTGAATGCCTAAGTTAGTGAATGAGTTTGAAAGCCCTTCTCTTTTCCTCTAATCTGCTCCCTTCCTCCATGAGAATCTAACAAGAGAATCGAATGAGAGGATCCCCTTTCCTTTCCTCCACCTTCTCTTTTCTCTCCTTGTAGTGATTTCCTCCCCATTGTCCTTGCTTCCAGTGCAGTCAAATATTCATAACTCTTGGTATCTATATCTTGTAATTTTTTCCAAGGCAGCTTGGTCCTACGTAATTCTCTTGTAGCCCAATTTAATTATGAGAACCATTCCATTAAAACACACCAACCAACCTTTAATGGCTGTAAAAAACAGTTCAGATTCCTGCAACAAGGAATATTGAACATCCCAATCAAATAATCCCCTCAGCCAACCAAGGACTGATATTTAAATCAACAATTCCCTCAAGCAATGGAATCCGTGTCCCTCTCTCAGCCTTTTAATTTTTAAAAATATTTTCATTTCATACATGAGGATAAGCAATTTGGGTTTTTAAAACCTCCCACCCTCCCTTGGGGGAATACCATCCTCAGTGCTCAATGACACATACAATGAACATATTTGAAAAATAGACATGTTGTTTCATGGAGCTTTATAGACTCAACCCTTTACGTCATTTATAGTGCTTTATTCATTTGCTTCAACCAACAAACAAGATATGATACTCATCTAGTTAGAAAGTATGATAGACTTTAAGTCATAATTAAACCATTTTCCCAATGGTCCTTTGGAGTATTTTGATGTCTTTGGAGGTATTCAATTCAACTTGGATTGTTCTCCTTGTTGATATGTTGAGCCCTTCGTTCCCTTGGTCAACAACTTGCATCTCATTGTTCTTGGCACACCCCAATGTGATCCCGACCCTAATTAGCCATGATCATGACCAAGAAACTCAAATTTTATATTTTGACCTTCCCATCTATGCTTATCAATCCCTTTAGCAATCTGGTTACTCATGTTCTATGTAATCACTCACCTTCCAAGTTCGGGCATCCCCTTCTCTGCTTCTCAATCCCTTGGGAGATCCATCCTTTGACAAGGCTTCCTCACATCAGAAGGAGTTCAAATCCAAGGCACATCCTTGCCTTCAAAACCATCATATGATCATAGAATTCTTCATGGTAATCATTGATCCCCATTGAGTGTTGGTGTCCCACAATGGCTTTATCCTAAAAATATTTCACCAACACACCACTACATACTTCAATTCTTTTGTTTTTGTTGCATTCATTCTTGTAGTAGCCTCCAACCACCCAACTTGGGAAATTTCTATGCTATCCTACATCATAGCACATAAATTCTATCAGGCTCATCATAATGGATTGGAATAAATTTGAATCACACCTCATCAATACTATATCCATGAGGTGAACTTGGAATTATACTTCAATTCCTATCACAAAATAACCAAGTTAGATCATAACCCAAACCATCATGAATTAGAATATTGTATATAGAGTCATAATTTAAAGGTTAAGAAATCAATGAAATATTGATACTTATCTAAATTTTCTCCTTGCTACTGGTGAAAAGTTTTTTTTCGGAGGGTCGCATCATTTCATTTTTGTGGCCGATGGAAAATATAAACACATTTTCGGCTGAACTTTTAAAAAATTCCAGTCTAATTTATTTTTCATTTATTTTAGCAAGCATTGATGACAAACACAAGTTTGATTGAATGTGCTTTTAGTTTGGTCAAACTACTTTAACCTGCAACTCTGTAACAACTCGGCTTTGGTCACCTTTCTCCAAGTTTGGAATGGCTAAACTCCATCAAATTTAGTGAATTTACTTTCAGAACCAATACCAGCGTTTGCAAAATTGAATCTACTTTCAGTAGATATAGATTTTATGGAATTTCATAGATATTTGTTAATTTTAATTAATTTTTTAATAAAATGTGTGCAAAAAAATTCTGAAGGTCATTATGATTCATTGAAATCAAAATTTTGTATCTTCCAAAATACATTGTAAAAAATATGAAAAAATTATGGTTCATTACATTGGTCCATCTTCTGTAATGGGTAGTTTTTAGATTTTTAGTTTTTAACTAATATGTTGAGAAACTTAACGCTATGCTAAACATCTTCAAAATCTGTCGTCTTTTCATATTGGTTCAATTCAAAAAATTATAGCAATTATGATGTGCATCAGTTGGTTTCATAAATATAATGATATCGAAGTAGACCCTGTTTAGATTGTTGCAACACATTTTTTTTTTCAAAAATGCAAAGTTAACAAAGAATACACTAGTTCAAAAAAACATGACTTTTTATAAATCCCTTGATTTTTAAAGAACACGCAGTCAAACAATTGATAAGTTTACATGTCAAATGTGAATAAAAAAATCAAAAAAATAAGTAATAGAAAGCTAATAAAATTTCTAACAAGTTTTCTTTTTATTGTAAAATGAAATTCTAAACAAAAAAATTGCTTTGGTTTGCCGAAAGTTGAAGAACTTCTAAAAATGATATTTTTTCTCAAAAAGGGGAAAAAAGTGTATTCTAGTGTATGTACTTCCTTTACACACACTAGGTCATTATCCGATATGGAAAGCACCTAGTGCTTCTCTTTGCTTTGACCATGTACACACATTGGATTGGTTTCCAATATGGCAAGCACCTAGTGCCTTCTCTTCACATTGACCATGTACACACACCAGATTGGTTGTTAATCTAGAAAGCACCCAGTGCCTTCTCTTCATTTTGACCATGCACACACACTAGTTTGGTTGCTAATCTGGCAAGCACCCAGTGCCTTCTCTTCTCTTTGAATTCCACTCCAAGGTGTATATATATATAGATATAAGCCCTTTTTCTACCTTGCGAATATGGGCACTACCATCCAGGTAGTATCTTGTCGAAAGGAGGTGTACTCATTACCATTCATAGGTTCCTTTCCACCTAAACAAGCACATATATTCCCATATTTGTCTAGTTCGAACATAGACAGACACTGGCCCACACATAACACTTTACACATACACAACACACAGGCCCAGATAATCCCATACCTGCCTTTCTTGAACACTTTGCACATATACAACAGACTAGTCGAGATAGTACCATACCCGCCTTTCCTGAACACTTTGCACATACACAACAGACTGGTCCAGATAGTCCCATACTTGTACACAACACACACTTATACACATGGTACGACAAAACACATGTAACACAACTTTACCCTATTCCCATGCACAACACATTCACATGTACAATAGAAACACATACACAGATAGCATGTCATGTTACACAATATCACAATAAATTTGGAGACTACCCTCTCCCTCATGACATATCACCATGTCGCCATTAATCCAGAACCACCTTGTGTCCATGCAGGTGAACTAGGCCATACCGCCTCATTTTTTTTCCCATGTTCTTAGTCTTGACATGGGTACAATGTAAGATTCATGTTCACATAATTATAAATTAGCAAAATTTCCTTCCTGACGAGTATATTCCTCATCACAGTGGAAATATTTTTGTGTCATACATATCATCAGATAATTTTATATTTTTTTTAGCAGTCATCTTTTCATTCAAATGACATTTGACAACTTTGTCATACATAATGGAATCTTCATAGCTATATACATATATATCGATCAACATGATCATGTATGCCAAGTATCCATCAACATAATCATGTATGCAATATATAAGTACACATGCAAGTATAATCAAGGGTTAAGAGAACTCCCTTCTTGCCATTTTTCTAGCTGCACATATCTATGCCCATTATTCTCAGGGACTCAAATAGCCCATTAGGATTTTCCATTACCTAATAATGGTCACAACATTCATTAGCTTGTGCCAAATAAATCTTAGGTTTATAGACTCCCTCATTACGACCAAGCATGGCATATGTGACCCTTTCACTCTGTAATTGTTTTTATTTTTAATTGTTATTTTGTTCATGTCCATTGCCCAACAACATTCCATTTTACCTGGAAATTTACTTGGCATGTTTTCCTTCGTGTCTATTAAGAATTGGCCTTTCTCAGGATTTCATGGCCTTCCTCCCACTCCAACCTCCTTATTCCAAGATCCCCAAGCATGAAATTCAAATTTTAAAGATCGAAAATCAATGCAAGAGGAAAAACAAAGGCAATCATTGCAAAAGGGCATGAATTTCATAACAGCAGTCATTCACAAAAATTGAAAGTAAAACAACAACCTAAGTAAGTCCAAAACAACATGATAACCAAGACCAACAACCAGCATGGCCATGCACAAGTTTACAACTAGAATGACATCAATCCAACAAGTCAATAAATTAAAGCCACAACACATAAGCATCAAATAAAGAAGTACTCAAAAATAAACTCAATCTCCATGAGTCCAACATTAATGGCACTCTCATTCATCATACAAGTTTGCATATCTATACATATACATTTATATTCATACACCACATTAGTTCGAGACTTCTTGAACAACAACATTAAGGTCTTATATTCCCTAAAGTTCGCAACAAATATTTCCAACACACACACACACACATATGTCAAGGAGTTGGAGGGAATGCCCCCTCCTCCTTCTCGGTGTTCTGCATTGTTGATTTGTGTTCTGGTGGCCCATAGGGGATATTGTATTCCCTCTTCTTCCTCCTGCTGGGACAATCTTTTTTCAAATGCTCTTCTCCACAACACCAATAGGAGATTATCCTCTCTGCCTTTTCAGCCTCACAAGGCCTCTTCCTACTATTACCATCTTTCCTTTTGGAGGATTCAGCTTGGTATTCCATATTCTGCAACCACTTTTGCAACTTATCATTCCGCTCAGCTAATTCTTGTTGTTTCCTAGTGAGTTTTCTAAGTTTTGCTTTGCATATATTTAGATTATCTTCCAAATTTCTGAGCTTAACCTCCAAATTCCCGAAGGTTCTTTTCCTTTGGAGGGATTTCCCTCTTCCTTGTTCTTGATGGACTTGGTCCATATCCTATTGCACCATGCCACAATACATGTTTCTTTTCACTACCACTAAGTCTTGCTATCTGTTGCCACATACACTCAGCTATTAGTTCATAAAATAAATTAACAATACATATGCCATTTTTCATTTTTACCATGTTATGCCAAGTATGTAATCCTATAGTTGTCACACATCCTTAAGATCATCATCAACCATGTATCATAAACTAGGGCACTAGTTATCAAATTCATAAGCTTGTTTTCAAAATCTAGTAATGCATGTGTATTAATATTATTCATAATCATCATAATGCCAAAGAAAAAATTAAAGTTTAATCCTTGACCCATACTAATAGCACAATTTAATATCATCCTCTCTACTGCGGCCGCACTATTGTTTTAATCAAGCTTTTAAACACAAGAAGAATCCATCCCTCTTATCAAGGTCAACAACAGTCATGGCATCTGCAACTTCAAAGGGTCAGTTAGAAAAATCTCATGTTATCTTAACATTGATCATACTTATAATTGTCATATTCACATGCATGCATTATATATAGGACCCACATGCAATTCAAGTTAGCACATTTCGTAACACGGTCCCGATCAGCATGCACTCTGCTCATGCAACTAGTCAGTAACTAACCATGATGTTTGTTGCTATAAAAAATACATGCAGCCAAGTATTTATCAATCACTTGGTTCCTCAAGCTGCGAAACATCATACCTCTAATCTCTGGAGGTACTATATCATATACGGGCCATTGGATGTTCCCGTCCAATTAGCGCACACACACACACAGATATATATATATATGTGTGTGTGTGTTTGTGTGTGTGTGTGTGCAATAGTAATAACCATGCTACGCAACACAAAGAATCATAGGATCATGCAAGCGTTCACATAATCCATCCATCATAATGCTACACCTAACATTTACTTGCACAAGTAAGTAACCAAGATAAGCAGACAACCATCAAGCACATCATTCTCTAGCAAGCTATAGATCCAGTATCTACAAGGTCCGCACAAAAACCCTACCTTTGAGTTCATTTGGTCCCAGTATGACAAGAAAGCATTAACCATTGATTACAAAACACCCCTAATTAACACAATAACCATTTCATCATATAGAAATAGTCAACCTCCGTTGGGGTCCTTGCCATATGCCAACCAAGCCATGGAACTCTCACACCCTAATTAGCTAGCATACACGTAGATACAAAATTTCATAAATATACATAATTCCAGTAACACAGGGAGTTTCGAAGGGTTCCTTGCATCATATTGATAGTCACGTACATATTCTCCCAAGCATGCAAAGGCTCAATATATGACCAACTGATGAGCCCCAAAAATGGATAATTATTTGGGCTCATTCAAGCTCCTAATTCGACTTAATCCACCATTCTCATTAGTTTATTGCATGTTTTTGATTATATTTATGCTAATAGAGTGAATTGGGTTAGTCATTATGCCAACAAGTCTAATGGGTGCTTTGTGTAGCCTTTTTGGTCAATTTGGAGACAAAATTGAAGGTCTTAATGAGCACTTGGCAGCCAACTTCGTGGGAGAACAAGGGAGAGGATTTGTAGGAAGGTGTACCCTTCATTTATGGGCCCTTACCTCGAATTCTCCACCATCAGCTCGGAGTTCAAGGGCCACCAAATCAATTAGCACAAGGGCAGCCAAGCAAGTCAAGTAGGACTGCTGTTAACTACAAGTTGGGGAGGATTGTTGGGGTCCTCAATTTGTATAAATAAGAGGGCTTAGGGCCTCATTTCAGTTAATCATTTTTTGGTTAGCTAGTGGTTAGTCATTTTGTAGCCAGTAGTTAGTCACTTTATAGTCATTTTGTAGTCATTTTGTAGTTCGATTTTTAGGCAGTAGATTAGCTTTGCTTTCAGCACATTTTCAAGTTCTCCTTGTGGACAGTTTTTGGAATGTAACATTTCTTGATCAATAAAGATGAATCCAGCTTTGCACCAGCTCTAAATCTCTCTTAGGAGGCTGCAACTCTTGGGGTTGGGCCCATCTCAAGTGCCCAATACCTCCTTCGATTATCTTCATGTGTCTTTGCTGCATTCTTAGAATAAAATCTGCAATTTAGATCTAAATCTTGTTTTGTTATTTAGTTTGTTTTTTGATGAATAAAATAGGTTTTCATGCTCAGATTTAGTTGATAGGTTGTTAACAGGAAAAGCTTCAAGAAAAGGGCCAACAAACATCTGTGGTTTCACCTCTCCCTCAGTGGGATCAGGAGCTGTGACTAGGATGACTTTGCTGCCCACAAAAACACTGACTTTGCTTTGCCATGCAATCATTAGTGTTTGGTTTTCATTTGCAGAAGTTGGTTACATGTTCAGATATTTGAATGCTTCATTGCATAGTTAATATACATGGTTTCCTTGCAAATAAAGCTGATGTCCATTCTTGTTATTGTTAGCTAGATCATATTAGGGTAGCATAACTAGATCTTTGTTTTCTTGCATGTCTTTGTTGGTTCAGTTGGAAACACAAATTGCAGAGCACCTGTACCACTTCTCTATCTACCCAGACTCCCTCAAACCCATCTTCTCCATCTCCTAACTTGGTTTCTTGCCTCACGTTGCCATACTGCCCTCATAACCCTACCTTTTGTGCAGCATTACTGCAGTCTTCTTGGAACAAGTCCAGCCATCTACACCTTCTCCTCAACTCTATCCATCAGTCTTTGGGTCATTTGAGGCCCCTACCCTGCCTCCCTATCCATTCATGCACCTTACCTCACTCACCCATCCTCCAAAATCCAATTTTTAAACATCCTGTAGAAAAATTACAGAACATCCTGTAGAAATCCTAAACATCCTGTAGAACACCTGCAGACTTCCTGTAGAAGCTCACAAATGAGGTTTCTTGATAGCCAAACTTTGTGAAACTCTCCGGAAGGGTGTTAGGGACTCCTTAGACCCTCTCTGAACCTTCTCAACCTTTTCCAAGCATTTCTCCTCCTTGATCCACCTCTGCACAGTAAAAAAAAATAGTTAAAAGCACATGCATGATAACTCTAACAACTTATTCAAAAATACAAAAAGATGTTTTCTTCAGATAGAGGTAGTCTAGACACATGTATTTTACCTTCATAGAAGTAATGGCATCTTTGTCAGTAGTTTGCATGCTCTCCTCTGCGTCAGTAGGACTAGCTGGTAGAATTAGGGTTTGCTAGGGTTTGTGTTTCTTTTTGGCTTTCAGTTTCTTTCCGCAAGTAGAGTAGCTTCCTTTGAGTTAGCTTCCATCCATCAGTTAAAAAGCTTCTTCTAAGAGCTCATAAAAGTTGGCTTAAGCTCCTAGCGGACTTGTGCCAGCTGACCAAGTGACAGTTGCGGCAAGAGCTAGTACTTGTGCATACAGCACTGTCGCTTCCAAGTTTGTTACGAACTACGGGTTGATAAAATTAAAGAAGGGAGTTCCAGGAGTTGCAGCTTTATTTCTGCAATACTGGGGCCCACCACCAACGATGGTGATACACTAAACAATCATATACTCAACCATGCCACATAACTAGAGAAACATATAAACGCATCAATCATGCATATCATAATCATTTACAACCAACTTTTAACACCTAAACGTTTGTTTTATTAATTTTTCTAAAATTTATTATGAAACCCCCCCTTACTCATGAACTTGTTGATTCTTTCCCATGATAGAGCCCATCCAATCCAAGTGTTGTACTTGGATACTCTGATACCACCTATAATGACCTTACTCCACCTGCCCTAGTGGAACGACTATTACTCTCTAATCCAACTCTTCTTGTGTTATTAGGAGAATGGGATAAATTCCCCCTTGTTTTTTTTTGTTGCTATAAGTCACTCTCATCGTAGTTATTGGTGAATACCTATCGTTTGATCTCAAGGTGGTGGTTCCCGCACACTTCCAAGATCTTGCCACATCATCCTGCTACACCTTATCTCGATGCCTCCCTTTTTCCATTTCTCTTACACCTCCAAGGTGGGGACCACCAAGACACATCATCCTTGTCTTGTTAACCTGACACTCTTCTAGCCAACACCTAGTTTATACTGTTGATATGGAACTTCTAGGACATGTGGCATGGTGGGCCATCTCTTTGCACTCCCTTGCCTCTAGTTGTTCCACGTGGTGGCAGTGCTACGTCACCCCACACCTAACCATCCCGACCCTCTCTAATTGATCACCATTTCACACCACTGAGGTGGGGACCACTAGGACTCGTCATCCCTATCCCTTCACCCTAGCAACCCTCCTTATGTCTGCTCCTTTATGAGCTAGGAGGGGACCATCGGGACATGTCATCCCATCCCCATTATCTCAACATTCCTCTGTTGTGCACCTTTTTAGCTTACGAGGGAAACTCTTCGAGACACGTCATCCACCATTGTAGATATATATGTATATATTTGTTTATTGCTATACGCTCTAGAGCAACGCCGGTTAGAAAAGGATTGGTTTTGCCTGTTTAATTTGGTTTTTTTCAATTTAATTTTATTACATTTTTGGGCCAAGAGACACTTTTGTATGGAAGAGATGTTGCAATGTCTTGTTATATTATGTTATTTAAGCACTTTAAAAAGTAAAACTAAAAATAAAATTATTAATTATAATTATTAATTAAAACATTTTGACTCAGTAAAATTACATTAAAAGATAATTATAATTACGTCATAAGGCATTACTTTGGGAATAACTCCCCTCCCATGACATTGTGTGATTTTGTGCACTGCCAATGTTATGTGTTAAATAATTAGAACATTTTGCATTGTTGAATCATCATATAGGTGGCACCGACCGCGATGACTGCTGATACTTGAATTCACTATTATGACTTCCGATACCTGAATTCACAATTATGACTGTTGATAAATGAATTCGTTGTTCTATTGGTCCTTAACTAACTTAACCAAAACATTTTAACCGGTTTTGCCTCTCTAAATGTCTATGATTTATCTAACGAGTCTCCTAGCCGCTTCACCAAGGCCTCTCCTAACTCTTACGCCGTGTCTCCCTAGACATTGTTTCCCTTCAATTCCCGCAAATCCCCTCATTATTTTAGATGTGTTGCGTCAATGCTCAAGTCGGGCGGGAAAATAAATTCATTAGTAGTTGCAACAAACGATCTTTTGTACATTAGCTCAGGCAGCAAATCCATAAGAGTATGGGGACACCAGGATTTCTCACAACATAATTGTCTCAACTCTAGCTCAGGCAACATCAAGGCTTTTCTTGTTACCAACGATCAAATTTTCAGTTCTCACTTACACTATTCAGATAAGTGTATCTGTTGAGATTAGAATTTTTATATTTTTCTTTTCTTGTACAACTGTGTAAAGAACAAGAAAGTGGTTAAATATCTTTGAAGTCTCTTTCTAAGGATTAGACATAAGTATCAACTAACTTTAAATTATTGTTGTAAGAGCTTCTGAAAATTGGTGTGGTGTAAATAGGGAACTGTTAAAATATACAAGTCGCTACATGTAGCCATTGGAAGTATCATAATAAAAATAAAATAAAATTGTGAAATGCACTGTATAAAACAAATGCAACAATATTAAAATTAATACAAGAAATAAATTATGAAATATACTAACCCTGTTTAGTGTTTGATAAATTATTCGTGACTGTCACTATCTCTAGTGCTTGAAGAAAGACAACAATTGTAATATGGAAAAACACTACAGATTTTCTAATATATTTGTTTATATTTAACAAAAGGTAAAAATTGTTAAGTTTCTATAATTACATTGGAAATTAAAAAAAACAACAACTTTGAACTATGCATAATTTGAAGTTGAACACAGTCCCTAGCTAGAAAGCTAAAATAAAGTTATGACTATATTAAATAGATATACACATAATACATCCTAGGATTTGACCATAAAGTAAATTAGAAACCCCAACTAAGATTGGAATCCAAAAAAACAAAAAACCCTAAGGTTAGGGTTTCATTGTTAATAGAACTAAACTTTACTGCCTAAGTAGGAGGGACAACCCAGAACAAATTAGAAAGGTCGTGAATTAGAGGAGCTGGAACAATATTTGGTTGGGGGCTCAAACTAGAATTCATCGGAAAGAAAATTGAAGGTGGTCTCACTATACTTGGAAAAGAAAAAAAAGAAACAAAGGAAAGAATTGAGTAAAAAAATCCATTATACGAAGATTAAACTTAAAACCCTAGTAGGTACAACCCTTACCTATAAATGACACGACATAAGTTGTGTCCTTACAGCCAGGAGTTAAATGCTTTCTAGATGAAACGCCAAATGAGTACACTTAGTTTCCTTTTATAAAAGGAAAGAAAGAAATCACAATTTATTTTAAATAATTAATATGTATGCCATCAAACCCTTCAATAATTATGGGCACCCTCACTTGTTAGAGAATAAGGCAAGAAAATTCTTTAGAGAGCTAACTTGAGTAGGGAAAATCCATACCCAAGCAAGTAGAATGGTTCTTAGTACAAAGTTTGTTACTCCACCTTAGACATCTCATATGATGGAGATGATATTTTTATTGGATTCCTCTTTCTGAGAGGTGCAAGATTGATCGAAAGATCATCTCATTCTGACAAGTAGGAATGAAGTTATGAATTTATATCTTTAGGACAAATTATCAAGGTCGACCAGAAGCCTAATGTAGGCTCATGAAGCCCAACAGACGTGTCTCTTCACCCTCAAGGTTGTGTATAAACAGGAGAGACCTTTTCCTCATTTGGACACCATCATCTCAACACATATTTTTCTCTCCTCTACTGATTTGTTCATACAACAAGGAACAACTCTTCTTCTCTTCGTTGACTTGGGATGACCAAAAATTCCAAGCTGAAATTACAGGATTGGTTTTGGGCCATCTGCAATAGCGTTGACCAAAGGTCAAACCTCCACCTTTGACCTTGCTTTTAGGCATAAATTGTGATTTCTTTAGGTCACATCTCTTGGCATGGAAATCAAGTTATTTGTTGTTGTTTGACTTGCGTTTACCACAGGCCCTTTGACTACAGAGTTGACTATGCGTTGTTCGAGTTTGACCAAATTTTTTATGAATTTTTGGGTTGATTTGGACTTTCTTTAGAGGTCGAGTTCACTGGTTTGACAGAGCTAATTTGGAGGAGACTTTCTGCTAGTTTGACCAGTGTTGACTTTTTGATTAGGACATCTTGTTGACTATAGTTTGACTGGACTATTTTATAGTGATTGGGAAAGTAAATTTTGTATGATGTACTCTCTCTCTGCTGATATTTTGAAGAATAATAAGAACATTTGATCAAAGGGTTTTCCCCACATTAGGTTTTTTCCCTGGCATCCGCCAAATGTTGTGTCCTCTTATCTTGGCTTGTCTTCTACTTATTATTTATGTTCTATCTACATTCACTATCATGTTAATGTGATTGCTAATTTGGAAATTGATATTGGGCTAGTAAGAAAAATGGAAGTAAATTTCTCTGAAGCATAGAACATGCCATTGTTATCTGAAATTAACATGGTATCAAAGCTAAGGTGAAGACAAAGCCCAAGTAAGAGTGAGAAAAGCAATCATTAAGATTTGTTGGACAAGGACAAGATTCAATGGCCTCCACATCTTACTTCAAATTTGATGACAAGCTCAATGATAAGTCTGATTATCATGCATGGAAGATTTCTCTTGACTTGAATTTGGAAGAGCATGATGTTATGGACTATGTGCAGGGAAATATTACTAAACCTCCTTCAAATGCATTGGCTTTTGCTAAGACGAAGTATAAGAAAGGTGAAGTCAAAGATAAGAATATCATCAAAGATTCTATTCATAAGCATTTAGTTGCTTACATCTTCGATTTCGACACATCTAAGGATATGTATGACAAGTTGGTTAGCATGTTCAAAGCTAGCAATGCAAACCAAGTCCTATTTCTCAAGAACATGTTGAAGGATATAAATAAGGGAAGATGAGAAGATATCCAATTCTACTTCATGAGGATCACCGAAATCATAAATGTTCTTCTATCAATTGGAGAAGTTATTACTGACAGGGAGCTCACTCCCATTGCCCTTGGAGGTCTCCCTCGTGAATGGGATATATTAAACACTACTATCCTCAACAAGGACCAGATTCCAGGTTTTGATGAATTGTTCACTAGATGCACTCAAGAAGAACCAAGGATGATGGAGAGAAACATGTCATCAAATAGGAATGATCCTACTGCATTCTCTTCTCATGTTAAAAATAACAATGCAGGTTCAAAGAAGCAATGTCAAGGAAGACCGAGATTCAAAGATGGAAGAAAGGGTAGATGCTTCATTTGTAACAAGTTTGGCCACTATGCTAGGGAGTGTCCTAATAAAATGGATACACCTCGGGATGATGAAAACAACAACTGCAACAATTTCAGGGGAAACAACAATAAAAGGAATAGCAGGTTCAACAACAAAGGAAAAAGGAATGCTCCCGCTACTCAACATGGAAATGGTCGACCTCCCAAAATTTCAAGAAACTCCAGGTATGAAGAATCAAATGTTGTAGATAACAATAAAAAAGAATTTATCTTATATCTACCCTCTCTATTTCCGCTCCTCCGAATACCTTTGGAAATTGGTTAATTGGTAGTGGTGCCTTAAGGCACTTCACTGGGTATAAGGAAGCTATTTCAAATCTAATAGAAAAGGATACAAATTTGGAAATAATTCTTGGAGACAATGCCACCTATTCCATGAAAGGAGTTGGGAATGTTACTCTTCAATTGAATCAAGTCAACACCATTCATCTACAAGAAGTATTATATGTACCCGATCTAAAGAAGAACCTGGTATCTATCTCGACGATGGAGGACAAAGGATTCAAGGTGACATTCATTGATGGAAAGATACGTGTTTGGAAAATAAATTTCAAAGTAGAATTTACCCTTGGATTCAAGGTTGGTAGCCTATATTAAGTTGGAGGAATTCCACTAGGATCTATGTCTTGCAACACATCTCTTCAATCCGAATTATGGCACCGAAGGTTTGCTTGTATTCATTATAATGCTCTACCCGATGCAAGGAAGATGGTGACAGGTATGCCCCAATTTAAAGTAGAACATGAAGGCGTTTGTTAGGGATGTGCTGAAGGAAAACATACAAGGGGAAAATTCCCCTCAAGTGATAGCAAGACTACCAATATTTTGCAATTGGTTCATCCTAGTCTATCTTGTATGTTTCTCATAACATCTTTGTGAGTATATTTATATTATGCTATCTTTTTGGATGACTTCTATCGTAAAAATTGGACTTGTTTCTTGAAGAAGAAGGACAAAATGTTCACATGGTTTTTTTCTTTCAAAGCCTTGGTTGAAAATCAAACAGGGAAGAAGATCAAAATATTGGGGACCAATAATGGAATCGAATATGAATCAAATGGGTTAAATGACTATTGTAGAGAAGTTGGCATTAATAGGGAGACTACTACAGCATATACTCCTGAGAAAAATGGTCTTGCTGAAAGGAGGAATCGTTCTATTATAGAAGCCACTCGTGCCATGCTTCATCATCAAGGCCTTCCGAAGTTCCTACGGGAAGAAGCTACCAACACTACCGTGTATGTTCAAAATAGAAACCCACATCGAGCATTGGACTCCAAAACTCCCGAAGAATTTTTCACCGCTAAGAAACCTGATGTTTCTCATTTTATAATTTTTGGTAGCCTCCTGTATTTTCATGTGCGGAAAGAAAAGAAAAGAAAATTGGACGCATCTGGGATGAAAGGAACATTTGTGGGCTACAGTGAAACTTCAAAGGCATATAGAATCTATATGCATGGTCATAGAGAAGTGGAAATAAGTCATGATGTCACCTTCGATGAAGATGCTTCCCTTGGGAAGATTAGGAGCCTTCCTATTCCAATGAAGGACAACGAAGCAAATACTGGAAAGTAGGGAGAACTGCAAGATGAGTCGATGCTCGATGTTGAAAGATTGATGAATCCCATTGATCCACCTCCCCATGAGCTCTTATCCTCAAAAAGGATACCCTCATGGCTTAGGTACACTCCCAAAGATGTCGAGAGGCATATTGCCCCAAGGGGGACATTTCGTGAAAGTAAGAAGCCCAATAGGTACCATGGGTACTTAGTTGCCATGAGCACCCGTTTAAACTGAGCCTTGCACATTCGAAGAAGCTGTGAAACACCAAGTTTGGAAGGATGCTATGAACAAAGAGTATGAATCGATTATGAAGAATGATGTCAAGGATGTGGTCCCTATACCCAAGGACAAATATTTTGTCACCTCGAAATGGCTCTACAAGATCAAGCATGGAGCTGACGAAAGTGTTGAAAAGTTCAAGGCCAGGTTTGTTGCTCGAGGCTTCTCTCAAAAGGAAGGTGTGGACTATGATGATATATTTGCATCAGTTTCCTGATATACCACCATCTGTTCGATCATTGTCCTTGTTTCCTCACAAGGATGGAATTTACATCAAATAGATGTTAAGACCGCCTTCTTGCATGACTCACTTAAGGAGGAAGTCTATATAGAACAACCCGAGGGGTTCAAAGTTCGATATCAAAAGACACATGTATGCAGGTTGAAGAAATCCCTCTATGGGTTGAAGCAAGCTCCATGGGCTTGGTATGAGAGGATCGACAAATGAATCTGGGTTTTACAAGAAGTGAAGTTAATCTGAACCTTTATTTCAAGGTTGTAAATGATAGACCTATCATCTTGGTACTTTATGTGGATGATCTCTTTCTGACAGGTGCAGACCCTCTTATTTATCAATGCAAGAGGGAGTTGGCTACCGAATTCGAGATGAAGGACCTAAGATTGATGCACTACTTCCTAAGCTTGGAGTTCTTGCAAAAACCAAGGGAGATTTCCCTTTCCCAAGGAAAATACATTGTGAAGCTACTTGAAAGATTTTGGATGGTGGATTGTAGGTTTGTGACTACTTTGGTGGAACTTAACTTCAAGAAGTTATGCGGAAGTGTTGTTGTGCCCAATTTGGGAAATCCTTCTGAGTATCGTCAACTCATGGGGGCCCTGATGTTCTTGGTGAACTCCTATCTGGACATATGCTTTGCAGTGAATACATTGAGTCAATTTATGGTCGAGTCTCATCACATACATTGGATTATTGCCAAGAATCTCTTGAGATATCTCCGAGGCAAAATCACATATGGAATGAGATACACTGCCGGGAATTTGGGGCTACATGATTATTCAGATGCTGATTGGGCTGGTAGTATGGTGGATCGTAAGAGTGCATCGGGATGTTGCTTCTCACTAGGTTCTTCTTTGATATCCCGGATGAGAAGGAAGTAGAAATCGATAACTTTGAGCATCACCGAGGCCGAATATATTGATGTTATTATGGCCTCTTGTGAAGTTGTTTGGTTGAGGAAGCTCTTTAGTGAGTTGTTTGGGCATGTGTTGGGTTCCACCATGATCTATAGCGACAACCAAAGTGGGATTTTTTTATGAGAATCTTGTATTTTATGATCGCTCCAACCATATTGATATCAGGTACCACTTTATCTAGGATATGGCATAATGGGGAGCAATAAGGCTCCATCACATTGGGACTGATGAACAAGTCATCGATATTCTTATGAACCCCTTAGGGAAGTTCAAATTCTTAACCTTCCATGAATGACTTGGAGTCATGGAAAGACCCTCTTATGAGGGTCCCATTTGAGTTGGATATTGAGCTCTAGGAGATCCGAGGGGCTTGGGTTACTTCTTGGAGCTATGAGCGACCATAGGGTGAGTGGTTCACCTCCCCCTAGTGGTGCTTTGTGTCTAGGGTGAGTGGTTCACCTTCCCTTGTGATACCCTATGATGGTTGATATATGCATATGATAAGTGGTTCACCTTCTCCTATGGCATATGAGCAGGATGAATGGTTCACCTTCTCCTGCTGATACATCCTACCCATGCAGTCTGGGACTCATGGGAAGTACCTCTCATCTAGCCAATGAGTTGGGAAATGAGGATAGGTGCCATAGTACTACTAATAGACACATCATGTACTATTGTACTCCCTATGCTAGGATGTTTGATATTGATCTGGGATCAATGGAGATTGACTTTGGGTCAGTGAAGAGTTGTATGATACGCTCTCGATCATTTATTCTTCATTATTTCTTCATGGTTCAGCAGAGCATAGTAGAGAAGCATAGATCACAGAAGAGCAGGAATGACATGGATAGTACAGATTGACAGATGGTTTGGCAGGTGGATTTCTCCCTACTTGAAAGGGAGTGTTAAAATTGGAAACTACGGCCAAACTCCAACTTGGAGAGCTCATATGACGGAGATGATATTTTTATTGGATTCCTATTTCTAAGAGGTGCAATATTGACCTAAAGATCATCTCATTCTTACAAGTAGAAATGAAATTATGAATTTATTTCTTCTATGGACAAATTGTCAAGGTCTACCAGAAGTCTAATGTAGGCTCATGAAGCCCCACAGACATGTCCCTTCACCCTCAACATTGTGTATAAATAGGAGAGACCTTTTCCTCATTTGGACATCATCATCTCAACACATATTCTCTCTCCTCTCCTCATTGGTTCATACAACAAGGAGAAACTCTTCTTCTTCTCTTCATTGACTTGGGATGATTGAGAATTTCAGGTTGAAATTACAGGATTGTTTTTGGGCCATCTGCAATAGCATTGACCGAGGGTCAAACCTCCACCTTCGACTGTGTTTTTTAGGAAGAAATTTTGATTTCTTTAGGAAACATCTCCTGGCATAGAAAACAAGGTATTTGCAGTTGTTTGACCTGCATTGACCGCAGGCCCTTTGATCACAGAGTTGACTGTGCATTGACCAAGTTTGAGTGAATTTTTCAAGACTGTTTCAGGTTGATTTGGACTATCTTTGGAGGCTGAGTTGGATGGGTTTGACTAAGCTAATTTGGAGGAGACTTTCTGTTGGTTTGACCATCGTTGACTTTATGGTTAGGGCATTTTGTTGACTGTTGTTTGACTAGATTGTTTTATAGTGATTGGGCAAACAAATTTGGTATGATGTACACTCTCTCTCTGCTAAACTTTTGAAGAATAATAAGAATATTTGATCAAATGGTTTTCCCCACATTGGGGTTTTCCCCTGGCATCCGCCAAATATTGTGTCCTCTTGTTTTGGCTTGTCCTTGCTTATTATTTATGTTCTATCTGCATTTATTATCATGTTAATGTGATTGCTAATCTGGAAATTGATATTGGGCTAATAAGAAAAATTGAAGTAAATTTCTCTAAAGCATGGAACATGCCATTATTATCTAAAATTAATAGAGTCCCTAACATCTAACCAAAAAAAGCAAAAAATAAATAAAAATAGAAAATGTACAATTTGAATATGAATTTTTCCCAGAACTTAAGCCAATTAAATAAACCTTCTTATAATACGTCTTGTCTACTTGGATGACCTGGGTCTTGAGTTGGCTGAAAGAGGGAGGCCATGCCGGTAGCAAATGCTAGGAAATCCTAAGACCAAGCATGGTCATGCTGCAAAGTATGCGGAAAATGGAGGGTTCGAAATCACGAAGCTGCAGAGCCATTTTCTTCTGGAGACAACAACAAACCCTAAGGTTATGGTTTCGTGGCTAGCAAAACTAAAGTTTAATTCTTGAGTAGGAGGGATGAACATGAACAAATCAGAGAGGGCGTGAATTAGAAGAGTTGGAACAAGATTTGGTTAGGGGCTTGAACTAAAACTCATTGAAAAGAAAATTGAAGGTTGTCTCATTGTAACTGGAAAAGAAAAAAAGAAACACATGAAAGATATGAGTACAAATTTCCATTGTACGAAGATTAAACTTGAAACCCTAGCATATACAACCCTTACTTGTAAACGACATGACAACAGTTGTGTTCTCATGACCAGGAGCTAAATGTGTTCTAGAGAAAACACCAAGCAAGCGCAGTTATTTGTATTTTATAAAAGAAAAGGAAGAAATCACAATTCACTACAAATTATTAAGATGCCTATTATCAAACCCTTCAAGAATTATGGAACCCTCACCTGTTGGAGCAGAATGCGAGCCAATTCTTTGGAGAGCTAACTTGACTAGGGAACATCCATACACAAGTAAGCCAAATGGTTCTTGGTACAGAGCCCCTAACATCTTGAGAGAAAATGCAGGAAAAAAAAATTAGATTATGTAAAATTTTAATATGAATTGTTCTTAGAACTTAAGCCAATTAAATTAACATCCTTATAGTTGGAAGTATGTTTGGTTACCTAGATGACTTGGGACTTGAGCTAGCTGAAAGAGGGAGGCCATGCCACTAGAAAATGCCAAGAAATATTAATACCAAGTGTTGTCATGCCACAAAATATGCAAAAAAAATGGAGAAACCCTAAGGGTTCAAGATAGCGAGGTTCCAGAGCCATTTTCTTCTAGAGACAACGATAAACCTTAAGGTTATGGTTTTGTAGCTAATAGAACCAAACTTTACTACCTAAGTGGGAGGGCTGACCTCAAACAAATCAGAGAGGTTGTGAATTAGAAGAGATGGAACAAGTTTTGACTGGGTGCTCGAATTAAAATTCACTAGAAAGAAAACTGAAGGTGGTCTCACTGTACCTGGAAAATAAAAAAGAAACATAGGAAATAACTAAGTAAAAATTTCCATTATATGAAGATTAAACTTAAAGCCCTAACAGGTACAACCCTTACATGTAAATGAAACAACAGTGGTTTTGTCCTTACATCCATGAGCTAAATTCATTCTAGAGAAAACGCCAAGGGAGTATAGTTAGTTGTCTTTTATAAAAGGAAAGGAAGAAATCACAATTTACTGCAAATTATTAAGACGTCTACCATTAAACCCTTCAAGAATTATCAGAACCTTCACTTGTTGGGCCAGAAGACAAGAAAATTCTTCATAGATCTAACTTGAGTAGGGAACATCGATACCCAAGAAAGTTGAATGGTTCTTGGTAAAGTGTCCCTAACATCTCGACAAAAAAAAAAATAGACTGTGTACAATTTGAATATGAATTGTTCCCAGAACTTAAGCCAATTAAATTAACCACCTTATAGTTCGAAGTACGTCTTGGTCAGCTAGATGACCTGGATCTTGAGTTGGCTGAAGGAGGGAGGCCATGCCGCTAGTAAATGCCAGGAAATCCTGAGACTAGGCATCGTCATGCCACAGAGTATGCGGAAAAGGGAGAAACCCTAAGGGTTCGAGATCACTAGGCTATAGAGCCATTTTCTCCTAGAGAAATCGGTGAGAGTGAGGCATGTGGCCAAGACGAGTTAGGTAGTTACCTTAACCACCAAGGGAATCATTCCCACTATCCATCGTACACATCAAATGATGATCATTGATTATGACCACAAGGTTGATGGTGAATAACCAGCAGCCAAACCATATAAATGTAGCACAAAGTCAAATGATGATTGTTTATTATTACCACAAGGTTGATGGTGAATAACCAACAGCCAAACCATATAAATGTAGCCCAAATTAGACCATAGTATGACCATAATATTCATAATTTTAATGTAATGTAAAAAAGAATCCAAAAGACACTTATTCATTTTCGAATTCCCATCATACGTATATTGGTGATAAAGAAAAGTAATTTAAAGGTTGAAGTTTGATAACAATAAAGACCTTGGCAACAGTTTCATATTCAAAATGTTAGCACATGCCTTGCCATACCCGATCCCTCACCATTAAAGTATAATTTGTACCTATAAATGTTGTATGTAAAGGGATCTATGCGGAGGCATGTAAGCTTAACCTCCCTAAACTATTTTTATTAATAATTAAAAGGGGCAAGAACCATGAACTTGGTTTTGAGAGACTCCCTCTATTTCCATGTAAAACAATAATGAAAAAAAATAGTAATGTGAGCTAAAGACTCAAGTAATTGCAAGTAAATAAGAGGCTATATTATAGAGCTTGTGTTAACCAATCCTTCAGGATTATTATTGTATATTGTATAATATGTAATTAGTTTTGCATTCCGTTTTTATGGTTAATAAGTTACCCAAACACAATTGTCTCGTACCTAGATTTCATATGTATAAATAAGTAATTTTATCAATAATATGACGCTCTTTCCTTGTGCTCTTTCATTGTGTTCTTTTATTGTGGAGTTTCTTTGGGCTTTTACAGTGGTATCAGAGCCTTGGTTGAGTTTTTCCTAAACTGCATGTATTTGAAGTCTATGGTAAAGGAGACATGGAGCATGAAGAGTGTGAAGATAAAGTGCAACAAAAGGTTAATCCAGTGGAGCAATATAATGGGATGCCCAAACTATTGATGTAACAGCCCAAAATAAACATGTAATTAATCAAGTAATTAACATCAAGATCAAACTATGAGTAACACTTACCTGTGATTGAAGTCTGCTTACCGCAACAAGGTTTTGGGGACGACTCTCCACCCAACCGTAGGCTCAATTGCCCAAGGACTTGCTACAGTTGGCCACCCCCAAGTCTTCAATCAATGTACTACTTCCATTGAATCCTCTGTCTTAGAACACTATTCTCCCAAGAGAATGAATGATAGAATCTTGGAATGATGGAATGCCTCCCATCTTCCTCACCATCTAATAAATAGAGCAAACATTGGAAGGGGAACCACATGCACACACTCCATGTGTCTACAGGCAACTTTATTGCTTTCTTGTTTTATTTCTTTTTGATAGCTTTACTGATTTTTTTCACTATTTTCTTCTTTTATTTCTAGTTATTTTTATTTAGAGCTTTAGTATGGTTATTTATTATTTATTACTATTTTTTATTTTTTTATTATTATTTTGTTTTATTCATTGTTTATTATTTATATTATTTATTATTTATCATCATCATCATCATCATCATCATCATCATTATTATTATTATTATTATTATTAGTTATTATTTATTATTAAGGGAGGGACATTACATACTTTCCCGCTTTAAGGAACTTCGTCCCGAAGTTAAGTTGAATTATTTTTATTTTTATTATTATTATTTATTATTTTTGTTATTTATTACTTCATGTTGCCAACACCCTCTGCTGAACTAGTATAACTAGTAGGCATCGAAAGTTTCACAACACCCGGGAAATCCTAAGGAATATCTGTCCTTTTTTCCACTTTCAGCACCAAGCATAAGCCTAACCCGATCTGTATCCTAGTCCAAGGCTGGCCCTAAGGCTCGTGCCTGACTCAGACCTCATCTGCCCCAAGGCAGGCATCCGGTACGGTACTCAATGACTCCGGGCATCTCGCAAGGCTGGCCCACTCCCTCCACAACTACTAAGGCGCACAGCCCCAGGCATCAAAGTCCTTACACCCCCACCAGACTTCGGCATCCCAATCCAATAACAGGCACCTAGCCTAGAACATCAAGCACTTGGCCTCCTCAAGATGGTCCCATAGCCCTACAAGAGCTATCCATCAAGAGCTACACAAGACAAATGAACCACTGAAATATGTAGTGTTGATTGAGTTTGTCCCCAGCCCATATGGTGTTACTTATTATCCTTCGTGTGTATGGGCTCGCACGAGATCATCAAATAAACCGGCCCTCTCGGCCCATTTGGGAAGTCCTGTGAATCATCACACCTCAACATGCAACCAATGCATTAGCCATATCATCATAGTATCGTAGAAAATAATCCACATGCCAAGTCTTGCATGTCATCATGACAACATTCATCATTGTTAATCGCAACATTATGAATAATAGCGAATTGCATGCTCATGCATGTCATAAATTTGTATGCAGCTATTACATGCTTCACCTCATGAAATACCATCATAGGTTATAACATGAACATATTGCATCAAAGATATATCATGACTTCGCCTAATAAATGAATGACATGTCAATAAACCTCATATTGTAGCATCATAATTCCTATGCCACATTATGCATATCATATCCATCATAAGTATTAACCATTAAATATCTATCATCACGTAGTAAATGAATATGTCAATCTACCTCGACATAACATCATAATGCCTATGCATATCATAATCATCATAAGTATACATCATCACTATTGTAACAACCATATAAATTTGAACCATATGGGCATGATCACCCTCATACCATCATATCATGAAACATCATCAATATGAGAAACATCTCAATACTTATCAAATATAGAATAATAGTCTATAAGAATGCTTATCATGATTCATCTGAAAAATCAATTTCATTTACTTGTACAAACATTGAGTACCAACTATGAAATAAGATTATTCAATGTATCTCTAGGATCTAGGTTATCTTACCTATCTTATTAGTGTCATGTTTTCATCAAGTTGTCCATTACTTTTCAATACTCATTTCCACTTCTTTTAACTAGGAAGTTGATCATTTACACCATCAGTATAATCATTTAAGTACATCGTTAAATTTCACATGAGTCTCATCATCTTGAGTCTTAATCTCTCGCCATATATTCTTCCTTCCCCAAGGAAATTCTGGTGAAATTACTAGTTATACAATCATTATTTAAATCATCTATATCAAACTTAAAATCCCTTGGTTTTACATCCATTTACCCTTTGGCTTACCGATTCCAATATCGCTATATGCAAACACTAGGTCATCACGATTTAATTTTATATCATGCTTAATTTACTTAAATGAGGGTTTGTTGATCCATGTTGGCTTATACATACATCACTTAAAAATTATCATTTTCATCCAAAAATATTTTCTTATCTCGTCAAGTTCCTATCTCAATACCATTTGATTGATTTATTGTAAATTCACCCTTCTTCAAATTGGATAAGAGATTCTTGCTCATTAAATAGTATCTTTATTTTAGATTTTGAAACAGTTGGAAACACTACTATCATCATTGTCCATGAAAAATTTAAATATGTGGTGTTATGTGGAAACAACCTCTTTTAACGCTATGGGAACAAAGCTTCTTCACATTTTTGAATTATGTAGATCATCACCATGACCATTACCAGCCATGTTTCTCTGTCCACTCATCAATACCCTTAAAGAACTTTCTTCTTGATAGAACATCCCTTCATTTCCTCCTACCAGATATTCATAGATATATTTTTATTTTTCTCCTAGTCTTAATTTCCTAATATTCCCTGTCTACTAGCTTCAAAAATGGAAACTTCTTTACTTCATTCTATTTTATTAATTTGACTTTAATTTCTCGCCTCCAGTCATTGTGGTTTCTTTTCCTCTTCTCTTAAAATCATAGCACTGATATACTTTGGAAATCTTGTTACTATTTCCCAAACTTGGGTAATACTTGATAAATAAATTCATTAAGATGACTACCAAATGTAATCCGCTTATCATTTCCTATTTTAAGACATCAACATAATAAAATTACATGTTCATACATCTTGTTATCCATAATTATTTCATATAGTTAGTCACCTATGGAAAACTTTACAATGTGGCCCTCCCATTAGAGGGAAAACTGTTATAGATGTTGTCATGCACACAACTTATCTTCTCCAATCATTCTATTTATCATACCTTCTAGGTTCCTTAAAAGTGACCTTTATTATTACCATGATGATTCAACTTTATTAGTTGATTGCCAATATTTTCTTCTTTATGTGCATCATCCTTAGATAGACCTTATAGTGATACCTTTAGAGTACCAAGTTATGACTATACCAAACTCTTCCATTATGTTCTAAAATAGGTTGCCTCTTCTTACTGATTTCTTACCCTTGTTGTGACACTTCTTCTCAACCACCATAAGTATCTATCTAGCACCAAGTTGGCCATAATCACATGATCTATCATTAGTTATCATCATTAGAAAATTTGCAAGTTTTTCCTTTCCATTTCTCCTTAGACAACTTTATCCAATATATGCAATTAACCTTGAATCATGAAACCTCATGTAACATTATACTCAACATCGTAACAGTTAATTAAACTAAATTGAAATCATAGTGTACAATTTAGATGTATCATAAAGTTTAAACAATAAAACATGATTTAGATGCTCCATAAAAAAATATATGTCTTAGCTAAGTAAGCACTCCTAATTAGTTCACCACATCTTAATCATCAAGGATTTGTTGTCATCGTTAGAAGATCATATTCAAAGAGTTGTGTTCTTGCAATAATAGACCAGAGAAATTCCAAGCAACTGCTATCGCTAAAGGACAATGAGAACAACAATCCAACCCAAATAATTAGTGAATAATATGATCAGCATTCAAGGAATGTTATCTCTATGTTTTTAGATCATATTGAAACCATAAAATAATGAATAGATGCAAGTGAACAACAATCATCTAAAGGTAATAAGATATCAGTGTTTATACCATTGTGAATTGGAACAGATTTCACTATTTTAGAGCACTTCAAATGGTGACGATATTACAAATGTCAACATCAATTATCCAAATACTTCTAATCTAGGAGATGTCAAATACATTGCCACATTTATTGACAACTTATCTAGAGAAATATAAGAAAAATTGGAACTATTGGAAACATTCAAATTCTTTCATAAGTTAGCTAAAAATCTAGATTTTGGACAATATATGTTAGTGTCAAGAACCTTAGCAAAATGATGGTAGATACCTGATGATGAGAAATATACACGATGTAATATGTAAAAGACACACAATGTAATATGTAAGATTGTACATTAAATAATAATAAAAACATACATCACAGGCTACATAAGAGGATAAATGCAAGACTTTGAAAGAAGCATGGGAGGGAACACATCAATGAAGATAGAAGGGGCAAAGAATTCAACCTCAAAGATATTTTGAGAGACAAATCCTCCATATTGACTATCTAAAGGAGAAAATATTAGTAACCACATCAATTAGTTTAGGTCACTACTAAATGGCAGGACTGGAGTCAAAAGTTAGCAGTTAGATAATGCGACCACCCTACCCTTCTAGCAAGTTGAATACAGTCTTATGACCTCAAATGTGCAAGAAAAGCTTCTTGTTTTACTCTAATAAACTAAGAAATCTGCAACTAAATTGTTAAATCAACAAAGCTTAAACTTCAAATTTATGATTATATGTGTTAAAATAAATTGGACAATGTGCTATAATTTCCTCTTATTTCTGCACTTAAGTTGCATAACGACAAATTAAGTTGGCCTTAAATGCAAGGAAAACACTTGAAATCAAGGTTTTATTGTTGGTTTTAAGTATTGCTCACATAAATTTGCAATTAAGTTCAGAAAAAAACAATGATATTCAATGTATTTTTCCTTAAAGAGTCAATAATTCAGCTATGTTTTTTTTTTTTTTTTTTTTTTTTTTTTTCCACCAGTGCCTTGTCCTTAGTTTGAGTGGCAACTTATGTGCTTTAGTGCACTTCAATTTAACCTGTGCCAGTTTTATTTGCAGCAGCACAAAAAAGTTAAAACACTTTGCATCTTCACCTAACTGACATTATTGTGTGCTTCCTTTGTATTTGTGCACCTAGATTTCCCATTAATACAGTCAGTTAGTACATGGGGTGAGAGAAGGAAAGTTGTATGCATCCACATAAGTGATGAAGAAATATACAAAATAGTGGCAAATGTTGATGTTTCGCATCAACTGAAGTATAACACCACTAAGAAGCCATCTTAGCATCATGGTTGTAGTAAGCATCACTCCTGCCAAAGCAAGGTATCTCACACTTTTGTGCCCTCCAAAGCCTTTACAAAATGCTAAAGCAAAACCTCTCACTTTGTTTTTGGAAAAATCCTCAAGGTTTGAATAAAAGAATCTTAATGTGGAACAAAATCTAGCTGAATCTATAATATTGTAATTTACAATTATTTGGATATCCCATTTAGCACATAGATTTGAAAGCTAAGTGAGCAAAAAAAAGGACAGGCCAAGGAAGTTCAATTTCAATCTGGAGGGGAAATCTGCTTACTTATGCTGAGACCCAGAAACATAGAGTTCATGCTTTTATATGCAATGCATCTATAATTTGTTTGACAAAACATCTCACAACAACCAATATTGGTTACAATCTTAACATAATAATTTTCCTTTTGGTAATTTATTCTCTGTTCAAATGAAGCACATCTAATAGACATAATATAACCTATTAGCTATCATACATTGATAGCGGAATAATGAATTAGTAATTAAAAAAAATGGTTATACAATTTAAGGATCGAAACCATGTTTTCGAGAATCCATGATGAAGTATCTGCGTTTTCTCTTTAAAATGTCATACATAATTAAGCAAACTAGCAACAGAGCACAACAAATAGAAATTGTGTATTTAGTTATCTATCTGATCTAAGAGACTCAATGCTTTGGCATTCCATTAATATAAATAGAAATCTATTCTAGATGAAGAGAAGGAACAAAAGGTCATTAAAATACATAAAATCCTACCTTTGTAGGCTGAATTCCTCAGAGATAGAAATCACAAGACCAAAATTTTCAGAGCTGAAGAATCTGAAATTATCTCTGTTCCAACAAGTTTGAAAATTTCAGGAATTTATTACAGGGGGTCCAAAAATCTCAAAGTCTATAAGGAAAGAAGCTTCAAAATTGATGTGTTGGAGATCTAAGTAATAATTTATCTCCATACAAGAAAACAAGTCAGACAAAGCAGGTAACCTATAAAATGTATGGATACATTGTAAGAAATAAATTCAGGGTATTGGCATTGACCACAGTTCCTGCATCAGCAATCAAAGTGCCAATTTCAATAGGCCGAATAAGCCTTAGGTCAATCTCAGAATACCGAAAAATGTATGAGCCTTTGTGATCGTGATCCTGAAGTCTTAATAAGGTTCCAGATCTAAAGATGAGACCAATTCCTTCAAATTTTTGAGAAGTTGAGAAGTCACTATCACCAGATCTGTTGAAAGGCCAAGACATTATCTTATCTCTGTAAGACTAAGTATTATTTTAGAAAGCTTTTATAAGAGAAGTCCTTGTTGGTAAGAAATGGAACAATGTTTCAATAATCCAAGGGTTCTCAAAACCTATTGAATGACCGAGAAGCCCCAGGAACTTCAGATCGTATCTAAAAGTTATGGAAGAGCCTGCCTTCAACTTGTGTTTGGCTTGTATCTCATTCTTGTAATATATTGAAGTCATTGTTTTAGTTCACCAAGTCTTTGTGACCAAGACATTATTGTTTTGAGAAAACATGGCATACATGTGCAATGTTTCTTATCTAAACATGCTATAATTAAGGATCGAGAACTTAATATGAATCTAAATACAAATTCAAATGATCAAGAGATCCAAGGTTAGAGCAGCATTGATCTCCATGAAAAGTGATGGCAAGACCCTAGAATATGAGGGCAAAAGCCTTAAGGATGAGGGTTCTGATGGTGCAAGGAATGCTTGTCAAAGATTGGGAACTATGTCTCCATAAGCGGCTACGCAAAAATACATCACTCGCCTCACTGAGATACAACCCAAGTGGGTTGATGGCATCAAGAAAAAAATGTAAAAAGAAAGAAGAGGAGAGTTCTCAACGATCTACTAGGACAGGATATATGCTCCCACCTTAAACAGAACTAAGGTCACTTGCACACGGACATAAATTAAAATACACGAAATCTACAGTTTTTTTAAGATGCCCATAGGCCCTAAGGGTTGAACTTGGCTCTGATACTATATGTAATAACCCAAAATAAACATGTAATTAATCAACTAATTAACATCAAGTTCAAACTATGAGTAGCACTTACCTGTGGTTGAAGTATGCTTACCGCAACAAGGTTTTGGTGACGACTCTCCACCCAACCGTAGGCTCAATTGCGCAAGGACTTGCTACAACTAGCCACCCTCGAGTCCTCAATCAACATACTATTGCCAGTGAATCCTCTATCTTAGAACACTATTCTCCCAGGAGAATGAATGATAGAATCTTGGAATGATGGAATGCCTCCCATCTTCCTCACCATCTAATAAATAGAGCAAACATTGGAAGGGTAACCACATGCACACAATCCATGTGTCTAAATGCAACTTTATTGCTTTCTTGTTTTATTTCTTTTTGATAGCTTTACTGATTTTTTTTATTGTTTTCTTGTTTTATTTTTATTTAGAGCTTAAGTATGGTTATTTATTATTTATTACTATTTTTTATTTTTTTATTATTATTTTGTTTTATTCATTGTTTATTATTTATATTATTTATTATCATCATCATCATCATCATCATCATTACTATTATTATTATTATTATTATTATTATTATTATTATTATTATTATTTATTATTTATTATTAAGGGATTATTTATTTATTATTATTATTTATTATTTATTATTTATTATTAAGGGAGGGACATTACAATTGACTCTATGTAAGTTTGAATAAGTTTCATATTTTTTAGTCATAGTGAAAGACGATTGGAGAAATTGAGTGTCATAATTGTTTTACATTTACTGCAGTAAACAAGGGTTTAAATTTTTTTACTGAAGTATATATATTTTGGTGGCTGACTTTTTTTATTGAAAAGGATACAAAGTTTGAATGATACAAGTTTTACAGAAAGATTTATGAAGAATACACATTTTTCTTTTACTGAAAAGGATACAAAGTTTGAATGATACAAGTTTTTTATGAAGAATACACATTTTTCTTTTACTGAAAAGGATACAAAGTTTGAATGATACAAGTTTTTTACAGAGATTTCTGAAGAGTGTCTGACCATTGGTAAAATAAAATTTATTTTTGGAGGCTAATAAGACTTGAACCTAGCTCTTTGCTAGGCTATTTTTGAAACTTACCACTAAACCACAAAGCCAACTCTATTAAAAGAAGAGGAGAAACAAATTTATATATTTTCAGAAGTATTGCATATACTTTGAATTTGAAAGGATTTGAAGAATATTTGGCTACATAACAATTATGACTTCAATAGTTTCCATAGTTGGAGTTGTTCTTAATGTAAAGGAAAATTATCAAGAGTGATTTAGAAAGCTTAAAAGTGTCCTTGTTTTTAACAATTTGTGGGAATTTTGTCAAGGCAAGAAGGATAGTGATGGAAAAGAAATTGCACCAGACCCACCTGATAATGAGAAGCAGCATGAAATTTGGCAGACGAAAGACAACAAGGCATATGCATTAATAACCGCATCCATGATAGAAGAGGTAAGTAGATATATCATTTCTTGTGGTACTGCATTCGAAGCACTAAAGAAGTTGAAAGAATTGTATGATTCACACTCAAAACTTGAAATTATTTAGTTATTGTTAAAGTTGTTTAATTTGGAGATGAAGGATAATGATCATTTGAAGAGTGCCTTTGAAATAAAAGCCATTTTTCATGATATAGAAGCCACTGGAATTAAAGTAGATTTACAACTTACATCTTTTATAAAAGTCCTTCACCCTGTCTATTCAAATTATTTGGAATCACTTCAGGCTAGTGGGCAACTAAAAGACATTACATTTGATAAATTAGTAAGCAAAATAGCTGAGAGAAAAAGCCTTTGGGAAGAAAGAGGCTCCACCGAACTCTAATGTAGAAACTTTGGGCCTTGCACAAAAGGATCAGAAGTCTCATGCTGAAACTTCTAGAGGTGATAAAAGTAGTAGAGGCCATGGTAGGAGAATTAATAGAGGCAAGGGGGGCAAAAAAAATTAGGGAGACAGACAACAAAGGAATTTTAATGATAGACCACTTATCAAATGTTTTAGATGTGGTAAAATTGGTCATACTTCTATTAACTGTAAAATCCCTTGGGAGAAAGTCAGTGAAAGGAGGGAACAATTAAATGAAAAGAACCACCAAATAAGGGAAAATCATCAAAGTGTGCACATTACATTGTTGCTCACTGTAATTTTAATATGAATGATGTTTTCAACACTGCATTTTCTTCATGCCGAGATACTTGGATTTTGCATTCAGGAGCTACTTGTCACATGATATTTAGGCGAGATTTTTTTGAAACTTTTAGTGACGATATTGATGGTGTTATTTACTTTACTAACAAGTCTCAAATTAAACCATCTGACATTGGGTCTACTCATTTGAAGATATCGAATTTTGTAGATTATGTTCTATAGGATGTACTTTATATTCCACAGTTTTAGCGAAATTTGATGTCTCTTATCCATATTCAGCAGCAGGGGCATTCTATTCATATATTTGAAGGCATCATTGAGATAAGAAGAGCATTTGATCATGCAGTTGTTATGACCAGTGTGGAAGAAGGTATGCCTTTAAAATTAAATGGTACTTCATCTACTAATTCTCGTGAAAGTTCTGTTATTTTGGCACAAAAAAGTGAGATCCTGTCTCCCAGCTTGTTGTGGCATGCTCGATTTGGTCACACTAATTATGGTAGCATCAAAATTATGAAAAAGCAAGGTATTAAAGGTCTTCCGATAGTTCCAAGAAATATTACACCTTGTGATGCTTGTATTATAGGAAAGCATTGTAAACAACCTTTTCATAGTTCTTCTTTCAGATCTACACGAAAATTAGGTCTCATACATTCAAATTTATGTGGACCTATGCCTATTGCAACTGCAAATGGAAATAAATATGTGCTGACATTTATTAATGATTACTCGAGAATGTGTTGGGTGTATTTGTTGAAGAATAAGTCACAAGTGTTTGATGTTTTTAAAAATTTTGATTTGATGATTAAAAATGAAACTCAACAGAACATAAGGATTCTCAGAACTAATAATGGTGGCGAGTACACTTCTCATGTTTTTGAACAATATTTGAAGGACAATGGAATAAAACATCAGACTACCATACCTTATAATCCACAACAGAATGGCATCGCAGAATGCATGAATAGAACTTTGCTTAATATGGTTAGATCTATGATGTTTTTTAAGAATGTTAAGTTGATGTTTTGGGGAGAAGCAGTGCTTTGTGCAACTTATATTTGCAATCGTTGTCCTTCTTCTGTCATCAATAATAAATCTCCTTATGAAATGTGGTATAATCGTCTTCCTGTTATTCAACATTTTAGAGTCTTTGGTTCTTTATGCTATGCATTAATTCCTAAACATCAACGCAACAAGTTGGGTGCTAGGAGTCACAAATGTATTTTCTTGGGATATTCTGCTACTTCCAAAGCTTATAGATTGTATGATGAGGAGAATAAGAAGTTCATTCTTTCCAGAGATGTTATTTTCCTTGAATCAGATAAAAGTAATTCCACTATTGATAAGCAACTGGCTCATTTGGAGAAATTTGCATCTAAGAAGTTCTATTTTGAATCTGATAATGTTGTTCCACACACTGAAGGGGGGGTTCCCATTCTGGATCAGTCTATGGTTCTTCCATCTTTGACTCATGAGAATGTTATTGCTGAAGAAAATTTGGATGATAGTAATGTTTCTGCAGGACCAGAAATTTCTCTTGAAGAGCCTGTTCTTGAGCCTGTTTTTCAAGATGAGCAACCATCACAACCACTTCAACAACCTTTACGAAGATCTACACGTGCTCGAAAAGTTCCAAGCAAGTATGATGATTTTGAAACAGGAATGTTTTCTAAAGGTGATTTAGGTAATGTTTCTCATGACTGTGAATTCAATCATTGTACAATTAGCGAACCTAATTTTTTTGAAGAAGTTGCTAATTGTGATGAATGGAAGGATGTAATGCAAAAGGAATATGATGCACTTGTTAAGAATGGAACTTTGAGATTAGTGGATCCTCCTACAAGTATCAAACCCATTGGTTGCAAATGGGTGTATAAGATCAAATACAAATCGGATGGTTCGCTTGATAAATACAAGGAAATACTTGTAGCAAAAGGCTACGCTCAGAAGGAAGGCATTGACTACATAGAGACATTTTCTACTACAACAAAATGGGGCACAATTAGAACTCTGTTTTCTCTTGCAGCTCAGAATAGTTGGAAGATACACCATATGGATGTTAAAACAACTTTTTTGAATGGTGATTTGAAGGAGGATGTTTATATGTTTCAGCTTGAAGGTTTTGCTGTTAAAGGCAAAGAACAAAAGATATGCAAATTGATTAAGGCTTTGTATCGACTGAAACAAGCATCTCATGCATAGTATGAAAAGTTAACTGAACACCTTCTTAAGTTGAATTATAAGTTATTTGATCTGGATGATGAAACCCTTTTTGTTAAGAAAATTGGAAAGTCAGTTGTATATTTGGTTGTGTATGTAGATGATTTGATGATCACAGGAAATAATGATTACTATATAGAGTCCGTTAAAAGAGAATTATTGAAATTTTTTGACATGACAGATTTGGGTTTATTACATTATTATTTAGGAATTGAAGTTGATCATAAACCCAAATATATTTTCATTTCTTAGAAAAAAGTATATTGGACAACTATTGGACAGATTTGGGATGCAGGATTGTAATCCTCCGCTACTCTTATGGAGAAGAATTTGAAGCTTACTTCCACTGAAGGAAGTATGTTTGAAGATCCAACAAAGTACATGCAAATTGTTGGAAGTTTGAATTCTCTAACTACTACTCGACCTGAGATAGATTTTGTTGTAAGGATACTTTCCAGGTTCATGCATAAGCCATGTGAAGATCATTGGAATGCAGCAAAGCGAGTGCTCAAGTATTTGAAAGGCACTCAAACATATGGCATCAAATATTCCAAAGTTGTAGATTTCCATCTCACCGGCTTCTGATTTTGATGGAGATAAGGAGAATGGAGTCTCTACTTCTGGTTATTTGATGAGTCTTGGATCAACAACCATCAGTTGGAGATCATGCAAGCAATATGTTCCTGCTGATTCTACCACCGAAGCCGAATATGTTACAGCAGCTCAAGCTACAAAAGAAATCATTTGGCTTCGCAAAATACTTGAAGACTTGCAGGAGAAACAAAAGGCTTCAACTCCACTACTCGTCGACAACTCTTCTGCAATTCAGTTGGCCAAGAATCCCAAGTTTCATGATTGAAGCAAGCATATTAACACCAAATATCACTTGATTCGACACTATGTAGAGGCCAAAGTTATTGACACATTGTCCTACTTCAGAGCAGATCGCAAACATATTTACAAAGCCACTGGGACGTGAAAAGTTTGAAAAGTTCAGAATGTTACTCGGCATGTCAGATGTCCCTTCAGATTAAGGGGGAAATGTTAACTAATCCTTCGGGATTGTTATTGTATATTGTATAATATGTAATTAGTTTTGCATTCCGTCTTTACGGTTAATAAGTTACCAAGACACAATTGTCTCGTACCTAGATTTCATATGTATAAATAAGTAATTTTATCAATAATATGACGCTCTTTCCTTATGCTCTTTCATTGCGTTCTTTTATTGTGGAGTTTATTTGGGATTTTACAGATTTAAAAGAAAAAGAGAAGGGGTGAAATCTATTAAATCATTGCAGACCTAAAATTATATGCATGCAATACAAGAAACAAGACAATTAAATAATCCATTAGTCTTGTTATACTAAAAAAAAAAAAATCAGAAATTGTTTTATGTGCGACATTGTTTAAATTTACTGTAGTAACTGGTTATTTTTCATGAGAATGGTTACATAAGTTCAGAGCTCAAAATAGTCAACATTTCATTTATTCCATAATTTAACAAGAAACATCAATATATGAAAATATGAATGTTAACCATGAAAGCTTACTTTCAAATTTGTTACTATCAACTTTTATATGGGCTTGGCCTTATTCATGATTTTTTTTCACAATTATTTAAGATCAAAATTACTGATTCTGGTTTAACTAATAATAACATGCTATGTGCAAGATTTATGGTTTCTTAGAATAAATGTTTACCTTGCCAACTTACTTGATTTCAATGGATTCCATGTTCAATATCTTAATTATGAATCATTTAAAATGTAGCAAAGTGGATCTTCGTCATTCTGAGTTTACACTCTATTACAATGAAGTTCCTCTTACAAAGCCCTGGGTGATCCAACTCAGTGCAATCTTAATTAATTAGTATCATGGAGACAAGTTTTTATATGGTGCTTTGGAACAAGAGAGTAACTCCACCATTGTAGCACATGTGTCTCTGAGTTGTTCGGAAACTCCCCTGTATGGAGCGGGGTACATGTTGCAGGAAGTTATTGCAAAGAATGGATCTGCTCTATTTCTTTTAAGAGAAACAATTCATACAGAGTTTAGAATAATTAAGGAATATTGAACAAACATTTTAGTCAAAAAATTACTTGTGATAATTTCCAATTTGTTGAACATTCACATTACCCATATGGATTGCAAACCAGTGTTTCAAAAATAAAAACTATGTTCTAAGTTCCTCAAAATTGTGTTGCCCTTCCTAAACTTATCACTCCTACTTATTTAATTTATTATTGAAGTTAAAGTAATTTATTATTGAAGTTAAAGTAATTTATTATTGAAGTTTTAGAAAATAATTATGTTTGGGAAAAATTTATTTTTCATTATTAATATTTTTTATTAAATTTATTATAAAGAGATATATGATTTCTTTTTAAAGTTAAAGCAGATATTTTATTTATTATTAAAATATATTCTCAACTCAAAATCAATTGTAAACCAAATAATTAATTAAATATAAATAAAATTATAATATATATATATATATAATTGAAAATTTAACACGTTTATTTTTAATTTAACATTAAAATATAAAGAATATTATGTATTTTAAAATTATAATGGAAGATAAATTTATGAGTTATCTATAACATTTGAAGTGTTTATACTATATCGCATTAACATGTTTTTTGTTTCTTGTTTTTTGTTTTTTTTTTCAAATTATATTTAAAAATTATTATAAAGTTGAAAATTATAATATAAAATAGATTTATCTAATTTATACATTATATATGTTTTAATATTTTAACGTGTTTATGATGGTGGGGTAAAAGAATATGAAGAATTAATTTGTATTTAGGAAAAGGTTTGTAGTAAATCAAATTTTGTAATTTTGTATCTCCAGTCAATTCAATTATCCAATGACTATTGATATTTTTATATCTTAAATATAAAGAACTAACTTATATTGAGGAGTAGCTCTGCAATAAACCAAATCATGTACTTCTAATCAATCTAATCATTCTAGGAACAAAGTAAAACGTATCTCTTTTATCCGCAAAATTAAGCTTGAAATGATTGTTGGCACAACCACGATGCAATTTTAAGTTTAGAGAATATAATGGGCCATATACTAGATCCTCAACCCATCTTCCCTTCAAGGAGATATTTAACTTTTCTTTATTTTTGCCATGAAATTAAACAGTTGAAGTTGAAATTTTTGACCAGGTGGTCAAGAATGAACTCCTAAAATAAATGCATAGGTTCCATAACATACATGAGCAACAACTTACATAGCAAAGACTTATTTCATTCAACTTAAAAATTGTTGAATAAGAAAATGTAATTGATGTAGAAATATAGCAGAAGCTTCCTACCATGGCTCATGATTTTACTTAGCCAGTGGTCATGTACAATACTAATTAATCTTACAGACATGATAGCCTTGGAATCCTTTGGATTTCAAAGGTGTTCTTTACACTCCACTATGTAATGAAAATCGAACACTAGCCTTCACTAAATCACTGTCATTGCGGCTACAGAGTTCCCATAGTCTAAATTTTAGTAGATATTTCCCGTTCTCATTCTTTGTGGCACATACATCGCCCTTCAAGATGGTCAATTAGATGTTGACAAATAAGCTAGTAACTCAAGAGATAGAGCAGTTCTAAACTTTCGACGTAGCTCATGTCAAGCCTTAGTGTAGGTGATCCTTAGTTTATTATAGATTATCATTGGTTCCATGCAGATAGAGAGTAGTTCAGAATAAAACCACATGGAAAATGATTTTCATGACTTCAATTCTTTATATTTAAAAATTATGACACATTCATTTTTAAGGTTTTACAACATCAACAAAAACAACCGCAAAGAATGGCCCAACAAGTTTGCCATTTCCTCCTAAACCCTATATGTTGCCATTTGCATGCTAGTTGTTTTATAATATTAAATGACAATAGTTTTTAAATCTATTGAACAAGACAAAGCAAAACATCAGACTACATCAGATACCCTTCTGATTCCTAGACTGAGTTAAGGGATATTAATGATTAATGAGCCCAGCCTTAGATAAATTATTTACTCATTTAAGTATGTTCTCTAAAATTTTGCATTCTAGAATTTAGAGGTCATTGTTGTTCTCAATTTAGAACTTATGCCCTATCTATATTGATTTACATAGGTTATTCAATACAACAATTCATAGAGAACTTAATATTATTGATATGAACATGTTTGCATTTGTACTGATTTATTTAACTTATTCCATTATCTAAAGAGTTTTCCAAATCTATTTTTTTTAAATAAAATAATTCATATGTATAATTTAAATATTCAATTAAATTGTATAATATATCACATATTCTTTCATCAATGCTACTATTCCCTTTGCTACCGCTTATTACGTTTCCTTTGCAACATGTGATGCAATTGCTAGTTATTAATTATTAATAATTAAACCAACCCAAATCTAAATTAAATCCATACAACATGTGATGCAATTGCTAGTTATTAATTATTAATAATTAAACCAACCTAGATCCATATTAAATCCCACCGTGAGAGGGATCAAATCTTTCAAGTTGTAAACATTTCCTCAAGTTTTTCACTCACAAAAGAGGTTTGCACCTTGAGAGATTTGATCCCTCTAAGTGCTTATATATCTAGATTTAATATGGATCTAGGATGTTGTAATGTAATTTAATGTAAATATTTTAACCTAATCAAAATAAAATAACTAGCCTAAATCTACTAGGTTTATATATCAAGAGATTTGATCCCTCTCAATTCTTGGTAGATCCAGAGTTAAGATGGGTATATGTTAGTTTAATTTCCCCCTTTAAATGAGCTATATTCCACATGAACACCATGGGTCAGTTTTATTTTTATAGGGTTATTTTTATTTCAACTGAGTTAGCACTTATTGACACAAAAAAGTAACCCTGTAAAAATAAATTCAAAAATAAAAATAAAAATGACTCATGGTATTCAAGTGGAATTTAGCCTATTTATAAGGGGAATTAAAACCATCTTATATCCATTTTAACTCTAGATATACCAATGGTTGAGAGGGATCAAATCTCTTGAGATGCAAACCTCTTTTAGAGTGAAAAGAGATTTGATCCCTCTAGGTGTTTAGTAGATTCAAAATTAAGATGAGATTTGATCCCTCTAGGTGCTTGGTATATTCATAATTAAGATGAATCCAAGTTGGTTATATATATAATAAACCATTAAAGAACTCAATATATATATATATATATATATATATATATATATATATATATATATATATATATATATATATATATATATATAATATTTTCTTAAATATTATTTTAAATTTTTTATACAAATATTCAAAATTATGATTTTTAAATTATTTATTATTTAGTTATTTTTATAATTATTTTAAAAATTTATAATTTTTAAAATAAAAATATAGAATAGTCTAATTAATAGACATTTTAGCTTTTTTCAAGTACTTTTTTCTGATCAATTTGTTGTGAAATTTAACAATATTTTTTCAAAATTGTAAATTTGAGTTGTGTAATTTGTAAAATCTTAGTGTCTCAATAATTTTTTTAAGCTATCTAAATCACCTGCCTTGGGCCACACCAACCCTTAATATGGGTTTGAATTTTTGCCCACATAATTTTCGAATCAGTGACCTATTTCGAACCAGAGACCTTCACATCAAGAAGTGTCTTAACAACATACCCATCACCACACCCCATCACAGTTTATTCTACACCTATGGACATCATTTAAATTGTGATGTATTTACATAATCTAAGTAATAATAATTACACAGTATAAATGATAAAAGATGAAGAGAAGAATGGGGAGACATGACAACTGAGCGGAGTGCAGGGACGTGTGGCCGAAGGAGAAAGGCTGATGAAGCTGCAGCCAACCAATGCACAAGAAGGAGGGAGACAGGTGGAGCTATAGCCAATGCATGTTAGCATATTGCGGAGTTTGCATGCGACTCTCAGGACTCGTAGAATAGGTCGTCTCGACACTCGGCTTACAAGAAATGCATGCCATCCCGCTCTAAATACTCAAGGCTGGCAGGAGGGAATGTTTTTTTCGATGGTCAGAAGCTCTGTAAGTTCTATGCGTCTTAGCTCTCCTTGTCATGGTTAGTTTAACTCCTCAAAGCTTGAAAATCCGCCATTCTTAGACTTTTCAACTTCCCCTGTCATATTCCAAGTCCGTTGTTAGGCTAAATACAAAAGGATGGTTTGATTATCGTTGTTCTTATTTGCGCAGCAAGGCATGCTCCGTCCTGTCACTTAGGTGTCTTCTGTTTCCTGAACATCTTCAGTTTCGTTTTTCTATAGCCTTCACTGTCTCCTTCCAAGTTCTCTATAGGCTCATTATCCAATATGGTGGGTTTCTTGTCGTTCTGAATCTCTTTTTCGGCTCTGTGCGGGAGAAGTTTCTTTGTTTAAGGCTCATTATCAAGTATGGTAGGACGATTGTCGTTCTGAATCTCTTTCACGGCTCTGTGTGGGAGGAGATAAATGGCTCAAGCTTGCAGCTTGCTCCTGCACTCTCCGCTCAGCTTGCCTGCGGCTCCAGGTCAGTACCTCTATGCTATGATGTTCAAATGCTTTTTAGTTAAAAAGGAATTTTAAAAGAATGGTAATTAGCAGCTGAATTTCGTAAGTTTTTTAGTTTAAGTTTCTGTGGGTCTATGAAAACTTGGAGTTGTTATTCTGATTTTAGAAGAAAGGAAGTTAAAGAATGGATGCAGGTTAGTTTGTCCTGGTTTTGCCTCAAGGATTTCAGGAAGTCTATAGTTTTTTCCCATGTTTGTGGAAACGAGACGATCATGGGTATCGTTCTTCAAGCCTCAGAAATATTTCGTTGTCTCAAAACCTTGCTCGGACTTTCGGTTTAATATTGGCCACTAGTGGTGCGTCTATCAATTAGTCTACTGCTGTATTGTCTGCCCAGAGAAATCATCTTGAAAGTCTCAGCTAGCTGAATCCTTCGGATCCCTGCAATTTAGGCCCATTCACACTCTTTGCCTGAATCCCCATGGAATTTTCCGGGTCGGTTTTTTTTTTCCGGGCTGCTGACTTCTTCCTTCAAAGTACAAGCCTTAAATCCTTCTCTCACTAAGAATTTCGGGCAAAGGAAAGATTAGTACTTTCTCTGGTTTCTCGAAATTTCTGCAGGGACAGATCAGATATTGGTTTTAAGCCTAGCCATCATAATTCAAAAATTCCTTATGGCTGTCAGAATCCAGTCAATGACATAGACCAACCTCTTAATAGGAACTCTGACTGAGGGATTTATAAATAATTTCCTTAAAGTTAAAATTAGGGGTATCCTGATCCCGAGGCTTCTCGAGTCAGTACTGCAACTAGAATTTCGAAGATCAAGGTTTTTCCCTCTCTGGGCTTTGTATTCAATCCCTTCTGTCATTCCCTGTCAGTACACCCTGGGCCATATCTTCCCTGGATTTTTCGTGATCCCCTCGTTTTCAGAAGTAGGTGGAGGAATAAAGAATGACTGACACTTCTGATCTCGAGGCGATGATTCAAGCAACTATACAGGCGGAATCGGCACATAAGTTCGCCAAAGTGGATAGTGAGTGGCAATCCATGCTGGAGGAGATGCGGATTCACCCCTCGGTCCCACAAAATGAGAAGAAAGGTCTGTTAAAAGATAACTCTTTCAATCCTACCAGCCAGCTCGGAAATGACTTCTCCCAAAAGACTTGGCAAGAGGACCATCTTAAGGGAAATAATAAACCTGTTAAGACTATTCCCCCTCCCGCTGCTATCAGAATAGAAAATAGTCATCTGACAGATCGTATTGAAAGTCTTCAAACTAAGGCCTTAGTCGGGAGATGGCATTTCCCAGAACTAGATGACTCGAAGATGAGGTGCTGGCTTGAGCAGCAATGGAAGCCGTTAATTGGATATGTTCCAATTATAGCCAGGTTACTGAAAGAATGGTATTGCTTTCACTTTCTAAACTCAAATGACCTGGAAATCATTCTAAAAGATCAATGGGTTTATAAAAGAAGTTTCTTGGCTTTACACAGATGGTATATGGGCTATAATCCATTGAAAAACATTCCATCTAATAACTTAATTTGGGTCAAGCTTCCCGGATTACCATTAGAATTATGGTCAAAGGAAACTCTAGCTGAAATTGGCAATGCAATCGGAAGATGTGTATATGTGGATCCCTAGGTTTTAGGTGAGAAAGACAAACGATTAGCATGGATATTAATAGAAAAACCTTTCAAAGGAGGGTTCCTGGCTAATATAGACATTCAGTGGAGGGATTCAAAATCAGGCAAAGGCTTGATTTCTGGGGAATTCCCTTTAGATGTACAGCTTGCCACCGCACTGGGCATCTAATAAAGAATTGTCCAAGACGCCTATCAAACAGCCGGAAACAGCACAACCATTATCGGTTTGTAGCAAAGCCCTACAAAGTCACATCCCCTTGCAGGGAGACAAAGCAATCTTCATCCTCAAAGAAACTGTCTCTCTTAGGATCTGAAGTCCACCCGAATACTTCTGCCAAAGTCCATCAGCTCTCATCTCATCCAGAGGTTTCGAATGCGCCCCGCGAACCTATTTCTCCATCCATGCCCCTTTGGAGCCAGCCTCGGACCACGACACTCCTTTTAATTCTTATATTCCGGAGCCTATATCACATTCTATGCCTCCTTTGGAGCCCGCTTCCGATCATGAGATCCCATGCCCGCGCCCGACTTCGCATCCTCTTAATGTGACCATTAGTGAAAGTCAGTTCATCCAATCCTCAACTCCCTCTCCAAATAATAAAAATTTGTCAATAGAAAGAGGAAAAGAGATTATGGTTACTCCTACACCTGCAAACTCGCCTACTTCTTCGCCCACGAATTCGGTAGGCAGCGATTTGGATTTCTTGCTAATTAAAAAATCGCTTCACCTTAGGGCGCTTACAATTCATAAACCCCAATCTCAATTGTCCCCTCAAATTAGTCCGAAGTCGGCTAGAAATATCACGGTGAGGAGGAAAACTAAAGGGGGAAGAAGGCACTTCAGGGGGAGAGGTGAGGGCAGAGGGGTCCGAAATCTATCTCTTGTAGAAGTCCCAATCATAGACATGACTGAAGACAGGCCTCTTAGAGCAAGCAAGGCCGAAAATCTCCAATATGAATTTTTCCATCTCCATGAATATAAGAGGCTTGGGGGCAGGACCCAAGTTTTTGGCCTTAATTTTTTTTTTTTCTTTCAGTAAGTCCCAAAATTATTCTAATACAGGAAACAATGCATGATTCCTCTGTTGTTGTTTCTTACTTCAGGAAGATGTTTCCTTCATGGCACATCTCTGCCATCGAAGCGACGGGTCTCTCGGGAGGGCTAGTAGTCTTATGGGATCCATCCTGGATCAAGGCAAAAACATATAGATGTTTGGCAGGAATTCTAATCTCGGCAAAAATGAGAGGACACAATTTTCCTATTAATATCCTCAATATATATGCCCCCTACAAGAACAGAATGCTATTCTGGGAGAATATTTTGGATTCTGAAATTTTTGATGTGGAAAATTTATTGATTGCAGGAGATTTAAACCTCACTTTAAGCATGGACGAGATATGGGGCAGTAAAAGGAAGAAGGATCCTCTTGCTGAAAGGATTAAAAATGAATTACTCAAGAGAAATTTTGTTGACATCCTCCCTCCTCGAATGATCCCGACATGGGAAAATGGCAGAATTGAGGAAGCTTATGTTGCTAAAAGGCTGGACAGGTTCCTTATTCATGCTAGTGTGATTGATTGTATGGGTATGCCATTCTCATCAATTGAAAACATCTTCATTTCAGATCATAGGCCAATCATTTTAGGCTGGAAGGAAAAAAGTTTCAGGAAAGGATACTCATTCAAGTTTAATAGCTCTTTTCTGGAGGATCCGAGCTTTAATGACCTCATTAAAAAAACATGGAATGAGCTGGAAAATAATAGTCCTTCCACGCTCTTGATGACATTTAGGGACAAAATGGTTTATATGCGGAAGGTGGTGAAAAAATGGCAATATGAGAAAAGGCAAGCCAACAGAAAAGAGCTCAGGAGCATTCAAAGGGCTTTAGACATGGCATCAGAGGCGATGGCTTCTCATCTTTTATCTCTTGAGATGAGATGTCTTATAAAGGAGTTGCAAAAAAAGAAAATAAAAATTTTAGAACAAGAGGAATCTTTTTGGCGTTTGAAAAGTAGAGCGATATGGATAAAAGAAGGGGATAAGAATACAAAGTTCTTTCACAACTTTGCAAATGCCAGGTGTGAAAAAAATTCCATTTGGAAGATAAGAGATGGAAGTGGTCAGTTCATTTATTCCCAGCAGGATATATCAAATGAGGCAGTAAGTTTTTTTGGTAAACAGTATCAAAGATCTGAAGAATGTAGGTTTCAGGATATTCTATGGGGCATTGAAGTCTTCCCAAAGATGTTTGATGAGGAAACAAATGATAAAATTTTTCAACAAATCTCTGAGGAAGAGCTGCTTGGGATTATGAAGTCATTTAAAAGAGATAAATGTCCAGGGCCGGACGGCTGGACAATTGAGTTTTTTACTCATTTCTTCGACCTTTTCAAAGGGGATTTGTTAAGAATGATAGAGGGTTCAAGAATGGCGGGCAGTATCAATACAAAGGTTGCTTCCACCAACATAGCACTCATCCCGAAGAAAGATGAAGCGGAGTCTTTTTTGGACTTCCGGCCGATCTCCCTATGCAATATCACTTACAAAATTATTGCAAAAATAATTGCAGAGAGAATAAAAGGAACATTATCCAAACATATATCATCAGAGCAGCATGCTTTTCTTAAAGGGAGGAACATACAGGATGCGGTGGCAAGTACTCAGGAAGGTTTATTTGCTATTCAGGCAAGAAAAAAGAATGCAATCATTCTTAAGATTGACCTCCAAAAGGCATACGACTGCCTCGTTTGGGGTTTCTTAAGGTGCTTATTGGTAAAGATTGGCTTAAACGCTGGTATGACAAACTGGATAATGGCACGCGTTGAGATGGTGAATTTTTCGGTGATCATAAATGGGATTCCCTCTCCTTTCTTCTCTGCCTCCAGAGGTCTCCGGCAAGGATGCCCCTTATCACCACTTTTATTCATTCTGGCGATGAATACTCTCAGTCTTCATATCAATAAGGCTGTAGAAGAATCCAGATGTGTTCTGCTTAAAATTTGCAGGAGCATTTCGATTTCCCATAACCTTTTTGTTGATGACATCATAATGTTTGGAATGCTGTGCAGACTTTCATGGTTATGTTACTATGAGATTTTAGAAAATTTTCAAAGGGCAACAGGCCTTCAAATAAATTACGAAAAGTCTGTCTTTTTCCATAATGATTCGTGCCAGGATGAGATTGAATGGTTATCGGATCTGTTTGGAATCAAAGCCCAATCTATTAGTCTTGGATTAAAATATTTGGGCTTTCAGTTAAAAGTCGTGGGTTACAAAAAGGCAGACTGGGGATGGATATTAGACAGGTATTATAAGAAGATTTCCGCCTGGCAATACAGGTACCTCTCTCTTGCAGGAAGAGTGATCCTCGCCCAATCGGTTTTAAACCAGATGGTTGTATACTGGGCTCATTTATTCTTCATCCCAGCAAGCATAATTATGGCAATGAACAAGCTTACGGCGAATTTCATATGGGGAGGTCAAGCGGGTAAAAAGAAATTTCATCTCTCAACTCTAGCCAATATTTCCAAACCGAAGAGCTGCGGCGGATGGGGGCTTTTAGACTTGAAATCTTTTGGAAGGGCTTTACTCTGTAAAACTCTGTGGAGAGGCATTTTTGAAGATGGTCCGTGGAGTAACATAGTTCGGTTCAAATATCTAAGAAGGAAGGATCTGGCATATTGGCTCAGGAAGAAAAATTTAGGCTCTTCTAAGGGGTCTCCTGTTTGGCTAAGCCTCTGAAAAATTATTTTGGCACTTCCAAACAGGTAAAAATATTCTCATTGGAAAAGACCATTTCATGAGTGGTGCTGAAGTGATTGAGTTTCGGGATTCATTTCTAAATTTTCTCCACAGGAAAGGATTTTTTTTGGGAGAGTCTAATTGCAGGCTGGCAAGGCCCGATTCCTCTTTGGAAGGAAGCTGATTGTATGGGGATGCCGACAGACATAGCTTTTCAGTGGGATCAAATCAGAATCTGTCTTAGGAACTGTGGAATCTTTCGCACAGAGAATCAGGATGGTCTCATATGGAGAAGTTCGAAAGTTTTATCTACTATACAGGTAAAAGATGTTTATAGAGGCTTGATTAGGCTAAAGCCTTCTCTTCTCAAGCCTTCCTTTCTGCCCATCCTCTAGAAATCGGGATGTCCCCCAAAAATGATCCGTTTCTCCTGGTTGGCCTTCCACAATAGGAACCTCTCTTGGGAAAATTTAAGAAAACGCGGATGGCAGGGTCCGGGTGTTTGTCCCATCTGCTGGTCTGAAGAAGAAACCAACTTCCACCTCTTTCTTGATTGCAAGGAAACTCGTCTACTTTGGCGGACTCTAGAGGATTCCCATGGCATCCAGCATATGTCTCATTCCTCTATTTCAGATGCATTTTTATGGAGCAGTCTTCAAAAAATCATGGAGATCAATCTTCATCATCACTGTATGGTGTATATGGAAGTGGCGCAATAGGTTTATATTCAACAGTAAGGTCTCCCCTTTTCTGGAAATCATCTCCATTATCTCTTCCATTTATGAGTCGATTCCGCAGTGCCTATCCAAGGAACCGGAGCAGAAAGGAAATGCAGTACAGCAGGCCCTGTCTCCTATGCCGAGGGCCTTTTTCGACGGGGCTGAACAGGGTGGTCAATGTGGCTGTGGGGTCATCATTTTGGTAAATGAAAATTGCCATTATCTCATTTACTGGAACGGGGGGAGAGGATCAAACAACAAGGCGGAAGCGATGGCCCTTGTTGGCCTTCTTCATTTCTGCCTCTTTATCAATCCCCAGGATGTTTCCATTTTTGGTGACTCTAAGGTCATGGTTGATGGTGTTCTTGGTAAGAATATCATTAGGAAGTCGCAGCTCGCTGGATGGATTGACAGGATCAAATATTTTTGGAACAGATCCAAGGGAGTTTCCATTCATCACATCAAAATGGAGCTTAACCAACGTGCAGATGATTTATCAAAAAGAGGTCTTCATGCAGCTCCAAGCTTATGGTTCATGCATATTTCCTATGAGGGCAATATTTTCTCCATTCAAGACTTCTTTCCTCCTGATTTCTAACCTTGCTTTTGCTTCGGTTCTGGCGCTTTCATCAATTTTTGGTTTTGTTTTCTATTAGTTTCAGATGCTTCTCTCTGGATGCTGAAGTTTGTCATCCTCTAATTTTGCTATTTCCAGTGAACGCAGGTTCTCCAAGCTTGATTTATCTTTCTTGTTGCGGGGAGTAGATTGTTAAGATCTGTTCTGCCTCTCAGTGGTTAATTTTAGTCTTCTCTATGATCAGCGAGACTATTTTAGACTCGGCCCTTTAATGGCTGTTAGTTTTTGGTTCTCTTGGCATGCTCTGTTTCTAATGCTTTCCAATTTTGGCTGGAGCTCATTTTGGTGTTAATTTCTACGCTCCTATGTTTAGTCTCATATATGAGGAACAACTATGCTTTCCAGTTTTGGCTGGTGCTCATTCTGGTGTTAATTGTGGTGTTATTTCCACTCCTATGTATAGTCTTATATATTTGAGGAACAGTTGTACTGGTATAATGTTTTGTTTATATTTCTGATATAAATACAATTATTGCTTTTTTCGATCTGAAAAAATAATTACATAGTATAAAATAATATTAATTATATTTATATAAAATATATATATCATTAATCATTTTTAATATATTTTCCATTATTATAAAATTTAATAAAAAGATACCATTTTAATTATTTTATGGGTTCAATAGTTTACTTTGAATAAAGAACGTGTAAAACGTAGATTTGGTGAGATTGGAGTTTACCTAAGTGACCTTGTCATAACCCCCGTAAGCTTCCCATAAACTTTTAATGGAGTTTCATTAAAATTAGTAATTAACCAATGACTTGGCTCTACTACATTGCCCACTAATGAGTTCCGTGTATATTCATTGTTAGAGATCGAAGTGATTCAAGTTCCGTGAGCATCCGCGAACAATGCAATGAATGTTCATGAAAAATGGGTGGTCATATCACATCACTTAGATGCATCTCGAATTGAAAGAAAGATGTTGGATGTTCACTACTTGTCACGGTAGGAAGCGCTTTTGCCACGTTACTGTGTTTGATTGGCTCACAAGAAAATGCAAAAGAAAGGGGCATCATTTATCGGACTTTGGGACGAAATTTGACCCACCCATGTACATGGAAGGCACATGTTTCTCAATGGAATTCACTACACAATCCAATAATACCGGGACGCTAACCAGTTACCTACTGTCTTTTGTAAATAAGCCCACAGTTTCACTTAGCCCCCACCAAAACCCACTGTTTACATCACAATCCACGGCCACTAATACCCGCTGGGTAGGCACTCAGATTTCAAGAATGGTCCCCATTTATTACTTTGTTCCCATGCTATAGTTACCATACATTATATGATATCCGCATCCCTGCCTTGTTCAGTCCACGCCAAACGCCCATTGCTTTTACTGTCTACGCTTATGCTTCACGCCCTATAGGTTCCTATAAATTTTCAGTTGAACATTATTCGATTTCCTCATCAAATGCCCATTTAGCTCATTCATACATCAATCCCTTTTTCAGTCTTCCTGCATCCTGAATATCTGGTGCTTTTAATTAATTAAGCTTTTATCGCAGCTTGGCCCTTTTCAGTTTTTGTGATTATCTCCAGCAGCAGCTTGCAGGTTTTCCATGGATCTGGCTATGGATGTTTATATTCTAGAAGATTATGTGAGAAGGCGCTGCAAGCCAAACATATCGATGCAGAAACGAGATGACCGACTTTCTTTCAACGATATAGGGGCCGCGGCCGAGAAGAAGTGCCATCTGCTGGGCAATAAGCATATGATGTTCTCTGCTTCTATTAGTCATAGCAATAGCAGCAGCTTCAAGGAGGACATAATTTTTAATTATTTCAATCCATAAACTCCTGCACGACCATTTCCATAGCTTCCTTGGTCTAGAGAAGTAGAATGTCTTCTCTTTGAATCGAAAAAATTGTAGACTCAATTTTGTAAAGTATTTATTCATTTGTCCCAACTATTCTTATGCATTTTTGCTAGTGTGCTGGAACGTTGAACTATCTGCTTTTCTTTAGGTTTCGTTGCTTTGAGAAAATTTATCAAACAATATTTGATTTGAAGGTTATATTACAAAAGCAATACCATTGATTCAGATCGGACAAGTACACGGGAAGAGGTAACTGGTATTTCTAATAAAATCCAAGCTTATACATGTATCGAAATTACTTGTATCTAATCCAATCCAAGCTTGTTAATGAGTAATTATTGTACACATTTGTGATTAGGGTTTGAAGGGTTTGTTCAAATATGTTGTTAATCTGATAAATTGTAACCTCAGAGATGATTTAAGTCTCTTTAAAATATTCTCCACCAATCGTTTCTGTAATAGCTGGCCATGTAGTCACCATTTATCTATTGGCTATTTTATAGAGTTCGAAAAAATCCGCAAAATTTCGTTTCCAAAAGTAACATCAAAGTTTTCAGAGATGATTTTTTGGTGAACAAAACAGAGAATATTGTAAGCCTGTCTGGGGAATTAATTCCATTTTATTGGATTGGATTCTGATTCTGTTCGGAATTTCGCATGATGAAGGCGATGAATTCATCATTTCACTACTAGCTCTGCCCTGATCAATTTGGGAAGATATTCATATCTACAATAGTTGCCCTTGCCCAATTTCTTTTTCAGTACGAAAAAACCATATATTTGTATTATAATAAAAAATTGTTATATATACAATGATAATATTACTGCCACATAACTTGTAAGCTTTAAAACATGTCCCATCTTGAAACATGTCCCATCTTGAAACTGACAAAGTATGAAATTTCCAGAAAACATGCCGAAGCTGAGAGGTTATCAGATGAAAAAAGAGCTTCGAATGTTAATTTACCACAAGTGTGAGATGCCATATAGGAAGGAAACAAAATAGCTAGTAACTATAGAAGCCATCATATGTGCATAAGACAAATACAAAAAACCAAATTTTCTACCATAAGTTAATGCTATATGCCTTGAAATTGGAAATCCTGGATCTGGTAGATATTGTTGTTCGCCTTTATCTGCATTCTCCATAAACCTTGGGGCAAGGTTAGACCCATTTTAGATAAAGCGTCCGCCTTTTTGTTTTTGTTTCTATCAATATGGGAAATAGTATAGTCCTTCCTGTTGTCCCATAATGCTGCTATCCTGTCCATCCATCCGGCAAGGTGAATGTTTTTATGTGTTTCTTTGACAAAACATGGTCAGTTATTACCTTGGAGTCTCCATAGATTTGCAGATTCAGTATGTCCAGAAATTTGCTGAAGGAGAGGAGACCCGCTAAAGCCACTGCTTCGGCTCTATTGTTTGTCCCCGGACCAGCATTCCAGTAAATATCTATAGTTTGTGCATTTGCCATCTTAATGAATACGCCACATGCACAGATACCTTGCTGAGCAGCACCATCGAAATATGCACATGGAGTCGAAACAGTCATCGACATGGATCTTCTTCCACTCCCATACTTGTCGATAGTAGATTCATAATCCCTTCCATAATTGTTGCTGTGCTTCCCGCCTGTTCCAAGGGCATTATATAGGGCTATTATAGAATCGGTGACAGAAGAACTTGTTACCACCTTTGAGCTAAAAATATTGCCATTCCTCCATTTCCATATGCCCTAGATAGCCAACAAGGGAATGGCTCTCCATTCTTTCTTCATGGTGCTCCAGTTTTTAAAAGCTTCAGAAATTGATGGGAAAGAAACAAGTGGGAAACCAAAGAGGGCCGTAAGATCCTGCCAGATAGGCCGCACTTGTTGACAGTTGAGGAAAAGATGAAAATTATTTTCAGAGCTTTCTCTGCACAATGGGCAAATGGCCGGCCCATGCCAATTGCGTTTCTGTAAGTTTTCCCACGTAAGGTTCCTATTGTAGAACACCAACCATGCTAAAATAATTATCTTGGTGGGGCATCCTGTTTTCCACAATGTGGGAGGGAAAACATCTCCAGATATTTCGGTTTCAGTTCTAAGAAGCTGTAAATAAACATGTTTAACCTTCACCTGCGTGGAGCCATCCATACCTCCCCAAATGAGCATACCTCCCCAAATGAGCAGGTCTTTGTCCGCCGATCGAAAGATTCCATGACCCTGCAAAGAGGAAATTACAGTCCCACTGTGCCTTCATTTCACCATTGAGTTGTAATTCCTCCGAAGTTTTCCAAATGGGAATGGCCCCATCCCATTGCCGAATGGTCGTGGCCCAATAGAATAACCCTCTGATATGGAGCGCACTCAACAACCGGGGGGAAACATATTCACGGAGGGGGTTATTGGGAGAAATACATTCTCTAACATCCTGAGAGATATGGATGCAATGTTTCTGTATGCTTTCCATTTTAAATGTTACTGTATTCGGATACGGGTGTTACAGTCCCGGATTTTGGAATCGAAGGCTCCACATAAGCGGATTCATACAGGTGTTCCAGAAAAGCTTTCCTTGTATACTTTTCTTTTTCCCTCCTTTTGTTTGTTTGAGCTCAGCCCCGGCTCAGTCCCTCAAGGCTGAGGTTTAGTGCCCGGTCAGTGTCTCCTCAAAAAACACTCGTTCTCAGCTTTTTTCCATGAGTTTTGAAGACTAAACCCACTCAGACCCATCGTTTTGTATACTTTCTAACCGAAATGTTCTTATAATTTGACATGACTAAAGAATGTGAGGGTTCCACTTCAAAATGCTTATTGTGATTAGATTTTTATCACACAATAAGTGAATGATTAGATTTGAAATTTTTGTGATTCATGATGAAGAAAAATGTCTTTCGGATTAATCACATTTTCATGAGACTTCTGTGATCTACAATGAAGATAAATGTTTTTCCTATTAATCACATTTTCATGAGGCTTTTGTGATCCATAATGAAGATAAATGTCTTTCATATTAATCACATTTTTAGGATTAGGTCACGTTTCAAACCAACTGATGTGGTTCATCCTCATCACAAGGTGGAAAAAACCATACAATCTTCCTAAATAAACAGTAACAACTGATGTGGTGCATCCTCAATCCTTAGCACAAGGTGGAAAAAATCATACAATCTTCATGAATAAATAGTAAGCATGCCTCATTGTCCATGGTTAAAACTAGCCATTGAAAACTAGCGGTTTAAGGACACTATCGACCCAAGGGACATGAAAGGTGTTTACCTGGTTCCATGTTCCTGCGGTATTCCACATATTGGAGAAACGGGTCGATCAATTAACCAAAGGATCCATGAGCACGCTGTAGACATAAGGCACAACCGTTCCCGCTCATCGGTCTTAGCTAAGCATGCAGAGAAAACCCAGCACCATGTCTGTATTGAGGATTCCAAAGTCATTGCTAGAGTTGATCATTTCCACCATAGAAAACTTAGGGAGGCTATCGAAATTGAGAGGCATGCCAAAAATATCAACAAAGATGATGGTTGGAAGCTGAGTAGGAGCTAGATTCTGGCCCTCTCCTTATGAGCCTCTTGTCTCTTCCCCCTTTCTTTTTATTTTTCCTTCCTCTTCCCTCTTTTTATCTTTACTATTGGTTAACTTTATTTTAATTAATTCTCTAGCTTCTTAGTACTTTATATTTTTCTAATCTTATATTATCCCCTTTTTTTCTTTGGTTTTAAGTCATTTTTTTGACCCCCTTTTAATAAATTATGTGCTCCTTTTGTTTTCCTTCACTTCCTTACTCTTTATAGTTTATATTAGTATTTGATATTATTTATAAACTCCTAACAACTGTTTTTATAACTTACTCTTAACCCTCTTATTAATTTATGGAGTATTCTTAATATTAATTTATAACTAAAATTTATAATAGTAAATAATATCAATCTCCCTTATGGAATATTTTGAAACTTGTGCTTGACCTCTTTATACCCTTTTTCGTTTTAATTATATAACTATTTTATTAATTCTTATAATTTATTATGATTTAACATTATATCCTAACAACTATTTTTATTAAAGCTTATTCCCTTATTAATTTTCTTAACTATATTATTATTATTGGTGCTCCTAAAACCAATTTTATAACTATATTTATAATATTAAATAGAATTTATAACTAATATATATTAAATAATTTTTTTTTAGGATTTCTAGTTACCTAATCTCCAATGGCTAGTTCTCAACGGCTGGTCCTCAACGGCTAGTTTTCAATGGCTAATTTTAACCCTGGACAATGATGCATCTTTACTATTTATTCATGAAGATTGTATGATTTTTTCCACCTCATGAACCACATCAGTTGTTTCGAAATGTCGACCCAATCCTCAAAATGTGATTAATCTGAAAGACATTTATCTTCAAATGAATGTTTAGTTTATTGATTTTATATAGGTTAGATATCTAGAAAAAATAAAACATAAAGGCAATAAATCAATTATTGACTTAACTACAAGATACTTAATATTTTCTCACAAAAACCAAAAATAATTAATTAATCCCACAAAAAACCCTACTCATCGCCAAAGAAAAACCAGGCCACCTGTAATAACTTGATCCCTAAGTGGAGGCCACCTGTAATAACTTGATTCGTAACTTGTTTCCTTGTCGTTAACCTGTTTCCTTACATCTGAGGAAGACCAGCCCTTAGCCAAGCAGAAGCACTTTTAGGACACACTCTAGGCCCTACAAAGATGATATATTAAGCCATATTACATAGAAAATTTTAAGGTCACTACCAAGCCAAACACCAAATTGGTGTATGAGACCACCTTGTTTGTGGGATAAGGGACTGGACTTCTTAATTTTTCTCCAAATTTTGATAATAGAATTTGGATTTTTTTATTTTTTCCTCAACAATTTTTAGATTGTCAATTTTCTTTATAAAATATTTTTGAGATCATGAATTTTTTTAATTATTATTATTATTATCCAATTTTAAGGCCATATTTAATCCGCTAAATTTACAAAGGCATACATACTAACATGTGACTTTTAAAAAGAAACACATACTCTTAATCATTAAACCTACTCAAATTATACATACATAAATTTAAAAATACATAATTAATATATACATAAATTTAATATTTCATAATATATTTAATGATAATATATATATTTACATTGCTAAATTTTATTCTAATTTGAAACCAAACCAATAAAAAGATATCAAGAACTCAAAATAATTAGAATATGATAAAGCTATGGTCAGGTAACGATCCTTACAGCTGTGAGAGGCGACTTACGTTATTTCATATCATGTCTGTCTGTCAGCGTGGTCGAAACAAACCACTAATAGAACGGCGGACGGTAAGGATGATTGTAAATGGTTTTTTTTCGGGGACAAGTTTAGTAGTAACTGTATTAAAAATTTTGATATTTCACATAATTTAATGTTTTTGGGGGGTAAATTTTCATGTTCGAAATTTTTAACAAAAAAAAAGTAATATTAAGTTTTATTATATAAATATAAATATAAATGTGTTAAATAAAGGTAAGTTAATTATATTAAATAAATGTGTTGTTATTTGACATTTTAATCTTTATTTACTTTTCCGGAAAAGTTTAAAAATATATATATATATAGTTTGAAACTTCATCAATATTTATTTTAGAGATCTAACCATGAAATTTTGTTTTTGTTCGTAATAATAACATAAAAATTGTTCAGGGCGATAACAATGATATAATGCAGTTTATGAGAAATATAAATATATATATTATTAAAATGTTAAAGAATTTATAGAGAAATTGTTAAAATATTTAATTACGAAAATTATCTGGTTGCGTTGATAAGTTTAGAATATTGATGCAAGTAAAAAAAATGATTGTAGAAATAAAATTGGCAAGAATTCAAATTTTAAGATTGAAAATTTATTATTTAACTAGAAGAAAAACACTTTTAATAAAGCAAATAATCACAAATCTTTATTTATAAAATACAAGTAACTTAATAAATTTAATCACAACATTTCTTTAAACCTTAATGACCAAAAATATTATTTTTTATTAAATCTTAAACATGCACCTAATGTTTGTATAAAATAAAATGTTAATCACGTCTATCAACATAAAATACTAATTTAACTAACTATTAAAATATTTTTTAACAATAATTAAGAGATCATATTAAGTAAAAAAAATGTTAAGCACTGCCTGAGTACAAAAAGGTTACATTTTCAATGTTCTTAGAGGATGTCTCACACCTTAACAAACTTATTTGTTGCATTTTCATTCTCTTTATAATAGTACAACTAATTCCACTTGTATAAACTCTTATGAAGACCCACCGTTTTTTTTTCTTAACTTGCATTCTTTTTGTTGAGATTAATTATCGATAACAATTATGTCAGGGTCATCTCCCACCTGATTCAAACCCGAGATAGTTGGGGAGATCGAGTTTGTTGATGATATGTGAATTGATTGACTTTGATCTTGGTGTACATTCAGAAAAGCAAAAAATCAGCGTTGAAGCCTATTGACATCTTGCCTAAGCTCAACAATTTGTGCACCATTCGCATGGATCATTTTGTGATTCATGTCCAACTTGATGGATAGCTCAGTAATCATTCAAATGAGAGCGCACACACCCATCCTTAAAGAAGGAATCATAAGGTTTTATTTTTTGAGAGACAAAACCAATCTCTAAAACAACCACTGTGGTTGAAATCTTCCTCAATCTACCCGAGATCTCTATGTGTTTTCCCAAACACAAGTCCTCAATTCAAGTCAACATCAACATCAGACAAGACAATTTCAAAATTTGATATAAAGACCATCCAAAGGAGCTACAACATCTTTGAGGACCACACCCTTGTTCCTTCAAGTGGACCAACTGCCTTATAACCAACAATACGATTGTAACAACCTTACCCCACCTCCCCCGGTGGAACGGCTGTTAATCTCTAATCTAACTCTTCTTGTGCTATCATAAGAATGGGATAAATTCCCCCTTGTATTTTTTGCATATATATATATATATATATATATATATATATATATAGTCGCACTGCCCCACTCTGGTGCTCCCCACTGGTGCCCGATTAAATTTGACGGTTATGATTTGAGAGGAAAGATCAACAGTGCATAATTGGATTGTGTTAAGCTAATATGCCTTAACGTTAACATCGCAGGGGGGTGGTACAATCAACATTTCGGCCCATGGTTCTAGTGCTTTCATCAGAAAGTCCACGGCACATATGTCCATCCAACGACTAAGAATAATTGTGCCACCTCGCCCCTCCTCCCCACTGACGTCATAGGGGAGGGGTGTCGCAAGTCACTCCCACCATAGATCTCGGTGAATCCCCACCATTCGATCTTAGGGTGATGTTCCCCATGCATTGCCATGATCCTACCACGTCATCCCGCTAAGTAATGTCCCTTAATAATAAATAATAAATAGTATAATATAATATTAAATAAATAATAAACAATAAAAAGATAGTAATAGTAAATAAATAATAATAAAATAATTTAATTACATGCTCTAAATAAATATAAATAAGAAATAAAACAAGAAAGCAATAAAAATTAGTAAAGCTATCAAAAATTAAAAACAAAAGAATAAAACAAGAAAGTAGTAAAGTTGCATGTTGACACATGGAGTGTGTGTATGTGGTTCCCCTTCCAATGTTTGCTCTATTTAATAGATGGGAGGAAGATGAGAGGATTCCATCATTGTTAATGCAAAATTATGAATAATAACGAATTGCATGCTCATGCATGTCATAAATTTGTACGCAACTATCACATGCTTCACATCATGAAATACCATCATAAGTTATAACATCAACATATTTGCATCAAAGACATATCATGACTTCACATAATAAATGAACCACATGTCAATAAACCTCATATTATAGCATCATAATTCCTATACCACGTTATGCATATCATATCCATCATGAGTATTCAACGTTAAATACCTATCATCACGTAGTAAATGAATATGTCAATATACCTTGACATAACATCATAATGCCTATGCATATCATCATCATCATAAGGATACATCATCACTATTGTAACAACTATATAAATATGAACCACATGTGCATGATCACCCTCATACCATCATATCATGAAACATCATCAATATGAGAAACATATCAATACTTATCAAATATAGAATAATACTCTATAAGCATTCTTATCATGATTCATCCAAAAAATCAATTTCATTTACTTTACAAGCATTCAACTATGAACTAAGATTATTCAACATCCATCTAGGATCTATGTTATCTCATTAGTGTTATTAGTGTTATGTTTTCATCAAGATACCAATTACTTTTTCAATAATCATTTCCACTTCTTTCAACTAGGAAGTTGACCAATTACACCATAGGCATAATCATCTAAGTACATTGTTAAATTTCACATCAGCCTCATTATCTTGAGTCTTAGTCTCTCGTCATATATTCTTCCTTCCCCAAGGAATTTCTGGTGAAACATTGTTAAGATATTACTAGTTATACAATCATTTATTTATTTATTTATTTTAAAATCATCTATCTCACAATTAAAATCCCTTGGTTTTGCATCCATTTACCCTTTGGCCTACCGATACTAATACTGCTATAGGCAATTGCATATAAACACTAGGTCATCATGATTTAATTTTATATCATGCTTAATTTACTTGCATGAGGGTTTGTTGATCCATGTTGACTTATACATACATCACTTAACATTATACATACATCACTTAACAATTATCATTTTCATCCACAAAATATTTTCTTATCTCCTCAAGTTCCTATCTCAATACCACTTGATTGCTTTATCGTAAATTCACCCTTCTTCAAGTTGGACAAGAGATTTTTGCTCATTAAATAGTAGCTTTATTTTAGATTTTGAAACAGTTGGAAAGCACTACTACCATCATTGTCCATGAAAAAATTTAAATGCGTGGTGTTCTGTGGAAACAACCTCTTTAACGCTATGGGAATAAAACTTGATAAGTTTCTCTATGTGAAGTCCTACTCATGAAATAATGAGTGCAAATTAGTCAAGTACAACCTCTATTAATTAACTCTCACTTCTTTTGTCAATATGTACACAATCCCTCTCAAGGTATCCTTATAAAATTTCTAGCAACATTCCTTCTATACTTCAACTATTAACTATGTAGATCATCACTATGACCATTACCAATCATGTTTCTCGGTCCACTCATCAATACTTTTGAAAGAACTTTCTTCTTGATAAAACATCCCTTCATTTCCTCCTACCCGATATTCATAGATATATTTTTATTTTTTTCCTAGTCTTAATTTCCTAATATTCCATGTCTACTAGCTTCAAAAATGGAAACTTCTTCACTTCATTCTATTTTATTAAATTGACTTTAATTTCTTACCTCCAACCATTGAGGTTTCTTTTCCTCCTCTCTTAAAAACATAGCATTGATACACTTTGGCAATGTTGTTACTATTCCCCAACTTGGGTAATACCCTATAAATAAATTCATTAAGATGGCTACCAAATGTAATCCGCTTATCATTTCCTGTTTTAAGACATCAGCATAACAAAATTGCCTAATCATACATCTTGTTATCCATAATTCATAGTTAGTCACCTATGGCAAACTTTACAATGTGGCTCTCCCATTAGAGGGGAAAACTATTATAGATGTTGTCATGCACACAACTTATCATTAGAAAATTTGCAAGTTTCTCCTTTTCCTTTCTTCTTAGACAACTTTATCCAATATATGCAATTAACCTTGAATCACGAAACCTCATGTAACATTATACTCAACATCATAACAGTTAATTAAACTAAACTGAAATCATAGTGTATGATTTAGATGTATTATAAAGTTTAAACAATAAAACATGCTTTTAGATGCTCCATAAAAGTATCTGTCTTAGCTAAGTAAGCAATCCATCAATGGAAATTTTGATAAATTGATAAGAAGTCATCATTTCTAAGCTTAGACATCATACTATTGCTGGACTGTATACTTTCAGTGGTGTGTGCGCTTTTAAATTTAATGCAAGGTGTATGTTAGCTATTCTCGAATATCTCTTTTATGTATGCTTAGTACTATGCATGTTATTTTAATCACAATTTGGAAGAGAAACACCTACAATACATTGTCTACCAACTGTTATAATACCACAATGAACCAACAAGTAAACTCAGATTTCTTTGTGGAAATTTCTAAGATATTCTAAGTGGGTATCTTTTGACTATGACTGATATAAATGAGTATTTTTGGGGCTAAACCATTTCTGGGCACAATATATGTTTCAAGCTTGTGATCTAAATAGTCTACGTTGTTCCTATGGTCATTGTATAATTGTGTTCAAGTAAATGGAAAAGAAAATATACCTACATCAATGCATCTATAAGCTGTTTGAAAAAACATCTCACTGAAAAATCCTTATTTGTTATCTTGAACCTATCTCATAATTGGGTTTCATAGAACCACTTGAAAAATTTATGGAGCTGAAAGAAAGAACCATCATAATAAATTAAATCTCCAATTTGATAAATTTTGGCTATATGGAAATGGGAACTCCATCGAATTAAAGCTCAACATGAATTACTTAAACTTTATTTTGAACACTCAATCTTAACCTCCATGACCACTTTCAGTTTTTTCCCTTACGGCTTCTCGACCAAAGTTTTACACCGTGTAAATAATAAATCAATGGTTCTTCTGATCTCTTGCACAAAACTTTGGCATACTTTGTAAAAATCGGATTCTCAAACTAGGGTATTCAAACTTCAAAGAAATGATCGCTTTCTGATGAATCATGATAAGAATGCTTATAGAGTATTATTCTATGTTTGATAAGTATAAAGATGTTTTTCATATTGATGATGTTTCATGATATGATGGTATGAGGGTGATCATGCACATGTGGTTCATATTCATATAGTTGTTACAATAGTGATGATGTATCCTTATGATGATGATGATATGCATAGGCATTATGATTTTATGTCAAGGTATATTGACATATTCATTTACTACGTGATGATAGGTATTTAATGTTGAATACTCATGATGGATATGATATGCATAACGTGGCATAGGAATTATGATGCTATAATATGAGGTTTATTGACATGTGGTTCATTTATTATGTGAAGTCATGATATGTCTTTGATGCAAATACGTTGATGTTATAACTTATGATGGTATTTCATGATGTGAAGCATGTGACAGTTGCATACAAATTTATGACATGCATGAGCATGCAGTTCGTTATTATTCATAATGTTGCAATTAACAATGATGAATGTCATGTCGATTATTTTCTATGATACTATGATGGTATAGCTAATGCATTGGTTGCATGTTGAGGTGTGATGATTAACAAGACTCCACAAATGGGCCGAGAGGGCCGGTTTATTTGATGATCTCGTGCAAGCCCATACACACGAGGGAGAATAAGTAACACCATATGGGCTGGGGACAAACTCAATCAACACTACATATGACAGTGGTTCCTTTGTCTTGTGTAGCTCTTGATGGATAGCTCTTGAAGGGCTATGGGACCATCTTGAGGAGGCCAAGTGCCTGATGTTCTAGGCTAGGTGCCTGGTATTGTATTGGGATGCTGAAGTCTGGTAGGGGTGTAAGGACTTCGATGCCTGGGGTTGTGCGCCTTAGTGAGTTGTGGAGGGAGTGGGCCAACCTTGCGAGATGCCCGGTGACATTGAGCACTGTACGTGATGCCTGCCTTGGGGCCTTGGGGGCATATGAGGTCTGAGTCAGGCGCGAGCCTTGGGGCTAGCCTTGGACTAGGATACAAACCAAGGAGGCTTATGCCTGATTCTGAAAGTGGGAGGCTTATGCTTGATTCCAAAAGTGGGAAAAAGGACAGAGATTCCTTGGGATTTCCCGGGTGTTGTGAAACTTTCGATGTCTGCTGGTTATACTAGTTCAGCAGAGGGTGCGAGGACTGTTATATGAAGTAATAAATAACAAAAGAAATGTAAATTCCCTTAATAATAAATAATAAAAACTTAACTTCGGAACGAAGTTCCTTAAAGTGGGGAAGTATGTAATGTTCCTTAATAATAAATAATAAATAATAAATACTAAAACAATAAGTAATAAAAATAATTAGTAATAAATCATATAATATAATATAATATAATATTAAATAAATAATAAACAATAAATAAAAAATAGTAATAGTAAATAAATAATAAATAATAATAAAATAATTTAATTACGTGCTCTAAATAAATATAAATAAGAAATAAAACAAGAAAGCAATAAAAATCAGTAAAGCTATCAAAACGTAAAAACAAAAGAATAAAACAAGAAAGTAGTAAAGTTGCATGTTGACACATGGAGTGTGTGCATGTGGTTCCCCTTCAAATGTTTTCTCTATTTAATAGATGGGGAGGAAGATGAGAGGCATTCCATCATTCCATGATTCCACCATCCATTCTCTTGGGAGAATAGTGTTGTGAGACAAAGGATACCCTGGCAGTAGTACGTTGATTGAGGGCTCGGGGGTGGCCAGTTGTAGCAAGATTTTGTGCAACTGAGCCTATGGTTGGGTGGAGAGTCGTCCCCAAGACTTTGTTGCAGGTAGCAAAATTCAACTAGTGTTCAACTAGCGTTCCACAAGTAAGTTGTCTCTCTCTTCACTCATATTTTAATTAGTTAATAAATTGCATGTTGACTATGAATCGCATGATTAATCTAATTAATTACATGTTTATTTTGGGCTATTACACGCTACACCTTATCCCAGTGCATACCTTTTTCCGCTTCTCTTACACCTAAGGGGTGGGGAACACTAGGGCACATCATCCTTGTCCTGTCACCTCGACACTCTTCTAACCAGCACCTAGTCTATACTGCTAGGATGGAGCCTCTGTGGGTGAGCCTCTAGGACATGTGGCACGTTGGGTCATCCCTCTACACTCCCTTCCTTCTGATTGGACGATGAGGTAGCAGTGCGACATCACCCCGCACCTAACCATCCTGTCCCTCTCCGACTGATCCCCCTTTCGCACCTTCGGGGTGGGAACCACTGAGACGCATCATCTATGTCCCTTCACCTCAACGACCCTCCTTGCAACTCCACCTTTTTGCATCAAGAGGGGACCACAGGGACACGTCATGCCATCCCCATTATCATGACATTCCTCTGTTATGCACCTTTTCGGCTTTAAATAGAAACTCTCTGCGACACACCATTTGCCACTGTAGATATATATGTATATATTTATTTATTTCTATATGCTATGGAGCAGCACCCGTTACAGAAGGACTAGTTTTTCATGTTTAATTCGACTTTTCCTCCATAGACGCTCCATGCTCAGTGCCTCCACTTTATCAACATGATGATGTATTTAGATGCTTTATTCCAACCACGAAGGTTTTTGGTTCCTTTACCAATGCTAACCCACACCAACTGCATATTTTCACATTCTCGGTGCCTACGGCACTAAAGTAAAAGTAAGTCTTTCTCCATACAAGCTTTGGGGGAAAATCCCAGGGGGAGGATCCACTAACAGAATATCACCCCTTTTCCAATTTAACATTGTACATTCAGTGCCTACAACACTAGTATCAATATATATGTATATCTTATATAGATATTTCTTCCTGTATTCAAGGCATTTAGAGGGAAATCAAAGTCTTCAAAATTATTTAACAGAGTCTCTATCTTTAAAATTTACCCCTATACATCAAACATAGTTCAAGCAATTCGGTGCAATAAATAAATTTCAACATCCAACATATACTAATGTCTTTAACCAGGTTTATTTGTTCAAGAAAGATTATAGTGAAATGTAAGTAGAATAACACAAGCGTTCATCAACTATTGATGACATCATTCAACCAGGAAAGAGACATTCATTCATTAAAAAGGGAAACCATAGACAGTTGTAGCCACTCAGTGACCACATGCACACCTACCTATGCATAATGTTCCCTTACATCACGAGCAGAAACATAGCAACATATATGGCTCTCATCCTTGTTAGGTTCATAGAAAGGAATGTATAGCAGAGGTGAAAGCTTGTGTGAAGTGTAGGAATATCAATTCAGCTAGCTACAATTAATGAGGCCATGCCTTACATGGCACAAAATATAGATTTTGTGGGTATAGGATGTGAATAAAATGAATATGTTGACCCCACACTAGAGTCTACACTACTAAGACTTGGAGAAGACCCACACATAGGTCAATAAGAGTAGAAGAGGAAATCCTCCATATTACTCCATTATGACACAACAATTAAATACAAACATGTGGCCCACATAGCTATCATTCTTCAATAAGAAGGACAAAGTCATGCTAATAAATAAGTGTCTAAAGATTATTCTCATGCACTACCTCATCTCCTTCAAGGATTAACACAACACATTAGTCACTTTTGTATATAATAATAATTGCATACATGCCTCTTACGGTAATAGCATCATTTAAACCAGAAATACAAACATATTTTATTATGAATAACAAAATAAGAGAACTTATCTTAAATAGTGGGCTCTAACTCTCCACCCAACCATAAACAAGATATAGGCACTATTACTTGTAATTTTCACCCTCGTGCAAGATTACGAAGCCTAAGATGGAGTGCCTTCGAATGGAAACATTCAATGAATACACAGTTGAACGAGAAAATCACCAAGCCACCCTGCCTTCATCCTCAAGACAAGGAACTGTTTTTTGTAATGTTTATGCCTAGCAAGTTTTGGCAGGCCCTTTAGATGGTTTATTACTCCCCTCAGAGCCCAACAACATATCCCCAAGTCCTACTTTCTCTCCCTCCTCTCTCTCGCTATCTACTGAATGTTGATCGAGTGTGTGAATGCCTAAATTAGTGAATGAGGTTGAAATCCCTTCTCTTTTCCTCACCTCTTATCTCCTTGCTCCATGAGAGTCGAACAGGAGAATCAAATGAGAGGATCCCATTTCCTTTCCTCCACCTTCTCTTTTCTTTCATCACAGTGATTTCCTCCCCATTATGCTTGCTGTTAGCGCTGTCAAATCTTCATAACTCTTGTCCTCCCTACCTTGTACTTCTCTTGCAACCCAATTTAATTATGAGAACCAGTCCATAAAAACACACCAACCAACCTTTAATGACTGTAAAAAAAGGTTTGGATTTCTACAGCAAGGAACCTTGAACATCCTAATAAAATAATTCCCTCAGCCAACTAAGGACTAATATTTAAATCAACAATTCCTTCAAGCAATGGAATCCATGTCCCTCTCTTGACATTTTAATTTTTAAAAATACTTATACTGCGTACATGAGGATAAGCAATTTGGGTTGTTGCAAACCCCTCCCCCTTGGGGGAACACCATCCTCAATGCTCAATGACACATACAATTAACATATTTGAAAAATAGACATGTTGTTTCATGGAGCTTTATAGACTCAGCTCTTTACAACATTTACAACGCTTTATGCATTTTCTTCAACTAGCAAACGAGATATGATAATCATCTAGTTATAAATTATGATAGACTTTAAGTCATAATTCAACCATTTTCCCAATGGTCCTTTGGAGTCTTTTGATGTCTTTGGAGGTCTTCAATTCAACTTGGATTGTTCTCTTAGTTGCTATGTTGAGCTCTTCACTCCCTCAGCGAACAACTTGTGTCTCAATGTTCTGGGCACACCCTAATGTGCCCTTGACCCTAATAGCCATGCTCATGACCAAGAAACTCAAATTTTATATTATGTCCTTCCCTTTTATGCTTATCAATCCCTCAGGCAATCTGGTTACTCCCGTTCTAGGTAGTCACTCATCTTCTAGGTTTATGCATCCCATTCTCTTCTTCTCAGTCCCTCGGGCAATCCATCCTTTGGCAAGGCTTCCTCACATCAACAGGAGTTGAAATCCAAGGCACATCCTTGCCTTGAAAACCATCATATGATCAAAGCATACTTCATGGTAATAAATGAGCACCATTGAGTGTTGGTTTCCCACAATGGATTTGTCATAAAAATATTTCACCAACGCACCTCTGAATACTTCAATTCTTTTGTTGATGTTGTCATCAATCTTGCAACCATATCCAACCACCCAACCTGGGAAATTTATATGCTTTCCTACATCATAGCACATAAATTACGTCAGACTCATCATAATGGATTGCAATAAATTTGAATCATACCTCACCAGTAGTTTATCCATGAGGTGAACTTGGAACTCTACTTCAATTCCTATCACAAAAGAACCAAGTTAGCTCATAACCCAAAGCATCATGAATTAGAATATTGTATTTAGATTTGTAATTTAAAGGTTCAGAAATCAATGAAATATTGATACTTATCTTAATTTTCTCCTTGATTTTTCCTTTACACACCCTAGGTCGATATCCCATCGGGCAAGCACCCAGTGCCTTCTCTTCACTTTAACCATGTAGACACATTGGATTGGGTGCCAATCTGGCAAGAATCCTAGTACCTTCTCTTCACTTTGACCACGTACACACACCAGATTGGTTTTCAATCTAGCAAGCACCCAATGCCTTCTCTTCAATTGACCACGTACACACACTGGATTGGTTTCTAGTCTAGCAAGCACCCAATGCCTTCTCTTCAATTGACCATGTACACACACTAAATTGGCCCAATTCCTTCTCTTCTCTTTGAATTCCACTCCAAGGTGGATATATCTATATCTATATATATATAAGCCTTTTTCTACCTTACAAATGTGGGCACTACCATCTAGGTAGTATCTTGTCGACAAGAGGTGTACTCATTACCATTCACAAGTTCCTTTCCACCTAAACAAGCACAGATATTCCCATATTTTCTTGGCCCGAACATAGGCTGACACTGGCCCACACATAACACTTTACACATACACAACACATAGGCCCAAATAGTCCAACACCTGCCTGTCCTAAACACTTTTCACAAACACAACACACAAGCTGAGATAGTCCCATACATGTATGTCCTGAACACATTGCACAACACAAACTTATACACACGGTACAACACAAAGCATGTAATACAACTTTACCCTATTCCCATGCACATGTACAATAGAAACACATACACACATAACATGTCACACTACACAATATCATAATAAGTCCAAAGACCACCTTGTCCCTCATGACATATCACCATGTTTCCATTAATCCAGAGACCACCTTCTGTCCATGCAGGTGAACTAATCCATACTACCTCATTTGTTTTTCCCATGTTCTTAGCCTTGACATGTGCACAATGTAAGAGTCATGTTCACATAATTATAAATTAGCAGAATTTCCTTCTTTCCTAATATATTCCTCGTCACAATGGAAATCTTTTCATGTCATCCATATTATCAATTTTTTTTTTTTTAGCGGTCATCTTTTCATTCAAATGGCCTCTGACAACCCTGTCAGACACACTGGCCTTTTCATAGGTATATACATATATATTGATTAACATGATCATGTATGCAATATACAAGTATCCATCAGCATAATCATGTATGAAATATATAAGTACATATGAAAGTATAGTCAAAGGTTAAGAGAACTCCCTTCTTGCCATTTCCTCACTACACATATCTATGTCCATTATTCTCAGGGACTCAACTAGCCCATTGGGAATTTTCATTACTTAATCATGGCCACAACATTCATTAGATTTTGCTAAATAAATTTAGGGTTTAGATGAATCCCTGAATGCGACCAAGCATGGCTTATGCAACCCTTTCACTTTGCAATTGTTTTCATTTTTAATTGTTATTTTGTTCATGTCCATTGCCCAATAACATTCCATTTTACCTAGAAATTTATTTGGCATGTTTTCCTTCGTGTTTATTAAGCACCACTGTTTCTGAGGATTTTGTGGCCTTCCTGCCACTCCAACCTCCTTATTCCAAGATCCCATGCATGCAATTTGAATTTTAAAGATCGAAAACCAATGCAAGAGGAAAAACAAAGGCAATCATTGCAAAAGGACATGAATTTCACAATAACATTCATTCGTAAGAATCGCAAGTAAAACACCAACCTAAGCAAGACCAAAAGAACATGATAACCAAGACCAACAACTAGCATGGCCATGCACAAGTCTAAAACCAGAATGCCATAAATCCATAAAGTCAAGAAATTAAATCCACAACACATAAGCATTAAATAAAGCAATACTCAAAAATCAACTCAATCTCCATGAGTCCAACATTCATGGCACTCTCATCCATCATACAAGCATGCATCTGTATACATATACACGTATATTCATACACCACATTAGTTCGAGACTTCTTTAACAACAACCTTAAGGTCTTATATTCCCTAAAGTTCACAAGGGATCTTTCCAAAAACACACACATACACACACAGATATATATATATATATATATATATATATATATATATATATATATATATATATATATATATATATATATATATATATATATATATGTCAAGGAGTTGGAGGGAATGCCCCCTCCTTCTTGGTATCCTGCATTGTTGATTCGTGTTCTGGTAATGCATAGGGGCTATTGTCTTCCCTCTTCTTCCTCCTGTGGGGACAATCCTTTTTCATATGCTATTCTCCACAACACCAATAGGAGATTATCCTCTCCGTATTTTCAACCTCACGATGCCTCTTCCTACTATTACCATCTTTCCTTTTGGATGATTCAGATTGGTATTCCATATTCCACTACCGCTTTTGCAACTTATCATTCCACTCAGCCAGTTCTTGTTGTTTCTTGGTGAGTTTTTTGAGTTCTGCTATGCAGATATTTAGCTCATCTTCCAAGTTTTTGAGATTAACCTCCAAATTCCTGAAGCTTCTTTTCCTTTGGAGGGATATCCATCTTCCTCATTCGTAATGGAATTGGTCCATATCCTATTGCACCATGCCAAAATACATGTTTACTTTCACTGCCACTGAGTCTTGATATTTGCTGCCACATACACTTAGCTATTAATTCATAAAATAAATTAACAACAAATATTCTATGAGGAAAGTCTTTTCGGCGTAAATCACATGATAGAACATTTATTGACGCGTTTTGAACCAACAAGTGTGGCTCATTGTGAGGACAAGTTGAAAAACCAGATCAAGGCTGCATATTAAATAGGGCTAGCAGATCATCCAACGGCTAGGTTTGACTAAAAAACAGCTATATTGAAAAAACAACTATATTAGGTCAGACTAGATAAATGGCTAAGGTTGACCAAAAATGGCTAGATATGACTAATCAATTTTAATTATATAATATTATAATGTTAAAATATTATTTTAATATTTAACATATGTTATTTAAGTGAAAAGTTAACAATGTTTGAGTTAATATTAATATTAAAAATTGCTAGAAATAATATATTAAAATTGCTAGAAATAATAGTTAGTAATTGAGAGGGTTTAATAATAAATAATAATTAGTAATATATTATTATTATATTAATGTTAAGGATTAAAATAATTTATATTATATATACTAGATTCCATCCGATTATTCATAATAAGAGGGAAATATTAATATAAATTTAATAGATCAATGAATAATATTATTTAATGTAAGGGCTAAAATAAATTTAATCATCGTTATATTATGTAGATGGAAACTCTTTAGATTAATCATGAAAAAGCAATATCTATAATGATATACAACCTATATTAAAGGTAGTATTCGATATGATAAAAGAATTATTCTTACTATCAATTGTTAGGGTTTCAATATATATTAATCTAATGGAACCAGATTTACTATTACTCTCTATTTTCATGGTTAGAGAGCGAAGTGATTCAAGTTCCGTGAGCATCCGCGAACAATGCAATGAATGTTCATGAAAACTGAGTGGTCATATCACATCACTTACTTAGATGCGTCTCGAATTGAAAGAAAGATGTTGGATGTTCACTACTTGTCACGGTGAGGAGCGCTTTTGCCACGTTACTGTGTTTGATTGGCTCACAAGAAAATGCAAAACAAAGGGGCATCATTTATCGGACTTTGGGACGAAATTTGACCCGCCCATGTACATGGAAGGCACATGTTTCTCAATGGAATTCACTGCACAGTTCAATAATACCGGGCACGCTATCCTGTTACCTACTGTCTTTCATTCTGCCCAAGCCCACCGTTTAATCTGGCCTCCACTAAAACCCATTGGTTACTTCACAATCCGCGGCCACTAAAACGCGTTGGACAGGCACTCCGTTTTCAAGAATAGTCCCAATTAAGTACTTCTTCCCAGTCCAGGCCAAGCGCCCACTGCTTTAACTTTCTCTACTTACATACCTCACGCCATATAGGTTCCTATAAAATTTTCAGTTGAACATTGTTCCATTTCATCATCAGATGCCCATTTAGCTCATTCATACATCACTCCGTTTTTCAGTCTTCCTGCATCCTGAAGATCTGGTGCTTTTAATTAATTAAGCTTTTATCGCAGCTTGGCCCTTTTCAGTTTTGTGATAAGCTACAGCAGCAGCCTGCAGGTTTTCCATGGATCTGGCTATGGATGTTTATATTCCAGCAGATTATGTCAGAAGGCGCTGCAAGCCAAATATATCGATGCAAAAACTAGATGGCCGACTTTCTTTCAACGATATGGAGGCCGCGGCCGAGAAGAAGTTCCATCTGCTGGGCAATACGAATATGTTGTTCTCTGCTTCTATTAGTCATAGCAATAGCAGCAGCTTCAATGAGGACATAATTTTTAATTATTTCAATCCATAAACTCTTGCCCGACTATTTCCATAGTTCCTTGGTCTACGGCTCCGAATAGCAGAGAAGTAGAATGTCTTCTCTCTGAATCGAAAAAATTGTAAACTCAATTTTGTAAGCATTTATTCATTTTGCCCCAACTATTCTTACGCATTTTTGCTTGTGTGCTCGAACGTTGAACTATCTGCTTTTCTTTCGGCTTCGTTGCTTTGAGATAATTTATCAAACAATATTTGATTTAAAGTTTATATTACAAAAGCAATACCATTGATTCAGATCGGACAAGGACACGGGAAGAGGTAACTGGTATTTCTAATAAAATCCAAGTTTATCCATGTATCGAAATTACTTGTATCCAATCCAATCCAACCTTGTTCCAGTATGTTAATGAGTAATTATTGTACACATATTGGGATTAGGGTTTGAAGGGTTTGTTCAAATATGTTGTTAATCTGATAAATTGTAACTTGAGATATGATTTAAGTCTTTTTAAAATATTCTCCACCAATCGTTTCTGTGATAGCTGGCCATGAAGCCACCATCTATCTATTGGTTATTTTATAAAACTAGAAAAAATCCGTCAAAAATTGTTTCCAAAAGAAACATCAAAAGTTTTCGGAGACGATTCTTTGGTGAACAGAACTGACAATATTGTAAGCCTCTCTTGGAAATTAACTCCATTTCATTTGATTGGATTCTGAGTCTGTTCTGAATTTCGCATGACCAGGGGATGAATTGATCATTTCACTATTAGTTTTGCCCTGCATACAGCGATCAATTTGGGAAAATATTCATATCCACAATAGTTGCCCAATTTCTCTCCATTAGCAGATCACCATATTAGGAGAAATACATGCTCTAACACGCCGAGAGATATGGATGCAACTTTTCTGTATGCTTTCCATTTTAAATGTTGCTGTATTCGGACACGGGTGTGACGGTCCTGATTTTTGGAATCAAAGGCTCCACAACCTGATTCATACAGGTGTAATGCGGTCGCGAGGTCATGAATTGGTCATGCAATCACCTTTTGAAAAAACATATACGCGTAGACATACCTGCCATCCATTTTAAATGTTACTGTATTCGGGGACACGGGTGTGACATCCATAATTCATCATACATTTAGATTATAATATATATAATTACATTGCTAGATTTATACAAAACCAACAAAATAATTAGGCTATGATAAAGCTATGGCCAGGTAACCATCCCTTACAGCTGTGAGAGGCGGATTATGTCATTTTATATCATGTATGTCTGCCTGTCAGCGTGGTCGAAACAAACCACTAATATGACGCGTAGGGTAAGGATTATTGTAAATGGCTTTCTTTCGGGGCAAGTTTGGCAGTAACTTTTCGACATTTGATATAATTTAAACTTTCATGTTCGAAATTTTTACTTGTTCTGAAACGGAAAAAAGTAATATTCGATGTTATATATATATATATATATATATATTAAATAAATAAATAAATGTGTTGTAGTAGGATAGTTTAATCTTTATTTGGTTTTAAAAATCTATTTTCGAACTCTACGTATGAATTTTTGTTGGTAATAATAATATAAAAATTGTTTAGGGCAATAACAATGATATAAGACAGGTTATATAAATATAGTTTTGTGAAAAGTTTATTAAATTAGCATATCAGATGTTGTAAAGGAAATCTCCTAGAGGAGTAGTGTAGGAAAGAGTAGCATTAAATGACTCTTCCATGATGACACTGATGACAGTGAAAGTGTTACCAGATGTTGCAAGAAGGTCTAAGTGAAATTTTGGATCTTAGTTAAAGAGTGCATCATTGACATGATGGTGGTATCCACAATATCAGATTCTCTCTTTTTTGTTATATAGTGTAGCCGCGAAAGAATGCACTGTCGAGATAACAAAGATCTCTATCCTTAGCAATTATTGACAAGAAGAGTTTGATTGGTCTTTTGGTTAAACATCCTTATGTATTTTCATTGGCAACACCTATGTTTGAAGTATTAGCATGCTTGAATGGTTGGAACTTATCCACACCCTATTTATATATGCCAACTTTATTTGGGATTCAAGATTTCTTGCAATTGATATAACTCACCTTGGGTTTATTTAAATCCATTTACATTATTCCCCAAATTCACCGAGGTTTTTAAGCCTACAACATACTTTGATTTCATTCTTGTTCTAGTTTCTCTATGGAAGAACATATGATCTTCATTATATATACACTTCCACTTTTGGTTCTTCTATTTGTAAATACTTCTCTGGATTATAAAACACATATTTTTCAAAGAAAAAAATAGCATAGAGCCATCTTAACCCATGATCTTCTAAGCACCAAGAAAATTAACTCTCTATTTCCTTTGATCGCTCTCAGGGAAATCTAAGGTTTAGATGGATGAGAGAGGAAGAAGGGATGCATACAACACTTTTCTATGTCATTGAACATTTAAGGAATATAATGTATCCTTCTTGTCTCTCCACACATATTCTTCCCATGTGTATGTACATTTTGTTTAAGCAACGACCTGAATTTAAAGGAAAACAAATTCTGAAGTGATGGGAAATGGAGGACAGAGGCAGTCGATCAAGTATCATACCGTTATAACTGATTGAATCCAACAACATATGCAATGAACTTACAAGATACGCTGATAATTAGAGACAAGGGTGAATCTTTGGGTTTAAATAACCAAGGCAATCATATCTCAGATAGTTGCGGAATGAGCATGGCAGAGGACAAGACACAAGACCTATGCAAATTCTCATAGGTGGGATCATATCAATAGATAACTCACAAAATTGGTGTCAATCAGCAACAAACATAGGGAAGTGTTGAAACCTCGAAAATCGTTGCCTCAACATGGGGGAAAAGCACCCGGTGCGACCTTAAAATAGCTCCTTTTCCGTTTGGAATAGTGGCTCCGACTGGGGATAATGGGACCAGTTTACCAATTTGTTTAATGCTTGTGCTAAATGGGGTGATGTGTGATGAGTTTGGAATAATGCTTTAATCTAACGATAATCTAGTTTGAACTAATCTATCACAAATGCATTTAACTTCTAATTTCTAAAAGCTATCCAATCATAATATACCTGAGATAAACTTGATGTATGCGATCTACAATAATTTATTAAAGTAATTGGTAATAAAGATCATTCAATTACGATTAGAAGTGAATCTGTTTTAACGATAATCGTTTCGTATAAAAAGTTAGCTAAAACGATTGTGAGAAATATATCGCATAAAGAGTTATTCATATATTCAACATAAAATAAAGATCATCATCGTACAAAGTGCAATAACGATAATCGAAATTCAGACTTTTATACATAAATAATTCTAAAAGAAAAGATTGCTTAATACATAAGTAAAAAGGATTATGAGATAAAAGTGCCATTTATAATACATCCTACTCATGTGTTTCAGCAACATTGATCTATCTTCAATCCATTCAGCATCATCTAAGAGTACAAAAGTGCAATTTCAGTAGAACATGCTAAGTCAGATAAAAATAAATCTTGTTCCATATATTTCACCAGAACTTCCTCAAAGGGATAGAAGTGCATGTTTTGAAGAGAGTTTCTGATAAAATTCTAGACCCCTCTCTAAATGCATGAGAGGGGTTTAAATACTAAAACTATAAAGCTAAAAATAGATTATTACAAAAATAGTTAAGGAGGTTTAAACGACCTGCCTCAATTTATGCAAAAATAAAATCAAAATTAAAGTAAACAAGATTACTAACTATGCTGCATTTGATCCTTCAGATCGCAGATATCCACCATAGGCTTCATCTATGTAGGCCAACTGACTTCAGTTTTCAACTGTCCATCGAATACGACATCGGTCAGTGTTGGTGCCATTTTCTCGGTAGAGGTGGTTAGGCATCACAGGGTCATCCATTGGCTGTGAGGCTTGACCAAATGTTGCCAATATGCTTCCCAGTCTAGCCTGGTCATTTTCCTTATCACTTCCGCTGCCTCTTTCCATTGTTGTTCGAGCTGTTTTACATTTGGAAGGAACCCTGGAATGGACTTTGTTATTAGATTGGCACCATGCAAATTCTCATTTATATTTTCTATGATAATGTTTGCTGCTGTCACCACATCCACTGTTGCATTTTATGCTTCTTTTAGCCGAGAATCGCAACTTGCAAACAAAATTTCCTTATGCGATTCTTTTAGGTTGGGCAGGTCGACTTTTCTCCCCTCCTCTGTATTTTTCCATGCGATGTGATCAGATAATTTTCTAAAGATCTCATCATATTCAAGTCGCATTTCTACGAATTGACTTGTCAGTTTATCACTTGTTTCACAATAACATTTCCAATGTGAAATCTTCTGACACAGTTATTCTTTTTGATGTGTCAACTAGGAACTAAGTGAGAGTGCTTCGGTGATAAACTGATCGATTTTTGGATCGTCTTTATGAAGATCAGTTATCACTTGCACATGTGCTTCCTTCTCAGCTAAGCGGATCCGATGTTCTATTTGCATCTTTTCAAATTCCTATTGAAGCTTAGTCAACTGTATCTCTGCCTGCTGGTTGGATTTGACTTCCTATAACTGTTGCTCAAGCGACGTTATTTTATTTTCCTTTTCACTGAGAAATGTTTGGACTTTTCTTATTTTGTCTTTGGTCACTGTAGCATAAGCGCCTGCAAACTGCGAGTGTCTAGTTAAGTTGGTGGATGGATCAACAGGTGAGTCCTTCCGTAGAGCATCCATTAGTTCTTTTTCGGGGGTAGTAACAGCCATATAGTCCAATTTTCTTTTCTTTCTTTGCCTTTTCACCACGGCCTTATGCTGTGGGCTATAGAATACATCCAGAGGGGGTATTTCTTCAATCTTTAGAATTATCTCGAAGGTGGGGGTAACAAGGATATGCTCTACTTCTGGGTTCATTTGCAGTTTCTTCCACTATAATTTCCGGAGCTGTCTTATGTTGTAGCGTTTGTAGCTCTGGCACACGTTATTCTATATTAAGGCTCTTATTAAACTTATCCCACTCTTCCTCTAAATCAATTGCCGCGGGTTTTATTGGTTGTGCAAAGGTAGTAGGGATTTCAACCTGCTTGCTAGGTGAAGCTTGTTCAGATATCTTCTGTGTAGATTGGGTTGTATCCTCAATGCTCTTGCTTTTGCCATTCTATGATGAATGTCGCGATTCCCCGATAGATTTTTCTTGAGACTCTGCTCCATAATCGGATTTGGAGTTTTCTTTGGATTCACCTTCTATAGTCACACTGGGAGTAGGCTCCCTTATTGGTTCAATTAACAATTGGTCCAATGGGACCATTGCGAGCCTTCTTTCTCTGTAACTGTAAAACTTTTCCAGATATTCATGGTCAAAAAGTAGTTGGGCCATATGTTTCACTTCTGAAAAGGTATTTTTTTGCAAAAATATATCCTCAAAAGCATCCTCATCATTGGTGAATACTTTTATTTTCACTGTGGTGGTGAAATTCTTGACTGTTCCAAACAGGTCATATTGTCGTCCAGGGAATTTGGGTAATTGCAGAGATAGCATGTTCTCTGCTTCTTTGAACACGTGTCCCAGGTTGTGTAGTGCAAATGCTCTGCACTGTATAGGGAATGTAGGCCAAATGGCCTTCTTTGACTCTTTCAATGTGTGGCTCATTCCTTCTTCACTGGCTGTCTGGTAGGTTATCTCCCTAGCCATCAATTTATCTTGAACATAGTATGGGAGGATGTGGGGGGAGGTGATGCTACCAAAAACTCTTATATATGTAAATGTCTCCTCCCCAAACCATCTGGCCATTGGGAGGATGTCAACTTCGGCTTCTTGGGAAAATCTGGGGGGGGGGTGTCTCGATTATACAACCGCTTGTAAATAGGGAGCATAACTCAACGGAAAATTTTGAAAAAATGTGGTTGAAAATTGGATTCCCACATGACCTTATGGTACACGTGAATGGGAAGTGGATTCTGAACAGTCCATTTCCATCCCATGATGGGGAACTTTGAACTAAAACAAATAGTGTCCATAACATAGGCGCTCCTAAAAAATGAAGGGTAAACCCTCGAAGCAATGCTTCTTCTCCTTCTATACTCGATAATTGGTTTTGCTAAATTATCTGATAAGATTTGGGCCCAATTCATGATAGTTGCGTTAACGACTGCTTCTATTAACAAAAACCAATCCGGGGAGAACTTGGTACTATTAGGTCTACCAAGCAGTCGACATAACATAACCACATCAAAACTATAAGAGGGACAAATAGATGCAATATTGTACATACCATTTTTGTCTTTCTTGATTTTCTCTTCATTATTCGATCAGGCACGGGTGCAATCTGCTGGGTCGTTGTTCTCTTTAACAAACTTTTCTATGAATTGCTTGTTGTAGATGACCTGTGGCTCTGGTAGGTGGTACATAAGCTATAAATTGTCCAGGGTAAAAGATCTGATGACCCCTTGGCTTCTCATCCTGAATTGTCTGTCTGAAATATCTGCTTCATTGATAACCCATTTTACCATATCGGTATAAGGGATTTTCTTTGGTCGAGCAACTATGCGGTGTAAAAACGAGCAAGCTGTCTCTAGCATGGAAGCGTCTGAGGAATCTTGGCCGTCAACTGTAACATTTGTTTCCATAATCCTTAGTTGTTCCTCCTCCAGTATGTTGTACATAGTCTCCCATGTAGAGGTTCCTCCCTCTCTGCTGCATGTGGTGTCTGTGAACAGGGGAGTCATCTCTGTCTTCTCAGAGGCTACAACCTTGCCTTTCTTCCCCATTGTTCTCAATGCTTTGCTCTGCAGGTTTTTCCTGAAATGAAGAACAAAAGCTATCAGACACTCAAAGATGAACGTAAAAATGAAATAATGCAGATAACTTGTAAAGGTGGTAAAATAAGCATTATTTGAACGCTGTCTAGTCAATTTAACGTCTTAAATTGCTCTACATAAATTATCAATCCGGGTATCGTAAACTGATGAAGTGTGGTGCACTATATGTGCTTAGTTAACCTATCTCTTACTTCGTCGTTTTATAGTTTATGTGCAATAATCAAATAATGAGAGAATGACTATGAGACTCAGTATCCTTGCTGCTTCAGCAAAAGGACAAGATGATTCTATCACGTCATTAGTTCATTAAAAGGCTATGTGCATCACTAATCTACAATCAACTTGAAAGCAATTTATGTACAATAATATACATGTTAAAAAGAAAATAAAATGCAGTAATTCAAACTGTACATTAATATACATGAAAATTAGAAAAAAGAAATACAAGAAATTAAAGTGACAACTATACAAGGCAGGGGCCCCCTACCACCTATGAAATCAAATGCTTAAAGGAAAATAAAGACATCAAATAAAGAACTAATGACATCGGCCCAGTATCTATGCTGCTGATTTAAAATGAAAATGAAATGTGAAATCTAAGTGACACTACATAAAGGAGACAAATCACACTACTTTAACCTTTTCTTAACCTTTTTGCCTTTCAGCTAGATTTATCATGTGATAATAGTTATGAACAAGTCAGCAATGTGAGTCTTAAAGCAAACTAAACCAAGCTGTACTAAGTGATATTTTGGCTCCAATAAAGTTATTTGATTATGGAAAAAGAACCATCAATAGATGAACAACTTGATATCTAAGAGCAGAAAGTAAAGTGCAAGTTAAAGAAATGATACTAATGAAAATCAAACTAGAAAAATAAAGATCAGCAACATAGACAAGATGATCACATATGCCATTAGTCATGAAATCAAAGCAAAATTAAACACACTTGCATGAATTAAAATTGCATGAATGAAAAATCTAATCTACCTTACATTCTACAAAGCAATATTTACAAAATGAAATCTACTCTACTTACATCCTAATATGCTCCATAACATCTACTTCACATCTCCTTCCATGTTGAGAACATCAAAGCTTTATTCAATTTCTTCAAAAGTACAAAGTACAAAAGCTTTCAAAAGCCATGGGACTAACAAGCTAAAAGGACTAAGAAAAGACTAAAGGAAAGACTAGCAAATGAAGGAGAGAGATCTCCTATTTATACAAAAAGATGAGAGCCATCTCATTAATGAGAGTCCATGAATCTCTCCCTCTACCTCTAGAGTCCTAATCAAAATAGGAACTGATAAGACACATGTCTTTTTAGAGTTACAATACAATTAGGAGATGTGACACATATCCTCATGATCCCATGATTCTTTCCAACCAAATTCGAATTTGGCCTTAGAGTGCCACATAAGGGTTTTCTAGAAGCCTCCTTTCAACCTACACATGTCAACAATCTCAACCCATTTGTTAGGTATAAGAATATGCACATTATTTTCTAATGTTTAACCACAAATTCACTTAAAAGGCTTAGAAATAATAAAGATTGGAAAAACATAAAGGTGGCCCAATGATAATGAAAGTGGGATGAATGTGGTGACATAGTAGTGCAATGGCGGTGAAATGGAGGTGATATAATGGACATAATAGTGAAAGTATAATGCAAATGAATGACATTTTCAAGACTCAACATACCCCCCAACTGAAGCTATTGCATGTCCTCATGCAATATATATATTACATTAACTCTTTTGATCCTTGAGCTTTGGCTTAACTTTGCATGATATCATTTGATACTTCATATTTCTGCAAAGTGTTTCACTTGAATTGCAACATGGTTGGTTCTTGTGTTACAAACATTTTTTTTTCTTTGTTGTTGCCTTCTACTTTGATATTTGAACTTTGCATAATGATATTTTGATTATTGTTGCAAAGTATATCTTTATTGGATTGCATGATGGTTGGTTCTTGTGTGACAACCATGATTTTGTTTGTATCCAATTTATCCTTTAAGCACTTTTTCAAAAGCCATTGTATGCTCATAATAGCAATGTAATAATTAATATATGTTGGAAGTATGTGAGCTTTTGAATATGATATGGACATGGCAAGATATGAATATGAATGTATTTCCCCCCCAATTGATGGTATTGACAATTTTATGAAATGAGGAAGAGAAATGTTTTTCCAACAATTATCATTCTAGCTTTTTATGGAATTCTATGGTTAAAAGTTAGAAAATGCCGTACCTTCACTTACCCTTTGGAATGGATGAGTTGTATGTGTGGTGGCTGAAAACTTCTGATCATATTCTTCTTCAAGTGGCTGAACAAGAGGAGTCATGGATAGAGAGATAAGATGACTTTTTATTGCTTCTACTAAAACTTGCTGAATCTGCTCCAAAATGCTGAAAATAATAGTCTTCATGTCTTCAAAACTCATTGGCACAATTCCTACTATGTGAAAAGATGTTCTGATGTCGAACATAGTAGGAAATTGTTGGCTTAGTGGCCATTAATGGATGCCACTAGTCAACACGAGAACTCTCACCATTGATGACAATGAGAGTCAAGATGCCCAAACACATCTTGCTAGGTACGAATGAATTTGCTGATGTCGAGTCACCTAGAAGATCTAACGAACAAGGGACATTAATGTATTCCCATTGTTTGTCAGCATGAGGACTTGCCATTAAGGCATGCAAGCCTCAAGGTGTTTTTACAAAGAACTTAGACTCAAAGGACTATGGACTCAATAATTTGCATTGAAGCAGGGCTTATTTGCGGAATGAAAATGACAAGGAATGGAAAATGAAAATGGAAAATGGAAATGGAGAACAGAAATGGCAATGGCAATAAGCATGTGAATGAGCCTCTTGCTTTTATTTGTGGATTATGAATGGACAAAAAGAGATGGAAAGTGTATGTGAATGTAAATGGAAAATATGGAGTGGAATGAGGTGAATGGTTTATTATGAAGTATGGATGTGATGGAGACAATAGTATCTGAAAGTTTTTCAAGTGTTTGGATCTGATTTTACATCAGCATCTTTCCTCTTTGTTGTTGATCATCCTCTTATGAAACAAATTGGTCTCTTAGAGAGACACCATTCTCTTGTAGTCATTTGTCCTTCCTCCTGGAACCTGCAAAAAAACTAATACTTCTTCTGCAATGGAATGTAAGTTTATCAAAGGAGAGAGGTGATCAATCTCTCTAGTTATGATATTTACACACAAACTAAGAATTTGTATTAATGAAACAAGTTCTCAAAGGAAAAATCAAAAGAATTTATACCTGCTTTGGAATTAGTGCCTCAAGTTGATGTTGCTTCTTTTCAGCAATTTATTTCATTATTTGTCATTTCAAACTCTAATGATATATTTCTCATTGTATAGATCTTGTTGAGATCTTTCCAATGGTACTTAAATCATCAAAATCTGATTTTGTATGAGAAAGATAGGCTGATTTGAACAATGAGGTTTTCCTGGCTGCGGAATTGGGGAACAGCTCTGTAGCTAAAAATATTGAATAAAAAGTTAGCCATTCATTTTTCATTATCAGTCCAAAATTAATCAATACCTTCAGAAAAGTGAGAAAATAACTTGTTCATTTCATTGATTCAAAATTATTATTTTTTCTTGACATGCAGCGACTTAGTGTGGCGACTCAGTGTGGCGACTTTGGGATAACACACATTTTGACTTCCCTTTGACCGGGGTCTTTTTCATCAAATTTGGTCGAATGAATAGGACACCATCCATGTACCAACATTCCCCCAGCTACCCATGTGACTTGTTTTGCCTGATGACACCTGCAACCTAGAGTTTAACAAAATAGCTGCAAAATTCTGGGATTGGCTGCGGAAACACTGTGTGAGCTGCGGAAACGCAGAGTGTAGAAAGTACTGTGAAATGGAGTGGCTGTGTGCGTGGAAGAGGAAAAAAATGTGGAGGAGTGAAGAAATCCCTTTATTTCTAAATGGTTGTGAATAAATGCGAGCCCCTGATCCAAAAGACTCTCTCTCATCCACGAAAGATTAACCGCAACAAAATCCATACCATAATGTCATATCCATAAAAAAATAAATGATAAAAGAATGGCCGCCTCTCTTTGATCATTTAAAAAAAAGGACCAAACAACAGACGCCCTAAATCTCAGTAAAATCAAGAGGTAATTGGCTCATCGACAACAACCCATGACTACCACATTCAGCAGGGAAGACACACTATTTTCTTCTTCTCTGTTTCGTAACTGGAAACGTCTATGGCATGTGTCTGGACTGGCCCTCAAGTAAATAAATCCATCGGGAACAAGCCCAGGTAAAACAGAAACAACTGGATCAAACCATGAATCATAGATGCTAAGCTCCATCCCATTTATCCACTTTGCCTCATGAACAGCTCACACAAACACCATCCGATCACTGAAAACACTTCTTTCCATGAGTCGTAACGGCTTTAAGCTACCTGCAGACTCTCGCTCTTGCATCAACATAATTTTACATAATCTACAACTCCCGTGCATTTAAATTCTTGAAATCATTTACAGTGCCGTGTTCAATTCAAACTGTTTGTTAAACAGGTGTTGGATGAATGTTTTAAAACAAGAGATGTGTAATTTGATTGATGTCCAGCACATATTTGACTCCTAATTTGATTTATCTTCTTCAGGCACGCTGCATTAAATTACTGTTGTTCATTTAATTAAAACTCTGTTTTTTTCTCACGCGGCACTCAAAAATACACTCCGAAGAACCGCAGATTTCTCCCAGACCGCTACAAATTTCCTCAAACGGTTTCTGGGTTATCTAATTGACCCACCTGGAAAAAAAACCCATGTTTTATTTTCTTCAAATTCGCTACCATTTGGGCAAATCGAGCGTGTAAAGTTTGACGTTTTTCTGCTGTTTACGTTTTTTCTCTGAGTTAATTTTTTTCTGTTCTGCACTTTATGAATTTGTTGCATTTGGCTGTAAAATTTTTTGAATCAGAGGTAGGACGATTTGCCAGCGGTAGTATGCACCATGTTAAAACACATAATTTGGTTTTAGCCTCAGGTATTCAAATGAAATCCGTGAAGTGAAATACTCTGTAAAATAGATTTCAAAGAAAGATTGTTTTCAGGTACAGTCAACAGCAAATATGGGGAATGAGCGAATCAAGAATCCAAAGAAGTTTGTGAAGCTTACAATGGAGATCATGAGCTCAACATTTTCTCTAAGTGTTGGTGACTGCAGCATGCCTTAAGCTTCTATTTTCAATCTATTTGCACAGTTTATGTAGGCCTCCATAGGTTTCAGATTTTGCTATGATTGAGAAATTTCCTATGTTGACTTTCCAAAAACGTTCCAAAACCAAAGGCTTCCTATATAAATAAGATGCACAGTTCAAATGAATGCAAATCAATTGCTTACAAAGGGATGAGAATGCACTGAAACGAAATCATGAAGAGGCCAAAACATCAAATCAATATGCAGATTTTTCTTGTTGAAGCCACAATGAAAAGCTAGGAATGGAGATAGCCATAGATTGTTTTTTCCTCTGAAATTGTGAATTTTTGTATTGCTTAGTCATTCCTGCATTTTCATTTTATTGCACTAACATCTTGACTGTAAGTTTGAAAAACAGAGTGGTATCAGGTGCGGAAACCGGTATCACAGCAACCACTTAGCTAAATAGAGATAGTTAGGCAATCTTAATGGAAATGATCATGGGGAAATAACTTTTATTGATGAAATGGATGGCATGGAGTGAAAATGGAAATGAAATGAAGTTTATTTTTTCTCTTCTCCTTTTTTTTCTTGAATCAATTGAAGTGATGAAGTTTATTTTGTCTCCTATTTTTTTTTTTACAATTCTTTTTCTGATCCTCCAGATCACACAAAGTGCAAGAGGAGAGCATACTCAAGAATTATTATTATTATTATTATTTTTTACTTAACAATCCTTTTTCTGATCCTCTAGATCACACAAAGTGCAGGAGGAGAGCATACTCAAGAATTATTAACCTTTTTTTTCCAAATGTAAGAAATAAGGTCTCCTAATTACACTTCCCCGGCAACGGCGCCAAAATGTCTAGTCAATTTAACGTCTTAAATTGCTCTACATAAATTATCAATCCGGGTATCGTAAACTGATGAAGTGTGGTGCACTATATGTGCTTAGTTAACCTTTCTCTTACTTCGTCGTTTTATAGTTTATTTGCAATAATCAAATAATGAGAGAATGACTATGAGACCCAGTATCCTTGCTGCTTCAGCAAAAGGACAAGATGATTCTATCACGTCATTAGTTCATTAAAAGGCTATGTGCATCACTAATCTACAATCAACTTGAAAGCAATTTATGTACAATAATATACATGTTAAAAAGAAAATAAAATGCAGTAATTCAAACTGTACATTAATATACATGAAAATCAGAAAAAAGAAATACAAGAAATTAAAGTGACAACTATACAAGGCAGGGGCCCCCTACCACCTATGAAATCAAATGCTTAAAGGAAAATAAAGACATCAAATAAAGAACTAATGACATCGGCCCAATATCTATGCTGCTGATTTAAAATGAAAATGAAATGTGAAATCTAAGTGACACTACATAAAGGAGACAAATCACACTACTTTAACCTTTTCTTAACCTTTTTGCCTTTCAGCTAGATTTATCATGTGATAACAGTTATGAACAAGTCAGCAATGTGAGTCTTAAAGCAAACTAAACCAAGCTGTACTAAGTGATATTTTGGATCCAATAAAGTTATTCGATTATGGAAAAAGAACCATCAATAGATGAACAACTTGATATCTAGGAGCAGAAAGTAAAGTGCAAGTTAAAGAAATGATACTAATGAAAATCAAACTAGAAAAATAAAGGTCAGCAACATAGACAAGATGATCACATATGCCATTAGTCATGAAATCAAAGCAAAATTTAATACACTTTCATGAATTAAAATTGCATGAATGAAAAATCTAATCTACCTTACATTCTACAAAGCAATATTTACAAAATGAAATCTACTTTACTTACATTCTAATATGCTCCATGACATCTACTTCACATCTCCTTCCATGTTGAGAACATCAAAGCTTTATTCAATTTCTTCAAAAGTACAAAGTATAAAAGCTTTCAAAAGCCATGGGACTAACAAGCTAAAAGGACTAAGAAAAGACTAAAGGAAAGACTAGCAAATGAAGGAGAGAGATCTCCTATTTATACAAAAAGATGAGAACCATCTCATTAATGAGAGTCCATGAATCTCTCCCTCTACCTCTAGAGTCCTAATCAAAATAGGAACTGATAAGACACATGTCTTTTTAGAGTTACAATACAATTAGGAGATGTGACACATATCCTCATGATCCCATGATTCTTTCCAACCAAATTCGAATTTGGCCTTAGAGTGCCACATAAGGGTCTTCTAGAAGCCTCCTTTCAACCTACACATGTCAACAATCTCAACCCATTTGTTAGGTATAAGAATATGCACATTATTTTCTAATGTTTAACCACAAATTCACTTAAAAGGCTTAGAAATAATAAAGATTGGAAAAACATAAAGGTGGCCCAATGATAATGAAAGTGGGATGAATGTGGTGACATAGTAGTGCAATAGAGGTGAAATGGAGGTGATATAATGGACATAATAGTGAAAGTATAATGCAAATGAATGACATTTTCAAGACTCAACAAACGCACGTAACAAGATATCGTATCAAGCTAAATGGATTTTCACACATAAATGAAATTTTTTCCCACTAATCCCCACTAATGATTCATTATCCCTTAGCTTTATTGCTCATAAATGTTTGCGTCGAAAAATAGGATGAAAGTTTCTAGGGTGGTGAGCCATTATACTGTGATGATAGCGATTGTGCGATTTGCGAAGCAATATCACAAGGTGTGCCTTTTAGCATTCTTACCTCCTGTTGTGTGTCTACGAGATGCGATATGTGAGCTATCCATTAGCTGTTTCACGTATGGTTAATTACTAGGCTTCACCCTAGGCAATAGACTTGACAGACTCAAAATATTTTCTTTTAATACTCTATGGTGTGGGTCCGAGCGCGAATCGCATATCGCAATATCGGCTTATGGTAAGTGCAAAGTGTTTTCTTGAATACCTGAAATGCGATGCAATAAAATCCAAAGTGGCATCACTATTTTGTTGGGTGTGTTATATTCATTCCACTACTAACCTACGTAGTGAATCGGGGGTTTAGAGGGGCGGCGGAGCCCCCCCTTCGTTGCTCTGATTGCGCAGTGAGGGGATCACAGGGGGGGCAGTAGCCCCACTGTCCGGGGGGTTTGAGGGGGGTGGGTAGCCCCCCTCTACAGGGTTTGGGGAAACACCCCGGGACCCTATATTAGGTTGGGCGAACCTACCTATGGTTTTCGGTCCATGGTTTTGGACGCGATGGTTTTTCCTTCCATGGTATTGGATGCTTCGGCATGTATAAATATGTATTGTAACATTGAAAGAAATATAATGAAAAATCAAGTTGGTAGTCCCGATTTTGGGATCTAGGGGAAAATCTCTGTGTATATGTGTTTTATGTGTTATGCTCTCGCATTGTTTATTTTTTGTGTTGTAGAATTCGTATGCAGGTAATTTCTGTATGGGGTTAAAACCTACATTTGGTATCAAAGCAATTTTGGCTTCAAGGGGATGCCTTTGTTGCTGAGGGGTTTCGCTCGGGCTTGTGGTAGACCCTATTCAGTGGGAGATCTACGAGATCGATTCTGGTGGTGAAAGAAGATGGCGAGCAGTGGAAAGATAGAGATCGAGAAATTTAACGGTCAGAGTTTTGAGTTGTGGAAACTCAAGATGGAGGATCTGTTGGTGGATAAAGATCAGTGAATCGCGGTAGATCCAGGTACTAAACCAACGAGAGTGTACGATGAAGAATAGAAGAAGTTGGATCAGAAAGCAAAGAGCACAATACGATTATGTGTCTCAGATTCAGTATTGCTGAATGTATTAGGGGAAGCTACGGTGAAGGCTTTGTGGGACAAGTTAGGGACTTTGTACCAATATAAGTCTCTGGCGAATAAACTGTTCTTGTGGAAAAAGCTATATAACCTGAGGATTAAAGATGGAGACTTGGTGACAAAGCATCTGAATGCGTTTAATACTGTTGTAAGTCAGTTATCGCCTGTTGATATCAAAATTTCAGATGAAGATAAGTGCATTAGTTTGTTGTGTTCTCTACCAGATTCGTGGGAGAGTCTAGTTATTGCAATAGGTAGCAATGAAACTACCTTGCAGTTTGATAAAATAGTCTCATCCTTGCTGACGGAGGAGATGAGACAGAAAAATATGGAGAGCCAGAATGGTGATGCCTTGTCTGTACGAGGATAGTCCCAGAACAGAAACAAAAATAAGTCATCGAGTGGGAGATCTAAATCTATAGGGAGATCTAAATCTCCAGGAAAACCTATAAAGACGGTGTGCTGGAAATGCGGAAAGGAAGGGAACTACAAAAAGGACTATAAATCTAAAGCTCCTGACAAAGGAAAGGGATTTGATGATGCTCCTTCTGCAGAGGTAAAAACCACCTCAGATGAAGGTGGGGATGTGTACTTGGCTTCTTCAAGTACACATGTAGATCATGAGGCATGGTTTATTAACTCAAGTGCATCCTTTCACTTCACTCCCCATAGAGAGTGGTTCTGCAAGTATGAGAAATATGATGGTGGTGATGTCTTCTTGGGGGATGACAGAAAGGCTAGAATCATTGGTCACAGAAAAGTAAAGTTGAAGTTGCAAGGTGGAAGGGTTAGAACACTTCCGGGTGTTTTGCATATTCCTGCATTAGCCAGAAATCTAATTTCTGTAAGCAAGCTGGATGATGTAGGTGTAAAAACAGTGTTTGAGAAGGATACCTGTAAGATGGTTTGAGGAGCATTAGTATTGATGTGGGGAGTTTGGACTGGAACTCTGTACAAGCTGCAAGGTAGCACTGTTGTTGATGGGTGCAACAGTTCTGTGGTTCCTGAAAGTGGAGCAGAAAATCTAGTGGTCTCTGGAGAGAAGATCATGCTATGGCATTAAAGGCTTAGACATATTGGAGAGAAGGGCCTTCGAATACTTCATGGTAAATGTATGGTATAAGGTATGAGTAATAACTCTTTGGATTTTGATTTCTGTGAAAATTGTGTATATGGGAAGCAGAATCGGGTGAGTTTCCCCTCTGGTGGTAAGAGGGCAAAACAAATATTAGAGCTTGTGCACAGTGATGTGTTTCGACCTATGAAGGTTCCATCACTAGGTAAGTCTATGTACTATGTATCATTTATAGATGACTTCTCAATAAATACATGGATATATTTCCTTAAGAAGAAATCTGAAGTCTTTGATAGGTTTAAAGAATTTAAGGCTCTGGTGGAAAACCATACAAAGATGAAGATAAAGGTGCTGAGGACAGATAACGTTAGAGAGTTTTGCAGTAAGGAATTTGAAGAATTCTGTAAGAAGTGTGGTATATCACGACAGAAGACTACTCCATATACACCTCAGAAAAAAGGAGTTGCAGAAAGAATGAACAAGACATTGATGGAAAGGGCAAGAAGCATGCTCAGTGGTGCCGGGTTAGGACAAGAATTCTGGGTAGAGGCGGTGGGGACAACATGTTACCTGGTCAACAGATCACCTTTATCAGCATTGGAGGATAAGACTCCACAAGAGGTATGGACTGGTAAGAAACCCTTTCTTTCAAATCTGAGGGTATTTGGATGTGATGCATATGTACATGTTCCAAAGGAGAAACAAACCAAGTTGGATAGTAAATATGAAAAGTGCATCTTTATTGGGTATAAGGATGGTTTAAAGGGTTATAAGCTTTGGAACCCAGTAACAAGGAAGGTTGTGTATAGCCGAGATGTGGTGTTCAGAGAGGTGAAAGATGTTATTAAATATGAAGTCCAACCAAAGGAACTTGAGAAGATAGAGTTTGAGCTAAAGGAGGAAGAATCAGACTCTACAACAGAGGAGGAATCAGAAGATGAAGAGCCACAAACACCGGGTGTGAGAAGATCAGTTCGAGAAAGAAGGCCGCCAGAAAGGTATAGGCCATCTACTTTCTATTCAAATTTTGCTTTATCTATTACTGATGATGATCCCAAAACTATGAATGAAGCAGTAGATTCAGAGGATGTAAAACTCTAGAAAGAGACCATGGTTGATGAAATGGCATATTTGCACAAAAATGAGGCTTGGGATCTGGTGGAGTTGCTGGTTGGAAGGAAACCCATTGGCAACAAATGGGTGTTTAAGAAAAAGACAAATGCAGAAGGAAAGGTGGAGAAATACAAAGCTCGTTTGGTACCAAAAGGTTATTCCCAGGTGCCAGAAATTGATTTTGGTAATATGTTTTCTCCTGTTGCCAAGGTAACTTCTATTAGGTTACTTTTATCTGTTGCTACTGCTTTTGATTTTGAGGTAGAACATATGGATGTGAAGACAACATTTCTTCACGGTGATCTGGAAGAGGATATCTACATGAAGCAACCTGAAGGCTTTGCAGTGAAGGGTAAGAAAGAACTGGTATGGAATTTAAGGAAGTCTCTGTATGGATTAAGACAATCACCAAGGATGTGGTATCAGAAATTTGATACATTTATACGGGGACTTGGCTTCACCAGAAGAAAAGCATATCACTGTGTGTATTTTAAATTAATCGGTGACCATGTTATTTATTTGGTCTTGTATGAGGATGATATGTTGCTGGTTGGAAATGACAAAGAAATTATCCAGGATTTGATGACCCAATTGTCCTCCAAATTCGACATGAAAGATATTGGTGCTACAAACTATATTTTGGGCATGGAAATAAAAAGAGATCGGGCAAAGAGGAAGCTCTGGTTAAACCAGAGGAAGTATGTCGAGACAATATTGTAGAGGTTTAATATGCAAGATAGTAAACCGGTGAACGTTCCTATCACTGTAGGTGTGAAGTTATTTGCTGAACAGTGTCCCAAGACACAAGAAGAGGAAGAGAACATGTCCTGTGTTCCATATGCAAGTGTAGTCGATAGCCTGATGTATGCAATGGTCTGTACTAGACCAGACATTGCACATGCAGTGGGAGTATTGAGCAGGTTTATGTCTAAACTAGGGAAGGAGCATTGGACATCAGTGAAGCAAGTTTTTAGGTATTTGTGTGGCACTAGTGATTATGGTTTGTGATACTAAGGAAGACCAGGATTGGACAGAGTTTTGGATATCCGTGGCTTTGTTGATGCAAACTGGGCTGGAGATTTGGATCAAAGAAGATCTACAAGTGGGTATGTGTTTAACCTATTTGGAGGAGCAGTTAGTTGGATGAGTAAGAAATAATTTGTAGTGGCACTATCAACTACAAATGCAGAATACATGGCAGCCACTCATGCAAGAAAGGAAGCAATTTGGTTGCAAAGATTGTGTTCAAGTATGGGGTTAGTAAAAGGAGATATAAGAATAGACTGTGACAGCCAAAGTGCAATTTTTTTGGCAAAGAACCCAACTTATCATTCAAAGACAAAGCACATTGATGTTCAGTATCACTTTGCGAGGGATATGATAGAAGACAAAAAGGTGTTGCTGGTAAAGGTGGACACTTTGAAGAATATTGTAGATGCATTGACAAAATCTGTGAGCTCCGAGAAGTTCTCTAAGTGTAGAGAAACAATGGGCATTTCAGGGCTGGAAAAATGATTAAGCTCTCTTGTGGCTCCCTGTGGAAAGAAAACAACAAGTGGGAGAATGTTCGGTCGTGTTATATTCTTTCCACGACTAACCTACGTAGTGAACCAGGGGGTTAGAGGGGGGGTGGAGCCCCCTCTTCGTTGCACCGATTGCGCAGCGGGGGGGTCACAGGGTGGGCAGCAGGCCCCCTTGTCCAGGGGGTTTGAGGGGAGCGGGTAGCCCCCTCTACGGGGTCCGGGGCAGCGCCCCGGGATCCTATATTAGGTTGGGCGAACCTACCTATGCTTTTCAGTCCATGCTTTAGACGCGATGGTTTTTCAGTCCATGGTATTGGATGCTTCGACATGTATAAATATGTATTGTAACATTGAAAGGAATATGATGAAAAATCATGCTGGTAGTCCTGGTTTTGGGATCTAGGGGAAAATCTCTGTGTATATGTGTTTTATGTGTTATGCTCTCACATTGTTTATTTTTAGTGTTTTAGAATTCATATGCAGGTAATTTCTGTACAGGGTTAAAACCTACAGATTTCACAACTCGCAAACCTTGTTATATTGTATTTAAGAGAGAACTCTTTATGGGTCGTATTATGCGAAGCGAGACTTAAGCCTAAAAAGTTTAAGGACTTCCGTTTTCATCGGATTTTATGATAATTTAGACCATAGAGCCTTTATTTTAGACGCTTTTCTTGATTTCAGAGGTATTTTAGAAAGTTCCTTTAGTGGGTTTTTAGATGTGCTATATATGAAAAGGTAAGTCTTTAGTAGTTCCCAAAAAGGTCTTAATTGTTATTTTTGCTTTATTCAAAAATAAAAGAAATGACTAAATGTTAAGTTTTGTTTTTCTGAATGAAATTTTTTTAAAGGGTGCCCATTTAGTTAATGTAACATTAACTAATATTATTAACAAATGGGGGGTTGTTGAATACGACAACATTTGGTGATTCACTTGGAAGAACCAGTTATCTCTGAGAGTTTTTTGAAATTTCTAAAATTTCTAAAATAAAGATAGTTTTGAAAATAAAATAGATTATATGAAATATAAGGTAAGAATTATTGCTTTCGTAATAAAACAATCATCTACCTAACTACCATTCTTTTGACTATTCTTTTCTTATAAAAAGTAACATTGTCTACATCAGTCTTTACTTAGTTTTTTAAAGATAAAGCTATGAGTCTCTCCCCAAATTGGTTTTTGATTTACTCTGTTTTCGTAGGTAGAACCTCTGCTGCCAGCAAGCGTTCATAGCCTTGACAGGGTTACCTTTTAACCAACAATGACCCAGTATTCCACTTAAATCAGAATTCAATTTTAAAGATAAGCTCATAATTATACTTATTGCTTTCTTTATTTTCTGGAGTAACTCATTTGTTGCTTCAACTTTTCATCTGTATTTCCTAAAGGACAATGTCTTGGTTTGGTGACCAATATTGACAATTCCATTCACTTGATTCGTAACTTAACTTAACAAGTTGGCTCGTGATGAGACCCCTTGTCTTTTGATTATTATAATCATAAGCCATTACCCTGTTTTGGTATGCAGTTTTGGTAATGTCAGTTCAGTTATAATCTTATGATCATGGTAAGCCGGTTTTCGATGAGACCTCTTATCCCTTAAGTTTATGCATATTTTAGAATTACACTCTAAAAATGAAAATTGACTAAGTGGGGAGGATCATTGGCTCCTTAAGAGGTTCTAAACGACAGTTGTAGAGTTTTTAGAGACGCCTTTCTGGAGAGAGACTTTTTTTTGTATAGATACTTTTCTAGACTGATATAAAGGAGTAGTTTCTCTTTCAAAGTTAAGTTTCATCAAAATCAGATAATTAAGGAGGAAGAGAGTCAACGTAAAAGCAATCAAACTTAACTATACATTTCATATATGAAGATTACTTTCATAAAAGTCTTTACTTATACAAGCGAAAATCAAAATTAAAAAGAGACTATCCTTGGTAAAACCAAAATTGAATTCTTTTGAATTGGTATTATGATTTCTATTTTTTTTTTTTTAACTATGGGAAATAATATAGAGTGAACAGAAGAGATCATCTTCTATGGAAAGTATTTCTTTAGGACCTGTCCATTAACAGGTAGAGATTCTCTCTTACCTGATAAATCTTGTAGTAGAAAAGTTGATGGGCATAACTGTTCCACAATCTAAAATGGGTCGAGCCACATTTGTTGGAACTTGGTATGCTTACCTTTCTCTTCATGGGCTTTATCCAATTTTAATATTAGGTCTCTGAGTTGGAAATATTTTGATGCTACAAACTTTGAATCGGAGGAGGCTTTGACTAATTGCTGATGATGTGCATGTGTGGTCCTGGCCTTCTCCCTTTCCTCTTCAAGCTTAAGAATTTGTAATTGTCTAACCTGTATAGATGAGAAAGGGTTTTTTCCAATGAATTGACCTAAGGCTAGGGAGGGAATGGCTACATTTTTTGGTAAGACTGCTTCTTTCCCATAGACCAAATTAAAAGGAGAAGTGCCGATGGAGGCTTTCTGAGTTATTTGATCCGCCCATAGAGCAAACACTAAAGACTTATGCTAGTTCTTTTGGCCTTGGTCAACAGTACGTTTAATTATCCTCATGAGATTTTTGTTTGTGGATTTGGCTAGTCCATTTCCTTGCGGATAATAATCTTCCGAATACTTATGCTTAAAACCTCTTTTAAGAGCAAATTCTGTCATAGCATTGCCTGAAAAATGAGATGCATTATCAAACATTAAAGGAGATGGTAAGCCGAATCTGGTGATGATAAATTGATCTATAAATTCAATCATGTTTTCTGAATTGGCTACCTTTAGTGGGATTGCCTCTACTCATTTGGTGAAATAATCAGTGGCTGTAAGAATGCATTTATGCTATTTAGAAGAATGAGGAACGATCTCACCTGTTACATCCAATCCCCATTGTTCAAATGGTTGGTCGATGTTGACGGGTTGTAATGGTAGCATGGGTTTTCTCTGTCTTCCAGTAGTTGTTTGACAAACCTTACATCTTCTTACATAATTGTGTGCGTATTTGAACAGAGTTGGCCAGTAATAGTTGACATGCAGAATTTTATGTGTCGTAGTGTCACCGCCAAAGTGACCACCAGCTAATCCATCATGAAGTTCCTGCAACACCTTCTCTGCCTCAAGTTTTTCAAGACATCTAAGTAAAACAGAATCATAATTTCTTCTGAAAAAGCACATCGTTGACAGTCTAATATTGCCTTGCTTTTAACCTCAGGGGTCTTTCATTTGTGTAATTCAAATGGGCTGACACATATCCATTTTTCAAGTAATATATGATATCAGCATACCTTGATTTTGTGTCGTTGAGGCTTAACTCATAGATTTGTACATCGTCACCTGAGTGTTGCAACTCTAATAGATTTGAAGTGCTCGCCAACATCCTCCAAAATCCTTGACCTTTTACAATTTTAGCTGGTTTAATTTCTATGTCATATTCTTGCAGGGTAGTGACCCAATTTGCTCTTTTTTCTCCTACGTCCCTTTGTATTAAAAGATTTATTACTGCTGATAAGGGTACTATGACTTTAGTGGGTGTGGGTGATTTGAAAACAGCAAAAGCCTATTTTTCAACATTTGAGTAATTTAATTCAGCTCCTTGTAAATTGGAGCTAAAGAAAGAGATTGGAGCTTCAGCCTTATCTTGATTTGATTGTGTCAATATGGCCGCATATGATTTCTCGGAAGTGAAAGTATATAAACTGAAAGCATTAATAATTGCTTGTTTTATCAAGTCAAAAGCTTCATGTTCCGAATGTCCCCGTTTAAACAAAGAATTTTTCTTTATCATGGATTGAAGAGGCAAAACAATTCTTGAGAAGTCAGGGACAAATTTTTAAGAAAATTTATTTGACCTAGGAAAGATTGCATTGATTTTTTGTTATGTGGTAAAGGTATTTCAGAAATTTCTCTAATTCTGTCCAGGTCAATATGAATTCCTTCTTTGGAAATAATGAATCCAAGGAGCTTTCCTTCACTTAACGCAAAAAAAGACTTTTTGGGGTTCAGAGAAATTCCATACCTTTGGCAACGTTCAAAGATTTGTTTTAAGTCTCTTAGATGATTACTGCGCTTTTTGGAGTAAACTGTTATATCATCTAAGTAGATCACTACTGATTTATTTACCAAACCTTTGAAGGCTATATCCACAGCTCTATGGAAAGTAGCACCGGCATTGATCAGTGCAAATGGCATCTTATAATAAGCATAAGTGGCCCAATTTGTCCTGAATGTAGTTTTCAGCTGGTCATCTGGATGTACTAAAATTTGGTTATAACCTGAGAATCCATCCAGGAAAGACATTAGTTCAGAGCTTGCTACTGATTGCAAAATCTGCTCCATAGGAGGTAATGGGAAATTGTCCTTTTGGAAAGCTTTATTGAGGTTGTGGAAATATATACATATTTGAATATTTCCATTCTTCTTCCTGATTGGGACAAGATTGGAAACCCATCGGGAGTGCCTGACAGGAAAAATAATTTTGGCTTTCAGTAGTTTATTCAACTCATATTTAATTTGACTTTCTAAATTAGGATAAATTTTCCTCAATTTATGTTGAATAGGTCTTTCGTCAGATATCATAGGAATAGTGTGTTGGATAATAGAGGTGTCGTATGTTTTGAGATATTCATAGTTCCATGTAAAGGTACTTCCAAACCTATAAAAGCTGCTTTTTTGTTTGACGTAAGACCTAGACCTAAGTTAATGTTTTGAGGTTTTAAATCAGTCCCAAGATTGATCAATTCAAACCTCAGAGTTGAACTTTGAAGTTTTGAATTAGTAGATCGTTTAAATATGTCTTTGAGGTCATATAAATCTTCCAACTTAACTACGGACTTTGGTATAGCATTAATGACCGTTTCTTGTTTAAGTTGGTTATCATGCTGGTCTTCATCAACTATCTGGTCGTCGTATGAGCCTTCTAAGGTTAGGAAGCTTATGATATCTGGATCATTATTAAAGACTCTCCAGTTGGTGATATTATCAAGGATGGAAGGCCTAAAAATTAATTCGATGGAGAATCGATCTGGGCTATAATCTTCTGGAGGGATAAGCTTGGAAGCAACATTAGCTAGAATATTGGCACTAGCATTCTAGAGTCTTGGGATAGGGGAAATATTAAACGCAATAAAGTGGAGAGTCAGATCTTGAACTAATGACTGATAACGTTTCAAGTGTCCTGATAAACAATGTGTAGTGTTTCTTACTTGTTTTATGACTGTTACACAAAAATATCGTCACCATGATTATTTGCAGTTAGTATGGGTCTATCATCACTTGTACTGTCCTCCTAAGCAAGTCTCAGACCTCAGCTCTTCAAATCAAGCTTTGGAAATGAGAGAAAGACATTAAAGATCAATGTAACTCTGGTTCCGCACTTTCTCTCATGGTCACCTGCGGTCCCGCACCTTCTGTGTACAAAACCTGCAGACCTGCCTGCTCTGTCCCTAACGGTGTAGGAGCGGACCCCTGTGAAAGTCAAAAGGCGCAAGTTTTATCTTAAAAAACTCACTTTGGGTTAATTCTAGAGGTTTCTAGAAGGAATTTTGACGTGGATTGTTCGCTCTGAGGTGGTTCATGCATCCCAAAAGAGAAGGAGCTAATCCCTTGATGAGAGGAGCTATCCCTTTGAAGGAGGGCTTTATCCCTTTGAAGGAGGACCTAGTAACCTCCCTCCATTGCACTATAAATACAGGCATTGGGTTGGTTGCTGGGGAGGTTAGAAGCTGAACATTTTTGAGGGTAAATGCTGGTGAAATCAAGACTTCCTAGTTGAGCTTAAGAGGAGAGATCACACATCTTTTTGGCTTCATTGGGGAGTAAGTGAAACTTGTCAAAGTAGAGGAGACTTCTTGTTGGACCCTGGGAGGAGCTTGTACAGTGTCAAGGCAAAGGTTGTAAAGTTCTTCTTCTTTTGAATTAATACAATCAAACTCATTTTTCTCAACAAGTATCTTATGTTATTTGTTTCATGGACTCCTTGACTTTCATGTTAAATATGTTTTATGCAATTGGCTTTTCAGGTGCTATTTAATTTGTTTGCCTTGTTTGTGTTTGCAGATTCGCGAAAAGGAGCTCATTTGGATCAAAGAAGCGAGGGCATCCACAAGCTTGCGTTGGACCTAAGGTAGGCCCTAAAAACACTTGTTTGCTATTGTTTATCAAAGCATATTTAGAGAAAGATAGTGTCTGGTTGGTTTGCTTGTCATTAGGTCTTCTTTAGATTCTAGGAAGGTCTATCTTGTCCGCAAGATCGACTCATTCCGTGTGACAAGATGGCGACTCCACTGGGGACTTGATTGTTTTCCTTGTTTTTACTTTGACCTAAGAAACTCTATTTTTGTTTCTGTTTTTGGCTTGTTGTGTGTAAAATTGGGTAGAGTTTGTAGATACAGGGTTATTTTTCGTTTTTCATAGCTTTGGGAGAGGACCGCACCCTAGCCGTTTGACACAGTGCGTACTTACCCGCAGCTTGGCTTTTAGCACAGAGCGGGACCGCACCTGTGCCAACTGTGGGCCTGCGGACCCTGTCAAAATTTTGAAAAACCTAAGATTTCCTTTGTTAGTCAGCTTAGTTTGTCTTTAGAAATTGTTATCCACTGCCCAAACTTGCATATAACTTGTCAGAAGCTTTCCTTGGATTGATTTCGTTAGTGTTAGGGTTTTAGGTTTATTTCCTAGGAGTTTTGCTTGTTGGGTTTGTTTTTCATTTTGGTTGTGTAGTGGCTCTGAGCTTAGAGGCTGTAGGGACTTCAGATCACCGTAGTGTCTACCGGCTTTCTTATGAGTCTGACCATTTATGAAATCTCCCCTTGTTTGAGGAATCCGCTTTGAGTTTTCTCTTTACAAAACTTCGAAAAGCTTGTGTTTGAGAGTTTGGATTTTCATTTTCAAAAAGAAAACCAAATTGGTTGTTCTTGAATTATTTATGATTCTGCATAAATTGGTCCTTAGCTTGCATCTAGCTGAGTAAAACATCCTTTAAAAAAAACTTTTAGTAGGCTTTGACTTCAAATAGGTTTTCATAGTTTGTAGATCTCAAAGTTAGTCATTTTCATTAGTTTTGAGTGTTTTACAAAAAATATAAAAAATCTCTTTTGAAAAAAAGTTTGTTTTTGTAGTGATTGAGTGCTTTGAAACGAAAAAGGGAAATTTTTGTGAAATAACTAGTTGTCTCGTTTTGAGTGCTTTGGAAAGGAAAAGCTCTTCTTTTAATTTGTTTAATTGAGAAAGATTTGTGTTTACAAAGTATTTGCATTCTCAAACTCTTTCCTAGTTTAGAAGTTCATCGAAGAGAAAAAGATTGTTTAGATCATCTTAGGTGCATTTTTAGTGATTTTGAGTCGAGTCTTCATACTACAAGTTTCATCTCCGCACCTTTGGACTTAAACAAAAACCACTAAAATTAACGCTTAAAGTAAAATTCACCTAGTAACATTTTTATTTCTATGGCTTTGACACACCAACTTAGCTTAGGCTAGTGTCTTGGAGTAGGAGAGTAATTAACTCTCCAAGACAGTAAAAACAAACAAGTAGTTGTATCTTATGGTAGGGAAGAAATCCAATTGTTGCATTTATGCTCTGGGAAAGCTCCTCTTAAAGGAGAAGCACGAGATCGTGTCTGAACCAGTGTGGGAATCAGTCCTTCCTCATTGGGAACGACGCCAGATATTCACGTATTAAAAACGGTAAACCTTGGATTAACCATTGTCGAGGAGCCTAGGGTCACTTGTTGGTAAACCTTGGATTATGTCAAGGAGCCTTCAAGGGGATTGAGCTTGCTACTCTGCCCTTGCGTGCGTATCGGATCATAGACTGTTCCCCTAGGTGTATTTGTCTCAGTTGGTAACCTTAGTGGCCATATTCTTTAGGACTCTTCCTGAGGTGACAGTGGTGGGAAGATCCCACTGTACCTGGAGCAGACGTCGGTTAGACTCACTTGGATTTTCTGGGGGGTTCACTTCACTCGAGATGGTTAAGTGGAGGAACTTGTGCCAGTCTATTCATTAAGCAGGTTGTCGGGGTAACTGTTCTAACCGCCATTTCTGTATTGAACTCCGCGATGTTGGATTTCATCACCAACTATTGTTTTCAGTCCGGAAAGTTACTGTTTGTGTGTGTTTGATCTCCTAGATTCTTTAGGCGTGTGATTCAAATTTGTTTGGTTCTTTAGAGACTTTAGGTGCTTTTCATTGAGATTTTACTTTGTTTGCGTGTGAAGTAGTTAAAAGTTTTTAACTGTGGCTGAATTACCAAGACAGTCCCGTAGACTTCGGGGCCAACCTCCTGAGGAAGTACCAAGCCATCTTGAAGGCTTGAAAGTCCTCGTAACTCCTAGAGACAGTAGAGTTGGGTCACCAGAAGAAGGAGAATCTTCTTTGATAGTACATCCTGATTTTCAAACGCCAGTAGCAGATTATAATCCGCAGTTAGTGTATGTTTCCGAAATTGCTGGTAGCTTTTCATCTACTAGTGATATAGGTGAGGAACCTGAAATATCTGAGCCTGAAAGTGAATTTGCTGCTACTCCGACATCGGGGTTTGTTTCTCCAACTTTTAGTGGTCCTGGTTCACCTAGGGTAGAAAGAGTAATCACCCAAGATCTTCCTTCTGGACTTATTGCTATTGAAGAACTTGCTCCGGAAGAAGAGGAAGTAGGCATCCCTATCCCTGAAAATCAACCGGTTATTGAAATAAGGGAGCGTGAATCAATTTTTTAAAATCCACCTAGGAGCAGTTCTTGGTATCTTTCTTTGACTAATTATTTAGAAAACTCAGGGTTAAGTTTTTCACCACCTCGTGCTCCTTATCACTCAACACCTAGAGGTTTTTATACTCCCGTCAATATGGTAGGACAGTCATCCATGTTTACTCAATCGCCCGAATCTTTTTTGTACGGTGGTCCATCAGTTCCCTCTGGGTATCAGTCTCTTTCTGGTACTTTTTTGGGAGCATCTCCTCAACCCATTGAGAAAGGGTTATTAACTGGAAGCAATGGTACAAAGCCGTTGAGCGTAGAAGACATTTTTATGATGTCAGGTTCTATTCCCAATCCTCAACCTCAAGGTGGCCAGTTACCGCCTGGGGGGCAGCCTTAATTAACGCCTGGGGGGCAACCTCAAGGTACACAATTTGCATTTGGGGGGCAACCTCAAGGACAGTACATACCTATGGGACAGTATGTTCCTCAAGGTCAACCCCAGACTCAATATGTACCCCAAGGTCAACCTCAGTATCAATTTATACCTCAAGGTCAACCCCAGTATCAGTATGTGCCTCAAGGGTATCAACCCCAAGGTCAATACTCGAACCAAGGTTTCCAACCACCCCAAGGTCAAACGTTTGTTCAAGGAACGGGAAATGTACCTTTCAATTATCAATCCTACCCTCAACCCAGTTATGGTCCTCAGTATTCTCAATCAGTTATGGGTCAGTACCCCGGAATGAATATAGTGTGGGATCCATCGCAAACCCAACAGGTGTTGTAGCCAAGTGTACAGTTGTCATCTCAAACTGGACAACCCTTAGTTTCTGGTACACCCCAGCAACCAGTCCAGTCTAACATTCAAACTTCTGTACCTTCGATAGTTTCTCAGCCTGGGCCTAGTACACCTCGTACTCCGCCTCAAACGACTACTACAACTGCCGCAACATCTTTTCAATCTACCCCACCTACTTCTGGAGTATCGACAGCTCCGGTTTCTATTGTTCCTGTATCTACTCCTCAGACATCTTTACCACTGTCTGGATCTACGATTCAAATTTCAGTTCAGATGCCTGTAGGACAACCTGGTTTAAGTACGGTTGTCACTAGTCAACTACAATTCACCTATCAACCGTACCAGGGACAGTACCAATTCGGTCCTGCTGTGCAGCAGCCAGTTTATCAGTATCAACCGTACCCTGGGTACACTTATCAACAACCTCAACAACCCTAGTACGGTCCAGTTAATCCTAGTTTTCCGGGAGGATACAATATCCCGAACGCCATTCCCATTCCTAGTTATCCTGGATATCCTCCTCCTGGGGCTGGTCTCATGACCCAGAGTTTTAGGGACCCTGATCGGCAGTTACCGTTTATCGCAACTTTGGACTTGCCTGACTTGTCGCGCCTAACGAACGATCCCATTAATTATCTTCTGTTTTGGCCGCCAATGCCGAATAAGTTGCCCAGTGACATTCCCAAGTTCGAAGGTAAATCAGGAGAGGACCCGTCGAACCATGTGATGACTTACCACCTCTGGTGTGCGTCTAACTCCATTATAGATGATTCAATCCGTCTTAGACTTTTCCAGCGCACTCTAATTGGTCTCGCAGCCAAGTGGTACATTGAGTTACCACGAGGAACTTTTTATAATTTTAGTCAGTTAGCTACCTCGTTTTTAACTCACTTTCAGTTGCCAGTCCGATATGACAATGGCACGGAATTGTTAACTTCACTAAAACAATCGACATCCACTTACATTTTAGATCATATTCATGAGTGGAGACATCGACGTCGTTTAGTGAAGGTATTTATTCCAGATCAAATTTTGGCTGAGTGGTTTGTAAAATCTTTGTTACCAAAGATCACTGAAGATGTTGCTAAAGCCGGAGTTGTTACTGAGGAGCAAGTCATTGCTCAAGCACAGTACCTTGACTTGGTCTATACTCAGTCGGGTACGTTACACGAAAAAATCCCCGATCTTCCCAAGCAAAATCAAATCGCTGCAGCTCCTTCAGCATCTCATGCCGCCGATGGTATGATTGGCACGGTTAACACTAAAAGTAAGAAGAAGTCTTCCAAGAATTCTTCTCCCATTATAACCTTGCCTGATTCCCCAACAGGAGATTCTTCTGCAGAAATTTCCGCCGATATTCATGTTGTAGAGTCATCTACAGCCAAATCAAAATCCGGTGGAAAGAAGAAAGGAAAGAAGAAGAATAAAACGGACAAAAGTTCAAAGGAGAAACCTGAAAAGGCGGAATCCAATGATGAAAAGCGCAAACCTCGTTATCCTTGTCTCATTTGTGACGATGAACATTTTACAAGAGACTCCCCTCATCGTGCAGAGGTTGCGAAAATTTTCAAGGGTTCCCAAACTCCTGCTGTTTTGAAGGATCCTTTTCCGGCTCAAGACAGTAAGATGATAGGTTCATCCTCGAGTGCCAATGAAGAACCCATACTGATGATGTCCCATGTTAGGATTGCGACTCGATCGCAAGATTATGGTAGTAAGAGTCCTGTTGATGGTAAAGAAGCAGAATCTTCTCATTCTAATCCATCAACCTCAGCTCCCGGTTCCGATCCATTATAGATCGAGAAACCTAATCCAGACTTGGTAATCAAACCGCCCGCCAAGGGTATACTTCGAAAGTCAGCTTTCAATCCACATGCGAGAGCGGCTCAGAATTATAACATTGTTGAGGATTTAGCTGTTTCACCCTCAGCAATGTCGGCTTTGGAAGTGCTGCAATCATGCCCAGCACAACGTAAATTACTTTTTTCGGCTATAGGAGTTGTTGATGTTCAGGACCCGAACCTATAATTTTCGATCTAGAAAATAGTACACCGCGTTTGCCTCATCAAATGGCTTTCCAGATTCCAGTGATAGTAAAAAACAGGCCTATTCATCGGACTGTAATTGATGAGGGAGCCTCAACGTGTATTATGTCGATACAGTGTTGGAGATCGCTTGGTTCTCCTTCGCTAAATCAATCCCTGACGATTCTAGAGGCCTTTGATGGCCGTGGGTTTCATCCTTTTGGCATTCTACAGGATTTTCCTATAGGGGTTGAAGGAAAAACCGTTAGTCTAGATGTGGAGGTGGTTGATGCCCCTCTAGATTACAACCTTCTCTTGGGTGAAGTTGGTCTTACGCTATGACAGCGGTCGTTTCATCGGTCTTTCGAGTAATAAAGTTTCCACACAATGGAAAGATCGTAACAATAGACCAGCTGGCTTACTTTTCATCCGACCCAGCCACTTCAGAGAGTATTCAGCGTGTTGGTAAAATGACTATCCCATATAAAGATGTTGGAGTAGGATTAGTTAAAGATGCCGGTTTACTGGGAACTTTTCCTTTTCCTCCAATCAACGTATCATCTTCATTTGCAACCATTCATATGATTACATCAGACACCATTATTTATGATGATTCTTGGATCGTCCCTTCTGAATCTGAGATAGACTCGTTTGGTAATGCCATGCCTTTGAGTCCATATGAAATTGCCTATGAAGCCGTGCAGTCTTTTGCCGGCCCATGTTCAACCGAAAATGACTTAATGAATGTGGTCCGTGAGGAATCACTTTTCACATCAACCTCGGATTTAACCACGTTTTCTGAACTTGTTCACTCTGATGAGAAAATTCGTGAAATCCTATGTGTAGATGATTTACCATGGGAAGATCTCCATCACAGATCTTCGTTTTTACCTGAGGATGATCGTTTTGAAAATGATTTCTCATCAATTTTTACAACTGAATATGTCAAGGAACCTTAGAATCCAATGAAACATCCCGATTCAGAGTTAAATTTGGGAAACATCTCTCGAACTATTCCTATTGACATTTCGGTTAAGCCCGGAATTGTTGAGAACATTCATATAGGTGCCTTGTGTACAGATGACGAAATTCAATTATATAAGGCCCTATTTCAAGAATTCCGCGACGTGTTTGCCTGGTCCTATGAGGAAATGCCAGGAATTGATCCCGCGATTGTTGTTCATGAGATCAAGACTTACCCGAACGCTAAACCCGTCCGGCAACGTTTGCGTTAGATTCACCCACGAAAAGCTGCTGCAATTAAAGCAGAAGTTGAAAAACTATTGAAAGCAGGTTTCATTTATCCGATCCCGTTAATGGATTGGGTATCGAATATTCTTCCGGTTAACAAAAAGTAGGGAACAATAAGAATATGCATCGACTATAGGGACATTAATCGAGCCTGTCCAAAGGACAATTACCCAACTCCCTATATCGATCAAATCATTGATGATTGTGCCGGCAGCGAAATATTCTCCTTTATGGAAGGTTTTTCCGGATACAATCAAATCAACATTCTACCTGCCAATCAACCAAAAATGGCTTTCATTTGTCCATGGGGGACATTTTCTTATTGCAAATTACCTTTTGGGCTTAAGAATGCCGGAGCAACTTTTCAAAGGGAGATGTCTTATGCGTTTCATGACTTCAAGCACATTGTGCAACCCTATCTCGATGACTTGCCTGCTCATTCATTACATCGAGCTGATCACCTCGTCCATTTACGAGCAATCTTTATGAGGTGTAGGCATTATCGTATTCGGTTGAACCCACACAAATGTGTCTTCTGTATAGAAACGGGTCGATTGCTGGGGTTTGTAGTTCCGAAAGCCGACATTCGTGTTGATCCCTCAAAGGTGGAAGCTATCATCAAATTGCCTCCTCCTTCGAGTCTTCGCCAACTCCAAAGTTTGCAGGGGAAAGCAAACTTTTTACGACGATTCATTCCTAACTACGCCAAGGTTACAAAGGGTTTTACCCAGTTGTTGAAGAAAAACACTCAATTCTATTGGGATGAGATAGCTCAGAAATCTTTTGATGCACTCAAACACGCGTTGACCCATGCACCGTTGTTGCATCCTCCCAACTACAACCAGGATTACTTCTTGTATCTCGCCGCCTCTCATTCCACCATTGGAATGGTCTTAGTTCAGGAAGATGAATCAGGAACTGAACATGTGATATATTACCTTAGTCGAACATTAAATCCAACTGAGCTAAAATACTCACATGTGGAGAAATTGGCATTGGCAGCTGTGCAAGTTGTCCAACGTTTTCGTCACTACATTTTACTACGTAAAACTACAGTAATTTCGGATTGCAACCCTATGATCTACATTTTGACCAAGCAATTGCTAGGGGGCAAGTACTCTAAATGGATCTTTATCCTACAGGATTTCGACTTGGAATTTGAGAAATCTAAGTCTAAGAAATCTTTAGTTTTTGCGGAGTTAATGTGTGACTTCCCGCGTGCTGACACGGAAACTGTGGCGGAGGAGCCCATTGCGGACGAATCCTTATTTCTAATCAACACTTTAGATCCGTGGTATGGGGATACTCTTTATCGCCGGGGATTCTAGTCCCAACAATTCAGGATTATTGGAGATACTCTTTATCGCCGTGGGGCGGACTCTGTATTTCGGCGTTGCTTAACTCACGAGGAAGCTGAAAGGGTTCTAAATGACTGTCACTCTGGAGCGTGTGGCGGTCATATGTCTGGGTTTTCCATAGCCCAAAAGATATTGCGCGCTGGCTACTTCTGGCCGTCTTTATTTAAAGATTGTATTACGGCGGTCCGAAAATGCCGCAACTACCAGATTTTTGATCGTAAGATGCGTGCTCCACCTACTCCTCTCCACCCTATAATTGCCGTTGGTCCTTTTGCCAAGTGGGGTATCAATTTTATTACATGTAACCCTCACTCGGTCGGGGGGCATGCGTATATCATCCTTGCGGTAGATTATTTTACTAAGTGGGCCGAGGCGATGCCTACATTCGAGGCAAACGGCAAAACAACTGCAATTTTCATGTTCAATCATATAATTGCTAGGTTTGGTGTCCCACAAGCGATAATCACTGATCATGGGCGTCATTTTCGAAACGTTATGATGACCGAACTTACAGGCCAACTTGGTTTACGTCACGATAGTTCAACCCCTTATTATCCACAAGCGAATGGTCTGGTTGAGTCCATCAACAAAGTTTTAGTTATCATGATCCGACGAATCATTGGGATTCATCGGTCGAATTGGCACAACATGATATTTTTAGCGCTTTGGGCATACCGAACTTCAGTAAAAACATCAACAGGGTTCACTCCTTTCCAACTAGTCTATGGTTTGGAAGCTGTGTTACCCATTGAATGTGAAATCCCGTCACTACAAATGGCCATCGAGTTACTTCCAGCCACTTCCGAAGAGGAAAAGCGTTTGTTATACTTGACTCAATTAGATGAGAATCGACGTGATGCTACATTGGCGATCGAGACTCACGCAAAACACATGAAAGCTCAGTATGATCGAAATGTGACCCCTCGAAATTTTTCGGAAGGAGATCTAGTCTTAGTTTATGATCAAGCTAATGATAAATTAGGCGCTGGAAAATTCGTTCCTATGTGGCATGGTCCCTATGTTGTCAAGCGAAAGCTAGCCAAAGGGGCTTATGAATTGGTAGACTTTGATGGGGACTCTCTGGGTAAACCCAGAAATGGCCTTTACTTGAAGAGGTATTATGCTTAAAAGAATGGGTATGGAGATTTAGTTAGGATAGTTTTTCTTTCTAGCTGGTGTGTTTTAGTTTAAATAGTTTATATTGGTTTTACTCTTGATATTGCAGATGTCGATGCCTCTCCAAACATACATTGGTTTCACTGATGGTGCTTGTCGTAATACACGGAACATCTCTTCCGCAGCTTGGGTTATCTATTCGCCCTCTGACGAGTTAGTATCTATGCATGGGGTAAGCCTCGGTCAAACAACGAACAACATTGCCGAGTATAGTGCAGTGATTGAGTTATTATCTGAATCTATTTCATTTGTGATTCGGAGTTTGATAGTGAGGTTAGATTCTGAACTCGTTGTATTACAGCTTAATAGAGTGTATGCCATTAGAAATCCAGTGTTATTAAGATTATTTTTGAGAGTGCGTCTCTTGGAACGTGAATTTGATTACATTGAATATCAGCATATTCCGAGATCTTTAAATACATTAGCAGATGCAATTGCTTCTCGAATGTTAAATAGACATTTGCAATAATCATACATGTAAATTTAAAACCATTCCATAACATGATTTACAAGATAAGCAGGTAATAGTGATATATATATATATATATATATATATATATATATAGGAATGTGTCAAAAAATACATCGTCCTCGATCATAGGTTGAAAAACACCTTATGATCGGCAAAAATGTTAAGTACAAAAAATAAAAATGTCACATGTGCCCACAATAGGCGATCATCCTATCACTAGTGATGATCTCTATAAGAAACCACTGCACGGGCCACCTTGCAAAGGAACCTCCTAAAAGGTCCCAGAACTCCAATCACATAGCGCTGAAGTCGACGAGGAATGTCGTCTATAGTGGTCTCAGGAATATCTCCTGTCAAGCGCTCGAGATGACCCTCCAACTCGGACAAAACCTCTGCTGATTCGTCCTGTGGGGCTGGCGCGGGTGCAACTGGTTGCCTCCTCTCGAAAGGGTGGAGAGCGGCTGGTCGCTGTGGACCCACATCTGCATTTTAAAATTTTTACTATCAGTTTTGAGACGATGGAAAAATAGAAAAAAATTAAAATAGGAAAAATGTTGAAAAGGATTTTACCTGACTCGTCCCTCTGCTCTCCTGGTGGAAGAACCATGTCTGGGTCACCACAAAAATCTATCCCAGCATAAGGGAAGTCCTGAATAGAAAAGACCTGGTTTTCCAGCCATTAGAAATACTCAGGTTTGAATCGAGCAACCTCTGTCCTCTTGTCCGAGTGACGGGCCATGACTGCGACCCATCGCATCAGTTTGGGCTCTCGAGGAAGCCCAGCTCCAACAGTAAGGTGCTGTGGGATCAGCATAGGAACCCTCTCCAGGCCAAAACTCACGACTAAAGCCCCATAACTAAAGGTCTTTAGTCGTCCGTTCTTGGCCCTGGTTAGTTGGCCTTTCACATTGGCTAACACGGCATCGCACCAGTTGAAGATGGTGCCTCGAAAGCAATCAACTGCCATACGCATCTGGGATCCGGTGGCAATATGTAATGCGGCAGCTCCGCAAAGTCTTGTGACAGTAAATGCAATCACCATGAGCTCAGGACGGGATATCGTCTTTATGTCTATCCCTTTGTCTCTAGCTTGGCTGTTGCAGTACTCTGGCTGGAGGCTATCGACAGACTGGCCACCTGGCCTAGTCCCGTGCAGAGTCAAGTCTTCGCCTCTATTAGGCAAACCAGTCAAGAAATATATGTCCGCCGGCTCAATTTCGAGCTGGTGGCCGCCAATAAAGAAGCACTGGTCCTGTATGCTCCATCTGTCAACCAGCCATTGTAAGAAATCCACCTGAGCCCTCATGCCAGGAATGGCCCAGAATTTGTACAATCTGCACGCCCTCAAAGCATCAAGTGAAGGCTGATGATTCCATGCGGCGGCATCCACGTCCTCATGCTCTCGTTCACGCCAATCTAGCATGATGTACTCTCTGCATCAAGTATAAAGACAAATTAAAATGCTAGAAAATATTTTGTGTGGTCCATTTTTGAGAATTTTTGGGTTCAAAACCCTTGCGGCGGGGTACGCACCCTCCGGGTTAGACACAGTGCGTGGGACCACACTTTGTCTACACGGAAGGTGCGGACCCCGAGCTTTTTCCCAATGGAGAAAAAGTCGGGGTCCGTAGGCCCGCAATGGTAAACCTGCGGGCCCCCGCGCGCAGGTTTTGCTCCTAAAAACCCTCCCAAAAATGAAATAAAGGACTAAAACAAAAAATTAAACGGTTAAAAATGAAGAGTGGGATGATGTGGATTACCTGGAGAAGATGGCGTTCGATTCCGACGGTTGGATTTTCCGCAATCTTCACGGGAAGTTTTTTGAGCAAAAGCACTATTTTCTCACCCAAACTCAAACGGTAAAAATGAATTGACAAAGGCCCTTTTTATAAGTTTTTTGAGTAAATAAATTGCAAATTTGTTTATGTTTCACTTTGAAAAGGTATTTTGCGACATTTTTATCCATTTCAAACAGGTATGAGTAATGTTTGTGTTTTTGTGTAGAATAAAGGATTATTCAGGCGAAATCTATCATTTTCAACGAAAAAATATGTAGAGTCATCTTTAAGCTCTTTTCTGACTCCTAAAACATGAAAAGATCACCGAGTGTTTCTTTTGAACTCGTTAAAATGGAATTAAAAGACGGTCCACTTACAGCTCTTTTCTGACCGTAAAAACATGAAAAGATTGCCAGATTTTTGTCGTTTCAAATTCGATATCGGTCATAAAACGACGTGTCATTGATCGCTTTTTTACTTTTTCGGGTCAAGGGCACTAATGACGAAAAGTACTCCTTGATCGTAAAATATCAAGCGGTTCTCTCAAGTATTATTTTATACTTTTTCGGGCTTGGGAGACACAAATTTACGAAAAAGGTCAACCCTGGAGTCTTCTTAAGTTTTTTCAGACTCTCTTAAAATTGAAAAACGCCGGTTTCTCCTATACTGGATTCGTTAAAATTTCACAGTAAAGGACCTGTTCAATTACAAACAGGAACGAACCACTCCTTCTTAGGGTTCGAATTTAAACTAAGTTGGACTCATCCGAAGGATGAGCTTATAATCAAGCAAATGTTATCCTCCTCAAGCTTGTCAAAACTAAAGAGGTACTTGCCAGAAATGGTGGGGGAAAAGAGAGAAAGATGAGCCTGTTTGTCATACTTTGTAACCACTCTTGAACACGACACTTTTATTCACCTGGGTTGGGAAATCCTTTGCCTAACAGTTGATCAAACCACATTGAAAGTCTTCAGCCGGTTTCTGGGTATTAACTTTGGTTCAATTGTCACCAAGCCATCTGTCGTGTCGTTATGTGTTCAAGAGGTCACTGCCAATAAGCCATTCATTTGCAAAATATCTGTCATCCATCTTGACCATCCCTGAGTCAGTCCTTGCAATTAAATTTCTTCAACTTGATCTATGATTTCGTGTTGTGGGCTTTCCTACGATGGATCGCTTTCTATCAACATCAGTTCATTATCTAGAAAGATGATCTAGGAATCGTCAGTACCTTGAAGTCTGCATGCCTCAATGGCAGGTTTCTCGCCTTTGATGACAGTTTACATCATTGATTTTCGATCAAAGGATTCCGTGACATGTTCGACATCAACACATTTATTCGCATCTCATGGGTTGTACTGGGTACTTTGAGAGCCATTGACATCACTGGTGGTTTCTCTCACACTTGTTAACAGTTTACATCATTGGCTGGTAATCAAGTGGTTTCTACCATGTTCGACATCAACACATTCATTCACATGGATAGAATCGTACTATTTCGGGAAGTAGAAATGAAGACCCTGGATCTAGTTTCCACAATCCAGGCTGCGAGGAATTTTGTATTCATTATATAATGGACTATTCATAAACAGATGGCTGCATCCATACTGTGTCCACATGAGTCTATACTTGTGATGTTTTACAAGATCATTCCTGTATCAGAGCAGTAGTTAGTTTTTCTAGTTAGTTTTGATCTGAGCATGGAATGCCTACCTCAGCGATGATATGATCTCATATATATATCTTGCATTGAATGTTTTTACAAGTTCCAACTGGGTTCTCCAAAAGATGATCCTCGAAATGATAAAGTACTTCACTCTTCCTAAATGATAAGAAATCCTCATCTACTACAGACTTCGCACTTTAGGGGGCAATCTGTTACACAAAAATATCGTCACCATGATTATTTGCAGTCAGTATGGGTCTATCATCACTTGTACTGTCCTCCTAAGCAAGTCTCAGACCTCAGCTCTTCAAATCAAGCTTTGGAAATGAGAGAAAGACATTAAATATCAATGTAACTCTGGTTCCGCACTTTCTCTCATTGTCACCTGCGGTCCCGCACCTTCTGTGTACAAAAACTGCGGACCTGCCCGCTCTGTCCCTAACGGTGTAGGTGCGGACCCCTGTGAAAGTCAAAAGGCGCAAGTTTTATCTTAAAAAACTCACTTTGGGTTAATTCTAGAGGTTTCTAGAAGGAATTTTGACGTGGATTATTCGCTCTGAGGTGGTTCATGCATCCCAAAAGAGAAGGAGCTAATCCCTTGATGAGAGGAGCTATCCCTTTGAAGGAGGGCTTTATCCCTTTGAAGGAGGACCTAGTAACCTCCCTCCATTGCACTTTAAATACAAGCATTGGGCTGGTTGCTGGGGAGGTTAGAAGCTGAACATTTTTGAGGGTAAATGCTGGTGAAATCAAGACTCCCTAGTTGAGCTTAAGCGGAGAGATCACACATCTTTTTGGCTTCATTGGGGAGTGAGTGAAACTTGTCAAAGTAGAGGAGACTTCTTGTTGGACCCTGGGAGGAGCTTGTACAATGTCAAGGCAAAGGTTGTAAAGTTCTTCTTTTGAATTAATACAATCAAACTCATTTTTCTCAACAAGTATCTTATGTTATTTGTTTCATGGACTCCTTGACTTTCATGTTAAATATGTTTTATGCAATTGGCTTTTCAGGTGCTATTTAATTTGTTTGCCTTGTTTGTGTTTGCAGATTCGCGAAAAGGAGCTCATTTGGATCAAAGAAGCGAGGGCATCCACAAGCTTGCGTTGGACCTAAGGTAGGCACTAAAAACACTTGTTTGCTATTGTTTATCAAAGCATATTTAGAGAAAGATAGTGTCTGGTTGGTTTGCTTGTCATTAGGTCTTCTTTAGATTCTAGGAAGGTCTATCTTGTCCGCAAGATCGACTCATTCCGTGTGACAATGACAATTTTTGAATCCTCGAACACTTGGAGGTATTTTACGTTAAGGCCAATTGCCTTATACAGACCTTGAACTAGTGCCTCATATTCAGTAGTATTGTTGGTATAATCAAATTCAAGTCTGCATGCTAGCATAGTTTTCTCCCCCTCTGGGCTAACTAAGATGCAACCTGCTCCTGCTCCATCATTGGATTTAGATCCATCAAAAAATAATTTCAAAAATAAATATTTAAATACAAATTTATCTACAAAAGTTTTTAGAAGTGTCTGTTTGGGAAAAATTTTCAATTTGAGAGACAACAGAGTTTTCTAAGAAAGGTGAAGTATGAGCATTGAAATTTCATAGAAATGATTCTACAGAATAATTACCAATGATATTGTTGCTATACACAATTGGTTTATTTTCTCCTTCTAATTCTGTCACTATGAACTTCTTATGTTTCTCGCGATCAACCCTTATTTGATTTGGTTTACCATTATAGGGAATCCATAGGTGAGACCAGTAAGTTGCAAAATAACCATGGGGTTTTTCTGACTAGTCTTTACTAAGGATTAAACCATAGAACTCAGGAATGTCAGCCACAAGTATGTCGATGACTTGGCAAACTTTGGGGTTTGATGAAAGTCTGATGGTTACTTGATTAAGTTACTCAATGACTTCGACTTGAGAGAGATCTAACGTAACTATTCGTACAACAGATTTCTGAGGTTGAACATTCAACTTCTCATAGCTATCTTGGGAAATATGTTAGATGAAGCTCCAGAATCAACCAGACAGTTGTGTAAGTTTTTGTTAAAGACTTTGAAAGTAAGAAGAAAAGGCAGAGTGTGTGATTTTGATCTTCCTCCATTCTAAGCTATATCAGTTGGATCTATTTTATTCAAAGAAGCACTAGGGGGTATTCCCATTTCTTGGGTAGCTTGAGAGATTATAGCAGCAGGAAGTGGTGTAGTAGGTACTGCTTTAAGTTCTTTTAGAAGTAACTTCTGTTGATGTTTCAATTTTCTAAGCTCATGAAATGTAATGTTTTCCCTAGTTTTCTTCATATCATCGATAATGTTATATTCCATTTCATCAGAAACTATCAAAGTTTTAGATGAAGGAGAAGGATCCAATTGAGTAGGTGTTGTCTGAGTGGATTTCGGTACAGATTTCTTACCTATTGCTTTATCCCTAGGGGGTGGCATTGAAGCCTTCTGTTTCGGATTTGTTTGTGACATTTCAACAGGATTTTTACTTCGAGTAGTGACAGGTAAGGCTTCTTGAGTTTCTTCATCGGGAAGTATAAAATCCCACATCCCTTGTAACTCTGCTACTTCCTCCTCATCCGTTTTTTCTTTTCTGGGTGAAACTTCGTCCTCATCTGACTCGACATTTGTTATGGAATTTGGAGGCTTAGGATCAACAGGAGAATTCCTTTTGAATGGTCTGAAAGGTTTTTTAGAGGAAGTCTCTGCTACCTATTTCTTAATATCAACCATTTCATTAGACATGGTTTTGAGGACTTTCTGTAATCCTTCAAGATCAAAAGGATCTTTAGGTGGTTTCTTCTTAGAGTCATCTCTGAAGGTTACTTTCTTAGATTTCCGTTCTTCTAATGTGTTTCTTTTTTCAACAGCTAGGATGCATTTTTCTACATCTATTGCTTCTTTCATATTTTCTGCCAAAGTTGGTTTGGCAACTCTATCAACAAAGATAGTTGTGTTTGACGGTAGATCAGAGATGTACCACTCATTTTGTACCTCATCGCTAGGATTAGATGCCGCTGGTATTTTATTCAATAGTTTATTGAAACGATAGTTGAAGTCCTTGATAGGTTCTCTTGGCTCAACTTTTAAATTGGAGAGATCATTAATTAAGGTAGTTGTAGATCTATCATCTCCAAAATTTGTTAAAAATTGCTCTTGAAAAGCATTCCAACTGTTAATAGAACCTAATGGTAATGAAAAGTACCATGATCCTGCTGCTACCTGCAAAGTATATGGGAATAGTCTCACAACTGCATCTTCCTCCTCTACTTCATTCAAGTTAATGGACAACATAAAATTATTTATATGTTCCTCAGCCAACCGGCCATTATTATGATTGAATTTGGGCAGCCATTTTTCTGGATGCACTGGTAATTGATGTAAAGGAGCAGCCATCCTAACAACCCCTGGGTTTGTCCATGGCCTTGGAGGATTTTGTGGGGGATTCTGTGCCATTGTTGGTATGTGGGTAGGGGAAGGTCTTGCAGTAAGGTTTGAGGGTGATTGGGTAGAGGAAGATATAGCTCCTGTACTTGTGTGAATCACGATCTAGAGTGGTGAGGTGGATGATTGATCTTGTGAGGGTATAGATGAGATGGCTGAAGGTGATAATAAAACCTCGCTGTGAGATTCATATGGTGTCTTCTTAGCTTTCTTTCGGCTTGGAAGAGGAAATTTGAACAAAGGTATTCCGAACTTTTCGCTATGTGCTCTAGTTAACAGCTGAGATGGAGTGATCTTAGAAGTAACACTATCCTGAGATATCTCAGATCCTTCTTGTGATAGCGAAATCCCCTGTAATTTGTGAATCAAAGATTGAACATCAGGGGCCTCGGTAAGAGAAGAAAGCTCTGGATCGATTGGGTTTTCAACAACGGGTTGTATAATATCTTGGGCAACTTCTCGCTTAGGGTTAGGGGATTTAGAAGACTTTTGAGAAGTTGAGGTGAGGGAGTTTTACTCTTAGAATGGCTTGTTAATTTGGATTTACTTTCCATTCATAGTTCATGCCCTCTTTCTAGGGCCAAAATGTTGAAGCCTTGAAAATCATTGCCTCAACATAGGGGAAATCCACCCGGTCCGGACCTTAAAGCAGCTCCTTTTCTGTTTGGAATAGTGGCTTCGACTGGGGATAATGGGACCAGTTTCCCAATTTATTTAGTGCTTCTGCTAAATGGGGTGATGTGTGATGAGTTTGGAATAATGCTATCATTCAATTACGATTAGAACTGAATCAGTTTAACAATAATCTTTTCGTATAAAAAGTTAGCTGGAACAATTGTGATAAATATATCACATAAAGAGTTATTCATATATTCAACATAAAATAAATATCATCATCATACAGAAGTGAAATAACGATAATCAAAATTCAAACTTTCATACATAAATAATTTGAAAAGAAAAGATTGCTTAATACATAAGAAAAAGGATTATGAGATAAAAGTACCATTTATAATCGTCCTACTCATGTGTTTCAACAATATTGATCTATATTTAATCCATTCAACATCATCTAAGAGTACAAAAGTGCAATTTCAGTAGAAGATGCTAAGTCAGATAAAAATAAATCATGTTCCATATATTTCACTAGAACTTCCTCAAAGGGATAGAAGTGCATGTTTTGAAGAGAGTTTCTGATAAAATTCTGGACCCCTCTCTAAATGCATGAGAGGGGTTTAAATACTAAAACTATAAAGCTAAAAATAGATTATTACAAAAATAGTTGAGGAGGTTTAAATGACCTGCCTCAATTTATGCAAAAATAAAATCAAAATTAAAGTAAACAGGATGACTAACTATGCTGCATTCGATCCTTCAGATCGTAGATATCCACCATAGGCTTTAGTTGTGTAGGCCAGCCGACTTCAACTTTTAACTGTCCATCGAATACGTCATTGGTTAGTGTTGGTGCCATTTTCTCGGTATATGTGGTTAGGCATCGTAGGGTCATCCATTGGCTGTGAGGCTTGACCACATGTTGCCAATATGCCTCCCAGTCTAGCATGGTCGTTTGCCTTATCACTTCTGCTTTGTCTTCGCTGCCTGTTTCCATTGTTGTTTGAGTTGTTTTGCATCTGGAAGGAACCCTGGAATGGACTCTACTACTAGATTGGCACCATGCAAATTCCAATTTATATTTTCTATGATAATGTTTGCTCCTGTCACCACGTCCGTTGTTGCCTTTTCTACTTCTTTTAGTCGAGAATCCTAGCTTGCAAACGAAATTTTCGTATGTGACTCTTCTAGTTTGGGCAGGTCGGCTTTTCTCCCCTCCTCTGTATTTTTCCATGTGATGTGATCATAGACTTTTCTAAAGATCTCATCATATCCAAGTCACATTTCTACGACTTGAATTGTCAGTTTATCACTTGTTTCATAATAATATTTCCAGTGTGAAATCTTCTGGCACAATTATTCTTTCTGATGTGTCAACTGGGAATTAAGTCCAAGTGCTTCGGTGATAAACTGATCGATTTTTGGATCGTCTTTATGAAGATCAGTTATTGCCTGCACCTGTGTTTCCTTCTCAGCTAAGCTGATATGATGTTCTATTTGCAACTTTTCAAATTCCCGTTGAAGCTTAGCCAACTGTATCTTTGCCTGCTGGTTGGATTTGACTTGTTGTAATTGTTGCTCAAGCAACATTATTTTATTTTCCTTTTCTTTGAGAAATGTTTGGACTTCTATTGCTTTGTCTATGGTCATTGTAGCATAAGCACCTGCAAACTACGAGAGTCTAGTTAAGTTGGTAGATGGATCAACAGGTGAGTCCTTCCATAGAACATCCATTAGTTCATTTTGGGGGGTAGTAACAGCCATAGAATCCAATTTTCTTTTCTTTCTTTGCCTTTTCATCATGGCCTTATGCTGTGGGCTATAGAATACATCCAGAGGGGGTATTTCTTCAATATTCAGAATTATCTCAGAAGTGGGGGTAACAGGGGTATGCTTTACTTCTGGTTCATTTGCGGTTTCTTCCACTGTAATTTCCAGAGTCGTCTTGTGTTGTAGCATTTGTAGCTCTGGCACCTGTTCTTCTATATTAAGGATTTTATTAAAATTATCCCACTCTTCCTCTAAATCAATTACCGTGGGTTTTATTGGTTGTGCAGAGGTAGTAGGGATTTCAACCTGCTTGCTAGCTGAAGCTTCTTCATCTATCTTCTGTGTAGATTAGGTTGTATCCTCGATGCTCCTGATTTTGTCGTTTTGTGATTAATTTCGCGATTCCCCAATAGTTTTTTCTTGAGACTCTGCTCTAGAATTTGATTTGGAGTCACCTTCTATAATCACACTGGGAGTAGGCTCCCATATTGGTTTAATTAACAATTGGTCCAATGGGACCATTGTGAGCCTTCTTTCTTTGTAACTGTAAAACTTTTCTAGATCTTCATGGTCAAAAAGTAGTTGGGCCATATGTTTCACTTCTGAAAAGGTATTTTTCTGCAAAAACATATCCTCAAAAGCATCCTCCTCATTGGTGAATACTTTTATTTTCACCATGGTGGTGAAATTCTTGACTTTTCCAAATGGGTCATACTGTTGTCCAGGGAATTTGGGTAATTGCAGAGATAGCATGTTCTCTGCTTCTTTGAATGCATGTCCCAGGTCATGTAGTGAAAATGCTCCACATTATACAGGGAATGTAGGCCAAATGGCCTTCTTTGACTTTTTCAATGTATGGCTCATTCCTCCCTCACTGGCTGTCCGGTAGGCTATCTCCCTAGCCATCAATTTATCTTGAACATAGTATGGGAGTATGTGGTGGGAGGTGATGTTGCCAAAAAATATGATATATGTAAATGTCTCCTCCCCGAAACATTTGGCCACTGGGAGGATGTCAACTTCAGCTTCTTGGGAAAATATGGGGGTGTCTTGATTATACGGCCACTTGTAAATAGGGAGAATAACTGCATGGAAAATCTTGAAAAAATGTGGTTGAAAATTGGATTCCCACATGACCTTATGGTACACGTGAATGGGAAGTGGATTATGAACAATCCATTTCCATCCTATGATGGGGAAATTCGAACTAAAACAAATAGCATCCATAACATATGCGCTCATAAAAAATGGAGGGTAAACCCTCGAAGCAATGCTTCTTCTCCTTCTATACTCGATAATTAATTTCGCTAAATTATCTGATAATATTTGGGCCCAATTCACGATAGTTGCGTTAACGACTACTTCTGTTAACGACAACCAATCTGGGGAGAACTTGGTACTATCAGGTCTACCAAACAGTGAACATAGCATAGTCACAGCAAAACTATAAGGGGGACAAATAGATGCAATAGTGTACATACCATTTTTGTCTTTCTTGATTTTCTCTTCATTATTCGACCAGGCACAGGTGTAATCCATTGGGTCATTCTTCTCTTTAACAAACTTTTCTACGAATTTCCTGTTGTAGATGACTTGTGGCTCTGGTACATGGTACATAAGCCATAAATTGTCCGGCGTAAAAGATCCGATGACCCCTTGGCTTCTTGTCTTGAATTGTCTGTTTGAAATATCTGCTTCATCGATAACCCATTTTACCATATCGGTATAAGGGATTATCTTCAGCTGAGCAGCTATGTGGTGTAAAAAGGAGCAAGTCGTCTCTAGCATGGAAGTGCCTAAGGAATCTCGGCCGTCAACTGTAACATTTGTTTCCATAATCCTTTGTTGTTCCTCCTCCAGTATGTTGTACATAGTCTCCCATGTAGAGGTTCCTCCCTCTCTACTGCATGTGGTGTTTAGAGTCATATCTATCTTCTCAAAGGCTACAGCCTTGCCTTTCTTCCCCATTGTTCTCATTGCTCTGCTCTGCAAGTTTTTCTTGAAATGGAGAACAAAAGCTATTGGACAGTCAAAGATGAATGTAAAAATGAAATAATGCAGATATCTTGTAAAGGTGGTAAAAGAAGCATTATTTGAACGCACGTAACAGGATATCATATCAAGCTAAATGGATTTTCACACATAAATTCAGTTATTTCCCACTAATGCCCACTAATGATTCGTTATCCCTTAGCTTTATTGCTCATAAATGTTGGCGTCGAAAAACGGGATGAAAGTTTCTAGGGTGGCGAGCCATTATATTGCGATGATAGCGATTATGTGATTTGCAAAGCAATATTGCAGATCGCAATATTGCAAGGTTTTCCTTTTAGCATTCTTACCTCCTGTTGTATGTCTGTGAGATGCGATATGCGAGCTATCGATTAGTTGTTTCATGTATGGTTAATTACTAGGCTTCATCCTAGGCAATAGACTTGATGGACTCGAAATATTTTCTTTTAATACTCTATGGTGTGGGTCTGGGCGCGAATCGCATATCACAATATCAACTTATGGTAAGTGCAAAGTGTTTGCTTGATTACCCGAAATGCGTGCGATAAAAGCCAAACCGCCATCGTGATTTCACAACTCACAAACCTTGCTATATCGTATTTAAGAGAGAACTCTTTATGGGTCATGTTATGCGATGCGAGACTTAAGCCTAAAAAGTTTAAGGACTTCCGTTTTCATTGGATTTTATGATAATTTAGACCATGGAGCCCTTATTTTATACGCTTTTCTTGATTTCAGAGGTTTTTTAGAAAGTTCCTTTAGTGGGTTTTTAGATGTGCTATATATAAAAAGGTAAGTCTTTAGTAGTTCCCAAAAAGGTCTTGATTGTTATTTTTTCTTTATTCAAAAATAAAAGAAATGACTAAATTCTATGTTTTTTTTTTGGAATGAAATTTTTTTAAAGGGCCCCCATTTATTTAATGTGACGTTAACTAATATTATTAACAAATGGGGGGTTGTTGAATACCACAATAGGAAGCCAGGAAAAGAAGGAAGAAATAGCTAGAAAAGAAAACATATGAAAGGAGAATTTCTAATTAATTAAGGGTCTCATACTCCAACTGATGAAATATTTAGTGCAATCTCTTAGTGACACGACTATAATAAATTCTTTTAATGTATGTTTTAAATACTTTTGATGATATCCCATACTACTGGAATGGCCAGAGAAAACCTAAAAATATATTGAGGCCATGTCCATATTTTACAGGGAAAGCTAAGCTTCGCCTAAGTTTTTATTATTATTATAAAGTTAGTACCTTTCAGTTAACAAAAAAAAAAAGCATAGACTGACCATATACAACAAACTAGTGAGCGCAATGATTCCCTGGATCGCATAAATTACAATTTACAACATTAAACTACACTAGTACTTGGTTGAAAACACCCAAAAATGCCTACAGGACAAGGATTGGAGGAAGTTCAAAATTCAATAATAGTCAAAGAATCTTTCACTCAATTCAATGTAGAGCTTCAATATTGATGATTGAAGTCATCTCAATGCATCCCCATAAGCAATGTATTCATTACAGGGTAACAATATGAACGTCTTGTTTTCGTCTTTGTATTTAAAACTTACTTCCCATCCATCTAAAAGTCTTTGAGGTGCAGAACAATTTTCGTTGCTTAAAACCACCCACAATTATTGTACAAAATATTTTTTTCATGGACTAAGAGTGCAATTGTGGCACTAACCTGTTATCCTAATTGAATGATGCATTAAGAAGCTGATGAGAGGCCGACTAGTTCGCCATGATTACAAACAACCTCAATAACAATTATGAAACCCCAATTGAATGAATTATTCAATTCGAGGAAAGTCATTGATCGAATTGAACCTATAAAATCTGGCCAGATGAAAGAAGATATCCGACTAGACGGAATCACCGCATTTTGATTTTCTCAAAAGCCTTTGTTTTGGACATTCAAGGAATTTCACATAAATGACTCACACTTATTATGGACACTTGAGTATATTTTTGTTACATTAAAAATAACAAAAATTAAGTGCAATGAAATTAAGAGATAAAATTTCTTTTTCTCGGATAATTTGGCTAGGCAAGGTCATTGATGTGCCAAAATGTTTTCTTCTGAGATCACTCTCCCATAAGTCCTGGAGTCGTGGATCCAATTGGATGGGTTACGCTACACATGTTACTAACACCGAGAAAACCCAATACGACCAACGCGACATCACAATAACATGGAGAGGCACCGTGCATTGTCTAGAGTGGATGGACGATTTTGACCTTGGACAGTTCTTGCTCTCCACTCTCCTCCCCGACAAAACATACCTCCAAGAAGCGAACAAAAAAATGGCCAAAAATGATGCAAGAGTGCATAGGGGTTGGTCCGCAATCTAAACTCTAGTGGTCCTCGCTCGACGTTCAAAAAGACCAACGCTAGAGAACAAGTGTTGCAGAGATGAAGCAGCTCTTGGAAAAATACAAGGACGATAACGAGATCAACATCACTATCTGAGGAGCTGGTTCCAAGCATGACTGAGCCTCTTGTTGAAGAAGTTGAAAATCTAGAGGAGCATGAACTTAGTTGATAAAGACTAAACACAAGTAATCAGTTGATAATTGACACAAGCATTCGATTCACAATTGAAGTAGGATCCAATGGTCAAAAAATTTCAATCGTTTAACACTCCATCAAGCGCTAAAGGCTGGTACAAAGTGGCATCCGAGGGATTTCTTCTCAAAGGGGAACACCTTATAGTATAATAAAATTATGGGAAACGATAAGATCAAAATTTGTAATAAAAATAAAAATGAAGATGCCTAGAATGAAAGTCCTAATAATTTTGGGAGCATATAAAATATTTTATAAATAATTAAATAAAATCCACCTCATTTAAATTTGTATAGGGATGAGAAACAATGGTGTTTTATGAATTTAAAATTTTATTTATAAGAAAATTGATTCGATTATTATTTTAGTTAGTAGAGGTTTAATTTAAGCACAACTCCTTTGGAATATTTTGAATGTTGAAAATAAGTTTATTAATTAGCATAGCATATAAATTAGTGTTTGATAAACATTGATAGACATCAATCCATAATAAACATCATAACACTTACATCTTACATTGTTAAAAATTAAAAAATCATAAAGCTTATCAAATTATAACATTATTTTAAATTATTACAATTGAGATTTTTAATTTATAAATATGCTTTGTTACAATACCATGGCCAATATAATGAATAACACATGCTAAAAAGCCATAACTCACTTCATATGGCACTTGTTAGTATGACATTTTTTTAATTAAATAATTTAATTAAAAGGGAAAAAGAGGCATAACTATGTTGGAGATAAATATCAATCTTTGATTTGTAAATACTATTATAAATATTTAGTGGAGATTAAGCCTTTACTATCAATCTAATAATTATTAACAATTAACAATTAAATTAAAATTCTAAAAACACTATTATTACACAAAATTACTTATAATAATGTATATATGGAAAAAATATATAAATATTCTACCATATGGAAAAAGTATGGAAAAAGTATATAAAGTTACTTATTTTGAAACAAGTAAACAAAAACACTTATCAAGAATTAGAAACATGTTCAAATAAAGGCTATCATGTTGCATTCATGTCGCTAAGATGATCTTATAATTGTTGAAATCAAGAAGTGGAGAAATGTTCAAAGAAAGAAAGGGCTTCTTCGTGGCGTTCATGTCCTAAGATGATATCATAATAGTTGCAGGTTCATCCTCATTTTATTTCTGGTTCCAGCCAGCCCAAAAAGATGAAGTTGCTTGGATTTTATTGTTTGCTTTATTTCTAGCAATGACAGACATGGAAACAACGAGTAAAAAAGTACTTAATCAAGAATTAGAAAGATATTCAAGGAAAGGCTCTCCTGTTGCATTCATGTCGCTAAGGTGATATTATAATTGTTGAAATCAAGAAGTAGAGAAATGTTCAAAGAAAGAAAGTGCTTCCTTGTGGCGTTCATGTCCCTAAGATGATATCATAATAGTTGCAAGTTCATCCTCATTTTATTTCTAATTCTAGCCAGCCTAGAAAGATGAAGAAGCATTGGATTTTATTGTTTGCTTTATTTTTAGCGATGACAGAGATAGAAACAATGAGTATAAAAATACTTGATCAAGAATTAGAAACATGTTCAAATAAAGGCTCTCATGTTGCGTTCATGTCGCTAAGTTGATATTATATTGTTGAAATCAAGAAGTGGAGAAATGTTCAAAGAAATGACTTCCACGTGGCGTTCATGTCCCTAAGATGATATCATAATAGTTGTAGGTTCATCCTCATTTTATTTCTGATTCTAGCCAGCCTAGAAAGATGAAAAAGCATTGGATTTTATTGTTTGCTTTATTTTTAGCAATGAAAGACATAGAAACAATGAGTAGAAGATACATATAGGTGCTTGATTCTTCTATCCTTCTCAATGGAAATCAAGACTACAAAGATTCCCTTTCAAAGAGAATTCTCTTCTTCCAGGGCAGCGATTAGGTATTCTTCCACCTAATCAGAGATTGACATGGAGGAAAGATTCAACCCTTAAAGACAAATATGATCAAAATGTAGGTATTGTTTCTACATAATATTCATTCCTCACCATTAAAGCATCGATTTCAACAAATATCTTGTATGAATGTAGATTGATTTGGTTGGAGGATATTATGATGCTAGCGATAACATAAAATTTGGGTTTCCAATGGATTTTACTACTACTATGTTAGCCTAAAGTGTAACGAAGTTTGGCGATTTAATGGGCAAGGAGCTTGAAAATGCCAAAGTTGCAATTCGTTGGGCTGCAAATTATTTCCTAAAAGCTAATGCTCAGCCTAACAAACTCTTCATAAGATAAAAACTTACTTTCACATTGTCATTTGAATGATAAAATATAGATATTTGATTCCTTCTCGAATTTGAATTATGAAAAAACATATATTCTTAACACTAAACATACTTGAGTTGTATAAAGATGTTGAATATTTTGCAAATTCTGTAATAGCAAATGCTGCACTTGCTGATATATTAGGAAATTTAGTGAAAATATCATTTAAATTTCCCATGCATGAAGAAAATAACTATCACTTTATACTTGCTTAAGGTAGGTGATCCTACAACTGATCACAATTGTTGGGAGCAACCAGAAGACATGGTCACATCTCGTACTGTTTATAACATTGGCATCCAAAATTTGGTCTCTAAAGTCTCTGTTGAAACTGCTGTAGCAATGGTTGTTACGTCCACCGTCTTCAAAACATACGACTTAGTTTATCCACAACATTTGTTTCACATTGTAACTCAGGGTAGGAAAAATATGTGCCCTATTTACAATTATAACACCATTACGAATTTAATTCAACTTACTTTGATTCCTATTTGACAAAAATGGAAGGTTAACTCCACTACACCTGCTAACCCTTCTGTTCGTTTGTCTTTTTGTCCACCATAACTCTTCGCATTTGCAGATCAGTTTGATCCCTAGTGGTCACCCCAATGCAAATAGTGAAATAAATGTAAGCTGATGGGAAAGGAAGATTTTCCACGAACCAATAGGAATGTTTAAAAGGCCCAGCTATTTTCAATTTGGCGTTGTTGGACGAGCAAGGTGTACAATGTGCTTCATGTTTTTAAGTGACCACTTATGCCCACTCTTCTCCCCCAAACTTTCAAAATTCCACGCCCCCCGTTGTAGTTCAAAAAAATTCTATAAAATGGATGGATTCTTCTCCTCTAGTTGCAAAACCCAGACTTATGAAAATTTGAAAAACCGGAGAAGCACAGAGTCAGTATAATGGCTAAACACAAACAGTTGGTTGATAATTGACACAAGAAGTCAGTTCACAATTAAAGTAGGATATAATGGTCAATATCTTTTCAATCGTCTAACACTCCATCCAACGTTGAAGACCAGTGGAGAGTGGTAGCCAGGGGAGTTCTTCTCAAAGAGGAATGCCTTATGGCGTATATATATATATATATATATATATATATATATATATATATATATATATATATATATATATATATATATATATATATATATTAAAATGTTAGATAATTTATAAAGAAATTCTTAAAATATTTTGTAACACCCCTCCATAGAAAGTAAATACTTAACTTACTTTACTTCAATAATTTGGTAAAACATGGGCTATGTGGAAAGCTTAGTGGAAAATTTAAATGTTAAAGTATTTCAATTTTATTAAAATCAGTTGTGGCAAGTCATGGAATTTATGGGGAAAAGACCATAGATGAAAATTTTCATTTACCAGAATAGTTAGACAGTTATTCCAATTCCAAGAGATAAATATTCTCAATTGGGAACAAAATCCAAGGGGGTAGGAGAGGAAAAACTTGAGGCAACTAAGATGGGAGATGGAAAGCTATTAAACCCTTTAGCAGGACACTGCAAAGGGAAGCAGTACGTTTCTAGGACACAGAGTTTTTGAGCTGGTTGGCCAATGGAACTCAATCTGAACGCAAGTACTTAGATTAAGTGCCATAGATTGTAGCTGGTTGGGACTAGGTGGTCTTGGGTGAACCTATAAAGGTTTTTATCTTAAAACTATCTGAAAATTGATCTGGAAGTGAAAAGGCTTGAGGGGAAAAATGTACATGATTTCCATTTTCATTGGCCAGGATGAGTGGTTTTCTCCTCTATAAATTTTCTTGGCAGCCCACACCTAAGAAGATAAGTAATTATGTACATCCTGGTAGAAATTTCTACAAGTTAATTTTTTATGTAAACCAACCTAGATCCATCTTAACATCAAATCTATCAACACCGAGAGGGATCAAATATCTTGAGGTGTAAACCTCTTGTTTGAGTGAAAAACTTGACGAAATGTTTGTACCTCGAGAGATTTGATCCCTCTCAATGCTTGATAGATCCCGAGTTAAGATGGATCTAGGCTGGTTTCATTTGTGTGTGGTCAAGGGAAATCTATCGAAGATATGATTAATTTTATTAATAATATGTAAATTCATCTAGTGCAAGCAATTGAATAAGATTTGAAATCACCATCTACACTAAAATCTATGCATTTAGTGCAAGCAATCAAATAGGATTAGAAGTCATCTACATTGAAATCAATGTATCTAGTGCAAGCAATCAAATATCATTAGAAATCAACATCTACACTAAAATAAATGCATCTAGTGAAAGAAATCAAATAGGATTAGAAATCACCATATGCATTGAAATAAATGCATCTAGTGCAAGAAATATTCTTCCCCCTCTCCCCCTTCCATCTATATCTATATCTCCCTCCATCTCTCCTTCTTTGTCTCTCTATATCACCCCCCAAACACATACACTCTCTCACTCAATATTTATCAATGTCTTTGTCCCTCCCTCCCTCTCTCCATCTTTCTTTTATTCCTTCTCTTCACCTTCCATCAATATCTCTATCTCCCTTTGTCTCTCTATATCACCCCCAAAACATACACTCTCTTTCTCCAATCTATCTATATGTCCCTCCCTCCTCCTCCCACTCTCTCTATCTCTCTCTCTCTCTTACACTTCTCTCCTTCTCCCCCGCTTCTCTCTCTTTCCTCCTACAGTCCTCTCTCCCTCTCTCTCCATATTCCTTATCACTCCCTCTATCTCTCTCCACCTTTCGCTCTCTATGTCTTGTATAAATTCTTGCAAATTCTCTACAAATCTACCTTTGAGATCTCTATAGAAAATCTGACTGTAGATTAACTTGATAATGCAATATACCAAAGAAAAATACTATAATCTACTTCTACTATCAAACTTGCGGAACTTTAAAGATCGAGATGAACCAAAGCTGAACACATATAACCATAAGAAGAAGAATCAATACACATGAAACATAGAAAATACTCAGGGAAAGCCTTAGCTAAAAACCCCGCTATCTGTATTATCATACAAGGTGGAAATACATCAACATTACACAAAGCTTTAGCTCCCACATTTAACCATCTCTCTGTACAATCCTCCTGGATTCTCATAGGCAAACAAAGCTTCTCACAAGCCTTCTCCTCTGCCCTCCAAGCTCCTATTTCCTTGCATTCTTTCTCCTGGGTGATCCTACTGTTACCAAGTGCAACACTGATCACTCACACTAATCTCACACCCTGTAAAACTGCGCAATCCTCAAGGAACCTTATTCCTTCTGCATGCATGAGTTTCCCTTATAGGAAAACACATGCAACTGATAGTACATTGTCCTTGTCTTTAATCTCAACTAGTTCTTTCTCTAAATAGACATGCATGAGTTATTTGTGAGAGAATCTTCAGTTATCTGGAGTACACTAGTTTGATGCATGCATGCATTAACTGGCTGAACTCACAATTAGTTCCTCAAACTATTTGGAACTAATTTAATTGAACTTAACTCAGTTAACTGAGCTAACTAATTACAACTCAAATACAACTCATCCTTATCTCCTTAATTAAGGGATAACTTACTTAATTTAAGGGATAACTGTTGCAAGACTTCACAAAGACTTCTAGCTTGAATTTCTCCAACTAATTAACTCAAGATGAATTAATTAATTATTTTTCAAGCAGCTGGTGAGACTAAATTCGAATTTTAGTGCTCAATTTTAATTCAAGGACAAATTAAAATTGGAATATACTGAATGCTATTTTTAGCATTTCTATTCTTAGCATTTATTGTTGCTATTCTCAACACTCCCTCTCAACAAGAAAGGAATTCAACTCGATCTCAATCCTGAACCTTTGGAATGTTCTACATGCAACACTTCTCTCTAGTGTTGTTTCTCCAGTGACTCCAGAAACAAAAAAACGCTGAACCTGAATCAGTATGATGCATCTGTCATCAAAGTCTCTGACTGCTATTGCCTCTATCAACTGAAAAATTTGCTCTTCTACTGACTCAGCATTTCTGCACTGTTGTCAATCCTTCTCTGTGCTCTTTAGTATTTGATTGCTCTGGCCTTTGTCACTTTGATCTCTGACTGCATCAATCTCACTGATTCCTCCCGCTACTATGTACTTTGGGCTCTCGTAGCAAGGTATAATCCATGAGATAAAACCTCTCAATGGACCCTGCCTAATTTAAGCCTTCTTGGGACTATCACTTCACATCGCCCCACCTCACACCTAGAGGTATGGCTGCATGTGATCCCTCTGCTGACTTGGCTCGAAATTCCCCCCTACCGGAGGTCTCTGCATGAGTGGATGCCTCCACTCGGTCTCCTCTCAGCATCTCCAATTGTGGCTCCTCCATAATTGTCTGAGACTTCTTCTGGGACTGCAGGTTGAGAGGTAATTTATTCTCCCTCTCAACCACCAAGTCTTTAACATTTGCCTTGCTCCTTAAGGCTTTGCATGCATCTTGAACCTCAAGAGCATATAGGTTTTGAACTTGTGAACTGATCTGTTTCACCTATCCCATGGTGATGTGTCTAAGGAAAACCTTTCCCTTACTGAAGACAACATCGTAGCCTTTGTCCTCCAACATCGTGATTGATACCAAGTTCTTCTTCATTCCAGGAACATAATTCACATCTGTCAAGGTGATAGAAGCTCCATGCTCCCTTCGAAAAGCAATGGTGTCCACTCCTGAAACACTATACCTTTCATCGCCACCCATATCTATGAGTATCTTGAGGTATTTCTCCTCCAAGGTACTGAATAAACTTTTATCGTTAGTCATGTGGAATGAGGCTCCATTGTCAAGAAACCAACCACAACCCATCATCAAAGACACCATGCATGCAATGAGGGTGAAGTCCATTTCGAACTGAGAGGCCAATGCCTCACCTTCAAATCCTTCCGAGGATCCCTTCTTGGACTTCTTCGATGGGCAATTAGTCACATAATGACCCATCTTGTGACAATTAAAGCATCTCGCTTTAGATTTGTCACCCTTCTTCCCTCCATGAGAATAATTTTATTTGGGATGAGAATCCTTCTCCTTCCCTTTCCTTGCCTTACTCGCTAAGGTCATATTTTCTTCATCCTCCTTGGATGAAGAACCATCTCATGTGCTCCTCCTGATCTCCTCCTCCATGAGATCCAACCACAGTCATTCCAAATTCGACAGTTTCTCCCTTCCATTCATAGAGTCGAGTATCTTGAGGTATTTCTCCTCCAAGGTACTGAATAAACTTTTATCGTTAGTCATGTGGAATGAGGCTCCATTGTCAAGAAACCAACCACAACCCATCATCGAATACACCATGCATGCAATGAGGGTGAAGTCCATTTCGAACTGAGAGGCCAATGCCTCACCTTCAAATCCTTCCGAGGATCCCTTCTTGGACTTCTTCGATGGGCAATTAGTCACATAATGACCCATCTTGTGACAATTAAAGCATCTCACTTTAGATTTGTCACCCTTCTTCCCTCCATGAGAATAATTTTATTTGGGATGAGAATCCTTCTCCTTCCCTTTCCTTGCCTTACTCGCTAAGGTCATATTTTCTTCATCCTCCTTGGATGAAGAACCATCTCATGTGCTCCTCCTGATCTCCTCCTCCATGAGATCCAACCACAGTCATTCCAAATTCGACAGTTTCTCCCTTCCATTCATAGAGTCCTGGTAGCCATGCCAGTTCTTTGGAAGACCAAGGAGAGCAAGGCTCACCATATCATCATCAACAGTAGTTATTCCCACACTGCTAAGCTCATCTCTGCATGTGGTGAGCTTGTTCAAATATGTGGAAATAGTATCGCCGTTCTCCATCTTGATTCTTCGAAGCTTGTCCTTGAGCACCAATTTTCTTTGGTCACTACTGTTCTGATAGAGGTCCTTCAATGTCTTCCACATTGAAAATGGAGTAGCCTTCCCATGGAGACTCGAGACAATATGGTCTCGAAGTCCCTTCAAGATGATTCTTCTCGCCCTCGCCACACACTTCTTCCATTCAGTCAATTCTTGTGGATTAGCTGCAATTGGTTTGTGGATTTCTTGATCAATGAAACCTTCAAACCATTGTCTCCTAATACAACTTCCATGCAATCTTTCCATGCTATGTAATTCGAGCTGCCATCCAAGGCAACTCGATTCTCAAGCCATAGAATGCCATTGACCAACCTGAACTATGAGATGAATTCGATTTGTACCTACAGTCCCGAATTTCAAACTTTGAATTCTCCTCTGTATATTGTTCACAGCCCTAATAACCTTTGCTCTGATACCATATAGAAATTTCTACAAATCAGCTAGCTTTGATACCATGTAGAAATTTCTCTATAGATCAGCTAGCTCCAATACCATGTAGAAATTTTGACTGTAGACTAACCTGATAATGCAATATAACTAAAGAAAAATACTTTAATCTACTTTTACAATCAAACTTGTGGAAGCTTAATCAATTTGAGAAATATCAAGAAGAACACATATAACAGAGAAGCAGAATCAATGCACATGAAACATAGAAAATACTCAGGGGAAAGCCTCAGCTAAAAACCCCGCTATCTGTATTATCATACAAGGTGGAAATACATCAAGATTACACAAAGCTTTAGCTCCCACAACTAACCAGCTTTCAGTACAATCCTCCTGGATGATCATAGGAAAACAAATCTTCTCACAAGCCTTCTCCTCTGCCCTCCAAGCTCCTATTTCCTTGCGCTGTTTCTCCTAGGTGATCCTACTGTTACCAAGTGTAAAACTGATCACTCACACTAATCTCACACCCTGTAAAACTGTGCAATCCTCAAGGAACCTTATTCCTTCTGCATGCATGAGTTTCCTTTATAGGAAAACATATGCAACTGATAGTACATTTTCCTTGTCTTTAATATCAACTGGGTCTTTCTCTGAATATACATGCATGAGTTATTTGTGAGAGAATCTTCAGTTATCTGGAGTACACTAATTTGATGCATGCATGCATTAACTGACTGAACTCACAATTAGTTCCTCAAACTGTTTGGAACTAATTTAACTAGACTTAACTCAGTTAACTGAGCTAGCTAATTACAACTCAAATACAACTCATCCTTATCTCCTTAATTAAGGGATATATCCCTTAATTTAAGGGATAATTGTTGCATGACTTCACAAAGACTTCTAGATTGAATTTCTCCAACTAATTAACTCAAGATGAATTAATTAATTATTTTTCAAGCAGCTGGTGAGACTAAATTCAAATTTTAGTTCTCAATTTTAATTCAAGAACAAATTAAAATTGGAATATACTGAATGCTATTTTTAGCATTTCTTGTTGCTATTCTCAACATTTCTTTCTTCTTACCTCCCTCTCTCCTCCCCTCCAAGTTCATCTATTTTTCCCTCCCTCTCTCCACTCTCTCACATCCTCTCTCTTCCTTTCTCTTGCACCTCTCTCTCTCTCTCTTTTCACCCTCCAACTCTGTTACTATATCCACCCCTCTCTCCTTCCCTCCATCTCTCCTTATTTGTCTCTTTATCTCACCCCCAAACATACACACTCTCTCTCCATCTCTCCCTTGTCACTCCCTCTCTCTCTCTCCACTTCTCACTCTCAATGTCTTTCTTCTTCCCTCCCTCTCTCCCCTTCCAATTCCATCTATCTATTCCTCCCTCTCTTCTCCTCTCTCTCTCTAGTCCTCTCTCGTGTCCTTCCTCTCTCTCTCTTTCTCTCCTACCTCCATCTCTCTTCTCCCATCACTCTCTCTTTCTCTCTCTCTCTTTGCCCTCAAATCCTCTCTTTTCCCCCATCATTCTACTCCTCTCTCTCAAGTGCTCTCTCTCATCCTTCCTCTCTCTCTCTCCCTTTCTCTCCTACCTCCCTCTCTCTTCCCCCGTCACTCTCTCTCTCTCTTTGCCCTCCAATACTCTCTCTCTCTCTCTTTCTCTCTTTTTCCTTATTTGTCTCTTTATCTCCCCCTAAACATAAACGCTCTCTCTCCATCTCTCCCTTGTCACTCCCTCTCTCTCCACTTCTTACTCTTTATGACTTTCTCTTCTCTCCCTCTCTCCCCCTCCAACTCCATCTCTCTATCCCTCCCTCTCTCCTTCTCTCTCTCCCCCCTCTATCTTTGTGTCTCCCTCTCCCTCTCTTACCCTTCTCTACCTCTCTCACTCTTCATTTCTCCTCTCTCCTCTCCTTCAGTTTATCTCCATCTCTCCCTTGTCACTCCCCCTATCTCTCCATCTCTATCACTCTATGTCTTTATTCTTCCCTCTCATATATATCTAGAGTTAATATATATAATGATATATTATAATATAACAAATTTAATATTGTATTAATCCAAAGTTATTAAATCTAATAATATTAATATTATAATATGAATATTAGATTTAATAGTAATAATAATTTTTTAATATTAATATTAGGGTTAATAATGTTTTTTTGCATGGTATTAATAATAATTTGGCCCATGGAATTTTATTCCTATTTATAAAGTGGATTATGGAGTAAGTATAAAATAAAATATAAAAAAAATAAAAAAAATAAAAAAATAAATTATTTACCATACGTCTAGTTTATTTATATTTTTATTTATTTACCATACCTCTTTTATTTACCATGGTATTTGGCCCACGGTATTTTTGATCTAGGATGGATCTAAGAATTTAGATGTTGATTTCTAAACCTATTTGATATATTTTTATTTATTTACCATACCTCTTTATACCTCTTTTATAAATATGGTATTTGGCCTATGGTATTTAGCCCATGATATTAAAATCGTATTTGGCCCATAGGCTCCACCGAAATAAAACCTCTTTTTTGAGTTTTCATAAATATAAAGAGGTTTATGGAGTAAATACAAAAAGAGGTTTAATTTATTTACCATACCTATAGTTTATTTATATTTTTATTTATTTACCATACCTATAGAGTAAGTATTAAAAGAGGTTGTTGTTGTTGTTGTTTTTTTTTAATCCAAAATTGTGTGTTCACCCTCATTAGAAAGTGTAGCACAACGTATTGAGGTAAAGAGAAAAAATAACTCTTTTCTCAATACAAGAAGTTCACGAACTGAATATCAACTATCATAGAGAAATTGGGTCCCTTTGTACATACAGAGAAACCAACCGAAATATCCAAAAGCTTGAGACAAAAATGTAGTCTATTACAACACTAAAGGGGATAACAAAATCAAAATGTGAAAGTAGTCCCATAAGCCACAAAATCCCCATAGAATAAAACAAAAATGTACAAAGACTTTTTAGAGGAATGGAAGCTTGCTAAGACCTTTTTTAGAACAACTGTCGGCTTCCATATTTCTTTCCCTGTAAATGTGACAGAAAGAAATGTGTAAATGTGAAGACCTTTTTTAGAAAAAAATTTGGCTTCCATATTTCTTTCCCTGTAAACATGACAGAAAGAAATGTGTAAATGTGACAGAAAGAAATGTGTAAATGTGAAGACCTTTTTTAGAAAAATTTTTGGCTTCCATATTTCTTTCCCTGTAAACATGACAGAAAGAAATGTGTAAATGTGACAGAAAGAAATGTCAAGAAAAATTGATTTGATGTTAAAAGGATATCATCTAAAATAGGAATCAAAATTAGATTTTGACATCTGTGCTCATCCTATGTCCATTTAATCACATTCATGGAGTCACCAAAAATCTGAGCTGAACTAATATCGAGTTGCCTTAACTAGCACAAAAGAGCGAGTTGCCTTAACCCACACAAAAGAGCTTCAAAGATTTGCCGTAGTCTTTAACGCGACTTTTTGAAAGCCTTTCCGACGATTTTTTCCGGTGAAAATCCGGCAGTAATTTATTGAAATCGAAGTTTGATAACTAGTTTCTGCACAATGAAAGCGTCCCAGGGGTTTTTCAGGGTGCTGAATCCGAATATGCAGTTAAAAAACCATTTTAACTGCAACAAATCATGATTTCATCTCAATTTCTTCCGCCGGATTCCATCACCGGAATCTCAAAAAGTCGCATTATAGACAACTCCCAAAGATTTTAGTTCAACATAGTTATTAGTCCAAACAAGAGGTTTTATTTATTCACCACACCTCTAGTTTATTTATATTTTTAATTATTTACCATACCTCTTTTTTGAGTGGTCATAAACCTCTTTATATTTTAAATTTATATTGTGTTTATACATAATAATAATTAGATTGATTTTTAAATAGGGCCCACATTAGATTAAAACTGTTAAATATTTACGTTTACGTGAGATCTACCCCATACTAGTTGTAGAGCGCCTCTGGCCCCTTGCGCAATTATTGCAACTAGTTTCAATAAAATGTTTTTGTGAAAAAGTCACTGGTTGAATACACTAAATAATGTGAATAACCGTTTTTGAAGGAATTCTTTTAATGAGAATTGTCAGTTTTGATGATGTTAATAATCTGTTGTATTAATTGAATTATTATGGACCATATTAGTTCCTCGGCCCAACCAGCGAAAAATGACAGGCAGGAACAATTTCTAAGCCCTCAGTAAGATAGGCATGAGTAGGCCCATCTTAAATTCTCTAAGTGAATATAGTATATTTAATGAAAATTGTGACCGACTCTTGATAAAAATGTGATACAAGTGAGTCTTTTTAACAAAGTAAGTTCATAAAAGAGGGGCATAATATTTAAATGTAACAGACACACATAAACAAAAATATTTCAGGTTGAACCAAGAGTTTTAATAAAACAACTGCCATGAGAAGACACCGCTAATAGAACAAAGATTTGCACAATATCTATAATATAATGTAAACAACCTATGCGATGGAAGGATTGCAATAAAACATAATCGTGGAAACAAAAACCAATAATAACTGTAAATCTCATTTTTAATGTGGAGAATCATTCATTGAAACCTTGTATGAATAATTCGAGTTAATATAGCTATGGATGACTTTAGTTAAAAAAAACACAATACCTTTTTCATGAACAAAACAAAATTACATTTCTAGTCAATGAGGTTTCGTTACCAATTTCAAACTCACAAATAACTTCGTCAAACTCCGAATACAAGCTAGCTGAGAAATTGTAAACTAAGTGACAAAAAAATTGTATTGAGACTGCCTCAAACCCTCAATGGGGTGACCATATGTATTTTGCTACTAATAAACAACACAAGATAATATTATCATAATAGTGAAACCCTAAGTACTAGGGTAATTCTGATCTTTGTAAGACACTATCGTTTGAACGTTTATAAAATTACAACTTAGAAACTCTAATAGAGCCTGTGCTCGTACCCTGAGAAGACAAAAAAAGTAAGGGTGGCAGAATTAGCAGAGTAACCTAGAAGAAAAAAGTGCCAACAGACCCTAGCATGAAAGCGACTTGCTGAAGGTTTCCGCAAGGAAACTCAACCAGTGAAGAATTTGAGTAAGAAGTCAATATAACGAAATAAGAGAATATACCACCACAGTATGCCTTGAAAGAAAGAATGTAATAGAAGTATACCTGAACCGAGACCCCTCCTTGAGAGTTTTTTTGACACCTATAATCGAGCCCATATCTCAGAATCCTTAATGAAAATTTACTTTATTAAGAGAAGGGAAAACGTAGGAATGATATCCATCATATAGACGGAATTAACCACCTATTGGGTCTTAAATATATATATATATATAAAATAAAGGGGGAGAAAAGTAACCGAGAGGAGTTGGACTCTCCATAGAAATCCCAACAGCTTAGAATCCACCCTGCAAAGTAATAAAGAAGTGTAAGTAATTGTTACCAAAGACCCAATCAAAAATCAACAGGTAAAACCCTGCATCTAGTTAAATGAGGTTCTTGCGACAAAGTAATGATCATGATTCCTTATCGATGATGGGGGCTAACAGGCCAAGCCATAGAACAAGAATTTTTGGCATCGTTGCAGAGTTGTCCTGGGATGAGAAGGTCGGAAGAATGAACCCTGGTGCGGCATTGTGGCGGGGGAGAGGGTGGAGGCAGAGGAGGTGGTTACTCCCTAACCACTCTCCCAAATCTACAATTGTTCGATCCAAACCCTAAGGGATCTATAGATGATTGCTCAACATATTTCATCAGTTAAATTGAACTCGAATATAATTTTGTGTGACAGTGAAGAAATCGAGATAGTTCGAGGGAATGTGTTTAGTTCATAGTTAAACAGTGAATTAAATGAGCAGAAGGTAAAAGCTATAACTATGATATACCAATACCCATGCCTAAACATTACTAAATCAATTAATTGTTTGTCGTATCCAAAGCAACACCTCACGTTATCCGAGATTTACAGTAACCTTAGAAACGATGTTCCCATGTCTTCATGAGATAAGTCAAAGGAGGAATAATACAATATTATAGGTTACGAAGTGTTTAATAAGTAAGATGATAAAAAATAGGTTAGGGGGATTACAAGTGGTATCAGAGTTGAAGGGTTCAACACTGTGGTCTATTTAAAGGCAATATTAACAAATAGTGTTCAATTCCATAATAAATAAGAATAAGAGATATAGCAACTCCACTTGTAGAAGTAATTATGCACCTTTACCTAAAACAAATTATGAGGGATGGGTATAGTTAGGAGAAAAAATTTGGGTCATATACATTATGTTGTATTAAAAAAAAAAATACAAAAGTAAGGGCATAAATCACTAACTAAGAGTTGGAAATGAATCATGGATGGAAAATCAAATAAATTTTTGTGTTAAAAGCCAAAGCAATGAGAAAGTGAAATTTTTTGTCATAAATACAAAAAAAAATCATTATGGAATTGAACTAACGTTGGGGTGCCCTTAACTACAAGAACTGTTAGGTTGGGTGCCTAAGGGAATAAGCAATTGTATGGATGACCTAAGTATTAACATGTGTTAATTAATTAAAAAATAATAAAAAAATCACATTAATTGTGGGATAGTAAACAATAAGGAGGTATATGGGTAATAAAGTAAGAGATATGTATGTAAAAAAATAAAAAAATCAAGCCCATACTATTAAACAACAATAAATGGTTATGTTAGGTGAGAAGACGGGGTTTTTCCCATGGAATCGCCTTGAAAAGTTTAGATTATTTGTATAGTGGTTACCAGTTCAAGCTGCAAAACCCTTTCGTTAAAACTATGTTTCGACACATAATTTATAATATTATTAGTTATAAAATAAGAATCTACTATGGATTGTTAGAAAAAGGAGACTGATACAAAGGGGAAAGTAATTACCTAGAGGATATAAATTACCTCCTCACACACATACTAGACAAGTAACCAAGAACATAATTGATGTGGTGAATGAGGAAAGTACGTGGTAGTAAAAATAAACGTTTAAATCCTAACAAGAGAGTAATATTATCTGTGTATTGGAAGCAAGTTAGAAAAAGGGAATATCAATTAAGTATCAAAAGGAATCTATTCCTTGTTAGTAATGTTGGTAGTGTTCAAGACTAAAGCATACTGTGAAAATTGTTAATATTGAAATTATTGTGCAACCTGTAAGCTGAATCTAGCTAATTGTAAATTGATTGACCGGAACGAAAAATTACACAAAAAAAGAAACTTTGACACAACATGGTCAATGTGGGGAATTCTTGAGTTGGTTGGCTGGAATTAAAAATTAAACTTGTGTGCTTACCTTGAGAACCCTAAATTAAGTTTGGTTGGAATCAAATAGTATTTGGAGTTGAATTGTGGAAATCGTTGTTCTGAACTATCCTGAATGTGAATCTGACTCGGGGGGGGAGACTCAGTGGTGTGACTGGTCTCATAGGATGGATGGAACACCCTTTCCCCTGAGAATTTGTGGCTAATTCGAAAAGGAAAAGAGACTAGATAAATGCTATGAAACACACAATAAGAAGTGCATTTGAACATATCAGAAACCCTGTAATACATAAGGCCAAAATATATTGTGTTTTGAATTATAATTATAGAACGTATTAATTGAATTATCTTGAGCAATTGGTGAAAAAAATTTGAACCCTTTTTCTTTAGAAAATAATATGGCAAACATTGATAGTGACGAGAAAAAAGAAAATAATTTAGACATAAATGAGTCTAATACAGAAATAATCAACTTATACGAAACAGTGCAAATTTTATGACTGATGAGGACAACCGAGTAAGGGAATTAATAAAATTTATATTGAAAAACCTCTCATGAAGGGAATCACAAAAAATTGGTTACAACAGTGGAATAAATGGTGCAAAAGTTAATTAATTGAGAATTGCTTCTTGTTTAAAACTAGGAAATTGGGGGTAAGAAGTGATAAACTATTATAACAACTTGCGAGAAAAGAAGACTAGTCTTGAGATTAATGAAGCGGACAATGAATTTGAGATTTTAAGTTGGAAGAAACATAATAATGGTATTTGGGCCACTTCAAGACGCCAAATAAACATTTACTTTAATAAAGTGTTGTTGATACTTAAAAGATAGCAACTTACACTAAATTTAATAAGTATTAAGTAAGCGAGGCTAGGGGTCAATTATAGGACCATGAAAAGCAATGGCCCAAGTATAGGAAAAGGGTGTAGATAATTTTGAATCTCCTAAACCTAATGAATGTCGGGCACTCAAGATTGTTGAGTTGCATATGTAGGTTTTAACCCCATACAGAAATTACCTACATACGAATTCTAAAACACGGAAAATAAACAATAGCGAGAGCATAACACATAAAACAAATATACACAGAGATTTTTCCCTGGATCCCAAAACCAGGACTACCAGATTGATTTTTCATTATTTTCCTTTCAATGTTACAATACATATATATACATGCAAAGCATCCAATACCATGGACCAAAAACCATCGTGCCCAAAACCATGTGTGAAAAGAATATAACACAACCCAACAACAGACACGTCATATCGAATCGTGGAATGATTCAACAATTGGTCTAATTTATAACCACCTCACGATTGGAAATGTTGAATCTGTTTGAAAAAAAGATGATTAGAGAATTTCAATGATTGTTAACTGTAACCCCCATATCTAAGGATTTGATTTGCAGTAGAGCAACAGGATAAATAAGAATAAATGAAGGCTAGATTCTATGAGCAATCTAACAAAATTGTGGGAAATAAATAAAAATAAAATGAAATAGGCAGATGGCTAGATGAGGTAACTAAGAAAATGTGGCATATAATTTTAAGGAAAACTTTAAACTATGGTAAAAGAAGATGTAAACATTATATAAGCCAAGAAGGGGTAGTATGCCACCAACTAATGATACCCTAGATAAGTGTTAAAGAACATTAATATGACTGTTATAGACACAAGTGAAGTTTGGTCAAATGATCGATTAGAATGAACACATGCTCATATACCAGCATGATAATATAACCACACTAATATGATGTGTTGAATCTATTGACAAGCGCATAAGATGCATTAGGAAGGACCCCATAGCTAGGGCATATGTAACCCCAGACACTTTAAGAAATAATTGGTTGGGAGAAATAGTATGGTTGTAATATTTGGTAGTGTAGTTCTCTCATTATCTTTTGTTGATCGTAAACATGTTGTATTATTCTAGGTTGAGGCCTAGAATTCTCATAGTCCAGTAATAAAAGGAAGGGTAATAAATAAAGGAAAATCCTGGAATTATAAAACCCAGATTGAGACTTCCACATGAAAAGACAAAGATAATATCTACTGAGAAGTAGTAAGGTGAAGTAAGTATTTAAGAATGTTGGTAACCTTTTGTTCTGGCATATGATATTTTGAAGTTATGATGTCATTTAAATAAGCGATCATTGGTTGCAAGCCATCATCGGGAAAAGAGAGTAGAATAAATAAAATAAAATAAGACAAAAATAAAAATAAAAATAAATGATAACAAATATGACTACTATGTGAGTGGTCTCATAGGATAATTGGTTATTCTTACATTGAGGAAAAACTACTGTATATTAAATTTTACTGGATCTTACATGTCAATTATAGAAAAATAATTTGTTGATTGAAGTAGAGAACATGTTGGGATTTGAAGTAAAGGGCAGAGTTAGTAGAAAAGTTCCATGAGTGTACATGAGAACAAAATAGTGTATAATTTACACCAATGGCCCATAATACAGGACGATGAAGGGCCAATTGAAGGCATGCTTCAAATTAGACTCTGGATGGATGAAAAAAAATATCCAAGATGAGCATAACTAAGTGTGTTGGATAAGCAGACAACATGATAACTACCTTGAATGTAGCAAAAAGAGAAGGTTACCCTAAGTCTTCATTTGCATATGACTAATGCATATAAAATGTCTGGAATTAAACGAAAAGCTTAGTAAAGCTACCCAATATGGCCATACATTAGTTGTAATCTTTCATAAAAGACAATACAACAAATAGTTATGAAAACCTTAATATCACTATATGAATAGTGTAGATAAAAAATGTGTTTTTGTGTTCTGAAACTTATAAGGAAACTACAGGATGGAGTCTTTGGAAATTGGCATAGCCATTGAATAAATTGTATTGTTAACGAGATAGAGTTAAGTTGCTAAATCTTATTGAATGAAATCTAGTAACCCTTGTGGGATTGTGAACCATGTTGATGACCCTTTCCAGGGTACATAACTAACAATGAATGATGTCTGTAGTAAAAATTTGAAATGATTATAACTATACAGGTTTTTATAAGGAGTAATGGAAAACTAATGACATCTTTGGTGATTGTTAATGTAGGTCAAACTAGACAGAGAGTCCAGGTAAAACCTTTTTGCACCCCTAAGTGAAAGAAATTATGCTACAGAAGCAAGTTATCACCCAGGATAAAGTGAAATGAAAGCATTTTAGTCCAGAAAGGACGACCTGGAAAGATGGAAGTTTCAAGCATTAAGCATATTCCATCCTGTTTTGAAGGGTGAAAATAAAACATCGAGGCCAGTGTTTCACTCGAGAAGGGGAATATGTAACACCCCTTAATATAAAGTAATTACTTAACTTACTTTACTACAGTAATTTGGTAAACCATGGGATATGTGGAAAGCCTAGTGGAAAATTTAAATGTTAAAGAAGTGGAAATTTAAATGTTAGAATATTTCAATTTTATTTAAAAGTTAGTTGTGGCAAGCCATGGAATTTACAGGGAAAAGACCCTAGATGAAAATTTTCATTTACCAAAATAGTTAGACAGTTACTCCCATTCCTAGAGATAAATCATCTCAATTGGGAATAGAAGTCAAGGGGGTAGGAGAGGAAAAACTTGAGGAAACTAAGGGGGGAGATGGAAAGTTATTAAACCCTTTAGCAGGGCGCTACAGAGGGAGGAAGGACATTACTAGGACGCAAAGTTTCTGAGCTTGTTGGCTAGTGGAACTCTATCTGAACCCAAGTACTCAAGCTAAGTGCCCAAGACTGTAGCTGGTTGGGACCAGTTGGTCTTGGGTGAACCTGTGAAGGTTTTGATCTGAAAACTATCTTAAAATTGTTCTGGAAGTGAAAAGGCCTGGTGGAAGAAATGGATGTGGTTGCCATTCTCATTGGTCGAGAGGAGTGGTCTTCTCCTTTATAAATTTTCCTGGCAACCCTGTTGGGAATCATGATTGCCATTAGGCCAAAACCCACAAGTGTTAGTCAACGTTCACATCACCATAGATAAGGATCCATGAGAGGTGGTTAGTCCATGTCACGAAACATGCGGGGAGCGTTGGTTTATCCAATGTCCAACAATCTCTCCCCCAACGTGAGTTGGGTGTGTATCGAACTCATTACCTACACTCTGATACCACTTGTTCGGAATCATGATTGTCGTTAGACCAAATCCTGCAGGTGTTAGTCAATGATTGCATCACCAGGAATAAGGATCCATGAGAGGCGGTTAGTCCATGTCACGAAACACATGGGGAGCATTGGTTTATCTAATGTCCAACAAGCCCACTCCTAAGCAGATAAGTAATTATGTGCATCCTGGTAGAAATTTCTACAAGTTATTTCTTTATGTAAATTATTTCAGAGAACTGTTTTTGTAACTAGTTTCAATAAATTGTTTTTGTGGAAAGGTCACTGGTTGGATACATTAAATAATGTGAATAGCGGTTTTTGAAGGAATTATTTTAATGAGAGTTTTCAGTTTTGATGATGTTTAATAATCTGCTATAGTAATTGAATTATTATGGACCAGATTAGTTCCTCGACCCACCAACCAGTGAAAACTAACAACGAGGAACAATTTATAAGCCATGTATCATAGCTCTATAGGAGAAAGATAGGCTTGGGTGGGCCCATATTATATTCTCCAGAGTGAATATAGTATATTTAATGAAAAATCTGACCGACTCTTGATAAAAATATCATACAAGTGTGTCTCCTTAACAAAGTAAGTTCATAAAAGAGCAACATAATCTTAAAATGTAATAGACATGCATAAACATAAATATTTCAGGTTGAACCAAGAGTTTGTATAAAACAATAGCCATGAGAAGACACAATTGATAACATAGAGATTTCCACAATATTTTTAATATAATGTAAAAAACCTATGTGACGAAAGGGTTGAAATAAAACGGAATCGTGGAAACAAAAATCAATAATAACTGGAAATCCCATATTTAACGTGGAGAATTATTTATTAAAACCTTATATGAACAATTTGAGTTAATATAGCTCTGTATTACTTTGGTTAAATAAAATACAATGTTTTTTTCATGAACAAAACAAAATTACATTTCTAGTCACCGAGGTTTCGTTACCAATTTCAAACTCACAAATAACTCTCTCAAAGTTTGAATACAAGCTAGAAGAGAAATTGTAAACTAATTGACCAAAAAATTGCATTGAGACTGCCTCAAACCCTCAGGTGGGGTGGCCATAGGTATTTTGTTACTAAGAAATAACATAAGATAACATTATCATAACAATGAAACCCTAAGTATTAGGGTAGTTCAGATCTTTATAAGACACCATCTTTTGAACGTCTATAAAATTACAGCTTAGAAACTCTGATAGAGCATGTGCCTCTACCTTGAGAAGACAAAAAAATGAAGGGTGGCAGAATTAGTAGAGTAACCTGGAAGAAAATTGTGCCAACAAAACCTAGCATGAAAGCCACTTGCGGAAGGTTTCCGTAGGGAAACTCTACCTATGAATAATTTGAGCAAGAAGTCAATATTAAAAAATAATAGAATATACCACCACATTATGCGTTGAAAGAAAGAATCTAACAGAAGTATACCTAGACTGAGATCCCTTCTTGAGAGTCTTATATTCACACCTGTAATCGGGACCCATATCTCATAATCCTGAATGAAAATTTACTTAATTAAGAGAAGGGAAATAGGGGAATGATATCCATCATATATATGGAATTAACCACCTATTGAGTCTTAAAATATATATATAATAAAGGGGGGAAGGTAACCGAGAGGATTTGGACTCTCCATAGAAATTCTAGCACCTTAGAATCCACCTTGCAAAGTAATAAAGGAGTGTAAGTAATTGTTACCAGAGACCCAATCGAAAATCAAAAGGTAAAACCCTGCATCTAGTTAAATGAGGCTCCTACAAAAAAGTAATGGTCAGGGTTCCTTACCGAGGACGGCGGCGAACTGTCAAAGCCATAGAACAAGAATTTCTGGAATCATTGCAGAGTCGTCCTCGGCTGATAAGGTCGAAAGAATGAACCCTGGTGCGACACTTTGGGGGGAGGGGGTGGCAGAGGATGTCGTTACTCTCTAACCACTCTCCAAAATCTACAACAATTCGATCCAAACCCTAAGGGATCTATGGATGATCACTCGATAGATTTCATATGTTAAATTGAATTTGAGTATAATTTTGTGTGTGATAGCGAAGAAATAAAGATAGTTCCAGGGAATGTGTTTAGTTCACAATTAAACAATGAATTCAATGAGAGGAAGGGTAAAAGCTATAACCATGATATACCAATACCCATGCCTAAACATTACTAAATCAATCAATTGTTTGTCGTATCCAAAGCAACACCTCAGGTTATCTGAGATTTATAGTAACCTTAGAAACGATGTTCCCATGCCTTCATGTGATAATTCAAGGCAGGAATAATACAATTATAAGTGTGGACACAAACACATTCCTCTAGCCCGATGATGGGTCTAGCTACAACAAATACATTCTATGGAAGATTTCCTTAGGTTAGAACCAATTAAGAGGGCCTACCTCTTAGTACGCTTATCCTGTTTGATGATGTCCTTTCTCTCTTGCTCCAACTATCTCTCGCTTCCTTCTTCAAGCACCTGAAACAAGTAAACAATAGCAAACAACAACCATGATAATAGACAAATTGTAATTCAACATACTTAACAAGGCAAGAAACATTAAGCCATGAATATGTAAGATGAAAAAACATGTAGGAAATCAATCGATAGTTGCATATATATTGATATCAAGAGAGAGATTACAACCATTGTCTTGACGTTGCGGTTCTCCTCTGACAAGACCAGGTTCCCACACACTTCTGACAGCATTCCATAATGGCCTCAATCAACAATAGTTTTAATACTCTTCCCTTTAGGCTTCACTCTGAACCAAATCACACTTCTCCCTCACACAACTAGATAGCTAGATAAAAAAACATAGAGTGAACTTATTTAGTTGAAAGAATCGGGCTCTGTGGCTAGGGTTTACTCGACAAGTCCCACCACCAGTTTCGAACTCACGACCATGGTGAAGATCTGCTACACCTGGGCAGGGTATGTCGGAGGGTCGACGATGGCCATGATCGAGCTCAAGTCCTCGAAGATCGAAGTGGTGGTGGCGGCAATCTCTGCTTGAAATAGTGACTGCTCGCTGATATTCGAATCTGGGCTGGAGGAGGTCATCTGACTCTACTGAAGCAAGCATCTCTTCCTCAGCTCCGTTGTAGAAAAACATGATGTGGAACCGGAGATAGTGCTCGTCTCCGTCAACACACCTACCAAGATCTGTGGGCTTGGCATCGATAAGGCAATTGACCTGACCTATGAGGAATCGACTGTCCGGATAATCGCGGAAACAATCGTGAAGATTCCCACCCACAACAGCAAAGGGATCCACTTTCAGATATTATCTAACCCTGAATTTTGGGCCGAGGGGACTGCCATCGAGGATCTGGAGAAGCCCGTCAGGGGTTTGATAGGCGGACGGGGGATCGCGGAGGGCCAGAAAGCCATCACGACGCTGAAGACCAGCAAGGATGATCACTCCGGGGAAAGCAGCGGCCACAGCGCAGGGAACGCAGAGCACACTCTGTGGAGTGGAGTATCTGTAGATCCTTGGACAAGCTATCCTCAGTTGGCAACAAAATCTGGATCTCCGGTAAGTACCCTCAGTTTCCAAGTATTTGTCAAAACCCCTGTTGGAAAAACACATTTACTTTGGGTAAATGGGACCGATTCAGTGAAGCAACTGAAGAATCTTATCCTGCAACAAGTGGGATATCCCACCAGAGCACAAAATTTGATACATGAGGGTAGAGTACTCCAGGACACCAAGTACCTCAGGGATTATAAAATCGCATCTCTGTCAACAATAATTCTCAATCTGAGAATAAGAGGTGGCATGGCAGATAATAGTAGAAATCCTTATAGGGGTGAAGGAAGTGGGAAATGCACAGCAAAAACTACAGAAACACATCAGGGGAAAAAAACTGGAGGTATATCCTTCAAAAACATTCTTCAGGGGAAAATACAGCCGAAGCAACACCAAATCAAACAAGTATGGAAGCAAGGCCATATATCGTGGAACAATTGAATTATACCCGAGAATTTAGCATAGATGTACCAAAAACAGATGAGCACTGCACTATATATGAAATACAAGAAATAATATGTAGATTCAATTGTTTTTGGCCCAAACCTGTTGATCTATTTCATTGGATTTTCATAAATTGGACTATACAATGTGAGATACATCTCTATTCCAAGGGGTTCTTCATAGTGAACTTTCCTATAGCAAAGGCTAGAGACATTGTAATACAGGAAGGACCTTGGTTCTGGGGGTCCACAGGACTCTTCACCACACCATGGTTCCCAGAATTTGATGCAAATACAATGGTTGTCTCTAGGACGCCAATTTGGGTTCGTTTGCATAATTTCCCAATACACCTCTAGAATCAACAAGTACTTGCAAGAATCGATAATACTATTGGGCGTTACATCAAAATGGACACCCAAAGACTAGAGGAAAGAATCTACACTTTTGCACGAATATGTGTGGAAGTAGACCTCAGCAGAGGCTTGCCAGATCAAATTCAACTGAAACATAGATAGAGGTGTTGGACACAGGTTTTAGATTATGAAAATACAACATTCAGATGCAGAACCTGCCGACAAACAGGACACCTACAAAACACGTGCCCAACAGCCAAAAAAGACATTCGTAGGAAGAAGAAAACAGGGAAACAAGCCAAGGGATGGCAATTTCCTCCACCACTCTCGGATGACGAGGAGGAAGAAGATGTGGAACATGTCACTCCCAACGAGACCAATCAGATGAACAAAGAACCAGAAGTAGAAGACATCAATCCACAAGAACCTATGGACTCACAGTCGGTAAAGATACCAGAAACAATGGATATCAGCGGATCCAAATGGCAACACATATCAGACACATCAGATTCTGAAAAAGATAACCCCCAACCTGTGGCTGACACAACACTAGCACTTGTATCTCCAACAGAGACACAGGGGGGGTGGAGAAAGGTTGAGAAGAAAAAAGGGAAAAAAGCTTGACTTTTCTCCCCATCTGTACATTATTTTCTTGTTTCTTTTCATGATATTTGATCAACAGCACTACTGCTGATGTAATGCGCCATAGCATCTGCAACATGTAATTTTGTTTTAATTAATAAAATTACGATTTTTCCTTGGGAAAAAAAACTAGATAACTATAATTATGAAAATCTTGTTGTTTACTCCAAACCAAAATAACACTAGCACACCAACATTAACACTAGCTTGTTCTTGGGAAGAAGGGAGGTTTATATAGGATGAATGGATGGGAGATGGACCCTCTTCTCAAGAGAGAAGGTCTTATCCCTTGAGGTAGTTCCATCATTATAGGGGAAAGGAGCCCAAACTAACATCCTTGACCCCATCTGGCTAAACCATTTACTAGACTTTCGTTATGAAGCTTCTAGAGCTAGAAGCTTCAACTCCTAATTTAAAAAGCTTTCCATAATGGGACCGATGCGACTGGAGCACAGATCAATTGCTCCGGTCGGCACTAGGGATAGTACTAATCTCTATACATTGGCATGGGGGAGACAAAGGTCATTGGTTCCGGTCTTGTAAACTGGGAAAAACAAAAGTTTCAGGGGAAATGGTGCAAAAGGGAATTGATCTGCTCATGTAGAGGGACACAATGGGAGTTTCTTCATGAAGGGAAAGCATGTGGGGTTCACTGTAGAGGTTCTCTGGGATCAAGGAATGGGGAGGATAGTGAAAAATGGTTGTGTAACAAATGCCCCCTAAAGCGTGAAGGCCGAACTAGAGTGAGGGATGAAATGCTTTATGAATCAGTGCGGGGAGCCGTAGTTTGTAGTCGGAAAACCTGCAAGCAAGTACAAATACATATACATAACTGAGAACTCTATCAAATTATACATGAATTGTGGCATGGACATAGCCATCTAGAGAATGATCATGTAAATGGATCCAGGTATGGGCACAGCCATACATTAAAGAGGATCATAATGAAACCAGGGTATGGTCACAGCCATCCAATAATGAGAAAGATCACATATGACAACTCATGGTATGGTCGTAGCCATCCATCTGAAAGAGACATGCATATCAACATAATCATGTCACATCACTTCGCAACCTGGACTTTTGTGATCTGAGCCCAGGGTCTTGCACTCCAACACGACCTGATCAAAGTACAAATTCTAACATGTGAATAGATGTGTTGACATGGAACATGCTAGAAAGTCGCTTGATTTTCTAGTCAATGATGTAAACATTAACAAGCATGAGAGAAAACACCAATAATGACAATGGTCCTCAAGGTAATATCAACACAATTCACGGAATGTGAATAGAGGAACTGAAGTCGAACACCCATGTAATCACTCGATCGAAAGCCAATGATGTAAACATGTTGTTGAGTGCGAAGAAATTGCCATTAGGGCATGCAAGCTCTAAGGTACTAGAAGGGAGTCCCTCAACCGTGTCGAAGGAGGGCCATAAGATTTCCCTCATCATCGACACGAGATGAAAGGATGCAAAATGATTTTTGATGATACAAAGAATCAGAGGAAAATGTAACTGCAAAAGGACAACTCTTGAACATATCGGCGACACAACTTAGAAGTTTGGAAACTTTTGGATCCATAGGATCGATGGTCATGATGACGTGGCAGAGATCAAATGGAAGGCAAAAATGAACGGCCCAACCCAGGAAGGTCAATGATACAAAGGAGGATATCCCAACCCGTCACGAAGTAGAGAGTGTCATGTTCAAGAGTGGGCTGCCAACACCACTGATTGGATTTCCAAATTTTCCCCCACTATTTCTGGCAAGTGCCCCAATTATTTTTAATCGCAAGTTTGAAGGGGATAGCATATGATTGCACTGTAATTCATCCTTCGGACGAATCCAACCTAGTAAGGTTAACAAGCCCTAGGAAGGAGAAGCTCATGTTCGTCATGGTGATGAAGCCGATGTCGTTTAACCTTTTAATGAGTCCAGCAAAGGTGTAACTCGATATCTTTTTCATGGAAAATTATGACCCGGATTATCCACAGTACTTTGTTCATTAGATCGACGTTTCGAACCCCAAAGGGGATCCATCATCATGATAGAAAATGAACAATAGATTGAGAGAAGAGTTTTCCGACCAGGATAGATAAATAGAAACCTAATGGTTTGATAGGTTAAAGTAGAAGCTGACTAATTTTAATATATATAACCTATTTAATTTTATTACTATTTAATATGAATTATTCATAAATTTTATTTCTTCCCTTTTTATTTTGTTATAACATCATTTCACTTTAATATGAGATCCTATTGTATTATGATACTTAAATAATTAGTTAATTAAATAAATGGTTTATGTTAATAATTCATATTATTTATAAATAATCATTTAATTGCCTCATTAATAAATTTATTTTATTTATTTAGTTTATAGTATAGTCTAATTTGAATTTTAGTTTATAGTATAGTCTAATTTGAATTGTATCACCACTTATTCATGTTTAGAGAGTTTTAAAAAGACACGTAAAAGAAAAATCCACATGGCCCTGTTGATTCCTCGAAAATCGCTACAACGACATGGGGGAAAACCACCCGGTCCAGACCTTAAAGGCAGCTCCTTTTCCGTTTGGTGTGGTGGCTTCGACTGGAAATAATGGGACCAGTTTCCCAATTGTTTGTAGATGGGATGGATAAGTGGTTGATTTTCTAATATCTAATGATAATGGATGGATGATTTAATCTAAAAAGTAAAATTATAAACAACTAATCTATCCCGAGAAATTTCTGCTTTAGTGTAACTTTGATAATCTTTATCTACAAACAGGCATATAGATGACTCTATTGGTAAACAAAGATATTTATTCATATGATAATTACTTTGTTCAAGTAGTTGAACGAAGTAATCACTAAAATATTATTACACTATTTTTCATATATATCATTGACATAAATATGATTGAAAGAATGACACTCCTTAGACATTCAATAGTGATAAGTATAATGACTGTTGTTAAAACACATACATATATCCAATGATATAAAGATTAAATAAATGCTGGTTCACATGAAAGAATGAAGCAAAAGCATAGATAATAGTACCATATGTTATTTGGATCAATCCCAATATCAATCGCATTCAGATTCCTTCTTCTAACTTAGAAACACTTCCATAACAAAGCAATAGTGCATATCTCATCAAAGCTTTCTTCGTTAAAATTCAGAATATTGGCCTAGCCTTCATAAAAATTATATTAGAAGCACAATAATGTGACTTACTGATTTGAGTTTATACAAAAATTGAGGACCCTTTCCAAAACAATGAAAGCGTCTATAAATACTATCTAAGCTAACTAATTATGAAATAAAAATGCTATTAGGTGGTATAACTAAATCATGAGAATCTCCTCGAAATAGGTCTGTTTGCAGTTGGCAACATGATTCATTGTTTCGGCTGATCTTCCTTTGGCTTGAGCTAGCAGATAGCAATCATTGGTTGCAATTCTGGAGGGTGACTCAGACGAGAATGCAGTTGGGCTGAATATGTGGCATCATGGATTTCGAGAATCATGTAACCGATTGCATCGGTTAAACATTTGAGTGCTGCCCTTTGACTGTATGGTTTAACTAGGAAAAAACAAAAGGTATCCCAAGTTAGCCTTTGGATGCCGGCGATTAATCTTTCGTTCTTCTGCAATTCTTGATTGCATGTTTGTTCCAATACTTTGGCTAACAGTAATTTACCTGGAGTGCACTGCGAAATCAAGTTAGACAAATAAAGAGTATCATTGATTAACTCAATTAAATTACTGGTTGTTGATTTGTATCTTGAGGTTTCTCTTTCTGCTTTCATCAATTGTGACTGCCATTCTAGGAAAAGAATTTCTTTGTGTGACTCTAGAATTTTAGGCAGATTTTCGGCTTGCCCTTCACTGGTTTCTTTCCAAGCAAGAAAGTTGGTTAAAGTCTCATCGACCTGTTCCAAATCCTACCTGGCATCAACTGATTTGTTAATTATTGATGAAATAATCTCACATAGGGGCTCAATAAGGGAAATATTATGACATAGCAATTTTAGCTGTTTAACCAATGCTTTATTGATCTGGAGAGCTTCGGACCTGAAGTCTGCTGGTTGAGGAAGACTCTTGAACTTTTCTACTTGATGTGATAGTTGAGCAATTTGCTCATCTTTTGTCTTACTCATTTGTTCATTCATTGTCTTCAGCTTGGCCAATGCTACAAATAATTCTTTTTGTCTTTGTATTGCACTTTGGTCTATCCTTTGTTTCTCCTTGAGCAATTGCTCATTTAATTGGTTTTTTATCTGTTTATGTGTTGATAGCTGCTGTTCTAACTGTTCTATTTTTTGTTGTCTTTCAGATACCTGTGACTGTAATGAAACAATTGTTTGGTCTTTTTCCTTAAGTAAATTGCTTACTTCTGATGCTTTGTCCATAGTAGCTGCCGAGTAGGCTCTGGCATACTGAGAAAGTTTTGTGAGGTCTTTGGAAAGATTGAATTCTTTTTTCCATACCACATTAGCCATCTCTGTTTGTGCTGGTAAAGGGGAAGATTGATCAAGTCTTCTCCTTTTCCTTTGTCTTTTTACTACAGCCCTATGTTTGGGACTCTAAAAGACATCTAATGGTGGTATGTCTTCTATCTGCAAAACAAATTGATCGGATGGATCCTTAGGAATTATTTCTACATCTTTGCTAGTGGGTAGGCCGCTGGTTCCTTCAATTGGAATCGTAGTTGTTGCTGTCTCATGACCAACTGTTACTTGAGGTGTGTTGAAACCTTGTGAGCTTTCAGGATCGCTTATAATGGAATCAAATTGTTGCCATTCTTTAAGGAGTTTGGGATCAATTTGAGTATCTATATTGATATGTTGAATGTCCTATTCTTGTTCTTTCTCATGTTCTGGCTCTTTTCCTTTCTCGGGAATCTTCTCCATAACAGGAGGTTTGTCAATAATTTGATGTTCAGGCTCGCTTGACTGGATTGCTGGGGTAGTAGCTAATAAGTTCAGAGGCAGAGTTTGCAACCTCTGTTCTCTGAGCCTATTGAATTCTACTAGCCCTTCATCTTTATATCTCATTTTGGCCAATGTTTTTACCTGAAATAATGATTCTGCTGAGGAAAACAGGTCATCAAATTCATCTTTTTCATGATCAAACTTTGTGAGTTTGGCTTGTTCAAGAACATTATAGGCAACTTTCCTTGGATCATATTGCCTGTTAGGAATGGTTGCAAGATTGAGCATGTTTATGTTTTCTGCCTCATTTTCTGCATGTTTGTAATCATGTAGAGTGTAAACACCGCATCTCAAAGGAAATGTAGGCCACGCCTGTTTTCTAGAAGTCCTAAGAGTTTTGGATGTTCCTGCTATTGTTATCTAGTAGGCCAATTCTCGAGCTAATAGCTTATCAGTTACATACAGAGGAAGGACATGGGGTCTTGCAAGGCTACCATAAAGCCTTATATATGTTAACTTTTCTTCCCCGAACCAATTTCCTACAACAATTAAGTCGATCCCTGCTTCCTCGGAAATCCTTGGGGCGGGCTTATCAAAAATAGCATAGTAGATAGGCAACATGAAACCATTACAGATTTGATACAAATGGTCTTTACAGTGAGCCTTCCATAACATCTGATGATAAATGTGGATTGGATTAAGGTCTTGGGGAGTCCATCTCCACCCGAGTACCGGATATTCAGAATTAATGCAAAGAATATCCATAATATAAGCACTGTAATAAAAACGGGGAATGGTCTTGGTGGTTTTGCGTGAATTTGATCTAAATTCCAGAATTACAGTGGTTAATTTGTCAGACAATATGTTTGCCCAATCCATCACATAACTATTGACCGTTGCTTCCATTAAAGGAACCATTTCAATAGTGAATTTTGCAAAGTCATGCATTCCCCACATTCTAAACATCATTACCCCGGCATAACAGTAAGGAGAGGACAATGATTCTACAGAGTACTTACTCAATGATTCATTTTTGTGCTTTGCGGGATTCTGTCTCCACTGCTTATTTGGGGCCAATTCAGTCTCGTTCTCATCTGCGAAGATTTCAAGGAAGGCTTTGTTGTATTTATTTTCAGGTTCAGGTAAGTGATACATCTTCCTTAAGTCATCAGACTGAAATGAGCCAAAAATCCTTTCGTCAACTGTGCAAAATGTTCTATTTGAAACTGGAATTTCTTCTACCACCCATCTCACTACATCAGTGTATGGAAGAATTTTCTCACGCGCTGCTATCTTGTAAAAATATGAATCAGCTAAATCTTTGAGGGAAGCTTCCGATTTGTTAGTTGAGTCTGCATTAACTTCTTCTGATACTTCCTCAGGCTCCTCTGCTTCAATTAAATTGTAGATGCTTTGCCAACTAGTATTTCCAGGGCCGAGGCACGTAGTGTCTGAGATTAACCCTTTTTTGCTTGGTCCTGGATCATTGGCTGGTTGCACTGTTGGTGTAAGAGCCGCTGCTATTACGGATTTCTTTGATCTCTTTCCCATTTGTTTCAAATTCATTATTTCGGTGGAGTTCTGCACAAGCAATGAAACCAATGTGATACAGAGAATAGCTAGTATGAACCAATATGAAAGAATTATGTCGATTAGTGGATAATAATGGATTATAGTGAAACTGTGGCAGATACAATCAAAAGGAAAATCTCGCCATAACTGCTTCATTGATTAGTCGTTTAACCTGTCAATCATGGTAAAGGAGTTTTTAAATGCCCATTATGTCGTTTATATGACGAATGATTCATTCAAGTGTGGCTTAGATTCTTTGACGGATAATCAGAAATAAATTGCAATCGAAGATTGGTAACGTGAACAAAAAGGCTTTAATATTTGTCCAAAATATCTTCCAATCATCGAAAGGTGATACAACGCATGTAAGCCTTTTAAATAGGTTTTCGAAACATGCACCTTGATTTAATGCATCGCTATCGGGGTTGGGTTTGGGTCATATTACTTATGCCATTGCAACTTCACCGATCGCCAATTGTGACATGCCTTATCGCATCAGGGGACTTGAATGTGTCATTAATCATGTGTTGGGTTGTTACCGCCGATTGCCAATAGCGATATCGCATCGAAGAAATGAGAGAGGCTCTTTCATTATACTTTCTGATTTGCCTTTCTTGATATCCGATAGTTATTTGCTTTTCAGATCAGAGTGAGTCAATGGGTCTTTATATATGTTTTCCTTATCATTGCGATATGCGATCTTGTGATCGCTTTATCGCAATAACAAATAACTTTATATTTATTTAAAAGACCAACTTTTTTTCTATTCAAAAAGGTTTATTTTAAAATATATCATTTCCATTGAACCTTTTGATGAGGGTTTTTCTAATGATGGGTTAATACCAATTTATTCACACGTCTAAGTTTAGAAGGGACCCATTTCATATTATGATTTTTTAAGTAAAAATTTTATGAAATGGGGGGTTTGTTGTACAGCACAACAATTGGCGATTCACTGAGAGAAACATTTATCTCTGAGAAATTAATTAAAATATTTAAACTTTTTTAATTTGGAAATCTCATCTATAGGAGAATTCTAATATAACTAGGTAATCATAAATCCTGAATATAATAATAACTATTTCTGCTATTTTCTTCTCTTGTTAAAATTAAATACATACTAAGTTTTAAATTAGCCTTAATTGGTTGATAATGATAAAACAAAAGACTTTTCCAACTTAGCTTTATAATGACTCCTTTGTCATAGGTAGAGGCTCTGTTGCCATCAAACATCTATAGTCTCGACAGGGATACCTTTTAACCATTTGATCATTCATTATTCCATCCATTTCAGAGTATAATAAAAAAGAATGAATCCAAAAATATGTCTCCATATTTTTGTATCACTTTTTTTTTTTTTTTTTTGTAAGATAAAAAGCCATTGTCCTGGTTTGGTGGCCAGGTGTTTAGGCAATGCCATTCACTAGTTGTAATTTAACTGGCCAAGCTGGCTTGTGATGAGACCCCTTGTCTTATAATTATAAGGCATTACCCTATTTTGGTATGCAGTATTGGTAATGTCAATTGAACTATTCCCCTTATGATCATGGTAAGTAGGCTTATAATAAGACCTCTTATCTTTTATATTATATATATTTTAGAATTACACTGAGTAATTATAAACTTTGATGAATGGGATGAATAATTTTCTCCTTAAGTGAACATGGATGACAGGGTAAGAGTTGAAGATGCTAAGATTGAATCAGTTTCTGTTTTGTATTGATAATCGTTTTCAGGTTGCTTGAAAACATTAAAATGATTTACAATACTTCTAAATCTTGAGAAGATTTCACAAAAATAAAATGGGGTTTTTAGAATCTAAATATACCTAATTCCATAGAAATTTTCCTTTCGTTTAAGGCTTCCATTTCTCAAAAGTAAATACCAAAACTATTTCTTTTGAGTAACTTTTCAATATAGCAAAAACCAATGGGAGGCTTCTTACAACTTTATTTTCCTAAGATCCTAAAAATAAGTTATGCACACAAAAATTGAATATTTACAAAGGGAGAAGGGGTTACCTCCTTAATTGAAGAATTTTTTCAAGATAAGGCCGTTAACGGGAAGAGAATCTCTCTTTCCTGATAGATCTTGCAATATGAATGTGGAAGGGCATATCTTCTCGCTGATTTGAAATGGTTCAAGCCACATTTTCTGGAACTTAGTGTGTTTCCCTTTATCTTCATGGGCGTTGTCCCATTTCAAGACTAGATCACCAACTTGTAATTGTTTTGAACTGGTTGAAATTGTATCGAAAGATGACTTGATAATTTGCTGATGTTTTGTATGTAAAATTATGGCTTTTTCCCTTTCTTCTTCTAGTTTCAAAATTTGATCATGTCTTAGTTGAATAGAAGATGAGGGAATTTCTTCAATAAACTGCACTAAAGCTAGGGATGGAAGTACTAAATTTGCTGGTATGACAGCTTCCTTTCCATATACTAGATTGAATGGAGAAGTGCTTATGGAGACCTTCTATGTTATTCTGTCAGCCCATAGTGCAAATATCAAAGATTTATGCCAGTTTTTATGATTTTGTTCAATAGTTCTCTTAATAATTTTGATAAGATTTTTATTGGTGGATTCTGCTAAACGATTACCCTGAGGGTAGTAATTTGCAGAATACTTCAATTTAAATCCCCTTTTGATAACAAACTCAAATATAGAATTTGCAGAGAAATAACGTGCATTATAAAAAACAAGAACGTTTGGAACACCAAACCTGGTAATAATGAATTGATCTATGAATTCCGTGATTGCCTAAGAGTTTGTTGTCTTCAAAGGAATTGTTTCAACCCACTTAGTGAAGTAATCAGTGGCGGTAAAGATATACCTATGCTATTTGGATGAATGTGGGGTGATTTCCCCAATGATGTCTAATCCCCATTGTTCAAAAGGTTGTTCAATGTTAACTGGTTGCAAAGGGAAAGCTGGGTTCCTTTGTCTTCCAGTAGTGGTTTGACAATTTTGGCATTTCCTTACGTATTCATGAGTATCTCTGAACAAGGTGGGCCAATAATATCCAGCATGAATGATTTTGTGAGCTGTTGTATTAGCTCCAAAATGTCCTCCTACTAGTCCGTCATGTAGCTCCTGCAAAACCTTTTGCGCTTCAGGTTTTTCTAAACATATTAATAAAATTGAATCATAATTTCGCCTAAACAATACATCATTTAAAATTATGAAGTTTTTCGCTTTCAATCTAATGGTACCTTTGTTTTTATAGGAAAGATTAGAAGGAGCGTATCCATTTTTTAAATAGAAAATCAGATCTGCATATTGCGATTCAGGATCTGTGATACTTATCTGATTGATTTCTTCAGTATCTTCTGTACCTTCAGGTTCCTGAATATTGGATGCTCCTGCTAACAACCTGCAAAAACCTTGGCCTTTGACAATCTTTGCTGGCTTGATTTCTAAGTCATATTCTTGTAATGCTGTGACCCAATTTGCTCTCTTTTCTCCTAATTCCCTTTGAACTAGTAATTGTCTTACTGCTGAAAAAGGAACTATAACTTTTGTGTGAGCTTTTAAGAGAAAGGGTCTGTAGTGTTTAATGGCTTTGTACACAACAAAGGCTTGTTTTTCAACTTCCGAGTAATTAAGTTCAGCACCTTGAAGATTTGAGCTATAAAATGAGATTGGTGCTTCCAAGTTTTGATCATTAATCTGAGTCAGCACTGCTGCATAAGATGAAGTGGATGCGAGGGTATATAGCATGAAATGACTTGAAAAATTGGGAGTGCTTAAAGCAGGGGCATTAATGATTGATTGTTTGATGGAATCAAATGCCTCTTTCGCCTCTTTCTCTGCAGATCCCCATTTAAACACCGAATTTTTCTTGATCATTGTTTGCAATGGTAAAATAATCTAGGAAAAATATGGAACAAATCTTTTTACAAAGTTAATTTGACCCAAAAATGACTGCATGGATTTTTTATTATGAGGGAATGGAATATTAGAAATCTCTTTAATTCTATCTGGATCAATATAAATACCATCCTTTGAAACAATGAAGCCCAAAAGATTTCCTTGATTAAGAGCAAAAAATGACTTCTTTGGATTAAGCGAGATACCATACCTTTTGCAGCATTCAAATATTTGTTTCAAATCATGTAAATGATTAGATCTTTTTTTGGAAAATACAGTAATATCATCTAAATAGACAACTACTGATTTATTGATCAATCCTTTGAATGCTATGTCCATTGCTCTCTGGAATGTAGCTCCAGCATTGATAAGTCCAAAAGGCATTTTTTGGTAAGCATAAGTTCCCCACATAGTTCTAAAGGTAGTTTTAAGCCGGTCATCAGGATGGACCAAAATTTGGTTATATCCTGAAAAACCATCTAAAAAGGACATTAACTCAGAACCAGCTACCGAATGGAGCGTTTACTCCATGGTAGGTAAAGGGAAGTTATCCTTTTGGCTTGCCTTGTTAAGATTTCGGAAATTGATACAAATCCTAATGTCGCCATTTTTCTTTCTTACTGGCACCATATTGGACACCCAGTTTGAATGTCTAACAGGAAAAATTATCTTAGCCTTCAAGAGTTTATTTAGTTCAGACTTTACTTGACTCTCTAGGTTAGGATGAATCTTCCTTAACTTTTGTTGCACTGGATTTTGTTCAGAAAGCATTGGAATAGTATGCTGAATGATCGATGCATCGTATGTTTTCTAATCATCATATTTCCAAGCGAAGACATATTTATTTTTCCGCAAATCTAATGAATGCAATTCTTTCTTCTAAAGAAAGTCCTAATCCCAAATTGATGTTTTGAGGATTTTCCTCAGTACCTAGGTTTATCAATTCAAATTGTAAAGTCGAACTCTGGAGCTTTGAATTGGTCACCTGTTTAAACCCGTCTTTAATATCATAAAGATCTTCAAGCTTGACCACTGGTTTAGGTATTGAGTTCTCTTCTTGCTTTTCCTTCATTTGAAGATCATGATCACTTTCATCAATGATTTGATCATCGTAGGACTTGTTAGAAGTCAAGAAGTTTAAAATGTCTTCATCATGATTGAATACTCGCCAATTGGTGACATTATCGGGAATTGATGGTCTAAAAATTAATTCTACTGCAAATCTGTCTGGGCTGTAATCTTCAGATGGAAGGAGTTTGGAAGCAACATTAGCTAGTAGGTCTGATGCTGCATTCTAGGACCTAGGGATGGTAGAAATATTGAATGCTAAAAATTGAGATATGAGTTCCTGCACCAAAGACTGATAGTGTTTGAGATGACTAGAAAGGCAATGAATTGTATTTCTAATTTGTTTTATAACAATTTCTGAATCACCGAACACTTTCAAATATTTAACTTTAAGTCCAATTGCTTTGTAAAGTCCTTGAACTAAGGCCTCATATTCGGTTGTATTGTTTATGCATTCAAATTCCAATCTGTGTGATAACATGGTCTTTTCTCCCTCAGGACTAACTAAAATACATCCTGCTCCTGCACCTTCACTAGATTTAGACCCATCAAAGTATAGTGACCAAAATAAAGAATTATCAACTATTTTATTTACAGTCTCCTCAAAAATATTAACACATCTTGATCTATCTGTTTGTGAAAAAATTTCGATTTGAGATGTGAAATTATTAACTGAGAAAGGAGATGGTTTGGCAGTGAAATTTCCAAAGAATGATTCAGATGAGTAATTCCCCAAAATATTTTGATTGAATGCTATTGGTTGATTTTCTTGTTCGAATTCTGTAACAGTATGGGTCATGTGTTTCTCCCAATCGATCTTGATCCAATTTGGCTTTCCTTTATAAGGTATCCACATATGGGACCAATTGGTGGAAATATAACCATGGAGTTTCTCAGACCAGTCTCTACTCAAAATCAAACCATAGAATTCAGGTATATCAACGATTAAAATATCAATTCTCTGAACTACTCTTGGATCAGCTGATAACCTGATAGTCACTAAGTTGATTTCTACTAAAACCTAGACCTTAGTTCTATCCAACTATACAATATGAATTGCAGACTTTTAGGGTTCAATGTTCAGTTTTGAACAAACTGAAGCTGGCATTATATTAGAGGAAGCCCCTGAGTCAATCAAACAATTGTGTAGATTTCTATTATATATCTCATAGGTTAAGAGGAAAGGACGAGTATGGGAATTTGATCTATCCCTAATTAAAACAGCATCAATAGCTTCTACTCTACCAAGAAGTGGTTGGCCTGACTCATTAGCAGCTTTTGACAATACAACATTAGGAAGAGGAGAAGAAGGTACAACATTTAACTCCTTAAGAAGTAATTTCTGTTGATGTTTGAGTTTACTAAGTTCAAACATAGTAATATTTGCCTTTGTCTTCATGTCTTCGAGAATATTATAGTCCATAGAATCAGTCACTACTAATGTCTTAGATTTTGAAGGTGGATTTGAAGATGTTGGCTGATTTTGGGATGGTATCGCTGAAACTTTCTTTGTGGGAACCTTTTCTTTGGTAGTAGTGGTACCTGCATTCATTTTCTTCGAAGTTGTCTGAATAGGTTCAGGAGTACCCTTCCTCCTGGTAGTTACAGGGAAAGCTTCTTGTTCATTTTCTGTATCGGAATAAGGTAAAATAAAGTCCCACATCCCATGTCATTCAACAGTCTCCTCTTCTTTGGGTTCTGTGGATGACAAGACTGTTTCATCCTCTTTTTCTTCTTCAGGATCTGAGACTGCATTGGATATAGCATTTGGTTGTTTTGATTCAGGTTTTTTAAAATTTCTAAATGGCCTTTTTGTTGAAGTTTCAGCTACTTGCTTCTTGATTTCTACCATTTCATTTGACATAGTTTTGAGAACTTTTTGTAGACCCTCCATATCATATGGATCTTTGGGGGTTTTCTTCTTTGAATCATCCTTAAAAGAAACTTTTTTGGATTTTCTATCTTCAAGAGCAGCTTTCTTTTCTAAAGCAATAATGCGTTTCTCTACAGCCAACGCCTCTTTCATGTTTTCAGCTAAAGTTGGTTTTGCAACTCTATCTACAAAAATAGCTATATTTGAAGGTAGGGCTGTTATATACCATTCACTTTTGATTTTCTCACTTGGTTTAGAGGCGGTTGGAATCTTATTCAAGAGTTTATTAAATCGTGAGTTGAACTCCTTTATAGGTTCTTTAGATTCTATCCTAAGATTCGAGAGATCATTAATTAACATTGCTAAAGATCTGTCATCACCATACTTAGTCAGAAACTGTTCTTGAAAAATGTTCCAACTGGTAATGGATCCAGAGGGGAGGGAAAAATATCAAGACCCAGCTGATCCTTGTAAGGTATAAGGGAAAAGCCTAACAACAACATCTTCCTCTGTCACTCCTTTTAAATTAACTGATAACATGAAATTGTTAATATGTTCGTCGGCTTGTATTCTTGCATCTGGATTAAATTTCGGCAACCATTTTTCAGGATGCACTGGCAATGGATGTAATGGTGCAGGCATAGTGACTGCACCAGGGTTACTCCATGGATTCTGAGCCATTATAAAATTAATAGTAGATGATATTGCCGATGAAATTCCAAATGTTTGGGAAGGAGTTGATATTGAAGTTGGAGGTGATTGGGATGTTGAAGTTTCTGATCCCTGTTGAAAAACAATGTGTAATGGAGGAGTGGATGGTTGACTTCGCAGTGGAGAAGATGAGATGGAGGATGATGATGAGAAAGTCTCATTGCCAGATCCTTCAATGTTCTTTTTTATCCTTTTCCTTTTGGGTAAAGGCAATTCAGTTGGTTCAATACCAAGTTTTCCACTCTAAAGTCTGGTGAGAGGGTGAGGTGGATTGAATTGCGAAGTCTCACTGCCTTGAGATACCTCAAATTTCTGTGGTGATATCGAAAAGCCTTGAAGTTTATGGATGAGAGACTAAACTTCAAGAGACTCAGGACTTAATTGTTCTGGGGTATGATGGGTTTGAGCAGTGGTAGTTGACTCCTCTTCTTCTCGTTTGAATACTGGTGTTCCAGCATGCGAACGGGAGGTCTGAGGTGAGGTGGGTAGGCCACTTGTTCCTTCAATTGGAATCGTAGTTGTTGCTGTCCCTTGACCAACTGTTACTTGAGGTGTGCTGAAACCTTGTGAACTTTCAGGATTGCTTATAATGGAATCAAATTATTGCCATTTTTTAAGGAGTTAGGGATCATCTGAGTATCTATATCGATATGTTGATTGTCTTGTTCCTGTTCTTTCTCTTGTTCTGGCTCTTTTCCTTTCTCTGGAATCTTCTCCATAGCAGGAGGTTTGTCAACAATTTGTTGTTTAGGCTCACTTGACTGGATTGTTGGGGTAGTAGCTAATAAGTCTATAGGCAGAGTTTGCAACCTCTTTTCTCTGAGCCTATTGAATTCTACTAGCCCTTTATCTTTATATCTCATTTTGGCCAATGTTTGTACCGGAAATAATGATTCTGCCGAGGAAAACAGGTCATCAAATTCATCTTTTTCATGATCAAACTTTGTGAGTTTGGCTTGTTCAAGAAAATTATAGGCAACTTTCCTTGGATCATATTTCCTGTTAGGAATGGTTGCAATATTGAGCATGTTTATTTTTCCTGCCTCCTTTTTTGCATGTTTGTAATCATATAGAGTGTAAACACCGCATCTCAAAGGAAATGTAGGCCATGCCTCCTTTTTAGAAGTCCTAAGAGTTTTCGATGTTCCTGCTGTTGTTATCTAGTAGGTCAATTCTCGAGCTAACAGCTTATCAGGTACATACAGAGGAAGGACATGGGGTCTTGCAAGGCTACCATAAAGCCTTATATATGTGAACTTGTCTTCCCCGAACCAATTTCCTACAGCAGTCAAGTCGATCCCTGCTTCCTCGGAAATCCTTGGGGCGGGCTTATCAAAAATAGCATAGTAGATAGGCAACATGAAACCATTACAGATTTGATACAAATGGTCTTTATAGTGAGCCTTCCATAACATCTGATGATAAATGTGGATTGGCTTAGGGTCCTGGGGAGTCCATCTCCACCCGAGTACCGGATATTTAGAATTAAAGCAAAGAATATCCATAATATAAGCACTGTAATAAAAAGGGGGAATGGTCCTGGTGGTTTTGCGTGAATTTGATCTAAATTCCAGAATTGTAGTGGCTAATTTGTCGGACAATATGTTTGCCCAATCCATCACATAACTATTGACCGCTGCTTCCATTAAAGGAACCATTTCAATAGTGAACTTTGCAAAGTCATGCATTCCCCACATTCTACACATCATTGCCCCGGCATAATAGTAAGGAGAGGACAATGATTCTACAGAGTACTTACTTGATGATTCATGTTTGTGCTTTGCAGGATTCTGTCTCCACTGCTTAATTGGGGCCGATTCAGTCTCGTTCTCATTTGCGAACTTTTCAAGGAAGGCTTTGTTGTATTTATTTTCAGGTTCGGGTAAGTGATACATCTTCCTTAAGTCATCAGGTTGAAATGAGCCAAAAATCCTTTCGTCAACTGTGCAAAACGTTCTATTTGAAACTGGAATTTCTTATACCACCCATCTCACTACATCATTGTATGGAAGAATTTTCTCACGCGCTGCTATCCTGTGCAAATATGAATTAACTAAATCTTTGAGGGAAGCTTCTGATTTGTTATTTGAGTCTGCAGTAGCTCCTTCCGATACTTCCTCAGGGTCCTCTGCTTCAATTAAATTGTAGATGCTTTGCCAACTAGTATTTCCAAGGCCGAGGCACGTAGTGTTTGAGATTAACCCTTTTTTGCTTGGTCCTGGATCATTGGCTGGTTGCACTGTTGGTGTAGGAGCCGCTACTGCTACGGATTTCTTTGATCTCTTTCCCATTTGTTTCAAATTCGTTATTTCGGCGGAGTTCTGCACAAGCAATGAAACCAACGTGATACAGAGAATAGCTAGTATGAACCAATATGAAAGAATTATGTCGATTAGTGGAAAATAATGGATTATAGTGAAACTGCCGCAGATACAATCAAAAGGAAAATCTCGCCATAACTGCTTCATTGATTAGTCGTTTAACTTGTCAATCATGGTAGAGTTTTTAAATGCCCATTATGTCATTTATATGATGAATGATTCATTCAAGCGTGGCTTAGATTCTTTAACAGATAATCAGAAATAAATCGCAATCGGAGATTGGTAACGTGAACGGAAAGGCTTTAATATTTGTCCAAAATATCTTCCGATCACCGAAAGGTGATATAACGCATGCAAGCCTTTTAAATAGGTTTTCGAAACATGCACCTTGATTTAATGCATCGCAATCAGGGATGGGTTTGGGTCATATTATTTATGTCATTGCAACTTCGCCGATCACCGATTATGACACACCTTATCGCATCGGAGAAATGAGGGAGGCTCTTTCATTATACTTTGTGATTTGCCTTTCCCGATATCCGATAGTTATTTGCTTTTCGGATCGGAGTGAGTCAATGGGTCTTTATATATGTTTTCCTTATCATTGCGATATGCGATCTTGCGATCGCTTTATCGCAATAACAAAGAACTTTATATTTATTTAAAAGACCGACTTTATTTCTATTCAAAAAGGTTTATTTTAAAATATATCATTTCCATTGAACCTTTTGATGAGGGTTTTTCTAATGATGGGTTAATACCAATTTATTCACACGTCTAAGTTTAGAAGGGACCCATTTCATATTATGATTTTTTAAGTAAAAATTTTATGAAATGGGGGGTTTGTTGTACAGCACAACAGGTCCCTTTTCGTATGTTTGTGTCTCTCGAGCCCGAAAAGGTAGAAGATGATATTTGAGAGAACCGATTGACCATTTCAGTCAAGGAGTAGCTTTTTCATAAATAGTGCCTCCCAGCTCAAAAAAGGAGTAAACTTACACTAGGCCCACGACGTTTTGCATCCGTTAATGAGTTCAAAACGATAAGGGATAGTCCATCTTTTTTCTTTTAAAGGGTCGAAAAAGAGCTTGAAAGTGGACCCCCCATTTTATTTTCTTTTTATGAGTCAAAAGGGAAAAACACTCGGCAATATTTTCATATGAGCTTAACGAGTCGAGAAAAGAGCTGAAACGTGACTCATCACCATCGTCAAACATCCATCACCTGTCGCTACGCAAAAAGGTAAAGTGTATTATCTAGTTCTTGAGGCAAAATAGGTTGAAATATTTACAAAAACCTGATATTTTCATGAAAAAATGAATAAAAAGGAGAAAAGTAAATATATTTTTACCATTTACCATTTTACCTTGCTGTGAAAACTTTTTTACTCACTTTTTCCCTAATTGTTCCAAAGCAGATTGCGGGAGATCCGGGAGGTCAATCATCGAGCCGCCAGTTACAGGTAAAAACCAAAGCCCTGAGCTCCATTTCCATGTCCTTTATTTTTGTTTTTAACCATTTTTTGTGTTTTTTGAGGGGGTTTTTGAAAAAAAAAAAAAATCGCCCTCGGTCAGCGCGACTTTTGGGCACGAAATTATGTCAGCTGAGGGTGACTAACAAAGCCAGTTGTGTCGTTCGGCGCAACTATTTTTAAAATAGGTGCATAGACGCCGTGAATAGGGAAAAACCCTATTTCCTAAAAAAATCACTGTTTAAACTCAAATTTTATGGGCCAAGCATGATTGTTGACTCAAATTAATGGTTTTTGCAGGAAAGAATCGCTGAAAATGGTGGATTGGAAAGAACAGGAACATGAGGATGTTGACACCCAGGCAATGAATGATCCAAATTGCCTGGAAGCTTTGAGGGCTTGTGGGCTCCTCAAATTCTTTCTCACGCTAGGGATGCAGGCCCAACTCGAGTTGCTTTGGTACCTGATTAGTCTTTGGGAGATTAATTAGGAGATATTTGTCATTTGTGACAAGGAGCTGGAGTTGGAAACTTCAGATATATACTTCATCACTAGACTGTTTCACTGAGGGGAACCAGTGAACTTGTATGGGTCTCAACTGATTGGGGCAGGCATATATTCATTGCTTGCTGAACAATTCCATGAGGCCCTGAAATCCAAAAGTGGGAAGATAGAGATTTCCAGTGTTCGGGATCAGACACTCAGAGTGCTTCTGTTGACCATCAACAAAGTGGTGGGGTCCCAAGCAGAACATGAGAGTAACAAGTCAAAGTTCCTTTATGATATTGACTGTATAGCTCCTACGATCTTCAACTGGGCTGAGGCCATGAAGATCAACATCATGCGCTAGCTATCCAACGCCAAGGAGGGGAATCTGAAGTAATTTTGCTTTGGATCGGTGCTTGTGACCTTCTTCTTGGAATTAGTACCACTGTTCTAGTATCAGCTAACTAAGGTAGATCCTCCTATGCCACGTGATCCGCGGATGGCTCGCTAGAGTTGTTTGATGCCCAGGATCACTAGGGGTCAGAGCATGTCATACCAACCTACATTATTTTCATGGCTACGACGATAGAAAATCGTCATCGAGGAATGGCCATACAGTGGCATCGACTTCCATGGAGATCTAGATATGCCCTTACCAGATGGAGAGGATTTCGACGATGAAGGTAAAAAATAAACTTTTTAATTTTGAGATTTTTTAATTATTTTTTGGTATATATGTGCTTATAACATTTCTCTTGTTAATGCAGACGTTGGACCAGAGCGGCCTGCTGGGATGTCCCCAATAGCCAAGTGTGTCCCTCATCCTATTGATGTTGTTGCTCCTTATCAGGAAGGGAGTGACAACGAGGAGGAGATCGCGAGGAACCTTGAGGGGTTGACTCGTGGCATCCCAGAGTATGCTCGGGTAGGAGACATTCCTCGTCAATACCAGAGACACATGGTGGGAGTCTGGATCGGATCCGCCGATTGCTGACTCATGTTGCACGAGCCATATCATGTTACCACGATCACCATTCTAATTAGTTCCTAGGTCCAACACTTACTTTTTTTGAGGCCTACATGCTGTGGATATATGAGGACTGCGAGCCGCCGATGTTATTTTGGACACTCATATTAATTTTTTGGGGTTACTTATGTACAATAGTGTGTCATTCATTTCTATGCAATGTGGTTTTGTGTGGTAGTTTTCAAACAACTTCCATGTTTACTATGCTTTTCTTGATTTGAGGAGTCGCAGACATCTGCAAAGCAAGAAAAGCATAGTAAACATGAAAGTTGTTTGAAAACTACCACACAAAACCACATTGCATAGAAATGAATGACACACTATTGTACATAAGTAACCATGCAATATGACCTAATCATAGTACTTCTTGAGGTGGGAGTCCATGTTGGGACTTGGGTATTCGATCAACACAGAAGGACACTGAAGTTTAATTGTTGCCATGACAAGTAAGCATCGACTCAGCCAAATAATGGAGTAGAACTCATATAAGGCTTTGCCCCCATGCCCCCTGGGCAAGGGAGGGTTACAATTTAGATGGAAACCCCATTGCAATAATGGGAAATTGGTAAAAAATCGGGGAGGGAGAAAAATCCTGAATCCATGAAGGGATAAAGGTGCCCTTAGTTGAAAGATCTTGATCATGTCAGGATAAACTGACACATCAATAGACAACGGAGAAGAGCACTCTTCGAGAGCGGTAGACATGACTGCCAGACAAGGCAGGAATGAGGAGTGATGATGAGTATTGATCCAAGGTGGTTCCTCAAGAGACATGACTTCCATCATACCTTCATCAGCAAGGAAGGTCTCGGCTAAGGGATCAGGCAATTCCAAAGTGCCAAGCCACGGGGTTTGAGAGTATGTATCGAGAAAGGTCTTCGACATAAAAGAATCAGAGGATGCAGAACTACAAGCCGAAACAAGTTCCATGTAATTAACTTTGGCGGGACTAAGCGGCATAACCTCACCCCAGGTATCAACAAGATCTTGTGAAGGTATGACCCAAGGATCAGATTTGATCAAGATCATGTTGAGAGAGGCAACGTGAGGAGGTGGGAGTGGAAAAATTCCCTTTAAGGCAGAATATCTGAAAACCTACCCCGACACTCTCATAGGGAGCACAAGTGTGCTTGACATATAAAACATTGCCATTTGAGGAGGAAGAGGCAAAGAAAAACAGCTATTCGACAGTGACAATCTTCCCTTATGAGGAAAATGAATTGCGTGAAATAAAGAAGAGGCAATAGAATGCATGGCATGAGTCCAGCTTCGGCCGAGTAGAAGATTATAATTGAGATTGGCGTCAACAATTTCTACCTCGACTTGCATTGTCTTGCCTTCAAAAGTGATGGCAAGGTTAGATAAGACACCGTAGGGTCGCGAATCGTGCTCATCGAAAGCTTCCAGAGTGTTCATAGATTGGTTCAAAGTAGGAGAACCAATAGCCTTCCAACATGTGGTTGACATGATGTAGGTGGAGGCACCTTCATTGATGATAATCCAGTGGATGGTCTTCTCATTGATGATTACCTGAATGAGAAAGGAAACCTGATGAGAAAGATGGGAACATGGTTCTCTAGATCAAAACATATCAAATTGGAATCAGTGGGATTGATGCCCCCGATAGCTGACAACAAATATTGCCGACGTGATGGGAAAATTTGGAGCACCTCGAGGGTCAACATAGCTGATGGCACCTAAGCCAAATCCTTAATAATATTATAGTGTTAAGCGGCTCGGGCATTGGGATTATACGAGGATTTCCACAGCACACCTTGAGAGGGTGGCCGTATAGCGGAGTCAGGGTTAGGGCGCTCAATATGAAGAGGGCCAGAACTCAGGGTAGAAGAAGAAGGTGCAACTTCTTTCTCCTTCCCAGTTGTTGAAGTAGGAGTTTGATAATCTTTCGATCTAGTAGCCACATTAATAGGCGTACTCATCATGAACACTTGAGATCCAGAGGAAGCAGATTGGGGTTGGTCTACCATTTGGGTTTGCTGAGATGGAAATGGCTCTTTGAGGAAAATGGGGGTCTCTTTGAGCAATCGACTAACTTCAAATCATTGCGGACAATTGTTAGTGTAGTGATATTCCTTGTAAATGAGGTAAGGATACGTAGGTTTCCGTTGCGAATATTCACCACCAGATGATTTGGGAGGACCGTGTTTCAGGGCATCGACTTTACCATTGCCTTTGCCTTTCTTATTTCCTTTCGAGGATTTGTCTGCTGTGGTAGACTGGACATCATGGACCTCTGAGGTTTTACCAGGGCTAGGTGGATTCTGGGACGAACTATTAGGAACAGTATTTGAGACCAAATTCTATTTGGAAGAAGTTTTAGTAGGGGTCTGGGATACCAAACCAATAACTTTGTCAATAGGGAGGTACATCTTGTGAATTTGATGTAGTGGGATCAGATAATGGTCGTGGAGCATTGGGTAATAACTGATACAAAGTGCCAAACTGAGAGTAAAGCAGATCTAAGTACTGGGCACGAGAAATGGCTTGCTCTTCAGTAACGCATCCACCCATAGCTATATTGCGAGAAATTGGGGATATGAATGATTTGGTGAACCATTCAGTGAGCAGCTGATCAGTAATCTCAAATTTGATCAGGAAACATCTACGTCTCCATTCATGGATGTGAGCAGATATGTGTGTCGCAATATCTTGCTTAAGCGATGTGAGCAAATAGGTGCCAGTTTCATAGCGAACCGACAACTGAAAATGCATGAGGAAAGCCATGGCTAAAGATTTAAATTCATGGTAAATACTTCGAGGTAGCTCGATGTACCACTTAGCTGCAGCAACCATGAGGGTTCATTGGAAAAGATGGAGACGAATGGAATCGTCAATGTATGAGTTCGATGATCACTAGAGGTGATATGTCATCACATGGGCCTGAGGACCTTCTTTAGCTTTCCCATCGAACTTTGGACAATCGCTTGGTATCTTGGACGACACCAAAGGCTAGCATGGTGAATGAAGGATTGGATAATTCATAAGGCGAGATACATCTAGCAACTTAAGTGTAGCCGAGAATGGAAATTGAGTGTTAAAAGGCATGGGAGGTTGATAAGCGGGTCCGAACAGAGGAGCCCATCCCTGCTGGTAAGGATTTTGACCCCATAGTGGGGCTTTTTTGCCATATGGCATTTGAGGCTACCCCCATTGCGGATTACCTTGACCATAGGGGGGATTTTGACCTTGAATACCTTGGAATTGTCCAGCCATAGGTTGCTGATAAGAAACATATGTGTTAAAAGGCTGTTAAGCCTGTTGACCTTGGACATATGGATATTGCACCTGTTGTCCTTGAACATACAGGTGATGAGCCTGTTGCCCCTGAACAAGAGGATTTTGGACCTGTTGTCCTTGGGCATAAGGTTGATACACTTGTTGCCCTTGGACATAGGGATTATGTACCTGCTGCCCTTGACCAAAAGGATTTTGAACCTAGTGACCTAAGGCATTAGGGTTTTGTACCTGATGCCCTTGGCCGGCAGGATTCTAGACCTGTTGACCTAGGACATTGGGATTTTGAGCCTGCTGTTGCAAGACTTGACCTTGACCTTGCCCTTGCAAGGGTTGACCCTATTGATATGTATACAAGGGTTGTTGTTGCCCTGTTTGGTTTTTTTGTTGCAAGGGTTGACCTTGCGGTTGCAAAATTTGTCCCTGAGGCTATAGAGGTTGGCCCTGCAAGGACATGGGTTGAGAGGTGTGCAGAGCATATTGCATCTACTACTGCACGGTTTGCTGCAACTATTGCAGGGGTTAACATTGTGGTTGTTGCACTTGACCTTGCTACAGGATCATTTTCCCTTACGGTTGCGTGAAGAGCCCTTGCTACAACAAAGGTTGCCATTGTGGTAATAAAAACTACCCTTATTGTTGTATAGGTTGTCCTTGTTGTTGCAAGGGTACTTGAACAGTGCCTAAGAAATTTCCAAACTGAATCTAGCCATAACCAGGCTGAATGTACTACCCAGATTGGAGAGTGTAAGGTTGATTAACCATTCCTTGATAACCATATGGAACGTAAGGAGTTTGGTACTGGACCTGAGCCCCATAGGTTGTTGATACTAAATGTTGCTCGATCCAGATGGACCAACGAGATTCTGAACTTGTTGGTACTGGACGTTGCTTGATCCAGTAGGGTCAGCAGGGTTGTGAATAATACCGAAAGATGGCTGGTTCATACCAAGCACATGAGCTTGTGAGCCACTCACATTGGTGGCACCTAACACCATAGAAAAATTCAGGTTTCTCCCCTCAGGTGGTGGCACAGCCTGGCCACTGACTAGAGGGATGGAGGAATTGATAGAGAAATTCTTCGAAACTATTGGTTATGCCTGACAGGTAACTGGGATTGGTGATACAAGGGTATTCAAAATGGTGGGTTGCATCGGGACTGAGGTAACAGCTTGGAAAGTCGTGTTCGCAACAAATGGACCTGACGTAGGCATGCTGCCTGATGCCCAAATAGGGTTATGGTGAAGTGATGAGGCACTAGGTGTAATTGAAACCAATTGTGCCAACAACACATAGTTGGGTGGAAAACTGGCGAGAATACCCCCTAAATAGGGGAAACCCTCAGGAGGAAAAGGCAGTTCTTCCTCCTCAACAGTGTATGGAGTAGAAACTTTGGACTCTTCCAGAGAGGTGACTGGAGCATTGCCTTTGGGTTCCATGTCCGGAAATAAACGACGACAAATGGTTGAATGAGTATGAGGGGATAGTTCCAATGGAACACCCGGATGGTCCTATGGACTATAAGGATGCTGCGTTGATATCACAACATGGTCAAACAGAGGATTCAGAGGATAGATAACCAGTCCAAGCTGACTGTCAGTGGTTGGCGAGTCCTCAGGAGTTTGAATGGGATTGTCCAGAGATTCCGGGCCAAGATCAGCAGATGACCCAGTATCGAAAGTAGGCGGAGGACGAGATGACAAAGGTTGAATACTCAGAATAATTCTGAGTTCAACACCTTGGTCCTCGAGTGACTCTGGTAACTCAGGAAATGACTCCTCAGACAATCTTTCAAATGGAGGAGAGGAAGAGGAACTGGGTGAACCAGATGGTTCAACCACGATGACCTTGTCTTAGTCAATTGAAAAATTAACTTCAAGGCTTTAAAATGTTCTTTAAGGGAAACTCATGATTTGGTCTCAAAAAAGACTAACAGGGTGTTTTTGGATTGTGGGCAATCAATTATTAAGACACATAAAAGACTGGTGCTCTTTCATTTTTTAAGAGTCGAGAAAGAAACAAAGATGACTCTATCGCTTTCGATTGGAAACGAGCTCGAAAGGACAAGTGCTCGAATGATCTTTTAAGTTTAATGAGTCAAAAATATCAAATGACTGCTTTGGATGATCTAGGTAAACAGGATTACCAGGCAACCATGAACTGCAGAATACCTCCCGGTGAACCAAGAAGTACGAGCAGGAAATCTCCCTGAATGTTGTGTTCGGTGTATCACATTTTCAAGGCAGCCGACTCGGCTTCCTAAGAATAAAGGATTGTAACCTAGATGGGTCTCTCGTTATATACTCGACGGTACGGGGAGCACAAATCCGTACAAGAACTATCTAATGCCGAAGCTAACGACAACTGCTAGGTTTAGAGAAACCGGAACACGTCTCTAGCCTAGACCTTCTAGATATGATCGTTAAATTTCAAATGTGCCTTAGGTTAATTGAATTCATTTTAAAGTTTATCTTGAGTTATGTTTTAGTTTTCAGGTCTTAGCGATGCGACTCGAAAAAACCTTAAATGTAACTAAATGAGACAAGATCCTTTCAATTCAGTGAAATTTCTACACTAGAGAGGGTAGAAACTACTCAATCAAATGCAAACAAACAATAAAATGAAAAAAAAATGATCTTTCACTACCTTACTTTTTGAAAAATAAACTAATGAAAAATGCATTCCAATTCCTAATTTCTTGACAAGCACATATCTAACAGTCCTTTCGAAAGCAAAAAGAGTTCTTTTCCTTTTCCAAATGCCAATGCAATTCTAGTCTTTCAATGATGCAAGCTATCGTAGCACAATGACGCAACAAACTAGAATTTCACACTTTTTCATGAAACAACGAAATAAAATTTTCGCATACAATTCTTTGATGAAATTTTTTTCGAGACAATAAGCTCTTCAAGAAGATGAAAACATGAAAAGAGAAGCTCATTCAGATCACTGAAACATCGACTTTACCAACAACAAGACAAGCAATGTAATCCATGCCAGAAAAGAAACGTTTAGACAAGCAAACGAAAACTTTTCAAACTTGTGTAATAGAGGTCAAAGTCGTAAAAGGACCGAAAACGAAAATGCAAGGAGTAAGTACACCTACAACCCGACTTATTGAGTTCACAAACAGCTGAATGGATGAAAAACTAGATGCCCTAGTGTCGCTGACCACCCAATGACTCAAGCAATCAAGCAGAAGGATGATAAGCCAACAAGCAAACAAAACCAAATGAAAAGCAGCTTTCTAGTCAGGGAGAAAATAGTCTAAAAGGCTTACGGGGTCAAAATCATAAGAGCAGAACACACTGGCCAAGATTCGGGTGAAACCCTAATCTTCTCTTACAGGTATTGACGCAACTGCCTAACTAACAATAAGTTCCAGAGGCTGGTCGAAGCGAATGTTCCTCAACATATCACGCTGATCAGCGCGATTGTTAGTGGGTTAAGCACGCTGATCAAGGAAGTTAAGAAAAAAATTAAAAATTTTAAAAGCAGGGACTAGATCTGCTACTATGAATTTCAAACTTAGGCCAGTAAGCAGGAGAAAAGAAATAGAACAAAAGGGAAAAAATGGAACTAGAAAATTTCTCACGAAATCATGAAATCCAAGACAAACAAAAGGATTGGTTCCCCAACAGAGTCGCCAATTTGTGGTGAAGTAAAATTATAAGTGCGGACACAAACAAATTCCTCTAGCCCGATGATGGGTCTAGCCACAACAGATACATTCTATGGAAGATTTCCTTAGGTTAGAACCAATTAAGAGGGCCTACCTCTTAGTACGCTTATCCCATTTGATGATGTTCTTGCTTTCTTGCTCCAACTATCTCTCACTTCCTTCTTCAAGCCCCTGAAACTAGTAAACAACAACAAACAATAGCAAAAAACAACCGTGATAATAGACAAATTGTAATTCAACCTACTTAACAAGTCAAGAAACATTAAGCCATGAATATGTAAGATGACAAAACATGTAGGAAATCAATCGATAGTTGCATATATATTGATATCAAAGAGAGATTACAACCATTGTCTTGACGTTGCGGTTCTCCTCTGATAAGACCAGGTTCCCACACACTTCTACTAGCATTCCATGATGGCCTCAATCAACAATAGTTTTAAGACTCTTCCCTTTAGGCTTCACTCCAAACCAAATCACACTTCTCCCTCACACAACTAGATAGCTACAATTATGAATAGCTTGTTGTTTACTCCAAACCAAAATAGCACTAGCACACCAACATTAACACTAGCTTGTGCTTGGGAAGAATGGAGGTTTATATAGGATGAATGGATGGGAGATGGATCCTTTTCTCATGGGAGAAGGTCTTATCCCTTGAGGTAGTTCCATTATTATAGGGGAAAGGAGCCCAAACTGACATCCTCGACCCCATCCGGCCAAACCATTTACCAGACTTCCGTTATGAAGCTTCTAGAGTTGGAAGCTTTAGCTCCTAATTTATAAAACTTTGCATAATAGGACCGACGTGACTGGAACACAACTCATTCACTCTAGTTGGAACTATGGATAGTACTAATCTCTGCACATCGGCACGAGGGAGACAAAGGTCATTAGCGTCAGTCTTGTAAATTGGGCAAAAAATAAGTTTCAGGGGAAATGGTGAAAAAGGAAATTGATCTGCTCATGAAGAGGGACACAATGGGAGTTTCTTCATGAAGGGAAAGCATGTGGGGTTCACTGTAGAGGTACTCCAGGATCAAGGAACAGGGAGGACAGTAACCAAATGTTGTGTAAAACGGGAGGGGGGGCAGAGGAGGTCATTACTCTCTAACCACTCTCCCAAATCTACAACCATTTGATCCAAACCCTAAGGGATCTACTGATGATTGCTCGACAAATTTCATATGTTAAATTGAATTTGAGTATAGTTTTTTGTGTGATAGCGAAGAAATCGAGATAGTTCCAGGGAATGTGTTTAGTTCATATTTAAACAATGAATTAAATGAGCAGAAGTGTAAAAGTTATAACCATGATATACCAATACCCATGCCTAAACATTACTAAATCAATCAATTGTTTGTCGTATCCAAGGCAACACCTCAGGTTATCTAAGATTTATAGTAACCTTAGAAACGATGTTACCATGCCTTCATGTGATAATTCAAGGGAGGAATAATACAATATTATATGTTACGAAGTGTTTAATAAGTAAGATGATAAAAAAATAAGGTTAGGGGGAGATTACATATTTAATTACAAAAGTTATATGGTCGATGAGCATTGATAGGTTTAGAATATTGATACAAGCAAAAAATACAATTGCAGAAATAGAATTGGCGAGAATTCAAATCTTAAGGTTGAAAATTTATTACTATGCTAAAAAAAAAACTTTTAATAATACAAATAACACAAATCTCCATTTATAAATTTCAAGTAACTTAATAAATTTAATCACAACATTTCTTTAAACCTTAATGACCAAAAATATTATTTTTTATTAAATCTTAAACATACACCTGATGTTCGTATAAAATAAAAATTTTAAGCACGTCTATCAACATAAAATAATAATTTAACTTATTATTAAAATATTTTTTAACAATAATTAAGAGATCATATTAAGTAAAAAAATGTTAAGCACTAGCAGTACAAAAAGGTTACATTTTTAATGTCCTTAGAAGTCGTCTCATGCCTTATCAAGCTTATTTGTCATATTTTCATTCTCTTTATAATAGTACAACTAATTCTGCTTGTATAAACTCTGATGAAGAGCCACCCAAATTTTTTGTCTTAACCTGCATTATTTTTGCTAAGATTAATTATCGATAACAATTATGATTGGGTCATCTGCCACCTAATTCAAACCCAGGATGGTTGGGGAGATTGAGTTTATTGATGATATGTGAATTGATTGACTTTGATCTTGGTGCACATTTAGAAAATCATAAAATCGGCCTTGAAGCCTATTAACATCTTGCCTAAGCTTAACAATTTGTGCACCATTCACATACATCATTTTGAGTTCCCTATCCAACTTGATGGATAGCTCCATAATCATTTGAATAAGAGCACACACATCCATCCTTAAAGAAGGCACCATACGGTTTTTATTTTTTGAGAGATAGAACCAATCTCTAAACAACCACTGTGGTTGAAATCCCCCTCAATTTACCTGAGATCTCTATGTGTTTTCCCAAACAAAAGTCCTAAATTCAAGTCAACATCAACATCAGACAAGACAATTTTGAAATTTGATATAAAGACCATCCAAAAGAGCTACGACATCTTTAAGGACCGCATCCTTGTTACTTCAAGTGGACCCATTGCCTTATAACCAACAACAGGACTGTAACAACCTTAGCCAACATGCCCCGGTGGAATGTTTGTTACTCTCTAATCCAACACTTCTTGTGCTATGAGAAGAATGGGATAAATTCCCCCCCTTTTTGGGCTTATATATATATATATATATATATATATATATATATATATATATATATATATATATATATATATATATATATATACATACATATATATACATACATATACATACATATATATACATATATATATATATATCTATATATATATATATATATATACATATATACATATATACATATATATATACATATATACATATCTATACATATATATATGTATATATATATATATATATATACATATATATATGTGTATATATATATGTATATAGATCTATACATATATATATATATACATATATATATACATACATATATATATATATATATATATATATATATACATATATATATATACATATATGTATATATATATGTATACATATATATATATATATATATATGTATACATATATATATATATATATATGTATACATATATATATAGATATATGTATACATACATATATATATATATATATATATATATATATATATGTATGTATGTATATATATATATATATATATATACCACAGTCTTGTTTACGATTCGAGAGGGATGATCGATAGTGCATAATTGGATCATGCCAGGCTAACATGCCTTAATGTTAACATGGCCGAGGGGTAGTGCAATCAAGGTTCTGGCCCATGGTTTTGGTGCTTTCATTAGACGTCCCACGACACATCTGTCCATCCAACGACCAAGAATCATTGCGCCACCTCGCCCCTCCTCCTGGCTGACATCATAGAGGAGGGGTGTCGTAAGTCACTCCCACCATTCGATCTCAGGGTGATGTTCCCCATGCACTACCAAGATCCTACCATATTATCCTACTACACCTTATCCCAACACGTCCCTTTTGCCACTCCTCTTACACCTCAGTGGTCGGGAACACTGGGACACATAATCCTTGCCTTGTCACCCTGACACTCTTCTAACTGACACCTAGTTTATACTACCAGGATGGAGCCTCTATGGGTGAGCCTCCAAGACATGTGGCATGGTGGGCCATCTCTCTGCTCTCCCTTGCATCTGATTGGTTGTCGAGGTAGCGATGCCATGTCACCCCACACCTAACCATCCCGACCCTCTTCGACTAATCCCCCTTTTGCACCTCCGAGGTGGGGAGAACCGAGATGTGTCATCCCTGTCCCTTCACCTTGGTGACCATCCTTGCAATTGCACCATTTTGCGTCAGCTGGGGACCACTGGGAAATGCCATCCCGTCCCCATTATCCTAGCTTTCCTTTGTTGTGAACCTTTTTAGCTTTAGAGGGAAACTCTCCAGGACACGTCATCCACCACTGTAGATATATATGTATATATTTATGTATTTCTATATGCTATGGAGCAGCACCCAATTACATAAGGATTGGTTTTGCATGTTTAATTAGTATTTTCCTCCATACACCCTTTGTGCCCAATGCCTCCACTTTATCAACATGATGATGTATTTAGATGCTTTAGCCCAACCACAAAGGATTTTGGTGCCTTTACCAATGCTTACCCACACCAACTGCATATATGCATATTCTTAGTTCCTACGTCACTAAAATAAAAGTAAGTTTTTCTACATACGGGCTTTAGGGAAAATTCTAATATGAGGACTCACTAACAAAATCTCATCCCTTTTCTAATTTAACATTGTAAGCCCTGAATTGTTTTACACATTTAGTGCCTACAACAAGGGTATATGTATATGTATATCCTATATAGATATTTATTCTTCTATTCAAGGCATTTAGAGGAAAATCATAGTCTTCAGAATTATTTAACAGAGTCTCCTTCTTTAAAAGTTACCCCTATACGCTAGACATAGTTCAAGCAATTTGGTGCAATAAATAAATGCCAACATCCAACATATAACAATGTATTTAACTAGGGTTCTTTGTTCAAGCAATATTACAATGAAATATAAATAGAATACCACATGCATTCATCAACTATTGATGACATCATTCAACCAGAAAAGAGATATTCATTCATTAAAAAGTGAAACCATAGACAGTTGTAGCCACTCAGTGACCATATGCACACATATCTGTGCATAATGTTCCCTTACATCACGAGCAGAAACATAGAAATGGATATGGCTCTCAACCCTGTGAGGTTCATAGCAAGGAATGTATTACAGAGGTGAAATATTGTGTGAAGGGCAGGAATATCAATTCGGGTAGCTACAGTTAATGAGGCCATGCCATACATGACACAAAATATAGAATTGTGGGTCTTTGATTTGAATAAAATGAACATGTTGACCCCACACCAGAGTCTACACTACTAAGACTTGGAGAAGACCCACACATAGGTCAATAAGAGTAAAAGAGGAAATCCCCCATATTACTCCATTATAACACAACATTAAAATACAAACATGTAACCCACATAGCCATCATTATTCAATTAGAGGGACAAACTCATGTTAATATATTGGTGTCTAACGATTATTCTCATGTACTACCTCAACTCCTTCAAGAATTAATGCAACACATTAGTCACTCTTGTATATAGTAATAATTGCATACATGCCTCCTGTGGAAATAACATCATTTTAACCATAAATGCAAACATATTTTATTATGAATAACAAACATAAGAGCACTTATCTTGAACTGTGCCTAAATGTTCCAACTGAGAGTGGGACTCTAACTCTCCACCCAACCATAGACAAGATATAACAACTATTACTTACATTTCTCACCCTCAAGAAAGATTCCAAAGCTTGAGGTGGAGTGCATTCGGAGGGAAACTTCAACGAATACATAAATGAATCAAAGCATCACCAGACCACCCTAACTCCATCCTCAAGACAAGCCACTACTCTTTGTAATGTTTATGCCTAGGAAGTTTTGATAGGCCCTTTAGCTGGTTTATTACTCCCCTCAGAGCTCAACAACATAGCCCCAAGTCCTGCTTTCTCTCCCTCCACTCTCCTACTATCTTTTGAATGTTGATCGAGTGTGTGAATGCCTAAATTAATGAATGAGTTTGAACTCGCTTCTCTTTTCCTTATCTCTACTCCCTTGCTCCATGAGAGTCGAACAAGCGAATTGAAAGAGACGATCCCCTTTCCTTTCCTCCACCTTCTCTTTTCACTCCTTGCAATAATTTGCTCCCCATTTTCCATACTACCAGCACAGTCAAATCTTCATAACTCCTATCCTCCCTACCTTGTAATGTTTTCCAAGGAAGCATGGGTCTATGTACTTCTCTTGCAACCCAATTTAATTATGAGAAATAGTCCATTAAAACACACCAATCAACCTTTAATGATTGTCGAAAACAATTCAAATTTCCACAGCAAGGAACCTTAAACATTCCAATCAAATAATCCCCTCAGCCAACCAAGGACTGATATTTAAATCAGAAATTCCCTCAAGCAATGGAATCCATGTCCCTCTCTCAACCTTTTAATTTTTAAAAATATTTACATTGCGTACATGAGGATAAGCAATTTGGGTTGTTACAAACCCCTCCCCCTTGGGGGAACACCATCCTCAATGCTCAATGACACATACAATGAACATATTTGAAAAATAGACATGTTGTTTCATGGATATTTATAGACTCGAATCTTTACAACATTTACAGTGATTTATGCATTTTCTTCAACCAATAAACAAGATATGATAATCATCTAGCTAGAAAGTTTGATATACTTTAAGTCATAATTCAACCATTTTCCCAATGGTCCTTTGGAGTCTTTTGATGCCTTTGTAGGTAGTCAATTCAACTTGGATTGTTCTCTTTGTTGCTGAGTTGAGCCCTTCTCTCCCTCAACAAACAACTTGCATCTCATTATTTTGGGCAAACCCAAATGTGCTCCTGACCAAGAAACTCAAATTTTATATTTCATCCTTCCATTCTATGCTAATAATTCCCTCGGGAAATCTGATTACTCCCATTCTGTGTAGTCACTCACCTTCCAATTTTAGGCATCCCCTTCTCTGCTTCTCAATCCCTCAGGAAATCCATCCTTTGGCAAGGCTTCCTCGCATAAGAAGGAGTTCAAATCCAAGGCACATCCTTACCTTCAAAACCATCATATGATCAAAGCATGCTTCATGGTAATCAATGAGCACCATTAATTGTTGGTTTCCCATAACGACTTTGTCCTAAAAATATTTCACCAATGCACCACCGCATACTTCAATTCTTTTGTTGTTTCTGCCATCAATCTTGCAGCCATCTCCAACCACCCAGCCTGGGAAATTTCTATGCTTCCCTACATCATAGCACATAAATTCTATCAAACTCATCATAATAAATTGCAATAAATTTGAATCATACCTCATTAGTAGTTTATCCATGAGGTGAACTTGGAATTATACTTCAATTCCTATTACAACAGAACCAAGTTAGCTCAAAACCCAAACCATCATGAATTAGAATATTGTATTTAGATTCATAATTTAAAGGTTCATAAATCAATGAAATATTGATACTTATCTTAATTTTGTCCTTGCTATTTCCTTTATACACACTAGATCGTTATCCTATCTAGCAAGCACTGGTACCTTCTCTTCGCTTTGACCATGTACACACACCTGATTGGGTGCCAATCTGGCAAGCACCCAATGCCTTCTCTTCTCTTTGACCATGTACACACACCATATTGGTTGCCAATCTGGGAAGCACCTAGTGCCTTCTCTTCACTTTGACCATGTACACACACTGGATTGGTTGCTAATCTGGCAAGCACCAAGTGTCTTCTCTTCTCTTGCCCTTTTTCTATATATATGCTAATCTGCTAATATATATGCCATTTTTCTATCTTGCGAATGCGGACACTAAAATCTAGGTAGTATCATGTCGATAGGAGGTGTACTCATTACAATTCATAGGTTCCTTTCCACCTAAACAAGCACATATAGTCCCATATTTTCCTCGCCCGAACACAGGTCGACACTGGCCCACACATAACACTTTACACATACGCAACACATTGGCCCAGACAGTACCATACCTGCCTGTCTAGAACACTTTGCACATACACATCACACAAGTCCAGATAGTCCCATACATATATGTCCTGAACACATTTCACAACACACACATATACACATGGTACAACACAACACATGTAATACAACTTTACCCTATTTGCATGCACAACACATGCACATGTACAATAAAAAAACATACACACATAACATGTCATGTTACACAATATCATAATAAGTCCAAAGACCACCTTGTCCCTCATGACATATCACCATGTTGTCATTAATCTAGAGACCAACTTGTGTCCATGTAGGTGAACTAGGCATACTGCCTCATTTGTTTTTCTCATGTTCTTAGCCTTGACATGGGCACAATGTAAGACTCATGTTCACATAATTATAAATTAGAAGAATTTCCTTCCTACCCAATATATTCCTCATCATAGTGGAAATATTTTCATGTCATCCATATCAACAATACTGTTTTTTTTTAGTAGTCATCTTTTCATTCAAATGACCTCTGACAACCCTATTAGACACGATGGCCTTTTCATCGGTATATACATACATATCTATCAACATGATAATGTATGCAACATACAATTATCCATCAGCGTAGTCATGTATACAATATATAAGTACACGTGAAAGTAGAGTCAAGGGTTAAGAGAACTCCCTTCTTTCCATTTTCCTGGCTACACATATCTATGTCCATTATTCTCATCGACTCAACTAGCCCATTGGCCTTTTTCATTACTTAATCATGCCCACAACATTCATTGGCTAAATAAATCTAGGGTTTAGATGAATCCTTAATTGCGACCAAGCATGGCTTATGTAACCCTTTCACTTTGCGATTGTTTTCATTTTTACTTGTTATTATGTTCATGTCCATTACCCAATAGTGTTCCATTTTATCTAGAACTTTACTTGACATGTTTTCCTTTGTGTCTATTAAGCACTACCCTTTCTCAGGATTTCGTGGCCTTCCTACCACTCCAACCTCCTTACTCTAAGATCCCCAAGCATGCAATTCAAATTTTAAAGATCAAAAACCAATGCAAGAGGAAAAACAAAGGCAATCATTGCAAAAGGACATGAATTTCATGACAACACTCATCCACAAAAATCACAACTAAAACAACATGTTAACCAATTCCAATAACCAACATGGCCATGCACAAGTCTAAAACCAGAATGACATCAATCCACGAAGTCAAGAAATTAAAGACATGACACAAAAGCATTAAATAAAGCAATACTCAAAACTTAACTCAATCTCCATGAGTCCAGCAATCATGAAAATCTCATGCATCATACAATCATGCATATGTATACATATATACATATATTCATACACCACATTAATTCGATACTTCTTTAACAACAACCTTAAGGTCTTATATTCCCCAAAGTTCATAAGGGATATATATATATATATATATATATATATATAGAGAGAGAGAGAGAGAGAGAGAGAGAGAGAGAGAGAGAGAGAGAGAGCGAGAGAGAGAGAGAGAGAGAGAGAGAGATATGAGTGTGTGTGTGTGTGTGAAGGAGCTAGAGGGAACGCCCCCTCCTCCTTCTCAGTGTCTTGCATTGTTGATTCGTGTTTCGGTGGCCCATAGGGGCTATTGTCTTCCCTCTTCCTCCTCATGCAAGGAGAATCCTTTTTTAGATGCTCTTATCCACAACACCAATAGGAGATTATCCTCTTCCTCCCTTTTAGTCTCACGAGGCCTCTTCCGACTATTACCATATTTTCTTTTGGAGGATTCAGCTTGGTATTCCATATTCTGCAACCGCTTTTGCAACTTATCATTCCACTTAGCCAATTCTTGTTGTTTCCTGGTGAGTTTTTTGAGTTCTGCTATGCTAATATTTAGCTCATCTTCCAAGTTTTTGAAATTAACCTCCAAATTCTTGAAGGTTCTTTTCCTTTGGAGGGATTCCCTCTTCCTCGTTATTAATGGAATTGGTCCATATCCTATTGCACCATGAAACAATACATGTTTCTTTTCACTGCCACCGAGTCTTGCTATTTGCTGCCACATACACTTAGCTATTAGTTCACCAAATAAATTAACAACACATGCTAGTTTTCATATTTACCATGTTATGCCAAGTATGTAATCTTGAAACTATCACACATCCTTAAGATCATCATCAACCACATATAATAAACTAGGGCACCAACTATCACATGCATAATCTTGTTTTCAAAATTTAGCAATGCTTTTGTATTAATATTATTCGTAATCATCATCATGCAAAAGAAAAAATTAAAGTTTAAACCTTGACCCATACTAACAACACTATTTAATATCATCCTCTCTACTGAGGCTGCACTACTGCTTTAATCAAATTTTTAACGCAAGAAGAATTCAGTCCTCCTATCAAGGTCAACAACAACCATGGCATCTGCAACTTCAAAGGGTCAGTTAGAAAAATCTCATGTTATCTTAACATTGATCATACTTATAATTGTCATATTCACATAGATGTATTATATATAGGACCCACATGCAATTATAGTTACCACATTTTGTAACACCATCCCAATCAGCATGCACTCCGCTCATGCAACTAGTTAGTAACTAACCATAATCTTTGCTGCTATAACAAATACCTACAACCAAGTATTTATCAATCATTTGGCTTCCTAAAGTTGCAAAACATCATTGTTATCGGGAAATCTAGTGTCCACTCGGAGCTACTAGTCCCACTAAGACTGGTAGCTATCTTAGAAACAAACAAACTAAAACTACTTTCTTTTTCCTTTATGAGAAGTAGATAAGAGTGGAATGAAGGACACCAACCTCAGTCTTGCGCTTGGTTCCTTGCTCGGTTCCTCTCCCTTCTGACATATCCTTGTCGCTTCTCCTTCATCTACCCAGCTTCAAAGAGCACCTGTGGAATCAAAGCAGCATAATACTATCAGAGAACAGATATCTACAATCATAAACAATATAGGACCAGATGTATATTGACCACACAAATGCATATATCATCAAACATACAAGAATGTGGAGGAAAACTTGAATAGATTTATTAATATCAAGAATAGCAAAGAGGATTACAACCAATTGTTCTGACCCAGCGTCATCTTCCAGCATGAAAGCCCTTCTTTCACCTCATGAAAAGCTTAGATCACCCAACACTATGATATTCCAACAAGAAACCAACAACAGTTCCTTACAAGATACAAAATTCTAGCCTCTGGATCTTTGGCATGAGGGATCCATATATAGATGATTGCAGGGGGTGAGTAAGCTTCTGGGATATTGATTAGTGTCCTCTCTTTGATAGTTCTTAATTCCACTTGGAGATTGATGATCTCTTACTCATCCCTGGGCGAATTCAGAGAGGCAAGTGTCACCAGAGAAGTTTCTGGAAGATTCCATGATCATCCACCTCGCAAACTGTCTCTGCCATTTGTCCACTCTCACCCGTCGCACCCCATAGAAGGGTTTTTAAGTATGCATCGCACCTTCCGTGTGCATTAAGTGGGATGCATCGCACTTTGACCATGGAGCAGGTGAGATGGTCCAGTTTTGACCAGTTTTGAGCAGTTTTTCATGGAGAACTTCTTGGGAGATGATGTAATCAGCTGACCTTGTTCTTTTAGGGTATGGAACAACACTTTTAGGGACTTAGGAGCCCTTGGTTTATGGACATGTTTGATTGGGGTTGCAGTGCCCAAAAATGTCTATAACAGTTTCCCCCTAAAGCATGAGGTCGTTAATATTTTGATGTCGAGTAAAATGCTTTATCATGAGGATTCGAAGTTTTTTTGAGCTGGAAGGCGACCTATAATAAGATACAATACAACACATTATCTTCATAATATTTTTCATGATCTAGCTGAGGCGGGCATTCCCATGCTCAGCTTTATAAATTCATTTTCATGTACATAAGATAGACAATCGTCTGTGCGAGAGACTGATGATTCTGATAGAGTCATCATCCTTTGATTCGGATGATCATTTGTGCAGCAACAATGTACATTTGATGTCTTTATTTTCCTGAACATATCACAGCCCGGATGGATGAAACTAGATCTGGGGTCTTCAAACTCGTTCAATCTTCACTCGGAGTACAAGTCGATCCATTTGAAAGATTTTCTGGAGTCGAACATGGAAAGACATCCCCTGCTTACCAGCCAATGATGTAAGCTGTTAATAGGCATGAGAGGAATCACCGATAATGATGATGACCCTCAAGGTACTACAGTACAATTTGCCTGGTGTGAATAAGGGACTTGGCGTCGAACACTGCACAAAATCTTTCGGTCGAAGGCCATTGATGTAAACCTGTTGCCGGAAGTGAGAAACTTGCCATTGAGGCATGCAAGCTTCAAAGTACCGAAAGGGTTGTTCCTAAGTTGACTTCTTAGATAATGAGCTGATGTCAACAAGAAGCGACCCACTGTAGGAGGGCCTTAATGAATCCCACATCTACGACATGGAACGGAGTAAATGATTTTGGAGGTGAAAACGATCTGATGATACAGGGTTCAGGGTGGCAGACATGAAAGAATGGAGTGTGAATGTATCGCAACGGATGAGACACAGGGGAATTCTCTGAGCGAATTCTCTTGAACATACCGACGACACTGACATGGATTGGTAGCGTTAAACCCAAATATGGATGGTGTGATGGACCAATGGTAATATGACCGGTGAACGAAACAACCCAACCCGACTCGAATGCGGAGTGAAAGTGTCATGTTCAAGAGCGACTTGCTACCAATAAAGTTTCTTCAAGTTTTCTTCCCAATTTTTCCCCAGTCATTGCTAACCAGTACCTCTTTATTTTTGTCAAGCTTGAGGAGGATAACATATGCTTGTTCTATAATTTTCCCTTCGGGCAAACCCATCGCGATATTTTAACGAGCCTAGCGACAGTGAAACTTGTTCTTGTCTGTATGGACAAGTTTGTCGCTATTCGGTTTTAATGAGTTTAACGATAAAGATAACTCAGTCCTTTTCAATTTTAGAGAGTCTGAAAGGGACGTAAAGGAAACTCCAATAATCCTTTTTCGTCATATAATCCCTTAAGTATGAAAAAGTATAAAATAATACGAAAGGGATGGATTTTCGGTAATTTTAACGAGCCGAACAAGAAAAGCGCTCGATCTTTTTGTGTAATAATCCCTCAGGTCCAAAAAGATTAAAATCTAGAGGAGGGATAGCACTTTTGGTCTCTTTAACGAGCTAGAAAGGCCAATCGCTTGGCAATCTTTTCATATTTTATGAGTCAGGTGAAAAGAGCTTAAAGGAGACTCGTTTTTCGAGGAACGAGTGATAATTTCGGGTAGCATCTGATTCCAGGTAAGGTTTGGAATTTTCAAATCACGGCAGTGTCACAAGGATGGCTAATAGGATCACTCTTCACAACTGTTCCTCAAAAGGGGTAAACAATCAAATGGAGGTGAATGATCGGCTAAAACAGAGTGGAGATGATGATGAGAACACGAACAGGGCTCAAAAGCTGATGATAATGCATTCACAATGGTTATTTACCGGAAATTAGTTCATTTTTTAATGAGCTTAAACTCTGGGGGAATGTTTGCTCATTGCTTATGTTTAATTTTTAACGAGCTTGAACTCCACATAAAAACTGCTCGTGCTAGTCATATAATAAGGATGTCTCATCGATAGGTTCAATTTTTATGGAGTGATGGCAAACTCTTGTAAACCATGTGAAGGCAATCACACCGTCGACCGTTGTCCCTTCCTAGACGAAGCTAAAAGAGTTTTGGATGACCGCCCGGCTTCACCGCTACGGCTTTCTCCTGGATATAAGAAACTCTTGCCGAGTCCGTCGCTAGTTGAAAAGCTTACCGACACGCCATTGTGGTCGGTCGAAGCATCTGTCATTGAAGATAAACCCACTGAATCCATACCAGAAAAAAGTCAAAAGGTTGAGGCGGCAGTCGACCCGGTCTTGCCTTCGGAAGGTCCATCTTCAGATGACACAATCACCGAAGAGAATGAGAACAACATCATTCAAATTATTTTCGTAAGCACAGACTCCGATGAACATGGGGGCAGTCTACCCATTCCTTTACTGTAGGAAGGAAGTTCGTTAGAGTCATATCCGGTCGTCTATTCGGTCCCACCTCCAAGCAACCTAGTCATTTCTTTCGATTGGAATCTATTAGGCAGACCCCGGGTACCGACCAATGTACCATTCTGAATCATTGTACAAGCTTACAAAATGATCATGGTCGGTACCATCATAGATGAAGGGGCTTCTGTGAGTATCATTTCCTCAATTTCTTGCGAAGCGCTTGGTTCACCATCGCTTCTGCCTGAGATGAGAAGTCTGACAGGCTTCGACAAAGGAACCAGTTGACCGTTAGGGATCCTTCCCAATGTGCCCATAATATTGAGAAGGAAAACCATTTACATGAACGTAATGGTAGTCCAAGGACCTCTAGATTATAATCTACTCCTTGGACGTGACTATATTTATTGCATGGGAGCCATTGTCTCCTCACTCTTTATAGTAATGTGTTTTCCACATGAAGGCCGAGTGGTCAAGCTCGTAGACCAGCTTATGTTCCCCTGCTCACACATAGAAAATAGTCAAATTCCATCCCTAAATGGTCTTTTCACGCAAGGAATGTCTCATCAATCTCTAGTTCGTCCACCTGATGAGCGCGAGTGATTCGGGAGGACATGACTGAAACCCAGGGGGCATGCACCCTGGCCTACTCCAGCAGGGAAACTCTAGGTATAGAGTAGGTTTCCGCGAAGGAAAATGACTGGTCTGATACCCATCCACATAGGAAGAGGGAATTAGACTGGAATAAGATTCCTCTGTCAAGGTTAGGAGGTTGGGATTTAGAACCACCCTTGTCCAAATGGATTAAGCCAGGAAGTGTTTCTATTTGCGATGTGGATGGAAACTATCTTGCAGATGTGGGAACTTCTATATGGTAACTTGGAAATTTTTCACTATACCTGGGGGCATGCAAACCTCTTGTGAACAAGCGAGAAGCGACCAACTAATGTTAACTCTATGATTCCACTGACTTCAACTGCCTAGGTCGGGTGAGTGGTCAAATCGACCATTCATCTTCGCAGGGGCCACCATGGCACCAACAAAGTAAAGGAAAAGTTTCCTACCTAACCTTGGTAGTAAAGGAAAAGTTCACCTCAAAATTACAGAAGGATCTTTTTACGGAATTGGGTACCCAAGTGCAATTTAGTATCTCCTATCATCCTTAGATGAATGGGCAAAATTAGAAGTAAACCAGATATTGGAAGATATGTTAAGAATGTATGTCATGCAACAACCAACCAAATGGGAAGAATATCATCACCTGGTTGAATTTGCATACAACAACAATTATCACGAGTCATTTGACAATGATTCCTTCGAAGTATTATATGGGAGGAAATGTAGAACCCCTGTCAATTGGAGCAGCCCTGAAGATAAACTAATTTTAGGACCTGACATGCTAGCAGAAATGGAGCAAGCGGTAAAGAAAGTACGTCAGAATCTAAAAGTTTCCCAATATAGGCATACATATTATGCTAATAAAAAAAGGACCTATCGAGAGTTTATAATTGAGGATCATGTGTATGTGTGAGTTAAGCCTAGGAAAATCACTTTAAGATGGGGTGGTTGTATGAAATTAGCACCCCGTTATTGTGGTCCTTTCCAAATAGTGGAAAGGATTGAGCTTGTAGCGTATCAACTTGCTCTACCTAGTCACATTCAAGTTCATAATGTCCTTCATGTTTCGTTATTAAAGAAGTTTGTGTATGATCTTAGGCATGTTATTAATTGGAAGGAGGCGTAGGTAAAGATATAAATGAAATCTTTATTGGATTGGTTATTGGGTATATACATACGTGTAGACATACTCATAGATATACATTTATATACATTTTTCATACAATGTATAATTCAATAAATGAATGTCAATTTTGATACAGGTTGAACCAGACAAGGAATTTCTGGTAGAGCCTCTGCATATTCTCAAGAAGAGAGAAACAATGTTATGGAGGTGGGTTATCACCCAAGTTAAGGTGCAACGGAGGCATTTCGGTCTAGAAGAGGCCACTTGGGAAGATGCTACTCTGATGAGAGAAGCATATCCAGATTTATTCCAAGAGCAGGAATGAACATCGAGGATGGTGTTCAGCTCCGGGGGGGTGATGTAAGACCCCCGGGGTAGTTTAAATATGTGAATTACTTTTACTATGCAAAATCAGTAGTTAATGGTTTAGGTAAAACTTGGTGAAAGTAAGAAGTTGTTTTGGCATAAGACTTTTATTTTATTTTTATTTATTAATTTTTTTTTGAAATTTACAAGTCTTGGAAATTCTTGTCAAGAGACCCAAAAATGAGATTGTCAAATACCAAATAGTTAGAGACAGTTAGTCACTCTCTCTCTCCCTCAAGAAAAAAAATCTCAAAGGAAATAGAGGGGGATGAGGAGGGAACTATAAGATCAGGAAGAATGTTGTTGTAGGTACTCTTGAGTTGGGTTGTGAACCAGTGGAGACCTCAACTGATTGAATACTTATTGTTGGACAAGAGTTCTTGATGCCAAAGAGCTAAACCTGAGAAAGGCTATTGTCTATTTATTGATCTGGAGACTGAAGCTCGAGGGGAGAAGTGGATGTAAGTGTTGTTCTCACGGTCAGGCGGAGTGGTCTCTTAGGGAAATTCTTTGATTGTCTAAGGCCTGAGAGGGGTGTCATGGGTGGAACAATAGTTTAGTCCCAAGCTAAGTTGAATTGAGCCAGTAATGTTACATATCCATTTGGGCACATCACTCCCAACATTCAGATCAGTACTATTAGGGATCATCAAACCCTAATCCAGTTGCTACATGCCCTAGAGAAGTCCTCACTTTGCCTGAAAGTTTCCTAGCCTGAAGCACTTCAAAAATGCCTCCTTAAGGGACCAACACAGCCTTGGTTAGGGGTAAATGTGCTTTAGTGCCAGTAGGCCCATGTAAGGGTGAATTTCAGTGCACTTAGGCCCACTTTGACCTGCGTTGGGCGAGATTGAGCAAAATCCTCTTAGGGTTCTGGGAATATTCTTATCTTTTGGAGCCTTCTAGAAGATTCCTACACTTATCATCTCCTATGAGCTCGAAATTGGATGGAACTCAAGCTAGAGGAGTGACATTGGATCAGACTTCATGGTTGTAACTCTTCCTTCTACTTAATAAAGTTCTTTACACCTTTTCCCATATTCTTGTCTTTATGTATGATGATTATATGTGTAAATGATTTTGATTCCATTTGCTTATAGTAGATAGATCTCTTGCTTTGATTGGTTTTTTTCCTCTGTTTATGATTGCAGGTACTTGTCGAGTGGATTAAGTTCGAAAAGGAGCGACGAGAGCCATACAAAGGAGACAAAGGGAAAGCGAAAGATAACAAGTAGGTCCCTTGTCTTATTTATCTTGTATAGAAAAAGGATAAACACTTTAAATCTGTTGTTTGAGGTGTAGCTATCCACCTAGGGAAATTGTATTTATTTGTAGATGCAAAATTCCACATAAAAAGTAGCTCAGGACCATTTTGCTTCCTAATTCCCCGAGATGGGTAAAAAATTTCTTGTTCAAGGGTTTCACCCAATAACATAAATCATAACACCATAACCTTCCATTAAACAAAAATAAATGAGACTGGAATTCTAAAATGCAGAGTCACCTTAACATAATAAATAGAATCTTCATAGTCAACAATATAATTATAAACTAGAATTGAAGTAATCCATCTCAAGTAACAAATATATGTTCTCCTGAATTAACAATAACCATTACATCATAGTACACACAACCAACCCCTTAAACTCGGTTTTTGAAAGAAGAACAGACTTTATGACTAGATACCCTAACATGGGTCTTCAGTAAAAACATAAACAATCTTTGCCTAGGTAGTTAAACTACTTGACTCATATCACTAGATTTAAGGTCAGCAAGAACTTGTAGGAAAGCCCCAAGAGTTTGGAGAAGGCGTCGACAGAACCTGGATGTAAACTAGAATTCAGGTAATCCATCTCAAGTAACAAATATATGTTCTCCTAAATTAACCGTAACCATTACATCATAGTACGCACAACCAACCCCTTAAACTCGGTGTTTGAAAGAAGAACATACTTTATGACTAGATACCCTAACATGAGTCTTCAGAAAAAACATAAACAATCTCTACCTAGGTAGTTAAACTACTTGACTCATATGACCAGATTGAAGGTCAGCAAGAACTTGCAGGAAAGCCCCAAGAGTCTGGAGAAGGCGTCAACAGAACCTAGATATAAACTTCCAATCGAATAAGAGTTATTGTTGGGGGTAAAACTTAGTTGCCAGAACTCTAAAAGGAAACGAGGTAAATATTTCTCACCTGTTGTAGCCAAATAATTCGTGTAAGACACCAGAGAATAAAAGAATGTATGCCAAACAATCATTAATGATGGTGATAAATATACCTAGAATAGAGTTGCCGAGACCGTAACCTTCAAACTGGTAAACCCTATAAGTAGAATTGAAGAAAAGTAAGAGATTGAGTGAGCTAAATATGTCAGTCGAGCAACGACAGTGTGCAATAGACCACATATATATGTTCTTGGAGCCATGTAAAAGTGGTAGGTGGAGAATCTGCTCGAGAAACCCTCAATCTGTGTTCCTGCAACCATGAGAAAGTAAACAGAGTTTAGTGAGGTAGTGGAAGCTGTGGGGAAAAACCTTTGAGGGCTAACTGACCGAAAAATACAAAATTACCTGTGAAAAATGCAATAGGAACCTCCAGCATACATAACTAGTCTAAAACCTTCCAACAACCAATAGAGAAGGAATGACGAGCCAATCACGGGGAAAAATTGGGTGGTTACCATCAAAATCATGAGGAAAGGTTGTGTCGTTGGATACAAACCTGAAATAAATCTAAGGTCAGAAACGTTTGAGCAATAAATCAAGGTTCGAGAGCTTTCGGTGGACAGGTGGAAACCCCACATCACACAGAGGTGGCAAGTCTAATCATTGTTCGAGTCTGTACATGGAATTTTAATGTTGGAATTATGAACCAATTGTAACGTCACCGAAGCGAGAAAAAAATATGTCAATAAACCCTTGATTGATAATATCTATCAGTGCATGTAGTAATACAAATAATCAATTATACTATACAATAGCGAAATCCTAGTACTTAGAGTGATCTACTTTGCAGTTAAAAGAAAATTCTATTCTCTGTCATGTTGAGAATTCAATAGGGCAGTGAATATGTTAATTCTCTATAACTTGATAACTATTTGCTTTACCTTTTACCTTATTAGCTTTGTTCATTATTATTATATTGTGAGATACATCAAACACTACCAAAACAATAAGAATAGTGACACAGTGTATAAGATGCAAGCCAGGGCCAAAACTCCTCCTCTTAAGTAGAAAACCCTTAACTATCTTCTCTTCTTATAGATCCTTCAATTGACAAATACCATGACCTGGAGAATCAAAAAAATACCCTCCAAGATCAAGGTCAACCTAGCCTTCTTCTACAAAATCTTTGACCTCCTATTTCTGATTCGAAATTTTGTCACCCGATAATTGTTTTTGCTCCTCAAGAAGACTTTGATCTTATTCGTATGGCCTCCTTTCCTCTTTTCTTGTCTTTCTTTGAATCTTAGGGCTAGTGAGACACCCTAAGGCACCTTCACTTTACTTATTTTCTCTCATATCTCCAAAATCAAACCAAAGATATCCCCAACGCAGAAACCCTAGCTTCAACTTTCACATGGGGGAGAGAGAGACTTAACCCAAGCAGTTTGAATTCCTTTGTCTTCCTCTTCGTCCTTCTTCTTTTGACCTCTTTTAGCATTCTTCTTCGCATAGAAAGAGATGTGTGAGTGAGTATCTAATTGAGGACGAGTTCCTCTCTCTATATAGGCCTCTTCAAGGGTAGACGTGGATCTTCATGTAGGTGACTTGAACGCTTCTAGACTAACTTGATATTGGAGGGCATTTCAACACTTTAAAGACAATTGTTTTTTTCTTTACATGATACAATGTGCCCAGAGGGTCTTCAATATTTGACAATGACTCTTAAACCCTAGAAGCACTCAATGGGTGCTTGACCTATGAAATAAAAGGACTTGAGCATGAAACTTATGCTTCAATAATAATTTATTCTCATTTTATATTTACAGGAATACATTTCATACTTATGAATATCAAACATAGTTACACATTTTTCAACACTCCCTCTTAACTAGGGAGGTATTCGTAAGAAGTACATGGTCATTCTCAATTTGAAGAGATCTCATAAAAAGATTCAGATTGGTAACCCATCTGTCTAGCATCATATTTAACCAACATTTTCACATAGCAAGGCCTTGACTAACAACTTTATCTCTCCACAAGATCAAAGCACAATGCTAGCGAGACCAATGACTTATAGACACCATAATCATTCTATGTCAAGGTACATACTCCACTTGGGTGTTCACCGAGTATGACCTTCGTTGGAATGTTATTATCTTGGGTAGCTAATACTCAAAGAATATCGGTCGATGACTACTCTTGTCTTGAATTCCATACCTCATTCTCAAAGAGTATCGAATGCCAAATCATTACCCAATCCTCCATTATTTCTTCCCAAGTGAAGACAATAATGTAGTATCTATCTCTCTGTCTCAATTAGGGACGATACATCAACCAAACCAAGCTTGTATCTCAAGTACACACGCTTCTTGTTTGGAAGTGACTTTGTTAATATGCCAGCTACATGCTCATCAGTGGATATATATTGTAGTTGCAGCACACCATTTTGCACTAGCTCTCGAATGTAGTGATACTTGTTGTTTATATGCTTTGTCTTTCCATGAAACACTAGATCCTTAGACAAACATATACAACTGGTGTTATCACAAAGTATCACTCTAGGGTTCATATGTCCTCCAAATAGGTCAGATAGCATATTCCTTAACCATACTACTTGTCTTCTTACTTCACAGGCTGCAACATATTCAGCCTCAACACTACTTAAAGCAGTTTTGTCTTGCTTTATGCTTATCCATGAGATCATGGAGGATCCCAAACTGAAACATCCTCCTATGGTGCTCATTCCATATTACTCACTGGCTCCATAGTCAGAGTCTATATATCCAATTAGTTGAACATCATTCCTTTTATCATACCTCAGACAGTAGTGGATGGTTCCTCGTAGATATCTCAGAATATGTTTGCTGCTACCCAATGTTCATGCTTCATCTCCACTTGAAATTGTCTAAGAAAATTTACTGCAAAGCATGTGTCTGGTCAAGTATTCACCAAGTACATCAATGATCTAATAAGTTTCCTATACTTGGAAAGATCCATGGGGCTAGATTTAGAACTTCTTAATCTCTTCAAATTTATGATCATCGGAGTAGTCATAGGTTTGCAATCCATCATGTCAAACCTATTCAGCAACTTGATCACATACCTTCCTTGAACCAGATAAACTTCATTAGGCCCTTGCCAGACTTCTAGTCCTAGATAGTAATGCATCAACCCAAGATCCTTCATGTCAAATTCTTTTGCTAGTTGCTTGTTGCATTCTTCAATTCGACCTTCTATACCTGGTAAGAGAAGATCATCTACATACAAAAGAATGATTACAGGTTTCGTGTCTACCACCTTAATATAAAGGTTCAGATCTGTAGAACTTTTTGTGAAGCCTATCATTTCAAGATATGCATCCATTCTAGCATACCATGCCATGGGTGTTTGCTTGAGGCCATATAATGCTTTCTTTAATATGAAAATATATGCCTTTCTATCTTTAACTTTGAATCCCAAGGGTTGTTCTATATAGACTTCTACGCCTATTGTGCCATTCAGAAACACAATCATTAGAGGAAATTTCAGCCTAAAAGTGGCTTCCTAAGGAAAAATAATAAAATAATAGTGAAAATAACAAAATAAGAGTTATGAATTTTGGAGGGAAAAGAAGAAAACTACATTTTTTAATTGTATTTTTGGCTTATCTCCTTGTAGGTTTACTCAAATTTCAAGTGTAAACACTCATTGGATGCGAATTTAAATTCCACATCTAATGAGTACCCATTATGCATACTTTTGAGAATGTACACATTGATAAAAAAATGAAGATACATTAAAAAAGTGTGTTCAACATGTTTTTTTAATGTATCTTCATTTTTTTTATTAATGTGGGTTTTCTAAAAAGTATGCATAATAAGTACATGTTGGATGTGGAATTTAATTCTGCATCCAATGAGTGTCTACATTTGAAATTTGAGTAAACCTATAAGGAGATAAGCCAGAAATACAATTAAAAAAGTAGTTTTTCTTCTTTTACCTCCAAAATATATACATGTTCCTCTTTTTAAATTTAAAGGATTTTGATTGGTTTCTATATTGTGACATAGAAATTACTTGAAAATTGCATCAGCACTTTTAGGTTGAAATTTCCTTTAATGGTTGACATCCATTTGGTGGATGTCCCATCCCATTGATGCTGCCAGAGAGACTAATGATCAAATTGTTGTATATCTTGTTTTTGGAGCAAATGTCTCTTCATAGTCGATGCCTTCTAGTTGAGAGAAGCCCCTATCCACAAATCTTGCTTTATACTTATCTATACTTCGATCAGCAGCATGTTTTATCTTATAGATCCATTTGGAATTAACCACGGATTTGTCCTCGAGCCTAAATATGATCTCTTAGACTCCATTCTTCATTATAGATTTATATTCTTCATTCATGGCATCTTTCCATTCTTGATTGTTTACATCCTCTTCAAAAGTGGATGGTTTTGCTTCTATTAGTATTTTCATGTATGCAGAATACCCAAAATATCTTTTGGGTTTATTGCTTTCTCTAAATGATCCTTTCATTGCCTCATGACCTTTTGCATCAAGTAGTGTAGATTTTAATCATTAGATCTTTTTCTTGTCTTTTTCTTCATTATGTCACTCTTCTTCTTCCTCATCCACTTCCTCCTCAAATACAAGAAGTTCTTCATCATCAGATTCTATGGAAATTTCATTTGATTTCTTGAAATCTATGCTTTCATCAAATATGACATCACGACTGACTTCTATGTGATGTCATCTTTCATGTATATCCTATAAGCTTTTGATGAGTTGATGTACCCAACAAATGTTCCCTTCATTCCTGAAGGATCCAACTTCTTTCTTTCGTCCTTAGGTATGTGGATATATACAAAACACCCAAAGATCTGGAGATGATCTACAAATGGCTTCTTTCCAGTGAACACTTCTTCCAGAGTTTGTTGTCTAGAGATCTATGGAGACTTCGATACTGAATGTAGACAATCATCTTCATGGCTTCTCCCCACATAAAATTAGGAAGATCCTGATCGTGTAACATTTCTTTTACACTTTCTTCAATGGATCTATTCTTCTGTTCTGCAACTCCATTTTGCTTAGGATTGTATGGGACTATCAACTCCCTCTTAATTCCATACTCCTTGCAAAATGTTATAATCTCTTTGGATGTATATTATCCTCCATTATCAGATTTGAATATCTTAATTCTTCTTCCTGTAAGGTTCTCCACTTCAGCTTTGAATTCATGAAATTTTGAAAATACTTCATCCTTGGTCTACATTAAGTAAACCCAGGTTTTTATTTAATGACCATCAATGAATGTGACATAATATAGATGACCTCCAAGATATTTAGGAGTCGTAAGGCCACATACATCAGTATGAATGCAATACAAGATTTATTTTGACCGTGAAGCACTGCTTCCAAATGGCCTCTTGATATTCTTGCCCAGTGCACATCCCTTACAAACTCCTTCATGATCTTCCTTTAGATTTGAAATTCCATCTACTATGGAACTTAGAGTTGGAAGGGTTTTGAAATGTAGATCACAAAATCTTCTATGCCAGAGTTCACTGATGAGTCTCATCATTGAGTAATTATATGGGCCTTAATTGGCCATAATTCACCTCCTAGCTTAGTCAAACCAACTATTCTCACAACTTATTGCATACTTTTGATTATATTTTGCTCATGAGATGAGTTAGAGTTGGATATTTTGCTTTGTGTTCTAATGTGCATGTAATGCAGGAATAAAGGATAAAAGCGAGGGAAATGCAGGGATAAAAGGCAAAGGCAAGGAACTATGGTAAAAGACCTTGGTAAAAATTCAGATGGGACAAGGGAGAGGAATTATAGGAGGTAAATCCTCCTCATTTACTGCCCATCCATTTGAATATCCCTCCATCAACTAAAAGTACAAATAGCCAAATCAGGAATACTAAAAGACAACCAAGCAAGTGGAAGTACAAGCAGCCTCCCTACTAGAAGGCAGCCGAGCTAGTGAAAGTGAAAGGACAAGTTACCGTTAAGTTGGGAGTTGTACCTCCCTAATTTTGAGGGAATTCATTGAGACTTCAGATGTATAAATAAAGAGGCTTAGGACTATAGTTTTTTTTAGTCAGCCAGTCATTAGTCAGCTAGTCAGTCACCAATAGTCAAGTGCAGACTTGTAACAGTTTGATGTAGTACAATGTTCTTTTATAATGAAGATGAGTTTCGATTTGAGCTAGCACTGAGTTAACTCAGAGGGCTGAAGCTCTTGGGTTAGGGCCCGACCCTAGCAGCCAAAGCTCCTCTTTATTGTATTGTTATTCTAGCATAGATTCCTTCTTTCTATTCATTTACTGAAGCAGTTCATTTCCATTATAGCAGTAGCATAGATGCATGGTTTGATTGTTCATTTGGTTAAATAGATGCATTTTCATCACAATGGTTCAGCATAGATTTATGGCTTTCCTGCTCATTGACTTAAGTAGCTTCCTGTTGTCTGTTCATTTGCTTGAATAGTGTAGTTTCATTACAGTAGTGCAGAGCAGAGTAGTTGTGATTCAGTTTGCTTCCATTTATGCTTGCATTCAATCAGTAGGTTGGAAAAGGAAGGATCCACAAGGTTGCTCACAGGTGTCTTAGCCTCACCTCCTCCCTCTGGGACCATGATGTGAGGAAGAAACCCTGCAGCAACCCCAAAAACACAGGGTTTTGGTTTTCACAGAGGGTTTGTTGTTTAATGCAGTCGCTGAGTTCATGTCATATTGCTCTATTCCTTCAATGGGCATCTGCTCCTTCACTCTCTCACCCTGTCCTCAGACCTCACTCACATTCCCATTTCATTCGCCTTCAGCATGAAAATCTCAGCGGAAGTTGTCAATCCACATTCAAACCGTTTTTAACTGTCAAACGCCTTTCACAAGCAAAACTAACCAATCACTGCCCGATGCACTTTTAACGTTTGACTTTTTGCCCTTTAAATCCCCACCGTCGATTTTCCTTGTCAGATTCGACAACTACCGCACAACCACTCACCAACCTGCTCAATCAAATCTCCACTATAGATCCGCCTTACCAGATCCAACGACCTTCATGCAATATCACGTGGATCTCTTATCTGACTGTTATCCGGCTGAGAGCATGCAATATGAGAGGTTTCCCCATGCTACGTGTCGGCAGGGGAGGCTAATCGTGTGAAATTCTACAACACTGCTTACAGCTTTAAGGGCATGCGATATACTGCTTACCACCCTCTAAACCTGCACCCCCATTTTTGCATGTGCCTTTGAATGCTCTCATCTCTACCGTCAATCTGTCTCTAGATCTGACGATTGTCTCTTCACTCGATTGCCAACTGGCTTGGCCGATCTTTGTCGTCCATCTATCGATTGCCTCCGCAATATAATCTTAGCCGTCTAGCCTGTTAGTTAACCTTGTTCACCCATCTACCTACGTACCCTCCTGCGATCTGATCTCAGTCGTTTATTCGCCTTCCACTCGCCTAATCCAACGTTCCTCATGCACTGTTGCTCATTACGTCCTCTTTTCACCATTTTGATCTTCGACCATTCTTCCGCTTAGACACAAACCTAGCCTAGTTTCCATTGTTTAACCCTTAGTCTAAGTTTTGATGTTTTTACTTCTACAACTTAGATAATTTGCATTACATGATTTCTTTCTTCATTTCTGCAGTAGAATAGCTCCCCCCTAGACTAGGTTTGCTCTCCTTCCATCAAAATCAAGCTTCTTCTGACCCTATAGAAGTCTGGCTTGGAACCCCTGGGGTCTCTTTCCAGATGAGCAGTGACAACAGGTAGTATCTTCACTTCTACTTGTGTATATAGCACAGTCACCTCCAAGTTTGTACGAACCCTAGGTTGATAAGTAAAGCTGGTAGCCCTGGGAGTTATAGCATTCTCGCTGCAATACCTAGGTTCATCATTCACATGGGCTAATTTCAATGTGAACTAGGGCTAAGGCCACATGAGACATTAGTCTGTAAAGTTTTCCTTCTCGAATGCCAATTACTTTAGCTTGATCTATACTTGATTCTTTACTCCATACAACAACCTTACCATTAATTAAAGCTACTCTATCACCCTTTTCTTCTAGACTTGAAATGGAAAGTGAGTTCTTGTGAAAACTTGGGACAAACAGAATGTTGTTGAGGTGAATGTTGCCTCCATCTTCCAACTTTATGAAGGTTGATCCAATACCTTTCGCGAGATAGCTCTTGTTATATCCAATTTCCACTGAGTAAGTGGATTTTCCTTTTGATAAGGTCTTCAATCGATTCAAGTGGCTAGTCATGTGCCTTGATGCACCACTATCAATTACCCAAATGTCTTCATCTTGGAATGTGCCAAAGAGAGATGAGAAGAGATCTTCGTCCTTTTCTTTTATTGATACCTTCTTTGAAGAAAATAAGAAACTGCATGCTTCCTTGATACCTTTCTTGAGATGGCTTGCAATCTTCTTGATGAACTTCTTCGCTGTAGAGGAGATCTTCATGATGTCCTTATATAGCCTTAGCTTTGATACCATGTTGAGAATTCAATAGGGTGGTGAATATGTTAACCAAATGTCTTCATCTTGGAATGTGCCAGAGAGAGACAAGAAGAGACCTTCGTCCTTTTCTTTTATTGATACCTTCTTTGAAGAAAATAAGAAACTCCATGCTTCCTTGATACCTTTCTTGAGATGGCTTGCAATCTTCTTGATGAACTTCTTCACTATAGAGGAGATCTTCATGATGCCCTTAGATAGGCTTAGCTTTGATACCATGTTGAGAATTCAACAGGGTGGTGAATATGTTAAATATCTTTAACTTGATAATTGTTTGTGTTACCTTTTAATTTATTAGCTTTGTTCCTTATTATTATATCGTGAGATACATCAAACAACTACCAAAACAATAAGAATAGTGACACAGTGTATAGGATGCAAGCCAGGGCCAAAACCCCTCCTCTTGAGGAGAAAACCCTTAAATCTCTTCTCTTCTTATAGATCCTTCAATTGACGAATACCATGACCTAGAGACTCATACAAATACCCTCCAAGATCAAGATCAACCTGGCCTTCTTCTACAAAATCTTTGACCTCTTATTTCTGATCTGAAATTCTGTTACCCGACAATTGCTCCTACTCCTCAAGAAGACTTTGATCTTCTTCGTATGGCCTCCTTTCCTTTTTGCTTTCCTTTCCTTGAATCTTAGGGCTAATGAGACACCCTAAGACACCTTCGCTTTACTTGTTTTCTCTCTTGTCTCTAAGATCAAACCAAAAATAGCCCCAATGCAGAAACCATAGCTTCGACTTTCATGTGGGAGAGAGAAACTTAACCCAAGCACTTTGAATTCCTTTGTCTTCCTCTTCGTCCTTCTTCTTTCGACCTCTTTTAGCCTTCTTCTTCGCATAGAAAGAGATGTTTGAGTGAGTGTCTAATGAAGGACGAGTTCCTCTCTCTATATAAGCCTCTTCAAGGGTAGACGTGGCTCTTCATGTAGGTCGACTTGACAACTTCTGGGCCGACTTGATCTTGGAGGGAATTTCGATACTTTAAAGACAAAAACAATTTTTCTTTACATGATACAATGCGCCCAGAGGGTCTTCAATATATGACAATGACTCTTAAACACTAGAAGCATTCAATGGGTGCCTTCTTCTTCACATAGAAAGAGATGTGTGAGTGAGTGTCTAATGAAGGATGAGTTCCTCTCTATATATAAGCCTCTTCAAGGGTAGACGTGGCTCTTCATGTAGGTTGACTTGACAACTTCTAGGCCGGCTTGATCTTGGAGGGAATTTCGACACTTTAAAGACAAAAACAATTTTTCTTTACATGATACAATGCGCCGAGAGGGTCTTCAATATATGACAATGACTCTTAAACACTAGAAGCATTCAATGGGTGCTTGACCAATAAAATAAAAGGACTTGAGCATGAAACACATGCTTCAATTATAATCTATTTTCATTTTATATTTTACAAGAATACATTTCATACTTATGAAGACCGAACCTAGTTACACATTTTTCAACATGTCAAGTACTTCCATCATACTATGATATTTACAATAATTGAATACCATCATGATTATTAGCTTAAGGGGAAACAAATCAAGTTATAGTTATCTATCAAAGTAATTAAATTTCTTTTGGTAATTGTTCTTTTCATATGAGTAGGTGTTACACATACAAAGTTTATATTATTGTATGCTTTAATTTAGTAATTTTTTCAATTTTTCACTTTGAATTGTTTGATGTTTTACATTAAAATAGATATGGCATAATTTAATTAATAGATGAAATGCTTTTTGGATCGAAATTTAACAATACAATTTCTAGCAAGATTGTAATTTGTTATTATTTAGAATACACTTTTGAATTCATAAATAGATTCTTTTTTCCCAGGAAAAAATTGCATGCTTGTTATTTCATTGAAATGAAGGTATATATATTATTGTTCAAATAGATCCTCTCAGGCATGTCCTCCAAACCAGAACAAAAACAGTCAAAACATAAAAATGTTGTTGACATTCATCATGAGAACATCAATGACTTTTTATGTTATCACTTAAAGGGCAATAGACTAGAGTAATGCTTCCTTTGATCTTCTATCTGCATCAACCTTGTGTTTCTTGTGGATATGTGATATCTCTAGCTCCTCAAAAAATTCCTGAAGTTAGTGAATTCTTTGTTGCCAAGGATTAAGGGTCAAACTATGTAATGTGTTGATTCCCAAAAACCAATCAATAAGCACACGAGAATCACCAAAGACGAAGGCACTTCACATTCCTAGATATTTCAAATTCCAAGATGAGCCAAAGCCAAATCCAGATTCATTTTTCTTTATTATTAGATTTGGGTCCTAACCCCAAGCTAAGAAGGAAAGAATGATAGCTATTTAGGTGAAATGCAACTCTTGTGGGATCCACAAAATTCCTTGACATGGCTCTTGGCTGCTTAAAAAAAGCCCAAGCTTTTGAAGAATCAATCTTGGGCCCAATCAGAATTTTATTCTTCTTCTTTACACCCTTTGCGATGAGCTCCTTCATTTTTTTTTTTTATTTCTTTTTTGCACCATATGTAGAATATTTGGGATCTAACTATCAAAGATGATTCTATCTAACTATGAAATTTAATTATGTTTTTTTTGGAATTGTAAATTTGAGTTTTGTAATTTGTAAAATTTTAGTGCTCCAATAATTTTTTTAAGCCATCTAAATCACATGGCTTAGGCCTTTTTGGATTTTTGAGCATAAAATTTCAAAGGAGTAACCTTCATAAAAAAATACCTTAACAAAACATCCCATCACCATTTATTTTACATCCCATAGGCAACATTTAAATTGTAATATATTTACTTAATCTAAATAATATTAATTACACCGTATAAATAATATTAATTATATTTTTATAAAAATATATATAATTTTATAAAAATATATATACTTTTAATAAAATTTTAATATAATACCCGCATCCCTGCCTTCTCCTTCCAGGGCGAAATATTTGAACAAACTTCGGGTGTTGCTATGGGCTCACCTCTCTCACCTATCGTGGCAAACCTTTTCATGGAAAAATTTGAGAAAAAGGCACTAGACTCATATCCACTAAAACCCAAATCCTGGGCTAGGTTTGTGGATGACACCAGTGTCAATTGGCCTCATGGCGAGAAAGAGCTAAGCAAGTTCCTGGATCACCTCAATAGCTTGTCCGAAGACATCAAATTCACCATGGAAGTTGAAGAAAATAATTGCATTCCTTTCTTAGACATGCTCCTGATTAGAAGAGAGGATGGTTCCATTGGTCACAAAGTTTTTAGAAAAAAAGCTCATACAGATAACTACCTTCATGCCGACTCTCATCACCACCCCGCCCAAAAAATGGGGGTACTACAAACCCTCTTTACTAGAGCTTATAGAATCTCTGATATACACCATACCGATGAAGAAATTTCCTACCTTAAAAGAACCTTTGCCAACCTAGGGTACAGCAATGAAAACATATTCAAAGCCATCCAAAAAGCTAAAACTGTTAACAATAAAAACAAATCAAAAGACGACCCAACCTCCAATACCTGCCTTCCTTACATCCAAGGGGTCACTGACAAAATAGCCAGAATCCTCAATAAGAAAAATATAAAAACTGCTTTCAAACCCTTGTCTACCATTAAGCAAAGAATGAGATCTGTTAAGGATAACCAAGAGCCATTTCAGCAAAAAGGAGTTTATATCATCAAATGTTCATGTGGGGATCAATACATAGGAGAAACTGGTAGATCGGTTAGGATTAGACTCAAAGAGCATAGTGCAGACATTCGTAACGAAAGAACCAAGTCCTCAGCCCTAGCCGAGCATGTTGGTAAAACTAATCATCACATTTGCTTAGAAGACACCAAGGTCATTGCTAATGTAGAACACCAATTCAAACGTAAAGTTAGGGAAGCTATTGAAATCATTAAGCATCCTAAAAACCTTAATAGGGATGGTGGCATGGAAATTAGCAAAAATTGGAACCCCGTGCTAACCCCCGCTAATAATCTTAATAACAATGTTAGAAATTCCTAACCTGCCAATCAGATTAATAATATTAACCTGCTGCTCCTAAAGAATCCGAGACAAGATGAAACCTATGAAATTTCCTATAATATAATTAAAATTAATCATCTAATAAAGGGTATATAAAAAAACATTAATGGATGCATATAATAGAAGCATTAATAACCTTAATATTAATTAAATAATAAGGCTAACATTAACCTCATCAAATATAAAAACAATTATAACCTTTAAATAGATATTATAAGCATGTATAGAAGAACATTAATAAATATCTTAATAAATAACATATATAATGATATAGATTAGCAACTATAAGTAAAGCATCTATTATAATAGATAAATAATAAATTTATTAATAAGTATACATTGTAGAGCATTAATAAATATCATAATAAATAACTATTATAGGAGATATCAATAGGTATATATAGAAGAACTTGAGCTAATTTCATAGTATATAGCATTAATGATAATATAGATTATAAGAGCAAAATAATAACATAGAATTAGAATAACATTAACAATATAAATAATAAATATAAACAAAAAAGCATTAAATATTAAAATACTAATAAGAATAATACTAAGGAATCTAAGGATTACAAAAAGAGATTTTAAATAACAAATAAATTAATTTATAAGAAGATATAATAAATAAACCTACATAACAATAATATTAAAACCTCATTTTAATCAATTAAAAAAAGCATCATAAATATACCATAATTAATAAAACATAAATTTAATTATGAAGCATAATGATAAAAATAAAAAAATATAATATGGTAATATTAATATAAAAATAAAAATAAATTCAAGGAGTTATTATATTATTAATTATGAAATCAAAAAACCTAAAAGATAATAATAAATTAATCATCAATGAGGTAAAGAGTCGGCCATTGGTCTTCACAACCTAGGTTCTTCATATTTATACCTTGCATTTCCTTCTTTTCTCCTCACATTTTGTCCTGATGATGAGTCTAGTTTCAGACTCGAAACGTCGACTTAAAAACATGAACACTGTGGAAAATCCGAACTCCATTCAAAAATCACACCACAGTAATCTGCAAACGAAAATTATTTGAATTATTATAAAATTTAATAAAAAGTTACCATTTTAATTATTTTTATGGGGTTCAATGGTTTACTTTGAATAAAGAAACCTTTAGTACGTAGATTTCGTGAGATTAGAGTTCACACTTTGGTGAACTCTAGGTGAAACCTTGCTCTTGGGTTATGTAAGCGTCCCATAAACTTTTAATGAAATTTCATTAAAATTATTAATTAACTAATGACTTGGGCTCTACTACATTTCCCAATAATGAATTCCGCGTATATTCATTATTAGAGAGCGAAGTGATTCAAGTTCCGTGAACAATGGTTGGAGAGTAAAGTGATTCAAGTTCCGTGAGCATCCGCGAACAATGCAAAAAATGTTCATGAAAAATGGGTGGTCATATCACATCACTTACTAAGCGTACTTCATGCGTCTCGAAAGATGTTGAATGTTCAATAGTTGCCACGTTACTGTGTTTGATTGGCTGACAAGAAAATGCAAACGAAAGGAACATCATTTATTGGACTTCAGGACAAGAAATGCAAAAGAAGGCACATGTTTCTTTCCTTCTCGATGGAATCACTAGACCCTTCAATAATACCGGGACGCTAACCTGTTACCTTTCCTTTTCTTGAGTCTTGACAAAACAAATAAGCCCACCGTTTCATTTAGCCCACTGTTTACGTCACAATCGTCGGCCGCTAACACCAGCTGGGCAGGCACCAAGATTTCAAGAATGGTCCTAATTTATTACTTTCTTCCCATACTAGAGTTACCATACCTTATATATAATACCCGCATCCCTGCCTTGTTCAATCCACGCCAAACGCCCACTGCTTTTACTTTCCATACTTATGCTTCAAGCCCTATCGGTTCCTACAAATTTTCAGTTGATTTCATCATCAAATGCCCATTTAGCTCATTCATACATCTGCTGCTTTTAATTAATCAAGCTTTTATCGCAGCTTGGCCCTTTCCATTTTTTTTTGATAACCTCCAGCAGCAGCATCCTGCAGGTTTTCCATGGATCTGGCTATAGATGTTTATATTCCAGAAGATTATGTCAGAAGGCGCTGCAAGCCAAATATATCAATGCAGAAACGAGATGGCCGACTTTCTTTCAACGATATGGAGGCTGCAGGCGAGAAGAAGTTTCAGCTGCTGGGAAATAAGAATATGATGATCTCTGCTTCTACTAGTGATAGCAATACCAGCAGCTTCCAGGAGGACATAATTTTTAATTATTTCAATCCATAAACTCCTGCCCCAACATTTCCATAGTTCCTTGGTCTGCAGCAGCTCCGAATAGCAGAGAAGTGCGATGTCTTCTCTCTGAATCGAAAAACTTATAAACTCAATTTTGTGAGCATTTATTCGTTTTGCCCCAACTATTCTTATAAATTTTTGCTTTGAGAAAATTTATCAAACAATATTTGATTTAAAGGTTATATTATAAAAGCAATACCATTGATTTAGATCGGACAAGGACACGGTAAGAGGTAACTGGTATTTCTAATAAAATCCAAGCTTATCCCCAATCCAGGCTTGTTCCAGTCTGTCAATGAGTAATTATTATACACATATTGTGATTAGGGTTTTAAGGGTTTGTTCAGACAGAAGCAAGTATTATACATATTTTGGGATTAGAGTTTCAAGCGTTGGCACTGACAATATAAATTTTCTTAATCAGATAAATTGTAACTTCAGATATGATTAACTATCTTTAAAATAGTCACCACCAATAGTTTCTGTAATAGCTGGCCATGAAGCCACCATCTATCTATTGGTTATTTTATAGTGTTGGAAAAAATCCGCAAAATTTCGCTTCCAAAAAGGAAACATCAAAGTTTTCGAGATGATTTTTTGGTGAACAGAACAGAGAATATTGGAAGCCTCTCTTGGGAATTAATTCCATTTCATTTGATTGAATTCTGATTCGGTTCTGAATTTCGCATGACCAAGGGGATGAATTCATCATTTCACTACTAATTCTGCCCTGCATACAGCGATCAATTTGGGAAAATATTCATATCAACAATAGTTGCCCAATTTCTCTCCATTAGCAGATCACCATGTTCAGAGAGGGGATTATTTGGAGAAATACATGCTCTAACATGCTGAGAAATATGGATGCAACTTTTCTGTATGCTTTCCATTTTAAATATTTCTGTATTGGGATAGGGGTGTGACAGTGCTGGATTTTGGAATCGAAGGCTCGACATAACCGAATTCATACAGGTGTAATACGGTCGCGAGGTGATTAATTCGTCACGCAAGCACCATTTTAAAAAAATATACGCGTAGACATACCTGCCATCCAATCATCATACTTTGATACGGTGATACATTATGACATGTTCCAGAAATGCTTTCCTCTATACTTTTTCTCTTTTCCTCCCTTCTTTTCGTTTGAGCTCAGACCCATGGTTTTGCATACTTTCTAACTGAAATGTTCTTATAATTTGACATGACTAAAGAATGTGATGCCTCCGACAATTCAAAAGCCTTACGGTAACTAGATTCGTAATATTACTTATCATGTAGTAAGATTATTGACTTTATATTTGTTGGATCGGTTAGTTGCATATTACTTTAATGTCATTTAAACCAAATAAGATGTAAAAACAATAAACTAATCATTACTTAACTGCATAATACTTTATATTTTCCCACTAAAACTAAAATTTATTAATTAATCTCACAACAAACCCTAAAATATATAACCATAAACATTCATACCTACCTGAATTCCAATCATGGTACTTTCACAAGAATAATACATTAAGCCATATTACAGAGAGGCGCTGTGCAACTTTTGGATTTTTTAATTTTTCCTCAAAATGTGTTCATAATTTTTTAGATTGTCAAATTTTCTTTATAAGATATTTTTGAGATTATGAATTTTTTAATTATATATATATATATATATATATATATATAATTTCAAGAAATTAATAAGAGATTTAGATTATAATATATATAGTTTAAGTTGGTCTAATTATTAAAAACATGTATTCCTGTTTAAGACATCATTTTTTTAGATTATCATTTTTCTTTATAAAATATTTTTGAGATTATAAATTTATATATATATATATAGTATTTCAAGAAATTAATAATATATTTAGATTATAATATATATAGTTTAAGTGGGTCTAATTGTTAAAAGCATATGTTTCTTTCTAAGAAATCATAGAATCAAAATCAGAAGAGTAGAGTATATATGTTTTGGTTGACTTAAGAGTCAAATAACTATATGGAGGTGAGTCCCTTATTCCACAAACAAAAAAAATATCATACACCAAATCACTGCATAAAAGTGAGTCCCTTATTCCACAAAGAACTTTTTTTATACACCAATATAGTATCTAACTTAACCATAATCTTAAAAATTAAATAATAATAATAATATAATTACATTACTCAATTTTATTTTAATTTTAAACAAAACCCATGAAAAAATATCAAAACACAAAATAATTAGGCTGTGATAAAGCTATGGCCATCTAACCATCCTTACAACTGTGAGACGCGAGTTATGTCATTTCATATCATGTCTGTCAGTGTGGTCGAAACAGCGAGTTATGTCATTTCATATCATGTCTGTCAGTGTGGTCGAAACAAACCACTAATAGAACGACCTAAGTTAAAGGATTATTCGAAATGGCTTTCTTTCCGGGCGAGTTTAGCAGTAACTCTATTAAAAAGTTTGACATTTGACATAATTTAATGTGTTTGGTGTAAATTTTCGTGAAATTTTTAATAGTCATGAAGTTATATATATATAAAATTAATTATATTATATTATGTATATTATGGACACAATAACATAATGTGGTATCCATAATTATTAATAATATTAAGAATTAATGTTATTAAAGTTATTATTAATAATATTAATATAAATAGTATTATATTAATAATAATTAATATTATATTATTATTATTATATTAAATAATAATTAAAAATAATAATAATAATAATAATAATTATATTAATAATTATTTAATAAATAATTATGAAATAAACGTTTAATAAAAATCAAACAATAATTTAAATGTGGTTGATACAAAATTTAATTTTAAACATTTCATTTGAACATAGTTTTTAAACACTACTTTTTTCCAAAAGACACCGAGATCGATGACAAAAACTGTATCAATTCATATCAACAGTATAATGATCACGACCATTCATGTTTTCCAACCAATCTCTTCTCCCATTGTTTTACATTTTTCATAAAGTTGAAAAGAAAAAGGCAATGAAATCTGCAAACCATATTTGATTTCACTCTTGATATAGCAGCAAATGTCACACCCTGCTTCTCTCTGTCTCCAATATCTACAGTGGTTCATTGCAAGGGAATAATATTAAACCCAATGGATAACTATAATAAACCTAAGATATAAAAACCCTAAGATAAATGTTATAAATCCTAAAATAAACATTGCTGATTATAATTTACCGTCATTGATTTTCATACTGAGACGGTGTTTGTCAGAATGTGACATCAGACCATGGTTAATTTTCATATTGAGACAATCTTTGGCACATTGTGACATTGGACCATTGTTCACCATGGATGACCATGATTGTAAACCTAAGTGATTTATATTAAATCTAGGATTTTTTTCCCCCAAGGAAAAATGACAATTTTCTATTAATTTTAGAAAATTACATGTAGTAGATGCATGTATGACATATGTTGTAAGTTGGCTATAGCCATCAAAAAATATAAGTCTGTACAAAATTACCACGTAGGGTATACTGTAACTGGTCATGGAAAAAATATATACAATGTATAAACCAAGTTCTGATAGTAATCACTGCTATATACTGCAAAAATTCGGGCCTATCGGCCCACTGGTAGAACTAATCTATATAAGGCCGATGATAATATTGGAAATGATTAGCTCCATGATGCTCCTGTATTATCCACAATCCCTTGGGCTGGACCATGGTCGCCTTGGAAAGCTAGTCAACAACCATATTACATTCCCTGTAAATGTGTTGACAAGAGATATAAGTGAATTGTGCTTTTAAGAGCATGACATCATCCAAAATATTATGAGAGAGTGCATATGACATGCAACTGAGTTATTGAACCCGTTTATGATGATTTTAGAGTCTCCAAATATCTGAATATGTCTGCACTCATGTGCAAGAGAAAAATGGAGGAGATGTCTAAGAGAGATCAATTCAACATAATTCTCTGTACCAATCTCCAAGCCCATCTAGATTCAAAAGTAATGATTTTCAGATTTATGCAATAATATACCTCCATCCCCCACATCCTTGTTCTTGTGCAGCACCATCAAAGTATGCCCAAGAGAGATTATGACCAATGACTTCTGGTGTCACAACGCGACCTGGAGGTGTGGGATCATCTTCTGGGATATCATGATAGGCATTAATAATTTGGGCAATAGTTGATGGCCAACAAGTCACTTTGTCTTCGAAAATGAAGTCGTTCCTATTCAGCCAGATGGTCCAGCAAATTATCATAGGAAGGCAGTGTAATTTTTGGTTCAAGGACCCCTCCCTCCAATGATTCCAAGCCTCCAAAACATTTTTCACGTGCCATCTGATGGAAATAGACAATGTTGATAGAACTTGTTCCCATATGTAGATCACCGTAGGGAAATGGAGAAAGAGGTGATCATTTGTTTCCTCTTCTTGATGACAAAGTACACACCAAGAGGGGCCGAAGAAGGATCTTTTCATCAAATTACCCCCGGTTGGTGTCTTGTTCATTAAGACATTCCACATAAACAATTTGGTTCGGGGAGGAGCTTTAAGCTTCCAAAGAGTACGCCACCAATCCATAAGCGCAGGCGGCATATGGGCAGCATGTATGATGGGATAACCATCTTTAGGAGTGTATGCACCATGCCCAGCAGGGGCCCAAATAAGTTCATCAGCCCCCTCCTTAATGCGAACATGAGATTCTGACAGTGTAGTAATATATCTTGCCCAAGCTTGCTGCCACTATATAGGTATACCCAGTAGGTTAACTGATTTCCATGCTTGTGCAAATAGGGAGGTGTTCTCTGAATCAACAATGTTGGCGATCATGAGGATATCTCTGTTCTTGAGAAATTGAATGAGGTCAGGAGGAAGTCGATACATGTTGCCACATCCAGTCCAGGGGTCTATGCCAATACGCACAAATGAGCCATCTCTAATTCGCCAAGTAAGTCCATTTCTGATAGTGGGCAGAGTATGTAAGACAACTCGCCAGATCATAGATATACCAGATCTTTTCCATGTAGGTAGACGGATCCAATCCATAAGCTGGTAAGGCCAAATATATTTATAGTGTACCACCTCGGTCCAAAGACTGTGGGAGGTAAGAATAAGCCATCCCATATTTGCGGCAAGTGCATGAGCGAAAGAGGGAAGGTCTTTCAAGCCCCATCCTCCCCATTTCTTTGGGATTGCAATGTGTCTCCATCCCACCCAAGAAAATGGTTTCCCTTCCTTGTATCCATTCCAAAGGAATCTGCAACAGAGTTTTTGTATCTGAGAAAGAATTCCTTTGGGAATCCATGCCAAAGACATCCAATACACCGGAGTAGCCTCCAAGACCGATTTAATAAGAACTAATTGGCTTGCTCTGGATAAAAACCTGTGGTTCCAGTTGTGTAATCTCTTTTCAACCTTGGCCACAAGCCATATCCAGTCTGCAATTTTGTAACAATGGGGTTTGATTCAGAACCCAAGATATTTGAGCCCATCTTCCAAACGAAGGCTCTGAAATGGAAATTTCTCTAGTGTAATCCGAGCTTTCTGTGGTGTGCACGCTGGGAGAGTGATAACGGATTTCAAGTTGTTCCATACCAGTGGCTGATGAAAAAAGCAACAAGATGTCATAGAATACAGTGGTATCCCGAATGCCTCCATTGAGAAATATAAGCACATCATCAACAAAAAGGAGGTGGGTAAGAATGCACTGGTTAGTAATTTTGAGACCCTATAATCACCCCTCTCTTTTAGCCAAGGATATTAATCTTCTAAGTCCTTCCATGAAAAGGAGGAAGAGGAGCGAGGAAAGAGGGTAGCCCTGTCTGAGGCCTCGTTCTACATGAAAAAAGTTGGAGGTAGAACCGTTGATTAGGACACTGAATGAGACAGTAGTGATGCAACACATGATCCATTTGATGAAAGGGAGAGGGAAGCCTAAATGGGTTAGGAGCATTCTTAAGTAAAGCCAGCTAACCCGATCAAATGCTTTGGAAAGATCGATTTTGAGGATGGCTCCTTTGAGCTGCTTAATCTTAATGGAATGGAGGGCCTCCTATGCGGTGCCAATAGCCTCATGAATTTGTCGGTTATGCAAGAATGCAAATTGTTCAGGCGAAATATGATTAGATAAAATAGGCTTAAGGTGATTTGCTATAATCTTGGCAATGATCTTGTAGAGGCAGTTGCAAAGAGATATAGGTCTAAAATCATTGAATGAGAGTGGAGAGTCCACTTTGGGAATGAGTGCGATGAAGGTAGAGTTGATAGCCTCATACATGTGCCCAAATAGCCTACAATCCTCCACCACCTTAAGGAGATCCTGTCCAATGGTATAAAAAAAGGCTAAGTAAAATTCAACAGGCCAACCATCTGGTCCCGGGCTTTTGTCTTTTTTGAACCATTTTAGCATACTTTCCAATTCTCCCATAGTAACAGGTTTTGTGAGCTCCTCTGCCTCATGTGGGTCAACAAACCGAGGGAAGAGCCCAGTAATTCGAACAATTTCGGCAAGTGTGGCTCCAGGGGGGACCTTGAATAGTTTCTGAAAATGTGAATTGCCCAAGTGTGCCAATTGATGAAAAGATTTGGTGAAATGGCCATCCTCAGTTGGCATTTTCCAAATAGTGTTGCTGGCCCTTCTCCCCTTCGCATAATTGTGAAAAAATTTGGTATTATCATCTCCATCCTGTAACCAAATAGCCCGACTCCTAAGGCGCCAATTTTCCTCCCGATCTTTGAGGATCTTGGATCTCTGAGTCTCCAAATCAATGAGTATTGTTTTTGCCTCATCAGATGTAAACCCTTGACCTTGCTCATCCAAGAGATCAACCAACTTGGTCTCAATGTTGCTGAGAGTCTGATCATCCTGGTCTCGCTTATCCTTAGCCCATTTGATAGATAAGCTCTTTATCTCTAGGAGATTGTGACATAAACCTTCTGCAATGGTTCTCCCTTGAGCAGGTGGATGAGTACGCCAGTAATCATTGACCAAATTGATGTAATTAGGGTCCTTCAGCCAAGTAGAATTGAATTTAAAAGGTGCCCTAGGCTTCTGGAAGGGGCCCGACAGCTCCAGGAAAATAGGTGAGTGATCAGATATGCCACCAGATCCCACCCACTGTCTATAATTAGACAGGGATCTTACCAAATGTTCCTTGATGAGGAAGCGATCCAAATGCCTGGCCAGAGATGCATCTCCAGTTCTTCTGTTGCACCAGGTAGGTTGTGATTTATTCATGGGTATATCAATCAAATGGTGTTGCTCCAGAAGGTGTTCCATAGTGTCCGATAAAGGATCCAGTTGGGCATTGCTTCCCCAAGATTCCCCATATCCAATAGAGAAATTCAGGTCCCCACCCAGAATAAGATTGTCGTAGTTGGCTAGAGATAAGTTGAGGAGATGGTGCCAAAACTCAGCTCTATTATGACAGGGGGCATATACATTGATAATTCTGAAGTCCATGCCTAGCTTCGAGGAGAAAATATCCATACCAATGAAACCAATCCCCCCCCCAAGAAGCACTGATTTTGATAGTGTGAGGATTAATGCCCAGGGCAATGCCCCCAGATCTAACAATGACATCGAGTGCATGGAAAGTCCAGCTTGTTTTCAGAGATTGCAGGATAGGGATAACCTGATCAGCCAAACCAAGGGTTTCTTGTAGGAAAATGATATCGATAGGCTCAGAGTCTAATAGTCTTCTGAGGGCTAGTTTTTTAGGAGGGCTAGCTAGCCCTCTGCAATTAAAGGAGATCCACTTCATGGGGGGGACTGTGGGAGGGTGTTCGATGCTCTAAGAACCATGTCAAGTGTGGATTGTCTACCATGAGCCACTTCCACCCCAGCCTGCATGATAGCTTTTGAAATGAAAGAGTGTCGGCCCCTGGTGCTCTTGGAAATTTTAGGAGGGGAGATCAACCCAATCCCGACATGCTCAGGAGGGTGTGACACTCGGGATCAAAGATTGTATGAGTGAGAATGTCCAGAGGTGGTTGAAAGATCTGGGGGTGAGGATGTGAGAGCCAACCCAGGAATAGATGGTGGAGTGGTCGAGATAGATGGATGGTGGAGTTCCAAAGGACAAGTAATAGCAGATGAAGATATGCCAGGTATGGATGCATATGCAACATGCAAGTGCTGTGCAGAACAAGTTAAAGAAATAGAAGATACAGAGAAGAGGGGAGGAGGAGTACCTGATGAGCGAGCGGCCGCAGCTGCCACCCTGGATCTCATCATAGGCGGGGAGGGAGGACAGGGAGAGGCCGAAGGTGGCACCTGAGTTGATCCGCACTCTGTTGTCTTAGGACCCTGTGACCGAGGTGTCTGGCCTTCAGCAGATGAGGGTGCAGTAGGAACAACTTCATCCACGACTTTGGAGGGGGAGGCGACAGAGAAAACTAGAGGGCATTCTTTATAGAGATGACCAACCTTATGACACCTTCTGCATCTGAAAGGCACCCCCTCGTAGTCCAGAATTTGTATACGCGTGAATCTTTTCCAATGCAATGTAATCTTCTCCTCCAAACCCTCTCTGGTATCCAGGTATACCAAAATGCGAGCCATTGATTTATTGCCTAAAGTAGCGTAAGACTTGTCGTAGTCCAGAAAGGTGCCAAGCGCATTCCCAATGCCAGTGAAGATATCCTCGGACCAGAAGTGGAGGGGTAGCCCAGGCAGCCTGACCCAAAGCGGTCTTGCGCCTAATTGTTCCCGCTCAGGATCGAATAATGGGCTCCATCTCTTGAGAAATACAGGAGCCATATCGATATTTCAATACTGCGAGAGTGCCCAAGAGGTATATTTTGCCCTCTGAAAGCTCAGAGAGAACCATCCCCGAGCAAGGGTAGCAACTATCGGGAGCTCCTTGAAGATATTCCCCCAAATTTTCATGACCCAAAGGCTTAGACGAGCAGCTAAATACGCTCTACCTCTGACTCTGCTCACTAAGAGATTATTTTCCATATCCACAATTCCCCCATTTTCGCCCCCTCACCAAAACTAGGGGACAGATCCTTACAGAAGGCTTTGACACTTCATTTTTTTGACCTTACTAGAGTGAGGCGTTGTCGGGTGGTCCTGAAGGGGATCCTGAGTACCCTGGTTCTCCCGCTGAGATAGAGGGTTATTGGTCCGAGGGTTTATCGTCTACGTGTTAAAGGGTCTAGAAGGGAAGGTAGATGGACTGGGCATTGCCTTGATGTGTGGGAAAGGGAGGGAATCCAGTTGGAGAGGATAGGAATCCCCTGCAGGAACAAACCCTACCGAGGTGGGGAGTGCAGAGGAGGGCAGATGGGGCAATGAAACCAGTGGCAGAGAGTCATATGAGGGGGAGGGTGGGATGCAAGTGGCAAGAAGGTGAAGCGTAGTCAGAGGGGGGGGGGGCAGTCAAGGCCCGGAGAGGCAATAAAGAGTGTGGCGAATGACAAACTAGGCATGGAAGGGTCGGGTTCGAAATAGATATGCGAAAAATCAGTGTACAACGGATATGGCGTTCCCAGGGACCGAGCAACCGTTACCTCTGGAAAATCGTTAGGGCTCATCTAGATGGGCTCGTAGGGATTAGGGTCTACCGAGTAATCGACCATGTCCTCGTCCATATCCGACATGCTGTAGTCAATCCCGGGGACAACGAAAGAGACAAACCGATGATAGCGAAATCGAAGGGGGAACCCAGCCGACCGTGACGGTGATGATGACAACGCAACAGAGGAGATGGCAGTGTGCAGCTGCAGTTCTACAGTCGGGCCTGTTGCAAACCCTAGCCGTGCTCCCACAACAGTTCAGACCAGAGCTTCATCTTCCACTCAACTCAAAATAAACCTAGGATTAATATTATAAACCCTATGAATAATATTATACCCGAGGAATATGAACTAAATAAACCCAAGGGATTGATATTATAAACCGAAGGGAATAATAAACCCAAGGGATTAATTCTAAAATCCAAAGGTGTTATAAACCTAAGGGAATAATATTAAACTCAAGGGATTAATATTATAAATGCAAGATATATAAACCCTAAAGGGTTTGATATTATAAACCCAAGGGAATAATAAACCCAAGGGATTAATACTAAAAATCCAAGGGATTAAAAACCAAATGGTTTGATAATATAAACCCAAGGGAATAATATTAAACCCAAGAGATTATTACTATAAACCCAAGGTACATAAACCCTAAGATACATATTATAAACCTAAGGGAATAATAAACCCTAGGGAATAATTTTAAATCCAAGGGATTAATATTAAACCCAAGGGATAAATATTATAAACCCAAGGAAGATAAATATTATAAACCATAAGATAAATATTTGTCACAATGTGACGTTGGAATATGGTTGACCATGATTGATTTTCATATTGAGGCAATGTTTGTCACAATGAAACATTGGACAATGGTTGACCATCATTGTGACAATGTGACGTTGGACCAAGGAACTATCTTCCCTTCTCTTAACATTTGCATGAAGAGAAAACTAACATAGTAGAAAAAAAATATGATGAGGGATTCTTGGAGCTCTGCAACCCTAATGACCCTACGGCCATGAGGTAGGCAGTGCGGAATACCTCGAAAACAAGTGGACAGGCATGGAAAGAAGTGAACAGGCGGCTCAGAAATGGCAGAGGAGACTAGGAGGGGAGAGATCCCCTCCTACAGGGACGCGACAGTAGGAGAAGGAATAAGCAACAACAAAGCGGAGGATGAACAAAGGACACCAGGACCAGTCCTAGGAGCATGCTGGCAAGCAGGAAGCAAAGGAAGATCTCTGCCCTGCGCAGTGGAGAAATCGAGATTTTTCATTTTGATGAACAAACTGGAAAGGTATAGAAGCTATATGAAAGACCATGCATTGATCTGCAAGTTCAGCGGAGTCTAGCCCTCAGAAAAAGAACTGACAAGATGGATCCAGCAGAAATGGTAGCCACGCGGCCACATTGAATTGAAGCTAGGCATACGCGGATTATTTACAGTAATATTCTCAAACCTGCAAGACAAAGATAAAATTTTTGAAAACGGACCATATTTCCATAATAATGCAGGTTTATTTATGAGGTATTGGGAGGAATACTACAACCTAGACAAAGAAAAATTCCTAGCAACACCTGTATGGATTAGACTGTTTGGACTACCTATGGATTTCTGGGACCCAGAGATACTTGAAGGAATAGGGAACACCATAGGCAGTTTCATAAAGATAGCAGAATCAACTAAAAGAGGAAGATATACCTCGTATGCAAGAATATGTGTTTACATGAACATTGCAAACCCTATCCCAGGTGTAGTTGAACTAGAACATCATGAGGAGGTCTGGCAATAGGCATTGGACTACAAACATATACCTTTTAGATGTAGAAAATGTCATGAATATGGACACCTTTTCAATGAATGCCCCTTAAATGCAGAGGAAGAGGAAAGAAAGACCAAGCAACAGAGGAAAACCACTGAAGACAATGAGGGGTTTCAGGAAGTAAAAATCAAGAAACGACCTACCAAAGAAACTTAGAAGGATGGTAGGAAAGAACAACAAACCAAAATTAAAGAGACAAATACGTATGAAATACTGCAAACAGAAGAAGGGGAGGAAGAAAACCGAAAGATGGACTACCAATAAGAGACAGATCAGGAAGGCGGGGGGGAAAATCAGGATGCCAACAACAATAAGTAGAAAGCTCAAGAAGAAACATAAGTAAAGAGGAAACAAGAAAAGGAGGTATACCAGGAGTATGAAGTAATGGAAGTAGACATAAAAAAAGGGGATGATCCAACCACAAAAGAGGAAATTATAAGAAATTTACTGGATAAGTGGAAAAACCTGGACGAGTGGTTTATCCCAGAAGAAGACAAAAAACTATACAAAGACATCTTCCAAAAATACAAAGAAAAACAAGAGAGTAGAAACACAGGGATGAATAAACAACTTGAACCACAATAGGACAATAGCTAGGAACATCAAAACAAATGGAAAGGGGGGGAAACAAGGATGGAAGAACCTACAAGAATCCATTCAAATAATGGGAGAAATGTTAGTCAACACAGGAAGAGTAGTGTCGCTTTCAGCGGTCTTCCATCAAACAACCCAACCGTCTCAATGATTATTACATCATGGAATATAAGAGGGCTTAACAGCAAGGGTAAGCAAAGGTATCTGGCTGAGAGGATCAAAAAAGAAAAACCTCAGATCATGCTGCTTCAAGAAACAAAAATAACGGGAGCAAAAATGGAGGAAATTCTTAAAAAAATCAAGCCTTATTATGAAAGCATGACAGTAGATGCAAAAGGGAGTGCAGGGGGTATAGCAATACCATGATATCCATTAGAAGTAATGGTTGACCTATGAGAAGGATTCTATCAGGGAGATTCAAAATGGTAGGACATAAAGATTGGTTCCTTGTATCAGCGGTGTATGGGCCTCACATACCGCTTGAGAGAGAGGCCTTCCTAACACAGTTGCTTCGAATGGGAAACCTGCACACAGAAAAACTATGGGTGATAGCAGGAGATTTTAATATGATCACAACCACAACGGAAAAGAAAGGAGGACTGCAACGAGGGGATGCAGATATGGAGAGATTTAGGGAAACTTAGACATCCCTCCAAGCAATGATCTATGAAGCAATGATCTTACCATGCCAAGGATCAGATCACTGGCCAATAAAACTTGAAATTGCCATGAACAATCAAAACCAGCACAAACCTTTCAGGTTTGAAGCCTTCTGGCTAAGAGATCCAACACTCATAGAAAAGATGGAAACCTGGTGGTAGAATAGTGAAGTAGAAATTCAAGGTAAGAATAAGATGCACACACTCCAATTGAGACTCAAGGAGCTGAAAAGCAAACTTAAGACTTGGAACAAAGAAGAATTCGGCAACATCCATAAAGACAAGGAACAACTCCAAATAGCAATGAAAAGGATACAACAAAAAATAATAGAAGAAGGAAGAACAGAGGAGCTTGCGCAGGAAGAAGGAGAGGTGCTAATTAGACTGGAGGAAAGAAGAAAGCAGGAGGAAATCCTATGGCGACAAAAGTCAAGAGTTCAGTGGTTAAAAGAGGGAGAACGGAATAAAAAATTCTTCCATCGAGCGATGCAGCAACACAGGCAGCAGAACCAAATTTTCTCCCTCAAAAATAAACAAGGTAACAGGGTAATCTAGAAAGAGGAAATGGAAAATCTCCTAATCCAACATTTCAAGGGCATACTGATAGAGCCGCAAAGTAACAGAGATGAGGAGATAGCAAAGATAAGACAATACATCCCAAAAAAGGTAAACAGGGATCAAAACCTGGCTCTTCTAAGGGTAATTACCGAGAATGAGGTCGAGGAAGTAGTCAAGTCAATGGCTAAAAATAAAGCCCCTGGCCCGGATGGTTTTACAGCAGAATTCTTTCAAGCAACTTGGAGTTTCATGAAAAAAGATATTGTTAACGCAGTAGAAGAATCAAGAAGCCATAAAAGAATGCACCCCGCATGGAATGCTACCTTTCTGGCATTAATACCAAAAGTAGATCAGGCTGAAGAACCCCATAGCTTCAAACCAATAGCTCTTTGCAATGTAATCTATAAAATTCTGGCCACCATAATGGTAAAAAGATTACAACCTCTACTCCCAGAATTGATAGCAAAAGAACAAACAGGGTTTGTGAAAGGGAGACAGATTGTGGATGGGATTGTAGTTGCACAAGAGGTGATCCACTCCCTAAAGAAGACGGGAAATAAAGGAATGATGGTTAAACTTGACTTAGCAAAGGCCTATGATAAACTCAATTGGAAATCTACAAGAAATCCTAGAAGCCTATGGATTTGACAATTGATGGATAGCATGGATAATGTCCATGATATCCACACTAAGTATGTCAATCCTGCTTAACGGGACCCCTACTGACACCTTTAAGCCATCCCGTGGCCTAAGACAGGGAGACCCTCTCTCACCGTTCTTGTTCATTTTAGCAGCGGACGGTTTAGGTTATTTAATCAACGCCAGAGTAAGCAGAGGAGAGTTCAAAGGGCTAAGATTATGGGGGGATGACTTAACTATTACACATCAGCAATTTGTGGATGATTTAATGATGTATAGCCAAGAAAACCTCAAGGAAGCCAAAAAACTAGGGGAGATCCTATCAGAATTTACAAAAGCTTCAGGAACAAAGGTGAATAAAGAGAAAACTAAAATCTTCTTCTTCAACATGCCAAGAGTGAGCCAAGCCTTCTTGGTAAAAACAATGGGGTTCAAAATTGGGCAGTTTCCAACAAAATACTTAGGAGTACAACTGAGTGATCAGCAGTACAAAGTGGTGAATTGGCAAGGTTTGATAAGGAAAATTCAAAAAAGAATGGACAATTGGACATTTAGAACGCTTAATACACTGAGCCGCCTCATGCTTCTGAAATCAATCCTTCAAGCTATGCCAGTCTATTAGATGGCCAGTCAAGCGATCCCTAAGACCATATGCCAAAAAATGGTGCAAATCTTCAAAAAATTTCTGTGGCAAGGGGCAAACAAATCAAAAAAATGGGCTCTACTTTCATGGACATGGTTAAGCAGGTCTGTCTCAGAGGGAGGTCTAGGACTAAGAGACCCTTATGTTTTAAACCAAGTCATGGGGACAAAATTATGGTGGAGATGGATTCAAGGAGGGAATGACCTATGGAAAAAGCTATGGGAACAGAAATATGAAATAGCAAGGATGCCAGAAGGTAAACTCCAAACCCTCTCAGAAAGGAAAGGCTCAGCGATTTGGAACCTGGCAAGTATGAATAGAGCCCTGATAAGAGACAACAACTTCTGGGAAATTCGTGAGGGAGACAAAGCAGATTTTTGGCAGGAAGCATGGCAACAAAGAGGAACCCTGATTCAAGAACCCCAGCTACACGAAATCCAATAGTACACAACCCAAATAGTGGAAGACACAGTAAGAAACTATTGGGTAGCTGAACAAAATAGTTATTGGAGAAAATGGAAGATGAAGAGTGAATGGCCAGAAGCCCCAGAAACTGATCAATGGACAACCTATTAAAAAGAATTGGCAACCAAGAAAATAGCAATTAAAGGACCAGATATAATAAGATGAGGCAAATGCATAAAAGGCATGTTCACAATCTTAGAAGGCTACCACATAAAAACAGGAGGAGCTGGAAACCCAGACATAAAAAAATGGAAAATAATTTAGCAGTTAAAAACCTGGCCAAAAGTGGCATTTTTTACCTGTTCAGTGCTACATGGGAGAGCCTTGACTTGGGATCAATTAAGAAGGAGAGGGACGCATGGGCCTTCACGATGTGCATTATGCCAAAATCAAGAAGAAACCATGGAGCACGTCGTAAATTCCTGCAGTGTAAGTAATAACATGTGGCAAAATCACCAACAACTTTTTGAGATTACAGAAAGAAATTTAGGGAGCATCAAAATAACAATAGAGCAATGGAGCAGCAAGCCATACCGCAACACAATCCTAAACCATGCTTGGAACCTGTCAATCGGGTTTCTCCTGTGGAACCTTTGGAAAGCACGAAACAGGGTAATATTCAGCGAAGAAAAAAAAGACAAAGGGGAAATCTGGAACCAAATCATGAAAAATATAAGAGAAACAATCATCTTGGGAAACTGGAAAGAGGAAGACTGGAAGACGGAAGGAACGAAAACCAACATCATGAACCGACTGGAAATCAAAGCAAAAAACTCAAGCAGCATAGGGAAGGAACATGATGCAGGCAAGGCAAGAGCCGAAGAAAGATACAGGAACCCTCCACAAGGATTCATAAAACTAAACTTCGATGGGGCAGCCAAAGGCAACCCAAGGGAGGTAGGTATTGGAGGGATATTCAGAGACGAGGAAGGAAAGATCAAATGGGCATATGCAATGGATTATGACATTGCCACAAACAATGAAGCAGAATACCACGCACTAAATAGGGGACTAGAGATAGCGATACGAGAAGGGTACCAAAGACTGCAGATAGAAGGTGATTCCAGGCTGGTCATAAAAACCATAAAACAACTACAGCAGGGAACTTCAGCGGAAAAACTATGCAAAATCTGGAGGACGGCATGGGTAATAGCCGACATTGAAAAGAAACTTCAACGGCTGGCATACACCATATCCTCCCACGTGAAAAGGAAAGGAAATGCACCGATGGACCTCCTTGCGAACTGGGGATGCCGAAACAGAGAGAAACAGTTAGACGCGGGAGAAGCAGAGCTTAGCCAGAATGAGGAAATGAACCAAATGACACAAGCATCAAAGTAGATAGGCAACATCTAGAGAATTTGGGTGACGCTGATGGGAGGGTAGAAGGACGAGGGCAGGTGCAGGTAGGTCAGCACAGATCACCCACGGAACAACAAAGGATGGAAGAAAGGACAGAGAGGACTTGGATGACGGAAGAGGGAAGAGAAAGGACTGACCTGAGAAGTGTAGGGGCAGAAATGGAAAGGGGTGGGAGAAGGGAGAACAGGACAACAAGACCGAGAAGGGACAGCAAGGGGATGCCAGATGGAAATGCGGAGTCAACAAATGGACGGCAAGAGCAGCGGGGAGAAGAAAAACATTAATGAAGCACATAGGACAAGACATTTGGGAAACATCCCAAGGAAAGTGGGATGGAAAGCGAGCCAAGGATGGACGGAAATGGGGACAGCTAGAGGTAACGTTAAGACAGGGGAAAATTAAAAGAGCAGAGTATGAAGGAAACCATGAATTTTGCATGTGGACATAAAAGAAGGTGATGAGCGAGAATGCATAGACTGCAAATGACAGCTGCAGAAGATAGAACAATGCAACTAGGTTGACAGGTATGTTAAATTTCCTTTCCCATCCTTGGAAAAAAGATATATTATGAAGTATAGAGTAGGCATGAAGGTAGATAGGGATGATCTTCATCATCTCAGATTCAATTACAGAGTTAGGGTAGTTTGGGATAGGGAAGATCCCCTGGAATCCATGGCTGGGAAGGGCGGGTATAAAAGTAAGGAGAAGAGAAGAAAGGAAATGAAGGACCCATCCACCCATGTCTGCTGTAACAGATCTGGAGTCCCGGGCATCTTAAACCCTGAGCCTCCACCTATTGAGGTGCACCCTGTCAGGAGGGAAAGGAAAACCTGGAAAAAACGAGAGCGGAACCAGGAGCATCTCATAGGGAAAAGAGAAACTGAAGAAAATCGGGAGGGTGACTCTGGACCAAAGGAATCCAAACTGGGGATAGGGATAGGCAAGCCTAGGAGAGATAGGAGTGGCCTTGAAAGAAAGGCGGATCACTCGTCTTAGAAAAAGTATGCTAACTCCCATAGCGCAACTCTAAGTGCTGGAGGCTCGGAGCCTAAAAGCACTGGAGAGGCCCGAGCTCTACATAAAAGAGAAAGACATAGCACGAGAGGAACTATGATGAGGGGTGGCAGCACTATCATACTCAATTATATCACCCCAAAGGCTAAAACTGACAACCGTGTTTATAGTGTGATAGGTCTAATAAACGGTAAGGGGGCAACTGCAACCCAGTAAGAGCATTCTAAGGATAAGAGCACCAGGACGCTGACAAGCAAAAACATGGCACCCAGGCGCAGCAAGAGAAATGTAAAACAAGAAGAAGGAACAAGCAGCATAGGACAAAAAAAAGGAAGGAAATCAACCAGTGAGCAGATGAAGAAACTAATTGACACCTACATGGAGGCAAATCCGCAGGAAGTTCGAGACCAAATTTGGGGTTGGGAACGATACCTGAGAAAAAATATAAGAGGCAGAGATCTCTCAATGCATGAATGAGAAGAAATGTTACAAGACCCAGGTACAACAAATGGTCAACAATCTCTCTATCACAGGACTCTGCAATAGTACTGGATAATGAAACATATTGTTGCTCGAGCCATGACCCTGCATCAGGAACATATGGAAGGGGAAGTGCTGAACAGGCAGGAGAGAAACAAGGAACCAGAACCAGGAAGAGGGGAAATTATGAAAGAACTGGCGACCATTCAGATACAAACTTATAGGAACAATCTTGCCTTGGGCCGAATTGAGCAGACTCTGTCGGAGATTAAGTGGAAAATGTTCCAGCAGGGACGAGAGCTCCTAGGCCCAGGGGTGAAGCCGCAGAATTCTGGCAGGAAGATGTTGAGCCCGGAAGAGAAGGAGACATTTCAAATAGCCTCCTCAGATGAGGAGTAGGTTATTTATCTTTAGTTTTTTGAATGTTTTTGTTTAAAAGGCCAAAGATAGGAATTTGGGAAATGGTTAGTAAAGACAAGATGATACTGATGAACTTATTTAAATTTTGGAGTGGATACAATGCTGATCGATGGTCACCTGGTTTCCTTCGGGCAGGTGACTGATCAATGGTCACCTGGTTTCCTTAAGGCAGGTGACTGATCGAACTTTTTAAATGTAAATTTTTGAAAAAAGTAAATACAGAAAGTACTACCATGTTTACAAAAAAAAACAAATGTGACATTGGACTAAGAGATAGTCTTTATTACAATGTGACCATGGTTGACCATATTATAAATGGAAGTATATAGACCCTAAAGGGATTGATATTATAAACCCAAGGTACATAAACCCTAAGATAAATATTATAAACCCAAGGGAATAATAAACCTAAGGGATTATAAATCCAAGGGAATAATATTGAACCTAAGGGATAAACATTATAAACCCAAGGAATATAAACCCAAGATAAATATTATAAATCGTAAGATAAATATTTTTCACAATGCGACGTTGGAATATGGTTGACCATGATTGATTTTCATATTGAGAGAATGTTTGTCGCAATTCAACATTTGATAATGGTTGACCATCGTTGACCATGGTTAATCTACATATTGAAACAATATTTGTCACAATGCAATGTTGGACCATGGTTGACCATCGTTGTAACATTGTGACGTTGGAGCAAGAGATAGTCTTTGTCACAATGTGACCATGGTTGACCATGATTGAACCCAAATGTACTATAGACCCAAGGGAATAATATTAAACCCAAGGGATTAATATTATAAATGCAAAGTATATAGACCCTAAAGGGATTGATATTATAAACCCAAGGGATTAATACTAAAAACCCAAAGGATTAAGAAATCATCATATTAAAAACCCAACGGATTGATAATATAAATGCAAGGGAATAATATTAAACCCAAGGGATTAATATTATAAACCCAAGGTATAAAAAACCTAAGATAAATATTATAAACCCAAGGGAATAATAAACCCAAGGGATTATAAATGCAAGGAAATAATATTAAACCCAAGGGATAAATATTATAAACCCCAGGAATATAAACCATAAGATAAATATTATAAACCCTAAGATAAATATTTGTCACAATGCGACATTGGACAATGGCAGACCATCGTTGACCATGGTTGATATCCTATTGAGACAATCTTTGTCATAATGCGACGTTGGACCATGGTTGACCATGGATGACCATGGTTGTGACAATGTGACGTTGGACCACGAGATAGTCATGGTCACGATGTGACGTTGGACCAAGAGATAGTCATGGTCACAATGTGACCATGATTGACCATGATTGAACCCAAAGGTATTATAAACCCAAGGGAATAATATTAAACCCAAGGGATTAATATTATAAATGCAAGATATATAAACCCTAAAGGTATTGATATTATAAACCCAAGGGATTAATAGTAAAAAACCAAGGGATTAAAAATCCAACATATTGATAATATAAACCCAAGGGATTAATATTATAAACCCAAGGTATATAAACCCTAAGATAAATATTAGAAACCCGAGGGATTAATAAATTTCATAATTTATTAGTCATGGAGGAACTTATCATGGAACTTATTAATATAAAGAATGTACTTCATAAGTAAAATATTTCAATCCCATATTAAGTAAAATATTTCAATGTCAACTAATATGTACAATGAAAAGAAATAAATTTTCATGGTTAAAACATTTTTAAGCATTTCAAGTAATGTTATTATTTTATATTTGGGCTATATTTTTCTGTCAATTTTATCTTTGAGATGCAAACATTTGTTTCAATTTTTTCATTTTAAAATAATTTACATAGGAAGAAATTATATCTTTCTAAACACTTCTTAGATTCGTGATTAAAATAGATCAATACTGATCTTTAAAGAAAAACTAATAAGATCAGCTTGGAATTTGAAAATTTGTTATTGAATGCTAGTTTAATTTTAGAGTACAAATTCATTCATGCTACTTTACCTAATTCTACACTAATCCTACATTGAAAACCTAGGACAAACCAAATTCATAGCTGAGCTAATTTTATACATTTGTATTTGAAAATTAAAGGAATATTCCATAGAGCACTCCTTCAAACCATTAACATCTAAAACACACACAGTTACTAAATTTATAACAAACACATAATTGATCTCGTGGATATTCATGGCATAAGATGGTCAAACCTTCTACTCCTCATTTGTGCAGCGACACATATTCCTCTTGAGAGTCAAGGGCCCATAAGTCAACCTTGTGATCCAATATCAAATGCCCAAATTTATCGTAGAGGTTGTCCACGTTAAATTAGTCACTATCAGACACCTGTGGCAACGTACAAATATATGTATGGTCATATGTTGGTAAAGAAGACAGGTAAGTAAGTTGTTGCCACGATTATAGGAAAATACCTTATTATATATGGTATGGAAAACTTTGTTATTAATCGAAAAAGACATAACATTCACAACTTGTAGCCAACATTCTTCCAGCGTGAGTAGAATATTGGAGTAGATAATATGATCTTCGAACACGTTAAGGGACATCTTAACACTGGAATGGATGGAATTTATTTGCCCTATAGTGAGACGTAGGAAAATACCTTGTTATATATTTGGTTACATATAAATGAGTGTTATAATTACTAATGAGGAACATATCATGGAAGAACTTATTAGAATTGGAATAATCTCAAATCCCTAGGAAATTGGTGGGTGGGAGCCATGTGGCACAAATATAATTTTTTAAATTTATTAAAAGTAATGGACCATTTTGCTAAATAAATTTTTCTTATATATAAATGAACATTATAAATAATAATGAGGATCTTATTAGAATTGGAATAATCTCAAATCCTTAGGAAATTGGTGGGTGGAAAGCCACGTGGCAGGAATCTAATTTTTTAAATTTATTAAAAGTAAGGGACCATTTTGCTAAATAAAATATGCTTATATATAAATGAATGTTATAAATAATAATGAGCAACTTATTATAATTGGAATAATCTTAACATGGAGGAATTTATTAGAATTGGAATAAGCTCACATCCCTAGGAAATTGGTGGTGGCGAGCCATGTAGCACGAATATAATTTTTTTAATTTATTAAAAGTAATGGACCATTTTGCTAAATAAAATTTGCTTATATATAAATTAATGTTATAAATAATAATGAGGAACTTATTAGAATTAGAATAATCTCAACATAGAGGAACTTATTAGAATTGGAATAATCTCAAATCCCTAGGAAATTGGTGGGTGGGGAGCCATGTGGCACAAATATAATTTTTAAAATTTATTAAAAGTAATGGACCATTTTTCTAAACAAAATTTTCTTATATATAAATGAATGTTATAAATAATAATGAGGAACTTATTAGAATTGGAATAATCTCACATCTCTAGGAAATTGGTGGGTGGGGAGCCACTTGGAAATGTAATTTTTTAAATTTATTAAAAGTAATGGACCAATTTGCTAATTAAAATTTGCTTATATAAATAAATGTTCTGAATAATAATGAGGAACTTATTAGAATTGAAATAATATCAAATCCCTAGGAAATTGGTAGGTGGGGAGCCACATGACACAAATCTAATTTTTTAAATTTATTAAGTCAATGCAACCTAAAAAAAAATTGTGGTACACTATAGTTGTTGATAAGCATTAAGAAGAAGCATGTGCTGAACATATTCCATTGAGAATTAAAAAAAAAGAAAACAACAAACTTCCTTCCATCTAAAATTCATATATAAACCTCACAGTCTAATCTTTATCCAATTTTCAAGAAAAAGTTAAAAAAAACAAACAAAATTATATTTATAGTTTGAAACAACTTCATCCATATCTATTTGAGATCTAACAATGATTTTTTGTTCTTAATAATAACATAAAAATGGTTGTTTGTAATAATAACATAAATATGCTTCACGATGATATAATGCAGGTTATATAAATTTATTTATAATTTTGTGAAAAGTTTATTACTAGCATTTGCACCTTATGTTGCAAAGGAAACGCCGTAAGGCATAGAGTGGGGAAGAATAGAGACATGTATAGAGTGGGGAAGAATAACATAGAGTGGGGAAGAATAGAGACATGTATAGAGTGGGGAAGAATAACATAGAGTGGGGAAGAATAGGGACATGTGAATGGACATTGTTGAAAGCAAGGGTGGATGATAATGAGTTACAATTGCAATAGTTAGTTATGTGTATTCTGAAAATGAATATTTTGTAAATAATAATAGTTTGTGGAAGAATTTATAAAAAGTATGCCATCAACTACACAATTGATATCTACAGAAATAGAAGGCTAGAAAACAAGAATTTTAATTTATAAGATCCAATTTACATGGTTGGTCAACATGTAGAAACCCCTTGTGTCATCGCTCTGTCCAAGTGGGGAATAATAATATGATAGTGGAATCACTATTGTGAATATGTAGAGACATAATACTATGGCATGCTTATAGATCATTGTTGGCTGAATGGCTTGCAATTGGCTTTCAAGCTATTGGTTCACCATAAGTTGGATTTGAAGAACAAATAAAGCTAGGATAAAAGGTCCAAATTTCTGAAATTATTAGTTTCTTCCTTCCCCACCTTTCCATTGTTGTTATTATTATTATAATACTAATAATAATAATAATATTATTATTACCAGATAGCACCTTGGATGTCGTCAAACAATTAATATTTATTTTATTAGAACAAATCAAGGTACGGATAGAAAGCTAAAATTTCTGAAATTATTAGTTTCTTCCTTCCCCTCTTTTTCTCTCTTAGCATTATGACACTTCCTTTCACATCCTACAGTGGATTGAACTTGCAATAAAATTTGAGGTGAACCTTATACCTCTGCCTCTTCTGTTCATTTTTGTACAGAAGGAGGTATATACATCTTCAGTTCATATTTCTAGCCATTATCAACACCTAGTACATGCTTTTGTATACAGGGAATTAAATTTTCATCATGTTTGAACTCAACTATTTGCCTTCCAAGGCTGGCTAAAATGGTTGTTGGGCTGAGGGCCTCCACTGCAAATATTTTTATTGACAATGGCCCTTACAGAGAGTTTATTTTCAAGCATTTTCAAGTGGCTTCTGTGGATGAAGAAAGTGCAGTAGTAGTTCTAGTAAGTTGATTCAAACTGGATCGAGAGAAGTTTTTGTCCAATTTTTATTGAGAGTAAAATTAGTCTTTTAACTAGATGTTCTGTATAAGCTATTGTTAAAAGTGGTCAACTAAGGTCAAATTCCACTATGGATGGCTCCTTTGTATGAGATGATAATGGCATTGGATTCCTCTTCTTGAGAGGACTAATTTTGACCTAAAGCACGATGGATTCTAACAGGCAGAAATGTATATTTGAAGTCAAGCCCACAATGTTGGTTTTGGTCAAGGTCAGCCCCACAGTCATGTAGGCTCATGAAGCCCAAAAGACATGACCTTTGACCCACATTGAATTGTATAAATATAAGATGAGTTCACTCCATTTTGGCATCATCACACATGATTTTCTCTTTCCTCTCATGATGGATTCGACTTTCTTTGAGGAACTATCTCTCTCCCATACGTGCAAATTTTTGGAGGACGAATTTCTTGTGATTTTCTGCGGTTGACTTTTCTAGTACATAGAGCAGCATTGACCAGGCACTTTGACCAACTGTTTGACTGTGACTTTGATGGATTATTACTCTACCAGCTAGGCCGCACTTGTGAGCAGAGGAACTGAGCACAAACTAAGGTGTTTGACCATAGGTTTGAGGTAGGTTTAACCGCAGACTATTGACCAAGTTTTGACCAGACTTTTGAAGGCTGCCTTGACTGCATTTTGACTGCCTAGAGAGGGTGAATTTCTCTCTCCTTTTACCGAATAGATTGGGATGATTTGACTGAGCTGTTAACCGTTGACTATTGACTGGTTAGGATAGCTTTGACTGTTGTTGACTTCTGCATATGTCACTTTGAATTTTGGACATTTGATTGGGATCATCTATGGCAAGTCAATATATTGATTTTGACTAATGCATCATTGTACGTATGGATTTCTCTCTCTGTGAACATTTGATATTATCAAGAAGAAAAGATCTGTGGGTTTTCCCCCTTGTCGGGTTTTGCCCTGGCTTTAAGTCTAAATCATGGTGTCCTCTTGTCTTGGCTTGTCTTTTGCATTTATGTTTGATGTTTTTTCATCAGTTACTGTCATGTGATAATGGTCAACGTGATTGCTAATGGATTAATGGAATTAATAATGGGCTAATGGATTAATGAAGTAACTGGCCTCTGACCTAAGAAAAGAACATGTTAACTCAAAAATTAACATGGTATTAGAGCTAGCTGAGGTCAAGCCCAAGCAAGAGGAGGAATGCAATCTCAAGAGATGAAGCAGTGGACTGTTAATGTATTTGAAGTATCTTGTTGCAAGCCTTAGAAAACATGAGAGGTCTCGAAAAATAATACAAGTCTAGGTATATGCAAGAGCTGGGCTAAATAGCTCATGAAGGCCATTAATCAAATCTGAAGATGCTAAAGTCCTCCTTCAACAGCTAAACCATGTGTCATGATAAGAAGTCAATGAAGAGTTTTGTTTTAAGAATTTGTTGATCTGAGTCCAATCTTCTCATTGGATACAGCAGTCAACAGTATGTTTGAATATCTGATCCCTTTGGCACCTCTGCATCAAAATTCTGAAGCTAGCAGTCCTTCCATCCAGTCACCTATGCTCACATAAATTCAAGTCTTGTAAACAAAGATGTCCAACAAGCAAATTTGTTGAGGATCAAATAAGTGACTCTAGGGATACATATATTTATTTGGATTTGATCAATGAATTAAAGAGAGTCCTATGGAGCAATGAAGAATCGAGTTGTTGGCCTAGTTCTCTGAACCATTAAGAAGGAGCCAAGTGTTCCTATTGTTCTGAGCATAAGAAACAATAAAGGTCTGCTATGCAATGGAGCTATCTCTCTTTTACATTCTGGGCATAAGTATGCTTTTGGATAAGTCTTTTGAAAAGAACTTTATTCTCCTAAGAGGCCAAGAAAAGTGCAAGAACACAAGAATATGCCAAAGGTCATTTCATGAAGCCAACCTTGGAGAAAGGATTACTCTGTTCTCGATCTTGTGGTATGGAGGCAGAAATGTTATGGCTCGGTGAACTCTGCCTTATATTCTCTCTTGCTCTTCAATTTAGACAGCGAATCTGACCTATTCATGCTTCTTTTTTCTCTAAGTTATTGAAGAGAAAAAGTTTTGTTAATGTCGATTGTTTTATCTAAGAAGATGCCTACTTATTCCTTGTGCTTGTAATAAGGCCAAGAAGCCTATGTCACATAAAGCACTGCTATATACTATCATGCTCTGTGAATTTGGCCGACCAGTATAGGTCATTGGGGCTGTGATTTCTTGATCTCCGGGCTATAAAAGAAGAAAGGTGGTGGACTTCTCATTCCACATATTTGTAAGGAAGCGAAGAATCTTTTAAAGGACAGTTCTAAGGCCCTTCATAATTTAAGGAAGTCAAGATTTTGTATGCATATATTTGCAAGCCTTGAAAAGACAATCAGTGGGCATCCTATGTCATCTATATTAGTAAAATCAAGGAACCCTATTTTGTGTATTGAAGAAGAGGCCAAGTCCTTATCACTATTACAAGCGTATATATATATATATATATATATATATATATACAAGTGTTAAAAGCCTGTTCCCTGGCACAGAGGTTGCGTTGGATGTGTTGAGGTGTTATGTCGATACCCTACAAAACACGTACTGATGTATGGGATCCGTTAAGGTATTTATGAGCAAGAAAATCTGATTAATTCTCTTCGACTCAATGAAAGCTTATATACCTGCGTCCAAAGACAAGTAAAATGGGTGAAGTAGAATTACAGCCCATTCAGAAAATGAGATGAGAAAGAATTCCAGGGATGACAAGATCAACCGATGTTTTTAAAAGATGCAAAAGCCTACAATCATATTATCCCCGAGTCTCCATACAAAACTTCATCGAGGAATGAAAATGACAATATTCACCAATTTATTTTCAAGAAAAATCCTAGCTGCCTTAACACAAGGAAACGCCAAAAAGTTCGCATCATCCAAAATCAGCAAAGAAAAAAATAGCTGGATCAGTCAACCTCCGTGAAGGAGGAGTTTTTTAAAGCTGTTGCGAAAGGCAACTACACGCGTACTATCCCCAACTCTCTATACGACTTAAATAAACTGACTTAAACTGATTTTTTTCAAGATCATAAACTGGAAAAACCCTGAAACTTTTCGAGTTCCATACCTAAACCAAGAAAATGAAAAACCCTAAGAAACCCTAAACCAAGAAACATTTCATGCTGGTCAGCTTTACTGATATATTCATGACTGATCATCTCTGATGGGTGTGCCTTCTGCGGATAACCAGAGACTATCAAGCAATGCATTCCTTAGCAAAAACAATCCACAATGGATTCTTACGTGTCACCCCATATCTCAAACTGCCAGTTGGTGGATTTGCGGCATCATCCTTTTGGGGTGGTTACTGTGCATATTTATCCTGCTTTTCCTCTGGCTGTGCTTCCGAAGCCTAAGGCGCAATCTGCCAGTTTCTGTCGATTTTGTTTCCGGTTTCCATTGTTCCAGCAGTTGTCAATGGGGTTGTTGCTGGCTGAAGAACACACGGAGGCCTGCAACAACACAGAAACCAAAGAAGCTAATAAAATCCATGCTGCTCCAGTGATAGAGGCAGATAGTTTGAAGGCCATATCACAAGTTAAATTCCTTAAATTGACCCCCTTTGATCTGCCCAGTATTTGCAGTTGGAGCAGTATCAGATTGGATCTGAATTTATGAAATCTTGAATCATGTTTTGGTTTTGGCTATACCTTAAACGTAATTTATATATAAGGTTCAACCGAAAAAATTCAAGCATCCATGCTTATTAAAGAGTAAAGATCTGGGAGAATCAATGTTAGTTTTAAAATCGCAACCACAGAGATATTTTTATGAAAAATAAATAAATTTGTAAAACATTGATTGATTAGTGCATAACGTTTTACATTTTTATAAAGATGTTTAAATTTATAAAAATTAATATAATTTTAGAAAAAACTAACCAACTACTTTTATATCAAATATGTTGATATAGATAAATATTTTTAAAAATATAAAAATTTAACTTAATTTTTAAACTTCTTTTTACATATAAGGATAAAGTTGCTAAATTCATTTTTCAAATTATTATTGATATTGATTATTATCTTATCGTTTATAAAACTAACTATCATATAATAATTGTGTTCTTTACTAGTACAATTAGATTATTAAATGTAATTGATATAATAATTGTGTTCTTTACTAGGACAATTAGATTATTAAATGTAATTGATATAAGCCCGATAAGCTTATATGGACACATTTACTTGACTTATCAAACTAATAAATATACAAATAATATTGTAAATTTTCAATGATATAACATTTATTTATTTTTCAAAAAGAATATTATTCTACCGATAAGTTTTAAAAAATAACTATATTCCTTGAGCATTGAAAAATATACATTTCTAAACTATGCTTTTTTAGTATTAAATGTTGAAAATCAAATTAAGAGTGAGCTGCACTATTTTTCTATGAGATTGGTTGATAAATACACACAAACCCAATTTCTTATAATCATTCAATTAATAAATTGATTATGGAACTGCTTATATACACGGAAAATTTTTCTTCCCAAACAACTTTACCAAATGGACAATTCAGTGAAAGATAAATCACCTCCTCGCATTCAGCACCACACAGGGGACATTGACTAGGCCCCTGAAATCATTCCTTTCCCAATGGACAATTCAGTGAAAGATAAATCACCTCCTCACATTCAGCACATGGCCCCTGAAATCTTCTCCCAATGGACAATTCAGTGAAAGATAAATCACCTCCTCACATTCAGCACCACACGGGACATTGACTAGGCCCCTGAAATACTCTCCCAAGGAGAGATTATTTGTAACACCCTCAGATCTGAAAGTGAATTTCTATCATTGACTCTTTAATCGTTATTGTGAATGAAACCAATTAAAAAAACAAGGATTGATAACAAATATTGATTTGTTAGATAGAAGTAATAAAGAAAAAAAATAGTTGAGAAGTTGGCATGCGGATGGGACTCATTAACTAATTCTGAATTTCTAGACATAGTTGGGAAAATGCAGTTATCTCCTTTCTTTTCCTTGACCCGGGAGATAGAAAAGTTTCCTTGACCCCGAAGATATAGAAGATCTCAGGTGGGACCAATTAGGGGTTGGTCAGAAGGAGAAGAAAACTACCTGAAAGAGAGAGCTTGAGTAAAACTTCCAAGAGGGTTGCCTTGAGCTGGCTAGAGCCAGTGGAAACTCTCTAATCAGAGTTAAATATGTTATTCCAGACTAGGCCAGGAGGGTCTTGAGGTCTTGGAAGGCATTCCGATAGTCTACCTATGAAACTGTGCTCGAAGTGGAGCTAGGGGGGAATTTGGATGTAATTGTCAAATCCGTTGGAAGGAAGGGAGGAGTAGTCCCATTCTTATTCCATCTTCTGATTGTCCTACATTGCAAATAAGTAGTGATATTTTCTTGTTAATTATCTGATGAATTAACTATGTGATATAAGGCTCTATTATAGTTAGGAGAACATATGTGATATCGTAGGCAATTCTTCTAAACAAAAAGCAGGAATCATTATTGAAATAATTTCTATATCTGTATATGAATGTTCTGGAAACAAAGTAGTGATGGGGTATGTAGGCTATGAAGCATGATTTGATAAACAAAAAAAAATTCCAATCTCAGAATAGTTTACTAATTAAGTAAGTATTCTATAATTAAATGACAGTATTCTATTGCAGTTCTGGAAACACAGGAATTCAATGTAGATTACTGATATTCATTTAGAAACAAAACAATTTAACATGAAAATATCTGGTTGACATTCTAGAGTGTTGTCAGGAGACTATCCAACCATTGCACTGAGGATAGAATTGCACCTATGTACTATCATAGTTGCATAACAAGGGAAAGGGGGTATCGGGTTTCCACCCCGGTATGTAAAAGAGGTCTGTAGGATTAATTAGAGTGAAACCCCTCTCAAAGGGTAGCCGAAAAGAAGGGTTGGAAATACACACCAGTTTTGGAATTAACTTGTGACCGAAAAAGACACTTTAAAACTGATTTAGATATACGAATTTCATCTCCAGGTAACAATACAGTCTACGCTATTGTTAAAGTAGTAATGAATGATGCTCGATCGAAATGTCTGGAGCAAGGGACCTGTAAGCAATAGAAAACAAGGATTAAACTGTCAGCATAACCTTAGCGGCAAGGAGAGCCTAACCCTTCAATCTTTCAATCTGCGTGCCATCAGTCAAATCAAAACAAAAACAAGACTGGACTTGTTGTAATAGAACTATAGATAACTAATAAATTTGTCATATTAAACAAGTAAGTAGCAGCGTTAACCACAAGTATAACTCCATTAATTGAGATGGTGATTAAATAGTATTCTGTACATGTCATTAACAAGCAGCAACAGAGCTATAAACAAGCTTAACATCATCAACGTAAAAATAATGTACAGTTTGAGTATGGTAACCGATTCAGAAAACAAAACCCATATCGCAACCCAGCCGAGGAAAGGCTTGGAGCCTAAACCCTCAGACATGTTGCAAGTACGAAACCGCAAAGAAAAACATCATACAATAAAGAGCAGGTCGAGAACCTTGGAGGTTTCCCATACACAGTTCACCGAACCGTAGTCCTCTGAGGACTGGTAAATATGACAGACAGACTGCAGTGAAAGACTAAGAGTTACTCGAATGCCAACCTGGGAATGGAAAATCATCGCTTCTGGGTAAATTATTGGAGCCGACGACCCTGGTGGTTGCCCTCTTTACCTGCGAAAACAGCCTGCCTGTTAGGGTTTAGCTCGATAGAAGACATATAGCTCAGAAAATAAAAGGGAAAGAAACTGGCCAGCAATTTTAGAAAAGGAAACATTACTTGAGCCGACGGTGAGTGGAGAACCTCCATGTAGTCAAAATTGTACATAGTACTACAGCGTAGCAACCAAGCCAACAAGGAATTTAGGATTTTCTTGGTAATCCAGTGCAGAGCAGGGTCTAGATACCGAGAAACGTTGAAGTTGTAGGGATTCTGCACTATTTCCGTCCGTCGGGGAGAAGCAACTGGGAAACGAAGGCACTATTTCCTTCCGTCGGGGAGAAGCAACTGGGAGCCAGGTTACCACATCTGGAGGTGTGCCTCGAGAGCCACCCAACATCCGTTAACAATGTCATGCAATGAATTAGTATCATAAATAAATTAAATGCTTGCCTACGAATTAAATTAATGGGCGACTCATTGCTGAAGCAGTTCACAAACCAAATGACGAAAATAGGGGAAATGCTTGGTAATAGAAACAAAATAGCAAGACAACCAAGAGCTTGCAAAGAAAGTGTGCCGTTAACTTTTTAGGTGCAAGACACGGAAGCTCGGAAAACCGCTCCTGGGCTGTGATTTCTACAACACGAGAAAGGGCATCTCTCCAGGTTTGAATGCTGGTGGAGTCGTATCGCGGTTTCCCTTCACCCGTTTACGCGATTTCTATCCAGATTTCAGTTTCAGAAGGGTTTTGGGGGCATGAAGATATAGGGGATGCCATTGCCAATGCCAATTCGACTATAAAAATAGAGATTGGAGCTCGTAAACTGAAACAACCATAAACTCCACGAAACCGTAAACGGAAATAGCCATAAACTCCACGAACTCTCCCGGAAGCTCGGCGCACAGAGGTCAAGGGGAAAGTGAAACGTTTTTTAATGTTTTAAAACATTTTTTTTAAAATCAGATGACTGATTTTTGTTCAATCGTCTAACAAAAGATCTAACGGCTATGATTAGGACAGAAAGGCATTTAGGGGAGTTCATTTCAGAGGGAAACTGTGCTCGAAGTGGAGCTAGGGGGGAATTTGGATGTAATTGTCAAATCCGTTGGAAGGAAGGGAGGAGTAGTCCCATCCTTATTCCATCTTCTGATTGTCCTACACTGCAGATAAGTAGTGATATTTTCCTGTTAATTATCTGATGAATTAACTATGTGATATAAGGCTCTATTACAGTTAGGAGAACATATGTGATATCGTAGGAAATTCTTCTAAACAAAAAGCAGGAACCGTTATTGAAATAATTTCTATATCTGTATATGAATGTTCTGGAAACAGAGTAGTGATGGGGTATGTAGGCTGTGAAGCATGATTTGATAAACAAAAAAAATTCCAATCTCAGAATAGTTTACTAATTAAGTAAGTATTCTATAATTAAATGACAGTATCCTGTTGCAGTTCTGGAAACACAGGAATTCAATGTAGATTACTGATATTCATTTAGAAACAGAACAATTTAACATGAAAATATCTGGTTGACATTCTAGAGTGCTGTAAGGAGACTATCCTGCCACCACACCGAGGATAGAACTGCACCTATGTACGATCATAGTTGCATAACAAGGGAAAGGGGGTATCGGGTTTCCACCTTGGTATGTAAAAGAGGTCTGTAGAATTAATTAGAGTGAAACCCCTCTCTGAGGGTAGCCGAAAAGAAGGGTTGGAAATACACACCAGTGTTGGAATTAACTTGCGACCGAAAAAGACACTTTAAAACTGATTTAGATATACGAATTTCATCTCCAGGTAACAATACAGTCTACGCTATTGTTAAAGTAATAATGAATGATGCTCAATTGAAATGTTTGGAGCAAGGGACCCGTAAGCAATAGAAAACAAGGATTAAACTGTCAGCATAACCTTAGCGACAAGGAGAGCCTAACCCTTCAATCTTTCAATCTGTGTGCCATCAGTCAAATTAAAACAAAAGCAAGACCGGACTTGTTGTAATAGCACTGTAGATAACTAATAAATTTGTCATATTAAACAAGTAAGTAGCAGCATTAACCACAAGTATAACTCCATTAATTGAGATGGTGATTAAATAGTATTCTGTACATGTCATTAACAAGCAGCAATAGAGCTATAAACAAGCTTAACATCATCAACGTAAAAATAATGTATAGTTTGAGTATGGTAACCGATTTAGAAAACAAAACCCATCTCATAACCCAGCCGAGGAAAGGCTTGGAGCCTAAACCCTCAGACATGTTGTAAGTACGAAACCACAAAGAAAAACATCATACAATAAAGAGTAGGTCGAGAACCTTGGAGGTTTCCCATACACAGTTCATCGAACCGTAGTCCTCTAAGGACTGGTAAATATGACAGACAGACTGCAGTGAAAGACTAAGAGTTACTCGAATGCCAACCTGGGAATGGAAAATCATTGCTTCTGGGTAAATTATTGGAGCTGACGACCCTGGTGGTTGCCCTCTTTACCTGCGAAAACAGCCTGCCTGTTAGGGTTTAGCTCGATAGAAGACATATAGCTCAGAAAATAAAAGGGAAAGAAACTGGCCAACAATTTTAGAAAAGGAAACATTACCTGAGCCGGCGGTGAGTGGAGAACCTCCATGCAGTCAAAATTGTACATAGTACTACAGCGTAGCAACCAAGCCAGCAAGGAATTTAGGATTTTCTTGGTAATCCGGTGCAGAGCATGGTCTAGATACCGTGAAACGTTGAAGTTGCAGGGATTCTGCACTATTTCTGTCCGTCGGGGAGAAGCAACTAGGAAACGAAGGCACTATTTCCTTCCTTTGGGAGAAGCAATTGGGAGCCAAGTTACCACATCTGGAGGTGTGCCTTGAGAGCCACCCAACATCTGTTAACAATGTCATGCAATGAATTAGTATCATAAATAAATTAAATGCTTGCCTACGAATTAAATTAATGGGCAACTCATTGCTGTAGCAGCTCACAAACCAAATGATGAAAATAGGGGAAATGCTTGGTAACAGAAACAAAATAGAAAGACAACCAAGAGCCTGCAAAGAAAGTGTGCCGTTAATTTTTTAGGTGCAAGAAACGGAAGCTCGGGAAACTGCTCCCGGGCTGTGATTTCTGCAACACGAGAAAGGGCATCTCTCCAGGTTTGAATGCTGGTGGAGTCGTATCGCAGTTTCCCTTCACCCGTTTGTGTGATTTCTATCCATATTTCCTTTTTAGAAGGGTTTTGGGGGCATGAAGATACAGGAGATGACATTGCCAATGCCGATTCGACTATACAAACAGAGATTGGAGCCCGTAAACTGAAATAGCCATAAACTCCATGAAACAGTAAATGGAAACAGCCATAAACTCCATGAACTCTCCCGAAAGCTCGACGCACAGATGTCAAGGGGAAAGTGAAATGTTTTTTAAGGTTTTTTAATGTTTTAGAATTTTTTTTATTAAATCAGATGGCTGATTTTTGTTCAATCATCTAACAAAAGATCTAACGGCTACGACTAGGACAGAAAGGCATTTGGGGGAGTTCATTTCAGAGGGAAACGCCTTACGGCGTAAAAATATATTGTTTAAAAATTTATTAAAATGTTAGAGAATTTACAGAGAAATTGTTTAAAATATTTAATTACAAAAGTAGTTATATGGCTGATGAGTGTTGATAGGTTTAGAATATTGATGCAAGTAAAAAAGACAATTGTAAAAATAGAATTGACAAGAACCCAAATTTTAAGAGTGAAAATTTATTACTTAGTCGAAATGATTTTTTTTTTTGATAATACAAATAATCACATTTCTTCAGACTTAAAATTTAATAACCAAAAATATTATTTTTTATTAAATCTTAAACATATACCTGATGTTTGTATAAAATAAAAATTTTAAGTGCATCTATCAACATAACATAATAATTTAACTAATTATTAATTTTTTTTTAACAATAATTAAAAGATCATATTTACATTGTAAGACGTTCCCTTTGAAAGAAACTCCCCTCCCATGCCACCTGTAACTTTGTTGGCCTTTGATTTAGATGTTAGATGATGGAAATAGCCACAACCATCGGATTGAAAAAACCGTATGAATATGTTAGAATTCGTTATGTGATAGTTACCATAGTTCACGTGCCATCCTTTGATAGACGATATACAATAAACTCTCAGCGTGGAAAAATAACTGAAACTTTATTTTCTCATTCGAGATTAAGCCTGGGTGTTAGATAGCTGAGCTAAAAAGAGACCTGAAAAAGTATTTGTGCAAGATGAAAAATCACATTCAGTGGTGGCAGAGCCAGACAAGAGGTGGACAGGAAATGACAGGAAGTGATATTGATAGGTTTCCTTCAGCAAGAAGGAGTAGATTTAATTTTGTAGACAGTTACTACTGTGTCTCGAGCTAGAGACACCATGATCGCTCTTATTGTGTGCGATCCTTTCTTGTCTCTTCTAAATGGCGAGCATTTAAAATTTCATCTGTTTTGTGTGTATTGCTTCAAATCCCAATTTTAGCTTAGCATTCGTTCATGGTTCTCGGCTAAGACCAATAAAATCATTAAGGAAATTAATCCTGTAATCTTACCATAATAGAAATCAAATTCCTTTACGTTTATGAGGCGCCCTAAAGATTTGCTGCAAACACTGGTCAGAATAGGGCTTGCATAGTGTCTATTGCGGACACTGGTTGTTCTAACGGTGTTGGTATTCTAGCCTTTTGAATTCGTAGTATACGTCATAAATGCCTTTCATGTCAAATAGAATAACTCTCAGAAGAGTCGTAAATGCCTTTCATGTCAAATAGAATAAATCTCAGAAGACACTACCTGATGGCAGACATCCATTTTGAAGTAATAATGTTACTGTTATGAAATATCTTCTTAAAGCTTCTCAGGAATTTAGTGTGATGCGTAGTTTTTGCAATAAACAGTTGGGAAATCCCAGGAAGATGAGAAAGCTCGGGTAGAAAGATGTGTGTTTGTTTTTGTTTGATTTTTAACTATGTAAAGCTTTGAAAGATACAAAATTTTCCCCTTTCTTTTCACCGAAGGCTTCATATTTGAGGTTCTCATTCTTGAAATCTTCCGGTGAGGCCAACTTGTTGCCTCAAACATTTTATTTCAGGCGAAAAAGGAACCGGTCAAACTATCTTGTACAAAATTCTCCCGACAGGATGCTCTGTCATTATTGTTCGAAATGGAAAAGTTGTGCAATACAAAGAAAATAGATGGACAATGTCCAATGAAGTAGATGCAAAGCAATCTTCTTCAGAAGGTAGTCATTTTTTTTTTTTGTCTAATCTCATGTGTAGACAGAGCACACAGTGAACCCTCATTTTATATTGAATAGGGTGGTTATATATCTTATTAAGGTACAAAAAACTTTCCATAATATTCTTCTTGTTCGTATATTGTTGGGAGAGGAAGCAATCCCACCGGCCACCAGTCAAATTTCTCATATCTTTCACTTAGTGACTATCGTATATTCTGCTGAGCTTTATAAATTCTCCTTCAGAGAAAAATGAGCCCGAGATGAAAGATTAAGGTACAGAAAACTCTCCATAATATTATTGTTCGTATATTGTTGGCAGAGCTTTATAAATTCTCCTTCAAAGAAAAATGAGACCGAGATGAAACATTAAGGTACAAAAAAACTTTCCATAATATTCTTGTTCATATATTGTTGGCAGATGAAAGTAAGGACTTATAATCCCCTGCAATAAACGAGATCCTGCAAAATAAGGGTTGTCATGTGCAAGGTTATGTCACGTTGTGGGTACTACCTTCAACAGATGCATTTTCCTATGGCCTCCTATGCCTTTTTCTGTAGAAGATAACTTTGTACATAGCAAGGTTTATTAAGAAGGATCGTGCTTACTAGAGGAGATTATAAGTACTCACTTTCCTTTGCCTAACGAGATAATTTTAGAAACGTCATTGTAAAACGATTTACTTTGTCCTCATCATTTTGCTTTGGGAGAGGTTTTTTTTGCACTGAAAAAATTTGGGTTCTTTTAGCTTAGTAAAATAGATGATAAATTTTGGATTTTAGTGATATGGTAGTATGAGCCGATTTATAACACATTTTATTATTATTATTATAAGTACCAGCAGTGTGGTAGGAGGAAGATGACCTTTTACAGAGCAAGGTTTTTTAAGAAGGATCATGCTTATTGGAGGAGATTATAAGTACTTACTTTCCTTTGCCAAACACATAGCCAAACACATAAGAATGAGAAAATTATATAAACTTCATTGTATATTGTTTTATGTCACCCTCACCATTTCGCTTTGGAAGATGATTTCTTTTCACTAACCAAAATATATAGGAAATTATGGTTTTTTTTAAATCAACAAAATACATGTGAAATTTTGGATTTTAATGCTATGTGTTTTTTTAAAGTAGAAATATATAATAAATTCTGAAATCTATCGAATTTTCAAAATACTCAAAATAATATTAAAATATTGAAATGAATATTTTTACATGAATAATTATTAATAAAAAATATTCATTTTTATCAAATTATTAATTTTTATTTCCTTCATAAATTTATTCGCATACTATTTTACTTACACTAATAATTAATAACAAATAAATATGTATATAATTTTTGTAAGAATTCATCATATATATATATATTGTATGTTTGTAGGATGAATTAATAAAAAAAATATAAATGTTATAAAATGTGTTTTTTTTTTTTTTTATAAACAAGAATTAAACAACAACTGAGAATATTATATTAAAAAATATTTAGTTCATTTTAAATATATGATTTACATAAATATAATTGGAAGCAGTAGTCTTTAACGCGACTTTTTGAAAGCCTTTCCGGCGATTTTTTCCGGTGAAAATCCGGCAGTATTTTATTGGAATCCAAGTTTGATAGCTAATTTCTGCACAATGAAACCGTCCCAGGGGTTTTTCAGGGTGCTGTTTTTCAGGGTGCTGTTTTTCAGGGTGCTGAATCCGAATATGCAGTTAAAAAACCATTTTAACTGCAACAAATCATGATTTCATCTCAATTTCTTCCGCCGGATTCCGTCACCGGAATCTCAAAAAGTTGCATTATAGACAACTCCTAATTGGAATGGAGCACGTATAAACTATACAAAATTTTTCGATTAATTTTTTTGAACAAAATGTTACAGTATCTATAGAATTGGATTCGTACATTAAAATTATTTTGTTATTGATTAATCTTCTTTTTTTATTATTAGTAAAATTGGTAATTGGAGTGGTCTTGTATTTACATACATAATAAATGTTTAAGATTAATTGCAATAGATTCATGTTTTTTAAAAGTAGCTTTCTTGCATGACACTTTTGGTAACTCAATCACAAAGTGTTGTATGGTATATTATACAACCTTCTGTGCAAGATCAAGAAATCCATTCCTAGCAGTCAACTCGACTTATCATAACTCTAGTCATATCAAAAAAATACATAGATAGATATGAATATGTTTTCTCATTTGTAATTAACACACCAATATAGCAAATGTGTTTTGCAAGATAGTTCATCTAAAATAGAGTCAATGTTCTGCATTAGAATTATGCATGGCCAATCATGTACCATCATGATATAACAACATATTAGATAAGGCAATGCTTCAAAATGTGTTGCAACTTAAGGTGTTTAACAATTAAAGATAGTTCATCTAAAACAGAGTCAATGTTCTGCATTAGAATTATGCATGGCCAACCATGTACCATCATGATATAACAACATATTGGATAAGGCAACGCTTCAAAACATTCACTGTAATGATATAGTAATGCATGGCCAATCATGTACCATCATGATATAACAACATATTAGATAAGACAACGCTTCAAAACGTGTTGCAACTCACTATAATGATATAGTAAGAGCCAATTGCCCAAAGGTCATGGAAATATGACATATGGTTCTACCATTACCATTACCACATAAGTTATACATTGACTGTGTAAAAAGGTAATACTAGAAAGGCTGTATTTTATAATACATCTAGAATGATACATGATGCCAAACAATTAATTTTTAGTATTAGTCTCTAGATATTTTTGGAGTTACAATTGCTTAGACTTAGCTTGACAATTTGTTCCATTACTGTAATTGTGATGTTGATTTTGATTAGAAGAATTGTAACTTGTTTCCAATATTTATTTTTATACAATAACTATCATATGTTTATTGTAGATATTATCCAGCACCATGGAAGCACTTCAAAAGTTGTGTCCAAGGAAAGTACCTTCAACATTCTCATTTGTGTCCTCATAGGGTGATCAGAAGTTTATATTGTTCTTTGTCGTGGTAATAAATGTTGATTGAATGATCTTGGACATTGTAAATATATCATTTTGAAATATTATAATGTTGTGCAGAGCTTGTAAATATATCATTTTGAAATATTATAATGTTGTGCAGAGCTTGCATCGATTTTACAAGACACTTCAAGCTACTAGTTCCTTTTCTACTACCTTACGATGTTATCTTTTCAACATCTGTTGCAAATGCTAGTAGGTAAAAAAATGTTAAGCATTGCCTAAGTACAAAAGGTTACATTTTCAATGTCCTTATAGGATGTCTCACACCTTAACAAGCTTATTTGTTGCATTTTCATTCTCTTTACAATAGTAAAATTAATTATGCTTGTATAAACTTTGATGAAGAGCCACCCACTTTTTTTGTCTTAACCCACGTTCTTTTTTCTTAGATTAATTATCGATAACAATTATCTCTGAGTCATCTTCCACCTAATTCAGACCTAGGATGTTTGGGGAGATTGAGTTTATTGATGATATGTGAATTGATTGACTTTGATCTTGGTGTACATTCAGAAAAGAAAAATATCAGCCATGAAGCCTATTAACATCTTGCCTAAGCTAAACAAATTATGCACCATTCGAATGCATCATTTTGATTTCCGTGTCCAACTTTATGGATAGTTCAGTAATCATTTGGATGAGAGTGCACACATACATCCTTAAAGAAGGCACTGTAAGGTTTGTATTTTTTGAGAGATAGAACCAATCTCTAAAACAACCACTGTGGTTGAAATCCCCCTCAATCTACTCGAAATATCTATGTGTTTTCTCAAACACAAGTCATAAATTCAAGTCAACCTCAGCATCAGACAAGACAATTTTGAAATTTGATATAAAGACCATCCAAAGGAGCTACGACATATTTAAGGACCGCACCCTTGTTTCTTCAAGTGGACCCACTTCCTTATAAGCAACAACATGATTGTAATGACCTTACCCCACCTGCCTCGTTGGAAAGATTGTTATTCTCTAATCGAACTCTTCTTGTGCTTTCTGAATTTAGGGTTTTGTGATCCATAATGAATTAAGAAAAGTCTTTTGGTAGAAATCACATAAGAGAAATTTTCTCTTACATGATTTCTAGCAAAAGACTCTTCTTGTGCTATCAGAAGAATGAGATAAATTCCCCCTTGTTTTTTTCTTAGATATATATATATATATATACCAAAATCTGTCACATCCATGCTCGACGGTAACACCATCCACTAAACCCTGGAACCAATGATAAATTGTTGCACTACCCCACTTTGGTAGTCCCCACCGACACTCGATTAAATTTGATGATTATGATTCGAGAGGGTAGATTGACAGAGCGTAATTGGATTGTGCCATGCTAACATGCATGAACATTAATATGGCAGGGTTTGTGGTGCAATCAAGGTTTTTGCCCATGGTTCTGGTGCTTTCATCAAACGATCCATGGCACATCCGCCCATCCAACGTCTGAGAATCATTACCCCACCTCACCCCTCCTCCACGCTGACGTCGTAGGGGAGGGGTGTCTCAAGTCACTCTTGTTGTAAATCTTGGTGAATCCCCACCATTCGATCTTAAGGTGGTGTTCCCCGAACACTCCTAAGATCCTACCACATCATCCCACTACACCTTATCCCGGCGCGTCATTTTTTCTGATCCTCTTACACCCTAGGGGTGGGGACCACACGGACAAATCATCCTTGTCTTGTCACCCTGAAACTCTTCTAACCGAAACCCAGTTTATAATGCTAAGATAGAGCCTATGTGGGTGATCCTCTAGGACACTTGGTACGGTGTGTCATCTCTTTGCACTCCCTTGGCTCCGATTGGCTAACGAGGTAGTGGTGCCACGTCACCCCGCGCCTAAACATCTTGACCCTCTCCGACTGATCCACCTTTCTCACCTCCGGGTGGGGACCACCGAGACGCGTCATCCCTATCTCTTCACCTCGATGACCCTCCTTGCAACTACACCTTTTTGCATCAGGAGAGGACCACCAAGATACGTCATCCCATCCCCATTATCCTTGCATTCCTCTATTGTGAATCTTTTTGGCTTTAGAGGGTAACTCACCGGGACACGTCATCCACCACTATAGATATACATGTATATATTTATTTATTTCCATATGCTATGGAGTAATGCCCGGTTATAGGAGGACTGTATTTGCAAGTTTAATTCAGCTTTTCCTCCGTAGACCTGCCATGCTCAGTGCCTCCACTTTATCACCATGATGATGTATTTAGATGCTTTAGACCAACCACGAAGGTTTTTGGTGCCTTTATCAATGCTTACCCACACCAACTGCATATGTGCATATTCTCGGTGCCTATGACACTAAAATAAAAGTAAGTCTTTCTACATATGGGATTTAGGGAAAATCCCAGTCTCAGGACCCACTAACAGAATCTCACCCCTTTTCAAACTTAACACTGTAATCTCTAAATCGTTTTACACATTCAGTGCCTACAACACTGGTATCGATACGTATATGTATATCCTATATATATTTATTCCTGTATTCAAGGCATATAGAGGAAAATCAAATTCTTCATAATTATTTAACAAAGTCTCTTTCTTTAAAATTTACCCCTATACACTAGACATGGTTCAAGCAATTCAGTGCAATAAATAAATTTCAACATCAAACATATGGCATTGTCTTTAACTAGGGTTCTTTGTTCATGCAAGATTACAATGAAATGTAAATAGAATAACACATGCATTCATCAACTATTTATGCCATCATTCAACCAGAAAAGAGACATTCATTCATTAAAAAGGGAAACCATAGACAACTATAGCCACTTAGTGACCATATGCACACATTCTTGTGCATAATGTTCCCTTACATCACGAGCAGAAACATAGAAACAAATATGGCTCTCAACCCTGTGAGGTTCATAGTAAGGAATGTATAGCAGAGGTGAAATCTTATCTGAAGGGAAAGAATATCAATTTGGGTAGCTACGGTTAATGAGGCCATGCCATACACGACACATAATATAGATTTGTGGATATGAGATTTGAATAAAACGAATGTGTTGACCCCACACCAGAGTCTACACTATTAAGACTTGGAGAAGACCCACACATAGGTCAATAAGAGTAGAAGAGAAAATCCTCCATATTACTCCATTATAACACAACAATGAAATACAAATATGCAACCCACATAACCAACTTTCTTCAATAATAAGGTCAAACTCATGCTAATAGATCGATGTCTAATGATTATTCTCATGCGCTACCTCATCTCCTTCAAGCATTAACACAACACATTAGTCACTCTTGTATATAATAATAATTGCAGACATGCCTCTTGTGGCAATAACATCATTTAAACCAAAAATGAAAACATATTTTATTATGAATAACAAACATAAGAGCACTTATCTTAAACAGTGCATAAATGTTCCAAATTAGAGTAGGACTCTCACTCTCCACCCAACCATACTCAAGATACAAGAATTGTTACTTGTAGTTGTCACCCCTGAGCAAGATTGCAAAGCTTGAGGTGGAGTGCCTTCAGAGGGAAATATTCAATGAATACACAGTTGAACCAAAGCATCACCAGGCCACCCTGCCTTCATCCTCAAGACAAGCCACTTATCTTTGTAATGTTTATGCCTAGCAAGTTTCGATAGGGCCTTTAGCTGGTTTATTACTCCCTTCAGAGCTCAACAACGTAGCCCCAAGTATTGCTTTCTCTCCCTCCACTTGTTGGCTTGAGGGGGCTTGGACCCAGGTTCGGAGTTAGCTAAGCTAACCAACAAAACCCTACACTACTGGCCCTTTTGGCAACAACCTGCATAGCGCAGACTGCAGTCTCACTTAAGGTAGTATTGGGAGATGCTAGAACCAGGTTTCTACATCTAGAGGGCTATGTGATGTGTTTTTGCAGGTCTAGGGCTTTATCTTGACCTTCGCAAACCCTAACCCTTTAAATATGGAACTTACAGTAAATGAAAGTAAATAGACTTCTGTCCTTTACGGATTGCGCTAAACATGAATAACATCATATAAATAAACATATATATGCCTTCGAAAACCTATTAAGTATTTTTCTTGATTAAATTCTTTCAACAAATCATAAATATAGTAAATTCAGAGATAAAACAGTAATACAAATATGTACAAATAGTTCTTCAAAATAGGTCTTTATTATGCTTCAAATCTTCAATTACATCTCTTCCCAATCCTGCGCACATAGCTACAAGGACCCATGCACTTAGTTGCGAACTTACCAAGGTTTCCGCGCACACAGCTGCAAGATCCTTCCCCTTTGCCCAAGTACAAAATAGATAAAATCATACTCAACTCATGCACTTCTCTTCCGTCTCTTCTCCTCCTCTATGACTCTTCTATGACTTGCTTTAATATTCTTCTTCATTACAATACCATGGTCTGCTGATTTGAAAATCACCCTTGAGTGACCTCAGTTAATTAATTATTGAATGAAGGTATTACAAACTCATGTGCTGGTGTGTGTCTATGTTATTTTAGGCAACGAATCGGTCAGATTTCAAAATACACAGACACTGGAAATATGGAAAAGAACAGAGAAACACAGTAAGAAAATACAAGAACACAATAATTAATAAGGAGTTCACCCTATTCTCCAGGGCTACGTCTCCGGTCCAACTTTTAGTGGTGGCCTTCTTTTATTGTGTCTTTAAAGCAGAGAATTACAATGAGGAGCTCAATCTGAGTCTCTTGAAATAGAGTTGCTTGGCAGGGTGGTCCTTGGATTACCCAAGCCACTAGATTGCACAAACTCTTTTTCCTCACCATCTCTTGACCTCTCTGGTATTTAATGGGAGGAGCCCAATATGGTACTTGATTCCCGACAAACCCCCTCAGGAATGGCTTGAAACTCTCAAGCTCTCTGGTGGTTGACGCTGCCTGTGGTCAGCTCGGCCCTCTGTCTTTTTGCTTTTTGCTTCAGTGTCTTTTCTTCTCTCTGTCTTCGTCTTCTTCTCTCTAGTTTTTCCTCTCGGTGTCCTCTCTATCTTTTCTATTCTCTATTCATGGCTTTAAAGCCAATAGATCGCACGACTGTTCGATTCCCCTTCCACCTTCGTCGGATCGCCTACTGCTATTCACTTGGAATTCCCTGTTTCCACGTCATGGTTATCGGCTCACAGGGAGTGGCCACTTGTCCTCTCGTGAACTGTGCCAGCTCTTCCTTGTAGGTTCGGTTCTTTGGTTACATTGGGAAATGACTCATCCACCACCTCAGCGGTCAAATTGGACCTGGAATCATTATAGATCGTGGCTTAATCCCCTGTCAAATCCGATTCTTTCATCAGGTGCGTTCTTAGCCGTTAGATCTGGAGCCCCTAGATCCAACATCATTCGCTCATTTCGCGCAGTTGACTTGCTCGACCGTTAGCGTGGGATGAGCAGTGGTTTTCTCTCTCATTTTCCTGCCACGCATTGGGCACTGAATGGGATCGCTCGTTTTTCTCCAAATCCACTTACTGCCCAAGGGTGCCCCCAATATGCTGCCGGTTTTGGAGCGTGGGTCCCACCTTTAGCCGTTAGCACTTTTCCCACAGTTCTCCCGGTTTCCATGCCACTGAGAGCTTCAGGGCCTTTCCTTCTCGAGGGGTTTTGCCCAGCAATGTGTGATTAGCACATTAGAAACAGCCTCCTTTTCCCGATTCGAGCTTCCCAAGTGTTAGTTTCACCTCCTACGCAGTCTCCATGGGCCTCGGTCAGCGCGCTTTGACCGAGGCCCTTGTGGTTCCTTGCTGGCTGCCAACTGCCACTATTCAGAGGTCTTTCTGATCGCTATGTGCTCTTGAATTCGAAGTTTTGTCCCGATCTGATACAGTCATGGTATTTTGATTATTTTTCATGGATCTAATTCGGATCACGGACTTCCCACTGAAAAAGCTTTTGCACCACCAAAAGTTGGTTTTCAAGCATCGACTAAGTGAGGGTACTGTTGTCTCACTTGTCCAATCTCAATCGACTTTCACTGCTCGGCTTTGAGCCCTTGAGCCCTACTCTGAGGTAGCCCTACTCTGAGGTACTCAACATCTCCTCTGCGCGTCGTCCTCACCTTCCTATCCAGAACTATGTCTTTCTCCAATTCATTAAGATATTCAGGTAGCAGGTCATCAATAGAAGGCAATTGACTCTGCTCTTTGGGATCCTTAATTAGTGAGGGTTCAAACAATCTCAAGCAATCTGAATTCACGACTGAGTAGATGTGCATGTAACTGGGTAGATCAAGGCGAAAAGCATTTTCACCAATCTTCTCAAGTATTTTGAAAGGTCCATACCTGATAGGCTTAAGCTTTTTACCTTCACCTTGCATCCTGTCCTTGCTGATATACAGCCAGACTTGGTCACCAACTTGGAAACTATGCTCCATTCGATGCTTGTCATGCCTTGCCTTGTATTTGGCTTGGCTCTTTTCCAGCTATTCCTATACTACCTGGTGGATCTCCTGGATTTGTTCAATGAACCTAGTTGCCCTGTCCACATCACTGTGTCCATCAACTGTGGTATCTTTACCAAAGACAAAATCCAAAGGATACCTTGGTGTGAAACCAAAACAAGTCTCAAAAGGAGATCTCTGTGTAGAAGAATGTTTTGCTCTGTTGTAAGCATGCTGCACATAACACAAATGTTCATCCCAAAGTTTAGGATGTTTGCTACAATATCCTCTGAGTAACTGGATCACTGTCCTGTTAACTACTTCTGTCTGGCCATCAGTTTGTGGATGAAAAGCTATGCTTTTCTTCATTTTGGTGTCCATCAGTTCCCACAAACTTGACCAAAACTTCCCCACAAATCGGGTGTCTCGATCAGATATAATGGAAGTGGGTAGTCCAAAATGAACCCATACATGTTCAAAGAACAGTTTTGCAATTTGTTCAGCTGTAATCTGTTTATTACAAGGTATCAAAATACACATTTTGCTGAACCTATCCACAACAACATATAGATAATCATGACCTTTCCTAGATTTAGGCAGTCCTCCAACAAAATCCATGGAAACACTTTCCCAAGGATGAGAAGGAACTGGTAATGGAGTGTACAAGCCTAGTTTTCTATTGTTGGGCTTGCTTTTAGCACACATAGTACACCCTCTTACATATCTAGAAACTGCCTCGTTCATTTTTGGCCAATAACAAAATCTTTACAGCTGTGCAATTGTTTTACATACCACAAAGTGACCTGATATCAGAGAAGTGTGTGCTTCTCTAATTATCTTTACTCTCTTAGTTTGTGGAATGCAGAGTTTCCCACAATGGTATAAGAGTCGGTCCTTTACATGATAATCCAATTCTTCTACTCTTTTGCCTTGACTTAAAGTTGCATATACATCTTTAAAGTCTATATCTTGAGCATATTGTTCAATGTAGCTTTCATGTAGCACATAATTATGCTTAAGTATAGTAGATGCATTTATAATGGGTCTAGATAACATGTCTGCAACTTTATTGTGTATGCCCTTTTTATATCTGATGACTAAATGAAACTGTTGTAGAAAACCCATCCATCTGTAGTGTCTTGATTGCTGCAACTTAGTTTGGGAGTGTAGATATTGAAGTGGTTGATGATTAGTATGTATTACTGTCTCTTTGCCCATTAAGTAATGTTTCCACTTTTTCACACTCTGAACTAATGCATACAATTCTTTATCATATGTAGGATAGTTAACTACTGCGGGATTAAAAGTCTCAGAATGATAACATATGGGTTTACCGTGCTATGTCAACACTGCTCCCATGGCATAGTCACTAGCATCTGTTTGGATCTCAAATGGTCTTTGTAGATCAGGCAGTGCTAGCATAGGTGCTGTACTAATCTTTTTTTTCAAGGTGTCGAAGGCTTTCTAATGTTTTCCTCCCCACTGAAACACCTTGTTCAATCCTGTTAAAGCATGTAAGGGAGCTGAAATTGAGGAAAAGTTAGAAATGAACTTCCTCCAATATTGTGCTGCCCCTAAGAAGCTTCTCACTTCTGTAGCAGACTTGGGTTTAGGCTAGTTTACAATGACTGCCACCTTAGAGGGATCTATTTTCAATTCACCACCCCTACTATATGACCCAAGTAATTCAGAGATGTTTTGCCAAATTCACATTTTGAGAGTTTAACATGAAGTTTTTCTCTTTTCAAAACATCTAATGTCTGCTTAACATGCTTTAAGTGCTCTTCCCATGTTTTACTAAAAATCAGAATGTCATCCAGATACACAATAAAAAACTCATTAAGAAAAGGTCTGAGTACATCATTCATTAATCTCATGAAAGTAGCAGGAGCATTAGTTAAGCCAAAAGGCATAACCAACCATTCATACAATCCCTACTTTGTTTTGAAAGAAGTCTTCCATGCATCTTGTTCTGCAACTCTAAATTGATGGTATCCACTGTGCAAGTCTAGCTTGGTGAAATAAACAACTTCTTTCAATTGATCTAAAAGATCATCTATGCGAGGAAGGGGATAACAATTTTTGATTGTTATCTTATTGAGTGCTCAGTAATCAATGCACATTCTCCACGAGCCATCTTTCTTTCTCACCAAAACGATTGGTGACCCACATGGTGATGTGCTCGGCCTGATGAACCCTTTCTCGAGCAACTCCTGCACCTGCTTCTTGATTTCAACATTATCTAAAGCAGATAACTTGTACATTCCAATGTTAGGGAAAGGAGCATCTTGCTGCAAAATAATATCATGTACTATTTCCTTTTTGGGTGGCAGACCTTTAGGTTGTTGAAACAAGATATCATACTCTGAAACAACCTTTTCTAAATCAGCTTGCTGTTTAGCATTATAGCCCTCAAATACATTGGTTTGATCAGGTTTCTTTTCCTTTACAACCATCAGTAATAATTGTTTGCATGAATTTATCATTCTTTTCATCTGCCCTAAGTTTATGAGATTATAATTATTCTTGAGCTTATGAGCTCTTATAAAGTATTCGATTTTATCTTTGACAAGTAGATACTTGTTATCAACTCTATAGAAAATAGATTTTCTATCATACAAGTAAGGACTTCCTAAAACAATTCCACATATATCCAAAGGAATTATGTCTAACTCAATCTCATCTACAAATGTTGACCCAAAAGAAAACTTGAGTTTGCACTGTCTAGTCACTTGTAGTTGTGATTTATCATTCAACCATCCTAATGGGTATGGTTCCTTGTGAGGTGTAGTTGCTAATCCCAATTTCTTTACAATTGCTTTAGAAATTAAATTTACTTGTGAGCCACTATCAAACAAAGTATCAATCTTTCGATGTTTGGAAATAACTCGAATATGGAAAAGCTCATGTCTTTTTTTCTCATTTTCCTCATCAGTAATAGATTGTGTAGAATTACTAGTAGATGCTTCAGAATTCTTACCTTTTATACCTGTGGCTGCAATGGTTGTTTCATCTCCTGAGTCTGACCCCAAATCTTTCTGAATAGTTGTAGTAGTCTTCTTCTTCTTGCCCTCTAACTTCTTAGGTTTCAGCTCTAGATGCAGAATCCAACAATGCTCATCATCATGCCCATCCTTTTTACCGTGAGTGCATGAAGCTTTACTTTTTTGTGCAGTGTTAGCCTTCCTCGCTTTCCACTTCTGCTTTATTTCTTGCTCTTGCTCGTAGTGGGTTGGGATGGTCCCCCAACTTCTGGATTTCCATTCTTTCCTCTAGCTTCTAGATGACTAGCTTGTACAGATACCTCATCTATACTAGTGGGATTAAACATGAGGATGGTATGCCTCATGTAGCTATGCAGACCACCAATGTACTTCAAAAGAGTCTCTGGTGAGTCTAATGAGATTCCTAGAATCAATTCTTTCTTTCTAAATTCTTGAGTGTACCTTTGCACACTTTTCCCTTTCAACTGTCGAAGAGTTTTCCAACTCATCATGGCTTGTTGCATGTAGGCCAATGGATAGAACTGCTTTTTGATTGCAGACACAAATTCACTCCAGACAGAGATAGTCTTACCATGTCTTTTCATGTAAGCTTGGGTTTTGCCTTCCCACCAAACCAAGGCAATGCCTCCTAGGCGTAGGATTGCCAGCTGAATCTTGTTCTTGTCTGAGTCGATGTTCTGCACTCTGCAATACACATCAATTTGTCTAATCCAATTGTCCAAATTTTCTGCATTTAACTCTCCATCATATATAGGCAAATCAAATTTAACATCTAGCTTTATCAAAGATGCTTTCTTGTTATGTACAGGGCTATTAGGATGTGTGAGAAAGCTTTCCTCTTTCCCTTTTCCTTTTGAGTGGTCATGGGAATGTGATTCATCTTCTCCATTTTCCTGTTTAGAGCCTGATGAATCTTCATCCTTGTGTTTTCTAAAGTCCCTATACATCTCTTCTACCATGGACTTTATGGCTAGGAAACTTTCTATGAATTGAGGGTCTGGACCCATAGGACCTTCCTCTGACATTGTCTTCCAAGGATAGACTCTCCCAATTTTAGGATTAGTTTCAACCAACTCTCCCTCTCCTAATTTGAGCTTTGATCTAGTGAGCATTCAACAGCTAAACCAACACAAGCTTGTCTAACCTTAACAACCTAGAGCTCTGATACCACTTGATCTGAAAATCACCCTTGAGTGACCTCAGTTAATTAATTATTGAATGAAGGTATTACAAAATCATGTGTTGGTGTGTGTCTATGTTATTTTAGGCAATGGATCGATCATATTGCAAAATACACAGACACTGGAAATATGGAAAACAATAGAGAAACATAGTAAGCAAATACAAGAACACAACAATTAATAAGGAGTTCACCCTATTCTCCAGGGCTATGTCTTCGGTCCAGCTTTCAGTGGTGGCCTTATTTTATTATGTCTTCAAAGCAGAGAATTACAATGAGGAGCTTAATCTGAGTCACCTGAAATAGAGTTGCTTGGTAGGGTGGTCCTTGGATTCCCCAAGCCACTAGAGTGCACAGACTCTTTTCCTCACCAGCTCTTGACCTCTCTAGTCTTTAATGGGAGGAGCCAAATATGGTACTCGATTCTCGATAGACCCCCTCAGGGATGGCTTGAACCTCTCAAGCTCTCTCGTGCTGGATGCTGCCTGTGGTGAGCTTGGCCCTCTGTCTTTCTGCTTTTTGCTTCACTGTCTTTTCTTCTCTCTGTCTTCGTCTTCTTCTCTTTAGTTTTTCCTCTTGGTGTCCTCTTTGTCTTTTCTGTTCTCTGTTCACAGCTTTAAAGCCAATCGATTGCACGACTGTTCGATTCCCCTTCCACCTCTGTCGGATCGCTTGCTGCTGTTCGCTTGGAATTCCCTGTCTCTGTGTCATGGTCATCGTCTCACAGGGAGTGGCCACTTGTCCTCTCGTGAACTGTGCCAGCTCTTCCTCGTCGGTTTGGTTCTTCGGTTACGTCAGGAAATGACTCATCCACCACCTCAATGGTCAAATCGGACCTCGAACCCTTATAGATCGTGGCTTAATCCCCTGTCAAATCCTATTCTTTCATCGGGCATGTTCTCAACCGTTAGATCTGGAGCCCCCAGATCCAACGTCATTCGCTCATTTCACACGGTTGACTTGCTCGACTGTTAGCGTGTGATGAGCGATGGTTTTCTCTCTCATTCGCCTGCCACGCGTTGGGCGCTGAATGGAATCGCTTGTTTTTCTCCAAATCCACTTACCACCCAAGGGTGCCCTCGATATATTACTGGTTTTGGAGCGCGGGTCCCGCCTTTAGTCTTTAGCACTTTTCCCATGATTCTCCTAGCTTCCATGTAACTAAGCGCTTCAGGGACTTTCCTTCTCGAGGGGTTTTGCCCAGCGATGTGAAATTAGCATATCAGAAACAACCTCCTTTTCATGATTCGGGCTTCCCAGATGTCAGTTTCGCCTCCTGCATAGTCTCCATGGGCCTCGGTCAGCCTGCTTTGACTGAGGTCCTTGTCGTTCCTCGTTGGCTGCCAACTGCCACTGTTCAGAGGTCTTTCTGATCGCTCTGTGCTCTTGAATTTGAAGTTTTGTCCCGATCTGATACATTCATGGTATTTTGATTATTTTTCATGGATCCACTTCGGATCACGACCTTCCCACTGAAAAAGCTTTTGGACCACCTAAAGCCCCTTTGACTCTTATCGAGTTGTGCTACTCGCACTTCGCTCCTCAGACTGCATAGACTTTACAATATTTAACACAATTTTAGCAAAATTTGACCCAGGGGAACCCGTCCAATAGGCCCCCAACACAAAGTCGTGACTCATCCTGAGTCACTATGCTGGTGTTGCCTCAACCTTTGCTTGCAGGCCACTGAAGTCTATCTTCAATACTTGAATATTTGATGTTCCTTGCATGATGACCTGGTGAACTTCTTCAACCAATTTCTTCGTTGTTGGACCTTCAACTGCAAGGCCCATGGTTCTCTGTGTCTGTTGAAGAGCTTTTAGCTTGCTCTGAATGGTCTGCGACAATTGGCTTGCCTCATCGGCCCATGGCTGCATCCTTGAGGAAATGATAGAGGCCTTTCGACGCAACTCATCAATCTGGGTCTATATGAATTTCCCTTCTTGAGGTCTGGTGAACCTTTGGATAGGTGTTAAGGTCTGCGCTGTTGCCCTGATCTCATCAAAATGAAATTGCTTTTCACAGATGTCAGCTTCGATCATCTGTAAGTGTGGATCCTCCTGAAGGGAGGTCCACATCTCCATCATTTTTTCAAATAATTGGCTATAGTCCTTGACTGCAGCAACTAGATCTGTCATATCTTCTTTAATAGCAGGCTTGCACTACTCTCTGACTTCCGGAGGTGTGGTTGGCTGCAGCTTTAGTTGAAGCTCTGAAATTTGCAACTACATCTCAAACCATACCTTTCTAATTTCCTCCTTGGATGCCTTCACTGCAACAACTAACTTGTGAATTTTCTCTACTGAGGCCACTTTTGCTAGAATTTGGAGCTCAAGGAGCTCACTACACACTTGGGTAAGGGCAACCTCTAGCTGTTGATTTCACTGCATCATCTCGTCATGTGCCTGCAAGGCCTACACTTTCTCTGTAAAATTCTGTTGACTCTTAGTTTTTACCTCGTCGATAATCAACAGAGTGTGTTTCTCCCAGATGCAAAGCTCATTTGAAACTCCTTGGTGCAACTCATGTAAGGTATGGATAGGTAGTTATGCAAGGTTGATAGTTATATTTTTCCAGTACTGCGCGCGCTCTTGGTCATTGGCTATCTCAAAATGGAGAGAGCCCCATGGTAGTTGTATTGCTCGAAGCTTGGATGTGATTTTTGTGGAGCCAAATTTTGGCACACTTTCTTGATCCATGCTCACCTGGATCACTCATGTCTAGACTTGTAATTCTTTTAGGCCCTGTTGCACTTTGTCCAGTACCTGCTTGTACTGGTCCTCGATGTGCCCCCATATATTTTCTGTAGTGGAGTAGACAACATCGCTGATTTCATCAAGATCCCCCTCCGTGAGGGCCAACGGTTCAGTACCCATAGTCTTGTTAGATTTTTGCTTCTTGTGTGGCCTCGTCGAACTATGCTTTTATCTTTTCTTGATCTGGAAGGGAGACTCTAAGTCCTCCGATCCGAGATAGGGGTTTGCATCCTCTCCTTCTTCATCTATGGTTTCGACCTCTACATCAGTGTGATCTATCTCAGGTCCCTCAAGGTCAACGGTGATGTTGCTACTTGCGTAAATTTTCCCTTCTGTGCTTCCTTCTCTTTCGTAGAAGCCTTTTCCTTCTACGCTTTCTTCTCTTTTGTAGAAGTCTTCTGTGCTTCTTTCTCTTTGTCTTTCTTGGCCTCTGTCACAATTGTTGTTTTCCCTATTTCTCCTTCTGTGACCTTACTTTTTCCTGTAGCTTCATCAAATGGGGTGAGCCAATCGCTTGACCATTTGCTGATGACCCCCATATTTTCATCCTCCGCAACTAAATATGACAACTTGTGCCATGCTCTTATGACATCCTTCTCCATGTGTGTGGACAGATTGTGAAAATCTGCATTGAAGTTGTTATATTTTTGTATTGTGCATGTAGGCTGGGTGACAATCGTGGTTGTTGGTTGATCACCATCTGTAACTATGACTCAAACAAGACCCATAACATATTGGTTTCAATGATATGGTCAAGATCCTTCTTTGCCCACAGCGAGGTGAATTTTGAAGCCTCACACAAGTCTGGATCCTGCGTTGGGAATTGGCTATCCTTAGTCGTCCTCCATGCTACCAGCATGATTAATATCAGTAACCACGCATAATGGAATGCCTTTTCGTCCTCCTAGGCTTCACGGAAATCCTCCAAGAATGTATGAAAAAAGTAATTTGCCCAATTGAATTAGACCCCTTGGTTGCACTACACAGCTAAAGATACCACTGGTGTAGGCACTTCATTGGCGCGACACTTCCACATTATTTTTCTTGCAAAATATATGCAGCAAACTGCACAACTCCATCCAAGATAGAGCTAATGGCATAGCCTCACGACTTCTTCACCAACCTGAAGCCGCTCTTCATTTGATCCATGAGCTTCTTTTCCTACAACTTCCCCACAAAATTGTTTGTGGGGTTCGCGCCCTGATAAGGTAACAAGGTGATTCTATGGACCAACATATCGTCAATTGGAATGGGCCCTCCCAGCCAGAGGCACCCATCATGAACCAGTGCCAACAATTGACACACACAGATAGTATTAATTATGTTGTGTCTAAAGTGTGGGATATACAACATATTGAGAAACCCTGCGCACTCAATTCCAGCCACCCACTTCATTGGCTCAAGCCTTGTGACACCCGCCTCCTCGTAGTAGACCGATTTCAAGATTTACTGGGTTAGAATTGCAGAAGCTTCACATGGTTGCAAAAATCCCAATCCTCCATCTTCAAAAATGGTACTCGGCCCAACAAGTCACCCTCAATAGGTACTTCCTCCGGCAATAATGGCATGAATACCTTGTATTTCAACGATTCTTAGTACTTAGTCACTTTTACAGTGGATTTCTTAGGGGGTACATATGGCAGTATCCGAGTAATTTGCTCCGCCTCCTCCGTGCTGATGTCTTTGACCCCCATAGTAAGCTCTTCTTCATTTAGATCCATGGGTTCCATCGGCTACTTATTATTATCCATACGACCCTATAATCTTAGTTGGGTTTTTGTGCAGTGATTGCTGAACCGGGGCATGCTGTGATTTCTTATGCTTATTCTCTCCTACCATGGAGGTAGTAGGTTTTGGCCTTGACGACTTAGGTGCCGTGGTAGGGACTAGTGATGTTGTAGTCATCTTGTCAAGGCTCTCCCAGAATAATTTCTTTTGCCACTCAGGAAAATCTACCTCAAACCCAAGTCCTTGCTGTGAAAAATCCTTCTCTACCTCTTGCCAATCTCACCCAGACATGCAACAATCATTTGTGGTCAAACTTAGGTGCAAAGTCTCAAGGAAATATCTCTGGAAGAAGAGTGTTTGAATGGGGAGTGAGATGTTGTATTTATAGCCCTTTCTGAATTCAAATCCATCGATTCCCTCCATATCTCCCTCATTAATGCTCTTTTGGTGGCAGATTTGCAAAGATATGTTCCTTAAATGCTTTCCCCCTGCTCCATTTAATGGAAAAATAGCCATCCAATAACCTAAAATGTTTTCAACAGTCACTTTCTAGCCAGGCTACGTGGGACCCACCTTGCTAGCATAACTCCCTCGTCACAACTCCCATATGTGCCTTTCTCCTAATTGTCGTGAAACCCAATCTCTTTGTAAAACTGTTCTCCTAGCAGAGTGGTGTATAGTCCCGTACTTCCTTCTAATTGCTTGAAGCACTAACACTATCCTGCATCCATATAGTCTTCACGCAGGGGTAGGATCGCCCCTGTACAACTTCAACCGTCCCCCATTGTTTCTTCCTAGAAATAGCTCCCCATTCAAGTTCGCAAGCTGAATGACTCTCCCATCTGTAATCTCATTGACAATGTATGCTCCCAGCCAATGCATCTGAAACTTTCCTGGGAACTTAGTAAACTTGCTATCATATAGCAATACTAAATCTTCATTTTTAAAGGTTTGCTGCTTAATGTGGCGATCATGCCACACCTTTTCTCTAGCCTTCTGCACCTGCTGATGGAAACTTGCCAAGAATAAATATTTGTCTAACTCGAGTATCTGCACAAGGCATTCTTCCATTATATCCTGATCTTCCATCTCTGTGACTGCAGAAATCCTTAAACTAGGCACTCTATATTCCATTGGCATCACGCTTCTTGCCCATAAACCAATCGAAATTGTGCATGTCTAGTCAACCTCTTACAGGTAGTTCTATATGCCCAAAGAACACTTGGTATGTGCACATCCCATTCATTCTAATTTGCATTACAGATCTTAGTCAAAGCATTCTCCAGGATCTTATTGAAAGATTCAACTTTTCCATTTGCTTGAGGATGGTATGGCATGCTCTTCTGATTATACATTTGGAATTCCTCTAGAAAAGTAGAAATTGTTTCATTCAGGAAATGTGAACCCCTGTCACTCATCAAAATCTTAGGACAGCCAAACCTAGACAAAATGTATTTAAATATAAACTTCGCAATTGTAGTTGCGTTGCAATCCTTTATGGGATGCACCTCAGCCCACTTGGTCAAGTATTCTGTTTTCGTGATGATGTAGCACACACCTATATTTTTTCCTAGTGGCTAAATAGGTTCCACAAAATCTATTTCTCATTTGTCAAACCTGTAATGAGACTTGCAGGTTTAGAGGAAATTCATCCCTTCACAACAACTTCCTAGTCCTTTGGTAGACATCGCATGCCCTACAATATTCCTTGGAATATTTTTGTATAGTTGGCCACCATAGCCCAGCTTGTAGGATCTTCTGTGCAGTTGCTCGTCAAACATAATTTCCTCCAACAACCCCTCCATGCGCTTCAACGAGGATACTTTATCTTTTTAATCTGGTACATATCTACACAAAAATTCATCCAACCCCATTTTATACACGTGCCCTACAATTACATAGAAATCTGCAGCCCTAACCATCGATTCCTTCTTCTTCTGCATCATATATCCTTTAGGAGCTATAATTGTAGACGAGAATTTGATTATATTTGAAAAATGTTCATCTACAACACGCACAACAAAGAGTTTTGCGTCAAGCAATCCTTCATCAAGACTTGTAGGTTCTTCACCATTCTTAATCCGTGAAAGGTAATCAATTCCAACATTTAATCTTACTGGCTTCACAATGAATTTGAAGTTGTACTCCTGAAATAACAGTAACCACCTACAAATCCCCCCCCCCCCAACACAGGCTTGTTGACTAGGTACTTCAAAGCTGAATGGTCTGTATACATTTTGAAGTGCACACCTAATAGGTAATGCTTGAACTTCTGGAGTGCATATACCATTGCCAACCCTTCGTTCTCTTTGGTTGAATAATTCTTCTTTGCCTTAGACAATTTTTTGCTTGTAAATGCAATCGGGTGGTTGGTATTTCCTGCGCTTGGTTGGGTTAAAATTGCTCCTAGTGCTATGCAAGACACATCCACATGTACATGGAATTCTTTCTTCCGATCGGGGAACGCTGTTAGGTCCCTATACTACTAGTGTAGCCTCTTATTGTTATTAGTGCAACCCCCTTATGGTATTGTTGTGCCCATGTAGTCCCCATGTCATTATTATTGTGCCCCATAGAAGCCCACTATTGTTATTGTTGCGCCCCTACAATATTATTGTTATGTAGGCTCTAATTATATTGGGACCACCTAGACTCCTATATATAGAAAGGAGGTATTGTCATTTGTATCATCCAAGAATTGTTCATTTATGTAATGTAAAGGAGGTTGCCCCCTTGAAGAGGCTGATTTTGAAGTCGTTGATCTATATTTTCTATCTTTTTTCTGAGCATCGGATTGAATTATCGTAAGAAGTTACAAAAATAGGATGGACTGTAGTTTTCTGCTTATCGATTTTAGGTCCGAAGGTCGAAACAATGACACGTGGAAGGTTGTACAAGTTCGCTCTACTGAACTAGTCTATAATCAGGTCATCATAGGAGATTTGGCATATCTATTTATTGAAGAATGCAATATTTATCAGAATGGTGGGGTTAGAAAGAGAACTCAGAGGGCTACCACAGGAAGAGATTGTAGAACTTGAGGATATGAAATTACAGAGTTACAGTCGTTTAAATATTGAGCTCCTAAAAGCAAGAAAAATAATGACTCGAATTAAGAAAATAGAAACACCTAGTAAACAAAATTTGATGGATGATTTAAAGAATGCGATCAAAGCTAAGATAATAGTTTTATATGTGCCATGGAAGCTAATATCGATGGTATGGAAGTATTTTTGAAGAAATACATGGAAGATTTGAAGAAAGACATGGAAGGTTTGAAGGAAGGTGGGACAAAGTTTCTACAAGAAAGGCCTCCTAATGATGAAAAGGTAGTAGAGGAAACTCATGATGAGAAAAAAATAAATGTTAATCATGATTTCATAGAATCTAACATTGGATTGAAGACCCACCATATCTCAAAGATCGGTATGAGGAAGTTTGATGGCAAGGATCCCATAACATGGATACTATAGATAGAGAAATATTTTGATCTACATGATGTGCAACCATTACAAAAGGTACGTATTGCATCTTTATATTTAGAACCGAATCAGTTTTTATGGTATAAAGGGCTTTGTTATTGTAAACCACTTGTCACCTAGTCAATTTTCACGAAGGAAATGATAGAACATTATGAGGATACAAAGAGAAACACCTTCTTTAGCCAATTGATAAATCTCAAACAAAAGGGTTTAATGGCAGAGCACATTGAGGACTTCCAAAAATTGAATATAAGAGTAAATGATATTCCAGAGAAGCAGAGGATTGATTTATTCATAGGGACTTTAAAGGATAACATTCAACAGGAGGTTCGTCTATAGGAAACTGATTCATTGGAGAAGACATTCAGGTTAGCAAGAAAAATGGAAAGCAAAATAATGGCAACAAGGAAGCCTAACACTCACAACTATAAAGATGGAAGTGTTGTTGTTCCTAGCCTTTCACCACCTACAAGGTTGATACCACAACAATTGGAAGAAAAAATACCAAAAGGTCTTTGTTACAAGTGTGATAGAAAATACACTAAAGGTCATAAGTGTGCTGAGAAGAAATTTATTTACATAGATAGGAAAGAGGAGAAAGAAAAGGAACAAGAAATGTCAAAAGAAGACGATATACACCAGGAACCAATCCCAGAGAAAGAAGAAATGAATCTGACCATATATTTAATGCATTGATAGGAATTACCACTCCTCAAACTCTCAATATAGAAGGGCATATCAAGAAGAAAAAGGTAATAGTGTTGATTGATTCGGGTAGTACCCATAATTTTATTCATTGTAAGATAGCCAAGGAATTGAATTGCTTCCTATATCCAGCACCAAAGTGTCAAGTAATGGTTGAAAATGGAGGAACCATAAATTTCTCTAGAAAGTGCCATAATATCAAGCTATCCATGGGGGAATATGTCTTGAATAGTCCAATTATTTCCATTCCAATGGGTGGTGTAGATGTTGTACTAGGAGTCCAATGGCTACAATCTTTAGGCATGATAGCTTTTAATTTTCAAGAAATTTTCTTGTTTTTTTTTGGGAAGGAAATGAAGTTGAATTAAGGGGTATCACATAGAAACCAGGAAAGATAATCATCTCTAACAATAGGAAAAAGCTTCTAAAGAAAGAACAATGAGGTGTAATTGTACAATTATGTTCACTAGAGGTTCCCTTATCAAAATCATCTATTTCTCCAGATCTCCAAAACATTTTGGACAATCATTCCAAGGTATTTGAGACTCCCAAAGGCCTCCCACTTATTCGTGATGATGATCATGCTATTCATTTGATTCCAGGAAGTGCTCCCCCAAACACCAGGCCTTATAAATATCCATATGCCCAAAAGAGTGAAATTGAACATATGGTTTCAAAAATGCTAGAGGTTGGTATAATTCAACTTGGTCAAAGACATTTCTATGCTCCAGTGGTATTGGTACACAAAAAGGATGGATCATGGCACATGTGTCCAGATTATAGGGAGCTCAACAAGCTTACTATTAAAGATAAATTTCCCATTCCTGGCATTGATGAATTAATGGATGAATTACACGGAGAAATTTACTTCACCAAGTTGGATCTTCATTCAAGATATCATCAAATCTTAATAAAGGCTGAAGAAATTCCAAAAAATACATTTAAAACTCATGAGGGTCATTATGAATTTTTGGTCATGCCTGTTGGCCTTACCAATGCACCTTCTAAATTTCAAGGTTTGATGAATTCCATTTTCAAATCCTTCCTTAGAAAATTTGTGTTAATATTTTTTGATGATATACTAATCTACAGTAAGTCTTGGAAGGATCATGTTCAACATGTTGACTTGGTGCTCAAACTATTGGAGGAGAAACAATTATATGAAAAAGTCTCGAAATGTTTCTTTGGAGTACAAGAGGTGGAATATTTGGGTACTCAGTTAGCTCATATCTCATCTTATCATCCTCAATCTAATGGGAAAACTGAGATAGTGAATAAATGTTTGGAAGGATATCTTCATTGCTTTGTATATGATAAACAAACATAATGGGTCAAGTGTTTGCTTTGGCTGAATGGTGGCATAACACTTCCTTCCACATTACAACGAAAATGACCGCATTTATGGCACTTTATGGATATCATCCACTGTCCATCACATCATCTTTAAAATAAAATTCTAAGGTTCAAGCAGTGGAAGATCACATCAACCATCAACAACAAGTTCTCAAATTATTAAAGGATAACCTCACTTTGGCACAGAATAGAATGAAACAATAGGGAGATCAACATTGCAGCGAAACAAATTTTGATGTAGGTGACTGGGTATTTCTACAACTACAACCATACAAACAAATGTCCCTCAAGCAAGCTAAGAAGGATAATAAATTATCACCAAAGTATTATGGTCCGTACAAGGTGTTACAAAATATTGGTACTATGTCATACAAACTGGAGCTTCCAGCACCTTCCCGAGTGCACCTAGTTTTCCATGTTTCATGCTTAAAGAAGGTTATAGGGGAGAAGATACCAGTTCAAACAATATTGCCATAACTTGAAAAGGAAGGAAAAATCATATTGGGACTGGAAGTAGTCACAAAAACAAGAACCTGACAGCTACGAAATCGATCCATTTCAGAGTATCTCATAAAGTGGAAGAACTTACTCATTGAAGATTCCACATGGGAGGATGAGAATTTTATATAGAAGCAACCAAAACTACTCAAGCGTTGAGGACAACACTTTTTGAAGGAGAGGGGCATGTTAGGTCCCTATACTACTAGTGTAGCCCCTTATTGTTATTATTGCAACCCCTTTATGGTATTGTTGTGCCCATGTAGTCCCCATGTTGTTATTATTGTGCCCCATAGAAGCCCACTATTGTTATTGTTGTGCCCCTACAATATTATTGTTATGTAGGCTCTGATTATATTGGGACCACTTAGACTCCTATCTGTAGAAAGGAGGTATTGTCATTTGTATCATCCATGAATTGTTCATTTGTGTAATGTAAAGGAGGTTGCCCCCTCGAAGAGGCTAATTTTTAATTCGTTGATCTATATTTTCTATCTTTTTGTAAGATGGTTTCATAACAGACACTGGAATTGGTGATGTAACCATATTTTCCTTCAAAACATCTAAGCTCTTCTGGTAGTCATCATCCCAGCAAAATGTCACATCTTTCTTTAATAATTTCTCCATTGGCGCAGTGATCTGCACGTATGCCTTAATAAATTCTCTATTGTATCATGTATGGCCCAATGTTGCACGCAATTGTTTTACATTCATCGTTGGATCCAAAGTGATAATCATTGTGATTTTGGCAGGGTCCATCATCAACCCTTGCTTACAAACAATGTGGCCCAAAAGTATCCCATATGGTACGAAAAATATACATTTCTTCCGATCTAGGGAGATATGATACTTCCTACAAGTATCCAGCATCAGATGAAGACTTGAAACATGATTTTTAACTAACTTGAACACCATCCAGTCATCAAAATAGACCTCTAGAAACTCGTGAATAAATTCCTTAAAGGTTGCAACTACCACCCTAGAAAATATTGCAGGGGCATTCTTAAGGCCAAAGGGCATAACTGTGAACTAAAAAGTGTTGCACTTTGTGGCAAAGGTAGTCTTATTTTGATCCTCTCACGCGATCTTGATCTAGTGATATCCTGAGAATCCATCTGTAAAAGAGTATGCTTCTTGACCACCAACATTTTTCAATACTTCATAGGTGAACGACGTAGGGAATGGATCGTGTACACAAGCATCATTCAACTTCCTTAGATCTACGAAGATATGGATTTCACCCTTTGCCTTCTTCTCTTGAACTACCATATGACTAACCCAGTCCAATTCTTCTACAAGATCAATAATTCTTGTTGCAAGCATCTTATCCAGCTCTTCACATACCTTTTCTTTGTACTTACGATTCAATCGGTATGGTCACTATTTTACTGACTTCACATCTGGCTTCAGATTGATCTTTATAACACTCAGATCACCTACCATCCCTTTTAAATCAGATAACTTTGTTGGAAACAAGTCCTTATATTCACATAACAACTCTACGACCTTGTCAACTATGTCCTCATCCCAGTAATCACCTATATTTGTGAACTTCGGGTGTGCTTCTGACTCAATGTTCACTTTCTCGGTATTCAATGGTTTTGAAATGTCTGGAACCTCTACCGTAGGTCCAACGACTTCACGCTATCCCTCTGACTCAGGGATATGGATATTCTTGGGATATTCCTTGCCCTCTTCTGTGGTAACATTGTAACACTCCAGAGCATGGTGCAACTGCGTACTCCAGTCAGGTTTTACCCATGAGATAGGCTCGATAGGTGTTCTGAATATCACATCTTTGATTTCCGGTAATACTTCATCAATACATTAGAATCTGTTGTCAAAACTGAATGTTAGCATAAAGCTTTCTTTTAGAATGTCTGACTCTACAATTCCATGTCACAACCATGTTTCTAAGTACCAATTCATCATGATAGTATCCAAGGTATGGAAGAATATATGTACCCATTCAGGTTGTGGTTTCTCTCCCCATGCTTTCATCCAATGAGCCAGATGCTTGCGCAGATCATCCTTCCCTATATATTTTTCATAAATATAGGTATTTGCATATCCAAATTGCAATTTCATCATCCTTTGGTACTCCTTCTAGTCTGCAAAACTGTTCTTATGTGTACCCCACCATCTAGCAGGTGTAGCTCTCAACACGATGTCCAATGCTTAGAACCGATGCTCCTCTGGTACATCCCTTTCAAATTTATCAAGAAACAAATTTACATCTTCTAAGCCATCATAATATGGTAAATTGTGTACCTCAGTGGATATACACCAGAGTGATTTAGTAAGTTTGTTACATCGCAATGTTGACACTTCATGCAATCTATTCTACCAATGCTCGAGCTCCTCATCTGAATCCGAGTTGTAAGAGCTGTCCTTTTCCCAAGTAATTCTTCCATCCGTCATAGGATTAATCCAATCCTCATTCCATGCATTAATCTTATAGATCTACTCAATATCATCCTCTTCATAGTAATCTTGGACTGGTTTAGTATATCGTGCACCCTCGGCTGGATCCAATGGAACAATGACTCTTAGTTCCTTCTTTTCAAATGTCATGATGTGCTTCTTTAGGTTGATGACTACATTCATATCAAATTCCCAATCGATTCCAAGAAATGCTGGGTAGGGATTACTATCATCCACTATTTCGATTACCTCAAAATCATCTATAGCGTGCACCCCTTCAATGTCTACAGTTACTCCATGTAGGTGTCCCATAGGAATAATATTTTGTTGGTTTTCCATTCACAGCTGAATTGGGGACCACTGTAGTGCTGACTTTCCCATTCTTTCCCAGGTCTGTTTAAGAAAAATATTCACATCAGATACCAAATCTAGGATCACCTAGTCCATTTCAAATTCTCTGATTTGTGCAGTCAATGTCATCTCCTCACCAGTCCTTTTCTTACTTTTGTCTACTTTATGCACTGCGTGTTGTTCAGGTAGCGACTTACCCTTTCCAATGTAGTTATCTATTAACTCTTGCAGTCCCTCCACTGCTTTCTGGTCCCTTAAGAGCTTCATGCAGGTCTGTAAGAAGGATGTCAATATTGAAGGATTTGTTTCCTATGCAACAATGACTTCTTCAGGCTTCTTTGTTCGTGCACTCTGATTCTTTGATGTGGAAGCTCCTGAATCCACAAGGCTCTTTTTTTCCTTAATAAATGTTTCCTTCACCATATGAAAATAAAATTCAGTATCCTTTTCAGCAGCCTTGCGCATCCATGTATTCACTTATGGTTGTTTCCTTGCTGCTTTATCTTCCCCGGTAGCTATACCGCATTGTGTAACTATATTAACGCTTGGGCCATCTTCGTGTGGTTCTTAGCTCATCATTTGGATGTTTTGATTGGGCTGTTGGTTCTTCTTCTCTTGCATCTTTGCGATGAGTACAGGGAAATCCTCTATTACATGGTTGAACTGTTAGCAATAATGATAATAGGGGTGTGTCGGGTTCTGACAATCTCGCACAAAGAAGCCTGGTTTCCCACAATTGTAACAAATAATCTATCCGTGACCTCTTCTAGGTCCTCCCCCTCGTCCTCTTCCTCGTCCCTGGAATCCTCCATGCGCTGCAGGTGTGCCTTGATCCTATTGTGGATGAGTCTCAGCCTGTACTCTATATGTCGAAGTTCTGTCCATCATTAACTCATAACTTCAGAAATTGTGCTCATCATGGCCTACAAACTTACAAAAATTGTAGAATAATTGTTGGGGAGTCTACATGAACTTCTGCAACAAATGGCAATTGTTTGCTAAGTGTTTTCCTATTATTTGGTAGATAACGCACCATGGCACAACACCATTACTCGATCCAACGATATTTTCTGGCTTTGGGGGGATAAGACCTCCCCCAATTAGATAGTTTTGATATACCAGGCAATGATCCTTGTCATGACCATTTCCCTTGCATTTTAAGCACCATACTTTAGAACGGGTCTCATTTTGGACCTCTTTCCCCTTTTTGAGATCCTGCAACTCCATATGCATGCTAGCTAACTGTGACTGAATCTGTTGCACTCCCATATTTGTATCTTGAATAGGCGAAGCCTCCAACTTCATAGCAATTTCCAATGCTTCAGCCTGCGATCCAAGCTTCTACTGTGACAATGGTAATCTCAAATGAGGTAACAACGAATCAATATACAAATCCTTATATTGCTTGTCCAAGGTCTTTATATTAGCATGTTATAGCAGACATTTCAACCTTTGATCAAAATCCCATGCAGATGCATTCTCCTTCTGCTCAATTTCTTTGACCTCAGTCACAGACTGGGCTTGAGACTTAGGGTTTCTGAATTTATTATTCAACGCATCTTTTGTGTGTTTCAATGACGTGGCTAGATGAGTCATACTGTACTTAATATACCAACTCAGTGCCTTGTCTTGCAATGCTGTGATCAGTTGCACTTTCCTCAAATCATCATCTGTTATCTGCGGTGACTTCCACAAAACATCTGCTACAAAATAGAATTTATCAGGGTCTTCTGTCCCCAGACCCTTGAATGTAGGCATCTTCATAGTGTTCGACATACTAAATAGTGAAGGTGGAGGTGGAGACGTAGGTGTAGGTGTGTGAGGTGGAGGTGACGGCAGAGGTGGAGTGGATGGATGTGGTATTCTTGTAGTGCCCTAATCTATTGACCGTGACGCACCTCTGGGTGTCATTGGATGATTACTTTCTTCTTCGTTGTTGGATGCTCCCAAGAGAGGATTGTACTCAACAATTGTATCTAGATCTTGTCTGAACTATTTCCCACATTGCATAGCTCCGGTCAAGTCACGTCTAAACATCAATTTAGTGGCATAACCCATTTCTCGCACAATAACATTTTAATCCAGGTTTTGAGAGACTTTAGATACATACCTCTTGGTCCTTTGAAAAACCAGCGCTCAGCTTCACTATAATGGTAAACGTATCAATCGCAAACTTAGTAATAAATCTGCCCAAAATACTATCGATCCAATAATCAACAACTTTCACAGTCATGTTTCCTGATCCTTCCAGGCACTTCACTAACTCTGGAGTCAAGAAAATATGGTTATCTAGCTTCCAGGTAGGTTTACCATATGCCAATTTAGCCAACCATTCATATAATTGACACAGAAAAGAGAAAAAGAAAACTTTGTGTTACTCTATATATAGATATCTCTAAAACCACTCTTCTTTCGATAAGCATGGATTCCTATTTTCTTGGGCTGCAAACTCACGCAAATTTCGTTCTATCCACTTTTCAATCTCCTTCTTAGTCGGTATCCACTTATTCCACATCACACGTCCCTCAAATAGATCTTGGTCCCGAAAATAGAACCATTTTTTTACTTGAGGGGGTTTGGACCCAGGTTCATAGTTAGCTACACTAACCAGTAAAACCCTACACTACCGGCCCTTTCGGCAACAACTTGCGTAGCGCAGGTTGTAGTCTCACCCGAGGCAGTATTAGGGGATGCTAGAACTAGGTTTTTACATCCAGAGGGCTATGTGATGTGTTTCTGCAGATCTATGGCTTTATCTTGACCTTCGCAAACCCTAACCCTTGAAATCCAGAACCTAAAGTAAATGACAGTAAATAGACTTATGTCCTTTGCTGATTGCGCTAAACATGCATAACACCATATAATAAATATATCTACGCCTTCATGAACCTATTAGGTATTTTCCTTAATTAAATGAATTCAACATATCATAAATATAGTAAATTAAGAGATAAGTAGTAATACACAGATGTACATATAGTTCTTCAAAATAGATCTTATTATGCTTCAGATCTTCAATTACAACTCTTCCCAACCCTGTGCACACAGTAGCAGGGGCCCGCGCACTCAGCTGTGGACTTACCAAGGTCTTCACGCACAAAGATGCAGGAGCCTTCCCCTTCACCCAAGTACATAATAGATAAAATCAGACTCAACTCATGCACTTCTCTTCCTTCGCTTCTCCTCCCCTATGACTCTTCTATGGCTTGCTTTTATATTGTTCTTTATTACAACACCATGGTCCGTGAGCCATGTGTGGGTCTCAAAATAGCTCAAATCTAACAAACTAAGGGGCTTTGACCTTCTTAAATCCCCTTTGACTCCTATCAACCTACACTACTTATGCTTCGCTCCTCAAACTGCGGAGATTTTACAATATTTAACACAACCTAAAAAAATTTGACCCAGGGGATCCCGTCCCAACACCACTCTCATGCTATATGCTACATTATGATCAAGTTTGTGAATGCCTAAGTTAGTGAATGTGGTTGAACTCCCTTCTATTTTCCTCTGCGATGCTCCCTTGCTCCATGAGAGTCGAACAGGAGAATCAAATGAGAAGATCCCATTTCCTTTCCTCCACCTTCTCTTTTCTCTCATCGCAGTGATTTCCTCCCCATTGTCCTTGCTGCCAACACAATCAAATATTCATAACTCCTGTCCTCCCTTCCTTGTAATGTTTTCTAAGGCATCATGGACCTGTGTAATTCTCTTGTAGCCCAATTCAATTACGAGAACCAATCCATTAAAACACACCAACGAACCTTTAATGACTATAAAAAACAATTTAGATTCCTACAACAAGTAATCTTGAACATCCCAATCAATAATCCCCTAAGCCAACCAAGGACTGATATTTAAATCAATAATTCCCTCAAACAATGGAATCCATGTCCCTCTCTCAACATTTTAATTTTTAAAAATATTTACATTGCGTACATGAGGATAAGAAATTTGGGTTGTTACAAATGCCTCTCCCTTGGGGGAACATTGTCCTTAGTGCTCAGTGAACATACAATGAACGTATTTGAAAAATAGACATGTCATTTCATGGAGCTTTATAGACTCATGCCTTTACGACATTTATAGTTCTTTATGTGTTTGCTTCAACTAGAAAATAAGATATGATAATCATCTAGTTAAAAAGTATGATAGACTTTAAGTCATAATTCAACCATTTTCCCAATGGTCCTTTGGAGTATTTTGATGTCTTTTGAAGTATTCAATTCAACCTGAATTGTTCTCTTTGTTGTTATGTTGAGCCCTTTGTTCCCTCAGCGAACAACTTGCATCTCATTGTTCTGGGCACACCCCAATGTGCTCCTCACCCCAATTAGCCATGCTCATGACCAAGAAACTCAAATTTTATATTTCAACCTTCTCTTTTATTCTTATGAGTCCCTCGGGAAATCCATTTACTCCTGTTCTATGTAGTCACTCACCTTCCAAGTTGATCCAATATTGAATGTTAGTTTTTTTGTGCTAATTTCAACTTTAGATTTATAAACAAATGCTTATCAATTTCTTCAAGTGCATGGTTCTCTTATGGTGTTTGTGAATCAAAACAAGTAAATTTATGTCAATTTTAACGTTATAATCATGAGCATAATAGCATGAAAGACAAGTGCTGAACAAAAAAAAGTAAATGTACGACAAACCATCAAGAAGAACACTTAACACAATGTTTTGATAAAGGAGTTCACCCCTCCTAGGCTACATCTCCTTGGTCCAACTTCCATGGTTTCGGCCTCTGTATTTTCTCAAAATGGAAAAAATTACAGTTTACAATGCTCTGCAGCTCCTGAAACCCGCTTCAATGGACTCAGAGCATACAAAAACCCCAAAGATGACTCTAGAAGCTCTGTGATTAGACTATAGCTATTCAAGGCTTGACCTACTCTCCTCATGGCCCCAGGTTTCCTTAAACTTCAACGTGGAAAATTCACATACAAAAGTGCTTCTCTACCTCTGAAACCTATTCCATTTTATTTAGAATGTCGAAATCATCTAAGAACGCCTTTTCCTGAGCTCCATTTGGTCCCATTTTGCCAAAGTTATGATAGAAACAATTTTCTCCTAGTAAACCTCCACTAAAACTATAGGAATCTCTAGTTAAATCCACTAAAATAGAGTTTGTGCCAAATTTGGTGGGTCCCCTAACTATTCCGCCTAATTAAAATATGCTTAATTAAATGCTAAACTAGATTAATTAAGCACTAATCCGAAATTAGCGCTAATCCTACGTAGTTACGGTTAACTGTTAGCCTAACTGCTCGCGGTCTCCGCAATTGTGGACACATGGACGGTTAGCGAAATTCCCACACGGTTAATTAATTGTTGAGCTGTTAGTTTGAGTGGAGCAGTCACATGGTGGCCTTAACTATCGCGGTTTCGTGGTTAATGTTGGCGCCGATGTTAACTGTAATCGTGACCGCCATGGGTTGGTGTGCTCACATGAATGGCATTAACCATCGCAGTCATGGTTTACGTTTGCACCGGTTGGTGTGGTAACCATAACCATCAGAGTGATCACATGGGAGGGCTGGCCCTCCTAACCCCCAACCACATAACTGTTAAACTTAATATATACGGTAGACTATTATGGTTAAGACACAATGGTAAAGGAGATGGTTAAGAAATGTGGACTGTGTAGAGGAGGTCATGGGGTCGAACCCTGACGCCTCCATAAAAATTTTGATGCGCATTGTAACTGGTCCTCTGGGGAGGGACACGTGGCGGTCTCTGGGATTGCCACTTGTCCCCTCTTCATTGGACCACCTTCAAACCAATAATAACTTGCCAACGGACCAAATCTAATAACCAACCATAACTTGACACTTGTCATAACCTATTTGAGCGTTGAACGAAGTTGACCTTGCCTAGCCACCTACCACGTCAGTAGTATGGACTGTTGGCTGTGCAGTGACTGGGCATTTTTTTTGCAAAAATTTCTTCTGTTTGGCAAAGCGGTCAACACGCTCTATCTTCCTCATACAAACTCCATTTTGAACGAAACAATTTGTGTTGGGATCATTTTTCCAAGATAGACGCGGTCATTCAGGCTTTGAACAATCTAGATTCTGATCACTCCTTCCCAGTGAAAGGCTTTTGGACCCAGAAAAGTTAGTTATACGATGAGAGAAGAATACTCTACTCCTTCCCAAGTTATATCAATTGATTCTACTTGGAAAAATCTCCATGACAACCACTTAGGTTCATTGACATGCCTTGCCTTGCAAATGGCTTGGCACTTCAACCAATGTTCTTCTTTTGCTGCTGACCTAATCCAACACTTGTTGGCTACTTTCTGATTTAATACCCTATTGTACCAAAGTGATCCCTTGGTGCTTGGAAAGCTGACTGATGGCCTTCCCACTGAGAATCATGTTCCTCTGCAAAATATGCATTTGATGTAAGTTTCTCCTTGGAAACCACTTTTCCAAGTTAAGCCCATCTGAGTGAACTAAAACAATGAGTTCCAATATCAGTAAAAACAAGAAAATAAATGACCATCCTTTTACCTTCATGGTTCCAAATTCCACATTTGGAAGAATGTCTTTTTCATCTCTTTTGCTTCTTGCCGTCAACACATCGAATGACATTTAATGGCTGCAAATGTTTTTTTTGGCATTTTTGTCCACTTTCGCTTTTTGATTCCATCATCCTCTGGTATTAACATGCTGCTCATGTCATGATTTGAGAATGAAGGCTAATGATGAGCCTCTTTCTAAAAAATCAGACCTTCCAAAATGCTGCGACATCTTGTCACAAGAAACATCTTTCAAGGTTAATGGTGTTTGAAAAACACTCATGCAAGAATATAACTTGACGAACTCTTCTTTTTGCTTCTTCAAAGAAACAATTGTCACATGATGTGAACATCACCATGTACTCTTACATCTTTTTATACACTAAGATGTTATAAAACATCGACTAAACACAAGTCGACAAAACATGCTTCTTCAAACAATTGACTTTTAAGTCAAGTAAAAGCATATACAACAACTTGACGATTTACAACAAGGATTCCACATTCTCATGAAACAATTCATCACATCTCCCTTTCATCTTTGGAGACAAAATCAACTTCTTCCAAGTCGATATAACATACATGTACAATCAATCGACCACACAAGCCGACACTAATTCATGTTCAACAATTCTCAACTCTCTCACAAGTACAATCACAAGTACAAGAATCCTATTGTTATGTATGAGTACTTAAAGAGATGAAATGACCAAATTTGTTGCAACAAAGTGACTCAACATAGTCCAATTTCAAACACCTTCCTGGCGTAAACATGCAAGTGCAACATGCATGCAAATTTGTAGTTGCAAATTTCCATCTTTGTTGCATCTAAGTGAGTCAACATAACTCTACTTTTCCATCATCTTGCTTCATGCAATATGCATCATACTTTTAGGAGAAAAGAAATGCATCAATAAGGAAATGAAAATTTTAGAAAATGCATCCCTAAGGCAAGATTTTCATAAATTATAAAAAGAAATGCAAGGCCTTAATTGGTTAAGAAATCTAACCATCTCTTTCCAAACCATTTCAATAGTGCTTCTTTCAGCTGCACTTCATCATGTGTATCATCTTGAGCCACATAAATTATGGAATCCTCTTTTCCATCTTTGTCAAAATCTATCTCCACCTGCTTCAACTGTCATTGATGACTTGTTGGATACAAAGTCCAACACTTGTCTACAAGATGGCCCTGCTTATGGCAATGGGTACAAAATAATTACTTCTTCTTTTCAACATAGCCTCCATTATCCAATGGACTGTTGGCTTTCTGTCTCTTTTGTTTTGAAAGTTTCCAGTGTATAGCTATCCTCTTCCAACACCTCGAAATGGTATGGTTATTCAAACCAAAAAAATAACATGTAAAATCTCTCCAAATATTATGTGAAGAGTTACCATGTTTATTATAATCAAAAGAAACTTGATTAAAGGTAGATTTATACCTTGCACATTCACCTTTGTCGCTTTCTTGAGGAGGTGAATTTGGTGAGGTAGTGGCTCTCTTCGGAATACCAACAATGGTTTCAATGACCTTAGAGCTTTCAACATCCTTTCTTTTTCCATTTCCACTACTTGCATGCTTATGAGCATCTTCTTGCAAAGTGGGTACAAAAAATTTTCATTCCTCATGAACACAAATTTCACAAGCTTGAGGTAATAAACATGTAATGAAAGTCCTTCTTGGAACACATTCATGTGCCTCCTTGGCTTCAGAGCATTCTCAATTATGTTGTTCATAACCAAGACCCAAATACATAGGCCTTTCCTAAACAACAATTGGCTCAACTATGCCTTGTGCATGTTTTCCCAACCCTTTACCTTCATATCCCATATTCATCAATAATTTGGACCTTATTCCTCTAGTGTGTCTTTAAAAAGCACCAAAACTTTAATTTTGAGAGGAAATTGAAGATAAATTCGAATTTCATACCTCCTTTTCTTTCAAATACTTGGCTAGGGTTTCCTTGGCATCATGGAGTTGAATCTCCATCTCATGCAACTTTTCAAGAAGCTCTTGATTTTCCTCCTTCATGGCCATCAACTTCTCTTGAAGTATAATGTTCTCCTTCCTATATTCATACAACTCTTGCACCGTATCTCTCATGATGATAATATCTTGCAACATCTATTCATCAAATAATCTTTCTAAGGAAGAGGGATTAGAAACATCACTTGTTCAATCTACCATCACACTTGTAATGCATCAAAAAGCTTCACAAATCTACAACCATATAAACCCTACTTGCAAAAAACTCAAGAAATTAAGAAAATAACCTTTCCTCTGACACTAACTTGATCTGATATTGAATGTTGGTTTTTCCATGCTAATTTCAACTTCACATTTATAAACAAATGCTTGTCAATTGCTTCAAGTGCGTGGTTCTCTTATGGTATTGTGAATCAAAACAGGTAAATTTATGTCAATTTTAATGTTAGAATCATGAGCATAATAGCATGAAAGAAAAGTGTTGAATAGCAACAAGTAAATGTACAGAAAACCATCAAGAAGAACACTTAACACAGTGTTTTGATAAAGGAGTTCACCCCTCCTTGGCTACATCTCCTTGGTCCAACTTCCATGGCTTGGGCCTCTGTATTTTCTCAAAATGGAAAAAAATACAGTTTACAATGCTCTACAGCTCCTGAAACCTACTTCAATGGAATTAGAGCATCCAAAAACCCCAAATATGACTCTTCAAGCTCTGCAATTGGACTACAATTGTTCTGGGCTTGACCTCCTCTCCTGGTGGCCCTAGGCTTCCTTAAACTTCAACGTGGAAAAATCACATACAAAAGTGCCTCTCTGCCTCTGAAACCTGTTCCATTGTGTTCAGAATGTCGAAATCATCTAAGAATACCTTTTCCTAAGCTCCATTTGGTCCCATTTTGCCAAAGTTATGATAGAAACAATTTTCTCCTAGTAAACCAACTGGAGGAATCTCTAGTTAACTCCACTAAACTAGAGTTCACGTCAAATTTGGTGGGTCCACTAACTATTCTGCCAAATTAAACTCTGCTTAATTAAATTCTAAACTAGATTAATTAAACACTAATTTGAAATTAGCACTAATCCTGTGTAGTTATGGCTAACCGTTAGCCTAACTGCTAGCGGTCTCTACAATTGTGGACACATGGACGGTTAGCAAAATTCCCACACAGTCAATTAACTATTGACCTGGCGGTTTTGAGTGGAGCGGTCACATGGTGACGCGCATCAAAATTTTTATGTTGGCGACGATGTTAATTGTAACTATGACTATCGTGGGTTGGTGCGTTCACATGAATGGAATTAATCGTCATGGTTGTGGTTTATTTTTGTGTCAATTGGTGTGGTAACCGTAACTGCCAGAGTGATCACATGGGAGGACTGGCCCTCCTAACCCTCAACCACATAATTGTTAAACTTTAAATGTATGCGGTAGATTGTTATGGTTAATACACAATGGTAGCGGATATGGTTAAGAACTATGGACTGTGTAGAGGAAGTCGTGGGGTCGAACCCCGACACCTTCATAAAAATTTTGATGCACGCCATAACTGGTCCTTTGGGGAGGCACAGGTGGAGGCCTCCAGGCTTTCCACTTGTCCCTCCTCATTGGATCACCTTCAGACCAATAATAACTTACCAATGCACCAAATATAATAACCAACCACAACTTGACACTTGTCATAACCTGATTGAGCATTAACCGAAGTTGACCCTGCCCAATCAGCTGCCACATCAGTAGTACAGACTACTGACTGTGTAGTGACTGGGCATTTTTTTTGCAAAAAATTCTTTTGTTTGGAAAAGTGGTCAACGAGCTCTATCTTCCTCCTACGAACTTCGTTTTGAACAAAACGAGTTGTGTTGGGATCGTTTTTTTGAGACGAACGTGGTCGTTCAGGTTTCAAACAATTTCGAGCACTTCGCGTTTTGAGCTAATTTTTGCCCTCAGTCTAGATTCCGATCACAAGTTCAAACATCCCTTTCTCTGCTTCTCATTCCCTCAACCTATCCATCCTTTGGCAAGGTTTCCCTGCATCAGAAGGAGTTCAAATCCAAGGCACATCCTTACCTTCAAAACCATCATATGATCATAGCATGCTTCATGGTAATCAATGAGCACCATTGAGTGTTGGTGTCCCACAATGGCTTTGTCCTAAAAATTTTTCACCAACACACCACTACACACTTAAATTCTTTTGTTTCTGCTGCCATCAATCTTGCAACCATCTCCAACCACCCAACCGGGGCAATTTCTATGCTTTCCGACACCATAGCACATATATTCTGTCAGATCCATCATAATGGATTGCAATAATTTTGAATCATACCTCATTAGTAGTTTATCCATGAGGTGAACTTGGAATTCTACTTCAATTCCTGTCACAACAGAACCAAGTTAGCTCATAACCCAAACCATCATGAATTAGGATATATATATATATATATATATATATATATATATATATATATATATATATATATATATATATATATATATATATATATATATATATATATATAATCCCTTTTTCTACATTGTGAATACAGGCAGAACAATTTCTCGTCCTCAACACTTTCCACATATACAACACACAGGTCAAGATCGTTCCATACCTATATGTCTTGAACACATTTCACAACACACACTTATACACATGGTACGACTCAAAGTTTGTAATACAACTTTACCCTATTCCCATGCACAACACATGCACATGACAATAGAAACACATACACACATAACATGTTACGTTACACAATATCATAATAAGCCCAAAGACCACCTTGTCCCTCATGACATATCACCATGTTTCCATTAATCCAGAGACCACCTTATGTCCATGCAGGTGAACTAGGCCATACTGCCTCATTTGTTTTTTCCCATGTTATTAGCCTTGACATGGGCACAATGTAAGAGTCATGTTCACGTAATTATAAATTAGCAGAGTTTCCTTCCTACCTAATATATTCCTCATCACAATGGAAATCTTTTTGTGTCATCCATATCATCAAATATTTTTTTTTTGAGAAGTCATATTTTCATTCAAATGACCTCTGACAACCCTATCAGACACAATGGCATTTTCATATGTATATACATATATATCAATCAACATGATCATGTATGAAATATACAAGTATCCATGAGCATAATCATGTATGCAATATATAAGTACACATGCAAGTATTGTCAAGGGTTAAGAGAACTCCCTTCTTGCCATTTTCCTGGCTACACATATCTATGTCCATTATTCTCAGGGATTCAAATAGCCCATTGGGCTTTTTCATTAATTAATCATGGCCACAACATTCATTAGCTTGTACCTAATAAATCTAGGGTTTAGATGACTCCCTGATTGTGACCAAGCAAGGCTTATATAACCCTTTCACTCTGCCATTGTTTTAATTTTTACTTGTTATTTTGTTCATTACCATTGCCCAATAGAGTTCCATTTTAGTTGGAACTTTTTTTGGAATGTTTTCCTTCGTGTCTGTTAAGCACTACCATTTCTCAAGATTTCTTGGGGTAAGGTGGACTGGATGGGCTCATCCACCTTACCCTACCTGCTATGACCCTCCTTACGGCTGCTCCTTTTTGCATCGGGAGGGGATCACCAGGACACATCATCTTGTCCCCATTATCCCGATGTTCCTTTGTTGTGCATATTTTTGGATTCCGGGGGAAACTCTCCAAGACACGTCATCCACCATTGTAGATATACATGTATATATTTTCTTATTTCTATACGCTCTAGAGCAACGCCCTGTTACAAAAGGGATGGTTTTGCATGTTTAATTTGGCTCCTCCTCCGTGGAGTCGCCATGCTCGGTGCCTCCACTTTATCGGCTTGATGAAAGATTTAGATGCTTTAGCCCAACCACAAAGGTTTTTGGTGCCTTTACCAATTCTTACCCACACCAGTTTCATATTTGCATTTTCTCGATGCCTGTAACACTAAAATAAAGTAAGCCTTTCTACATATGAACTTTAAGGAAAATTCTATTCTCATGACTCATTGAAAAAATTTAACCCCTTTCCAATTTAACATTGTAATCCATGAATTGTTTTACACATTCAGTGCCAACAACGCTATTATCGATACGTATATGTATATCCTATATAGATATTTCTTCCTGCATTCAAGGAATTTAGAGTAAATTCACAGTCTTCAAAATTATTTAACAAAGTCTCTTTCTTTTTAATTTACCCCTGTACACGAGACATAGTTCAAGCAATTCAGTGTAGTATTTAATTTCAACAACCAACATATACCAATGTCTTTAACTTGGGTTCTCTGTTCAAGCCAAATTATAGTGAAATGTAAATAGAATAACAAAATAAGTTGTTACCTATTGATGCCATCATTCAAGAAGAAAATATACATTCATTAATTAAAAAGGGAAACCACAGATAGTTGCAGCCACTTAATGACCATATGCACGCATACATGTGCATAATGTTCCCTTACATCACGAGTAGAAACATAGTGACATATATGGCTCTCATCCATGTGATGTTCATAGCAAGGATTGTATAACAAAGGTGAAATCTTGTGTGAAGGGAGGAATAGTAATTCGGGTAGCTATAGTTAATGAGGCCATGCCTTACATGACATAAAATATAGATCTATGGGTCTAAGATCACTGAATAAAATAAATGTGTTGAACCCACGCTAAAGTATACACTACTACTTGGAGAATACCCACACAGAGGTCAGTAAGAGTAGAAGAGGAAATCCTCCATATTACTCCATTATAACACAAAAATGAAATACAAACATGTAACCCACATAGCTAGAATTATTCAATAAGAAGGAAGTACTCATGCTAATAGATGGGTGTCTAATGATTATTCTCATGCACTACCTCAACTCCTTCAAGAATTAACACACAACATTATTCATTCTTGTATATAATAATAATTGTAGGCATTCCTCCTATGGAAATAACATCATTTAAACCATAAATGAAAACATATTTTATTATGAATAACAAACATAAGAGCACTTATCTTAAACAATGCATAAATGGTCCAACTGAGAGTGGGACTCTAGCTCTCCACCCAACCATAGAAAGGATACAACCACTATTACTTGTAGGTTTCACCCATGAGCTAGATTCCAAACATTTAGGTGGAGTTCCTACGAAGGGAAATCTTCAATGAATACATAGCTGAATCAGAGCATCACTAGACTCCATCCTCAAGGCAAGTCACTTCTCTTTGTAATGTTTATGCCCAACAAGTTTCAATAAGGCCTTTATTGGTTTGTTACTCCCCTTAGAGCTCAACAATGTAGCCCCAAGTCCTTATTTCTCTCCCTCTACTCTCTTGACATCTTCTGAATGTCAATCGAGTGTGTAAACTCGTAATTTAGTGAATGAGGTCAAACTCCCTTCTCCTTTCCTTTTCTCTACTCCCTTGCTCCATGAGAGGAAAACAAAAGAATCAAATGAGAAGATTTCCTTTCCTTTCCTCCACCTTCTATTTTATCTCCTCGCAGTGATTTCCTCCACATTGTCCTTGCTACCAACGCAGTCAAATATTCATAAATCTTGTCCTCCTTGCCTTGAAATGTTTTCTAAGGCAGCATGGGCCTATGTAATTCTCTTGCAGCCCAATTTAATTATGAGAACCAATCCATTAAAACAAACCAACCAACCTTTAATGACTATCAAAAATAGTTTATATTCCTGCAACAAGGAACCTTGAACATCCCAATCAAATAATGCCCTCAGCCAACCAAGGATGGATATTTAAATCAACAATTCCCTCAAGCAATATCCTACCTTAAGCAATGGAATTTTTGTCCCTCTCTCAACCTTTTAATTTATATAATTATTTACATTGTGTACATGAGGATAAGAAATTTGGTTTGTTACAAGGACCCCTTGCAAGAGCTATTCTAGCATCAAATACACAAGCCACCTTCCATCAATCCTTTTTGGTAAACAATTTCGTAGGTCATTTACCCCTAGGAGCAACCTCGGTTATTGTTGATAAACTTATGTCTGAGAGAACTAGACAGATCAAATAATTTGAAAATATAAACCAAAATCTCCTACAAAACTTCCAAGGTGGCAACCACCTAAAGTTCCACCACAACTGCTTCTAAGGAATAAGCTGGATTGGGAATCCCATAAAGTACCTACCCCAACCAGTCTAACTAGATAACCACACTAAAAAAGGATTTGCATGCTTGGGTTGTCCCCCGTAACAATTACTCTAATATTTCTTCATGATAACAGACTTAAGAGCCTAAACTCACCACGGGTGATTAACATAAGTCAAAGACTAGAGTACATATGTTATCATTCACCTTGAGTTCACATAAATGCGCTTAGTACAGGGAGAGGGGAGCATGTATAAGGGAGGCGCTTGCCTAAGTAAATCCATTGATTGTCATTTGGGTTCGACATGATTTGAGGGGGATGCCACGTGCCTCCCCCTAAAAAAATTGATTTAAAATTATAATCTTGATTATGTTATGCATAATAGAAGGTTAAGGGATGGGGGCCTCTATAAGTGACCCATTAACAACTAGTGTTCCCAGAGATAAGAGAGTAGCTTGAATTTCCATTAGACCCATTGTGGAGTTGTGCTCTCTAAGAATGTGGAAAGCTCTGAACTTATCAAGGGAGGATATCTGGAGTTTAATCTTGGCTAATATTGTCAAAGCAAGCGCGAAATCCAAGGGCACAACCCTCAGAGCGATGTGCTAGATAATATTTTGAGAATCCCATATAACTGTTATAGAAATGATTCCCCTTTCTAGGGCCAAGACAAGCCCCTTAAGAAACCCATAACATTTCGCTTGATTGTTTGTGGCCACTTCTAGACCCCATGAGAAAATCAATTTTATTTGTTCTCAGGCATTAATATTATTAAAATAAAATTATTATGAAAAGCATCTTCTAACATACAATATTTTAGGAAAAAAAATAATAAATACAAAAATAATTAAAAATTAAAAATAAATAAAATCAATTTGGAGAATTGGGATTTGAAACCTCCCGAAGGCATTGAGGTCTTAAACCAAGTTTTTTGGGGTCCAAAAATCATTGTTATGCCAAACACCCAAACATTGTTTTATAGTTGGATACCTCTCCAATGGTGCAAGAAAGACGTCAAAAAGAGTTTTTATGCAATGGTTATGCTTCTCGAAAGTTGGCCATTCGGTTTAACCACCATGGTTTGAGAGGATTCCACGTTAGCCCCTGTTACTCAAGCAAAATGGGCTAGACACATGTGGACTATGAATAAGACTCTATAAGGGTAAAAGTTGTAACTTTAGTTGAGAGTTGAAGGAGTCAAACATGACCCCTAGTTGGCTATCAGGCAATGTTAAAACCCGACCACAAAGATGAATAGATAAACAAACTTTGTGCCCCTTCCCACAAGTGAATATACAATCATCACCTCTATGGTGGTAAAATTTGGTGAATCCTTGTGCCTAGCATTGCTTCCTCCCCATGTCCACTTATCGCAAGGGCTTTCCTTGACACCTCCACCCATTGGCACTAACACCACCACCATTGTAGACATGGCCATTGCATCTATGCATAACATTAGTTTCCACTATCACTCTAGCAGAACGAAAGCCTCCACCAAGTCCTTGTTGAACCAAGTCTATCTCTTCTCAAGGACCCTTCATCTTGGGCCTCTCCGCCCCAAATATACATATGAGGCATTCACTCTTCTCATTAATGCATTTCTCTTTTTGTCACTTTTTACATCAATACTTTCACTTGGGATTTTTTTTCATGTGTATAGGATTCTCTTCACATACTCATTCTAAACTCCCAAGACACATGCATTGGGGTAAATATCACCCCACATTGAGTATGTACTTGTTCAAGCTAGCATATTAGGCACTCCCTGTGCATTCTTTACATTAACCAATATACACCCCTTAAGTAATCCAAAAGGTATATTTTCCCGGCTTTGCATACAACTTCAACCCAATCTTTAAGAATTTAGCTATGGTTAGTTGGTATTTCTCCATCTCCATAGGTTGCCTCATTTATATCACCCTTGGAGCTTCTAACACCCATGTTGCATCAGGCTCTAGGATAGGAGTCAAAATAGTTTGCATCTTAGAGAATGAACCTCATACTCCTTTCTCTTCATTATGTTGACCCACTCCCTCAAAATCTCAGTCATCATCATTGGTTGATCAATTTTCACGAATGCATTTCCACATGCTCATACAACCTCACATCCCCCTGTCATCAGTAAACCATTTGTGTTACAGTCTCCAGTAATCTACCCCTCATGGGTACCAACCATTGGGACCCCCTCCCATGATACATACTTTCCACACTCACACCCTTGTGGTGAGCCATTTCATCACTGAGGGTACCTATCATTATATTTGTACATGTAATGTCAATATTTTTTATTCATTTAACAATGTACAGAGTATTGTCTTAGAAGAAACTCCTCCTAAAAATATCACCTTTGTAGCACTCTTTTCCATAGCAATAGTGCTCGCCACCCTTAGAGCGTCTACACTGAGTCATTAATACCTGATTGGCAACCATCTTATGCTACCTTCTACATATGCCAATGCCCCTTGTTGTGATCCTTATTGGCCATATTCCTTGTAGACTCTACATCCTAAGTATTAGAATTTCCTAGTACATCACCACATTTAGATGTTCTCCCAACCCCAGATTACCTTTTGTATAATCATGTTTTACTACCACCAGTTGTCATCAATCGCTTACGTTGCTGCCAAGGGAAGTCTTAAGTTCCCTCCTGCCCCTTTTGATCTTGACCGTAATGATGCATATCTTCACTCTTTTGCATTTTAATACTTAGTCCCTCTTCAGTTGATTTCTATAGGGGCTTGTCCCCTTAGTAGTTGTGACTTCAATCCTGCCAACTTTAGCTCCTCTATTCTATGAATGTAGTGGTATCTTTGTTCTCACTCTCCATTTGTGAGACAAACCTTGGATAGGCCATAGAGCGTCATCATTAATCCTCATGTCTATTGGCCCTTTGATGTTCAACATCGACACATTATCACATCAAATTGGGTCATACACCACAACCATTGGAGTTCCAAATTTTAGTAGAAAACCTTCAAGCTTGGATGTCTTTTCATGGAATATTATGCATGAGCACCCTTCATCCTATCAAGTTTGACATGTGTTTTCTCCTAAAAACTCTTTGTTGTCGTCATTGGTGCCCTCAAGGAAAATGCAAATTTCTACTCCAACATACAACAACTACCATGCCTTTAGGCATCTCAAGCAAGATCATTCACCATTTTGTCCATCATTATAATCATCTTTTTCTATCATGATCACGAGAATGGGACATGCTCACCTTATCTGTATATTGTAAATATCTCTTTATGGATGCATGTTTTGCAAATGGTTCCTTCTCTATTCTATACAAGATGTCATTCTCTATTCCACATGAATACCATGAGTCGGTTTTATTTTTATAGGGTTATTTTTATTTTTATCTCAACTGAGTTAAAATGTTTACATTACATTACAACATCTCTAAAAATGACCCATGTTATTTAACCCATGGTATTCATATGGAACTTAGCCAATTTAAAGGGGAAATTAAACCAACCTAGATCCATCTTAACTCTTGATGTACCTGAGAGGGATCAAATCTCTTGAGATGCAAACCTCTTTTAGAGTGAAAAGAGATTTGATCCCTCTAGGTGCTTGGTAGATCTTGAATTAAGATGGGTCTAGGTTGGTTATATATATAATTAATATTGTCTTAACTATTATTTTAAATTTATTTTATAAATATTGACAAATTATGATTTTTAAAATCTTATTTTTTATTTTTATAATTACTTAAAGTCTTTATAACTTTTAAAATAAAAATATAGTATAGTCTAATTAAGAAACATTTTAGCCCTTTTCAAGTACTTTTTTCTCATCAAATTTTCCTAAAATTTAACAATAATTTTTTAGAATTGTAAATTTGAATGTGTAATTTGTGAAATCTTAGTGCGTCAACAATTTTTTAAATAACAAAATATTATAACCATGTATAAAATTATTTGATCAAATTTAGAGAAAAAGGTCCAAATCTATTAAATTACCCTTAAAAACATTATAAAAACATATGTTCACCTCTTACTTAAAAATAACTAAATAAATTTTACTATACATATAATATTTTTTTATTTCTTATTTTTATAATTACTTAAAGTTTTTATATTTTTAAAAACATATGTTCACCTCTTACTTAAAAATAGCTAAATAAATTTTACTATACATATAATATTTTCTTATTTCTTATAGTTTTTATATTTTTAAAAATAAAAATATAGTGTAATCTAATTAAGAAACACTTTAACTCTTTTCAAGTACTTTTTCCTTATCATATTTTCCAAAAATTTAGCAATAATTTTTTAGAATTGTAAAAATAATCTTTTAAAATTGTAAATTTGAGGTGTAATTTGTAAAATCTTAACGCCTCAACAATTTTTTAAATAACAAAATATTATAATTATGTCTAAAATTATCTTATCAAATTTAGAGAAAATGGTCCAAACCTATTAAATTACCCCTAAAAAATTATAAAAATATATGCTCACCTCAAATAAATTTTACTACGTTTAATCTTTGGCTTGGGAAACCGGGACATCTAAGCCATTAATATGGTAGGATTTTTACCCACATAAATTTTGAACCGATAATCTTCACATCTCTAAATATCTTAACAGCCCACCTCACCCATAACCTTCTATTCTAGATTTTGTAGGTAACATTTAGATTGTAATGTATTTCAAAATATATATATATATATATATATATATATATTTTAACTAGTATAAATAATATTAATTATATTTATATAAAAAAAATATTATTAATTTTTTTAATATTATAAAATTTAGTAAAAATAAACATTTTAATTATATTTATATAAAATAAATATTATTAATCATTTTTTAATATTATAAAATTTAATAAAAGCTATCCATTTTAATTATTTTTATGAGGTTCAATAGTTTACTTTGCATAAAGAAACCTGTAGTAACGTAGATTTCGTGAGATTAGAGTTCACCTAAGTGACCTTGTCATAACCGCATACTTCCCATAAGCTTTTAATGGAGTTTCGTTAAAATTATTAATTAACCAATGACTTGGGCTCTACTACATTGCCCAATAATGAATTCTGCGTATATTCTTTGTTAGAGAGCGAAGTGATTTAAGTTGTTCCGGGAGCCGGTGTTCATATGTCATCATCTAAAACAAAGTTATATGATTATTTACATCAAAAATAAAAAGATGTGAAATAGGAGGTGGAAAAGATTTAAAAAGAATTGTTTTTAGAGTATTTTTTTAGATTTTCTTGTATTTGAATTTGGGAAAAATTTTGAGGCGAAATCTTGGTTTGTGTATTTAAATTAATTTTTTAATTTTATATATGGATTCAACACACTGAAAAATTCTTAGGACGATTGTGCGAGGGTTACCCATCAAGATTGTGATTTCAATAAATTCCTGTTATTTTTAGAGAAATTAGACTAAAAAAAGCCCATTAGAAAAGCTTCCAAAAAGTCACACTAAAGAAAACTTGTTAAAGAAGTTTGAGAATAACTAGTGTGTATTTTTTTGGAATGTGATGTTTTCATAGACATCACAAACAGTGATGACAATGTGTTAACCTCAATTCCTTAGTATTATTTTTTCACTGAGAAGACTCTAGAAAGTTGGATCAGCTCATCATTGTTAATTTGAATAAAAAAATAATTAAATTACAAAAACAAAAAAAACTAATAATCCTTATATTGTTCCTAATATAAGGGGTTTATATTATGAAGGGGTTTATATTATTCATTGTTCCTGTGGGACCCCTTATATTGGTGAGATTGGTCGCCCCATTAATCAAAGGATTAGTGAGCTCGCAGCTGACCTCAAGCATAGGAGAACCAAATCTTCCGCTTTAGCTGAGTATGTGGAGAGTACCAAACATCATGTTTGTATAGAGGAGACGAGTGTTATTGCTAAAGTTTCACAATTCCATCACTGCAAATTTAAGGAAGCCCTTGAGATTGAGAAAAGACCGAACAATCTCAATAGAGAAGACGGATGGAAGATCAGTAGTTGCTGGATCCCAGCCCTCTTTTCCTAGTTGTTTTCTTCCCTTCCTCCCCTCCCTCCTTTTTTAGCTTGTTTTCCCGTATCCTTCTCTCATGGGCCTTTAGTCTTCGATGAGATTTTGAGTCCCAGCGCTCTCCTCTTAGTCGCTATTCAAGGTTATGTTATTTATTATTTATATAAGATATTTAGGTTATAAGTATACATCTTTATTAATAAATTTATGAGATATTATTATGATAACACTATTATATTAATCCTTTCATAACCCTAATAATAATTCTATACCTTGAAATCAATCTAGTATAATATGATAGTTTAACCCTTAATTGAACTTAAAAAAAATAAAAAATTAAATATTCTTTCTAATCCCCTAAAATTTTCTACAATATCTATCAATAATTACTAATTTAAAAATGATTTTATTTTATAATATATAAAATAAGTCCCTTTATATATATAACTAACTTTGTATATTCATTACTCTAGTTAATAACTTTTTAACTAACTATAGTTAATAACTTTTTAACTAACTATCCATTTAAATTAATTTTATGATATTTTATTTAAATTAATTTTATGATATTTTATTTTATATTTAATTTATAAAATAAGTCTTTTTATCTTTAATATATATATATAACTAACTATCTATATTTAATAACTTTTTAACTAACCATTAATTTAAATTAATTAATTAATTAATTTATTAAATTAAATTAATTTATTTTATGATTTAATAACTTTTTAACTAACTATTAATTTAAATTAATTTATTTATTTTTTGATATATTCGTTTATGGTAAATTTAACCTCGATTTTAATAAGAATATAATTAACTAACAATTTGATATTTATTTGAATTAACTTAATTATTAAAATATAGGTCATGACCTTAACCCTGGTCAAATTTAGCCGTTGCTTGGTCAAGAAATATAGTCGTTGGATGTTCTGCTTTGACTATTTAATATGCAAAGCTAGATCTGATTCTTCAACTTGTCTTGACGGTGAACCACATTGGTTGGTTCAAAACGCATAAACAAATGAAATTTTATGTGATTTATACTGAAAAATCTCTCATAAACTAATAATCCTCTAAACTATTATTAATCTCATGAGTATTAAAATATTATTCATCCCTAAACATAAATGATGGGTGTCGAATTAAAAAAAACGATGTTCCGTAGTTTGTCATGGAAAGAAGGGGTTTTGGTTTTTGTCACGTTATTTTGCTTTCATTGGCTGCCAACAAAGTGCAAGAGAAAGGGACATTGTTTGTTGGACTTTAGGACGAAATTTGACCCGTACATGCACATGGAAGGCACATGTTTATTCTCTCACTAGACGATTCAACCATACCAGCTACGCTAACCTTTTAGCTACGGTCTTTCTTTCCTGCTTGCCAAAGCAAATAAACCCACCGATTCATTTACCCTCCGCGGTCACCAAAACCCACGGTTTACATCACAATCCGCGGCCACGGGGCAGGCGCTCAGTTTTCAAGAATAGTCCCAATTAAGTACTTCTTCCCAGTCCAGGCCAAGCGCCCACTGCTTTAACTTTCTCTACTTATATACCTCACGCCATATAGGTTCCTATAAATTTTCAGTTGAACATTCTTCCATTTCATCATCAGATGCCCATTTAGCTCATTCATACATCACTCCGTTTTTCAGTCTTCCTGCATCCTGAATATCTGGTGCTTTTAATTAATTAAGCTTTTATCGCAGCTTGGCCCACTTTAGTTTTTGTCATAACCTCCAGCAGCATCGTGCAGGTTTTCCATGGATCTGGCTATGGATGTTTATATTCCAGAAGATTATGTGAGAAGGCGCTGCAAGCCAAATATGTCGATGGAGAAACGAGATGGCCGACTTTCTTCCAACGATATGGTGGCCGCGGGCGAGAAGAAGTTCCAGCTGCTGGGCAATAAGAATATGATGATGTCTGCTTCTACTAGTCATAGCAATACCAGCAGATTCAAGGAGGACATAATTTTTAATTATTTTAATCCATAAACTCTTGCACGACCATTTCCATAGCTTCCTTGGTCTACAGCTCCGAATAGCAGAGAAGTAGAATATCTTCTCTCTGAATCGAAAAAATTGTAAACTCAATTTTGTGAGCATTTATTCATTTTACCCCAACTATTCTTATGCCTTTCCGCTTGTGTACTCGAATGTAAACTGTCTGGTTTTCCTTCGGCTTCGTTGCTTTGAGATAATTTATCAAGCAATATTTGATTTAAAGGTTATATTACAAAAGCAATACCATTGATTCAGATCGGACAAGGACACGGAAAGAGGTAACTGCTATTTCTAATAAAATGTATCGAAATTACTTGTATCTAATCCAATCCACGCTTGTCCCAGTATGTTAATGAGTAATTATTGTACACATATTGTGATTAGGGTTTTAAGGGTTTGTTCAAATATGTTGTTAATCTGATCAATTGTAACTTCAGATATGATTTAAGTCTCTTTAAAATATTCTCTATTAATCGTTTTTGTAATAGATGGCCATGAAGTCAATATCTATTGGTTATTTTAGAGAGTTCGAAAAAAATCCGCAAAATTGTGCCTCCAAAAGAAAGATCAAAAGTTTTCGGAAACGATCGGAAACGATTTTTTGGTGAACAGAACAGAGAATATTGTAAGCCTCTCTGCGGATTTAATTCCATTTCATTTGATTGAATTCTGATTTTGCATGACCAAGGGGATGAATTCATCATTTCACCACTATTTCGGAAACGATCGGAAACGATTTTTTGGTGAACAGAACAGAGAATATTGTAAGCCTCTCTGCGGATTTAATTCCATTTCATTTGATTGGATTCTGATTTTGCATGACCAAGGGGATGAATTCATCATTTCACCACTATTTCTGCCAGGCATACAGAGAATATTGTAAGCCTAACTGCGGATTTAATTCCATTTCATTTGATTGGATTCTGATTTTGCATGACCAAGGGGATGAATTCATCATTTCACCACTATTTCTGCCAGGCATACAGCGATCAATTTGGAAAAATATTCATACCAACAATAGTTGCCCAATTTCTCTCCATTAGCAGATCACCATATTCAGAGAGGGGATTATTTGGAGAAATACATGCTCTAACGTGCTGAGAGATATGGATGCAACTTTTCTGTATGCTTTCCGTTTTAAATGTTTCTGTATTGGGATAGGGGTGTGAGTCCTGGATTTTGGAATCGAAGGCTGCCCATAACCGGATTCATACAGCTGTAATACGGTCGCGAGGTGATTAATTGGTAACGCAAGTACCATTAAGAAAAAAATACGTAGTTTAAAAAATTTACTAATTAGTCCAGACAATAATGGAAATTATGATAAAATTTAATAGATTTTTTTTAAAAACCTAGATTACAGCCGTCAAATGATTCAAACATTTCATCATTTTGTTTTCTTTCTTTTTTTTTTCTTTTGCCTAGTCAACAAACTTCCCTCTAAATGGCTACCCTTCAATGATTTTATGGTGTAAGTTGATAATGACGAAAAAAAAAAAAAAAAACCTAGACATACCTGGTATCAATAACCATATATATGGTGATATATATCTGGTTAAAGTTGTGAACTTTCAATATTTTAGATATCCAATATTGAATTTATTTCCACTGTCAAAAATATGATTCAAACTCTGTTACTATAAATTTTTTAAAAATTATCTTACCCAAATTCCAACCAATTTTAAGGATCAACCAATCTCTCCGTAAAAAGATTATTTTCCAAGCTCGAACCAATTTTAACTGTCCAGCCAATCCCTCCATTTCGATAAACTACTCCCATACATTATGCCATGTTACAGAAAAGCTTTACTGTATACTTTTTGTCGTTTTCCTTTTTTTAAAGCTCAGTGTCGGGTCAGTCTTCGAGGCTGAGCTTAGTCCCAGGTCAGTCCCTCCTCAAAATGACTTTCGTTCTCGGCTTTTTTCCATTAGTCTCGAAGACTAAACCCACTCAGACCCATGCCCATGGTTTTGTATATTTTCTATTTGAAATGTTCTTATAATTTTGACATGACTGAAGAATGTGATGGCTTTACTAATATCAAAAGCCTTATGGTAATTAAATTCGTAATATTAAGTATCATGTAATAAATAAAGTAAATCATTAATGGTATAAAATAAGTTGTAAAAACAATAAATTAACTGCATGAAACTTAATATTTTCTCACTAAAAATAAAAATATTGATTAATCTCACAACAAACCCTAAAATATATAACCATGCACATATATATCATTATCTACTTTTAATTCCAATCACCACCGTACTTTCACAAGGATGATATATTAAGCCAGATTACGGAGAAGCGCTGTCCAATTATCGGACTTTTTAATTTTCCCCCCAATTTTGATAGAATGACTTTTTATTTTTTCCTCAAAATTTGTTAATAATTAGTGAGAAAGCAAAAATATTGATTAATCTCACAACAAATCCTAAAATATATAACCATACATTTTTCAGAGAAAAAATTAAGATATATTATACATATAGAACCAATACACATCAGCCTTTTGTTACAAGCCTGTAACATGAACCATGAGAGGTTATCCAGGAAAAAACAAAATAGCTTAGAAAATATGTCTCCAAAATGATATGAAAAAGGTTCCGCATGGTGCAGCAATTGACATATAAGAAGAAAAGATAGATAAAATATATAACCATACATATATATCATTACCTACTTGAATTCCAATCACCGTACTTTCACAAGGATGATACATTAAGCCAATCACCGTAATTTCACAAGGATGACACATTAAGCCATATTACAAGAAGCGCTGTCCTAATTATTGCATTTTTTAATTTTTGTCGGAATTTTGATAATAGAATTTGGAAATTTTATTTGTTGGTAAAATTTAAATTTCTGTGATCCATATTAATTGTAACAGTATTTTCGGTAAAAATTACATAAAATACAATTTCGTTTCAAAAAATATTATGGATCACAGAAGCCTCAATTCAACTAACAATTAGTGTGGTTAATCTTCAGGATAAGATGAGGAATCAGATCTAGGAAATGGAATAAATAGATGAAAAGAGCAACTAACTAGCCATTATAAATAACAACTAGTTTGACTAAAAAATTGAAATAACAAATTAAGCTTTTCACCCAGAATTAAAAAGATTTTTAATTTAATAATTAACATTATTTTCGAATTAAGAAATAAATAAAATAATTTTATTTAATATTAAATAATATTAATATGAATAAATTATATTATAGATATAATATCAATAAGAAAAATAGTAATAATAATTAATTAATTAACTAACTTTTAATTAGAATTTTAAATTAATAACTAATATTATTTTTGAATTAAGAAATAATATAATTAATAAAATAGTTTTATTTTAATATTAAAATATCAATTTCAATAAGAATTTTGAGATAATAATAATTAATTAACTAATTTTAATTTTATTATTATTGAGAAAAAAAAAGATTAGGAAGATAACCAGGAAAACAAGAAAAATCTAGGAAGAAAGAGCACGGATCCAATACCTGCTAATACTCCAACTATCGTCTCTGTTCAGATTGATGGGCCTTTGTTCGATCTCTAAGGCCTCTCTGAATTTCCGATGATGAAAGTGGTCAATCCTAGCAATGACCTTTGCCTCTTCTATGCAAATGTGATGATTGGTTTTTTCCGCATGTTCAGCCAATGTGGAGGAGTGAGACCTTCCATGCTTTATGTTTGCAGCATGCTCACAAATCCTTTGATTTATTGACCGACCAGTCTCACCAATATAAGGAGTCCCACATGAACAAGGAATCATATAAACACCCTTCCCATCCTTAGGGTTAATAGGGTCCTTGGCCGAACGAAGAGAATTTCGAATAGTGCGAAGGGGTCTAAAAGAAGAAGGAATATTATGCTTTTTTAGGATCCTCGCGATTTTATCCGTGGTCCCTTGAATAAAAGGAAGATGAACCCCGGAAGATCAATCCTCTTCTTAGGACCTCTTTCTGCATTAAGGAAAGCTTTACGACCTTGGGATTTACTATAACCATTATTAATGAAGACCTTAAGGAGGTGAGCTTTTTCATTATCAAGATGATATTCATCAGAAACTCTCAGCGCCCGAGTGGCTAAGGTGTTGAGAATGCCTAGCTTCTGAGCAAGGAAATGATGGGAATTAGCATGAAGGTATTGCTCTGTGTGAGTTTTCTTCCAGAAAACTTGATGAGAGAAAGAATCGTCATCCTTTTTTGAAATGAGAACATCGAGGAAAGGAAGGCTGCCATTAACTTCAACTTCCATGGTGAACTTTATGGAATTTGATTGATTATTAAGATGCTGGTAAAACAACTCTAACTTCTCTTTCCCATGAGACCAGATGACACAAGTGTTGTCCACAAACATTTTCCACAACTTAGGTTGAAAAAGAGTTGACGATAAGGCCTTAGCTTCAAAGAACTCCATAAAGAGATTCGCAACAATGAGGGAAAGGGGAGGTCAAATGGAAATACCACAGGTTTGCCCGTAAAATTCACCTTCGAAACTAAAGAAGGTGGAGGTGAGGCAAATCTTAACCAAGAGAGCAGTGTTAGGATCCAAAATATGATTAATAACATCAATGGCCTCATTAATCGGGATATTCGTGAATAATGAGACCACATCAAAACTAACCAGCATGTCATTTGGATCAATTATGATATCCTTTAACTCATTAACAAAGGAGGATGAATCTTTAACAAAGGATTCAATTTGACGAACAAGAGGCTTGAGCTTGTTAGCAAGTTATTTAACAAGAAGATAAGTCGGCCCTCCTATAGTGTTGACTATGGGGCGAAGGGGGGCCCCTTCCTTATGGATCTTAGGGAGACCATAAATCCTAGGAGTGAGAGGGTTGCTCTCAATAAGCTTCTTACTCTGGGCGTGCTACTAGATTTTATGGCTAGTGCAACTGTTTTAGAAATATTTTTTAAGAGATTCTTATCATGCTCTCTGTAGCTTCCACTATTACAAAGGTGATCCAACATATTATTTCGGTAATCCTCCCTATTAAGAATAACAACTGCACCTCCTTTATCAACTTTTAGAACAATAATGTCCTTGTTATTGTTCAAGGATTTTAGAGCTTCAAACTCAAGATTGCTAAGGTTTTTCTTAGGGGGTTTGGCTTTCCTTAAGATAACCGAGCAATCTTGTCGAATAATATCTTTAGAGGCCTTTGGTAAATCCCTTATCCCAAACTCAATGTCACAAATAATATCATGAACGGGGATTCTTCTTAGAGCAACCAAAAAATTTAGACCTTTTTCTGAAAGATTGAAAACATGAGGATAAAAAGAGAATTTGGAGAGATTAACCACCCTATTGCTAGATGAGGAAAAGGAAGCTTTAGAACCATTAGTTACATTACCCATAGAAAGAAAATTAATGTTGTTAATATGACTAGAAGAATAGTTATTATTATTATTATTGTTATAATTTTTATTATGGTTATTAATATTGTTATAGTTATTATAGTTATTTAAGTTATTATTTTTATAGTTATTTATGTTATAATCATTATTAATAATAGAGTTAAATTCACCATTATTACAAATTTCTTTAAACTTAATACAAATACACCATTGGAATCAAGGGAAGGAGGTGGATCCGAAAGGTGATTGACCGAGTAGTCAGTCAACAGTCGCCTTTCATGGAGAGGAAGAGGGTCTTGGTTGGAGGAGGTGGGATCGATGAAAACCGAGGGGGTTGGAACCGGGTAGGGATGGGAGGGATCAAGGGAAACCAAGGGGAATGGATCCAGGTTGGGAGCGGAGGGAACATGGGAAACGGAAGGGGATCCATCACACAGGATCGAGGTCAAATCAGGAAGGGACGAGGAGGCCTCCGCTTGAACCACAGGGGAGCGAATTCCAGCTGAGACGTTGGAACGCAAGGCAGACGTGAATACATCATCTCTAGGCGATCTGCTCGAACCTAATGGAGAGGAGGGCTAACCTTTCTCTGCGGTAATTCAGAGTTTTCTAAAGATAAACCCTGATCAAAATTATGATTGAAATTACTAGCGTAGGGAAGCCTGTTCAAAGGTATGGAACCTGGGACACACGGTGCATCCGCATTTAGAAACTCCAAGCTCATAATATTAAATGAATACCTAACATCATTCACCTGAACGTTAAGGATTGAGGTCGAGCTGGAGCAATGAAGGCTCAGCAAGTCTGATTCTTAAGGAACACCACCGGTTGGAAAAGGGCATGAGGGACGACCAACAGACACTAAGCTGCGATGAATCCTCATTCATGATATTATTTGTGACATTGGGTTTGGGATAAGGGATTTACCGAGGCCTCTAAAGATATTATTAGGCAAGATTGCTCGGTTATCTTAAGGAAAGCCAAACCCCCTAAGAAAAACCTTAGCAATCTTGAGTTCGAAGCTCTAAAATCCTTGAACAATAACAATGACATTATTGTTCTAAAAGCCGATAAAGGAGGTGTAGCTATTATTCTTAATAGGGAGGATTACCGGAATAAGATGTTGGATCATCTTTGTAATAGCAGAAGCTACAGAAAGCTTGATAAGAATCCCTTAAAAAAGATTTCTAAAATAGTTGCGCTAGCCATAAAATCTAGTAGCACTGTTAGCTCCCTGAGTAAGAAGCTTATTGAGAGAAACCCTCTCACTCCTAGGATTTATGGTCTCCCTAAGATCCATAAGGAAGGGCCCCCCCTTCGCCCCATAGTCAACACTATAGGAGGGCAAACTTATCTTCTTGCTAAATATCTTGCTAACAAGCTCAAGCCTCTTGTTGGTCGAACTGAATCCTTTGTTAAAGATTCATCCTCCTTTGTTAATCAGTTAAAGGATATCAAAATTGATCCAAATGACATGTTGGTTAATTTTGATGTGGTCTCATTATTCACGAATATCCCGATTAATGAGGCCATTGATGGTATTAATCATATTTCAGATCATGATACTACTCTCTTGGTTAAGATTTGCCTCACCTCCACCTTCTTTAGTTTCAAAGGTGAATTTTACGAGCAAACCTGTGGTGTTGCCATGGGATCTCCCCTTTCCCCCATTGTTGCGAATCTCTTTATGGAGTTCTTTGAAGCTAGGGCCTTATCTTCAACTCTTTTTCAACCTAAGCTGTGGAAAGGGTTTGTGGACGACACTTGTGCCGTCTAGTCTCATGGGAAAGAGAAGTTAGAGTTGTTTTACCAGTATCTCAATAATCAATCAAATTCCATAAAGTTCACCATGGAAGTTGAAGTTAATGGAAAACTTCCTTTCCTCGATGTTCTCATTTCAGAAAAGGATGATAGTTCTTTCTCTCATCAAGTTTTTCGGAAGAAACCTCACACAGAGCAATACCTTCACGCTAATTCCCATCATTTCCCTGCTCGGAAGCTAAGTGTTCTCAACACCTTAGCCACTCAGGTGCTGAGAGTTTCTGATGAATATCATCTTGATAAATAAAAATATCACCTCCTTAAGGTCTTCATTAATAATGGTTATAGTAAATCCCAGGGTCGTAAAGCTTTCCTTAATGTAGAAAGAGGTCCTAAGAAGAGGATTGATCCCAAGGATCGACCTTCTGGGGTTCATATTCCTTTTATTCAAGGGATCATGGATAAAATTACGAGGATCCTGAAAAAGCATAATATTCCTTCTTCTTGTAGACCCCTTTGCACCATTCAAAATTCTCTTTGTTCGGCCATGGAACCTATTAACCCTAAGGATGGGAAGGGTGTTTATATGATTCCTTGTTCATGTGGGACTCCTTTTATTGGTGAGACTGGTCGGTCAATAAATCAAAGGATTTGTGAGCATGCTGCAGACATAAAGCATGGAAGGTCTCCCTCCTCCGCATTGGCTGAACATGTGGAAAAAACCAATAATCACATTTGCATAGAAGAGGCAAAGGTCATCACTAGGATTGACCACTTTCATCATCAGAAATTCAAAGAGGCCTTAGAGATCGAATAAAGGCCCGTCAATCTGAACAGAGACGATGGTTGGAGTATTAACAGGTGTTGGATCCCTGCTCTTTCTTCCTAGATTTTTCTTGTTTTCCTGGTTATCTTCCTAATCTTTTTTTTTTCTCAATAATAATAAAGTTAAAATTAGTTAATTAATTAATTATTATTATCTCAAAATTCTTATTGAAATTGATATTACTTAATATTAAAATAAAATTATTTTATTAATTCAAAAATAATATTAGTTATTAATTTAAAATTCTGATTAAAAGTTAGTTATTTATTTAATTAATTAATTATTATTATTACTGTTTTTTCTTATTGATATTATATCTGTAATATAATTTAATAATACTAATATAATTTAATATTAAATGAAATTATTTTATTTATTTCTTAATTAAAAATTAATATTAATTATTAAATTAAAATTCTTTTTAATTCTGGGTGAAAGGCTTAATTTGTTATTTCAATTTTTTAGTCAAACTAGCTATTATTTCTAATGGCTAGTTAGCTGCTCTCTTCATCTATTTATTCCATTTCCTAGATCTGATTCCTCATCTTATCCTGAAGATGAACCACTCTGGTTGGTTCGAAACGCTTCGACGAGATTTTATTTTAGGTGATTTTTATCGAAAATGTTGTTACAATTTTATTTGTTCCTCAAAATTTGTTAATAATTTTTTTTAGAGGGTCCATTTTCTTCATAAAATATTTTTGAGATTATGATTTTTCTTGATTAAAAATACATAATTAATATATACATAAATTTAGTATTTCTAAAAATTCATAATATATTTAAGTATATTGTTAAATTTTATTTTAATTTTAAATTAAATTAATAAAAAAATATCTAAAATATAAAATAATTAGATTATGATAAAGTTTTGGTTGGGTAACCATTCTTTATAGTTGTGATAGGCAACTTATGTTATGATGGTTGCAAAAGTCGTGTGTTTGACGATTATTTGAAGTTAGTAGTTTGGAACAAGGCAACAGAAAATGGCAAAGGGTATAGGGGAATACTAGTTTTAGTGAAAGAAAAAGAAGGCCATCACATTCAATTAATTAAAGAAGATGCAAATAAACAATATTTATGGTTCAAAATATCAGAGAATGAGAATCACATAAGAATTGCAACATGTTATTTTGCCCCTCAAGTCTCAAAAACTTACAAAAATAAGGGGCTAGACAACAATGATCCATATGCAACTTTAAAGCAAGATATTTCCATGTACTCTCAGCAAGGAGAAGTTATTTTAGTGGGAGATTTCAATGCTAGAACAACAAATCATCAAGCTAGTATTCTTTGTTGCAAAGAGGATCACAATCCTATTTGGCTCACTAAAGAGGAGAATCCCTAATGGGTGAGGTGTTTAGAAGATGACAAAGTGAGAAATCATTTGGGAAAGGAGTTTCTTACACTGTGTGGGGATTTCAACTAAATTATTTGCAATGGTTGAGATAGATGGAAAAGGTATGAGAACTTCACTTGCAACACATACGATGGGGCAAGTGTTGTTGACTATGTGATGTGTTCACAAAGCTTGATAGAAAAGATAGATGAAGTTAAGATTGGAGAGCATATTTGGGACTTAAAATCATACCATAACCCAAATTATATAAATTTATCATGGTTAGAAGAAAGGCATCAGAGGAAAGCCCAATGTTCTCAGTATCACTATCAAGGGGCAAAATTCTTTTAACATAGGAAAAATGTACTATCTTCAAGACAATGTTAGAGAGAATAATTCAGAAGGAGAAAACTATATTCAAAAGCTTCAACAATCATGAGTTAACAAATATAATTCAAAGTGCACTTAAGAAGTGCAAATAGAAAAAAAAAATAAAAAAAATAGGAAATTAGAATCAAATTGTTTTCGTGTAAATGCTTGATTTGATGAGGAATGCAAAATGGCAAGGAGAACCTTGAAAAAGGTAGACAAGGAGAATATGAATGTAAAGTTATATAAGCAGATACTAAAAAGGAAAAAATATGAGTTCATGCAAACAAGGCGAGAAGAGTTAATATAGCTCAGCAAGAATAACCAAAAATTTTCTGGCAGGAACTTCAACCAAGGAAGAAGCAAATCGAAAATAATATTACAGCTAATCAATGGTTTGAATATGCAAAGAATCTCTATGAGAAAGAAACAGAGGCAGAACCTCCCCCCAGGATCAACACAACTACAAAGCTCTTCGCATTACATGAGGTGGAGATTGGAATTAAGAAGCTGAAAACAGGAAAGGAAAAGGACTTGGTTGAACTTCAAGTAGAGTATTTAAAATGGGGAATGAACACGCTTGCACTGCACATCATGGAAATATTCAAGAACATCATTCAACTAGGATTACCAAGAGACTGGACAACTAGCCTAGCAATACCCCTTTTTAAAAGTGGAGACATTAATAATCCTTCCAACTATAGAACCATTATGATCAATCCTTTGTTTGCAAAACTTTTTGGTAGCAGGGTAGAAAATAGAATCAGTAAGTGGATAGAAGTAAAACAAAAGAGGGAAAGAGGACAAGTGAGTTTTAGGCTGGATAATTCTACAGTGGATCATGGTATGACATTGAGACACATTGTTGAAAAGGTTTGGGAGGACAAAGAAGAACTATTATGCTACTTTGTTGACTTCAAAAAGGCATTTGACACAGTTCCTAGAGATAAGTTGTGGTGTAGAATGGAAGAACTTGAAATTCCTTTGCATTATAGAGCCATTGTCCATAGACTTTATGAAGAGGTGAAAGTCACAATTAGAACCTCAACACGTATTTAAAAAAGATTTAGAAGTGACATTGGAGTCAAGCAATGTTTCCCTCTATCCCCTACTCTTTTTGGTTTATATATTGATAAACTGGAAGAGTGGCTAAATATGTAAGGTGGAGATGGTGTTCGGTTGGGGGAGTTTGTGATAAAGCTTCTTTTATATGTTGATGATCTTGTATTGATTTCTAAATTTGCCCATGGATTGCAAGTGCAACTATATGCCCTTGAGCATTTTTGTAGGGCAGTGGGGATTCAAGTCAATACTAGCAAGACTAAAGTAATGATTTTCTCTAATAAAAGGAAGCATAGCCAACATATGTTTTTCTTTGAAGGCAACATTCTCAAAGAAGTAAATGAGTACAAGTACCTCGGGATTGATTTCAACAACAAACTTAATTGGGAGGACTGCAGAAAGAAGATAATTTTAGGAGGGTGGAAAACATTATATGCTCTTCAAAATAGATGTAGAGAGGCTGAGTTTGGGATTGGAAAATGGCTAAAGCGCTTTTTGGACTCCTAGTTTTTCTAATGATTCTATATGGGTGTGAATTGTGGGCTAGCAGCACCCTCATCTCAAAATGGAAACAAATTGAGAAAATCCAAAAACGCTTGATCTTGACCAAGTTCAAAATAAAAAGCTCGATACCTTATGATATAATGTTGAGTGAAACATGAACAACTCCCATCAAATCAATTGCTATGGTGTGGTGATAAGCCCCATAAATGGGTAATTATATGGGCTCATTTTGCCTCCTAACTCAGCTTAATCCACCATTCTCATTAGTTTATTGCATGTTTTTTATTATTTATGCTAATGGAGTGAATTGGGTTAGTCATTATGCCATGAAGTCTAATGTGTGCTTTATGCAGATTTTTGGTCAATTTTGAGACAAAGTCAAAGGTTTAATGAGCATTTGGCAGCCAATATTAGAGGAAAACAAGGGAGAGGATTTGTAGGAGGGTGTCCCCCTCATTTATGACCCCCTACTTCAAATCCTCCTTCAGAAGGCTCAGAGCACAAGCAGCCACATCAATGCATCAAAAGGGCAGCCGAGCAAGTGAAGAAGAACTGTTGTCTATCTCTAGTCTTGGGAGCCAAGCCTCCTTGATTTTAGGAGAGTTGTTGGGGCTCCAGTTGTATAAATAGGGGGGCTTAGGGCCTCAGTAGGTTAGTTGGATGTTAGTCAAATTTTCGCACTTTTGTTGCAGCTCTTGCTCAGCTCATTTCGAGCTTACTTTTGTGAACAGTTTTATGTAATGTGACTATTATTTTGATAATGGAGATGAAATATTTTCTGAGCCAGCACTGAGTTCTTCTAGGGGGATGAAGCTCTTGGGTTAGGGCCCAATCCAATCTGTCCACCACCTCTTGTTTTGTGCTTATATGTTTTATTGTAGTTCATGAATTAGTTGTTGTTGGATAGATTTCTTCCTTAGTAAAATAGGTTGCTTTTTGGTGATTTACATAAGTTGTTTCCATTTCAGTTGCTGAAGTAGGTTAAATAGTGGTAAGGGAAAGATACAAAAAGGCCATCAACAGATCCTTGACCTCCTTTCCTCCCTTTGGGACCATGAACTGAGGTCAAGGTCTGCTTGCTGCCATAAAAACACAGTTTTGCTTCTTCCATGCAATTTCTAGTGTTACAATTTGATTTAGAGGTTAATGCTTTACTTCAGATCCATTTTCCATGCTCATTTATGTTTCTGTAATAAATCTCTTTCAATGCTTTCCTTCCCATATAGCACTGTTCAACATTGTATTTTCCTAGATCAGAATTTAGGTCAACATGAGATATATTTTTGTGTTTTAGTACATCTAGTTCTTTTCTTGCTCAGTTTCGGTGTTTGATTTGCAGCTCTCTTGCAGTACATCTTTGCTAAAAATAATTCAATAAAGTAGCCATCACCATCTCTTTTGCTACATGTTTCATAAGTCATTCACAACCCTTCACAAATATGCCCTAATTTCTACACTTTTCTCATAAGCTTTCCTCTCGTCTCTTGAACAAATCCAACCATCATTTTCTTTCCCAATCATCCTTGATGAACTTCAGACACCTTAACACATCCCTCTAGTCTTTAGCTACCCTTTCCCACCATTTTTTCCACCTTTAAAACCTCTAAAATAGCCCTCGGCACCCTCCTGTAGATCCTCCTGTAGATCCCCTGCAGCCTCCTGTAGAATTTCCTGTAAGTGACTTTTTGAAGTCCGATTGCAGGGAAAGCCTCCAAAAGGTTGCCAGAGGCCTCTTAGGACCCCTCCACACCTTCCTACACCTCTGAAAATCCCAAAGTCGCCCTCCATCGCCACCTAATCGCTGCCACATCCACAAACGAATAAGTTACATGCACAACAATTTCACATAAAATACATAAAAATCCAAAAAAGACAATTTTTCCTCATTTCCTTCTAGAAATTGCTTGAATAGGTGTAGTTTACTTCCTCGGTAGGTAATGGCACTCCTTTCCTAGATTTTCACCTCTCTTCTTGCAAAGGTAGGCTTCGTCGGTAAATTAAGGTTTCGTAGGTTTACTGCACATTCCAGTTTTCTTTCTCTTTCTGCAAGGATAATAGCCTCTGTAGAGTTAGCTTTCTTTCATCACATTTAAAGCTTCTTCTGGAATTCATAGAAATTGGCTTGAGCTCCTAGTGATCTTGCGCCAGCTGACCAAGTGACAACCTGCAGTAGGAACTAGTACTTGTGCATACATCATCGTCGCTTCCAAGTTTGTTACGAACTACTGGGTTGATAAAAGTAAATTAGGAAGCCCCAGGAGTTGCAGCATTATTGTTGCAATACTGGTGCTCACCACTTTTTGGCGCTGTTGCTGGGGAAGCATCAAAGTATGTTGTGATTATTGCTTTTCTTATATTTTCTACTGCAACATTATGCTAAGTAGTTCATTTCAGCAAAAGTAGAGTAGATGTTCCTTTCAATTCCTACATTTCCTTGCTTTCATTTCAATTTTGCAATTTCCATTTTAGCAAAAGTAGATTAGCCATTTCAATTCTGCAATTTTCATTTCAGCAAAAGTAGATTAGTCATTTCCTTGCTTTTAGTTCAGTTCTACAATATCCTTTCAGCAAGTTCATTTCAGTAGTTGCAATTTGTTTGTTCAATCAATTTCAGTTTTGCAAGTACAAGCAGGAAAAACAAAAATCACCCAAAAAAGGAGATTCCCTTTCATGCCTCATAGGAACAGAGATAATTCAGGGAAATTCCTACCCAACACCCCCACCACATCACAAAACCACCCTTCTCTCTTCTTCGGTGGCAGTGATCCAAAAGAACTTTTAGGTAAACAACCAGAGATATTTGAAGAACCTATAAGAGAAGAAGAGGAAGAGACCATCCCTCCTGAGACAATGGCTAAAAACAGAAATGCTAGGGGGAATGGAGAAAGAGTAGAGGGTACCTTTCCCATATGAGAAACCAATGGGGACACTAAAATGAAGAACATAAGCCCTTCAACCCTACCTCACTTCCATGGTTTGACTACGGAAGATCTTAACACCTTTTTGTTTGAGTTTGCTGTTATCTGTCGGACCTATGACTATGCAGAAGATGAGTAGAAGTTGAAACTGTTTCCTTCTACCCTCGAGGATGTAGCATTGCACTGGTTCATGGGGTTACCTAGCAACAACATCACAACTTGGGCTTAGATGTAGCAAGCCTTTAATAACAAATAGTGGGACTACTATAGGTCAAAATATACCAAGGAAGAAATCTTCTGAATGACCCTGGGAAGTGATGAATTCTTGGAAGATTATGAAGAGAGGTTCCAACTCAGTTATAAAAAGGCCAGGTTCACACTTGACCCTGAATCTTTGAAGTTGGTCCTGCTAAGAAGAATTCCGAAAGACCTTCTAGACACCCTCCATTTGCTGGCTGGGGGAGACATCTACCCACTACCTTAAGAAGACATAAATACTGTTTTTAGAAACCATTCTAGGGTAGCAAGAAAGAGAGGTAGGGGGAGTCAACCCATAGCCAGTACCTTCTCATCCAATTCGTCCCTCAAAGGTGAACTTGGAAACATGCTGGAAGACTTCAAGAGTGAGATGTTGCAGACTATTGCCATGCAAATGGATACCTTGCATATCAAAAGGAAACAAGAGGAAGCAAAGAGGGCTTTGGCCATTTTTTTTCCTAGGTGCACGAGAAGGCATCCTAGGAATGAATGTCCATTGAAATCTATAAAGGTTTTTTCAGTCTGTGAAGAAGATCATTCTACAGATAAGTGCCCTTCCTTGCCCGGACTTAAAGCTGTATACCAAGGGGCTGAAGGAGCCACTAAACCACTCTATTTCATGAACCAAAGGAGACCACATGGACCTAGACCTTACCAGCAGGGAATGCAAGGGACTTCCCAGGCATACTACAACCCCAATCAAGCCACTTCCATACCTTCTTGGGGTCCCCCTACTCACCCTTCCTGGTCCACACCTCCTCCTTGGTCATATCCATCTCAATATCATGCTCAACCAGCCACTCACTCATTTCACTCCTATGCTCAGCCACAGCCTCAGTGGAATGCATCTCCTCAAGGGTGGAGGCCCCAATACAACTCTCCTCCCGCTCTTTTGCCTCCACCAACTACTCAACCTCAACCATTGCCTCCTGCTCCACCAAGGTAACCCCAAATTCCTGCTCAACCGAACCCGAACCCGAACAGAAGATAGGCTCAACAAGTATATAGTGGGGAACCATCATGCCCAACCTATGCTGTGGAGATTCAGGAGATTAACCTATGATTGGGGAAGGTTCTCCCAGATAGGTAGGCTCCCCCTAAGGAGGATGAGGAAGATAAAGAGGAAAGTGAACCAAAAGTGATTCCACCCTTTCCTAAGAGATTATCCGGGACAACCCAGCCTACCCAAGAAGAAACTGAACTTTTGGGAGAATTGAAACAACTATGTGTAAAGATACCACTTCTCCAAGCCATAAAAGATGTGCCTATATACAACAAGATGATCAAAGATAAGTGCTTCAGACATCTAGGCAAGCGCAAGAGAGATGCCCCAACCATCAATGTCATAGGACAACTGTCCGACCCAATGTTGGGGCAGGTAATTTGTTCAAAGTATTTAGACCCTGGAAGCCCAGTAGTTGATGTCCACATCAATGGCACCATAATTCCCCATACCCTAATTGATCTGGGGGCTGCCATTAATGTGATGATCAAGGACACTATGCTCAAGCTCAACCTCCAAGGCTCCTTGAGAAAGACCACAATTGTACTACAGTTAGAAGACCGCTCCACTGTGACCCCAGAAGGGATTGTGGAGGACGTGATGGTCTCCATTGATTCTTGGGAGTACCCTGCTAATTTCCTAGTTCTCCAGCGAAAGGCAAAGCTCATTGGGTATCCTCTCATCCTGGGAAGACCCTGGTTGGCTACTACGGACGCCTACATCAGCTGTCGAGCTGGGAACATGACAATCAAGAACGAGCATACGTCCAAGCAGCTAATCCTATACCCTCCTGCCCAACCCTTGCTAGAACATGATCTACTTCTCTGGTTGGAGGAGGAGGATGAGGATGAAGTCTATGCTGCACCACTATGTACAGTAGAAACTACCATGGGGGGGGGGACCGCAAACTGAGGATGATATCATTGAAAATTTAATTCAGAATCCACCCCCCAGTATTTTGCCATTAGAAGATCTAGTGAAAGAAACCTAAGACAATCCCTTAGTTGATTTCTGTGTGGCCGACCCGACCTCTCTCCGTGTTAAGAATATAGAGTTTGGCCCTAAAAAAAATTTGAAAATTAACTCATCCCTATCCACCTCCTAGGAAAAGGAATTGTGTAGCTTATTAATAAAACATCTATATGCCTTTGCCTCGAGCTATAAGGAGATGAAGGGAGCGCACCCTTCAGTTTGTACTCATCACATTTACATTAAGGAAGATTGAAAACCAGTCAAGAAACCTCAAAGGAGGATGAATCCAGCCCTTAAAGACATTGTCAAGGAAGAATTGCAAAAATTACTGGATGCAGGATTCATTTAACCCATCTCCAACAGCGAATGGGTCTCTCCTTTGGTGCTAGTGCCAAAGAAAAATGGTAAGTGGAGAATCTATGTCGATTATCGAGAATTGAACAAGGCCACCAAAAAGGACCATTTTCCTTTGCCTTTCATAGATCAAGTGTTAGATGGTCTGGTGGGGAAATTTTTTTTCTCCTTCCTAGATGGGTTTAGCGAGTACAATCAAATCCAAATCTACCCATAAGACCAAGATAAGACCACTTTCACTTGCCTTTGGGGTACCTTTGCATATCGGGTCCTTCCTTTTGGCTTGTGCAATGCTCCCGCCACTTTCCAGTGAGCAGTATTGAGTATATTTTCTAAACTGGTTTATGATGCAGTGGAAATATATATGGATGATTTTACTCCTTATGGTTCTAACTTCCAGGAAGCTTTATCTAACCTAGGAAAAGTTTTGGACAAGCGTATTGAAATGAACCTGTCCCTCAGTCCGAAAAAATGTGAATTCTTGATAATTGAAGGGACCGTGCTAGGTCATGTAATATATCAACCAGGATTGCAGGCGGACCCCAACAAAATTGCCATCATCCAAAGGGTCCCACCTCCTCAAAAGGTGAGAGATGTCCGAAGTTTCCTAGGCTTAGTGGGATATTACAGAAGATTCATTAAAGATTTTAGTAAGTTAGCCTCTCCATTGTTTGGTCTTTTGGGAAAAGATGTTGAGTTCATATGGACTGAAACCTGTCAAGAAGCCCTAGATACCTTGAAAAGTAAACTTGTGACTGCCCCAATTTTGAGAGGCCCCAACTAGGCCCTACCTTTCCACTTTCACACAGATGCCTCAAAAAAAGCAATAGGAGCAGCCTTAGGGCAAGTTGATGAAAAGTTACCTTAAGTCATATACTTTATAAGCAAAAATTTGTCAAAGGTAGAGTTAAACTACACGGTAACCGAGAAAGAACTCCTAGCTGTAGTACATTCTTTAAATAAATTCAGGCATTAAATCACAGGTTATCAAACTTTTGTACACACAGATCATGTTGCAATTAGGTATCTGATGAACAAACCGGATGTAAATTCTCGCATTATTAGGTGGTTTCTTTTATTGTAGCAATTTGACTTAACCATTGTTGATAAGCCTAGTAAGGAAAATGTTGTTGCTGGATTTTTGTCTAGAGTAAATTTTCCTACTGGTGAGGAAGGAATGGTGGATGATCAAATGCCAGATGAGCATCTATTTGCTATCTCAGTACTCTCCCCATGGTTTGCTGATATAAAAAATTACTTGGTTTCAGTGCAATTCCCACCACACCTGTCCTCAAAAGAGAAGAGCAAGATCGTGAGAAAAAGTGCCCCTTTCACCTAGATTGGGGGAAATCTCTTCAAAATTGGCCCAGATCAAATTTTGTGAAGATGTGTCAGGGAGGAGGAAGTTTTTGACATTCTCTTGACTTGTCATGACGGGCCTTGTGGAGACCATTTTGCAGCAAAGAGGACTGCCTTCAAAATTCAACAAGCAAGTTACTATTGTCCCACTCTTCATCAAGATGTGAAGAGATATATCAGCCATTGTGATCGATGCCAAAGGATGGGGAAACCTACTCCAAAGGATGAGATGCCCATGCAGCCTCAAGTGACTTTTGAGCCATTTGAGAAGTGGGACATGGACTTTGTGGGTCCTATCAACCCTCCTTCAAAACAGAAACAATACATCATTATGTGCACCAATTATCTAACAAAATGGGCAGAGACAAAGGCAATCAAGGCAGCAACAGAAGAAAAAGTAACTGAGTTTTTAAGAGAGAACATCTTCTATAAGTTTGGGTATCCAAGAGAACTGGTTACAGATCAAGGCAGTCAGTTCACTTCCAATCTGGTTGAAGACCTGCTCACACATCATAAAGTCAAGCACAGAACTTCCACCCCTTATGTTGTGGGGAAAAATGCCTATGCAGGACGATCCTATCCACCTAAGGTGTGACAGTGCCTTAGCAACAAACAGATACAGCTATTATGGTTTCTTCCTTTATGAAATGTGAAAGAGGGGAGATCGATAGACTTACCGTTGTCTTCCGTTTGTCCCTCGATCTAGATCCTCTTCTCTTTGGGTGTTCACAGCTACTTGCCTCCTCGCTTGCTCAAGAGAACAGCTACTTGATTTCCACGAGATCACAAGAGAACAACTACCTGTGACAAGAGAACAGCTACTTGCGACAAGAGAAGAACACAACACAAAGGCAAATATTCATATTCATAAATGATTCAGGATTAGAAGTAAATCAAATACACTAATGCAATCATACAAAATACACCAGCATATAGGAAAGAACCAAGATAGCTTTATTGATTGATAACAAGGTTCAGGAAGAGATACAACCCAGAGGGCTCCAATCCAGCATCTCCTTCCCAGTAGAATGGAATTCCTTCTTCAGCTCCCTTCAAAGCATTAAGCACCCAATGTTTCCAGTCTCAAACCAACAACAATTCTTTGCAATAATAAAATTCTAGCCTCTAGATCTCATGGAGGAGAGATCTATATATAGATGTTTGGAGAGTGGATGAGTCAGCTTGAGATCTGACTAGTGTCCTCTCCCTCTATCAGTTCTTGAGTCCACTTGGAGGTTCTTGCTTCCACTTGGAGATTTGGAACCTCTTACTCATCACCAGTCGAATTCCCTGAGGCAAGTGTCATTTTGGAAGCTTCCTGGGCTCTGACACCTTGAGGAATGAGTCTGCCACATGTCCAAACTCGCTCAACGCAGGTAGCTAGTGTAGCAGTTGACATTCAGCGCGGATGCTCAGTGGAGCAGTTGACATGATCCTGAATTGACTTGTTTTTGAGTGGTTTCAGGTGGAGAACTTCTGTGAATTGCTGTGGTTGGTTTGCCTTGTTCCTCTAGGGGTAGGAACAACATGTTTAGGGACTTTGGATCCCTTAGATTATGGACATTTCATGCTCCATACTGTAAGGCACAAAAATGTGTATAACAGTTGCCCCCTAAAGTATGAGGCCGTTTATCGGGTGAAATGCTTTATCCGGGAGGGTCCGAAGTTCATCCATTTGCCGGGAGGAGACCTGTAATAAGATACAATACAATACATTATGATTCATACTGCTTTCATGTTCTAGCTGAGGCGGGCATTCCCATGCTCAGCTTTATAAATTCATTTTTGTACATAGAACAGACGATCGTCTGATGGTAGACTGATAATTTTGGCGAAACTATCATCCTTTGAGTAGGATGATCATCTGCTGCAATGATGTACATGTCAAATGTCTTTATTTTTCCTGAATATATATCGCAGCCCGGATGGATGAAACTAGATCCGGGGTCTTCAAACTCGTTCAATCTTCACTCTAAGTACAAGTCGATCCATGTGAGAATTGCGCTGAAGTCGAACATGGAAAGACATCGCTTGATTACTGGTCAATGATGTAAACCGTTAACAAGCGCGAGAGGAATCACCGATAATGATAATGACCCTCAAGGTACTGTAGTACAATTCACGTGGTGTGAATAAAGGACTTGGCGTCGAACACCACGCAAAATCTTCTGGTCGAAGGTCATTGATGTATACCTGTCGCCGGAAGTGAGAAACTTGCCATTGAGGCATGCAAGCTTCAAAGTACTGAAGGGGTTGTTCCTAGATCAACTTCTTGGATAATGAGCTGATGTCGACAAGAAGCGATCCGTCAAAGGAGGGCCTTAATGAATCCCACATCAGTGACACGGAACGGAGCTAATGATTTTAATGGAGGTGAAAACGATATGTGACATATGATTCAGGGTGGCGGTCATGAATGGATGAAGGATAATGTATGGCAGTGGATGGGACCCGGTTGACTCTTTCTGAACGACTTCTCTTGAACATATGGCGACACTGATGCGATGGATCGGTAACATTACCCCAAATATGGATGGTATGGCGAGACCATGGTGATGTGACCGGTGAATGAAACAACCCAACCCGATTGTGGTACGGAGGAAAAGTGTCATGTTCAAGAGCGACCTGCTACCATCAAAGTTTTCTTGATTTTCTCCCAATTTTTCCCCAGTCATTGCTGACCAGTACCTCTTTATTTTTGTCAAGCTTGAGGAGGATAACATATGCTTGTTCTATAACCTGCCCTTCGGGCAAGCCCATCGCTATGCTTTAACGAGCCTAGCGATAGTGAAACTCGTTCTCGTCTAAAGACAAGTTTGTCGCTATTTAGTGGTTTAACGAGTCTAACGAGAAGGATAACTCGGTCCTTTTCATTTTTAGAGAGTTTGAAAAGGTACATAAAGTTAACTCCAAAAGTCCTTTTTCGTCATCTAATCCCTTAAGTCTGAAAAAGTATAAAACAATACAGAAGGGATGAGTTTTCGATAGTTTTAACGAGCCGAACAAAACAAGCACTCGATCTTTTTGTGCAATAATCCCTCAGGTCCAAAAAGATTAAAATCTAGAGGAGGGATAGCACTTCCGGTCGCTTTAACGAGCTGGAAGGCCAAAACTCGGCAATCTTTTCATATTTTACGAGTCAGTTGAAAAGAGCTTAAAGAAGACTCGTCTTCTGCGGAACGAGTGATGAACAGGGTTAGCAGCTGATTCCAGGTACAAGTTGGAATTTTCCAATCACGGCAGTGTCACAAGGATGGCTAGGTGAAATCACTCTTCGCAGCTGTTCCTCAAAATGGGTAAACAATCAAATGGAGGTAAACGATCGGCCAAATGAAAAGTGGAGGTGACGGTGCAAACACGACCAAGGCTTTTATGGCTGATAAGGTTACGTACACAATGGTTATTTTACCGGTTCATTTTTTCTGGATGAGCTTGAACTCTAGGGGAAAGCTTGCTCACAATCGCTTTTCTATTTTTTAACGAGCATAAATTCCGCGTTAAAACTGCTCGAATCTTATGTTTATTTTTTAACGAGCATGAACTATGTGCTAAAACTGCTCGGATTTTGCGTTTATTTTTTAACGAGCATGAACTTTATGCTAAAACTTCTCGTTTATACCAGTCATATGATAAGAGTGTCTCATTGTAGATGCTATTTTTTATGGAGCTTCATCTCACGTAAGCTTTGCCCCGGATCCTTTCTTTATGCAAGTTCGGAAATGACTAATCCTACGAGTTTAAAGGGTTAGAGGTCCTAAAAATTTAAAAAATAAATAGTTGCCCCTTGCTTGCATTCCAAAAGGTTTGCATGCCCCCAGGTATAAAGAAGAGTTTCAAGGTTACCTCTACTTCTCTTCCGCCAAAACATTTGTTTTAACGAGAGAGGCTTACCTCTTTCAGGTTACCCAAAGATTGTCTTGTTAGTAGTTTAAACAAAACAATTCCTTGGAAATGTCTACCGGAATATACAAAGGTGGGTGAAAAATAGTTTATTTCACTCACATAACTTTGACAAAAGAATCTTATTCTAGAACAACCCCTCTTCCTCTACGGACGGGGTACGGACTAGTCATATTCTCCCGCGGAAACCTACCCTATACCCAAAGTTTCCCTGCCGAAGCAGGCCAGGACGCATGCCCCCTGGGTTCCAGTCATATCCTCCCGGATTACTCGCGCTCATCAGGAGGACGGACCGTGGGTTGAGACACTTCTTGCGTGAATAGACCATTTAGGGATGGTTCATGACTACTTGCGATGCGTGATCCGGGGAATGAAAGTTGGTCCACGAGCTTGACCATTCTTCCTTCATGCGGAAAACACATTACTCTAAAGAGTGATGAGACGATGGCTCCCATGCAATATATGTAGTCTCGTCCAAGGAGTAGGTTATAATCCAAGGGTCCTTGAACGACCATCACGTTCATTTGAACGGTCTTCCCTTTCAATGTTATGGGCACATTGGGGAGGATCCCTAAAGGTCGACTGGTTCCCTTATCAAAGCCTGATAGATTTCTCATTTCAGGCAAAAGCGCAGGCAAACCAAGTGCTTTCCAAGCAATAGAGGAAAGGATACTCACAGATGCCCCTTCATCAATAACTGTACCAGCCATTACTATTCTGTATATTTGACAAATAATTCTGAATGGTATGCTAGCTAGCAAGCGGGGTCTGCCTAGTTGGTTCCAGTCAAAGGACACAACTAGGTTGCTTGGTGGTGGGACCGAGTATACGGCCGGATAGCGCTCTGATGAACTTCCTTCCTACGATAAAGGAATGGTGGCATTGCCCCCTTGATCATCAGAGTCAGTGCTGATGAAGAGAATCTGGACGGTGTCGTCTTTATTCTCCTCTGTGATGGTGTCATTCGAAGACGTAGCCTCTGAAGGCAAAACCGGGTCAACTGCCGTATCAACCTTTTGACTTTCGTCAGGCATGGATCCAGACGGTTCATCTTCAATGACAGGTGCTTCGGCTGACCACCTGGGCGGGTCAGTCGGGTTCTCAACTAGTGAGGGACTTGGCAGGAGTCTTTGATATCCAGGAGGGAGATGCGCTCGTAAAATCGGGCGATCTTCCAGAACTCTTTTTGCCTCGTCTAAGAAGGGACAACGGTGGATGGCGTGATCGCCTTCACACAGTCTGCAGGGAAATTTAGTTTTCCCGCTCTGTCCTGGGGCTTCACTCCCACTAGTTGACGGTGAGCAGTCGACATGGCTATCAGAGGTCGATGCTACCGAATTGTGCAAACGGGGGTACCAGTCCCTTAGTATCCGGGGAATACAGGGACAATCTCTATGGAAGTGGTCTCCTTGGCATATGACGCATGGCGATTTAGGCCTTACAAGTGCTGTGTGTGGATTTTTGTTAGATGATACTTGTTTGCCCCCAGTCGCCTTAGGCTCCTTCTTCTTCTTTTCTTTCTTCTTCTTCTCCTTCTTCTCCTTAGGAACCCAATTTTTTGTTCGACTAGTTCCGTCCAGTGAAGAGGAAGGAGGGGAGGAAGATGAAGTGGAAGGCTGGGAGGAAACTCTTGTCTGATCTAACTGTTGACTCTACTGTTCAGGAATGGTGGTATTCTGAATGACATCGGTTGAAAAGAGCCAGACTGGTAGGCCAATTGTCAGTCCTGGAAGCGACAATGTGGCCATGTGGGGCGCACCAACATCTCCCCAAGAGGAGAAGGGACTAGGATTTCCACCAAGAGGAATTCCTTGGTTGGTGTGCTCCATCCTTTCAACCTAAAGATCAACGCAGGAATTAAAGGGTGATTGTTCCGTTTAAAATAAATTGTTAACGACGCTTTAGACACAACTTGCTTTTTCAGTTTTAAAGAGTCGAGAAAAAGCTAAAGATGACTCTAGTCTCCTTCGATGTTTTAACGAGCCCGAAGTGACAAATGCTCGGATGGACTTTTTCTGTTATAGAGTCTGAAAAAGGCCAAAAGAAACTGCTCTGGAGATCTAGGCAGAGGGTGTGCCAAACTTTTCGCAAAACCGCAGAATACTTTTTAGGGTACGGGAGGTCGATCTTCGTGAATGTTGTGTTCACTGCATTGCGATCAGTAGGGCGACCGACACGGTTTCCTAAGGATAAAGGATATATGCCTATAGGGGTCTCCCAATATATACGCGACGGTACGTGGGAGCACAATCCATACTAGCGCTATCGTCCCTCAGGAGGAATCACCCACCTTCCACGAGATCGACAGTCACTAGGCTTAACGATGCCGGAACACGTCTCTGGCCTGGACCTCTATGTTGTGCGTTATGTTACAAAGCGTTGTTAGGTTCATTCAGTTTATTTTAAGTTGATCTTTTTAAAGTTTGCCTTTCAAGGTTCACCACGAGATGTATGATACAAATTCCTAAATGCAGTCTAAAGATGATAAGCAAGCTTTTATTATCTTTTCAACTTTGAAAAATCATAGCTACCAAGGGAAAAGAAAAACACTATCTTTTCTCAAAGAGCAATCAGCACACTCTAATGCACTTCCCCTAAATCCATCATGCAAACTATCAAATGCAAAATGCACAATGCAGGTGTTTGTTTTCCACTTTCTTAGTATTAATGCCTACAAAGAAAGCTTTTTGTACAACTTTGAATTTGCTTTTAAAATGGTCAATACAAACAAGTTCACTTTTTTGAAATCAGAGAAGGTAGAAGAGATTACACTACTTAACGATTTTCGAAATAAAGACTTGTTTTGACACTTCAAAAGAGACAAATTCAAACCAATAAGCAAAAGTAAACCTATAATCAATCTGCAAACAGCCAATGAACTCTCTTCTAAGATCACAATCAATCAGATCTGAATCAAAGGCTACAGGATGACTACTTTACTCATGCAAAGGAAAATTGTAAATGACGCCACAAACACATAAAAACATTCACAGTATTTTTGTACAAAAGGAGGCGGAATCTAAGCAAATAAAAGGAGTTATCTGACTGGTACCTATGCTGGTTAAAGGCTGCAAAAAACAGAGATCAAAACAGGGCAACAGACAGCAGAGAACCCCAGCTGCACAAGGCTAAACTGGTTCAGCGCAAGTCCAACACTGTGGAGTTGACATTCAGCGCAGGTATCCTTCACGGGACCTGCGTTGAAATGCAGACTGCCTTCACAGTGTCTGCGCTGAAAGAGAAACTCTCGTTTCCCTTGGGTTCTGGGTCATAAAATGCTCAAAAATCAACTGTTTCAGGCCAAATCAGAAACACAAGCAAGGTGTAAACAGAGGGATTCTTTGAGAGGGTACTAAAGACTATCACAAAGGATCATCAAATCATTTGTGGATCTATTGTTTAGATCATAGACAAGTCCAGCAACTGGATCAAAGCAGCAACTTTCTACTTTGCATCCGGGAAAGATGCAGTTCGATAGTTGTTGTCAAGTCTATGAAGTAAACAAATGACAGAAACACAAATGAAATGAATAAACAAATAGTCCCCAACGGAGTCGCCAATTTGTTATGGGGAAAAATGCCTATGCAGGACGATCCTATCCACCTAAGGTGTGACAGTGCCTTAGCAACAAACCGATATAGCTATTATGGTTTCTTCCTTTATGAAATGTGAAAGAGGGGAGATCGATAGACTTACCGTTGTCTTCCGTTTGTCCCTCGATCTAGATCCTCTTCTCTTTGGGTGTTCACAGCTACTTGCCTCCTCGCTTGCTCAAGAGAACAACTACTTGATTTCCACGAGATCACAAGAGAACAGCTACCTGTGACAAGAGAACAGCTACTTGCGACAAGAGAAGAACACAACACAAAGGAAAATATTCATATTCATAAATGATTCAGGATTAGAAGTAAATCAAATACACTAATGCAATCATACAAAATACACCAGCATATAGGAAAGAACCAAGATAGCTTTATTGATTGATAACAAGGTTCAGGAAGAGATACAACCCAGAGGGCTCCAATCCAGCATCTCCTTCCCAGCAGAATGGAATTCCTTCTTCAGCTCCCTTCAAAGCATTAAGCACCCAATGTTTCCAGTCTCAAACCAACAACAATTCTTTGCAATAATAAAATTCCAGCCTCTAGATCTCATGGAGGAGAGATCTATATATAGATGTTTGGAGAGAGGATGAGTCAGCTTGAGATCTGACTAGTGTCCTCTCCCTCTATCAGTTCTTGAGTCCACTTGGAGGTTCTTGCTTCCACTTGGAGATTTGGAACCTCTTACTCATCACCAGTCGAATTCCCTGAGGCAAGTGTCATTTTGGAAGCTTCCTGGGCTCTGACACCTTGAGGAATGAGTCTGCCACATGTCCAAACTCGCTCAGCGCAGGTAGCTAGTGTTGGAGTTGACATTCAACGCAGGTAGCCAGTGTAGCAGTTGACATTCAGCGCAGATGCTCAGTGGAGCAGTTGACATGATCCTGAATTGACTTGTTTTTGAGTGGTTTCAGGTGGAGAACTTCTGTGAATTGCTGTGGTTGGTTTGCCTTGTTCCTCTAGGGGTAGGAACAACATGTTTAGGGACTTTGGATCCCTTAGATTATGGACATTTCATGCTCCATGCTATAAGGCACAAAAATGTCTATAACACCTTACCATCCACAAGCAAATGGACAAGTGGAAGTCACTAACAGAGCTTTGGAAGGAATTCTGACCAAGGTAGTGAGCAACAACAGAAAAGATTGGGCAGATAGATTGGTTGAGGCCACCTAGGCCTACAACACCACATGGAAGATCACCACAAGGTTCACACCATATGAACTAGTCTATGGGAAGAAGGTTTTGTTGTCAATAGAGTTTGAATACAATACACTAAGGATGGCAGCTCAGTTGGACCTAGATCTCAGCCATGCATAAAGGGAAAGCTTACTCCAGCTCAATGGATTGGATGAACAAAGATTGCAGGCCCTTCTTCACACAAAGGTAATCCAGTTTTAGAGAAAGATATGGCATGATAGAAATATCAAGGAGAAGCAATTCCAAGAAGGCGATTTGGCGCTGCTCTATGACTCAAGGTATAAAGATTTCAAGGGCAAGCTGAGGACAAGATGGCTGGGACCCTACACTATAGAAAAATGCAATGACAATGGTTTAGTTATGATCAGAACCATTGATGAGGAAGCCATCCCCATGCTTGTCAATGGGCATAGGTTAAAAATTTACAAGAAGCCCCTCTCCAAGCGAGAATTCATAGAAGATCTTAATTAAACTTGGTAGTGGAGCAAGTCTCAGCCTCCACTCCACCCACTCACTTGAAAAAAAAGAGAAAAATAATAAGGGCTGAGGTGAAAACCTCTATGAGGCGCTTGAGTCCCATCATTGTGTTGAAAACCTCTTTTGAGGCGGCCCAGTGATGACAAAAACAAAAAAGGAGAGAATAAGATCCTTGGGTGAAAACCTCCCTTGGAGGCGCCCAGGGCAGGCAAATAGGGTGAAAACCTCCTAGAGTTTCCCTAGTTGTCTTTTCAAAAAAAAAAAAACAGAGAAAAAAGGAAGAAGAAAATGGCTGTTAAAATGCATTGCAGGTTACAGATGGGCCACAGGAAGCAAGGGGATGTGCCACAAAGCCTATTACACATCCTTTATACTCTTCTCCATCATTTCTAATTTTTTCTCCACCTCTCTGTGTTTTTTTTTGAAGACTGTGCATCCTACAGGAAGCCCTGTGTGTTCTACAGGAGGCTCCTGTAGAAATCACAGAGAGGTCAAAATGAAATTTACAAAATAGTTGAAGAGATGGGAATTTTCATAGAGAGCCTATAGGCCATCCTACAGCTATCCACCATCCGAACCCTCTTGCACCACCTCATTTCCATTGATTTCTTTCCTTCGTGCAGAAAAAACACAGAAACCAGTTTTTAAAAAATAAAGGAAATAAAAAGAACAACACCTTAGCAACTCACCTGCAGCTTACCAAATCCCTTTCCATTGCTATCAGAATCCTTAGTAACATCCTCACAGCTCCCAGCACAAGCATCAGCTAAAATTTTTAAAGGGAGAAGTAGCGACAGGAGCTCCTGTAGGATTTCCTGTAGCAGCTGATCCCCTTAAAATCAAGCTCCAACAACGAAAGAGGTGCAGCCACAGGAATGCAGAGGATGGCTGAAGCAGGATTCAGCTAAAAGGCACCTGTACAAAGCAACTGAGCACATATCAAGAGGCAAAAATCATATAGCCGAAGGGATACAGGCATGCAGCAGTGGAATCTGAGCATGCAGCAACAACAGAACCTAGCAGCATCGTAGCACGAGCATTCAACCTACAGGTAAGTGTCTAACCCTCTCCTCTATTTTCATATGTATAATTCGAAAATTGCATGAACGAATGGAATGGTTGGGATTAAACTGGAAAGGTGGCTAGTTAACTAGCCACCCTCATCCATTTCAACTGCGCTCATTCGGAGATCACACCACACGTTTGTCTAGTCAACTCATGAAAAAACCAAAAAGACAGGTAGTGGTGGATGTTTGAACTCCAACGCAAATGATGGGAGGTGATTTCGGGCAGAAGGCATGAAGAATCATGATGACACCGCAATGGGGACCAACGGTCCAAATAATGGCAACGTACCCTTTTCGCCACCTCACATCATCACCGGAAATATCTTGAGTGAACATAAGTACTCCTCCTCAAACTTATTCACCACCTTTGTTTCCATTTTATCATCGTCCCCGTGGCTACATCAAGCTCCATACTACCTCCAGAGCCTTGAAACCATCACTCTCTGTCGTTTTCAGAAATCTTCCTCTTATCAGGTTCTATAGGAGCATTATCGGGTTCTACAAGAGTAGTAACAGTTCTACAGGGGAACCTCTAGCCATTTCTACAGGAGGGCCAGTAATCAGTTTTATAGAAGAGAACATAGGGTGTTCGCTCAAATTCGAAATTGAAGAGGTAGGTTGGTACAAACCCACTTTGCATATTCATATATACAAGGAGTGATGCAATTTTAAGGAAGGATTAAGCTTGAAAGAGGAGAGGAATTACATTCAAAAGTCTGTCTATTTCTTGAAAAAACACAGTTTTTATCTGTTTCCTGTTTCTGCAAAAGAATTGTTGTCTCCTTCTCCACCTTGGGTACTCACATATACAGGGAATGATGCAATTTTAGGAAAGAATTAAGCTTGAAGAGAAGAGAAATTGCATTAAAAAAGTCTGCCTGTTTCTTAAAGAAAAACACGGTTTTTTTCTTTGTTTCTTGTTTTTTTTGAAAAATTGTTGTCTCCTTCTACACCTAAGGTATTCCAAAAGATTTTAAACATAATGACAGGGGGATTCATGAGGAAGGAACCCCTAAATTTAGTTAGGCTCCATGAACATCCTGAGGTAGTAGCCATTTTTACCAGAGCCAATTGGATGCCATTTTTCGAAAAACTTCGAGGGTATGATGAGGAAGTGACCAGAGAAAATTTTAAGAACCACCCTAAATTTATATGTATAATAAATGGGTGAATCCCCATGATACATAGGAAAAATGGGAGGCAATTTTATCACTAATATAATACGTGTGTGTGTATATATATATATATATATATATTTGGCGAATCTCTCACCATATTATATTATCTTGTAAAGTCATGGCGAATCTTTCACTGAATTATAAAATCTTGTAAGATCTTGAAAAATCTTTCACTGAATAATAAAACATTGTGAAGTCTTGGCGAATGTTTTGTTAAAGTATGAAACCATATATGATAATAATAAAACATATTCATTAAATTGTAATATACTAACATACATGTTTGGAAAAAAGAAACATAATTTTCACTTCCTACAAACAATGTTGCAAGTTTCAGTGGCCATGTTTGTCATGGTATGAGAGTAATGTTTTCTCTACCACTTTTGTCAAGCTACCACTTTTTTCAAGCTATCAAATTTCTTTCTTATTCCATAGACTCTAACTCGGAGATAAAAAAAAAACACATCAAGTTTGTTTACCCCAACACGCCAACAAGTAGCAAGCCCCAACTATATAATATAATGAAGTAGTAGGTATCCCAAAGGCCTGAAGGGGATCTAATGGAAATAAGTGACCATTGTTAGAAGCCTTCCAATCAATATATAAATATATAAATGTAGATTTATTATTATTTTAATTAGAAATATTCAATTAAATAATAAAATTTAATTACGTCTCTCCCAATCTAAATTTCTTAATAACATAATTCACTACCTTCATACCATTTTTAACAGCGTTGTAACATGTGGATTAATTTCCTTTTTTGTGCACAATCTCCCAATCTAAATTAATTTCCTTTTGGGTGCACAATCTCTGCCTTTTAGGACAATATGGTGCAGTGACCCAACCCCTATAGATCATTATGACAAACTAAGAATAGCAGAGAAGATGAAAAGTTGTACAAACCAGCGTATTTTTCAAACAACTAATCCAAGATCAGTACCTTAACTTTTTCATGAAGATATCATATTGAGAATATTTGAAAAATGGTGGGAAATCTGGGTAGCGACCATCTCTCTTCTACGAGGGTGATGCGGAAAGAGTTAATATTTCACTGTTTTGATTTTTTTTTTGTTAAATCAGAAAAACCAATATTAATGGAGATATCGATATTTTTTACTAAATTTTGTGAAGTGACTAAATGTAGCTTTAACCATTCACCTTAAGAATTTTTTTACAATATAATTTCCTAAGTCTATTTAATATCTTCATTATCATAAAAGCCAACCTATATCCATCTTAACTCCACATCTACCACTCTTAGAGGGATGAAATCTATTTATCCCTCCCAACACTTGGTAGACCCAGAATTAAGATGTATCTAAGCTGATAGAATTTCCCCTTCAAAAGTCTATGCTTGCATGAATACCATGGTATTACCATGGGTCAATACCATGGGTTATCATAAACCTGGAGCTTACTATTAGTAATTTATAAAATTTAATAAAATTAATAATTGATTTTTTTTTTTCTAAAGCAAGTTAAAATGTTTAAGTGACATTAAATTACAAGATCCATTTTTACTCTTGATCTACCAAGCCCCGAGAGGGATCAAATATTTTTTCACTCTATGTTAGTTTTCATATCACGATATTTGATTCAGAGTAAAGATGGATCTTTGCTAGTTGAAAGCCCCCCGGCTGGATATGTGAATACCATGGGCCAATATCATGTGCCATCTTTATTTTTATTAATACTAATATTAGGGTTAATAATATTTTTTTGCATGGTATTAATAAGAATTTGGCCCATAGGCTTCACCTAAATATAACAGATTTTTTGAGTGCTCGTAATTATAAGGTGGCTTATGGAGTAAATATAAAAAATGTTTTATTTATTTACCATACCTCTCGTTTATTTATATTTTTATTAATTTACCATATCTCTTTTATAAATATGGTATTTGGCCCATAGGATTCAATTAAATAAAACCTCTTTTTGAGCCTTCTTAAATAGAAAGAGGGTTATGGACTAAATATAGAAAGAAATTTTATTTATTTACCATACTTATTGTTTATTTATATTTTTATTTATTTACTATACATTTGAAGTATAAAAAGAGGTTTTATTTATTTACCATACCTCCATTTTATTTATTTACACGCTTGCATGTTCATAAATATAAAGTGACATATGGAGTAAATATAAAAAAAAGTTTTATTTATTTACCATACCTCTTGTTTATTTATATTTTTATTAATTTACCATACTTCTTTTATAAATATGGTATTTGGCCCATAGGATTCACTTAAATGAAACCTCGTTTGGGTTATGGATTAAATATAAAAAGAGGTTTTATTTATTTACCATACCTCTAGTTTATTTGTATTTTTATTTATTTACCATACCTTTGGAGTAAGTATAAAAAGAGCTTTTATTTATTTACCATACCTCCACTGTATTTATATTTATATTTATAACTATCATAAATACATTTTCTTGAAAATGAGGGCAAATGGAAGATTGTAACTCCTAATTTCGAGGGATAATTTTTTTTTTTACCCTCTCCCTTAAAATAAGGTGGGCTAATCTCCATACCTATTTTTTTTATAAAATAAATTCTAGGCGATTTGTAACAATGTACTATGATACAAAATATTCGCCCAATAAAAATATAAAACCCCTTAATTTAGCCCAAGGGTGAAAATTCACCCCTAAAAGTTTCCATGGAAGTGACTCAGGAGTTTGCCCTTTCCTTGGTACCCCACTCAAAGGCCCATGCCACTACTACTTTCAGGGGTCTCACCATGGAAATCACCCCAGAGTTTATCAGTAGGGTTACCAGTCTTCCACTTGGACTACCTTGGAGCAAAGAAGAAAAGCCATTGGGTCAAGTTGCCAAGAAAACCTTCTTCCAACCAAATGAGCATCCTATAGAGGACAAAAATGGCATCAAGAGAACAAGCATACCTTACCCCTGGGATGAGGTCAGTTACCAAATTATTAAGTACATTTCTTGTGAAGGGAGATATAGTATAGTTTATGGTTACCATTTCAGACTTCTGCATGAGCTGAGATATGACATGGATATTCCCACACCCCAAAATCTAAGTATTCCCTATTTTCTCTGACAATCCCTTGTAGATTCTAGCATGAAATTGAAGGTAGGAGGTCCAGACCAATTGGCTCACCATGGACTATTTAAACTGCTAGTGGAAAAAACCCTCCACACCTTCACAATCCCCATAGCTTGGGAGATTTTCAGAAATATGACAAGAGAGGATGATATAAAAACCCTCACATATGACCTCAGTCCTTCTGAAAGTGAGGGGGAAGACCAAAAAGGGGAAGATGAGGAGGAAACCAAAACAGAGGAAGAAGACACCAACACAGAGAAGGAAGAACCTGAAACAGGGAAGAAAAAGACCAAAATAGAGAAGGAAAAACCTGAAACAGAGAAGGGAAAGACCAAAGCAGAGAAGAAGGAACCTAGGACAGAAGAGAAAAAGACTAAATCAGAGAAGAAATAGACTAAATCAGAGAAGAAAAAGACTAAAGTGGAGAAGACAAACTAAACAAGATGAGAAGGAAATCCAAACAGAGCTAGAGGAGACAAAACTAGCAGAGGCAGAAAAGACAAAAGAAGAAGAAAAAGGGGCAAAGAAGACAGAAGTGTCTCCTGAGACACTAGAAAGGGAAGCAACAACTATTCTTGCTGCACTCAGCACCCCAGTTAAGCCCAAACAAAAGAGAAAAAGGCAACCATCAATGTATTTCAGGGCTCGAAAAAGTACAAGAATAAAAACAGGGAAGCCACAGCCACCCTCAAAAGAGCCTATCATCATTGAAGATTCCCCTACTGTCAAAGGGGAAGAATCACCTTCCAAAACCCCCATCACTTATGAAAGAGGCAACCCTAGATCTTCCACTTGGAAGGAGAGAATAAAACTACAAGACTAAAAAACAGTCCTACAAGAGGCATAGACTGCTCTACAGGAGACCCTAACAAAGCTACAGGAGACTGAGAAACTTGAGAAAAGGGCAGAAGAGCAGACCAAAGGGAAGGATGAGGCAGCAGAGATACCAGAACCTGACCCCCAACCTAGTTTAGGCTCCTATTACAACCTTCTTGAAGGAGGAAAAATTATTCCATAGAAATTCACAGTCCCACTTTTCTTTGAACTGGAAAAAGAAAGGGTAAGAAGCCATAGATGGATGCAGATCACCAAGTCCAAAGGGGTGGAGGACATTGGACACATGGAAAACAAGCTGAGAGAGATGGGTAAGGAATTGAGCATTGTAAGACATACATAAGCAATCAGAAGATCTCACTTGGAAGTAGAAAATGAAATGTTAAGGAAACAACTGCGAGAAAGGGAACCACAACTAGTATGCATGGTTAGCTAAGCTATGGAGACACTACAGTGTAGAAAACTAGCCAAATCATATGGAGTATACCTCAAAGACCAGTGGCTATAGTTCTAGATCAAGACTCTGGCACAGAGAGGCACCATGCCTTTTCAGGATTATAGATAGTTCATGGACCTATGTGACCACAGTTCAGCAGAAGACAAGGCAAAATTGGCAGAGTTTTATTTACATAACATGACCCTCACTGATATGAACCTATGGGACCCCAATGCTAGGTTAGGGGATTTGCAGCTGATGGCCATGGCATCATGGATGAGTCATGAGGAGAAAAGGGCCACAAAAATCAAGAAGTTGATGGCAAAAGAACAAAATGAGCCCCTGATGATTAGAGCAGAACCATCAGACCCTATGGCTCTCATTAGCACACACCAGCTACTTGCAGCTAATCCTCAAAGGGCCCCTAAGTACATCACTAATCAGGCCCAGGCTATTGCACATTTTGAGGACATGGAAAGATTGCTTGGAGATGACTGTATTCATGCCTGTATGAGAAGGTGAAACACATTGCCACACAACCTACAGATCATGCAATGTCACTCCCCAAACAGGATGAAAGAAGCATTGAGGAGAGTGCCACTGTACAAGCACTCTATGCAAAGTTTGAAGGCCAATTGGATTGGACTTAAATTGAGTCCCCCACTGCTGCTAGGATTTCTAGAGGCCACAAAAGAGGGAGAAGAAAAACAACAATGGGATGCAAAGTTTGAAGGCCAATTGGATTGGCCTTAAATTGAGTCCCCCACTACTGCTAGGATTGCTAGAGGCCACAAAAGAGGGAGAAGAAAAGCAACAGTGGGAGGAGGTGGACACAAAGGCTGGATTCCATGATAGGGAATAGGATCTCACATCAGAGGCATGGGATGTTAGGGAGGCCATCGGGGCCATCAAATATGAAGAGATGGACTAGTTGTTCAGAGGATGAGCAACACATTCTGTAGGGGGTGATGATGGGCCCCATAAATGGGTAATTATATGGGATCATTTTGCTTCCTAACTCAGCTTAATTCACCATTCTCATTATTTTATTGCATGTTTTTTATTATATTTATGCTAATGGAGTGAAATGGGTTAGTCATTATACCACGAAGTCTAATGTGTGCTTTATGCAGATTTTTGGTCAATTTTGAGACAAAGTCAAAAGTTTAATGAGCATTCGGCAACCAATATTCGAGGAAAACAAGGGAGAGGATTTGTAGGAGGGTGTCCCCCTCATTTATGACCCCCTACTTCAAATCCTCCTTCAGAAGGCTCGGAGCACAAGAAGCCACATCAATGCATCAAAAGGGTAGCCAAGCAAGTGAAGAAGAACCGTTGTCTATCTTTAGTCTTGGGAGCCAAGTCTCCTTGATTTTAGGAGAGCTGTTGGGGCTCCAGTTGTATAAATAGGGGGGCTTAGGGCCTCTATAGGTTAGTTGGATGTTAGTCAAATTTTCACACTTTTGTTGTAGCTTTTTCTCAGATAATTTCAAGCTTACTTTTGTGAACAGTTTTATGTAATGTGACTATTATTTTGATAATGGAGATGAAGTATTTTCTGAGCCAGCATTGAGTTCTTCCAGGGGGCTAAAGCTCTTGGGTTAGGGCCCAAACAAAGCTGTCCAGAACCTCTTGTTTTGTACTTATATGTTTTATTGCAGTTCATGACTTAGTCGCTATTGGATATATTTCTTCCTTAGTAAAATATGTTGCTTTTTGGTGATTTACATAAGTTGTTTCCATTTCAGTTGCTGAAGTCGGTTAAATAGTGGTAAGGGAAAGACACAAAAAGGCAATCAACAGATCTTTGACCTCATTTCCTCCCTTTGGGACCATGAACTGAGGTCAAGGTTTGCTTGTTGCCATAAAAACACAGTTTTGCTTCTTCCATGCAATTTCTAGTGTTACAATTTGATTTAGAGGTTAATGCTTTGCTTTAGATCCATTTTTCCATGCTCATTTATGTTTCTGCAATAAATCTCTTTCCATGCTTTCCTTTCCATATAGCACTGTTCAACATTTTATTTTCCTAGATCAGAATTTAGGTCAACATGAGATATAGTTCTGTTTTTTGGTACAACTAGTTCTTTTCTTGCTCAGTTTCAGTGTTTGATTTGCAGCTCTCTTGCAGTACATATCTGCTCAAAATAATTCAATAAAGCAGCCATCACCATCTCTTTTGCTACATGTTTCACAGGTCATTCACAACCCTTCACAAATATGCCCTATTTTCTTAACTTTTCTCATAAGCTTTCATCTCATCTCTTGAACAAATCCAACCATCATTTTCTTTCCCAATCATCCTTGATGAACTTCAGACACCTTAACACATCCCTCTAGTCTTCAGCTACCCTTTCCCACCATTTTTTCCACCTTTAAAACCTCTAAAACAACCCTCGGCACCCTCCTGTAGATCCCCTGCAGCCTCCTGTAGAATTTCCTGTAAGTGACTTTTTGAAGTTCGATTGCAGGGAAAGCCTCCAGAAGGTTGCTAGAGGCCTCTTAGGACCCCTCCACACCTTCCTACACCTCTGTAAATCCCAAAGTCGCCCTCCATTGCCACCTAATCGCTGCCACATCCACAAACGAATAAGTTACATGCACAACAATTTCACATAAAATACATAAAAATCCAAAAAAGACAATTTTTCCTCATTTCCTTCTATAAATTGCTTGAATAGGTGTAGTTTACTTCCTTGGTAGGTAATGGCACTCCTTTCCTATGTTTTCACCTCTCTTCTTGCAAAGGTAGGGTTAGTCGGTAAATTAAGGTTTGCTAGGTTTACTGCACATTTCAGTCTTATTTCTCTTTCTGCAAGTAGAATAGCCTCTGTAGAGTTAGCTTTCTTTCATCACATTTAAAGCTTCTTCTGGAATTCATAGAAGTTGGCTTGAGCTCCTAGTGATCTTGCGCCAGTTGACCAAGTGACAACCTGCAGTAAGAGCTAGTACTTGTGCATATAACACCATCGCTTCCAAGTTTGTTACGAACTACTGGGTTGATAAAAGTAAAGTAGGAAGCCCCAGGAGTTGCAGCATTATTGCTGCAATACTGGTGCTCACCATGTGGCTCATAATATATCTAAAAATAATTGAGCAAATGGGAGTAGGTAGATGGCCTAATGTTATCTTCAATGAAGGCATGAGTGAAAGAAACAAAACATGGATGAAACAAAACTACACATGGATGCAAAAATGGAATATCTACCTCAATGTTTATCCCACAAATAGCAAGGAGTTAAAGAATTTTGTTATGGAGAAGTTTCGTAAACGGGTATGGGAAAAGGAGTTGGGTAGAAAGAAGAAGTACTACATTGAGGAATTCAACTCTATGTGTGATCTACAACAAAAAGAGTACATTGGAGCTAGCATTCCGTGGAGGGAAAAGGTTTTTATTGCTCAATTAAGAACCAACTGGCATCAACTTCGGTGTGAAACAGGATGGTGGAAAAAGCCTAAAGAAGCTTGGGAAGAACGGGTGTGTACATTTTGCACATCTGGGCCAGTGGAATCGAAAAAACATTTCATTTTGGAATGTGATGCATTCAAAGACATCAGAGAAAGTTATGAGAATATGTTAGCATCGATTTCTTGGCATTACCTTTTCAGCGAGGGGATTGTTGGAAGCTTGGGACAACTCATCATCAATTTGAATAAGAAAAATATTGAATTACAAAAGATGAAAAACAAGGAACTAATGGTCCCATAGACTATTTTTAGTCGAATGGACGTTAAAATATCATTTCATTATCTATATATATATATATATATATATATATATGTTATAGCATGGTCAAAACAAACCACTAATTGAACAACGTAGAGTAAATATTATTCTATATGGCTTTGTTTTGAGGCAAGTTTAGTAAGAACTCTATTAAGAAGTTCGATATTTGACATAATTTAATGCCTTTGGGGTAAATTTTCATGTTCGAAATTTTTAATAGTTTTGAAACTGAAAAAATAATATTATATATATATATATATATATATATGTGTGTGTGTGTGTGTGTGTGTGCTAGTGTATGACCATTTAATATTTATCCGGTTTTTAAAAAAAGGTTAAAAACGAAATTATATTTATAGTGTGAAACAACTTCATCAATATGTATTTTTAGAGATCTAACCATGAATTTTTGTTCGTAATAATAACATAAAAATTGTACATGGTGATAACAGTGATGTAATCTAGGTTATATAAACTTATTTTTAGTTTTGTGAAAAGTTTATTATAATATATATTTTCTAAAATTATTAAAATGTTAGAAAAATTATAGAGGAATTGTTAAAATATTCAGTTATATGGTTGATGAATGTTGATAGGTTTAGGATATTGATGTAATTAAGAAAGACAATTGTGGCAACAAAGTTGGCATGAATTCAAATTTTAAGGTTGAAAATTTATTACTTGGCAAAAAAAAGTTTTAATAATGAAAATAATCATAATTCTCCATTTATAAAATGCAAGTAACTTTATAAATTTAGTCAAAACATTTCATTCCACTCTAATGACCAAGAATATTATTTTTATTAAACCTTAAACATACACATAATATTTGTATTAAAAAACTATAAAATCTAGGACCCTATTTCAAATATAAACAATGTAATCAATTTAATCACAACCTTTCTTTAAATCTTAAAGACCAAAAATATTATTTTTTATTAAATCTTAGACATACACCTGATATTTGTATAAAAACAATTACAAGCACATCTATCAACATAAAGTATTAATTTAATTGGTTATTAATTTCTTTTTTTAACAATAATTAAGAGATCATGTTAAGTAAAAATATGTTAAGCACAATCATAAAAAGGTTACATTTTCAATGTCCTTAGAGGATGTCTCACACCTTAAAAATCTTATTTGTTGCATTTTGATTCTCTTTCCAATAGTACAACTAATTATGCTTGTATAAACTCTGATGAAAGAGCCACCCAATTTTTTTGTGTTAACTTGCATTATTTTTGTTGAGATTAATTATCGATAACAATTATCTTCGGGTCATGTGCCATCAGATTTAAACCTGGGATGGTTGGGGAGATCGAGTTTGTTGATGATATGTGAATTGATTGACTTTAATCTTGGTGTATATTCATAAAAGTAGAAAATTGGCCTTGAAGTCTATTAACATCTTGCATAAGCTCAATAATTTGTGCACCATTCACATGCATCATTTTGAGTTCCATGTCCAACTTGTTGGGTTTTTCAGTGATCATTCGAATGAGAGTGAACACATCCATCCTTAAAGGAGGCACCATAAGGTATGTATTTTTTGAGATATAGAACGAATCTATAAAACAACCACTGTGGTTGAAATCCCCCTCAATCAACCATAAATATTTATGTGTTTTCCCAAACATAAGTCCCAAATTCAAGTCAACAACAACATTAGTCAAGACATTTTTGAAATTTGAGATAGATTCCACCCAAAGGAGCTACGACATCTTTAACGACCACACCCCTGTTCCTTCAAGTGGACCCAATGCCTTATAACCAACAACAAGACCCCTTGCAAGAGCTTGTCTAACATCAAATACACAAGCGTCCTTCCATCCTTCCATTTTGGAAAACAATTTCATGGACCATTTACCCCTAGGACCAGCCTTGGTTATTGTTGATAAGCTTGTGTTTGAGAGAGCTAGACAAATCAAGCAATTTGAAAGTATAAACTGAAATTGCCTACGAACCTTCCAAGGTAGCCACTATCCAAAGTTCCACCAAAGATGCTTCTAAGATACAAGTCAGACTGGGAATCCCATGAAATACCTAACCTAATAGGCTTAACTGGACGACCATGCTCCAAAAGGATTGTCATGCCTTGGTTGTCCCATGTCACCATTAGTCCAATATTTCTTCATGATAACAGACTCAGAGCCTAAACTCATCGTGGGTGATTAACATAAGTCGGAGATCGGAGTACAAAGGCTATCATTCTCCTTGAGTTCACATAAAAGTGCTCAATATAGGGAGAGGGGAGCATGTATGAGGGAGGTGCTTGCCCAAGTAAATACATTGATTTCCATTTCAGTTCAACATGATTTGAGGGGGAGGCCATGTGCCTCCCCCCAAAAATAAGAGAGTAGCTTGGGTTTCCATTAGATCCATTGTGGAGTTGTACTCTCTAAGAATGTGGAAAGCTCTAAACTTATCAAGGGAGGAGATCTAGAGTTTAATCCTCGTTAAGATTGAAGCAAGTGCCAAATATGAGGGCACGATGCTCAAAGCAATGTGCTAGATAGAATTCTAAGAATCCCCTATAACCGCTAGAGAACTGACTCCCCTTTCTAGGGCCAAGTCAAGCCCCTTAAGCAACCCATAACATTTCGCTTGATTGTTTGTGACCATTCCTAGATCACATGTTAAAGCCAATTTTATTTGTTCTTGGGGGCTAATAGTATTAAAATAAAATTATGATTAAAAACATCTCCTAAAATACAATATTTTAGAAAAATAAAATACAAAAATGTTTTAAAAACTCAAAATAAATAAAATCAATTTGGAGATTTGGGATTTGAAACCTTCCAGAGGCATTGAGTTATTAAACAAAGTTTTTTGAGGTCCAAAAATCTTTAGTTATGTCAAACCCCCTAGCATTATTTTACACTTGGATACTTTTCCAACGGTACAAGAAAGACATTAATCAAATTTCGTATGCAATGGTTATGCTTGTTGAAAGTTGGCCTTCCAGTTTAACAACCATGGTTTGAGAGGATTCCACATTAGCCTCTATTAATCAAGAAAAAAGGGCTAGCCACATGTGGACTATGAATAAGACTCTATAAAGGTCAAATTTGTAACTTTAGTTGAGAGTTGGTGTCAAACCTAACCCCTAGTTGGCAATCAGACAATGTTGAAACTCGACCTCAAAGATGAACAGATAAAAAAAACTTTGTGCCCCCTACCACAATTGAATATACAATGATCACCTCTATGCTCGTAAAATATGGTGAATCCTTATGCCTAGCATTATTACCTCCCTATGTTCACCTATCACAGGGGCTTTCCCTTACACCTCCACCTATTGGCACTAGAAACACTACCAATGTAGACATGGTGATTACATCTAGGCATAGCATTAATTTCCACTGTTGCTTTGGAAAAACATAGGCCTTCGGCCCTCCACCAAGTCCTCGCTAACCCATGCCCATGTCTTCTCAATGACCCTTCATCTTGGACCTCTCCATCTCAAATATACATATGATGTCTTCACTCTTCTCAATAATGCATTTATTTTATTGAGAAGAGTTTTCAGCATAAATCATATCGTATTTCATTTGTTAACGCATTTCAAACCAACTTGTCCTGACGATGAACCACACTTGTTGGCTCGAAACACATCGACAAATGAAATACGATGTGATTTACACCGAAAAATCTTCTCAATGCTTGATATGGATCACAGAAGCCTAAATTCAACAAATGCATTTCTTTGTTGTCACTTTTTACATCAATACTTTAACTAGGGGTTCTTTTGTGTATAGGATTATCTTCACATATGCATTCTAGACCCCCAAGACACATGTATTGGGGGAAAGGTCACTCCACGTTGAGAATGTATTTGTTCAAGCTAGCATCTTAGGTACTCCCTCTACGTTCTTTACATTAACTAGTATACACCCCTTATGCAATCTAGAAGGTATATTTACTACCTGCATTTGCATACAACTCCAACCCAATCTTTAAGAATTTAGCTATGGTTAGTTGGTAGTTCTCCATCTCCATGGGTTTCCTCATTTATAACACCCTTGGATATTTTAACACCCATGTTTCATCATGCTCTAGGATAGGAGTCAGGATAGTTTTCATCTTAGAGAATGAACCTCATACTCCTTTCTCTTCATCATGTCGACCCACTCCCTCAAAATCCTAGTCATCATCATTAGTTGATCAATTTTCACAAATGGGAGTACTTATCATTGTATTTGTACATGTAATGTCAACATTTTGTGTTCATTCAATAGTGTACAAATTATTGACTTGGGATAAAATCCTCCTAACAATATCGCCTTTGTACCACTCTTTTCCCTATAAATAGTCCTCCTCACCCTTAGATCATTTAGATTAAGTTATTAGTGCCTGCTTGGTAACCATCCTATGCTCCCTTCAACATATCCCAATGCCCCTTGTTCAGATCCTCGGTGGCCATCTTCCTTGTCTACTCTAAATCCTAAGTATTAGAGATTCCTAGTACACCACCACATTTGGATGTTCTCCTAACTCAAAATTACCATTTGTATAATAATGTTTGACTACCGCCACTTGTCATCAATCACTTATGTTTCTCCCATGGGAAGTATTAAATTCCCTCCTATCCCTTTTTATCTTTGACCATGATAATCGATATCTTCACTCTTTTGCAATTTGATACTTAGTCCCTTTTTAATTGATTTCTATAGGGGCTTCTCCCCTTGGTAGTTGCAACTTCAATCTTGTCAAATTTAGCTCCTCAATTCTAGGAATGTAGTGGCATCTTACTTCTCACTCTCCCCTTGTGTGGAAAACATTGGATAAGCCATATAGGATCATCATTAATCCTCATGTCTATTGGCACTTTGATGTTCAACATCAACACATTATAACATCAAAGTGGGTCACACCTCACAACCATTGTAGTTCCATATGTTAGTAGCAAGCCTTCGAGCTTGCATGTCTTTTCATGGAATATTATGCATGACCACCCTTCATCCTATCAAGTTCAACTTTTTTTTCGCCTAAATGCTCTTTGTTGTTGTCATTGGTGCCCTCAAGGGAAATGCAAATTTCTATTTCAACATACATGAGCTACCATGCTGAAGGGCCTCTAAATTAGACATAAATTAAGGCCCATGCCTATAAAATAAACATAAATTAAGGCCTGTCCGACCATATTTCAACGCATTAAACCTCTCCTTTTTGCGTTAGATAATGTATTTTTAACTTTAATATGTTAATTAGGAAGGTTTATGGATAATTGCATATTTGTGTCTATTATTATTTATTTTTGTGGAATATTGTGAGAATATTGAGCAGATTACGGATATTTGGAGGAGATAATTTATAGACCTACTCCGTACTACATGAGGATCAATATTAAATAATAAATCAACAAGATATTATGGAATTATGGCACAGATTTTGGAGCCTCAATGATTGAGAAAATCTAGGAATGTGTTCCCTACCATTTAATGCAGATTCCTAGTATTGGGAACTAGATCCACTAATCAAGGGATTTTGGTGGGAAAGCTTCCTTATTTCATGGGGAATTATTCATAATCATTTTTTATAAGTACCAAGTCGAATTTTCCTCTAGGGGTTGATTTTTATTAGTCTTCTTGTGGAGAGAACTAGTATTTTTGTAGCTCCATTGTCATTTCTTGCATGGGTGTAATTGTATTGATGGAAATAATGAATATTAGTGTCATGTTCATCTTATAAACCTTGGTATCCTTCATATGAATCTAATTTTCCTTGGGCTTGGCCATCCTAGGAGCCTCAAAGCCCTTTTGTATCATTTTCGTTTCTTCTTTTAGCTTCTTATTCACACGCATCTCTTGTTCTTGTTTCTTTCTATTTCTGCATTTAGTATTAATGATTTGTTGTTGTAGGATTGGGTTAAATGGTTGATGTAAGTTATTTTACAGGATCAAAAGCATCATTTCATCCTTGTAAAAGCTTTGGAAGGTCATAGTAATCATTGAACTACTTGGATTAGTTTGCGTATTCCCAAATCTAGATTTCTGAAACTCCTTTGTGGCAAATAACAATAAATTTCTGTTATTTTTTAGAGCATGCTAACGAGCTTCAATCGAGTTGGTTACACTTGCATTATATTAAAAACACATTCTAGTTAATAACAAAAATTACTCCATTTCATTTTCACTAGATTAGGTGAGGCATTTGATAGATTTATTAGCTCACCAGTTCTTGCATTTCTATATTTTAAACTAGTAATTTTATGCCATTTTTTAGCATGGGTTAGCAGAGGTCTTTTTGAGTGATTACACTTGGAATAGAGACCTAAGACATCCTAGTCAATAAATTTTTTTATCCCATCCAATTTGGATTTGATTTGTTTGGTCATTCGGTGAATTAGAACACCCTATAACAAATCTGATGTTTCTTGTAGTAGTACTACAAGAAACCCTGTAGTAGCCTTCTAACATGCATATACTTGCCTATATTCACTCAAGAAGCTTAGGTATTGTCCCTTAGAGTTGAATCAAGACCCATAGGTTCTAAATCAATGATTAGGGAAGACTAAAGACCACTTAGTACTTGCCTCTTTACTCGTGCAAAACATTTCAGCGATTTGGGTTAATGGACAAATTTATGAATTGGATAATACAATGATGATTTTCTTGATTGCCACATACAATGAACTCTATTAATGGATCTAAACTCTTTGAAATGTAATGGTTGAAATTTATTTCATGATCTTTACTTTATAAAATTAGAATAGGGCTCTTTCCTTGTTCTTTCTTTCTTGCAATATGTTAAGGTTTCCATTTCGAGCATTTCATTTTCTGCAATTAGTTTATTTTTCTATTTCATTACATGCACTCCATTACATCATGACATCAAAAGGAATGACACATTGTATGATTCACATATAGTTCTGCTACCTCTTAAGTTTGTACGAACCCTCAATTGATAATTAAAGTTGCTATCCTTGGGAGTTGCAACATTCTTGTTTCAATAGTGAGGCTCATCACTTTTTGGTGCCGTTGCTAGGGAGGTGTCAAAGTATGCATTATTTTCTTCCCTAGTTGATTCATTTCTTTTACTTTTCGCATAAAAAAATTCATTGGGCTTATTTCATTTCAAAAAAAGAAAAGTGCATCGCATTAGCATTTTCATTCAATCATAAAAACAAAAAAAATTCTCTAACACGAACCCACCCCCTCATTTGATCACGTGGTGTAGTAAGAGCCACATCACCATCCAATTTTGCAGGTAGAAGTAGAAGAGATGACAAAGAATGTAGAAGAAATGGATGGAGATGATGAAAATGAGGAAGATCCTCTCGGATTTCCCATGCAGGATACTGATGGTAGTGTGCACATGAAGAAAATGCCTCCATCTTTTCTTCCAAACTTTCATGATCTAAGGTCAGAGGATTCGGAAACCTTTCTCTTTGAATTTGAAATCCTTTGTAGATATTATGGTTACTTGTTAAACATTCAAAAATTGAGATTGTTTCTGGCAACATTGAAGGATAGATCTCTTATGTGGTTCATGATTTTAGGGACTAATTCAATAAGATCATGGAGTGAGATGCAAAATATATTTCTAGAAAATATAAAGACCATGATCTTAAAGAAGAAATCTTTAGAATGAATCAAAAAAAAGATGAGAGCCTTGAGGATCTAATAGAGAGGTTCATGTACAATGTTAAGAGGGTAAATTACATCATTTAGGATCTGACAAACTAAAAACCCTCTTACTTAGAACTGTTAGGGATGAGTGGATTGATATTCTTAATTTCATGAGTAGAGGTGGTGTTGCCAATTATCATTTGAAGAAATTTGCGAAACATGCAAACACATATCAATAGGAAGGGCAAGAGTAAGTCAATAAGCATCAAGATTGGTAAGTCAAACTAAACTTGGACATTTGATCAATAATTTTAAAACATAAATTCTTAGAAATCTAAGTGAACAAGTAGAAATTTTAAGAATACAAAATGAGAAAAAAGAATAAGTTGATATTTGTGTTGTCCATGAAGAATCCCATGATGTTAAATATTTCCCCTCATTAACAAGGTTGAAGGAAGTTTACCAAGAGGACAATAGAGCAAGTCAATTGCCAATGTAGCTATGTTATGTAGCTTCAAGAGGACCATGGAATCTTATTCAACTTGATATGATGCAAGAGCCTAATTCACAATTTCAAGTTGATTCACATCCATCTAAAAGTAATTAGAACACACCTTTTCCTTGGCAACATTGGCCATCTCAACCCCAAAACCAATATTGGAAACAAGGTTGACAAGGAACTTACGGAAGCCATCCACAATATCGTCAATATTTTCCTCAATATCCTCCATACCCAAATCTATGTTATCCATACTATTCACCTCAACCACAACCACAACCCCAACCACATCCATATCAAATATCTAGTCCCACTCAACTACTTGTACCACCATTTCTGAACCCACAGAATGAAGTAACTCATCCCACTTACAATGATGAGGTACAATACTTCCAAACATCTCCTCTTGATCTCAATGATATTCATCCCAGCTCAGGAAGAATATTACAAAAAAGAGATTCTCTTGATGGCATTTAAGGACAACATGTAGAAAAAAAAGATTCAAAAGAGAAGGCCAAATAATCATGGGTTGCATTGAATTAAGAGTAGACATCAAAATCAGAGATTGAGAAATCTCCCTCATGGTTACCATCAAATCCTCCATGTGAAGAGAAATATTTGAAGGTCATGGAAGAAGAAGACATCCAAAATGATCTAACTCAACAACTAGACTAGGGGAATTACAACTATATTGAAATATGGTTCCAGACTGCCATTAAGTTGCAACAATACTCTCTTGTTGAACTGTGTTTGGTATCATCAAAGTCAAAGAATTTGATCTCTTACATCTAGGTACATGTCAAAGAATACATTTCAAGCCTACACATCAGTTTATTTGTCATATTGATGTGCACTTGGCTTCATTGAAAGTATTCCTACACTTGAAAATGATTTTGTTTTTCAAGTAGAGTAGGATAGGGAAAGAAATAAAAAATGAAAAATAAGAGAAAAAAATAAAAATCTCAACTGAAAACCTCCTTTGAGGTGCATGATATTGGCTCATTGATTGAAAACCTCCATGAGGCGGTCAATGGGTTTGAAAAAAGAGAAAAATGAGAAAAAAATAAAAGATCTTAGGTGAAAACCTCCTTTGAGGTACCTAGGCAGAACTACTAGTTGAAAACCTAATTGGGGCGGCTAGTAAGTCTAGAAGAAAAAAATGGATAAAATAAAAAATATTTGCTCCATATATCTCTCTGATGAATTTAGGTGCTCTCCAACATCTGCAAACAACAAAAACAAGTTGGCACCAAAAAAAGAAAAATTGGTCAAAATTCTAGTCAAAGGAAGTCAAACTTGGACTTTCTCCTCCTTTTCTCAGATGCTCCAGAAGGGCCAAGGCCATGCAAATCCATCACCTTCATCTATTTCCACCATCCACTCATCATTCTCAAGATTTTACCACTCATTTTCCTTGTTGTCCTGAAACACTAAAGGAATTCTCTGTTTTACTACAGGGAACAGAAATACATAGAGCATAAAAATATTTTTGTCATATCTTTAAAACCATTCATCCATTTGCCAAGCTATTTGAAGGGGAGATCCATATGGGTGATGGTAACATGCTCAAGAGATTTCAGAAAATTATAGTGCACAGTTTTCTAGAAATCGGCCTCCATCACCTACAACCATTTTTGAATTTTCTCAATATTCGTGCATCTATTTAAAACGTCATTTCATGGGGAGATGCATATGGATTATGGTAACATGCCCAAGGAATTTCAGAAAATTCAAGTGCACGGTTTCCAAGAAATCAACATCCATCAACTTCAACCATTTTTATTTTTTCTCGAGATTCATGCATCCATTGGCCAAACTTTTTTTATGGGGAGGTGCATAAGGATGATGGAAACATGCTCATAAAATTTCAGGTCAATCCGTTCTACCTTTTCGAAGATATGGACAGAACAAGGAAAATATGTTGTTTCCTGTACTACTACTACAAGATGTCCTAGGTCTACTACAAGATGCTCTGTTTTACTATAGGAAATAGGTCAAAAGCTTAGGAGACGGAAGGAAAGGTAGAATGAAGTGTGGGAAAGGTGTTTAATGGTGGAATAAGGTATATGGAAGGTGAACATCACCCATGTCTAAGCCCATCACTCCAAGAAGGTCGAATTTGACTAGGATAGCTTGCTCATGGTAACTGGAAGACATAGGTTTAACATCACCAAGCTATAAAGATCTGCACAGAAGAAAACAAAGGAAATTATCACCTCTAGAGGACCATGGATCAATCATCAACTCAGCAGCAACATGCATGTCTCTCCAACAACCATCAGGTAGGTACAAGTATGCAATATTATTGACCTCTTCTCTTGAGCATATTATAGTTAGAAATTTGTTGTCAATGCATGAGAGATGAGGTTTTATAAGCTAAGGATGGGTCAACAGTCTCAACCACCTTCAACTAGTTAATTGCAGCTCACTCCTTCACTCATGCAATGTGGAAAAGCCAAATTATGAAGGGTGATGATTTCGAGGAATGGGGATAATAGTTAAAAGAGGAAATTTGTGCAAAGGCCAAGTCACCAAAACACTCCAAGCCCTCCATCCACTTCATATCAACTATTTATCCATCATTAATCCATCCAATTTCACAAGAAAAAAAGTAATATTTTTTAAGAACAAGCCCTACACTTTGTCTCAATCTGAAAATTTCTTGAAAGAACAAACAAAGCATCCTCTCCATTTTCACAAACCTACACTACTCCCTTTTAGCCCTAGAATTAGCCTACAACCCCTCTACATCATTTCTCATCACTCCCATACAATTAGAAGACCTTGGGAAGAAGGAATGACTACTACAGGAAGGTAGAATGCTACTACAAGAAGGAAGAAATGAAAAAATTGTGCTAAAACCCAAAATGGCAGTGCTTAAGAGAGACCTAATCAAAAGAGAGAACTCCAAGGGCATTAGGCAATCATCTAGGCCATAAAAGAGAAGAAGAATGTAACAAAAGGAAATAAGGCATTCACATAGAACTCAAACTGCAGTGATGAAAAAAGGCTTTCCAAGAGGTCTATAGTGATGAAAGTCAAGTTGAGGGCCTACCCTAGGCTCAGACTATCATTTCTAGTCAAAACAGGTTTAAACAGGGTTTCCTGTCGTACTACAGGAATTGCTACAGGCTTTCCTATAGTACTACGGGAATTGCTACAAGCTTTCCTGTAGTACTATAGGAACCACTACAGGGTCTCCTATAGTTTTTATAGGAATTATTACAGGATGTCTTGGTTCTCATCTAAAGGCATTTTGAAGGTTTCAGAGGTGTGAAAATTGTGGAACAAGGAAGAATAAGGTTGGAAAAGGATGTGGAAGACCTTGCCAAACTGGAAAATATTCAAGAACCCATCTTGAATAAGGGGAAGAAGGTATGCTAATGGTCTCAAGAAACACTGTGATTTTTTCTATGCACAAACCCTTTTGGAAAAATGAGTGAAAATGGAATGAACATTTCAAGGGAGAGGATATGAATGAAATGGATCTACAAGCCAACATAATTCACTTGCAAAGAGGAAAGTTATGTTTTTTGCTTGAAATACTGTTAAACAATCATGATAAGAACAATTACATTTTTGTGCTTGTCCTTGCAAAACATACAACCAGGATTCTTAAGAGAAGGGATTGAGGAATGCACAAGAGAGAGGCCACCAAGGCCATGAATGAGGTACAATGAGGTCACTAAGTTGCTCAGAGGATGAACAACACTTTTAGGGGGGGTATGATGGGCTTCTAAATTGGACATAAATTAAGGCCCATGCCTTTAAATTAAACATAAATTAAGGGCCATCTAACCATCCTTAAACACATTAAACCTCTCTTTTTGCATTATATGATGCATTTTTAACTTTAATATGTTCATTATGAAGGTTTATGGATAATTCCATATTTGTGCCTAATATTATTTATTTTTGTGGAATATTGTGAGAATATTGGGCAGGTTATGGAGATTTGGAGGAGGAGATAATTTAGCGACCTACTCCCTACTACAGGAGGAACAATATTATATAGTAAATCAACAAGATATTATGGAATTATGGCACAGATTGTGTAGCTCCAGTGATTGCGAAAATCTAGGAATGTGTTCCCTGCCATTTAATGCAGGTTCATAGTATTGGGAACTAGATCCACTAATCAAGGGTATTTTTGTGGGGAAAACTTTCTTCTTTCATGGGGAATGATTCCTAATCATTTTTTATAAGTACCAAGTCAAATTTTCCTCTAGGGGTTGAATTTTATTAGTCTTCTTGTGGAGAGAACTCGTATTTTTGCAACTCCATTACCGTTTTCTGTGGGGATGTAATTGTATTGATGGAAATAATGAATATTGGTGTCATGTTTAGCTTTTAAACCTTGGTCTCTTTCATAGGAATATGCTTTTCCTTGGGCTTGTCCATCCCAGGAGCCTCAGATCATTTTTGTATTGTTTTCTTTTCTTCTTTTCACTTCTTATTCACATGCATCTCTTGTTCTTGTTTCTTTATATTTTTGCATTTAGTATTAAATTCCTTCATAGGAATATGATTTTCCTTGGGCTTGTCCATCCCAAGAGCCTCATATCATTTTTGTATCGTTTTCTTTTCTTCTTTTCACTTCTTATTCACATGCATCTCTTGTTCTTGTTTCTTTATATTTTTGCATCTAGTATTAATGATTTCTTGTTGTAGGATTGTGTTAAATGGTTGATGTAAGTTATTTTACAGGATCACAAGCATCATTTAATCCTTGGAAAATATTTGGAAGGTCATAGTAATCATTGATCTACTTGGATTAGTTTGCTTATTCCCAAATCTAGATTTCTGGAACTCCTTTGTGGAAAATACCAATATATTTCTTCTATTTTTCTAGAGCATGATAACAAGCTTCAATCGAGTTGGTTACACTTGCATTAGATCACAAAAACATTCTAGTTAATAAAAAAAATTACTCCATTGCATTTTCACTTGATTAGGTCAGCCATTTGTTAGATTTATTAGCTCACTAGTTCTTGAATTTCTAGATTTTAGTAGTAATTTTCTGCCATTTTTTAGCATGGGTTAATAGAGGTCTTTTTGTGTGATTCCACTTGGAATGGAGACCTAAAACATCATATTCAATAACAAAATTTATCCCATCCAATTTGGATTTTATTTTGTTGGTCATTCGATGAATTGTAACTCCCTATAACCAATATGATGTTTCCTGTAGTAGTACTACAGGAAACCCTGTAGTAGCCTTCCAACATGCATATACTTGCTGAGATTCGCTCAAGAAGCTTGGTTATTTTCCCTTAAGGTTGAATCACTACCCCTAAGTTATAAATAAATGATTAGGGAAGCCTAAAGACCACTTAGGACTTCCCTCTTTACCCATGCAAAACATTTTAGCGATTTGGGTTAATGGACAAATTTATGAATTAGATAATACAATGATGTTTTTCTTGATTTCCACATCCAATGAAATCTATTAATGGATATAAACTATTTTAAATGTAATGGTTGACATTTAGTTCATGATATCTACTTTATGCAATTAGAATAGGGTTATTTCCTTGTTCTTTCTTTCTTGCAATAGGTTAAGGTTTCCATTTCGAGCATTTCATTTTCTACAATTAGTTTATGATTTGATTTCATTACATGCACTCCATTACATCATGACATAAGAATGAATGACACATTGTATGTTGCACATATAGTGCCAATATCTCTTAAGTTTGTACTAACCTCGGGTTGATAATTAAAGTTGGTAGCCTTGGGAGTTGCAACATTCTTGTTGTAATACTGAAGCTCATCACATGCCTTTAGGCATCTCAAGCAAGATCATTCACCATCTTTTCCATCATTATAATCATATTTTTTTATCATGATCATAAGAATGGAACATTCTCACCTTATTTGTATATTGCACATATCCCTTTATGGATGCATGTTTTGAAAATGGTTCCTTCTCCATCCTATACAAGATGTCCTTCTCTCTCTCTCTCTCTCTCTCTGACACACACACACACAATATCATTCAAGAAATACTTAATAAATAGAACTATGATCTATTTTGGTTATACAACTACTCCCAACCTCACACATAAAGAGGAAACTTTTATCACCTTAAAATCATTCACAACGTGATGCCAGTGGTTTCCAGAAATATCATTACCATATCAAGACAAAAGAAAATTAGGGAAATTAAATTAGCAAATTAAAAACAATTAAAAAACTAGAGAAAAGTGGGTTTAAAACCATTTACATAAACTCATGGTGGTTATTTTGGGTGATTTAAGCAATTGTTCCTTTTATAGTCACACAAATTCATAGAAATGAAATTTCACCAACTTTCAACACAACAAATGCCCACACCCCATCAAAATTTGAAATTGATGTCTAAATCAAGTTGGTTCATGGCTGAAGAACATTAATAAAAGGTCCTTTGGTACCCCAAAGATCCCTTCATGCATAGGGATTCACAATGTGATTGATATCCAATCACATTTGGAGCTAGTTTTTTAAATACAAGGCCATGGATCAACATTTCAAAAAAGAAGAAAACTAGTGTCATGCTTCCTATTTTTTTTTCCAAATTCTTTCGATAACTCTCAAGAAATTACATGCATTGATACTACCACTTTGAAATATTTTCACCATTGAATAAGCTTTTGGAATTCTTGACCTGGAAAGAGAGAACTAACAAAGGGAACAATAAGGACCCTCAAGGGGATTGAAGAAGGCTCACCTAAATTAGCCACATTCCCTTTTGTGACTCCTTTGAAGGTCAACACACCATTTATCCATTGATAATAAAGTTAAAGAGATTTATTCCTATTTTGTTTTTCACATGTTCCTATTTATTTCCACGGTGATTAACCCAATTTCAATTATGCAATTCATATTTTGTTTCGTGCTATTTCTAACGAGCTCTATTTTATTGTGTTGATGTAGCCACCTCTACAACAAGTGGGATTTTTATCAACCATTTGAAAGACCCCACCAAACACCTTCATTGAACCTATTTAGTGTTGACATAAACTTTTTCACAATACTTAACTGATCCAGGTGGATATTGATTGTTCCTCACCTATTCCATTATCTTAGCATTTCTTTATCTTGTTGGTATTTTTTCTATGATTTTATGGTCCCAAACTTTTGAGATCATTTTAAGGCCCTAAATGATTTACATTCCGAATTCAAGGGCCAAGAATTTCCATGGCATGCCTTGGCCTTGGCCTTGGCCAAATTTCTAGTCCTTGGATAGTTCTTTCTAACGAGCTATTGTGCACCCCAACTAGATATTGTATGCAAAAGTTGCACCGTTGGGAAGTTGATGTGCCAACCACCTTGAGGTAGCTTAAACTTACAGAAATTGAAGTAGAGGAATAAGAATAGATTCGGATATGTAAATCCACTACAATAAAGGCCTAGAAAAGATGGCCCAAACTTGCAAAATAAGGGATAGAGCAAGGATAACCAAGCTCATGACAACTATCCCAAGTCACAAACAAAGAAGAGAAGTGGGAAGTCAAAAAAGGACAATGATGTAACGACCTTGGGTTAAAAGTGCATGTAATAAAGGTTAATAAAGGAAAAATAATATGACCAAGGTCATGGGATATGTATTCCAAGCTAAATGTTGGGAAAAAAAATCCTAGTGAGTGTCACTTTCAGTTTATTTATTGGCTAAAGAAATTGGCAAGGGAATTGATAAAGAAAAAGAAGTAATAATTGACATTTATTTATGACAATAAAGGAAAATAGGAGAAAAAGGAGATGAAAGGTAACATGTTTCCATGAGAGGGAAGTTGAAGGAAAAATAGAGGAAAATGAAGAAAATAGAGGCCTCAATGATAACAAGGTTTATGAGGATCAGTTCAAAGTTTTTTGTCAGTTTGGATTTGGAATTAGTTTTAGAGGGAGAAGAGCACCAAGAGGAGAAAGCAAGCAAGAAAGCAAAGGAAGGCAAAGAAAGGATAAGGGAATTAAAGGACAAGAAAGGAAGGTTGGATCAAGAAGCTTCAGCAGGAGGATTTTGCAGGTAACAGGTTGCATGTTTGATTTCATAGCTGAGATGTGAATGCATGGTACATGCATTTATTTATTTGGTTCATTTAATGTCATAGGAAATGGTTTTTCTTGGTTTGGTAATGATTTCAACCTTGCCTTGCCATTTCCTAGATAGACATGGTGTAATGGGATTCTTTTCTTGGTGAGTTGTAGATTGCTAGAAGGTTTTGGAATCGGTTGAGGTGGTCTTAGGAAAATTCCCAAGGGTTGGGGGTAGAGGTGGTTTAATCTTTGGGAAGCCCTCAACAAGTGGGCGGAGACAACCAAATTCCTCAAGGTATTGGTGAAGAAACTTTGAGGCATCCAAGCTTGTTGTAGGCTTTGTGATTGCTTGACCGATTTTGGCGAGATCACGGTAGCCTGAGGCTGTAGGTGGTTTAATCTCTGGTAATCCCTAGTTTTTTATGTCTTGAGATCTCACAATCATGATTGGAATATGGCATGGGGTTGATTGGCTTAAATAAATATTTGGTTCATCCCAATCTATGTTCGGGTGGTATGTGGAAATCCCTGACTTGTACTTATTATTATGATGATTTCATGTATGTTATGTCATAGTTAATAATTTGGTTATATGTTGGTTATAAGCATGGATATGTAATGTTCTATTCTTATGACTTATTTAGGACTTGATAAGTATTTGATGGTTAATTAATGCATGGGATAACAAGTTTTATTGAAAATATTATGAGAGGGAATTAGACCTTCTTAGTAATTCTCAGGTAAGTTTCAAACTCCTATGATCAGATATGCATTCATGACATGTAGCTTACATGTTCACCATATGTTTGACGAAATGACTGCCATGGTTAGGTCAAGTTTTGTACGAATAACATTGCCATTAAGTCATTTTTCATTCTGGAGAGTCTCAGGAAGTTATGGATAGTGGTATGGAGGTTGGCTTGGAATTGTGGCTCGGATATCAAGATTTCACCCTCTGAACTGAGGATTTTGGTTTATAACTGCATGGAAGTAGTGTCATTCATGCGGTTGGAGCCCTATAACCATAATCTTGCAAGCTTGTGCAAGTGGTTGGGTATCTAGGTTAGTGAAAAAGTAATACAACTCAACGTTTGGTCACCTATGGTGGTTCTTTGGCCCATGAGTGTCATGTAAGCCCCGTAGGATGTCAGTTTGTGGTAATAAAGTATTAGTTGTAGGCCCCACTTCCTTAGCTGGAGCTAGGTGGTCAGGTCATGTTATAGTGGCACTTTGCTTCACATTTACCCAAAGGGCATGTGAAAGCCAGTAAAAGTGGGAAGGGGGTGTTACATATTGGTATCAGAACATTGTTCGAATACTTGGTCTGGATGGGCTATATGCATGTTTTTACGCATGCATTGTCATGGTTATGGTTTTCGTGCATGAGGTCATTGTATGCAGTTAATGTTATCATGCATGATAACAACATATTTATATGATTATGTATATATATGTATTGTGATAATATAGACTAATTTTGCAGACGAGATGGCCTCCCCTGAACTTCACTAAGGTATTTTGATTATGTTTATATTGGTTATCTAACATGGTATGTTTGTAGGAAGAAGAAGAGGATCAAAGATGACTAGAAAAATGGTGGATTACAGTTCATGAGACTCTCCTTATAGATCAAATGAGTAACCCAAATATGAGTACTCTCCTGACATAGTAGATACTTTGAGGAGTTTAAAGGTAGATATTAGGAGTTGCAAAGTAGATAATGACAGAATAATTCAGTCACAGGAAAGGCTTGCTAGGGCTCATGAAAATAAAGTAGAGGTAAATGTAGTTATCCTTCAGAGTTGATCAAATTTTCAAAGATAGGGATAGCCACAAATCAATTATGGATAGGAGGACAAGACTAATGGGGCATAGAGTAGTAGGTCTCATGGAGGGCACAGGTTAGATAGGGATGACATAGCTAGAGATGGTAGGTTCTTGTATACACCTGAAAGGAGAGGCAGTGGTTACAAGTTCTATTCTAGTTTTAGTTCATATAGGTACCATGGTCATCATCAATATCATCCTTATAGGAGGAGTGAGAGGGGATATTTTCCGAATGAAGTCAAGAAAACCAAGCCTCCTACGTTTGATGGAGACTTGAAGAAACTAGAAGATGTAGAGGCATGGTTGCTTGGAATGAAGAAGTTTTTTGAGCTACATGATTATACATAGGACATGAAAGCCAAGATAAATATTTTCAGTCTCAAAGGGAAAGCAAACATTTTGTGGAAAGACGTAAAGTGTGTCAGAGATATTAGGACAGAGGAGTTGAGTTGGCATGAGTTCAAAAGACTCTTCAGGAAGAAATAATTTTCCAAGAGATACTATCACGGTAAGGCTAAGGAATTATATGAGCTAAAGATGGGATGTATGATAGACGAGGAGTACATGTCGAAGTTTCTGGAGTTGTTGAGGTATGTGCCTTACCTTAAGGATGATAAGGCAAAAGGTCAAATTTGCGTTCAAGGATCTGATTGAGTATGATGAGCCTTAGTCATTGGAGGAAGTCTGATCTAGGTGGATATTGATGGCCACATGCCTATTCCACTTGGGCCCCCACCATTATTTCTTTTCAGTTTCCTTAATTGTAGCCCAACTTACTATTTTTGGTAATTTTTCAGGTCTTAAACTTTTGGAGCTGTTTTGAGGGACTAAAAGACATTTTTTTAGGGAAAACAAAGAGACTGGAAAAGGTCCAAATTGGTTTACTTGTCCTTTTTTTTTTTTTTTTTTCGGCCTACTCTTCAAGATATCAAAACTAGTTATTATGATAGCCAAACGGAGATCGTATGCCAAATTTACGACCTCGGGAAGTTGATGTACTATTTTACCCAAACAGGGTCCACAGTTTTGGCGCTTCATCTCCTAGGGTTAGGATTTTGGATGTTTAGGGTTTTCCATTATTTCTCAATAATAAATAGGCCTATGAGCCTCATTGTAACACAATTCAGAGGCATGTAGCCACCACATCTCTTCTCAAAGATAAGCTACCATCGCCCGAGATAATTTATTTTTATTTCTATATGTAAGCATATTTCGGTTCTTTGATATTAATGAAATGAAATTTTATTTTTGTTGCATCTCTATGTATATGGGTATTTCTGTATTTTGTTGTGTTCCTTCATAAGTCTGGATCAGCCACTGGGAAATTAAAGCACTGCTATGATAAATCTAAGTGTAATTCTGAGCCTAAGCAAGATTGGAAAGGCAATCACAAGAGTAAAGGAAAGTGGCCACTAAAGCAGGCAAGACCTCAGGATGTAGGGGAGAAGTAAAATGTTGTTCCTTACAAGAAGTTTAATGTAGTTGAGAAGGGACATGGACCTCAGCTTAGAGAGCAACAGAATAAGGGTAGTGGTAGAGAACCATTGCAGTGTTGGATTTGTAGGAAAGATCATCGCAAGAAGGATTGTTCATTGTATCAGGGTGGAAGACCTCAAATCTACAATGCTTAGGAGGCATAGACAATTGGGGATGTGGTCCAGAGAATTCCTCAAACCTATGCAACATTTGATAACGAGCATTCAGATTACCAGACATCTATTATTAGGACAGAAGGTAAGCTCTATCATTGAGTTGTTTCCATTTTTATTGACCCTAGATCTAATTATAGTTATGTTAATCCTGACGTGGTCGATAAGTGTAGTTTGAGAAAAGAAGTGCATGCAGCGTCTTGGTTGGTATAGTTAGCTACAGGTACTAAGAAAAGAGTTCATCATTGGGTAATAGCTCATGCATTTGAGCTGAACGGTATGTCTACATCAATGCATCTAAATGTGCTTCCATTGGGATCATACAATATGCTTTTGGGTATGGATTGGTTGTACCTACGTAGGAATAAGGTAGGTTGTTACGAGAAGGCTATTGAATGCTTGGATGATGATGGGGAGAAGAGACTCTTGCAGAGAAAGAAGAAGCCTATAGCAGTAAGAAAGGTTGTAGATATGTAGGAAAAAAACAGTTACAGAAAAGTGTGTGTATTGTTTCTAGTGACAAAGGTAAGGATGTTGAGGATGCTGAAGTCTTGAAGAGGTATCTAGTTTTGCTGATGTTCCAGAATGTACTCCAAGCAAAAATTTCAGAGTTTCCTCCTCACAGGTAAGTGGAATTTTCTATTGAGTTGGTTCCATGAGTACCACAAGCATCAAAGTTAGTGGAATTGAAGCTGCAATCAAAGGAAATTCTTGAAAAGGGATACATTAAGCCAAGTGTATCACCTTGGGGTGCATTAGTGTTTCTTGTGAAGAAGAAGGACAATACTCTTAGGTTGTGCATTGATTACATGTAACTGAACAAGGTGACTATCAATAAAAGGTACCCTTTGGATCAGATTGATAGCTTGCTCGATCAGTTGAAGGTAGTAGAAATGTTCTCGAAGATTGATTTGAGATCTGAAAGATATCATTAGGTACACATCAAAGAAGAGGACATTTACAAGACTACTTTCCGGACCAGGTATGGGAATTATGAGTTTGTTATAGTTCCTTTTGGTTTGATTAATGCTCCAGCTGCTTTCATGTGTTTGATGAATAGTGTGTTGCATCCTTATCCAGACAAGTTTGTGATAGTGTTCATTGATGATATATTGATATATTGTAAGAACAAGGAAGAGCATGCAGAACACATGACAATGGTGTTAAGACTATGTTATCACTCCAAAATTTCTCTAGAGTTGTTGGGAAAGAAATAATAGAGGTAACCACAAACCTACTTTGGATATTAGGATCTAGCCTTCCTAATGCTCGGAGAGGGCTCTCTCTTTATGATTTAACTTTTTTTAGTTAATTGATTTTAGGCTAGTTATGATTGTACTTGGGTTTTGATTTGGATTTGGTGGTGGGATCACTGACTTAGATGGATAGAGGGATGTATTTTACCATTAGGCTATGGGGTCAAGTGTTAAGAAAACATGACTGGATCAAGGTCTAAATATAGTGTTTACAGGGCAAGGTAGCTGAGTAATTTCAGATCTTAAGGCTGGATGGTGAAGTGGTTTTCAATCGGATCCAAGGAGCAATTAAGGATTCCTTAAACTGGATTATGAAGGAAGTGAAAGAAGTCAACTGGGATGGGAGAGAAATTAAATATTCTCAGATTCGGATATCAGAAGAAAACATTAAAATGATTAACTTTTCAAGGTAGACTGTACCTAAACAAATTCTGAAATAAATTTCCTGTTAATTCATTAAATTTTAGATAACATGAAAGTATGTGAAACACATAAGAAAATAACAATTTGACAAAGAAAATACTTCACTAAAGTAGCTCAACACATGAATCCTGTAATAAAATCTCTTTATTACTCAGTCTAGTCTGCTGACTTGAAAAATGATATAGTGAACCCTTAGGTTTCATATTAATACAACTCTACAAATGTCTAGCAATCCACACTCCAATACTTCGAATTATGAAGTATTTATACAAAAATAGTTTACAAAATATCCCAAAATGTCTTGGGAATTAATCTAGGAAAAAGAAATATCTTCATGCGAGAAGATAGAGACAGATGTTCAACTGTTGTATGCTATCCCTGCTTATTTGGTTGTGATGTCTTTATGGTTTTGATCTTTTGTTGTTTATTCTCTTCCTTGTTGTTGGTCTTCACATTGGATGTTCTTTTACTTTGCCCTTTCAACTGATACTCTTTACCTTGATACTCTTTCATCTGGATGACATGCTACTTTTCTTTTACTGTGCTTTTTCACTTTCACTGTGCATTTTTATAGTAAGTCATTTAACTTCTCCTAAATATCTGCATCTGGTAATTTTATATTTACCATTTTCCTGTAAATTTTATATGCTTCTATGTACTTAGCAAAAGTAGGCATGTTCACAAAAATGTGTTTTACATGTTCTCAAATGTCTGATATAGAACCTTTCCAGTAGGCATCCCCTTCATAGAAGAATTATTTGCCTGATCCCTTGCCACCTCTCTGATTCTCCTATTGTAGTCTTCCTCTGGCATCAATTTATCATTTATCACTAAGGGATTTGGTAGACCTTTCTGTCTTAAAACATCAAACTTTACCATGAACTTGTCTATAGCCAGCTGCATGGTTTGGCATTTGTCCTCAAGGTTCATCATCAAATTCCTCTTGGTGAGCACCTTTTTAACCTCTAGTATGGTGTGCATCCTATCAACTATGTCTAGCTCTTACAATTCATATTTATATTTAGAGTTAGGGAAATGGATTATTCTAGTGGCTTCTTCTGGAATGTCTCCCAGTTCAGCCTTAACTCTTTGTATTGCTTCTGTAGCTTCTTTGACTAAGTCATTTTTCTCAAAGATGACTTGTATAAATGGCCAAATATCATTGACAAAGTTAATGATATTGGCCCATAACTATTCTTTAGCTTGGCCAACTGGCTCCTTTAATGTTAGTTCTTTCTCAAAGCTCTTCATTCTTTCAATCAATTTGGTTGACTTCTGAACTTCCTCCTTGTGCATAATTTGTGCAAGCTTATTCTCGTTCTCCAAACTTATCTTTTCTTTAAGCTTATTTATATCTGTGGTTTGAATGGACATGTCTTCCGTTGCTTTGACCAATTTGCTTGCCTCATCACTTGGCTGAGCTGTTGTTGTTGTCGAACCTGTTGCTGATGTAGATGGTGTTGTAGCAGGAAGTGCTATAGCCAGTGGAGCTGCAGGAGCCAATGAAGCTCCCGAGGTGGATGGTATTATTGTAGTGACTGTTGGAATGACAATGGTAGTGGCAGTCTCAAGGCTGGCATGTTTCAGTTGTGTTAAGCTGTCCAACTCCTTCTCCATTTCTTTCAATTGGTCATTAAGTTGTAGAACTAGATCCATCATCTCCTCCTGTTGTGTTTGGCTTTCCTCTTTTGTCTGTGGATGCTTTGAATGAGGTAGTTTTTGTTGCTTCTTCAAAGCAACAATATCCTCATTATTTTTCTTTATCAATTTCTCAACAGCCTTGACATCATTGGGATCATGTCCAAGCTCAATCACCATGTTGTCCAGTGACTTGATTATGTTGTCCTTGGCTTGTGAGTAGGCCTTTTCTAGTTTGTACTGTGCGGTGATATTATCTAGTAAGCCTTTGAGTTTGTGCATAGTCATAGCTTTGTTTGTCATGGTGGAATAGATCATCTCACCTACCTATTTGTGAAACTCAATTTTGTTAATGGGGTGAACATCCCAGGCAAAAACTTCAAAATCTATTTTCTTGTAGTCTACTTATGGTCTTGGTTGCTAGACTGTAGGTTTCATGAATGTGGTTGCTTGAAGTACTGGGCATAAGTCTCAGCCTTCAATGTCTCATTCCTCAACTTAATTTCCTTGTACCTTTCTTTAATATCTTTCTCTTTATCCACATGCATGGTGGATGAAGAGACTTCAATGCAGAGCTATTTCTCAATAAGTTGAGTGTTTGATGTAGAAGGCTGGTGTGTTTCTTATGATGATGTCGGGCCTTTTCTCCTTCCCACCATTGTGTCAGTGTCAGTGATTTCCACTATTCCAATGGTGTCTTCATGTTCAGTTATAGGATTAAGCTTGGGCCTCTTCTTGTAATTGATCTCAAATTGTTCATCTGTAGTGTCCATTGCTGAACTAGAACCTTCTTCCCTAGTTCTTTTCACATTCCTATCTTCATTAGATGGAGTTTGTAGGATGGGAGTAATATTCATCTGTTCTCCTAGGGTTGGAACCTGCAGAAAGGAACTAGTATCAATATGCTTTTCCACATCTATCAATGTATTTTCCACATCTACCACAATACCGTCCATGTCTATCAAAGTGTTTTCCAACCATTTAGGCTGGTTGGAAAATCTCTGAATGTCTGGCCTGGGATGATGTATCAAAGGACCCAATTTGACTTTGAGCCTTAGTTTATTTATGAATCCATGAGGGTCATATTGCCACATAAAACTATTCTTGAATTTCATCTGTTGTAGAATCTTATCTGCCTCTGGTTCAACTTCCCTATTATTACAAATAAAGGGGACCAATTGGTTTTTTATTTTAAATTGGGTCTTCTTCTTGGCTGCCAGGAAATTAACTTCATCAGAGTTTATAATCTGTCTAAAGTACTCTAATGCAAATATCCTCATGGGCAGGTATTTGGGCAGTTTGTAGGGAGCTAGTTGGCATCCATATATCTTGATCTCCGTGTGGTCTTGGTATATATAGCAGTCTCCCACTTTACTGTTCTTTGCCAACTGTAAAACCCTTTTAATCTCTTTACTAATCCTGGGCTGATAGCTACTGGTTAGCATGTTTATAACATGATGCACAAATGAATCAATGAAGTCATTGTAAGTAAATACAGTGGAATACATTTGGATCAATGGTGTCCAATAGATGACTGATCTTGGGTTTCCTTTGGTGTCTAACTTCTGAATGTTGATTGGAAACTTGTCTGAATGATAATATATGATCATGTGAAACAATACATATGAGTATTTGACTAATCTCTCATTTGGTAGTCTGATAAACTACTCATGGATTTTGTCTGCTATAAACTAAGCATAGTTGTAAAGGTAGTAGGAGGCTTGCCTGGGCAATAGATAGAGAGGAAAGCAAGGACAACCTCATCCACATGTTCATATGTGGTGTACCCTAGAATGCAAGAGAGCATGGTAATAATTTGTCCACCTGTCTAAGAGAAAATGGTGGCAGCATAAGGAGGACTATCTGTTGGAGTGTGAGACTCTTTAATGATGAAAGTTTGAATAATTTGAGCTTTCTTGGGAATATCTAGCTTGGTGTAGAGGTCAAGCAATCCTTCAATTGAAAGTGGGGTCTCATTTTGACTTGACTAGATTTGTAGCATTTGATTTATAGATTCTGCTATAATGGTGAACAAAACCTGCTGATCAGGGGTGACTATGGCTCTTTGACTTGGAATATAGCATGCTTGGTAGAAGTGGATGATTTTTGGGAATGGGTGTACCTGTGGGAAACAGTACTTGGGAAAATTTGACTCCCAAAGGTGAATGTCATCATTCTGGTTTAAAAACTTGTCTTTACTCCAATAGTGGAGTTTTAGTAGCGAAGCCATAATTGGGAAGCCATAATTGGGTTAATTCAACTAAATTATGATTTCTATGACTTCAGGAGTGAGGTTTAGAAGCTCTGGAACAATGGGAGGGTAATTACAGTATGTGAAAAAGGGTTTTGGGTGGACAATAGGATTTTCTTCAACTTCAAGAATGTTTTTTAATTAATTTAATTAATTAACCATTCAATAATTATTGTGCATTTTTCAAATTCACAGTCTCCTTCTGGTTTTTCCAAGAATACCTGGAAATTAGCAGTTTGGTGTGCAGACGAGGTTCTGTGGTAGCTGCAGAAGGTACTGAGGCTTCAACTGGATATTTTCTGCTTTAATTTGGTGTATGTAGTGTCTTCTAGTCGTAATTGGTGGCTAAATTGGTCACTCTGAGGTTCTGGGTGTCACAAATGGCTTAACAGGGGTTTACAATGAAAATGTACGAAAAGAGTGAATTGGGGCTTTTTCGGCCTTTTAACCGATAATGGTCACATTTTGGCGTGAATATTATTGAATGAACAATGGGCAGTTTTTCCTTTAGGCGAGGAGGTGGTTTTGTGTGAAATCGCCCTGCTTTTGGATGGTGGACGGTATTTTTCGCGTGCATGCGATATAATGTGGTGCTGCTACGTAGCCAAACAACACTCAGCCAAAACCGCGAATCTCGTGTGCTCTCGGGCCATTAACAGTCGGACAATGAATCCACTTGATATGGCTGTACACTGTTGGATCTAGTGGTCGGAAATCAGAGGGATATCGCACAGTTGAGTTGCATGGACGGAGTTGGAAAAGTGGTTGGTGAGCCCCGAGGTTTAATTACAAATAATTGTAATTAATTAATGAATAATGTCGGGATTTAATATAAGCAAGGGGCTAATAAAGGTGGGACCATGGGTTATGTGGTGGGGTTTTTTTAACTGCACTAAGGGTTGGTGGGTTAAAAAAGGTATTGAGAAAATATAAAGTGGGGGACATTAGTTACATAATGCTGGGGCATAGTAATTAAAAACTTACGATAAAGGGGTTTTGTAGGTTTTTAAAGGGAAATTAATAAGGGGGGAAGTGATATTTGTAATGGGGAATGGGTTTCACACTAAGGGAAAGGGTTTTGGGAAGGGGGGATGATTTTTGAAGGGTAATTTCTAGGGAAATGTGTGAAACCAAGGGGTAAACGTCAAAATGATGGGGAAAGGTATTTATAAGTAATGAAGGGATAATGGGGGAAATTAGCAAATAAGTATGTGGGGGTGTAGTGAATGAGGAGAAATTAGTAAACAAGCTTGGTGAATATCCTTTCTTTTTCTCAATTCCTCCTGCACATGAAACATAGGATTAAGCATGATGAATGTGCTTTTGACTTAGCAACCTTGTGCATTTGCAACAATTCTTCTACCTACCCTTTATTTACCCTAACATTTTTTTCTTCATTTCAATGGGTGCATTTGAGCTTGTTGACCCTTTATTTCCTTTCTTTTGATAACAAAACTATTTAATTCTACCCTTATAACTTCCAATGGCTCAGATTAAATTGATGATCTCATTCTTATTCTCTACCTAACTACTGATCTGCCAAGGTTAAACAGTTTGGCTAGATCTTTATTCACTATCTATCAACATGAAATTTTAAAGCATGAATGGGTTAAGATTCAAGCTATTTGACCATCATGGATTGTGGCATTTTGGACAAGCTGCACATAATCTTATTTTGCAAAGTAAAGTAAAAAGGTAGTGGAATTTGAATTTGCACACTTTCATGATCTATTTTTATTTGTTTTTGGGGTTTATATTTTTCACTTTTTTTCACTTTTTTCTTTCTTTTTGTCCTTTGATTATTCTTTTAAGACATACACTCTTTACATTTTTTAATTTTTTAATATGGAAAACATTTTGCAGAAAGAAAAAGTATGTACGCCAATTCAAAATTATGAATCCTATTATTATAGGACCCTAACAGTGGCTCCACATGGGGATGGCATTTCCTGGTGAAATGTCAAGAAATTTAAGATTAGTAGCCTTTGAAATTTTTGAATATAGTTGCCTTGTAACTTCTCCTCTATAATCTGCTTTATTCATACTTATGATGGTAAACCTTTCAAAGCTTAGGGCCTTCTCTCCGGGCTTCAACTTTAAAATATTACCATCCAATCCAATCTAAACTCCGCAATGTTATATATAATGAGAAAAGGAAAATGAACTACTGTTAATCTGTGGATAAGTAATGCTTTAGTATTCTACCATTGACTGATCATCCTAGTAGATCTGTTCCATCTAACTGTCTCAAGAAAAATGCATTGTTACCTTTGTAACCATAAATGATATAAGGGCCTTTCCAAATTTACCATGTTTACCCTTCCCTTCTCTTCTAGAATCCCGTTTGAGTAATTTATCACCTATGTAAAAATCATTAGCTTTAGTTTTCTTGTCAATTTTTTTTTTTTTTTTTCTTATCCTAGATTACTTGTTATTTTACATAGACTTCTTCTTTGGTTTGCTACAGGTGTATTGTCTGATTTATCCTCCTTTGGATATCATTCAGTTCTACTTGCAACTCTTGAATGATCTTCATCACTGGTACTCCTAAGGAGGATGGAAGAACAACATCCATTCCATATACTAGCTGGTAAGGAGATGTACCAATGGACTTTTTGGTAGTTATTCAGTCTGTGCATAGGGAATTTACCAACTTTTTGTTCCAGGTCTTCTTGTTATCTTCTAGCAGTTTCTTGATGATATATGTTACAAAAGTCTATCATTTTCTTGGATTTAAAAGCAACTGCATTATTAGTAATGAGCTTTTGGGGGCATCCAAATCTAGAGAGGATATTGTTTTCAAGGAATGATATGATGACAGAGTCTGTGTCTTGTATAGAAGGGATGGCTTCTATCCATTTAGTAAAGTAATCAGTGGCTGTCAAAATACACTTATGCTGGGCTCAGGAGGATGGGTGAATTTCCCAATGAAGTCTAAACCCCATTGTTGAAAAGATATTTCTGTGGAGATGGGTTTGAGAGGTAATGGTAAGAGTTTCTTTTTTCCCTCAAATATTTGGCACTTGTGACAGGAGGTCACATGCTTCTTGACATCTGCAAAAAGGGTGGGCTAGTAAAAACCTACCCTTAGAATCTTATCAGTAGTTATTTTCCAATATAGGTGTCCTCCAAAATCTCCTGCATGAAATTATTGCATATCTTTGTCAGTTTCATCTTTTAATAAACAATTTAATAGAATGCCACCATTATCTTTCCAAAATAAAGCATTATCTATAATACAATATTTCATTGATTTCATTTTTAAAAATCTAGCTTTAGTTCTAGATAAACCAGGAGGAGCTTGTAAATGTAGTAAAACAAATATGATATATACATACCAAGGTGAAGCTATAAAAGGTTCACTGATCTGTGGAGTCTACATCTCTTCCTGATCATCTAGGGCACCAATGAAATTTATATCTAAGGCTTAACAATTTGATTCAGTCATGAGTTTAGCTAAATCTTGGTCTTTGATAAGTTTTGTAGGCTTTATTTCTATGTCATATTCCAAAATTTTTGCAATCCATTTGCCTCTCTTTCCTTCAGGCCCATCCTATGTCAGAATTCCCTTTACTACTAAATTTGGAACACAAGTAATGATGTGTGAATACAAGATGTATGCTCTGAAATATTTAATAGATTTTACTAAAGCAAGTGCTTGTTTTTCCATTATGTTGTACTTTAGTGTAGCATCTCTCAAAGATTTGTTTAAAAATGCAATAGGTTGCTCATATCCTTGATCATTCTTTTGCAACAAGACTACTGCAATAATATGTTTTGAAGAAAAAGAAAAAATTATAAAATCCTTTCTAAAATCAGGACTTATGAGGACTAGTGTTTTAGTAAGGGCTTCTTTGATTTCCTCAAAAGACTGTTTAGCCTCTACTGTCCACTTAAGTGCTGAATCTTTCTTTAACATGTTATTTAATTCTCTAATTAATTATGCTAAGTTAGAAATGAATCTTCTAGGGAAATTTATTTTTCCTAAGAATGACTGTAATTCTTTGACGTTTCTAGGATGACTGATGTTCAGGATTTCCTCTATTCTAGCTGGATCTATTCTGATTCCATCTTTGGATATTATGTGTCCCAAGAGTTTACCTTCTTCTAGACCAAAGAGTGTCTTTTTGGGATTTAAGGAAATACCAAATTTTCTGCATTTAATGAAAACTCTTCTTAGGTGATCTAGATGTTCATTATCTGATTTTGAAAACACTGTGATGTCATCTTGGTAAACAACTAGAAAGTCATGGATTTCTTTTGAAAAAGCTATGTCCATAGCTCTTTGGAATGTTGCTCTTGCATTCATTAGTCCAAAAGGCATCTTTAAATACATAAAAGTACCCCAAGGAGTGGTAAATGCAGTCTTTGCTTGATCCTCTGGTTGAACTAAGATTTGGTTGTATCCAGAGAATCCATCAAGTAATGAAATTCTAGATGAGCCTACTACCCTTTGGAGAATGTGGTCCATTTTAGGGAGAGGGTAGTTATCTTTTAATGACACTTTGTTCAAGTTCCTGAAATCAACACAGAGTCTGATTTCTCCTGTTTTCTTTCTAGTCGTGACCAAATTAGAGACCCAATCTGAATATCTAATTGGTGCTATGATTTGTGCATCATACATCCTCTTTACTTCCTTTTCAATTAATAGCATAAGAGCTATATTAATTCTCCTAAGCTTCTGTTTAAAGGGTTTATGATCTTCTTTGATAGGTATCTTATGTTGAATTATGCTAGTATCATAAGATTTAAGGTCTTCATAACTCTAGGCAAAGACATATTGAAACTCTTTGAATAGAATTATGTATTTAAGTTTTTCATCTGCAGGTAATGCTTTTGATATTTTGATAAGCTTGGGTTTTTCTTTTGTTCTTATGTTACATTCTTCTATATCTACTGTTAAATGTTCCATTTTTGGTTTCCTAGCTACATCATTTGCATCAAACAAATCTTTTAATGGGACTAATCCCTTAGGCAAAAAGTTATTTTTAAGGTTTAGAATTTCAGGATCATCATTCATTATTTCTTCTATTTCTACCTTTTCTAAGTTATCTATTTCTAATTTAGTGAAACTAGTGGGTTTATCTATGTCTAAAGCATTTATATCTATCTCACTATCTATGTTATTATCTACTGTACAATCAGTATCTATATTACAGTTTTGAAACTCTCCTTCAGAATTCATGAAATCATAAATTTGAGAATCTTGTGAAAAAATCTACCAATATTTCAAATTGTCAAGTATAACAGGCCTATGTCTCACTTCTGCAGTGTACTTGTGGTTGGGATGAAAAGGTAATTTGTAGGTACTAGCAAAAGTGGCCAGACTATGAGCTTGCATGTTTTATTTCCTAGGAATGACAACAAAATCAGTTTCAAGAAGGTCCTTAATCAAATCTAGGATAGTCTCTTTGTATTGGCTAAGTCTGAGATTATTCACAGAGTATTCTCCTTTTATTTGTTTTATAATCAATTCTTAATCTCCCATGATAGAAACTCTCTTGGCTCCAAGTTTTCTAACAATTTGTAGTCCTAAGATTAAAGCTTCATATTCTGCCATGTTGTTTGTGCATTTAAAGTTTAATCTAAAGGCATGAACTTCAGAATGATTATTCTCCATGTTGTGAATCCAAACTCTTGCACCTACTCCTAATCTATTTATAGAGCCACCAAAATCCAAATGCCACAGAGACTCATGAAATATGTTTTGACTATCAGGTGATTTGTGTTTTTCTTCTACAACAGTAATTTCATTTTTCCCATTGCTTGAATTGTATAAGATAAAAGAGTCCATATCAGAATGCATGGAGTATATGGGGAAATTTTGTGGTTTTTCTAGACTATTCACCATGTATTTCATCAAGGTCTCTCTATAAATTTTTCTTGACTGACCAAACATAGAGATGGTGGCATATGACATGTCTAACTGTAGAGATGCCTCCAATTTTGCTCCCCATGAGCGAGATAACAAAATTCCATACTTGGGTGGGATATCAACAACTACTATGTCCATGACAATGCTCTTTGCAGGGCACTAGACTAGAGTCACACACAAATCTTTAATCAGGCCAAGGCATTTGACTTGGATAGAATCAAAGGAAAAGAGGTCCTTGTATGGTCTGGTGATATCTAAATTTAATCTCTCCAGAACTTCTTTTGGCATTAAGTTATGGGATGCCCCTGAATCTAGCATAGCATTATGTAAGATTTTATCATGAACATTCAAGCTAATGTAGAATGGAAGGATACCCCCTTGCTAATGTGTGCCATTTACTTCTGGGCCAAACAATAACTCAGGTTGATCATCACTAAGTTTTACAACATCTTCTCCTTCACCTATGTTTAGTGTTTGAATGATTTGTGCTTTATATGATTCATTTTTCACTACCTCTGCCAAAGGAACTAATATTTTCAATTTGGATATCTCAGTCTTAATGTTGAATGGAAATTGAGTTTTTCCTAATTGTGTGAGATCTTCCTGAGTAATTGTGGTCTGTGTAGTTTTATCTTCTTTATCAATAGTTGGAAATTCCTTTTGTGTACCAGCTGTTTTGTTTTGGATTCTCTTATTTGGGATAGTTTGACTAACCGTTTCAGTTTGAGTTTCAACTGAAGTTATATCTACAATTTTAGGGTTGGAAGTCTCCTGAGTTCCTCTAGGGAGAATTTGTAGCACTTTTTTCACAGGAGCTTCTATTATTTTTTTAGTTTGTATTTGGACTGATTTCTTAGTGGGAATTTCAGTATTCTTTTTGCTTCTAAGGCTGTACTGTTTGTGAACTTCATATATAGTAGATTCATAGCCTTGTTTGAAGTCAAAGGACTCTCCAGATTCTAATTGTAATTGTTGTAGCATGTACAATTCTTGTTCTTCTTGAGTAAGAAAAACAACATCTTCATTTTTAATTCCTAATAGATTTATTTGGGTATCTTCCTCTTCTTCATGGTTTTGTGAACCCTCAACATAGTTTTCCTAGAAAGGAGGTCTAATTTGTTGATCTAGTATAACATTTTTTCCAGTGTTAGGATTTTTTCTAAAGTTGGGGTTTCTTATTGGGGGTGGCTGTTGATTTTCCCACTGAGTTTTTCTTTCCATGTTTTCTAATCTATCCATTATCCTTTCTACACTTTTGGCTAGACTATCTATTTTACCATCAAAAGTGGAGGTTTCCTCTTTAATGACAACTCTTTTCTCATTTCTCATCCTAGCTTTCTTAGCTAATAAATTTGCTTCTACACTAACAACATTACTTTGCATCTGTTCTAATGTTTCAGGGTTCCTTTCCCTCAATTGGTAAGACATATCAGTGTCAAACCCATCAGGGAATTTGATGAGTGCTAGGTCTAGTGGAGGTTTAATGTTTGTAGGGATTGCATTATAGATACTGTTGAACCTAGTACAATAATCCTGAACTGATTCATTAGGAGCTCTTCTAATGTTATCATATTCAGATAGTATTTGCAGAGGGGTTTTCTTTCTTTCCCATCTATCAATAAACAATCTATGAAAAATAGATAAATCTGCAATATGATTAGCAAACAAACCTTTAAACCATTTATTTACATCCCCTGCTAGTGTTTGGGCAAATAACCTCATTTAGACATCAGACTCATCAATTTCATGCAATTCAAAATAGTCAGTCATTTTATTCATATGCTGTTAGGTAGTATACTAACCAGTAGCATCAAACAAAAAGATTTTTCTTGAGGCATGCCATGTAGTTGAGCTAGTAAGAGCAAAGGTACATATCTATCTACCATGGGTGAGATTTTGGTTTGACTATGGGGAAAAGTAGTGGTGCTTGGAGAAGAACTTGAGACGGTTGTGGATGAACTAGATGAGCTTGAGCTATTTGGTTGAAGGGGAATTTGAGGAATAACTGGTTTAGGGGAATGAACTGTGGTGGATATGATAGGTGAGGTGGTAGTAAATGAAGTTGTATTTACAATTTTTGAAGACTATGTAGAAAGTTCAGAGGCAACAATAGTGAGGGCAGCTAATTCAACTGATTGTTGAAGATAGGCATCATCTATATGGTTTATCAAGGTTGAGGTTAAAGCTTCTAGTTTATCAAAAGTATCCAAAACAAGTTGATATAAATCTGGATGTATAGGAACCTTTTCTAACTCAATGAATTGAATAAAACTAGGGTCTATTATAGTTTCATGAATTGAATTTTCTGATTTGGTTCTAAACAATGAAAGCTCAAATGATAGATCAAACTAAATATCCTCTAAACTTGATAATTCTTTGGGGAGTGTATTTGCTTTAACTAACTCACTACTACTTCCTTGAGTTTCTTCCTTTTTTTATTTTCTTAAAATTCTGCCAGGGTCATCAACTATTGTTGCAGGGTTTGGATCTGGATTTGCCCTGGTATAGTGTGTTCTCTTGGAAGCTAGAATTTTAGTTTTTTAATTGTTTTATGAAACTTTTTAACAACTCTAAGATGACCTTAAGGTGCAAAAGGTAAAATTTAAGATTTCCTTAAAGTTTTATTACACTGAGGACTGGTCCCCAGTGGAGTCGCCAATATGTTATCACTCCAAAATTTCTCTAAAGCTGTTGGGAAAGAAATAATAGAGGTAACCACAAATCTAATTTGGATATTAGGATCTAGCCTTCCTAATGCTCAGAGAAGGCTCTCTGTTTATGATTTAACTTTGTTTAGTTAATTGATTTTAGGCTAGTTATGATTGTACTTGGGTTTTGATTTAGATTTGGTGGTGGGATCACTAACTTAGATGGATAGATGGATGTCTTTTACCATTGGGCTATGGGGTCAAGTGTTAAGACAATAGGACTAGATCAAGGTCTAAAGATAGTGTTTACAGGGCAAGGTAGCTAAGTAATTTCATATCTTAAGGATGGATGGTGAAGTGGTTTTCAATCGGATCCAAGGAGAAATTAAGGATTCCTTAAACCAGATTATGAAGGAAGTGAAAGAGGTCAACCGGTATGGGAGAGCAATTAAGGATTCTCATATCCGGATATCAGAAGAAAACATTAAAATGATTAACTGTTCAAGACAGAGTGTACTCAAACAAATTCTGAAATAAATTTCCAGTTAATTCATTAAATTTTAGATAACATGCAAGTATGTGAAACACATAAGAAAATAACAATTTGACAAAGAAAATACTTCACTGAAGTAGCTCAACACATGAATCCTGTAATACAATCTCTTTATTACTCAGTCCACTTTGCTGACTTGAAAAATGATACAGTGAACCCTTAGGTTTCAGATTAATACCACTCTACAAATTTCTAGCAATCCACACTCCAATACTTCGAATTATGAAGTATTTGTACAAAAATAGTTTACAAAATATCCCAAGTTGTCTTGGGAATTAATCTAGGAAAAAGAAATATCTTGATGCAAGAAGATAAAGATAGATGTTCAACTACTGTATGATGTCCCTGTTTATTTGGTTGTGTTGTCTTTATGCTTTTGATCTTTTTCTGTTTATTCTCTGCCTTGTTGGTCTTCACACTCACTATTGTTTTTACTTTTCCCTTTCAACTGATACTCTTTACCCTGATACTCTTTCATCTAGCTGGCTTGTTACTTTTCTTTTACTGTGCTTTTTCACTTTGACTGTGCATTTTTACAGTAAGTCATTTAACTTCTCCCAAATATCTGCATCTGGTAATTTTATATTTACCATTTTCCTGTAAATTTCATCTGCTTCTGTGTACTTAGCAAAAGTGGGCCTATTCACAAAAAGGTGTTTTACCTCATGCTGGAGGTAAAACAGGTTCTCAAATGTCTGATATAGAACCTTTCCAGTAGGCATCCCTTTCATAGAAGAATTATTTGCCTGATCCCTTGCCACCTCTCTGATTATCCTGTTGTAGTCTTCCCATGGCATCAATTTGTCATTTATCACTAAGGGATTTGGCGGACCTTTCTGTCTCAAAACATCAAACTTTACCATGAACCTGTCTATAGCCAGTTGCATGGTTTGGAATTTGTCCTCAAGGTTCACCATCAAATTCCTCTTGGTGAGCACCTTTTTAACCTCTAGTATGGTGCCTGTCCTGTCAACTATGTCCAGCTCCTGTAATTCATATTTATTTTTAGAGTTAAGGAAATGGATTATTCTAGTGGCTTCTTCTGGCATGTCTCCCAGTTCAGCCTTAACTCTTTGTATTACTTCTGTAGCTTCTTTGACTAAGTCATTTTGCTCAGAGATGACTTATATAGATGGCCAAATATCATTGACAGAGTCAATGATATTGGCCCATAACTGTTCTTTAGCTTGGTCAAGTGGCTCCTTCATTGTTAGTTATTTCTCTAAGCTCTTCATTCTTTTAGTCAACCTGGTTGACTTCTGAACTTCCTCGTGCATAATCTGTGCAAGCTTATTCTCATTCTATAAAATTTTTATCTTTTATTTAAGCTTATTTATCTCTGTGGTCTGAATGGACATGTCTTCCATTGCTTTGACCAATTTTCTTTCCTCACCACTTGGCTGAGCTGCTGCCATTGTCGAACCTGTTGCTGATGTAGACATTGTTGCAGCTGGAAGTGTTGTAGCCAGTGGAGCTGTAGGAGCCAATGAAGCTACCAAGGTGGATGGTACTATTGTAGTGACTGTTGGAATGACAGTGGTAGTGGCAGTCTCAAGGCTGGCATGTTTTAGTTGTATTAAGCCGTCCAACTCCTTTTACATTTCTTTCAATTGGTCATTAAGTTGTAGAACCAGATCCATCATCTCCTCCAGCTCTGTTTGGCTTTCTAAGACCTGTTTTGTCTATGTATGCTCTGAATGAGGCAGTTTCAGTTGCTTCTTCAAAGCAACAATATCCTCATTCTTTTTCTTTATCAATTTCTCAGCAGCCTTGACATCATTGGGATCATGTCCAAGCTCAATCACCAAGTCTTCCAGGGACTTGATTCTGTTGTCCTTGGCTTGTGAAGAGGCCTTTTCTATTTTGTACTATGTAGTGATATTATCTAGTGAGCCTTGGAGTTTGTGCACAATCGTAGCTTTTTTTGTCATGGTGGAATAGATCATCTCACCTGCCTGTTTTTGAAACTCAATTTGGTCAATGGGGTGAACATCCCTGGCCAAAACTTCAAAATCTGTTTTCTTGTAGTCTGTTGCTGATTTTGGTTGCTGGACTGTAGGTTGCATAAATTTCATTTGCATCTACCCAGTTTTAATGTCGAAAGTTGAAATTAACCTATCTTGATTGATAGGTGTTTGCTTTAAGTACTGGGCATAAGTCTTAGCCTTCAATGTCTCATTCCTCAACTTAATTTCCTTGTACCTTTCTTTAATATCTTTCTCTTTATCCACAGGCCTGGTGGATGAAGAGACTTCAATGCTGAGTTGTTTCTCAATAAGTTGAGTGTTTGATGTAGAAGGCTGGTGTGTTTCTTCTGAAGCTATTGGGCCTTTGCTCCTTCCCACCATTGTGTCAGTGTCAGTGATTTCCACTATCCAATGGTGTCTTCTTGTTTAGTTACAGGATTAAGCTTGGGCCTCTTCCTATAACTGATCTCAAATTGTTCATCTGTAGTGTCCATTTCTGAACTAGAACCTTCTTCCCTGGTTCTTTTCACATTCCTGTCTTCATTTGTTGGAGTTTGTAGGATGGGAGTAATATTCATCTATTCTCCTAGGGTTGGAACCTGCAGAAAGGAACTAGTATCAATATGCTTGTCCACATCTATCAATGTATTTTCCACATCTACTACAATATTGTCCATGTCTATCAAAGTGTTTTCCAACCATTTAGACTGGTTGGAAAATCTCTCAATGTCTGGCCTGAGATGATGTATGACAGGACCCAATTTGTCTTTGAGCCTTAGCTTATTTATGACTCCATGAGGGTCATATTGCCACATAAAACTATTCTTGAATTTCATCTATTGTAGAATCTTATTTGCCTCTAGTCCAACTTCCCTATTATTACAAATAAAGGGGCCTAATTAGTTTTTCATTTTTAAATTGAGTCTTCTTCTTGGCTGCTAGGAAATTAACTTCATTAGAGTTTATAATCTACCTAAGATACTCTAATGCAAATATCCTCATGGGGAGGTATTTGGGCAGTTTGTAGGGAGCTAGTTGGCATCCATATATCCGTATCTTTGTGTGGTCCTGGTATAGATACCAGTCTCCCACTTTAATGTTATTCGCCAACTGTAAAACCCTTTTAATCTCCTCACTAGTCCTGGGCCGATAACTACTGGTTAGCATGTTTATAATAGGATGCACAAATGAATCAACAAAGTCTTTGTAAGTAAATACAGTGGAATACATTTGGATCAATGGTGTCCAATAGATGACTGATATTGGGTTTCCTTTGGTGTCTAACTTCTGAATGTTGATTGGAAACTTGTCTGATTGATAATATAAGAACATGTGAAACAATGCATATGAGTATTTGAATACTCTCTCATTTGGTAGTCTGATAAATTGCTCATGGATTCTGTCTGCTATAAACTAAGCATAGTTGTAAATGGTAGCAGGAGGCTTGCCTGGGCAATAGATAGAGAGGAAAGCAAGGACAACCTCATCCACATGTTCATCTGTGGTGTACCTTAGAATGCAAGAGAGCATGGTAATAATTTGTCTGCCTGTCTCAGAGAAAATGGTGGCAGCATAAGGAGGACTATCTGTCGGAGTGTGAGACTCTTTAATGATGAAAGTTTGAATAACTTGAGTTTTCTTGGGAATATCTAGCTTGGTGTAGAGGTCAAGCAATCCTTGAATTGAAATTGGGGTCACATTTTGACTTCACTGGATTTGCCGCATTTGATTTATAGATTCCGTTATAATGGTGAACAAAACTTGCTGATCAGGGGTGACTATGGCTCTCTGACTTGGAATATAGCATGCTTGGTAGAAGTGGATGATTTCTAGGAATGGGTGTACATATGGAAAACAATACTTGGGAAAATTTGATTCCCAAAGGTGAATGTCATCATTTTGGTTTAAAAACTTGTTTTTACTCCAGCAATGGAGTTTCAGTGGCTAGGCAGGGGAAACAATATCTTTAATTTCAAAGTCTCTATCGGCTAATGCAAGGTGGCCAATATCTAGGTGAGGGGTTTGTAGAGGTCTTACATCCAGAGAAGTTTGGGAAGCCATAATTGGGTTAATTCAACTAAATTATGCTTTCCGTGACTTCAGGAGTGAGGTTTAGAAGCTCTGGAACAATGGGAGGGTAATTACAGTTTGTGAAAAAGGGTTTTGGGTGGACAATAGGCTTTTCTTCAACTTCAGGAATGGTTTTTAATTAATTTAATTAATTAACCATTCAATAATTACTGTGCGTTTTTCAAATTCATAGGGCCGTTCTTGTTTTTCCAAGAATACCTGGAAATTAGCAGTTTGGTGTGTAGACAGGGTTCTGTGGTAGCTACAGAAGGTACTGAGGCTTGAACTGGATATTTGCTCCTTTAATTTGGTGTCCACATCATCTTTTGGTGGGAATTAGTGGCTAAATTGTTTGCTCAGAGGTTCTGGGTGTCACAAATGGCTTAGTAGAGGTTTACAGTGAAAATGAACGAAAAGAGAGAATTGGTGGTTTTTCGGCCTTTTAACCGATAACGGTCACATTTTGGTGCAAATATTATTGAATGAACAATGGGAATTTTGCCTTTAGGCGGGGAGGTGGTTTTGTGTGACATCAGACCACTTTTGGATGGCGGGTGGTATTTTTCGCGAGCACGTGATATAACGTGGTGCTGCCACGTAGCCAAACAACGCTCGGCCAAAACCGCAAATCTTGCGTGCTCTTGGGCTGTTAACAGTCGGACAATGAATCCACGCGATATGGTTGTACACCATTGGATTTGGGGGTGGGAGATCGGAGGGATATCACACAGTTGAGTTGCACAGACAGAGTCGGGAAAGTGGTTGGCGGGGCCCGAGGTTTAATTACAAAGAATTGTAATTAATTAATGAATAATGTTGAGATTTAATATAAGTAGCGGGCTAATAAAGGTGGGACCATGGGTTATGTGGTGGGGGTTTTTTAACTGCACCAAGGGTTGGTGGGTTAAAAAGGGTATCAGGGAAATATAAAATGGGGGACATTAATTACATAATGCAGGGGCATAGTAAATAAAAACTTAGGATAAAGGGTTTTTGTGGGTTTTTAAGGGGAAAAAAAGGAAATTAATAAGGGGGGAAAGTGATATTTGTAATGGGGAATGGGTTTCACACTAGGGAAAGGGGTTTTGGGAAGGGGGATGATTTTTGAAGGGTAATTTCTAGGGAAATGTGTGAAACCAAGGGGTAAAGGTCAAAATGAGGGGGAAAGGTATTTATAAGTAATGAAGGGATAATGGGGGAAATTAGCAAATAAGTATGTGGGGGTGTAGTGAAATGAGGGGAAACTAGTAAACAAGCTTGGTGAATATCCTTTCTTTTTCTCAATTCCTCCTGGACATGAAATGTAGGATTAAGCATGATTAATATGCTTTTGACTTAGCAACCTTGTGCATTTGCAACATTTCTTCTACCTACCCTTTATTTACCCTAACATTTTTTTTCTTCATTTCAATGGGTGTGTTTGAGCCAGGGAAAATTTTAAGAACCCCCCCTAAATTTATAAATATAATAAATGGGCGAATCTCTATGGTATATAGGAAAAATGGAAGGCGATTTTATCAATAATATAATATGTATATATATTTTTTTGGCGAATCTCTCACCAGGCATGGCGAATATTTTACTCAATTATAAAATCTTGTAAGATCTTGGCGAGTCTTTCACTAAATAATAAAACTTTGTAAATTCCTAGTGAATCTTAGCATAGGCTACATGTTGGTTTAATTCCCCCATTTAAATAGGCTACATTCCAAGTGAATACCATGGGTCAATACCATGTGCCATTTTGGTGAATACCATGGGTCAATACCATGTGCCATTTTTATTTTTATTAATTCTAATATTAGGGTTAATAATGGTTTTTTGCATGGTATTAATAACAATCTAGTCCATGGTATTTGTCCCATAGTATTTTGGCCATAGGTTTCACCTAAATATAACCCATTTTTTGAGTGTTCGTAAATATAAGGTGACTTATGGAGTAAATATAAAAAAATGTTTTATTTGTTCACCATACCTCTCGTTTATTTATATTTTTATTAATTTACCATACCTCTTTTACAAATATGGTATTTGGCCCATATGATTCACTTAAATAAAACCTCTTTCTTGAGCCTTCATAAATAGAACGAGGGTTATGGACTAAATATAAAAAGAGGTTTTATTTATTTACGATACGTCTAGTTTATTTATATTTTTATTTATTTACCTTACCTTTTGAGTAAGTATAAAAAGACGTTTTATTTATTTACCATACCTCCACTTATATTTTTATTTGTTTACACCCTTACATGTATATAAGGTGACTTATGGAGTAAATATAAAAAATGTTTTATTTATTTACCATACCTCTCATTTATTTATATTTTTATTAATTTACCATACCTCTATTATAAATATGGTATTTGGCCCATAGGATTCACTTAAATAAAACCTATTCTTGAAAATGGGCGAATGGAAGGTTGTAAGTCCTAATTTCAAGGGCTAAATTTACCTTTTTTACCCTCTCCCTTAAAATAAGGTGGGCTATTTGAGGTGATTTGTAAAAATGTACTATGATACAAAATATTCGCCCACTAAAAATTTAAAACCCCTTAATTTCGCCAAAGGGCGAACATTCGCCCCTAAAATTATCCTTGGTTTGAGCTTGCTGACCGTTTATTTCCTTTCTTTTGATAAGAAAACTATTTAATTCTAACCTTATAACATCCAATGGCTCAGATTAAACTAATGAGGTCATTCTTATTCTCTACCTAACTAATGATTTGCCAAGGTTAAACAGTTTGGCTAGATCTTTATTCTCTATCTATCAACATGAAATTTTAAAGCATGAATGGGTCAAGATTTAAGCTATTTGACCATCATGGATTGTGGCATTTTGGACAAGCTGTACACAATCTTATCTTTCAAAGTAAATTAAAAAGGTAGTGGCATTTTAATTTTCACACTTTCATGATCTATTTTTATTTGTTTTTGGAGTTCATATTTTTCACTTTTTTGATCTTTTTTCTTTCTTTTTGTCCTTTGATTATTCTTTTAGGGCATAACCTCTTTACGTTTTTAAATTTTTTAATATGGAAAACATTTTGCAGAAAGCAAAAGTATGTACAATATTACAAGACTAACCATAGCCAATTCAAAATTATGAATCCTATTATTATAGGACCCTAACGGATTGTTGAGAGAGCATCAATTGTATGCCAAGCTTAGTAAGTGTAGTTTCTTTCAAACAAAAGTTCATTACTTGGGACATGTTGTTTCCAAGGAAGGTATAACAGTGGACCTGGAAAAGATCAGAGCTATCATGGAATGGGCAGCTCCTAGGAATGTGGATGATGTCATATCATTCATAGGATTAGCAGGTTATTACATGCAGTTTATCAAGAACTTCTCATAGATTGCCTATCCTCTTACATCCTTGTAAAGGAAAGGAAAGGAATTTGAATGGATAGAGGAATGTGCAACCAGTTTTGAGCAGTTGATGTAGTTACTTACAAATACTCTAGTCTTGAATATTACAGATCCATATAAAGAGTTTGTGGTATATATAGATGCTTGCAAGAGGGGACTTAGTGGAGTCCTGATGTAGGAAGGAAAAGTAGTATGCTATAAGTCAAGGAAGTTGAATGAGCATGAGAATAATTATGTGACTCATGATCTTGAGTTGCCAGCGATCATTCATGCATTGAAGATGTGGAGGCACTATATTCTTGGTAGGAGGTTTGTTTTGATGAGTGATCATGGTGGGCTGAGATACTTGTTTGACCAACCTAATTTAAATGCTAGGCAAGCTAGATGGTTGGCCACGCTCAGTGAGTTTGACTTCAAGGTTAGGTACATTAAGGGTAAGGAGAACAGGGTTACAAATGCTCTTAGTAGAAGAGTGTAGGTAAATCACATTGCAGCTATGAGTTCATATGATATGGATTTGCAAGAGAAAATCTTGTAGGAAGGGCAGCAAGATGATAGGTACCAACAACTTAAGCACAAGTTATAATGATATAGTACAGGTAATTAGGATGTGGATTATCATCTCACGACAGATGGTTTAGTGATATCTAGGGACAAGATCTATGTGCTAGATAATAGTGAGCTCAAGAAGCTTATCTTGAGGGAATTTCATTGTAAAATCCTCCTCCCACATTTACCCAAGGAAACTGGTCCACCAGGGTAAACATGTGACAAAGAGTTACGATGATATGATTCAAATCCCTAAGTGTAGTTAAGGGAGTGGAATCGATGAACTAGCACTTTACAGACATCCCTCAGGGGCTAATATACCACTCCACATGCCCAGCCCTTGAGTTAACCTAGCCTTTCAATGAATTAAACCCCCATTCACTCTCATGACAAGGCCTCCATGTGACTGGAACCCTACATTCGCTCCCATAATGTCTGTACGGGAGAGACTGCAGTCTTTTTCAACCAGTTATGTGCAAGATACTGTAATATTTAAGCCACTTTTTCAGGGCTAGTCTACATACCACTTCTCGAAACTTGATGAGACTTTCCAAGACAATAAAAGACACCAATATAAATCCTCTAACAAAAATATTTATCAAGGAATTTACCTCACCAAGCCTAATCATGATAGTAATTTCTTCAGACATGTCACAAATATGTATTCTACAGGTCTTAACAACAAATCTGAGCATAGGGGTCCCATACTTATTTGAAAATCGCTAAGAAGCATTGATGCCTTATCAAATTTGCTGCATTATAATCTATTAGGTCATATATTCATTGTTCATTCATATAAAAATCAATACATGATGAAAGCCATACATTATCACAATCATAAAACATACTCATAACCAATGTAAAAACAACAAAAGTAATAAGGATACAATAGCCATAGAATCCACATAGAAACCAGTACATTTAAACATGAAATATTAAGGAGAAGTAACTCTTATTAATGAATGAAAAAGGCAATTGGGTTTGGGACTTCCACGAAACACCTAACAATATATTGGTCGAATCAAATATTTTTTTAGCTAATCACCCTCGTGCCATATCCCAAGCATGAATGTGGGACTCATAACTAAAAAAAGAACTGAACAACCATGGATTCCACTGGATTTCTCCACCTATACTGTGAGGAATTTTACTCTCTCCTAGTCCCTAGGCTTTACCGTAATCCATAGTCCGATTCAAGGATCACTAGGCCGTAATTGAGACACCACCCTATAGGATTTATCGTATATCCCACCATTCATCGACAAAGGATTCCTAGGCTTGATCAAGGGCACCCACATCTAAGATTTAATGTATATCTTGCTATTCATTGGTTAAGGATTCCTAGGTCCACCAAGGCAACACAAAATATGGCTTTACCATAACCCAGAGTCTGGTTCAAGGGTTACTAGGCTATGGCTTTACTACAATCCACATTCCATTTCAAGGATCACTAGGCCATGTGTTCTTCCTTTCAGAGATCCACCTCACTAAACTTCAAATCCATCTGGTAATCCATGTACACCAAAACATGAGAACCCATCACCTCAAGGCTATCTAGAATTGACAAGGCTAGGCTGAAAAACATTGTCACGCCTAGAAAAACCCATGCTAATGACAACAAAAGAACCAAGAACACACATGCATAACCATGCATGACAACACTAGAAAGGAAATCACACATGCAAATCGGCACCTGCAAATAATCCCATTGTAGCTGTTAGATCCTGCTCTTCCTTGCTTGATCCTTGTTTTCCTTTTCCTTCGTTGCTTTCTTGATCCAATGCCAAAGTGATCCAAGAAATCTCTAAGTGTCCAAGAGTGTGAGAGAGAGATAATGGAGAGATAGCTCCAAACTGAATTGAAAAAAAAGTTACCAATTGATCTTTAGAAGCCTTTTTATCAATGAGGCCTGTAATTCCTTAAATTTCCATTATTTTTCCTTCATTTTTATCCTGACATGCAACTTGTGACCTTTCACCTTAATTTTCTCCTAATTTCCTTTATTTTCATAAATAAATTTCCAAAAAATGCCATTTTTCGTTTCCAAATCCTTTTCCGTTTTCCTTTAGTCATAATAACTGAAATGAACACCCACCAGGATATTTTTCCCACCATTCAGCTTGGAATATGTGTCCCATGACCTTGGTATTATATTTTTTAACATGGATTTTTAACTAAGGCTTTTACAGAACCCTTCCCCTTGGGGGAACACCATCATCGTTGTTCAATGACACCTACAACCAAGAAGGTTGTTGAAAGAAAAACATATTGCCCATGGAGCTTTATAACATAGCTCGTTGCAGTATTTACCATGACCACTGTCGAAACATGACAAACATACCATTTACTGGAGCTTTATAACATAGCTCATTATGGTATTTACTATAACCACATATATTCTTATACACATTTTCTTCAACCAAAAAATAATCATATTCTCTATGGAGCTTTATGAATCTAGCTCGATACAATATTTACAATAATATACACATATACACATATGCACATTTGGTCAACCAACAAATAAAATGATACAATGCATGCATCCACAATAGGTGAATCAAGAGGCTCACACCTCCACCCTCAAAGTAGTACAAGTTTCACCTCCTTTCTAAGAAGCCCAAAATCCATTGCCAAAGTCAAATTGCATCTTATGTCTAGCGCTACAATCCTGCGTCACTTTTCCTCTCAGTGAACAGTTACCGATTCATTGTTCCAGGGCACACTCCCAATGTTCATCTGATTCCATTTGGCAATGCTAATGACCAAAATAAATCCATCCCCGACCTTCCCTTCTCTACTACATAGTCGCTCGGGCAATCTAGTCACCCCCTTTCGTGTAGTCACACACCTTCCAAGTTCTGCGGGCATCCCCTTCTCTTCTACACATTCCCTCAGGTGACCCCTCCCTTGGCAAGATTTCCTCGCATTGGAAGGTCCAAAAAACAAGGCATATCCCTGCCTCAAAACCATCATATTGGTCATAACATGCTCATGGAAACTAATGGACACTATTGGGTACCAATGTCCCACAATGGCCCTGCTCTTGAATGCTCTACCAACATATTTTTTCCTATTCCAATTCCTTTGACTGTTGGTGCTAATTCTTGCAATCAATTCCAACCACCCAACTTAGGAATTTTCCATGATTTACTGTACCAAGCACATAACTACCATTAGATTTAAAATAAATTGAAATAACTTCAAATCATACCTCATTGGTGGCTCGTCAGTAAGGTACACTTGCAACTCTATTTACTTCCTGTCACAACAAGTCAAACTAATTGTTTGGTCAAATCATCATGAATAAACATATCACATCTGGTTAGATCAAAATAGAAGCATCATAGATTAAAATCCTGAATCACATGAAATCATCATAAACCATAATCATAAATCACATGTAACCATCACAAGTTAGAATGATACATCACATGCATAATAACATTGAAATAAAATATTGATACTTATCCTTCATCGGTCCTTACTTCTACCTTTTTTCTTTCTGTACACACACTAGATTGGTTACCACACCCAGCAAACACCCAATGCCTTTCCCTTCTTCAATCACGTACACATGCACACAGTGTTCATCACATGCATAAACCCACACATGGTGTACAACAGCACACAATACATGCATCTATACCTGATGCACAACACATACACCTACACCTGGCATATAAACACAACATATACACCTGCATCCAATGTACGACACAACACATACATACACTTACACCAGGTGTACAACACAACGAAATACATACACCTATACTCGGTGTACAACACAATACATATATATACATAGAGTACACAACGAATACACATGTCACGATATAACCATGGCTACACAATGCACACACACATTACCACACATACACAAAATACAACATGTGCACAACACAACATGTACGACATGCACACAATACCATGTGTATAACATGTACATAGTACCACATGTACACAACACCACATGTGCATGACACCACCTTGTTACACAACATTTTGTCATTGTCCCTGTACTCCCCATTCCTTGATCCTAGAGGACCTCTACAATGAACCTCATGTGTTTTCCTTTCATGAAGAACATGTATTTACATCAATCTTCATTTGTAGAACATTTCCCTCTTACATCATTTCCAGAGAATATTCCTTCAAACTCAGTTTTAAAGGCCGGCGCTATCCCTCAGTTTCTTCCATGCACCGATTTGCAGAGTTGAGCCTAGCACCGATCAGCACTGGTATCATCCATTATTCATGTCGACCCTCTTTTGGAAAGTTTTTAAAAATGGAGTATAAGCTTCCAGGTCTAGAAGCTTCGTGAATAGTCTGGTAAATGGTTCGTTGAGATAAAGATGATAGAAACTGTTTGGGCTCCTTTCCCATATTAAAATGGAACAAACCAAAAGGGATAAGACCTCTCCCATCATAAGAGGATCCATGTCCCCTCTCTCAAGCTATATAAACTTCTCCTTTTCCAACCTTAGCTAGCTAATGAAAGGGCTAGAATAATCTGCAAAATCTTGATATCCAAAACAACTCTTGATAGCCTTAGCCTTCTAATTTGTGCTTGTAAAGGGAGAATAAGTTTGTAGTTTGTTTGGTTTGGAGAAAAGAGGAATAAGCCTTGAAACTCTATTGTTTGAGGTGAATCATGAGATGAAAACAGTGGTGCTGGAATCTGGACACGTCGAAGGAAACCTGCAATGCTAAGGTGAAGGTTGTACTTTCCTTTTTGTCATAATGATACAATTGATATTTTGTTTCCTATATCAATCACATATGGTATTTGGTAGCTTAAAAATCCTTAGCCTCTTAAGTAGGCTGAATCTATTGTATGTTGTCATGTGTGATTTGGTCTCTTGTCTATGTATTTCAGGTGCTTGATTGACATTAAGGAGCTGATCATTGGAGCAAAGACATAAGGACTTCATCAAACAAGGATAAGTGATACAAGAGGTAGAATATTATCCATTATCAATCTAAGGGAAATTATGTCAGATTGTCTTGTTTGTGGCTAGACCCTCTCCCCTGGGCTAGAGGGATTGTCTCTGTTCGCAGAGAGAATCTTCCTACTCCACGATTGGTGACTCCACTGGGGAGCCATCCCTATCTTTGGATTTTCTTTCATTTCATGCTTTGTGATGAAATTTCTCGTATCACTCTCTCTTTTGTAATATGTACTTTACATTATCTACTGCTTTGATTCTTGAATTTAGAGTGACAGGTCTGGTTTTGGTTTGTGGAAATTTTTTGTTTTTCTTTGAATCCCTCAATCAATGCTTTTATTTTGCTAACTGTAGCATTGACTAGCACGAGTTCCTCTTGAACTGTCGTGCCGCGATCCCTTATGGCGTTGGTTTCTAGTTAGATAGTCACATTGATTCCTATAGGTTAAAATCAGGGTTTCTCTTAAATCATTTCCAATGTGTCTTGTCCACATAGATTCTGTTTCTTGGTTTGTTTGCATTTATTCTCCCTGGCTAAAATTCTTTGTGAGCTTGATTTGTTTTCTTGATTGGTTTGAGATTGCATTACTTGAGTTTTTGAGTTTTTGGATGGTTTGTGTTCCTAGGGAATCTAGGTCATTTTCCATTCATTTGCTTATCTACTCATCAAATCGAGTTGGTGATTTCCTGCTTCATGCATTTCATGTTTTAGTCCTTGCATCTTTCTTTTTTTTTAATTGAATGAGTGACAAAGTTTTGTTTTCTCTTCTCTTGTTGAACATCTCTTTTCTGAGCATAGATTACATTGCTCAGTTTGTTTTGATTGAATCTTTGCATATTTGGTTTGAAAGGAGTTCTTTTTATTGTGCTTTGCATATGATTGATGTTTGGTTGTTTAAAAATTTTCATTGAAATGTTTATGTGAAAGATTCATTCTAGCATTCCATTGAAGAAAATACATCATTATAGTTTGTTTAATTGATATGTTGCATTGAGTAGCATCATTGAAAGCTAGAATTACATCATCATGAGCATTTGAAATAAAATGAATTTCTTTCACTATTAAAAGGACTAGTTGAAGTGCATCCGATAGGAAGAGTAGGAAGTGGAAAGAATTTTCATTGTTTTGTTTTTTAAAATGAAGTAGTGAAGAGCCATCTTACTTTCGGTTACTTGTTTGTTGCATTGATTGTTTTCTCTTCTCTAAATTGGTGTAAGCATTCATCGAATTGAAAGGTTTTGTCTCATATAACTTCATATAAGAGTTTTTCAGGTGACATCCATAAGGCCTAAAAACCGAGACTTAATTTCAAGATAAACCTTTAAAATATATTAAATTAACCTAAGGCGCATTTGAAACTAAACACTCACATTTAGAGGTCTAGGCTAGAGACGTGTTATAGCATCTTTAAACCTAGTAGTTTTCGTTCACTTCGGCATTAGATAGTGCTAGTACAGACTTGTGCTCCCCGCACCATCGCGTATATAATAGGAGACCCCACTAGGTTTTCAATCCTTTATCCATAGGAAGTCAAGTCTGCCACCTTGTAAACATGATACATCGAACACAACATTTGGGGAGATTTCTTGCTCGTACTTCTTGGTTCGCCGAGAGGTATTCTGCAGTTCACGGTTACCTGGTAATCCCTTTTGCCTAGATTATCCTAAGTAGTCTTTTTTGTCTTTTTGACTCTTTAAATTTAAAAGATCATCGAGCACTTGTCCTTTCGAGCTCATTCAAGCTGAAAGTGACTAGATTCATCTTTGCCTTGTTCTTGACTCTTAAAACATGAAAAGGCATCATTTTGTTTCAGCATCTTAATTTATTTTTTTCCCACGATCACATCACCTTCCTAATAGTTTTATTCCAGATAGCATAGTGAGTATATGCTTAATATATTTTAAATAAGACTTGAAATTAATATCTCTTCTCTTTTTGTTTTAGACAAAGTCATCGTGGCTGAACCATCAGGTTTGCCTCGTTCCTCTTCCTCTCCTCCATCTGGAAGGTCATCTAGAGAAGCTTTCCCTAAAATTCCGCAGTTGATTGAGGATGAAGGTGTTGAACTTGATATTGTTCTGAGTATTCAACCTTTTTCGTCTCGTCCTCCTCCATCAAATACTGGGTCACCTTACGAATCTACTCAGCATCCTTTGATAATCCTATCTAGACTCCTGAGAGTCCATAGACTCTTGATGATCCAGGATGTTTTCGCTTATAGATGTATAGAAAAGAATCACATGTAAAATTGCAGCTTAACACAAAAATGTGCACATAAGAAAAGAAGAAGTAAACACATAAAAGACACAAAAGAAGACACCAAGGCTTGATAATGGAGTTCGTCCAATTCGGACTACGTCTTCGGGGCCAGCTCAACAATGGGGAGGCCTCTCTTATTAAATGACATGAAAGAAAGGAATTACAATCATCAATTGTCCATAAGAGGTTTATACCTCCAATCTGAAAGATGGCTGTGAAAATAAATGCCTGATATTGAGAGGTAAGCAGCACCAATGTGTCCGTAGCAATGAAAATGAAGGAGATGAAGTCATGTAAAACTATCCAACCAGACAAATATGTGCTCTCAGCCTCCTGCCAAACGAAACAATGTGCTACAAAAATGCCTCCTCCCTACTCTTTCCATCGATCGGTTTTTTCATATTGGGTTCATTAGACAGAATACCATTCAAATCAGGGCTTGTCTGGTTCATAATAGAGGCTGGTGGCATGGAATGATCGGTGGGCATAACCAACCGCTAAAATAGTCCTTTTATCGTTGCATCGATAATACAAGAAAACCCCGCAAAATCACTAAAATTCAGCAAAATCGCCTTTACCCAGACTTCAGAAAATATAATTAGGCTTATATTATTATCGGGTCCAGCCAAATTATCGCAATTGGTGTATCATGAGGTGCACAGTCTTGTTAATGGGAATGACCAAACTCTGATCGTCGATATCAGCGTCGGCATCCCTCTAGCATATCGCCCGGTGCCCTGATAACGATCCCGCTGATTGTTTAATCGCCGATCGCTCTGCCTGCTCGATATATATATATATATATATATATATATATATATATATATATATATATATATATATATATATATATATATATGGCGGACCAGAGGCAATTAGATCAGAGGTCTTATATATATAAGACCTTTGATCTAATTACCTCTAGTCCGCCGATCTAATTTGATCGGAGATCGGTGATCGAGGGTTCCACTACACCTCTCTTAAGTCCGCCTCCACAAGTCTTCCTATTATGATTTTTCCTTTGAGGCTTAAAACCCTTTTTCAAAGGAGAAATCCTCATTTTCTTAAGGATCAAAGCAACCTTCCCTGTGCGATAAATTCATCATTCAGACTCATATTCAAGTGTCGTTCACGCCGTTGGAATCATGATGACGAGATCTACGCTCTGATCCTGAGTTGACTTGATTCTGATCAATTTTATTTCTAATTTTTTCCATGCCATTGTATCTGAAGATCCACCTGGATCAATCCTCCCCATTGAGGAGATTTTGGATTGCCAAAAGCTTTTCATTAGTCAATTGGAATGTGAGGGAACTGTTCCCTCACTTTCTCTTTCTCCATCCATCTGGCCTTGCTGGGGTGCATTCCCTTGAGACCCATTCGAAGGTATTCTACATCTCCTCGCCATGAAGTCCTAGTTCTTATGTCGAGGATGATGTCTTCGGGCAACTCATAGAGATATTCTGGTGCAAAATCATCGACGATAGGAACTGGGCCCACCTCATCAGTGTCCGTGATCAAAGGTAGTTCATACAGCTTTAGGTTCTCCACATTCACTACTGAGTACATCTACATATATACCGGCAAGTCAAGACGAAAGGCATTGTTCTCAATCTTCTCCAATATGGTGAATGGTCCATACTGGATTGGCCGCAACTTCCTTCCTTCTCCCTTCATCCCGTCTTTGTTGATGTAGAACCACACCTTTTCGCCCACTTGGAATTGATGGTCGACTTAGTCTTTATCATGTCGAGCCTTATAACGGGCTTGACTTTTTCCCAACTGCCCTTGCACTACTTGGTGAATCAATTGGATTCACTGAATGAACTGCTGAGCATTGTCCCTATCATTACGTCCACTGGAGCCATCCTCCCTTCCAAAGACCATATCAAAAGGGTCCTTTGGTAGGTAACCAAAACATGTCTCGAATGGTGAACGTTGCGTCGATGAATGCACTGCTCAGTTGTAGGAATGTTGTATATAGGGGAGATGTTCATCCCATAACTTGGGATGTTTCCCATAATAGCCTTGTAATAAGTGTACCAAAGTACGGTTAACAACCTCTGTATGTCCGTCGGTCTGTGGGTGAAATGCCATGCTCCTTTTCAATTTGGTGTCCATCATCCTCCACAAGCTGGTCCAAAAATCTCTAAGAAAGCGAGAGTCTCGAACTGACACAATTGATGTGGATAATCCAAAGTGGACCCAAACATGCTGAAAGAAAAGAGAAGTAATCTGCTTTTTACAAGGCATAAGAATCCACATTTTGCTGAAATGGTCAATGACGACATACAAATAGTTGTGACCCTTACTAGACAAAGGTAAACGTACTACAAAGTCCATTGACACACTTTCCCATGGACGACTCGAAATAGGGAGTGGTGTGTAGAGCCCAATTTTTCTATTAGAGGGTTTTGAAACAGAACACATCACACAACCCTTTACATAACGAGTCACAATTTTTTTCATATGAGGCCAAAAAGAAAATCTTTGTACATGACATAAAGTCTTCTTGACACCAAAGTATCCAGACACAAGAGAGGTGTGGGCCTCTCAAATTACATGTACTCTTTCTCCTATGGGAATACACAATTTACCAAGGTGATACAACAATTTCCCTTGTAAGTGATAGCTGTCTACCTGTGAACCATGGGTTAGTTTTGCATAAATCTCCTTAAAGTCATCACCATTAGCATATTATTCAGCATAATTTTCAAAAGACAACGAAGCATTATGCAAAATAACAGAAGCAGAAATAGGAGGGCGAGATAGCATATCGGCCACTTTATTGCTAGTGCCCTTCTTATACTTTATTACCAGATGAAACTGCTGAAGAAAGCCCATCCACTTGAAATGACAAGATTGTTGCAACTTGGTTTGTGACTGAAGGTACTACAAGGGCTAATGATCTGTATGGATTATGGTCTCCTTGCCGATTAGGTAGTGTTTCCACTTTTTCACACTTTGCACCAAGGAATAAAGCTTCTTGTCATAGGTGGGATAGTTTATCACAGCTTGAGAAAACTTCTCAGAATGGTAACAGATCGACTTCTTTTTCTTCATTAGTACAGCTCCCATGGCATAACCGCTGGCATCAGTTTCGATCTCAAATGGCTGTTGGAGATTGGGTAAGGCTAAGACTAGCGCGGTGCTAATTTTTTCCTTCATTGTTTCAAAGGACTTCTGTTTTCTTCCTCCCCATTGGAAGACCTGTTTCACACTTGTCAATGTGTGAAAAGGTACTGCAATAATAGAGAAATTAGCAATAAATCTCCTCCAATACTCGACTGCACCTAGAAAGATATGGACCTCAGTTACACCAGTAGGCTTAGGCCAATTTACAATTGATTCAACTTTAGAGGGATCAATTTTTAACTGACCTTGACCAGCAATATGACCTAGGTAACCCAAAGAGGTTTTCCCGAACTCACACTTTGAAAATTTTACAAAGAGTTTTTCTTTCTTCAGTACATCAAGCATTTTCTTTAGATGACTCACATGTTCAAACCAACTTTTGCTAAAAACTAGTATATCATCTAAATACACAAGAACAAACTCATCAATGAAAGGCTGAAATATATCATTCATCACTCGCATAAAGGTGGATGGAGCATTGCAAAGCCCGAATGGCATCACCATCCATACGAACAACCCCTACTTGGTCTTGAAAGCAGTTTTCCACACGTCCTACTCCGCAATTTTGACTTGGTGATAGCCACTGCGCAAATCCAACTTTGTGAAATAAACAAAATTTTTTAATTGGTCTAATAAATCATCTATGTGTGGGAGGGGATAGTGATTTTTCACCGATATCTTGTTGAGCGCGCGGTAGTCCACACACATCCTCCAGTTGTCATCTTTCTTTGGAACTAGAATGATCAGCGAACCACATGGAGAGGTTCTCAACCTGATGACCCCTTGGTCCAGCAAGTCTTGCACTTGCCTCTTGATCTCCTCCATTTCAATCACCGACATCTTGTACATGCTGATATTTGGCAGAGGGGCATCATGCAATAGATGGATTTCGTGTTGGATTTCCCTCTTCAGAGGTAATCCCTTAAGCTCCTGGAATAGTTCAGTATAATTAGAAATCAATTCCATTAATTCTGGTTTATGCTTCCCATCGCAACCTTGGAACGCATAAGAAAATTCAGCCTCCTTCTCCCTTACAACCATAAGCATGCATGTTTTACTGGAATTCACCAGTCCTTTCATTTACCCAGCACTTACGAGGCTGGCATTAATTTTATTTTGATGAGCCTGCACTATGTATTCTACCCCATCCTTGGTGATTTGATATTTATTCTCATGGAGGAAAAAGACTGCTTTTCTGTCATACAAGTATGGGTTCCCTAATACCATGCCACAAATATCCAATGGTATTACATCCAACTCTAATTTGTCTACCAGCTTAGACACAATCACAAATTTGACCTTGCACTACTGGGCTACATTCAATTTCACTTTATCATGTATCCATCCCAGAGGATAAGGTTTTGGGTGTGGTTTTGTCTCTAAGCCAAGCTTCTTTACCAGGGATTATGCAATTAAGTTTTCTTGGGACCCAGTATCAAACAAAGTTTCAACTTTTGTATGATTTACTACAACCCTGATATGAAATAATTCAATCCTTTTCCAGTCATTCGAAAGGGATTCATCTATAGAACTGGTGCCTTCATGCAATTTAGAATTAACAGAAGGTGTAAGGGTACCTTTTGTTCTCGTTGCTGTGATCAGCGCTTGATCTCTCGAATCTGATCCAAGGTCTTGCTGTGCCGCTGCCACTATTTTCTGCTTCCCTTTTCCTCCATACTTCTTTGGACGCCTTTCTAGGTGCTACTTCCAATAGTGATCGTCATCGTGGCCTTCCTTCTTGCAGTGATTGCAATAAGGCCACTCTCCTTCTTTGGCTGTTGTTGTTTTCTTCACCTTCCCTTTCCATTTCTCTTTGCGTTTGCCATTGGGAGGTTTGAATGGTGGCTTTCTAGACTGGTCCTCTCTTTCATTCTTTCCCCTGCTCTCAATATGAATTGCCTTTACACTAGCTGCATCAATAGTGGTTGGTTCAAACAACAATAATGAATGTCTAATATAACTATGCAATGAGCCTATATACTTAGTCACAACTTCAGGTGTATCAAGTGCAATATCGAAATTCAGTGCTTGCTTCCTATATTCTTTTGTAAAACTCTAAACATCCTACCATTTGCCTTGCCTTAAGTATTTCCAATTCATCAAAGCTTTCTGTTTGTATCCTAAGGGATAAAACTATTCCTTTAACGCAGAAGTGAAATCAGACCATGAGAAAAAGAGCTTACCCACATTTTTACTGCTCTGCAATTTGATCTCCCACCAAATGAGAGTGGTACTGCTCAGCCGTAGAGAGGCCCGCTGGATTTTCGCCTCGTCCTCTATGATTTGCTAAATCCTGCAGTAAACCTCAATCTGCGTTATCCAATTATTAAGATTTTCTTCGTTACTTTCACCATTAAACATAGGAAGATCAAACTTAACATCTAATTTAAAGAAGGGTTTCTTAGATGCATCCTTTGGATTTCTTTGATTATGGTGGTGAGAGGAAGAAGAATCTTCACTCCCAAAAGGAGAAGGAGGGGGTTCTTCTCCACCATTCCCATATGTTGAACCTTGTCATTTTGGGTTCCTCTCTTCTGCTTTTTCCAGTCTTAAAACCAGCTGACTGATATTTTCTGCCATTGAATAGAAAGTCTTTCTGAAATTGCGCTCCTCTTCAATATGAGCTTCATCTTCAACCATGTTTCTTCTCCGAGGTGCACACCCTGCTTTTGGATCAAAAGGTTCTAGATTCCCTTCGCCTCTTTGAAGCTTGCCTCTTGTTAGCATGCAAACATGCAATTCACATCTAAAAATCCCTGCTCTGATACCACTTGATCCAGGATGTTTTCGCTTATAGATGTATAGAAAAGAATCACATGTAAAATTGCAGCTTAACACAAAAATGTGCACATAAGAAAAGAAGAAGTAAACACATAAAAGGCACAAAAGAAGACACCAAGGCTTGATAACGGAGTTCATCCAATTCGGACTACATCTCCGGGCCCACCTCAACAATAGGGAGGCCTTTCTTATTAAATGGCATGAAAGCAAATAATTACAATCATCAACTGTCCATAAGAGGCTTATACCTCCAATCTGAAAGATGGATGTGAAAATGAATGCCTGATATGGAGAGGTAAGCAGCACCAATGCATCCACAAAAATGAAGGGATGAAGTCATGTAAAACTATCCAAACAAACAAATATGTGCTCTTGGCCTCCTGCCAAATGAAACAACGTGCTGCAAAAGTGCCTCCTCCCTGCTCTTTCCATCGATCGGTTTTTTTTATAATGGGTTCTTTAGACAGAATCCCATTCAAATCAGGGCTTTTCTGGTTCATAATAGAGGCCAGTGGCATGGAAGGATCGGTGGGCGTAATCGACCCTAAAACAATCCTTTTATCGTTGCACCGATAATACAAGAAAACCCTGCAAAATCACTAAAATCTAGCAAAATCACCTTTACCCGAACTTCAGAAAATATAAAATCAGGCTTATATTATTATCGGGTCCGGCCCGATTATCACAATCAGCGTATTGTTGGGTGCATAGTCCTGTTAACGGGAATGACAGACCGCCAATCGTCGATCGCCGATATCGGCGTCGACATCCTGCTCGCATATCGCCTGGTGCCCTAATAACGATCCCACCGATTGTTTAATCACCGATTGTTCGCCGATCTGATTTGATCGGAGATCGGTGATTGGGGGTTCCACTGCACCTCTCTTAAGTCTGCCTCCACAAGTCCTCCGATTGAGAATTTTCTTTTGAGGCTTAAAACCCTTTTTCAAAGGAAAAATCCTCATTTTATTAATTATCAAAGCAACCTTCCTTGTGCGATAACTTCATCATCTGGACTCGAATTGAAGTGTCATTCAAGCTGTTGGAATCAGGATGATGAGATATACACTCTGATCCTGAGTTGACTTCATTCCAATCAATTTGATTTCTAAGTTTTTCCATGCCATTGTATCTGAAGATCCACCTGGATCACATGAAAGTCAACAAAGACTGGTTGTTTACCCATCGAACCCATTGTTCATTCCTATTGTGATATCTCCACAACATCCTTACAGTCTGTACAATCAGCTTGGTATTCCTTTGGAGTTGTCTCCTCATTCATCTTTAGCTCTTCGTCGTCAGTTATTTTCTATGGAATTAGAAGGTGAAATCCCAATCTCCTCTCCAAGTCAGTCGTAAGTTTCTGCTACTCATAATCCTCACATAGGTGATGAGCAGGGATATGAGTTCCCCCTAGAGGGATTCCCTTTTATGGGAAGAGTCTCGTCTCTCTCTTATCCTGAGTTTAGTGAGCCCATATTTCCGCATGGTTATACCTCTCTAGCTTAGTTGGTTTCGGGCACTCCTAATGCCATGCCATTATATTAGAACCCCATCCGGTCTTCCGATGCTATGCCTACATCAGTTCCATTCATTTAGAACACAACCTCTCGACCGATTGTACAAACTGCAGTCACTTCAGTTCCGGTCCAACCTACCATTCCATCTCAACCTATCTCGTCATTTCAGCTGACTCTTCTGGTTCAATCAATAGTCTCAGGTCAAGTCTCAGTAAGTTCTTCTACCGCTCCTGTGAGTGGACAGGCTGTGCCACCACCTGAGGGACAAGATCCGAATATCCCCATGATATCTGGTGAAACCAGTATGAGTGGATTAAAAACTCACATGGTTGGAATGAATCAACCCTTTTATGGCGCTATTCCTAACTCTGTTGGTCCATCTGGGTCAGGTAATGTTGAATACCAATAGCCATATATGGCTCAGGTCCCATTCCAACCAATGTATGTCCCATATGGTTCGCAAGCTATAGTAAATCCACCTTACATTCCTCAATATGGGCCTCATGTTCAACCTGGCCAATCCACTGTGCCTGGTGGATATGGCTAGATTCAATTTGGGAACTATCAATACATTTCAAGTATAACCCCAAGAACTATCCAACAACCTTTGCAACAACAAGGGAAACCTTCATTGCAGCAAGGGCAAGCATTGCAGTAGAAACCTTTGAAACCACAAACTTAGTTTGTGCAGCAGACCTCTCAACCTTCATCCTTGCAAGGCCAGCCTTTGCAGCAGCAGGGGAAACCATTGCAGCAGCCACAAGGTCATCCTTTGCAGCAACAAAGCCAACCTTTGCAGCAACCATAAGGTTAGCCTTTGCAGCAGCAAAGCCAACCTTTACAGCAGCAGGCTGTATATGCATATTGAAAAGGCTAGCCTGTTCAAGGCCAAGGCCAAGGTCAACCCCTACAGCAATAGGTTAAAAATCCTTATGTCCAGGGTCATCAGGTTCAAAATCCTTACGTCCAAGGTCAATAGGTTTAGCAACCTTTTAACCCATATGCCAATCAACGGCCTATGACAATACAGTATCAAATCTACCTAGCACTGAATCCTCCCTGCGGGTAAGGTAACCTTCAGTGGGGGAAAAATTAGATTCCATATGCACAAAATCCTCCACTGTGGGGGAAAAATCCTTACAAACAAGGATGGGTTCTATAGTTTGGGTCTACTCAAAGGCCCCACATGCCTTTTAACACACAATTTCCTTTCTTGGCCACGTTGGAACTGTCAGATGTTTCAAGGCTCACCAATGATCCTATCCTTCATTCGCTTTATTGGCTTCTAGTCCCAACGAAGGTTTCAAGCATTTGCCCCAAATTTGAGGGAAAAAGAAGGAGGATCCATAAGCCCACGTGATGACATATCACCTTTGGTGCTCCTCCAATTTGTACGTCGATGACTCTATCCGTCTTTGACTTTTTCAAAGAACTTTCACAGGGGCTGCAACAAAATGCTATATCAAAATGCCTCGAGGAACCTACGGTGACTTCAACTCTCTTGCTATGGCTTTCCTCACTCATTTCCAACTGCCAGTTCGCTATGAAACTGGCACCTATCTGCTTATGTCACATAAGCAAGACATTGTGATCCATATCTTCGACCACATGCACGAATGGAGATGTCGGTGTCACCTCATCAAGTTTGAAATTTCTGATCAGTTTCTAATATAATGGTTCACAAAATCATTCGTTGGCCCAATTGCTAGGGACATAGCTCTGGGTGGTTATGTTACTGAGGAGCAAGCCATCGCTTGTGCCCAGTATTTAGACCTAGTATACTCATAATCTGGCACATTATATGAGATGTTACCCAATTCTCCAAGACCATGATTAGATTTGACAGCATCGAAGTCCTCGGATACACCACCTGCTGATGGAGTGATTGCCTCTATGTCTCAGACTCCTGTGAAGTCTTCTTCAAAGCAGAAATCGGTCTCGAACACTGGTTCCAATGATCCCTCTAGAAATTCATCTGGTCCTGGTAAGACCTTTGAGGTTCATGCTATCCAGTCTACCGTAGCAGACAAAACCTCTAAGGGTAAAAAGAAGGGCAAAGGCAAGGCCAAAGCCGATGCCCCGAAACAGGGCCCTCCTAAATCTTCTACTGGTGATGCTTCTCAAAGAAAGCTGAAGTATCCTTGCCTCATCTGTGAGGAGGATCATTACACTAAGGATTTTCCTCGATGATTTGAAGTTAGTCACCTTCTAAAAGGGACACCAATTGTTTTAAAAAGACCCTTTCCATCCCAGCAGACCCAAATGATAGACCAACCTCAGTCTTCTGCTTCCGTAGGTTCCCAAGTGTTTATGATGAATATGCCTATAAATGTGGCTACCAGATCTAAAGATTATCAAATCTCGATGATATGGAAAGAAAATGAAAGTGCCCCTTCCTCCTCTATCTTGTCTACCTCTGGTCCTCTCCATATAGAGTGACCTAGTCCTGATTCTGCTATCCGACCTCCCTCTTGAGGTGTGCTATGAAAGTCCTTGTATAATTCAAACGCTCGTGCTGCTCAACACTACAACATTATTGAGGATTTAGCTCAAGAGCCATCAACAATGTCTGCCCTTGAGGTCCTTCAAAGTTGTCCCTCTCAGCAGAAAGCATTACTGTCGACCATTGGAGGTGTTGATCCATATGATTCCAATCTCATTTTCTTTGATCTAGAAAACCATGTTCCACGCTTACCCCATCAGATTTCCTTTCTCATTCAAGTGATAATTAATGAAAAGATGATTCACAGACTGTCATTGATGAAGGTGCTTCCACCTGCATCATGTCTGTGTCTTGTTGGAAGGAAATCGGTTCTCCTACCCTGAACCAATTGCCTAACATGTTGGAAACCTATGATGGACTCGATTCTCGACCATTCGATGTCCTTCCTAATCTTGCCATTACCTTGGAATGTAAAACAATTAATGTTGAAGTAGAAATTGTTGATGCAAATCTTAACTATAATCTTCTACTTGGGTGGAGTTGGACCCATGCTATGCATTGTGTAGCCTCCTCTCTTTTCTGCATGCTCTGTTTTCCTCATCAAGTGAAAATCGTCACGGCTGACCTATTATCTTTCTTTGCCTCTTCCTCCTTGGATGGAAATGTTCCTTACGTGAAGCATACTGGTGCTCCATATGAGAGTGTGGGGGATGGACTATTCAAAGATTCTGCCTTAATGGGAATTTTTCCTCTCCCACCTCCGAATGTTGCCTCAATCAACATGATCTTGGTTAAGTCTGATCCTTGGGTCATTCCCCCTCCTGATTGCATTAATTCATGGGGGTGATTTTGTTATAGACATATTTTGGCACTACAACCCCAATTGCATATGTCCATAAACCAAGGGCTTCTAAGTCCCAAAAAGTGTTGTTTCATACCCTAAAGGAGCAAGTTCAACTGATTACATCATCTCCCAGAAGTTCTCCCTGAAAAACTACTCAGAACTGGTCAAAACAGGACCATACAGACTGCTCCGTGTTAAGGGTGTGATGCATCTCACCTGCCACATGCAAAAAGTGCGATGCATACTGGAAAGCCCTTTTGTAGGGTGCGATGAGCGAGAGCAGACAAATGGCAGAGGCAGTTGGCTAGGTGGAAACCTAGAGAATCTTCTAGAAACTTCCCATTTGACACTTGCCTCTCTGAATTCGCCCAGGGATGAGTAAGAGATCATGAAATCTCCAAGTGGAACCAAGAACTATCAGAGAGATGACACTAATCAAAATCCTAGAAGCTGACTCACCCACCTGCAAACATCTATATATGGATCCCTCATCCTAGAGATCCAGAGGCTGGAATTTTGTATTTTGTAAGGAAGTGTTGTTGGCTTCTCTATGCAAGCATTGTATTGTTGGGTGATCTAAGTTTTTCATGAGGTGAAGAGGGCTTTCATGCTGGGAGGATGGTGCTGGGTCAGACCAATGGGTTGTAATCCTCTCTTCTAATACTTTTATCAATAAAGCTATTTGCGTTTTCCTCCATATTCTTGTGTATCTCTGGATCTTGTATTGATATATGCATTTGTATGGTTAATATGTATCAGATCCTATATTTTTTATGATTATAGATCTCTATGCTTTGATGGTATCATGCTGCTTTGACTCTACAGGTGTTCTTTGAAGCGGGACAAGTGAGGAAAGAGTGGCAAAGACCTGTCAAAGGGGACAGGAAACAAGCAAGGGGCCAAGTGAAAGACTGAGGTTGGTACTCCCTGCTTCTCTCTCATCTATTTCTCATAAAGGAAAACACAAGTGACTTTAGTTTGTTTGTTTCTAAGATAGCTACCTGTCTTAGTGGGACTAGCAGCTCTGAATGGACACTAGTTTTCCCGATAACAAAATGGCGACTCCGCTGGGGAGCAAATAGCTTGTTTGCTTATTTATATTTGTTTTCTTTATAAACTACAGACGGAGCCTGAAGTTAAGCCAGCTAGCCTTCGAACTGCATTTTCTATGCAAGTGCAAAGTAGATCAATGCTGCTTCAGTCCATCTCCGGGTTTTGTTTATAAACTGAACAACTGACTTGCAAACATCCTAAGTGCCCTGGTGGTAGCTCAAGTAACCTCATTAGATTATCCCCTGTACTTTGTATTTACTGACTATTATTAGCTCAGCCTAAACCCCTGAACTAAACTGCAAACTGTGACCAAAGACCAAGTTAAAGTCTCGTCCCTGGAACATCACACTGTCTCCCTTTGACAGTTTGGATGCATCGCACCTCCCATGTGCAGTAGGTGAGATGCATCCCTATTTCCCTGTGTTACAGGTGCGATGATTAGATAACACTGTTTCTACCTCCAAATTTTGGTTTTTTCTTCATTGTCTTCAGCTTTATTCAGGAATTTTGTTGTCTGTGATCAGTATACCATTGTTGAAACTCCCTTCCTTTGCATTATTAAGCCTCCATTGCATAAATAATTATGAATGTTTTTATGTATTTTTCGCCATTTACAGTTCTCTTGTGCAAACAGTAGCTTAATTGAACTGTCATCTTTTGATTTGAAAGTGTCGCAAGTGTCGTTTTCAGTCAAAGAAAAGAGTCTTCTTCTTTTTGATAGTCGATTACACTTTTGCCATTGTATTTGATTTGAATTAATAGTATTCCAAGTGTCGAAAGCACTTTTCAAATTGAAGTTGAAAGTGTCGCTCTTAGCCTTCCTTTCGTTTTTCAAATTCGAAATTTCAAAGTGTTGTCTTAACCTTCCTTTCGTTTTTTGAATTCGAAATCACAAAGGAGTCTTCCTTTCATTTTTTGAATTTGAAATCGCAAAGTATCATCTTAGTCTTCCTTTCATTTTTTGAATTTGAAATCACAAAGTGTCGTCTTCGTCTTCCTTTTGCTTTTGAAAAGAAAATTGTTAGTACTGTCGCTTTGAAAGAAAAATAGTTCAGATCTATACTTAGCCTTCTTTTTGTCATTCATACATTAAGAAAGTGAAAAAACAAATACATGCATGTGCATTTGCATTTAGACTGCTTGTGGAGATTGATTTAGGATAGTGCATCTTAGTGTGTGCTCTCTGCTCTATGTTGAAAGAATTTCGCTTCTCTTTCCTTAGTAGCTAGGATTTTCATTGCAAAAAGAAAGTAAACGACTGTTTATCATCTTAGATTTCATATTTGTGAATTATATATCTACATCACGCGGTGAACTTTAAAGGTAAACTTCTTAAGAAAGATCAACTGTAAAATAAATCTCAATGAACATAAAAACGCTTTGGAACCTAACGCACAATATTTAGAAGTCTAGGCTAGAGACATAATCCGGCGTCGTAAAACCTGGTAACTATCGCTTTCATTGCAGGTTTTGTGATTCCTCCTCTTTGAGACAACAAGTGCTAGTACGGACTTGTGCTCCCACGTACCATCGAGTGTATATTGGGAGACTACAATAGGCTATATCCTTTATCCTTAGGAAGCCGTGTCTGCCGCCCTGTCGATCGCAATGCACTGAACACAGCATTTGGGAAGATTGACTGCTGTACCATAAAAAGTATTCTGCAGTTTTGCGATTGGTTTGGTAATCCCTTTATCTAGATTTCCAGAGTAGTCACTTTCATTCCTTTTCAGACTCCTTAAAAGAAAAGGTCCATATGAGCACTTGTCACTTCAGGCTCATTAAAAATCAAAGGCGACTAGAGTCATCTTTAGCTTTTTCTTGACTCTTAAAAATTGAAAAAGCAAGTTGTGTCATAGCGTCATAAAATTCATTTAATTCGGAATAATATTTTCCCTTTTTATTTTGAGTTGATCAAGTAATCCGCAATCGTGGAAGAAATTCAATCAAAACCCCGTCGTTCGTGGAGACTAACAAGTCAACCATCTTTGACTCCAGAAATGAAACCATTCTGGGCCAAGCAAACTTGTTTAATTGGGTCAAAATCTCCTGGTTTGTTTGAAACTTGTGTTTCAACATCCTCGGAGACGCCAGTTACTCCAACTATTTCTGGTATCCCTACCTCTACAGAAGAAGTTCCGCAGTTACAAGAGGACATTTCTTTAGTGTAATGGTAAAAACTTCTATTCCTGAACCGACTCCATCTAGAGCTAATCGGGAAAGTATCACCCCTTCAACATCTGTCGCTATGGAGTCTAAGCCTTCTTCGGCACCAGAAATATTTTACGGACCTGATGGTATACCTCTTCCACCTGGATTGATTGCTATAGAAGAGATTACAGAGGATCTTCCATCGAGTACCCCATTGCATTTTGGAACTGGGATACATCTATATCCTTCTATGATAGAAGTTAGGCATCCCTCATCGCAAGTTCCTGTAGAATCGATAGGAAATCTTTTGGATAGACTCGATATGTCTAAACAACCATCGAAATCTAGGACTGTGTCATCTAACACAGCAGCAACGGAACCTCCTGCCGCCACTCCAACAATGTTCGCTGGTATACCATCTGTCCCAACTAGCTCTCAACCACTAGATGAAGTCCACCTAGGGACTGTTTTGACAGTATGGTTTGTTCCCGTTTGTTCATCCGGAATAGTATCTAGAATTTCTTATGTTGAGTCTCAGCAAATTGATCCTTCGCAACAGTATCAATTTGGGCAGTCCAGTCTCCAGAGGCCAATCTTTCCTTTGAACACTGGATTGCTGCCATATGGGGGGCAATATGCCCTTTCATTGTTCCCTCTGGGAGAACAACCATATGAGAGTTCACAACAGAATTCGGGTCAAGCTGGAATTACATCTAGTGGTTGGGTGCCAATACTGCCTCAACAACCAAGAGTTGTATATTCAATGCAACCAAGTCTACCTATGTCAAATATCCCCACTACACCGGCTATTGTGACGGTGTCGCAAGTACAAGCGTTGCCTGTTGTATGTCAACCTCAAGTTTCTCAGGTCATAATACAACAACCTCTTGTCTCCACAACACAACTATAATCACCAATTAGTGGCTCCTTAACTGGAGCGACTCAAGCTCAAATGGTTACTATTACCCCTCATCTTGGTCAATCATCCAGTATTGGACAATAGCAAATGGCTTCACAACCATGGCTAGTGCAATATCAACAACCGTAATTCCAACAAGCTTACCGAGGACCTCAGCAACAAAGCTTTGTGGGTAATGGGCAGCCGTATCAAAACGGACACCATCAATCATATCATAATGGTTATGCCCATCAACCTTATCAAAGTTATCAGCATCAAATACATTATGTTGGTATGCAAAGACCCACTGCTCAGGCAATCCCATCTTATCCTGGGTATGCTTCGCTAAGCCTGAATCAACAGTTGCCCTTCATTGTGACTTTAGAATTTCCAGATCTAAATCAGCTAACAAATGATCCAATTGCTTACGCCCCTTGGTGGCCGGCGATTCCTCATAAACTTCCGTAAGATATTCCTAAATTCAATGGAAATCCGGGTGAAGATCCGTCGAATCATGTGATGACCTTTCATCTGTGGTGTTCGTCCAACACTCAATGATGGTTCGATTAGGCTTCGCCTCTTTCAGCAAACGTTAACTAGTCCGGCGGCAAAGTGGTGCATCGAATTGCCTAGAGCTTCATTCGATAACTTCAGCGTCTGTGCCACTACCTTTTTAACCCATTTTCAGTTACCAATAAGGTACGAAACAGGAACGGAGCTTCTTACCAATTTCAAGCAGACGAAAACCACTCACATATTTGATCATATTCATGAGTGGCGACGTCCTCGTAGAATGGAAAAAACATATGTTCCTGATCAGCTGCTAGCTGAATGGTTTATTAAGTCATTGTTACCTTCTATTACAGAAGATGTGGCTAAGGGAGGGGTCGTCACTGAAGAGCAAATCATTTCTCGTGCGCAATATCTAGACTTGATCTATACTTAGTCTGGGACGCTCTACGACAAAATACCTAATGCTCCTAGACTAGAGTTTTCCGTTCCTCCTCCTCCTAAATCAAACAAAGACTCTCATGCCGGCGATGGCATGATAGGTACGACCAGCATGAAAACCACAAAGGCTATAGCGAAGAAAGCCCGTATTGTTTCTGGTCAAAATGAAAATGAAGAACTTCTTGCCTCGGAGCTTAATGCCATGTCGACAGACAAAGGCAAAGAACCGAAGAAACCAGGGGGCAAGAAGAAAGGGAAAAGAAAAAAGAAGAAAAAGGAAGATTCGTCTCCTGAAAAATATTCTGCGAACCCTTATGGGCAAAGGAAACCTCCTTCGGGGTGTCAGATATGCGATGAGGATCATTAGATAAGAGATTGTCCACATAAAGCTGAGATTAAGAAATTCTTTAAGAGTTCAAAAACTTCAGCGGTATTGACTAATCCATTTCTGAACCCAGAAACCAATCTAGTTGCTAGCGACAATGCTTCCCATCCCAAGTGCTTATGTTGTCCATTTCAAAATAGAAAAATGATGCTTTGATATCGACAAGGAATAAAGATTACGGAAATCCACAGCTGTTGAACAATAAGGCTACTGATTAACCTAGTAGTTCGACAACAACTTCAACCGAAGTTGTGCCACCCATCATTCCTGAGCTAACGATAAAGCCAACAAAGGGAGTAGTACACAAATCGACATTTAATCCTCGTGCCAGAGCAACATAGAATTATAATATAGTAGAGGACCTGGCCCAATCGCCGTCTGCTATGTCGACACTTGAAGTACTGCAAAATTGCCCCTCCCAAAAGAAGGCTCTATTATCAGCAATAGGTGGGATTGACTCAGCAGATTCCAATCTTGTGGCCTTTAAGCATAAAGGATATGAACCTGAGTTACCAGCTCAACTCGCTTTCCTCATTCAAGTGAAAGCCCTCAGCAAAACTGTTCATCAAACAATTATTGATGAGGGGGCATCTACCTGCATTATGTCAATGAGTTGCTGGAAAAATTTAGGATCACCACCCTTGTCAAGATCTTCAACGACATTAAAAGCTTCGATGGATGAACATACACCCCGTATGGGATTTTAAGTAACTTGCAAGTTGAACTGGGGGGAAAAACAGTAGAAGTTGATGTTGAAGTTATCGATAGAAACCTCGATTACAACATCCTACTGGGAAGACCCTGGATTTATGCTTTGGATGTTGTTGTGTCGACATACTTTAGAAAGATTGCATTTCCTTTTCAAGGAGGAATTACAATCGTCAACCAACAAACCTTTCTCCCCAACATTTCACAAGTTACGGGAAATATCCTGATGATCCACAAAAGCTCTCAATCGCTTCAAAATATCGAAGTAGGCCTGCTAAAAGACCCTACATTGATGGGTAATTTTGCCCTACCGCCTCCAAACAATCTGGCAGAAGTGGCCACAGTAGGAACCTACGATATGGTATCTTCTATCCATAGGATTTCCGAACATGATGTTAGCATGGATCATTGCCAAGTATTGCCTCCAAGCCCAATAGAAATATTGTAGCAATCAATATTCTCGGCCTGGGTGTCAAACCCAAATCAACGCTCATCAAGCATTTGGGTAGATAGGTCTAAGGAATATGGTACCTCTTCAGATCCTTGGTCGCATGAACATTCTACAGACGAAGGAATTGTTCAGTCAATAATGATAGGAGAGGCACCATGGGAAGACTACCAGCATCGTTCCCATATTCTAGATTACAATGAAGATTCTTCTAGTGACCTTAATCATTCTTCAGTTTTTGATTTTCTATCAAATACTGTAAATATGGTGGATTCCGAGCGAAATCTATCCAATATTGAAGAAACTATCGCCATAAATATCTCGACCAAACCAGATGTTGTAGAGAATATTCATGTCAGCAAATCTTGTTCTTCATTAGAACTGGAAGTATATTACGCTCTCTTTCACGAGTTCAGAGATGTCTTTGCATGGTCATATGAAGAAATGCCAGGCATTGACTCGAGCATAGTTGAACACAAAATTAAGATGTATCCAGATGTCAAACTGGTACGACAACGGCTTCAGCAGGTGCACCCAAAGAAAGCCACTGCCATCAAGGCGGAAGTTGAAAAACTTCTCCATGCTGGTTTCATTTACCCGGTTCCTCTAACTGATTGGGTATCAAACATTGTTCCTGTGATGAAAAAGCAAGGAAAAATTAGAGTGTGCGTCGATTACAGGGATTTAAATCAAGCTTGTGCAAAGGACAACTACCCTACACCCTTCATCGACCAGATAATTGATGAATGCGCTCGATGCGAAATCTTTTCATTTATGGATGGATTTTCCGGGTATAATCAAATAAATATCCGCCCACAGGACCAGTCAAAGACTGCATTTATTTGTCTGTGGGGCACGTTCACGTACCACAAGCTACCTTTTGGTTTAAAGAAGGCAGAGGTAACTTTTTAGAGGGCTATGAATTACGCCTTCCATGACATCAAGAACATCGTTCATCCATATCTCAACAATCTTCCGGCTCATTCGCGAAAGCGGACTGATCATCCGCAGCACTTGAGAGCTATATTTCTACATTGCTGACACTACAAGATACGACTCAATCCGCACAAATGTGTGTTTTGTGTCAGTTCTAGTTGTTTACTTGGCTTTGTGGTTTCAAAGGACGGAATTCGTTTCGACCCATGTAAGGTTCAGGTAATCATCGATATGCCTCCACCTTCAAATTTGCTTCAGATTCAGAAACTCTAAGGGAAAGCAAACTTTCTGAGGAGGTTAATTCCAAATTATGCTGAAATTGCTAAAGGTTATACGTGTTTGTTGAAAAAATAAGTGCCCTTCAACTGGGATCAGGTTGCGCAAGCTTCCTTTGATGCTCTAAAGGAATCCCTAATAAAAGCATCATTAATGTATGCTCCTGACTATCAAAAATACTTTAACCTGTATCTCGCTGGAGCAGATACGACCATTACAATGGTTTTAGTTCAAGAAGACAATGGAATCAAACACCCTATCTATTATTTAAGTCAAAACTTAAATGATATAGAAAGCAAGTACTCCTATGTTGAAAAGCTGGCTCTCGCAGTTGTTCAAGCAGTACAGAGATTTTGACATTATATCCTCTTTCATAAAACTACCATTTTATCAGATTGCAACCCCATGACTTACATCTTGTCGCGACAGTTGCCTGGGGGCAAATATTCGAAATGGATAGTTATTTTGCAAAAGTTTGATTTGGAATTCATAAAATCCAAATCAAAGAAATCTCTAGTTTTCGTGGAGTTACTATGCGACTTCCCATCATTGTCGAATGATTCAACATCCAAAGCAACAGTCGTGGATGAAACTTTGTTTTTGATATCGTCAAGCGATCCGTGGTATGGAGATATAATCATCTATTTCCAAACCCAAACATACAGGCTTAATACCTCTCGCTCAGAACAACGACGTACTCGATACCAAGAAAAAGACTACATGATCGTCGGTGATACACTTTATCGTCGTGGTATCGATACAGTTCTACGAAGGTGCCTCACCCATGAGGAGGTCGAAAAAGTCCTGAACGATTATCATTCAGGCATGTGTGGGGGGCATCAATCTGGTTATGCTACAGCACAAAAGATTTTACGAGTAGGTTACTTCTGGCCAACAATGTTCAAAGATTGCATAACAGCAATCAAAAGTTGCCATGCTTGTCAAATCTTTGACCACAAAACCAGAATAGCACCCACACCTCTGCATCCAGTAGTCATTGTTGGGCCATTCACCAAATGGGGCATAGATTTCATGACATGTAACCCCACCTCAGCTGGGGGGCATGGGTATATCCTAGTCGCAGTTGATTATTTTACGAAATGGGCCGAGGCAATGCCTACATCAAACAACAATGGTGAAATGGCTGCTCTTTTATTTTTCAATCATGTAGTCTCTAGATTCGGTGTTCCACAAGCTATAGTCACAGATCATGGATCGCATTTCTGCAATCACATGATGGTTGAATTGGCTGCCAAATTAGGACTGTCCCACGACAGCTCTACTCCGTATTATCCGCAAGCTAATGGGCAAGTTGAGGTGATCAACAAAGTCCTGAAACGCATGCTGCAAAGGATGATTGGAGTCCATAAATAGAGTTGGCACCTAATCCTGTACTCGACCTTGTGGGCATACCGGACATCAGTGAGAAATGTGACCGGATTTACACCTTTTCAGCTAGTGTATGGCCTGGAAGTAGTCTTACCAGTTTAGTGTAAAATTTCGTCTCTCAAGCTCGCAGTTGACCTTCTCCCTGGAACTTTAGAGGAAGAGGATCGTTTCTTGGAATTAATCCAACTGGATGAAACCCATCGTGATGCCACCTTGGCTAACGAAGCGCACGAGAAACGAGTCAAGGTGCAATTTGACAAGACTGTCAAATCCCATGTCTTCTCAAAAGGTGACCTGGTCTTACTTTACGACCAGGAATCCAATAAATTGGGAGCAGGTAAGTTCCAATATTTGTGGATGGGTCCCTAAATTGTTAAGCGTGTATTACAAAAAGGAGCCTACGAGCTAGTAGATTACGATGGGATTCCACTGTTGCAACCCCGAAACAGGTTGTACCTTAAGCGTTACTATGCTTGTGTAAGCGTAGTAATCTCTTCATATGCTTTTGTTACATTTTTGTTTTTGTCAAGAGTGTTCGTTTTGGTTAGGAAATCCACTTTTTCATTTGTTGAAGATGTCGAACGTATTGGAATCATTTGTTGGATATGCCGACGGAGCGAGTCGTAGTACGCGGAACCTATCTTCTGCAGCCTGAGCCATCTTTGATCCGAGCAACGAGTTAGTAAGTTTCAGAGGGGTATGTATTGGTCGGTCAACAAACAACATTGCTGAATATAGCACATTGATAGAGCTCCTCTATAATGCCATCGCGCATGGCATATGCCGACTTTTCGTCAGGCTAGACTCACAACTCGTCATTCTACAGCTTACTGGCATCTATTCCATTTAGAATCCAGCTATCTATCGCATGTTCCTAAGGGTCAAGATTTTGGAAAGGCAGTTTGATTCTATTCAATATCAACACATTTCCAGAAACTTAAACACATTAACCGATTCATTAGCAAATTATGTGTTAGATAGACATTTGCAACATTTATAAAAGAAAAGCATTTCATCAACATTTGCATCAGGATCATATAACTTAACCAAAATAAAGCTCCGAAAATCAAAAATATATATAACTGTTTATAGTTTTTCACATAATGTTCTGTGTCCAGGACAAAATCGGTCATACGACCCAAAAACTCAAAATGCAAGGAAGCACCCTAGACTAATGGTGCTGGTGATAACAAGTCACCGCCTGTGCAATCATGCGTAAGAGCCTAGTCCATCGGCTCGGCACGCCAGTGGTATGGCATTGTAACCTCAGAGGTAACTCATCGGTCCTCACATCCTGAATACCAAAGGTGAGACACTCGATCTGATCCTGCAATATTCCAAGGGTCTCAGCTATGTCCAAATCGCAAAGGACAGCCCTCCCTACCACTTCTCCCGCTGGAACGGCAGCTGCTACTCTCAGGCGCAGTGCTGGTCGCACTAGTCCGATATCTGCACGCACATGAGTTTTTATTAGTCTTGTTAATATAAAAAGAAAAATCACAAGAACATTATAAAATAATAAACATAGATATGGTTAGAGATTCTTACCTATGACACCCCACTGCTCGCCAGCCGGCAGCACCAAATCTGGGTCACCCAGGAAATCCATCCCGACATATGGATACTTGGCATAAACCATCTACTGATGGTTGAAACACTCGAAGAAAGCATCAGAGAATGAAACCTGCGATTGACCAGCATGTCTGGCCATAAGGTCAACCCATCTTTGCATTGTGGCTCAGTCGGTGGTGGCAAATCAAGTGAAATGTACTGTGGCTGCATCAGTGGGATCTTCTCCAAGGCAAAAGCGGTCAGAATAGAACCATAGCCAAAGTTCTTGGATCTTCCGTTTTTCACCTTGGTAAGCTGTTCTTTTATCACCAGAAGTACTGCATCACACCAGTTGAATACCTTTGGTTTGAGGCATTCCAAGGCGTACTGCATGTAGGATCTATTGGCCAAGTGAAGGGCTGCACTACCAGCCAATCTAGCAAAGGTGAATAAGGTAGTCCTCAAGGACTGGTCAATGACATCTCAGATACTGATCTTGTCGTCCCTGCTTAGCTGAGATCCTTCTCTACAGTATCGGCGGATATAATCCCTCACGGATTCGCCCCCACGGGCAAAACCTAATAGTGAGAGAAGGGCACCATGCCTCGATAAAACGATCAAGAAGTAGATGTCCTCAACAGTCAAAGGGATGGATTTTCCCCTAATCTGGAACACTTGGTTGGTAGGATCCCATGCATCAAGGAAATATTGCAAAAAGTTGATTTGTTGCCTCATGCTAGATATGCAGAAGAACTTGAGCAAGCCATAGTTCCGCGATGCAGTTACCATACCCGGATCATGTAAGGAAACCATGTCCTCTTCTTCATGCTCACGTTCACGCCATGTAACAACCATTTTGCTCCGGTGAATCTCTGAAAAACAAACAAGAGAAGAATTAGGATCCTGATTTGGCAAAAAATAGGCAAAATTTCCATGAAAAAATCAGTGCAAAAATTTTCCTCCTTGCACCCATCGCACCCTAGCTATGTATTAGGTGGGATGAATAATGACTGGCCAATGGCCAGACTAGTATGCATCACACCTTTCGATGTATACTAGGTCCGATGGGGACATAACGAATTATTCAAACCCCAGAGGCTCAGAAAAGCAGGAAAACATGCTTAGAATTTAGAAAGGAAAGAATGAAATTGAAGAGCTCAGGTTTAGCTCCTACCTGGTCCAGACGGCGCTGAAAATCGTCCACAGAATCTCCCGGAATCAGTTGATGAAAATCAAGGGGGAAAACACCTCCAAAGCTCCAACAATCCCAAATTTGAATGAAATGGTAAAATGAGAGGTAAAAACCACTTTTATGTTATTACTCACATAATTCAAATAAGGTATTAGTTTTCTACTCATTTTCAAGCATGTATATACATTTCTAATCAGTTTGATGGAGCAATTGAACAGGTAGTACGACCATCAAGAGAACATAGTGTTAACGGTGAATCGAATATCTCTGACTATTATCACGAGCAGTTTTACGCGAAGTTCAAGCTCGTTAAAAAATAAACCTAGCAATGAGCATATGTTCCACCAGAGTTTAAGCTCATTAAAAAATGAACCCACCTTCGGTAAATAACCATTGCGATTGCATAATTATCATCTTTTGAACCTTGGTCGTGTTCTTACCATCACCTCCACTATTTTTTAGCCGATCATACGCCTCCATTTGATTGTTTACCCCTTTTGAGGAACAGCTGCGACGAGTGATCCTATTAGCCACCTTCTTTACACTGCTGTGATTGAAAAGTTCCAAACCTTACCTGGAACCAGCTGCTATCCGAAAACATCACTCATTCCTCAAAAAACGAGTCTCCTTTAAGCTCTTTTCATTTGACTCGTAAAATATGAAAAGATAGCCGAACAATTGGCCTCTCCAGCTCGTTAAAGTGATTGGAAGTTCCGTCCCTCCTCTAGATTTTAATCTTTTTGGACCTGAGGGATCATTACACAAAAAGATCAAGTGCTTGTCTTGTTCGGCTCATTAAAACTATCGAAAAGTCATCCCTTTCGTATTATTTTACACTTTTTTGGACTTAAGGGATTATATTACGAAAATGGAATATTGGAGTTTCCTTTCCGTATCTTTTCAGACTCTCTAAAATTGAAAAGAACTGAGTTATCGTTGTCGTTAAACTCATTAAAACAATAGCGACAAACTTGTCCATGCAGAAAAGAGCGAGTTTCATTGTCACTAGGCTCATTAAAACATAGCGACAGGTTTTCCCGAAGGGCAAATTATAGAACAAGCATATGTTATCCTCCTCAAGCTTGACAAAAAATAAAGAGGTACTGGTCAGAAATGACTAGGGAAAAATTGGGAAGAAAACTTGAAGAAACTTTATTAGTAGCAGGTCGATCTTGAACATGACACTTTCACTCCATCACCATGATCGAGTCAGGTTGGGTTATTCCGTTCACCGATCATATCACCATTGGTCCTCTGTACCATCCATATTTGTGGTTTATGCTACCAATCCATTTAAGTGTTGCTGATATGTTCAAGAGAAGTCACTCAGAGAATTCACCAACGCAGCTTATGTCTCATCTGCTGCGATACCTTCACGTTTCATTCTTTCATGACTGCCACCCTGAACCTTGTATCATCAGATCGTTTTCACCTCCACAAAATCATTTGCTTTGTTTCGTGTCGTAGATGTGGTATTCATTAAGGCCCTCCTACGACGGGTCACATCTTGTCAACATCAGCTCGTCATCCAAGAAGTCGACCTAGGAACAACCCTTTCAGTACTTTGAAGCTTGCATGCCTCAATGGCAAGTTTCTCACTTTCGGTGACAGGTTTACATTAATGGCCTTCAACCGAAAGATTTTGCGTGGTGTTTGACATCGACTCATGTATTCGCACCACCTGAATTGTACTGCAGTACCTTGAGGATCATTATCATTATTAGTGATTCCTCTCGCACCTGTTAACAACTTACATCATTAGCTGGTAATCAAGCGATGTCTTTCCATGTTCGATGCCAGAACATATTTTCACATGGATTGACTTGTACTTCGGTCGAAGATTGAACGCGTTTTGAAGATCCCAAATCTAGTTTCATCCATTCGGGCTATGATATATTCAGGAAAATAAATACATCAAATGTATATCATTGCTACACAGATAATCATCCAAGGCAAAGGATGATGGCTCTACCAGAATCATCAGTCTGCCACACAGATGGTTGTCTGTCCTATGTACATGAAAATGAATTTATAAAGCTAGGCATGGGAATGCCCGCCTCAGATAGATCATGAAAATATTATGAAGATAATGTATTGTATTGTATCTTATTACAGGTCACCTTCCAGTTCGAAAAACCTCGGATCCTCATGATAAAGCATTTCATCCGACATCAAAAGGATTTATGACCTCAAGCTTTAGGGGGAAATTGTTATAGACATATTTGGGCACTGCATCCCCAATCGCATATGTCCATAAACCAAGGGATTCTAAGTCCCTAAAAGTGTTGTTTCATACCCTAAAGGAGCAAGGTCAGTTGATTACATCATCTCCCAGAAGTTCTCCCTGAAAAACTACTCAGAACTGGTCAAAACAGGACCATACAGACTGCTTAGTGCTAAGGGTGTGATGCATCTCACCTGCCACATGCAAAAAGTGCGATGCATACTGGAAAGCCCTTCTGTAGGGTGCGATGAGCGAGAGCAGACAAATGGCAGAGGCAATTGGCTAGGTGGAAACCCAGAGAATCTTCTAGAAACTGCCCATTTGACACTTGCCTCTCTGAATTCGCCCAGGGATGAGTAAGAGATCATGAAATCTCCAAGTGGAACCAAGAACTATCAGAGAGATGATACTAATAAAAATCTTAGAAGCTGACTCACCCACCTGCAAACATCTATATATGGGTCCCTCATCCTAGAGATCCAGAGGTTGGAATTTTGTATTTTGTAAGGAAGTGCTATTGGTTTCTCTGTGCAAGCATTGTATTGTTGGGTGATCTAAGTTTTTCATGAGGTGAAGAGGGCTTTCATGCTGGGAGGATGGCGCTGGGTCAGACCAATGGGCTGGTACCAGTGACTAAGAAACAAGGCACCATTCGCGTCTGTGTTAATTACCGTGACATTAATCGTGCCTATCTGAAAGGCAATTGTCCCACTCCTTTTATAGACCAGACTATAGATGAATGTGCTGGGAGTGAGATTTTCTCCTTTATGGACGGTTTTTTTGGTTATAACCAAATAAAAATTTCACTGGCTAATCAACACAAGACTGCCTTTATCTTTCCGTGGGGGACTTTTTCACATAAAAAGCTTCGTTTTGGCCTTAAGAATTCTAGGGCTACTTTCCAACGAGCGATGTATTATGCTTTTCATGACATTAAAAAAATCACTCAGCCTTATCTATATGATCTTCCTACTCATTCACTTAAGCAGCATGACCACCTTGATTATCTTTGACAAATATTTCTTCGTTGTAGACACTATAACATTCAGCTTAACCCGCATAAGTGTGTCTTCTGCATTGAGTCCAGACAACTTCTTGGTTTTATTGTTTCAAAGGATGGTATTTGTCCTGATCCTCTCAAGTCGAGGATATTGTTGACCTACCCCCTCCCTCTTTGTTGCATCAATTACAGAGTCTACAAGGGAAAGCGAATTTCCTTCATCACTTTGTGCCTAACTATGTTGAGCTAGCTACAGGGTTCACCAGATTGCTTAAGCAAGGAAATCCATTTCTTTGGGATGAGACTCCCCAAAAGTATTTTGATGACTTGAAAGCTGTCCTCATTAATGCTCCTTTGTTGCACCCTCCAAACTATCATCATGATTATTTCCTCTATCTAGCTACAACTTCTATCACTATTTCCATGGTAATGGTGCAAGACGATGACAAAGGTCATGAACATGTCATCTGTTACCTTAGCCGCAATCTCCTTGATAATGAGATCTGTGATGCTCATGTTGAGAAATTGGCTTTGGCTGTTGTTCAGGCTGTTCAATGCTTTCGGCATTATATTCTCCTCCACACTACAACTGTGATTTCCGATTGCAACCCCATGACTTATATTCTAACTCGTCAGTTAGTTGGGGGCAAATATTCCAAATGGAGTGTCATCCTCTAGGAATTCAATTTGGTATTCAATACTGCCAAATCGAAGAAATCACTTATATTTGCTAAGTTGATTTTCTCTTTTCCCTCTACTTCTCTACCTACTGGTGCTGATGAGCAGCTCCCCAATGAGACTCTCTTTATGATTAGCACTCTTGATCCTTGGTACGATGATATCATCATGTATCTCCAAACTTATACCTTTCGGTCTGCACTGTACAAGGATGATCATCGGCACATTCGGCATCGATCCCAACCTTACTGCATCAATGGGGATACTTTATACCATGTTGGTGTTGATTTGATTCTTCGTCGATGCTTAGCTCTCGATGAGGCTGAAAGAGTCTTAAATGACTGCCATTCTGGCGCATGTTGTGGTCATTTGTCTAGCTACACCACTGCTCAAAATATCCTTCGCTCTGGCTATTTCTGGCCCTCTATCTTTAAAGATTGCATTCTTGTTGTCTGCAAATTCCATGAGTGCTAGATTTATCAGCGGAAAATGCGTGTCCCACCCACTCCCCTTCACCACATTATTACCATTGGTCCCTTTGCTAAATGGGGCATTGATTTTATGACATCTAACCCTTGTTCTACCGGGAGGCATGGTTATATTATAATTGTCATAGATTACTTCACCAAATTGTCCGATGTGATGCCTACATTTTCAGTTGACGGTAAAACGGCTACACAATTTCTCTTCAATCATGTTATTTCTAGGTTTGGACTGCCTCAAGCCATTGTCATTGGCCATGGCTCCCTTTTTCATGATTATATGATGGCTGAGCTGACTTCTAAATTGGTCTTACGTCATGACGGCTCAACTCCATATTACCCTCAGGCCAACGACCAAGTTGAAGTGGTAAACAAAGTTTTAGTTACTATGATTCAATGCACCATTGGGATGCACAAATCCAATTGGCATCTCATACATTTTTTAGCTTTGTGGGCCTACCAAACCTCGACTAAAGATGCAACTGGATTCACACCTTTTCATCTGTTCTATGGTTTGGAAGCTACCCTACCGATTGCATGTGAAATTTCCTCACTCAAATTTGTTGTCGAATTACTCCCTGAAACCTCGCCTCAAGAGGGGCGCCTCCTATATTCAGAACGACTAGTTGAAACTCATCATCTCTCTCCTTTAGTTATTAAAGCACAGAAAAGTGAGTTAAATCCCATTTTGATCAGTCGGTCTCTCCTCGTGCTTTTTCTGAGGGTGATTTGGTCTTGCTATATGACCAAGCTAACGATAAGCTAGGGGCAGGAAAATTCAAACCCATGTGGCATGGGCCCTATATTGTCAAGCATGTATTACAAAAAGGGGCCTATGAGCTAATTGATTATGAGGGTAACCCTTTGGACAAGCCCCGCAATGGGTTGTACCTCAAAAAGTATTATGTGTGAGTCATCTCGCATGGTTACTTATGTACATAAGTGTGTTATTCATTTTTGTGCAGTTTGGTTTGGTGTTTTTTTTCAAGCAGCTTTCCTGCTTATTATGTCTTCACCTGCTTTGCAGATGTCTGTGACTCCTTATGTCGGTTTCGCTGATGGTGCTTGCCGTAGTACCCAGAATTTATCATCTACAGCATGGGCTATTTATGACCCTCATGGTGAGTTGATTGATCTTCAAGGTATTTGTTTGGGTCCAACAACTAATAACATTGTTGAATATAGCGCAGTTCTCAAACTCTTGTCAAAAGCTATTGCTCTTGACATTCAAGAAATGGTTGTAAACCTTGATTCACAACTTGTTGTTCTTCAGCTCAATGGGAAATATTCTATCAGAAACCCTCAATTATTGAGAATGTATTTGTGTATTCGTCTCTTGGAAAGAAATTTTGATTATATTACATATCATCACATTCCTAGGCATATGAATACATTAACAGATGCATTGGCTAATTATGTTTTAGACAGACATTTACGCAATATGTGAAAAACATTGTATCATAGTAAACAAGAAATATAGCATATATATGTCAATAATGTTTGAGTGTAATACATCAAAATCCAAAAAATAATATATGTGTTCCAAGTACATCCATGGCTCGCAGGCCTCAAAACTATAAATGCTAACTATAGACTACTCTACGTGATGCTCGTGATAGCATGTTACTTCTCGCACTACACGAGTTAGTAATCGATGGATCTGATCCAACACTCCCACTATGTGTCGCTGATAATGGCGAGGAATTTCCTCGATTCGTGCATACTCTAGAATCCCTCTCATCAGGTTATCCAGATTTCAAGCAATCTCCTCTTCATTGTTAACTCCTTCCTGGTAAGGAGCGACCTCAAATTACCGAGCCATACATCTCGCTATTGGGGACATCCCTGCTGGTCTCTCTGGTCCAACATCTGCAATTACAAAGTCAAGGTGTCATGAATACATATATTAAAAACAATAAAAAAACCAAAAGCAAAATTATTTTTCTCACTGCCATCATTGAAGTCCTCTCCCTTTGGGAGTGGCATGTCAAGATCACCGCTAAAGTCAGTCCCATTGTATGACCAATCCTCTATGACGATCAGCTATCTTCTAAGCCACACAAAGAAGGTGGGCTTGTAAGACATGTGCTGGCCCCCTCCAGATATGGGCATTAGCTCGCTCCATCGAACCATCCTTGGATCTCATGGTACCAGGGGGTTCACCTCCGCCATCTGATAATGGAACAGTGGGATTCGTTCCAAGAAGAAGGTTACTAGGACAGAGCCATATCCAAATTGCCTCAAATTCCCTACTTTGCATTTGGATAGTTGCCGCTTCATGTTTACTTTCATTGCTTCCACCCAGTTGAAAATAGTGGGTGCCATACAGTCCACAGCATATTGGAAGCGAGATTTGTTGGACTCATGTAGTGCTTGAGCCCCAGCTACTCGGTTGATGGTCAAAAGTACCACCTTCAATAGAAGATCATTTATTGTCATAATATCGATCTTGCCACTTGTAGATTTCAGAGCTCCTGGGCAATGTTGGGCAAGGAGCATGTTTACGCTTGCCCCAATAGGCCTGCCTCCATACAGTTGGATTGGTTCCCCTCTGCGAGACAGTCCAGTAATGAAATAAATATCTGAAGTCTCCAACTCCAGCTCTTGGTCATGAATCATGAATACCTCCCGTCCGATATCCCATAGACTGATCAGGTACTGCAATAATTTAGGTTGAGCCCATAGGCCTGGTGTCAGAAAGAACTTGAGGAGCCCACAATTCCTCAATGCGTCAAGACATTCTGGATCCTCCAAGGCCATTTGGTATATTCTTTCATGTTTGCATTCTTTCCACTAAATCACCATTTTCTCGCCTTGATTTTCCTGCAAACACCCCACATTTAACTCAACATTAGTTCTTGAAAGGGAGAACTTCAATTTAAAGCATTGAATTTGGGCAAAAAAAAAAATCTTTGCGTCAGCGTGAGACTTTGTGTTAAAAGCTAATAAGCGACGCGGTCCCGTGCTTGAATCCTACGCCAATCATCAGTGATTTTTTTTTTGTTGTAAAAAGTCCCTCAAATCCCCTGCAAAGATAGTTAAATGTTCAAAAAACAGGTATCAATGCGAAGAATAGGGCCACGGCTCTTACCTGCAATGAACGGTTTGATGATTGGCTTCCTGGATCCGCAGTAATCCACTCCTAAATATCTAGGGCACAAGTGGGTAAAAAACTACTCAAATGAGGTAAATGAGGTAAATGGTAAAAATGTTTTACTTTTTTCCCTTTTTATAAACTTTTGATAGTATTTTAGGGTTTTAAAAGTATTTTTTCACCATTTTTTCCTTAGAAATGGATAATGCATTTGCTTCTTGTGCAGCGACAGGTGATGGTTTGCCGGTGATGATGCAAAATTGGAGTCGTATTTAAGCTATTTTCCCGACTCGTAAAAAAATGGAAATGAAAATATTGTCGAGTATTTTTTCCCTTTTGACTCATTAAAGTAAATAAAAATGGGGAGTCTGCTTTAAGCTCTTTTCTGACTCTCAAAACACAAAAAGATTGCCGAGCTCTTGTCATTTTGACCTCATAAACGGTTATGAAACGTCGTTTACCCAGTATATGTTTACCCCTTTTTCGGGCCGGGATAAAATATTTACGAAAAAGGTACTCCTTGGTTGACATGGCCTAGAGGTTCTCTCGAGTATTGTTTTCTACCTTTTTGGGCTCGAGAGAGAACTTTACGAAAAGGGACCTTTTGGAGTTTTATTTTCCGTGTCTTTTTCAAAATCTCTAAATGTTAAAAAGAAATCGAGTTTTTCCTTTGTCGAAATCGTTAAAATTTAACGAAATCGGATTCGTCACCATGACGGACATGAGCTTATCCTTCCTAGGGCTCGTTAATATTACTAGGTCGGATCCATCCGAAGGATAGACTTATATTACAAGAATATGATATCCCCTTCAAGCTTGTGATAAAAAATAATTGGGGTACCTACCAGGAATGGTGGGGGAAAATGGGAAATTTTTTCCAGTTGTGTCGACAACTTGTCACTCTTGAACATGAAACTCTTTTGCTTCATGTAGGGTTGGGATATCCTCACTTCATCATTAGCCTTCCTGGGTTTGGGTCATCCACTTTTTTCCTTTCCATTTGATCTTTGCCACATCATCATGACCTTCGATCCTAAGGATCCAAAGAGCTACTAAAATCTGGAGTCGTGTCGTCGATATGTTCAAGAGTTAATCCTTATGCAGTTTACACTCATTGCAGATTCACTATATCATCCATAATCATTGCATCCCCTTGTCTCACATTGATGATGTGGGATACATCATGGCTCTCCTTCGACAAGGTCACTTCCTGTTGACTTGAACTCATTATTTGGGAAGTTGGCCGAGAGACTCCCTTCCAATACCTTAGAGCTTACATGCCCTAATGGAAAGTTATTCGCAATCAACGATAGGTTATCATAATTGGCTTTCGATCGAGTGACTTCACGGGTCTTTGACTTCAGTTCCTTATTCAGGCTCCGTGAATTTTTTTGTTGGTACGTTGAGATCCATTGTCATTATTGGTGGTTTCTCTCGCGCTTGTTGACAGTTCACATCATTGATCGGTAATCAAGCGACTTTCTAGCATGTTCGACTTCAACACATAGATTCACATGCTAGAATTTGTACTTTGATCGGATCATGTTGGAGAACAAGACCCTAGGTTCAGATTACAAAAGTCTAGGTTGCAAGGCAATGTGACATGATCATGCTTATACACATTTCTCTTTCAGATGGATGGTTGCAACCATACAATTAGTCTGTTATATGTTATCCTTCTCATTATTAGATGGCTGCGACCATACCTTGGGTTAGATATGATCCTTCTTGTTGGATGGCTGTGCCCATACCTTGTATCCATTTACATGATCTTTTTATGGATGGCTGCATCCATACCACGATTCATGTATCTTTTATCAGAGATTTCAGTGATGTATATGTATCTATGCTTGCTTGCATGTTTTTCGATGACAGTTTCGGGTTCCATGTACCTAATCGTAAATCATTTCATCCCTCACTCTTGTTTGGCCTTCACGCTTTAGGGGGCATCTGTTACATAAGATTTTGTCACTATTCCTATACTCCCCGTTCCTCGATTCTGGAGGACCTCTATAGTGAACCTCATGTGTCTTCCTATGATGAAGAACATGTATTTACATCACTCTTCATCTATAGAACATTTACCTCTTACATCATTTCCTAAGAATATTCCTTCAAACTCAATTTTAAAGGCCGAAGTTATCCCTCAGTTTCTTCCCTGCACCGATTTGTAGAGTTTAACACTGAGCCTAGTGAACAGAAATCTGGTAAATGGTTAGTCAAGATAGAGCCGAGAGAAACTATTTTGGCTCATTTCCCCTATTAAAATGGAACAAACAAAAAGGGATAATACCTCTCCCATCTTAGGAGGATCCATGTCCCCTCTCTCAAGCTATATAAATTTCTCCTTTTCCAACCTCAGGTGGCTAATGAAAGGGCTGGAATAATCTGCAAAATCTTGATAGCCAAAACAACTCTTGATAACCTTAGCCTTCTAATTTGTGCTTGTAAAGGGAGAATAAGTTTGTAGTTTGTTTGGTTTGGAGAAAAGAGGAAGAATCCTTGAACCTCTATTGTTTGAGGTGAATCATGAGATGCTAACAGTGATGCTGGAACCCGAACACGTCGAAGGAAACCTGCAACGCTAAGGCAAAGGTTGTACTTTCCTTTTTGTCATAATAATACAACTGATATTTTGTTTCCTATATTAATCGCATATGGTATTTGGTAGCTTAAGACTCCTTAGCCTCTTAAGTAGGTTGAATCCATTGTATGCTACCATGTGTGCTTTGGTCTCTTGTCTATTTGTTTTAGGTGCTTGATTGACATTAAGGAGCTGATCGCTGGAGCGAAGACACAAGGACTTCATCAAACAAGGATAAGAGATACAAGAGGTAGGATCTTATCCATTCTCAATATAAAGGAACTTATGTCAGATTGTCTTGTTTGTGGCTAGACCCTCTCCCCTGGGCTAGAGGGATCATCTTTGTCCGTAGAGAGAATCTTCTTACTCCACACACCTGCACAACGTGTACACATCGCCACATGTACACTAGACCACCTGCACAATGTGTACACAACACCACATGCATTACATGCACAACACCATATGTACACAACACCACGTGCCTGACATGTACACATCACCACTTGCACACAACACCCCATGTACAACATGTACATGAAACCACATGAACACAACACCTCTTGTACAATCATACACACAACACCACATGTACATAGCACCATATGTACAACATTCACACCACACCATATGTACATAACACCACATACGCAACATGCACAAAGCACCATATGTACAAAACACCACATATCCAACATGCGCACAACACCATATGTACACAACATCACATATCCACCATGTGCACAACACCATATGTACACAACACTGCATAGACAACATGTACACAACACCATCTATATATAGCATTGCATAAAAAACATGTACACAACACCATTTGTACATAGCACTACATAGGAAACATGTACACAATACCATATATACACAACACTGCATGCACACAATATCATAGGTGCAACATGTGTTTCTGAGAAAACTAGTGTCTTTTCAATCGACTAGCCATCTAGGTTTGGCAGGTTCCCTAGAAACAACAGTTCAAAGCAAATCGCGATTTCTTCTATGTATAATAGATAAGAGAAAGACAAAGGAACCAACCTGGATCTTCCGCTTAACTCCTTGCTTGATCTCTCTCCCCTTTGATAGAGCTTGCAACTCCCCTCCATACTTATCCCGCTTGGAGAGTACTTGTAGAAACATAGTAACAAAGAACCATCAAAGCATCTTGATCTATTATATCATAAGCTTTACAGAATCAGAAATATAATGAACATACAATGGCATTCATAAATAATAACATTCAAAATTGCACAGTTATATGGAAGAAAACTTGAAGAACTTTATTAAATAGAAGGAAGAATTACAACCCAGTTGATCCAGCATCATCCTCCCAACATCAAAGCCCTCTTCACCTCATGAAATATCAAGATCACACCAACAATACAATGCTCTTTCTCAAATACAAACTATCAACACTTCCTTGCAAATTACAAAATTCTAGCCTCTAGATCTCTCATATGAGGGATTCATTTATAGATGTGTGCAAGGGTGTGAGTCATCTCTGGGTTTTTTATTAGTGTCATTCCACTTGTTGCACTTGGTTCCACTTGGAGATTTCTTGGATCTCTTACTCATCCCTGGGTGAATTTAGAGAGGCAAGTGTCATAAGAGAAGTTTCTAGAAGATTCCATCAGCATCCACTTGGAAAACTACTCGGACATTTGTCCATCCTCTCTCATCACACCCTACAGAAGGCCTCATCAGTATGCATCACACCTGGCTAGTGTAGAAGTCAGTATGCATCGCACCTTGATAGTGGAGCAGTCAGTATGGTCTAGTTTAGGCCAGTTCTTGATGGCTTTTCAGGTGGAACTTTTGGGGAATGATGTAATCAGTTGACCATGTTCTTTTAGGGTATGAAATAACACTTTTTAGGGGTTGAAGAGCCCTAGTTTATCGACATATAAGATTGGGGTTGAAGTTCCCAAATATGTCTATAACAGTTGCCCCCTAAAGCATGAAGTCGTAAATCTTGATGTCAGGTGAAATGCTTTATCATGAGCATCGGAGGTTTGGAAACTGGAAGGTGACCTGTATAAGATACAATACAATACATCATCATAATATAATTTTTATGATCTAGCTGAGGCGCGCATTCCCATGCTCAACTTTACAAATTCATTTCATGTACATAGAAAATATAGTTGTCTGCATATGCAGATTGGTGATTCTTCAAATGTAGAGTATCATCCTTGGTTTGGATGACCATCTGTGCAGCTTCTATGTACATTTGATGTCTTTATTTCCCCGAATATATCGCAACCCGAATAGATGAAACTAGATCCAGGGTCTTCAAACTTGTTCAATATTCGCCTGATGTACAAGTCAATCCATGTGAAGATATGTTCTGAAGTCGAACATGGAAATACATCGCCTGATTACTAGCCAATAATGTGAGTTGTTAACAGACACGAGAGGAATCACCAATAATTATAATGACCCTCAAGGTACTATAGTACAATTCACATGGTGTGAATATATGATCCGATGTCGAACACCACGCAAAATCTTTCGGTCGAAGGCCATTGATGTCAACCTATCGCCGGAAGTGAGAAACTTGCCATTGAGGCATGCAAGCTTCAAAGTACTGAAAGGGGTGTTTCTAAGTCAACTTCTTGGATAATGAGTTGATGTCGACAAGAAGTGACCTGTCGTAGGAGGGCCTTAATGTATCCCACATCTATGACATGAAATGAAGCAAATGATTTTCTGGAAGTGAAAATGATCTGATGACACAAGGTTCAAGAATGGCGGTCATGAAAAAATGGAGGGTGAAGGTATTGCAGTGGATGAGGCATTAACTGGATTGTGGTTTCTAAGCTGAATGACTTCTCTTGAACATACCAGTGACACTGAGATGGATTGGTAGCGTTAACCCCCAAAAGTGGATTGTGTGGAAGACCAATGGTGATATGACCGGTGAATGGAATAACCCCACCCGACTCAATCACTTTGATGGAGTGAAAGTGTCATGTTCAAGAGCGACCTGCTACCATAAAATTCTTCAAGTTCTCTTCCCTTTTTCCCCAGTCATTGCTGACCAATACCTCTTTATTTTTGTCAATATTGAGAAGGATAACATATGGTTGTTCTATAATTTTCCCTTTGGGCAAACCTGTCACTATGTTTTAACGAGTCGAGCGACAGTGAAACTCGTTCTTGTCTAGGTGGATAAGTTTGTTGCTATTGTTTTAATGAGTTTAACGACAAATACAACTTGGTCCTTTTCATGTTTAGAGAGTTTGAAAAAGGAAGAAAAGGAAACTCCAGAAGTTCTTTCTCATAGGATAATCCCTTAAGTTTGAAAAAGGATAAAATAATACGAAAGGGATGACTTTTCAATCACTTTAATGAGCCGAAAAGACAAGCGCTCAAACTTTTTTGTAGCATAATCCCTCAGGTCCGAAAAAGATTAAAATATACATGAGGGATGGCACTTCCAATCACTTTAACGAGATAGAAAGGCCAACTTCTCGACAACCTTTTCATATTTAATGAGTCTGAAAAGAGTTTAAAGGAGACTCGTTTTTGAGGAACGAGTGGTGTTTAGGGTAGCAACTGGTTCCGGGTAAGCTTGGAACTTCTCAAAACATGGTGATGTGAAGAGGTTGGCTAACAAAACCACTCGTCACAGCTGTTCCTCAAAAAAGGTAAACAATCAAGTGGAAGTGTATGATTAGCCAAAAGAATGGAGGTGATGAGAGGAACACAACCAAGGCTCAAAAGGCTGATAGCATGTCAATCACAAAGGTTATTTACTGAAGATGGGTTAATTTTTTAACAAGCTTGAACTGTGGGGAAACATATGCTTGATGCCAGGTTCATTTTTTAATGAGCTTAAACCATGGGGGAACATATGCTCGGTGTGGGTTTCATTGTTTTTACAAGCTTGAAACGAACAAACATATGCCTGGTTTTTAGTTTTCTTTTTATGTAAGCTAGAAGCGACAAAAACTAAAAAAGCTAGAAAAGACAACTAAAAAGCTAGAAAAGCTAAAAAGCTAAAACTGAATTTGAAAATAGTTTGCATGCCCCCCAGCATGATGAAAAGGAGAGTATTCTGTAACCATATGAGGATTACTGTGGTTATGTAGGATGGTTTCATCCGCAGAATAGACAAAACACTTCCTTGGCTTCGTCCACAGAATAGACAAAGATGAATGGTGTCTCAGACCAATCACATAACCAATAGGGAAACTCATATGGTAGGATGGTTTCATCCACAGAATAGGAAAAACACTTCCTTGGCTTCACTTGCCAAATAGCCAAAGGTGAATGGTGTCTCAGATGAATCACTTAACCTACAGGGAAACCTATCTTTTCAGCTGGGTTTGTCCACCAAATAGACAAGGGTGCATGCCCCCTAAGCTTCGTTACATTCACCGGACTACTCATGGTAATCAGGTGGATGGAATGAAGGTTGAATAGATACTACTGATGTACAAGGACCATTTTGGGATGATGATCGACTTGGAGCTATGCTTGAACTAGGAAATGAAAGCTGGTCAATAGTTACAACCTTCATGCGGGAAACACATCACTCGAAAGAGTGTTGAAACAATAGCCTCCATGTTGCAAACATAGTCACGTCCAAGGAGTATATTGTAATCTAATGGTCATGGGACTACCATCACATTCAGGTGAATGGTTTTCCTTCCCAAAATTATCGGTAACTTAGGAAGGATCCCTAACGGTAGACTGGTTCCTTTGTCAAAGCCTGACAAATGCTGTGTAATAGGCATAAGCAGTTGAGGAAAGGATACTCACTGATGCGCCCTCATCTATGATAGTGCCTGACACGATCATTTTGTAAACTTGTACTATGATCGGAAAGGTACATAAGAAGGAAGGTGAGATCTTGCTAGTCAATTCCAATCAAAGGAAGTGACTAGACTACTTGGAGGGGGTACCGAATAAACGGGAGAAATAACCCCTTGAGTAGCGAGAACTAGGGGATTTTCTTCCTGTTGTGAAGGAACGGGCAGATTACCCCAAAGTTCATCGGACTCTGAAGTAACAAAAAGAATTTGAATGGTATCGTTCTTACTCTCTTCGGGAAGGGTATGATCTTCTGAAGGTAAAACTGGGTCAACTGTCACCTCGACCTGTTGACTTTCGTCGGGTATGGACTCAGAAGATTCACTTTCAGTGATAGGTGTTTCGACCGATGGTTGAGTTAAGTCAGTTGGTTTTTCAACTAGTAAAGGACTTGGGGAGAGTTTCCTATATCTAGATGGGAGTCATTGCGGTGAAGTAGGACGGTTATCCAAGACTCTTTTGGCTTCATCCAAAAAAGGACAACGGTGAAGGGTATGGTCCCCTTCACATAACCTACATGGAACTTTGACCTTTCCTTTCTGTCCATGAACTTCACTATTACTAGTTGATGGTGTGTTGTCAACATGATCATCAGAGGTTGATGACACCTGATGGTGCGAACGGGGAGACCATACTCTCGAGATCCGAGGAAGGTAAGGACAGTCTCAATGAAAATGGTCTCCAATATAAATTATGCAAGGAAATATGAGTTTGTGAGCTTTAATTTGTGGATTTTCAACAGATGATTCATGGTTGTCCCCTTGCTGAATTGGCTCCTTCTTCTTCTCCTTCCCTTTCTTCTTCTTCTAAGCCACCTAGTTACCAGCATCATTGCTTTCACCAAGCGAAGAGGAAGAAGGGGAGGGAGAAACGAATGAAGAAGAAGGCGAAGGGTCAACTTCAGTATCAACTGGATGCTGGCTCGATTGCAGAGGAATAATGGTATTTTGAACCACAGAGGTTGAGAATAGCCATAACGACAGGCCAATTGTAATTCCCGGAAGGGACAATATAGCCATATATGGAGCACCAATATTTCCCCAAGAAGAAAATGGACTAGGATTCCCCTCAAAATGGATTCCTTGATTGGTGGATCCCGGATTTGTCTCCATATATCTCAACCTAAGATCAACTAAGGAACAGGGATGTTATTCCGAATTTAATAATTTTAATGACGCTTTGACACAACTTCAATTTTTCAATTTTTAAGACTCGAGAAAAAGCTAAAGATGACTCTAGTCCCCTTCGATTTTTAATGAGCTTGAAGTGACAAGTGCTCAGATGGACCTTTTCTTTTAAAGAGTCGAAAAGGAATGAAAGTGACTACTCTGGAAATCTAGACAGAGGGATTACCAAAACAATCACAAAACTGCAATATACACCTTGGTGATAAATTAAAGAGAAATTACCAAGGACTTATGTACTGCAGTCAATCTTCCCGAATGTTGTGTTCAATGCATTGCGATTGATAGGGCGACATACACGGCTTCCTATGGATAAAAGATATAAGCCTATTGTGGTCTCCCAATACATACTCAACGGTACGGGGAGCACAAGTCCGTGCTAGCACTTGTTGTATCAAGGAGGAGGAATCACCCAACCTTCGATGACAACGATAGTTACTAGTTTTTACGACGCCAGAACACATCTCTAGCCTAGACCTCTAGATGTGTTGCGTTAGGTTCCAAAGCATTGTTAGGTTCATTGAGATTTATTTTAGAGTTGATCTTGCTTAAAAGTTTTCCTTTCAATGGTTCACCACGTGATGTTGATTTGAAATTCCTAAAAATGTAATCTATAATGATAAACAATCGTTGTTTATTTTGATCAATGAAAATCCTAGCTACTAGGGAAAGAAAATTACGATTCTTTCAAACAAAGAGCAAAGAGCACACGCTAATGCACTTTGCTAAATCACTTTTTTGCACGCAAACTAAATGCAAATGAAAATGCATTTATTTTTTTTCCATTCTCCTTAACGTGAAAAATGCCAAAAAGGAAAAACAAATGTAGCAAAGATCTGAAATACTTTACTCAAAGTGACATTTCGACAATTTCTTTTTCAAAATATAAAGGAAGAGTAAACGAAACTTTTCAATTTCGAATAGAAAATGATTTCGACACTTTGAATAACAACAAATCAAATCAAATACTTGAAGAAAAGTTCAATCGACTATTCAGGGAAGGAAGACTCAACGACACTTCTCTTTTTGACACAAAACGATAGTTACAACACTTTTTGTACCAAAACGACATGTCAATTTAAGCAACTTTTCAACAAAGGATTGTAAATGATGGACAAATACATAAAAACATTTACTGTTCCTAATCAATGGAGGCTGATCTATGTGATGCAAGCAGGCTTCAATAAGGAGGCACTTTTCATAGGCAACAAATCAACTAAACAGAACTGAAAACAAGAACAAAAACCCCAAATTTCAAGAATGCAAATGTGTTCAATCATTCATCACACCTGGGCTTCACAAAAATAGGAATGAATTGCACCTACTACACTCGAGAATTGCGATGCATATTGGTTGACAGTGACAGACAGTGAGATGGGCCAGGGAGCGCAACCAAAATGGGTTTTGGCTCAAATTTGCAGTTGATTTCAGTGAGTTAAGTTGAGCTATGATGGACAGTAAAGAGAAAAGTACAAAAGAATGATCTTGGGAGGTTAATGAGCTACCAAAAGGGCATCTAGAATGCTTGTAAGTCAAATGTTCAATTCATAAACTAAACCAGAGATTGACTGAAGCAGCATTCATCTACTATGCAATTGCAGAGCAAGAGTAGTTCGAAGGCTACCTGGCTGACTTTAGGCTCCATCTATAGTTTATAAAACAAAAAACAACAACCAACAAACATATATTCGATCCCCAGCGGAGTCGCCATTTTGTTTCTGGGAAAACTAGTGTCTTTTTGATCGACTAGCCCTCTAGGTTTGGCAGCTACCCTAGAAACAACAGTTCAAATCAAATCGTGATTTATTCTATGTATAATAGATAAGACAAAGACAAAGGAACCAACTTGGATCTTCTACTTATCTCCTTGCTTGATCTCTCTCCCCCTTGACAGAGCTTGCAACTCCTCTCCGTACTTATCTCGCTTGGAGAGTACCTGTAGAAACACAGTTGCAAAGAACCTTCAAAGAATCTTGATCTATTATATCATAAGCATTAAAAAATTATAAATATAATGAACATACAATGGCATTCATAAATAATAACATTCACAATTGCATAGTTATATGGAAGAAAACTTGAAGAACTTTATTAAATAGAAGGGAGAATTACAACCCAATTGTCTGATCCAGCACCATCCTTCCAGCATCAAAGCCCTCTTCACCTCATGAAATAGCGAGATCAAACCAACAATACAATGCTCTTTCTCAAATACAAACTATCAGCACGTCCTTGCAAATTACAAAATTCCAGCCTCTATATCTCTCAGATGAGGGATTCATTTATAGATGTGTGCAAGGGTGTGAGTCATCTCTAGGTTTTTTATTAGTTTCATTCCACTTGTTGCATTTGGTTCCACTTGGAGATCTCTTGGATCTCTTACTCATCCCTGGGTGAATTCAGAGAGGCAAGTGTCATAAGAGAAGTTTCTAGAAGATTCCATGAGCATCTGCTTAGCAAACTGTCTCGGACATTTGTCCATCCTCGCTCATCGCACCCTACAGAAGGCCTCATCAGTATGCATCGCACCTGGCTAGTGTAGAGTCAGTATGCATTGCACCCTGACAGTGGAGTAGTCAGTATGGTCTAGTTTAGGCTAATTCTGGTTGGTTTTTCAGGTGGAACTTTTGGGGAATGGTGTAATCAGTTGACCATGTTCTTTTAGGGTATGAAACAACACCTTTTAGGGGTTGAAGAGCCCTAGCCTATAGACATATAAGATTGGGGTTGAAGTGCCCAAATATGTCTATAACAACATGTCCAACATATATACAACAATAGTATTGCACATCCATAGGCCACACACTAACGTGACACTGACTCTACCAAGAAACCTTACTTCTAGAATCTTATCCATGGTTGTCCCAACATGTCACAAATCATAATGCTTTCATTCTGCTGATGTGTCCTTTAGCATTACCTTTCCATAAGATAAACTAGGAACCTCAAATTTCATGCCATTCACCTACATAAGCAATCATTCCTCCACAGGAATGACCCCTGACACCCTATCAGAAAGTGGCATAGATACATACATACATATATGTGAACATTAGCATAAAACAATCATGATCCCTGACCACCCAGTCAAATATATATATATATATATATATATATATAGATATATATATATATATACACACACATGTGAAGCTAACACAAAACAATCCTAATGACCTTGTTAGTCAAAGACATACATACATACATATATGCATATACAAAAATCATAGTCACAACACACTTACCAGATATCATCAGGTATAGGTTAAGAGAACTCCCTTTATCTGTGCACAACATGCACAACACTGAGAACAACAGTTCCCAACATAGCCAAGGAATTTGTTATGTCAGATCCATTTACTTTACCTTTCATGTTACCTTTCTCATGGTTGTCTTCCCCATGACCATTTACACGAATGGATCCAATCAATCCAATTCACTAGCATACTCTTTCCTTCAACTTCCCTTACTCATGCATCAATATTCATCTGAGTCTTGAATCACGTGTCGAGTACCACATATCTCTCCGCGAGCTCCATTAAGTTCCTTTGCCCAACCAATTCCTAAGACCCTCAAAACATAAAGGCAAGGACAAGAAACAAACAAGAAGAAGGCCATGAAAACCAATAGCATTACGACACTATAAACAAAGTGGCATGATAATGCACTGAATGCAATCAAGACCACAAATCAAGTGTAAACAAATTACAAAAGACAAAAAGCACAAGACTCTCAACAGACACCATGAATCAACCCTATGATTCCTAATGCCGCCAAGGGAAATCTCAACCTGAATCTTCTTCAATATTAAATCACGACACTCCCTTTTCCCATGCAATCCCCTGCATCATACTACCATAAACACATAATTGTTTGTGCATAAATAAATATAACAATATACCATTTATTTTACTTTGTTGTGCCAAGCACATTGCCTTGTAACTAAACACACATGTTAGCCACATTTCCCAAATACCAAGAGAGCATATCTATTAATTTGAAATCAACCTTTACCAAGTCTAACAACCATGTCATAATCAATAATACACTCACATTCATCGGTCATAATACATAATTCTACAATTATTACCTACTTACACTCAAGTATAGATCAGTTGTCTGAACACATATGTGTTATTACAACCATCTTAAAACAAGATAATTTCTTCATGCAGTCTTATAGACACATACTCATATCATGTAATTAATCAAACATTCAAACAAAAGATAGATGACATAATATGCACCAAACACTCAAACACCAAATAAATGACATAATCAAATAGTCAAGCACCAAGTATAAATTTTCACCTCAGGGGATCCTATCTTGTCTGCAAAATCAATCTAGATTAGCACGATATAACTTCACAACATATCAACTCAAACATAAATAAGGTCATGATGGTCATAATAGTAACTAGCTAAAATGTTCACATCATAAACTCATAAACAATTTTCATTCATACATAACAATCACATATGCACATGCAGTCTAGATTAGTATGACATAATATCACAATATATTAACTCATACCTGAATGTAATGACCATAATCATTTGTATATGTCAATACAAATTAGCACAAAACATAATAACATCAAGACATCAACTGTAATGACCATAATCATCAGGCATATGACCACAATGCTATAAAAATAGGTCATTATCATTCATGGTTATCTGATGTATGTACATATGACCACACTGATCAACTAACATCTATCATACATGTAACCATAACAAAAATAGAATGAAAAACATGCTCAAAACCCTAATTCATATAACAATCCATTAACTAACATACTTTTATTCATGACATACAAACCTGTATGACAATCTGCTCTTACCCCGAGGTCCAGTGTTGCAACCTCACTTTGATGATCTGCATCTCTTGCTTTATCTCAGCCAACACATTAGCATCATAACAACCAACAACGTCATGGTTAACTAAAATGCATATAATGACCTCATGGACAACAACCTTAACCATGACAATGCATGCATAACAACATATAGACATTGACATGCATAATCGACATGCACTCATGACGATCACATCCAACAAAAATGCCATCAACTTCCACATGGCGACACAACTGTGACAATGGCCACCACCATGCATACACAACAAGCACATATTCCACAAACATAAAGAACACATATGAAACTGACATGTATGCATGACAAACACATTCTGCCCATCAAGTCCAAGTGTTGAACCATGCTCTGATACCACTCTCTAACACCCTCCTCCCACATTTACCTAAGAAAACCAGTCCACTAGGGTAAACATGTGACAAAAAGTTACTATGACATGATTCAAATCCCTAAGTGTAGTTAAGGAAGTGGAACTGATGAACCAACACTTTACAGACCTCCCTTAGGTGCTATAGGACTCCCAACAGCTAATCTACCACTCCAGGTGCCCAACCCCTGAGCTAACCTAGCCTTTCAATGATATAAACCCCCAGTCACTCCCATAACAAGGCCTCCATGTGATAGGAACCCTCCAGTTTCTCCCACAATGCCTGCAAGGGAGAGGCTGCAGTCTTTTTCATCTAATTCTGTGCCAGAGGATGTGAGACTGAAGCCACTTTTTTAGGGCTAGTCTCCATACCACTGCCCAAAACTTGAGGAGACTTTCCAAGTCAATAAATGACACCAAGAAAAATCCTCTAACACAAAACTTGACCAAGGAATTGACCACACCAAGCCTAACCATGACAGTCATTTCGTTAAACATGTCAAAAATATGTATTCTACAGGTCATAACAACAAATCTGAGCATAGGGGTCTCATACTTATTCGAAAATAGCTAAGAAGCATTGATGCCTTATCACATTAGCTGCATTATCATCTATTATTTCATATATTCATTGTTCATTCATTTACAAATCAAAACATGATGAGATCCATACATCATCACTATCATAAAACATATTCATAACCAGCATATAAACAATAGAAGTAATAAGGATAAAATAGATGTAGAATCCACATATAAACTAGTACATTTACACATGAAATACCAAGGAGAAGGAACTCTTATTAATGAATGCAAAATCCAATAGGGTTTGGGACTTCCATGAACCACATAACCATATATTGGTTGAACCAAATCTTTCTTTCATCTAATCACCCCCATGCCACATTCCAAGCATGAATGTGAGACTCATAACTAAAAAAAGAACCGAATGGCATGGATGCCACTAGATTTCTCCACCTACATCGTGAGGAATTTTATTTTCTCATATTTCCTAGGCTTTACCGTAATCCACGGTATGATTCAGGGATCACTAGGCCATAATGGAGACACCACCCTTCAGGCTTTGCCATATATCCCACCATTCCCCGAAAAAGGATTCCTAGGCTTGATCAAGGGCATCTATCTCTAGGATTTACCATATAACCCTCCATTCACCAATCGAGGATTCTTAGACCCACCAAGGCAACAAAAAATATGGATTTACATAACCCACAGTCCTGTCCAGGGGTTACTAGGCTTTGGATTTACTAAAATCCATAGTCTGGTTCAGGATCACTAGGCCATGTGTTCTTCCTTTTAGAGATCCACCTCACTCAACTTCAAATCCATTCGGCAATCCAACTCCACCAAAACATGAGAACCCGTCACCTTAATGCTATCCATAATCAACAAGGCTAGGTTGAAAAACACTGTCACACCTAGAAAAACCCATGCCAATGAAAATAGGAGAACCAAGAACACACATGCATAACCATGCATGCCAAAACTAGAAAGGAAATCACATGAAAAATTTGGGTGTGGAGCATGATTATTTAGAGGTATTTGTTTTTATCCATATGTATACCCCAGGAAGATTGTACACCCCTCCACGCGGGGTAAAAACAGATGTAAAATTGCCTTGTAAAAGTATAGTAATTTCTAGTCAATTTGGGTCGTTCATTAGGCAGATGATCTGACGATAGAATTTATGTTTAGTTTAGGGTTTTTTGCCCTAGAAGGTAACCCCTCCCTTTGTATGAGGCCATTGTATTGAGGTGGTGTAATAGATGTGTATTCTCCGAGCGAGAAACAGATAGGTGAGACTGTGAGAGAAAACATAGGATATTACAATGGATTTATTGTAGGTTGTGTCTCTTCATTTTGTTGGATAATAGAAAGGAAGGACTGGCTGTTCGAGGTGGACATAGCCCAAACTCAGTGAACCAAGTATATCTGTGTCTCTCTGGTTTTATGTGTTCGTGTTTTTCCGTATATTATATGTCTTGCATTTCTTTGACACATATATAATATTTTTCTAACAACAAATCGATACCTGCAAATAATATCGATGTAGCTACTAGATCCTACTCTTCCTTGTTTGATCCTTTCTTTCCTTTGCCTTCTTTTCTTTCTTGATCCAATGCTGAAGTGCTCCAAGAAAACTTTGTGTCCAAGAGTGAGAGAGAGAGAGAGAGCTCCAAACTGAACTGACAAAATTTTACCAACTGATCCTTAGAAGCCTTTTTATCAATGAGGCCTCTAATTTCTTAAATTTCAATTATTTTCCTTCATTTTCCTCCTCAAATGCAACCAGTGACCTTTCACCTTCCTTTTCTCCTAATTTTCTTTATTTTCATAAATAAATTGCCAAAAAACGTCATTTTTCCTTTCCAAATCCTTTGTCATTTTCCTTTAGCCATTATAACTAAAATGAACACCCACTAGGATATTTTTCCCACCCTTCAGCTTGGAATACGTATCCCACGACCTTGGTATTATATTTTTTACACATATTTTTAACCAGGGTTGTTACATTCATGTTAAGTCGTATTCAAATCACCTAGGATATCATAAGACTTTTAAAATTGTGAAGAAGTTTTATCACTGGCCAAACTTGAAAAAGGAAGCGGCTGAGTTTGTTGCTAGATGTTTCAATTTTCAACAAGTGAAAGCACAGTGTAAGCATCCAAGTGGTTTATTGCAACTAATTTTGATTACGGAATGGAGATGGAAGGTCATTTCGATGGATTTCATCACAGGTTTTCTAAGGACATCTAGACAACATGATTCCATCATGGTTGTGGTTGACAAGTTCATCAAGGTTGTTGACTTCATTCCAGTAAAGTCTACTAATTTAACTAGTGAGGTAGCTTAGGTCTTCATTTGGGAGATAATGAGATTCCATGGAATTCCTAAGTAGATCGTATTAGATAGAGATGCCAAGTTCACTTCCAGCTTTTGGAAGGATTTGTTTGGAGGTTTGGGGACAGAGTTGGATTTTAGTACAACTTATCATTCGCAGACAGATGGAAAGATTTAGAGGGTCAACAATATTTTGGAGGATATGCTTAGGATGTATGTTATGCACCAAAATAGGAAGTGGAAAGAGTATCTTCCACTGGTAGAGTTTGCTTATAATAATGGGTATCAGGAATCCTTGAAGATGAGGCTATTTAAGGAACTTTATGGGTGGAGCTGTAATACTCCTATCAACAAGAGTGATATAGTGAACAAGGTGTTTATTGGGTTGGACATGTTGGTAAAGATGGAACAAGAAATGTAGTTTATCAAGAAGAATATAAAAGCATCACAGGATAGACAAAAGAGCTATGCAGATCAACACAAGGAATTTAAGGAGTTTTAGGTTGGGGAGCATGTGCACTTGCACATCAAGCCCAAGAAGAGCTCCTTGAAGATTGGATCATGTGCCAAGTTGGAACCTCAGTATTGCAGACCCTTTGAGATCCTTGAGAGGATTGGACCAATGGTCTACAAACTTGCACTGCCTCCGATAATGAAAGTCCATGATGTTTTCCATGTTTCATTGCTTAAAAGATATGTGAAGGATGTTGATCATGTACTTCACTGGTCAGTATTGCAGGTGGATCCAAAAAGAGAATTCTAGCTGGAACCTCAGTGCATATTGCAGTGGAAACAACTCATGCTCTGGAATGGATTAATCGAGCAATTTTGAAGTGCAGTAGAAACACTATGGGCCTAATGAAGCCATATGGGAGATGGATGATTAGATGCAGGCTTTGTATCCTTCATAATTTTTCAGTTGAGGAAAAGGAGTTTTGGTATATGTACATATATATGTATGGTTGTTATTGTAAATATTGCAATGAGTTGTGTTATAAAGTTCCAATAAGCGGTATCAATGCCATGTTTTCATGTTTTTCACGTTGATTTTTCTTTTAAATAGGTTGTTATTGTAAATATTGTATCGAGCTAGGTTATGAAGCTCCATGGGTAATATGTTTTGGTTTTCAGTGGTCTTGCTAGTCATAGGTGTCATAGAACATTGAGGACATTGTTCCCCTAAGGGGGAGGGCTTTGTAACAAACCCAAGTTAAAATTTCATGTAATAAAGGTTAATAAAGGAAAAAGAATAAGACTAAGGTCATGGGATACATATTCCAAGCTAAATGTTGGGCAGAACATCCTAGTGGGTGTCACTTTCAATTTATTTAGGGCTAAGGAAATTAGCAAAGGCATTGGTCAAGGAAAAGGGGCAATAATTGGCATTTATTTATGAAAATAAAGAAAACTAGGAGAAAAGGAAGATGAAATGTCATAGGTTTGCATGAGAGGGAAATTGAAGGGAAAATAGAGGAAAATGAAGAAAATAGAGGCTTTAATGATAAAAAGGCTTCTAAGCATCAGTTCAGAGCTTTTTTTCAGTTTGGATTAGGAATTGATTTCAGAGAGAGAAGAGAATCAAGAGGAGAAAGCAAGAAATCAAGCAAAGGAAGGACAAGGAAAGTAAAGGAAAAGCAATAAAGGTTGGATCAAACAGCTTCAATAGGAGGATTTTTCATGTAATAGGTTTCATGTGTGATTTCCTAGCTGAGGTGTGAATGCATGGTGCATGCATTTATTTTTTGGTTCATTTGCTATCACTAGCATGGATTTTTCCTGGTTTGACAGTGGTTTTATCCTTGCCTTGCCATTTCCTAGATAGCCATGGTGTGATGGGATTCTTTTCTTGGTTGAGCTTTAGATTGCCAGAAGGTTTTGGAACTAGGTGAGGAGGTCTCAAGAAAATTCCTAAGGGTTGGGGGTGGAGGTGGTTTAATCTCCAGGAAGCCCTTGACAGGTGGGTGGAGACAAGAAAACTCCTTAAGGTATTGGTGAAGAAACTCTAAGGCATCCAAGATTTTTTTGGGCTTTGTGATATCTTAACTAGTTTTGGCAAGATCAAGGTAGCCTAAGGGTGGATGCGGTTTGATCTCTGGGAAGCCCCAGTTGTTTATGTCTTGAGATCCCACATTCATGCTTGGAATATGGTATGAGGATGATTGGTTGAAAGAAATATTTGGTTCAACCCAATCTATGGTCGAGTGGTACGTGGAAGTCCCTGACTTAGTTGGTTTGCATCAATTAGTAAGAGTTAGTTTCCTATTGTAATCTATGAGCACTTGTACTTGTTATAATTATTATTTGATGGTTGTTATGTCATGGTTAATAATCTAGTTATATTCTGGTTATAAGCATGGATCTATAATATCCTCCAGCTACGACTTGTTTATAATTTCATAAGTATTCAATGGTTAATTAATGCATGGGCTAACAAGTGTTATTGCAACTATTATGGGAGAGAATTAAACCTTCTTGGTGATTCTCAGATAAGTTTCATACTCCTATGCTCAGATGTGTATTCATGACATGTAGCTTACATGTTCACCATATGTTTGACAAAATGGTTGTCATGGTTAGGATTGATTAGGTCATGTTATTATCCAAGTTTCATATGAATAACAATGGAATTAACTCATTTATCATTATGGAAAGTCTCAAGAAGTTATGGGTAGTGGTCTAGAGGCTAGCCTGGAATTGTGGCTCAGATCTAGTTACTGCACCCTTTGAACTAAGGATTTTGGGTTATAACTGCATAGAAGTAGTTTCATGCATGCGGTTGGAGCCCTACAACTGCACCATTGCAAGATTGTGCATGCTGTTGGGAGTTTAGGTCAGCGAAAAAGCAACCCAGTCTCTATGGTTTAGTCACATGGGGTGTTTCTTTGGCTCTTGAGTGTCTTTTAAGCCCTGTAGGATGTCATCTTGTGGTCAAAAAGTCTCAATTGTAGACACCACTTCCTTAACTAGAGCTAGGAGGTCGAATCATGTCATAGTGGCACTTTGCATCACATTTACATGAAGGGCTTGTGAAAGTGGGTAAATGTGGGGAGGAACTGTTACAAATGGAAATTGGAGTGAGATCCACAAAATCCCTCTGCACAACACTATGTTATAAACTAGGAAATACTGAGAGAGGTTGAATCAAAATTATGTACCTTTTAATATTTTTTTGTTTATTTATGTTATAACCAAAGAATAAAATCACAACACTATAAGTCAAACAACAAACAAACATGAAACACAAATTTTTACATGGAAACCCATAAAGGGAGAAAACCACTAATATTATTTATGCTCTTTATGTAAGTGCAAGCTCCAACCTACTGTTATAATAGATTTACTGGCACCAACTATAAGGAGGCACTCTTCCCCTGGTTTGTAAGCACCCACTTGCTCAAAGCACCTACGTCCACAATTTCTAGGCATCAACCTTCTAACTATTTTCAGGAACTAACATGAAGGAAGCACCCACTCGATATGAAAGCACCAACCTATTTTCCTAGTAGACCCATCTTTCATTCATTTTCATACTCAGACCTTCAGGCATACTCTTCTCAAATTAATTTTCAGAATTTACTACTACATCTCCCAAACATCTAGATATTCTTGATCTATACAAACATACTTACAAAAATGATTGAAATATGATTTTCTACTTAAACACTTATTTCTACTCTCATGCATAGTCTCACATCGCTTCCCTTACACAACTCATAATCATTCATTTTCATTCTCATGTCATGGCTTCATATTTTCTATTCATGTACCTTACAGTATGAAATTTTCATTATGAGTCCTCTTCCTTGCCAAAACCTCAATTATACTATGAAACGACCAAACTTATCATGTTGTTCTTATTTTTCTTTTATAAGATCAACCCTCCAATTACCATGAGAAATAATCCATGGTTTTACCCATGGAAAACTTGGCTAATTGTGTCAACATTTCTGATTGTTTAACCATATCAATAATTCAAATCTTGTAACAATGAAATTAATCAATGGAGTTGAGTTCTCAATTGCTCCTTTCTTTTTTCATTTCTCTTCATGTGTCCATATATCGAAATCTATTCCTAGATTCCTAGATCCTTATTGCTTCACCACTCATCGACCTTGTTTTTCTTATTTGTCAATCCAACTTATTGATAGGTTAATAGGTCTTTTTTACATAAAGAAGCCCCCATTGTTATGTCATTTAGCTGCAGACCCCCAGGTGAGTTCATTCAACCAACATTTTAAACCATCTGAGGTCATGTAGTCAGGGTTCTGATGATGCCTGTCAATTTCAGTTCTGGTCCTTTTTGTTACAACATCCCAACGTTAGGCCCCTAGACAAGTTATCATTTGTGCATACACTTTTTCTCAAAATTATACTCTACTCATCATTGTCATTGGTTGGAACACTCTATCCATGTCACTTGATTGCCACATCCCCCCAATACCCGAACCCTTGGGTCATTCTTGTAATTGAACTTCACATATGAGGGTCATGAGGCCGAGAATTAAGGTTGATCCATGAGTAGGTTAACTTAAACCTTAATTAAGAAAATAACCATGATTAACTAAGTAATTAAACAATGGTCTCACCAATCTTTCATTAGAATGTTAATATTTTCACAATGTAAATGCACCATCCTTGTTGAGTCATCTAACACATCAACACTGATTGAACTACCTTGTATGATATTTATCATTATTTTCGTTTTTCAATTGTCTACTATGTTGGCATCTTATTGTCACCCACATTACCTTCACTCTTAGTGACCATATGAAAACCACTATTCATAAAAAATCTAGTATCGTAGCCCCACATTTGGTGGTATTTTACTTTGAGTCGCCCCTTTCCCGTCAACTCTTTACATAAGAAGGGACCCCTACAATTAACATACATCATTCGATCTCGGGCCTCAACTAGATCAATAGTGATCGAGCACGAAACATGTGCACCACTTATCTGATAGGTGAGGTTTAACTCCCACACATCTTTAAATTCTGCCACTCCTTGATCATGTGTTCCTCCCCGATCTGCTTATGAGAATTCACAATCATGTACACAAAATAAGAAAAATAAGGTTTTCAATTTGATCAAAGGAATTTTGGGGTTTTTCCATGAACCCACACAATTTACCCATCCACATCATTTCATGGAACACCTCAATCACATCTTTGCACATATGCCTTGACCATACTTCCTTTGACGTCAATGACAACAATTGTCATCAATGAAAATATATATCCAACAATCTCTGCCTTTGGCATTGATGGAAACACCACAAAACATTTCCTATTGGTAATTGATGGCAACTTTACCAATGGATGACACTTTATCTTTCATTTTGTTGTTTTCTCACTCTCCCCTTGTGTTGTTGATAGATGACCACTATATATCTACAATATTTTCATCTTTTTATATGTTTGCATACTCTCCCCCTTTGATATCACTCGAAAAGAGTTTATGTCCTCCCCCTAATAAGATATAAATGACTACTCATCATGCTCCCCCTTTGAAGGAAATCAATTGTAATATTACCATAAATATCTACTATTTGCACTATGCTCTATGCAGAACATCCGTTACTATACTGGATTTGGAATTCATCGTCGCTAGCAGTGGATTTGCTTCCCTTTTTATGTTATGAGACTGATCTGGATTTAAACAGGAACGCAATAGATTACAGAGATAACCATAAATACAGAGATGCGATAACCATAAATACAGAGATGCAGCGGAAATAATACTTCATTTCATTACTGTAAAATACTGAAATATGCTTACAAATAGAAATGGAAAGAAACCAGCTAGGGGATGGTAGCTTATCTCTGAGAAGAGATGTGGCGGCTACATGCCTCTGAACTGTTCCGAACTGTATTACAATGAGGCTCGAAGGCCTATTTATTGTTGAGAAACAATGGAAAACCCTTCACATCCCGAAACCTAACCCTAGAAGATGAAACGCCAAATTGTGGGCCCCGTTTGGGTAAATTGGTACATCAATTTCCCGGGGTCGTAACTTTGGCATACGATCTCCGTTTGACGCGTACAATAGCTCGTTAGAAAGATCTATCCGAGTACTACCACTTTGGGAGGCAACATGGGTCCATGGACCCATGTTGCCCCAGAATCCCAAAAAAACGTCGTTTAGGGCCTCAAAACGGCTCCAGAAGTTCAGGACCCGAAAAACTGCTAAAAATAGTAAACTTTGCTACAATTTAGGAAACTGAAAAGACTGAAAGAGACAGTTGTGGGGGTCCAAATGGGTTGGTGGGTGGCCACCAACATCCACCTGGATCATTCCTCCCCCCTTAGGAAGCAATGGTCCCCATTGCGTTGAGTTCCTCCCTGAGATGAGGAAGCTTCTGTTGATCTGGGTCTTTGGTGAGCTGTTCTGTAATCTCTGATGTGACCAGAAATGGTGGGAAGCATGGTTGACGATGATCCACATTGCATACTCGATGCAAGCCAAGGAATGGAGGAATGTTGTGCTTCAAAGCATTGTTGCCCGTAGCCTTGGTACTGGTGTAAGGACCATGTTGGAGTCGCCTGAGTTTCTGATGGGTTCTGGTAAGGCGTTCTCTCTGCAGATGCAACCAAACTTTGTCGCCCACCTGAAACTTGTGTGGTACCCCTGTGGATGAGGAGAAGTTGTTCCTGTGTCTTGTCATGACTGTATCCCTTTGTTGTTGTTGCTGCGTAGAGGAACCCTTTGCAGGGGTCATGGATGTAGCAACGATCTTCCCCTTACTTTGGGAGTGAACCAGACAAATGAATTTCCTAGTTTGTGATATGAGCTTGCTGCCTTTCTTGGTAGTGATCAAAGATGTGGTGGAAGGTGGGGCTACCTCCGGTATCCTGTACAATGAATCATTCAAAGAAATAATGACAGCACGATGCCTGGACTCATACACAGCATGTCGCCTCCATAAGTATGGCTGGCCTAATAATACATCACAAACATCCAGAGGTGTAGCATCACACAATACCTCGTCTGCGAAGGGTTTGATGCTGTAGGGAAGGTGGCACTGCTGGCGAACTTTCAGATCTCGTCCTTCGTGAAGCCACCCAATATTGTACGGCTGCGGGTGTGGTGTAGTCGGTAGGCCCAACCGCTTCACGACCTCTACTGAAATAAGGTTCTTTTGGCTGCCACTGTCGACAATGAATTGTAGCGGCGAACCCTTCACCCACATCTGTGAGTGGAAAAGACGTTCCCCCTCCTCTGGATCTTCGGGCTCATTTTTCTGGATCTTGGCAGTAGCAACAGTGGCGTTGGGATCCGCATCAATGATCTGCTTCCCTTTTCCATTCCCCTTGTCAGGTTCTGGCTCAGGGTCAGAACATGCATCTGATTCGGAAGCCTTCAACTCAGCCACCAGCGACTGCTTGGTCCGACACTCACTTGTGTTATGAGTGGGACTCTTGTGGAACTCACACCACTTCCCTGTGTCCTTCTTCGGCTTCATGGTGTTGTTCTTTTCTTGCAGCTTCGGCGAGTTTTCTTGGGTCACCCCACCTTGGCTTTGTCCTTTGGGCTTCGGATTTGCAGATCCAAAGTCTCGTTTCTTCTGTTTGAACTTTTGCTCGATTTTGACAGTGTATCGGTATGCTGTGCCGAGTGAGGAGAAGTTCAAGAACCCCATCTCTTCCTGGATGTATCTGTGTAGGCAGCCGCGGTATTTGAGTACCAAATGCAGCTCAGAATCTTTGATACCCAACTGTGTGCGAAGGGTATAAAAAATGTTTGTGAACTCCGGTACATCTTGGTCTCGTCTCTGCCGCAGTGTGGTCCATTTGATGTATTTGTCCTCATAGCTTCCGACAGGGTAGTACTGCTCCTTGATGGCATCTCGGAAGTCATTCCAAGTGGGTGCAGCTGAAAACAGTGAGCCTGTACTTTCATCCTTCTGTTCGCAGTAGGTTTCCCACCAGTCCTTGACGTGGGGGGCTGCTTTGAGAAGAGCGAAAACAATCTTTTCCCGACTTGAAAATTCATGAACAGAAAAATACCCATCTAGCAGATTTAACCATTTATCTACGGCATCTGCGTCTATCTGACCCTCGAAGATGGGGATTTCAAAATTAACTTGTACCTTAAACGGTGTGGCGTTTCCAGAGTAGCTGCTGGAAGCTGATGCGTCGCCTCTGGGTAGCCGCTGAAGAATCTGCGCAAAGCTATCCATCATCACGTTCCTTTGCCGCTCGAGCGCTTCTTCGAGCAAGATTTTGATAGGATCTCCTGCCCCCTCGTCTTTCTTCTCATCCGCCATTGGAGGCCGTCGGGATTTGCGAGGCTGGTCTTGCAAAGGTTCGACCAGTTCAAGCCCTAACTCCTTATATCCCGACCTCGTTGGGGACATGCAAAGAAAAACAGAGAAAAAGCAGACCGCTCTGATACCACTGATCCGGATTTAAACAGGAACGCAATAGATTACAGAGATAACCATAAATACAGAGATGCGATAACCATAAATACAGAGATGCAGCGGAAATAATACTTCATTTCATTACTGTAAAATACTGAAATATGCTTACAAACAGAAATGGAAAGAAACCAGCTAGGGCGATGGTAGCTTATCTCTGAGAAGAGATGTGGCAGCTACATGCCTCTGAACTGTTCCGAACTGTATTACAATGAGGCTCGAAGGCCTATTTATTGTTGAGAAACAATGGAAAACCCTTCACATCCCGAAACCTAACCCTAGAAGATGAAACGCCAAATTGTGGGCCCCGTTTGGGTAAATTGGTACATCAATTTCCCGGGGTCGTAACTTTGGCATACGATCTCCGTTTGACGCGTACAATAGCTCGTTAGAAAGATCTATCCGAGTACTACCACTTTGGGAGGCAACATGGGTCCATGGACCCATGTTGCCCCAGAATCCCAAAAAAACGTCGTTTAGGGCCTCAAAACGGCTCCGGAAGTTCAGGACCCGAAAAACTGCTAAAAATAGTAAACTGTGCTACAATTTAGGAAACTGAAAAGACTGGAAGAGACAATTGTGGGGGTCCAAATGGGTTGGTGGGTGGCCACCAACATCCACCTGGATCATTCCTCCCCCCTTAGGAAGCAATGGTCCCCATTGCGTTGAGTTCCTCCCTGAGATGAGGAAGCTTCTGCTGATATGGGTCTTTGGTGAGCTGTTCTGTAATCTCTGATGTGACCAGAAATGGTGGGAAGCATGGTTGACGATGATCCACATTGCATACTCGATGCAAGCCAAGGAATGGAGGAATGTTGTGCTTCAAAGTATTGTTGCCCGTAGCCTTGGTACTGGTGTAAGGACCATGTTGGAGTCGCCTGAGTTTCTGATGGGTTCTGGTAAGGCGTTCTCTCTGCAGATGCAACCAAACTTTGTCGCCCACCTGAAACTTGTGTGGTACCCCTGTGGATGAGGAGAAGTTGTTCCTGTGTCTTGTCATGACTGTATCCCTTTGTTGTTGCTGCTGCGTAGAGGAACCCTTTGCAGGGGTCATGGATGTAGCAACGATCTTCCCCTTACTTTGGGAGTGAACCAGACAAATGAATTTCCTGGTTTGTGATATGAGCTTGTTGCCTTTCTTGGTAGTGATCAAAGATGTGGTGGAAGGTGGGGCTACCTCCGGTATCCAGTATAATGAATCATTCAAAGAAATAATGACAGCACGATGCCTGGACTCATACACAGCATGTCGCCTCCACAAGTATGGCTGGCCTAATAATACATCACAAACATCCAGAGGTGTAACATCACAGAATACCTCGTCTGTGAAGGGTTTGATGCTGTAGGGAAGGTGGCACTGCTGGAGAACTTTCAGATCTCGTCCTTCGTGAAGCCACCCAATATTGTACGGCTGCGGGTGTGGTGTAGTCGGTAGGCCCAACCGCTTCACGACCTCTGCTGAAATAAGGTTCTTTTGGCTGCCACTGTCGACAATGAATTGTAGCGGCGAACCCTTCACCCACATCTGTGAGTGGAAAAGACGTTCCCCCTCCTCTGGATCTTCGGGCTCATTTTTCTGGATCTTGGCAGTAGCAACAGTGGCACTGGGATCCGCATCAATGATCTGCTTCCCTTTGCCATTCCCCTTGTCAGGTTCTGGCTCAGGGTCAGAACATGCATCTGATTCGGAAGCCTTCAACTCAGCCACCAGCGACTGCTTGGTCCGACACTCACTTGTGTTATGAGTGGGACTCTTGTGGAACTCACACCACTTCCCTGTGTCCTTCTTCGGCTTCATGGTGTTGTTCTTTTCTTGCAGCTTCGGCGAGTTTTCTTGGGTCACCCCACCTTGGCTTTGTCCTTTGGGCTTCGAATTTGCAGATCCAAAGTCTCGTTTCTTCTGTTTGAACTTTTGCTCGATTTTGACAGCGTATCGGTATGCTGTGCCGAGTGAGGAGATGTTCAAGAACCCCATCTCTTCCTGGATGTATCTATGTAGGCAGCCGCGGTATTTGAGTACCAAATGCAGCTCAGAATCTTTGATACCCAACTGTGTGCGAAGGGTATAAAAAATGTTTGTGAACTCCGGTACATCTTGGTCTCGTCTCTGCCGCAGTGTGGTCCATTTGATGTATTTGTCCTCATAGCTTCCGACAGGGTAGTACTGCTCCTTGATGGCATCCCGGAAGTCATTCCAAGTGGGTGCAGCTGAAAACAGTGAGCCTGTACTTTCATCCTTCTGTTCGCAGTAGGTTTCCCACCAGTCCTTGACGTGGGGGGCTGCTTTGAGAAGAGCGAAAACAATCTTTTCCCGACTTGAAAATTCATGAACAGAAAAATACCCATCTAGCAGATTTAACCATTTATCTACGGCATCTGCGTCTATCTGACCCTCGAAGATGGGGATTTCAAAATTAACTTGTACCTTAAACGGTGTGGCGTTTCCAGAGTAGCTGCTGGAAGCTGATGCGTCGCCTCTGGGTAGCCGCTGAAGAATCTGCGCAAAGCTATCCATCATCACGTTCCTTTGCCGCTCGAGTGCTTCTTCGAGCAAGATTTTGATAGGATCTCCTGCCCCCTCGTCTTTCTTCTCATCCGCCATTGGAGGCCGTCGGGATTTGCGAGGCTGGTCTTGCAAAGGTTCGACCAGTTCAAGCCCTAACTCCTTATATCCCGACCTCGTTGGGGACATGCAAAGAAAAACAGAGAAAAAGCAGACCGCTCTGATACCACTGATCCGGATTTAAACAGGAACGCAATAGATTACAGAGATAACCATAAATACAGAGATGCGATAACCATAAATACAGAGATGCAGCGGAAATAATACTTCATTTCATTACTGTAAAATATTGAAATATGCTTACAAACAGAAATGGAAAGAAACCAGCTAGGGCGATGGTAGCTTATCTCTGAGAAGAGATGTGGCAGCTACATGCCTCTGAACTGTTCCGAACTGTATTACAATGAGGCTCGAAGGCCTATTTATTGTTGAGAAACAATGGAAAACCCTTCACATCCCGAAACCTAACCCTAGAAGATGAAACGCCAAATTGTGGGCCCCGTTTGGGTAAATTGGTACATCAATTTCCCGGGGTCGTAACTTTGGCATACGATCTCCGTTTGACGCGTATAATAGCTCGTTAGAAAGATCTATCCGAGTACTACCACTTTGGGAGGCAACATCGGTCCATGGACCCATGTTGCCCCAGAATCCCAAAAAAAACGTCGTTTAGGGCCTCAAAACGGCTCCGGAAGTTCAGGACCCGAAAAACTGCTAAAAATAGTAAACTGTGCTACAATTTAGGAAACTGAAAAGACTGAAAGAGACAGTTGTGGGGGTCCAAATGGGTTGGTGGGTGGCCACCAACATCCACCTGGATCAGAGACTATCTCCCTGAGATTTTTCTTTCAATAATATTTGTTGCAACAATACTACTTCTAAACTGGTACTTCTCCTGCTAATATGAACCCCCCCTTGAGTTTGTCTGAAATTTGTATAACCATCCATGTATATATGGAATAGATGTCCACTTTTCTAGTGAAGAAACTCTAGTGAAAATAAGAGTGAGACACAACTCCCAACTTCTCCCTCAAACAATCAAAAGGTTCTTGAGCAAGAGCCTTGGTAAAGATACCAAAAACTTATTCTTTGGTTGAGATATATTCTAGCTTCACAATCTAATCATATACGTGTTCTCTAAGAAAATGGCACTTGACGGGAATATGATTTGACTTGGAATGAAGAATAGGATTCTTGGATATGTTCATGGCCCTTGTATTATCACTGATAATGGGTATAGGTTTATCTTACATTACCTTCATGTCCTACAATGTTTTTTCATCCACAAAATCTGAGTACAACTTACAATAGTTGCTATGTACTCGAATTCAACTGTAGACAGAGAGATAAACATTTTCTTTTTTCTTAACCAAGCCACTAACCTATTTCCAAGAAAGAAGGCACCACCACTTGTGTTTTTCCTATCATCCACACTTCCAACCAAATTAACATATGTGTATGTAGTTAATGAAAAGTTTTGACCCTTTGGATACCATAGACCATAGTCCATTGTGGCTCTTAAATATCTAAAAATTCTCTTGGCAGCTAAGAGATGACTTTGTTTTTGGACTAATTGATACCTTGCCACTACACCAAAATCTTGCATAATGTCTGGTTGTGAGGTTGTTAGATACAACAAATTGCTAATTGTTGATCTATACATTGTTTTATTTACCTCTGGCGGCTCATCTTCTTTATTGAGCTTGCATCCAATGACCATAAGAGTAATGACAAGAGAGTATTCTTCCATCCCAATTTTTTAAGCATTTCTTTGAGGGACTTGCTCGAGGATATGAATATACCTTTCTCTAATTGATTGATCTGCAGTCGAAGAAAAAATGAGAGTTCCCCAAGCATGGATATCTCAAATACGTATTGCATATCCGTATCATTTTTTTGATTGAGTAAATCTACATCACTACCAAAAATGATGTAATCAATATAAACAACAATAATTAAAAGATTATTATTCTTCGATTTGATATACAGGTTACTATCAAATTCTCCTTTTTTGAATCCTTACTGATGTAGGTATTTACTTAATCTAGAACACTATGCCCTAGGTGCTTTCTTAAGTCCATACAATGTCTTTTTCAATCTGCACACTTCCTAAGGATTTTTTGATAGCTAAAAAACATTAGGCTATTCTATGTAAACCTCTTCTTCAAGCTCACCATTCAAGAAGGATGATTTTACATCCATCTGATATACTTTGAAATTCTTGTGATTTGAAGGAACATCCTTATTGCCTCTAATCATGCTATTAGAAGAACAGTCTCTTCAAAATATATTCCCTCAACTTTTGCATAACCTTCACACACCAATCTAGCCTTGTTTCTTACAACTTTACCATTCTCATCCAACTTTTTCTTAAAGAAATTTTTATCTAATGGTCTAGGAACCAACTCCCAGGTTTGATTTTTGTCAATTAGATCTAGCTCCTCATTCATGGATTTTACCCAATGATCATCTTGGCTTTCCTAAGAAAAGACTTTTGGCCTAATCATTGACAACATAACAATATGTGCTTGATTAGAGGTATTCATTAATCTTCTTCTAGTTTGAACTCTAGTTTCCTTATCTCAAACAATCTGGTTTATAGGATGATGCTTTTATATGTGAATTAAGAGATTTTTTGGGTGAGAGTATTCTACCTGCTCTTCTTCCTCTTCTCTTGATTCTCCATCATGATCTGCTTCATGTTCATTGCTGGCTTGATTAGATGGACATAATTTTTGGCCGTTTTTTTTACATGTAACTTCTCATCCACCTTAACATTAATGCAGTCAACTATTTTACAAATCCTCTTATTGTAGCATTTATAACCCTTGCTTTTAGTGGAATATCCTAAAAATATTCCTTTATCATCCCTAGCATCAAACTTTTCTAGATTTTCATCATTATTCTTGATGTTGCACTTGTTGTTGAATACTCTAAAGAGTTTTATTGTGGCTAGTTTTCTATATCATACCTCATATGGAGTTTTATCATTGTTTTGCCTAAGGTGAGATTTATTCAAAATATGGACAACTATATGAATTTTTTTATCCCAAAATGTTTTTGGTATATTTCTTTCATCCATCATTGACCTTGCCAATTGTTTCATTGATTGATTTTGTCTTTTGGCTACACCATTTTGTTGTGGAGTGTTACATATAGTTAATTGTCTCCTTATCATGTATTCTTCACACAAGTTGTTAAACTCATTTGAAGTTGATAGATCCATATAGTACTAGTGTATTCCCCATATTTTTATTGTTGTGCCCCATAGAAGCCCACTATTGTTATTGTTGTGCCCAATAGAATCCCATTATTGTTATTTTTGTGCCCTTACATTATTATTGTTATGTAGGCCCTAATTATATTTTGACCCCTTAGACTCCTATATATACCAAGGGGATCTTTTCATTTGAATCATCCAAGAATTGTTCATTTATGTGATGTAAAGGAGGTTTTCCCCTTAAAGAGGCTTATTTTAAAACTGTTAATATATCTTTTCTTATGTTTTGTGATTTGGTTACGTAACATTTGGTATCAGAGCTTTGGATCCTAGGGTTTCGCTGCTTCAAACAAGTCATCTTGCAATTTTTTCTATAACATTTTTTTGTGAGGCTTCAGAAAATGAAATTTCAACCACATAGAGACAAAATCCTGATGAACATAATGTATGAATTTTAGAGCTTGGTTCACCATATTCTTGGAGAAATGATTCCAGGAAGTTAGGGTAATGTATGCTCAAGAATTCTGTCTCAAAAAGGTATATCAACGAAAATTGTCTTAACTTTCATTTCAGGAATCCAAATTGAATTCCATAAAAATTACCTAAAAGTGATTGGACTGCAGTTTATTTGGTATCATTTTTAAGGCCGAAGGCCGAAATAGTGACATGCGACATTTTGTACAAGTTCATTCTACTGAGCCAGTCCATAAGCAGGCCATCTTGGGATATTTTCCCTAACTTTATCTTGAAGTCTCCAATCTTCGTCTAATTGGTGATATTGTGAAGAAGAGATATAGAGCTACCACAAGCCAAAATTTTAGACCTTCGGAGGCTAAAATTATAGAGATACAACATTTTCAAAATCAAGCTCCAAAAAGTAAGAAAAAAGGTGTGTGTTTTTTAAAATTTGCATAAATTTTGTTTGAAAAATCATTTTGAAGTGATTCCAAGGGAATAGTAAAGCATAGATACAATTATTTGGTTCCAATATGCCTCACAACAAAAAAATGGATACTCCTAGTAAGCAACAAGAAAGATATACTATGATGCATGAAGAAGACGAACAAACACAGCATAATATATCAAAATTATGGGACCAAGTGCAACAAATTTCACTCTCACAAAGAGAAACAAAAGATGAATTGGATGATTTAAAATAAAAATGGAAGGTTTAAAGGATGGTTTAAAAGAAAAAAATGGGATTTTTTAAAGTAGACATGGATTTGATGAATGTCAAGTTGGAAGCATTGAAAAAGTTGCTACAAGAAAGGTTTCCTAGTGGTGACAGGGTACTCCATGAAAATCATGATGGAGAAAAAAGGAATATGAATTATGATTTTAAAGATTCAAACGTTGGGTATAAGAACCACCACATTCCAAATATCTATATGAGGAATTTTGATGGCCAGGATCTAGTAACATGGATACTATAGATGGAGCAGTTGTTTGATCTACATGTTGTGTAACACACACAAAAGATACACATTGCATAGTTATATTGAGAACCCAATCAATTTGTATGGTATCAATGGTTTTGTTCTCATAAAAAACTTTTCACCTGGACAATTTTTATGAAGGAATTAATAGCACATTATGAGGATACCAAGAGAAATACCTTCTTTAGCCAAATGATAAATATCAAACAAAAGGGCTCAATTGGGGAGCACATTGAGGACTTCCAAAGATTGAATATCAAGGTAGTTTATATTCCAAAGGAGCATCTGATTGATTTTTTCATAGGGACATTAAAGGATAGCATCTAGCATGAGGTTTTCCTTTGGGAACATAAGTCAATGGAGAATGCATTCAGGGTGGAAAGAAAAGTTGAAAGAAAAATTATGGCAAAAAGAAGGTCTGCCACTCACAACTATAAATATGGACGTGTTGTCACACCTAGTTTTCTTCAACCTACAAGGTTGACACCACGACAACTAGAGGAAAAGAGAGAAAAAAGGATTTGTTAAAGTTGTGATAGAAACTACACTAAAGGTCATAAGTGTGTTGAGAATAAATTATTTTACATAAATTTTGAAGAATAGGAAGAACATGAACAAGAAACATCAAAAGAAGACGACATACACCAGGAACCAACCTTAGAGGATTAAAAAGAAGAAATGAATCTGACCATATATTTTAATGCATTGGCTGGAATTACCACTCCTTAAACTCTCAAGATAGAAGAATATATCAAGAAGAAAAAGGTAATAGTTTTGATTGATTCAGGTAGTACTCATAATTTTATTCAATGTAAGGTAGCCAAGGATTTGAAATTCTTTCTATATCCAGCACCAGAGTGTCAAGTGATGGTTGCAAATGAAGGAACTACAAATTTCTCATGGAAGTGCCATAATGTCAATATATCCATAGGGGAATATGCATTGAATAGTCCAATGCTTGTCATTATAATGGGTGGTGCAGATTTTGTATTAGGATTCAATGGTTACAATCTTTGGGGATGATAATGTTTAATTTTCAAGAGATTTTCTTGAAATGTTTCTCGAAAGGAAAGGAAATTGAATTAAGGGGTATCACAGTGAAACCTGAGAAGATAATCAACTCTAATGGTATGACCAAGATTTTTAAGAAGGAACAAAGAGGGGTAGTTGCAAAATTATGTTCGCTAAATGTTCAAACATCTAAGTCATCCATTTCTCTTGTTATCCTAAGAGTCCTTGACAATATTTCCAAGGTTTTTAAGACTCCCAAAGGTCTCCCACCTATTAGCGATCATGATAATGTTATTCACTTGATTCCATGAATTGTTCCTCCAAAAATTAGACCTTACAGATATCCTTATGCCCAAAAGAGTGAAACTGAATGTATGGTTGCAGAAATGTTTGAGGAATTTATAATTCAACCCAGCCAAATTTATTTCTCTTCTCCATTAGTATTAGTGCACAAGAAGGATGGATCATGTCGTCTGTGTCTAGATTATAGAGAGCTCAACAAGATCACTATTAAAGATAAATTTCCATTCCTGTCATTGATGAACTGTTGGATGAACTTCATGGAGAAATTCACTTCATGAAGTTAGATTTGGGTTTAGGACATCATCAAATTAGAATGAAAATAGAAGACATTCCAAATACATCATTTAGAACTCATGAAGGCCATTATGAATTTTTGGTCATGCCTTTTGGCCTTAATAATGCACCTTCCACATTTCAAGGTTTGATAAATTCCACTTTCAAACCCTTCCTTAGAAAATTTGTGTTAGTACGTTTTGATGATATAATAATATATAGCAAGCCCTGGAAAGATCATCTTCAACATGTTGACATGGTGTTAAAATTATTGGAGGAGAAGCAATTGTATGCAAAATCCTCCAAATGTTTCTTTGGGGTACAGGGAGTGGAATATTTGGGTCATATTGTATCCCATGAGGGTGTTAAGGCAGGCCCTAAAAAAATCAAATCTATCAAGGAATGGAAAATACCCACAAACTTAAGGCATCTTCAAGGATTTCTCGAGTTGATGGGTATTATAGCAAGTTTGTTAAGAATTATGGGAATATAGCAACACCATTAGCAAAATTATTGAAGAAAGCTACATTTTCTTGGACTCCAAAAGAAGCTAAGGCTTTTGAACATCTTAAAGAGGCAATGTGCCAAACTCCGATATTAGTTACACCAAACTTCACAAAATGCTTTATTGTGGAATGTGATGCCTCAGAAACGACATTCGTGTTATTTTAATGCAAGAATGAAGACCCATTTCTATTTAATGTCATCTAATCAAGGAAAAGTTATTTACAAAAACCTATTTATGAGAAGGAAATGTTAGCAATACTACATGCGCTAAAGAAATGACACCCTTACCTAATGGGAAGACATTTCAAGGTAAAAACATATCATGATAGTCTTAAATACTTCTTGGAACAAATATTATCTTCAGAAGAGAAGAAAAAATGGGTCACAAAGATGTTGGGTTATGAATTTTAAATCATCTACAAAAAAGGGACGAAAAATGTTGTTGCAGATGCACTCTCAACAAAGGATAAGGATGTGGAAGCATTGCTTTGTGCCATTTCTATTATCCAACATGATTGGATAACTGAAGTGACAAGCCACAGTATTGCAACAAGAATGTTGTAATGTGTTAGGGTCCCACCCTAACCCCCTTATTTATGTCATGGGATCACATCATAGTCAAGAGTCAATAAAGCCCATATTAATATTTGTAAGTGGTTAACCCACAATTAATGACGGGACCACAGTTAGTTGCAGATGGGCCGTAGTATTAGGTAGATGGTATTAATAAAACCCACGGTATTGGCCCGTGGTATTGCATGTATGAGTCATATATAAAGGATAGAGACTCCCTGCGAGGAGTATCGTGTCTTATTTTGTAATCGAGCTCTACTCTATTGGAGGTTGCCCCCTCGAAGAGGCAAGTGAACATTACTCTTTGAATAATAAAATCATTGCTATTCTGTGTTCTGGGTATCTTTTCTTCGCATATTGTGTATTGGGTATCATTTTGCAGGTTAAGAGCATAACAAGTGGTATCAGAGCACTTTCCAGGGCCGGTGGGATCTCCAATTCTTAGCAAAAAAAATTTTGGCTAGAGACGTGTTCCGGCGTCTTTAAACCACGGGATCTGTCGTTAAGCGCATAAACCTGCGGATTTGGGGAGGCATGCACGCAGGAAATACAAGAGGTGGTCACGCCTGTTGGACTCCCTTGTAACCCCTGTGGGTACCCCTTCGAGTAGTAGCGCATTAGACAGAACCGCGCACGGACTGTCTTCCACGTACCCTCTGGGTATATCGGAAGCCCCTAGGCTCCCTTGAAACCTCGCCATAGATAAACCGTCGGCCATCTTGTGGCTACAGTACACCGAGAACAGCACTCGGAGAGATTACTCGCCCGTACGATAGGGTAGTCGGGTTGTACGACTAAGGGTACAGTCGATCCTCCTTAGTTAGAGCCCTGAAACATTGGGCCGAGTACTACTGCCAGACCCTTATGTATATTGCGATCTGTAGCACCTGACACTCCTCAAGACCATAGTTCCCTTTTCTATCGGGGGATCGCACATCATCTATTCCAGATCCGCTGGTGCAACGGGGTGCAGCAGCAGCCGACATCAGTCCCGCAGTCTCGAGTTCGCAGATCAGTCATTCCGATCTATTAGAGCCAGCCGATCTGCAACAGCAGTCTGTTCCGCCGCCCAGAGCTATCCGATCCGCCATTCAGATCTCTCAGATCCACCAGATCGGAGTTGTTGTGAAGGGTTCCTATACCGAGGTATAATTTTCGCAGGACTTTTGGCCGCATTGACATTTTGAGGATTTGGCGACTGCAATATTGATCAGGAAGGAGTAAAACTCCGTTAGGAGTTTTCCAAAAAAAAAAGAGTCTGAGATCTTCCAGGGCGCTTATTGGTGATCTAGCCCATCAGAATCAGGACGACGAGCTGAGCACGGTGGTACCATTCAATTATTAGTGAAAATTTTTAGGCGGTCCCAATTTTTCATCAAGTTGGTGTATGGTAGAAACTAGAGCTCAAGCAATGGCCAATGAAAGAATGGACGAACTTGAAAAATCCGTCCAATCCATCAATAAGCAGCTTACCGGACTATGTCTCCAGGTCCAGCAATTAATCCCGAAGGGCAAGGAGCAAGCCCAAGAGGAGGAGTATAATGACAATGAATACAATGAGGGTGAGTCTAGCCACTCTCCTCACGTCTGGCACACCCACCCACCACCTAGTCAGTGACCTCCCAAGTTGGATATGCATAAATTTGATGGTTCTACCCATCCGCATGGATAGCAAAAATGAAGCAGTATTTCAAACTGAATCATATCTTAGATGATGCGACTAAGCTTATGTTGGGGAGCATGTACTTGGACAATGAACGGTGCCAATGGTGGGAATGGCATCAACGTTGCAATGGACCTTTTAAGACTTGGACCCAATTTACCAAAGCTTTTCGAGACCGCTTTGAACAGGAGGACTCTTTTTTGGGTCGTCTTACTAAGCTCCGACAAACAGGTACAGTGGATGAATATATTACAGCTTTTGAAGCCTTAGCCTTCCGCACTTGGGGTCTCTCAAATGTGTTCTACATGGAATGTTTTATCAGTGGTCTTAAAGAAGCCATCAAAGCTCAAGTCTTACTGCACCGCCCTCCCACTTGGACAGAGGCTTGCAAGGTAGCCCGTAACGTGGAACGTGCATTAGCAGCACAATACAGTCACCCAAATTTCCCCGCTAAAGGTCGTCCCCCACAGGCTCACAACACGACTCAAACAGTTAAGGTCCAAAAGGTGTCACCTGTGGAAATGGCCGAAAGAAGGAAGCAAGGACTATGTTACTACTGTGATGAAAAATACTCCCCAGGTCATAAATGCAAGGAGCCCAAATTTTTTCAAATAGATTCCACTGACTACAGCTCAACAGAGGAAGATCCACCACTTGAGGAACATGAGGCGCTAGAAGAAGACAACCCAAAGGAGAATGTCTTTGACGAACCAGTTATTTCGCTGCATGCGCTGGCAGGGATTTCTTCCCCTCAAACTCTCAAAATCAGGGGTTTTCTTAAACATCGCCCAGTAGTAGTCTTGATTGATAGTGGAAGTACCCATAATTTCATCCATCAAAAAATCACAGAAGCAGTGCATTGTTTTCTACGAGCAGTTTCTAACTTCCAAGTCCAAATTGCGGATGGGGGCACAATGAAATGTGAAGGCCGCTGTGAAAATGTCAAACTTCAAATGGGAGATTATCAGTTGAAAACCCACATGTTTGCCATACACATGGGGGGTTGCGACATTGTCCTCGACGCTGAATGGCTCCGCACTCTTGGGCCAATCACAATGGATTTTCAGGAGTTATATATGAGTTTTAAGCAGAACAACTACACACATACCCTCCGTGGACTCCAGGCGGGAGCCCCCTCTATCATCAGCTCGCATCGGATGGAAAAGTTGTTAAAAAAGGGCAATCATGGAGTGGTAGCTCAATTTAATGCCATCCAGGTCGTCGAAACCAAGTCTCTGCCAATTCATCCTGAGATGCAACAGATTTTAAATAACCATCTGCCGGTCTTTGACAAGCCTCATGAGCTTCCACCCTCGCGAGGGGAACATGATCATAGCATCACCTTGGTTCCAGGGGCCCAACCCCCAAATGTGCGGCCATACAGATATCCGTTCACCCAAAAGAATGAAATAGAAAAAATCATCAAGGAACTTTTGGAAGCAGGTGTCATTCGTCCCAGCATTAGTCCTTATTCATCCCCAGTGGTCATGGTGCTCAAGAAAGATGGGGAGTGGCGGATGTGTCCCGACTTCAAGGCCCTCAATAATTTGACAGTCAAAGATAAATTTCCCATTCCGGTGGTTGACGATTTGCTGGACAAACTCAATGGGGCTCAATTCTTCACTAAGCTGGATCTTCGATCAGGCTACCACCAAATTCGCATGAAGGAAGTCGACATTCCGAAGACTACTTTCCGAACTCATGAAGGCCATTATGAGTTCCTGGTCATGCCATTTGGTCTTTGTAATTCCCCCTCTACTTTTCAGAGTCTTATGAATCACATTCTCAAACCATATCTCAGGAAATTTGTCCTTGTCTTCTTCGATGACATCCTCATCTATAGTGGCACTTGGGCTGCACATCTTCAGCATGTAGATATACTTTTACACCTGCTCCGCAAGCATAAATTATTTGTCAAGATGTCCAAGTGTTCGTTTGGCATGGAAGAAGTTGAGTATTTGGGCCACATTGTGGGGCGTGAAGGTGTCAAGGTGGACCCCAAAAAGATCCAGGCAATGCAAGAATGGCATCAACCTAAGACCTTGAAGAGCCTGAGAGGATTTTTGGGTCTCACAGGCTATTATCGTAAATTTGTCCGCAACTATGGCCGCATAGCAAAGCCCCTCACTCAACTCCTAAAGAAAAATTCCTTCTTCTGGAATGAGGAAGCACAATAGGCATTTACTGCTCTCAAAAATGCCATGTGTTCCACTCCAGTCTTAGCACTACCTGACTTCACCAAATCCTTTGTCATTGAATGTGATGCTTCGGGGACCGGTATTGGGGCGGTCTTAATGCAGGAAGGGCGACCTTTGGCCTTCACAAGCCAACAACTAAGTGGGAGGAATCTAGGCCAATCTACCTATGAAAAAGAAATGATGGCCATCTTACATGCAGTCGAGACCTGGTGACCTTACTTATTGGGGCGACGTTTCCAAATCCGCACAGATCATCACAGTCTTAAATATTTTTTGGAGCAACGCCTATCCTCCCCACAACAAAATAAATGGCTCGCCAAAATGCTGGGATATGATTATGAGATCATTTACAAGAAAGGGAAAGACAATAGTGTAGCAGATGCATTATCTCGCCAATTTGAGGAAGAAAGTACTCTTCTAGCAATTTCCCTCCCCATTCCAGAATGGATTGAAGAGGCTCGCAAGGAATGGTTTTCACACCCCGGGCTATCCCAACTCATTTCTCAATTGCAGGTAGATCCAAATTCCACCAAGGGCTACTCGTGGCAGGATTGTTATAGACATTTTTGTGCCTTACAACATGAAGCATGAAATGTCCATAATCTAAGGGATCCAAAGTCCCTAAACATGTTATTCCTACCCCTAGAGGAACAAGGTCAGCAAACCACAGCACTGAATAACAGTTCTCCACCTGAAAACACTCAAAAACAAGGCAATTCTGGATCATGTCAACTGCTCCACTGAGCATCTGCGTTGAATGTCAACTGCTCCACTGTCTACCTGCGCTGAATGTCAACTGCAAAGAAGGCTACCTGCGCTGGGCGAGTTTGGACAAGTGGCACAATCATTCCTCAAGGTGTCAATGCCCAGGAAGCTTCCAAAATGACACTTGGATCAAGGAATTCGACTGGTGATGAGTAAGAGGGTCTAGATCTCCAAGTGGAAGCAAGAACCTCCAAGTGGACTCAAGAACTGAAGAATAACTGAAGTGAGAGAGGACACTAGTCAGCTTCATGCTGGCCTCAAGCTGACTCATCCTTTCTCCAAAACCCTATATATAGATCTCTCTCATGAGGTCTAGGGAGGGGGAATCTTGTGAATGTAAGGAAGTGCTGTTGTTTTGAGTATAGAACTATTGGGTGATTTGCTTGAAGGAGGTGAAGAGGAGATTTCTTTCTGCTGGGAGGTGTTGCTGGATTGGGCCTCTTATGGTTGTAACACTCTCAGAACTTTACTTCTTCCATTAATAAAGCATTTGAGGTTCTTCTATATGCATGTGTCTTTGTGGCGTATTGATACTTGTATATTTGATTTATTCTAATCCTTGAATCAATTATGAATGTATGCTTCTTGTAGTTTCCCTATCTTGTCATTTTGCAGGATCTTGGTGTAGCTAGGCTAGTGAAAGAGCAAGGAGCTGGGAGCAAGCAGCAAAGAGGGAAGATTGGATCAATCATTAGCGGAAGATAATGGTTAGTGGATCTCTTTCTCCTCTCTCTTACATCTCATAAAGAAGTAATCTTAGATAGCTTTGCATTCGGTTGTTGCTGAGGTACTATCACCCTTAGAGTGGGATAGGGTCATTCCGTATTGGATACTTTTCCCAACAACAAATTGGCGACTCCGCTGGGGATCGTATCTTGTTGGTTGTTTGTGTTTTTGCTATTCATTTCATAAACACAGGGAGTATCGAATCGAACTGCATTTGGATCTTTCAAATGCAAAGTAGAGGGCAGCTACTCTAGCTCAGTTTCTGGGCAAGTTTATGATTTGAAGAGCTGATCCACAAGGACTCTAATAAGCTCTTAGTGATAGCTTTTCATCCTCCTTTTCATCCCTTAGTGTGTACTTGACTGATAGCTTCTGATTTGGCCAAAAACTGTGAATTTTTGAGCAATCTGTGACCCGGAAACCAAGAGAAACGAAAGTTTCGTTCTTCAGTGCAGGCTGTGTGAAGGTTGTCTGCATTTCAGCGCAGTTCCCGAAGGGGCTGCCTGCGCTGAAGGTCAAACTGCCAGTGTACCACCTGCGCTGAACCAGTCTTGCCTTGTGCTACTGGGGTTTCTTGCTATTTCTTGCCCTGTTTTCACCCTTGTTTTTGCAGCCTGTTACCAGTTAATGTACCTATCTGAAACCACCTTTCCTTACCACTATTCCGCCTCGGTTGTATAAAGAAACTGTATTTGTTCTTTGTGTATTTCTTATATCATTTGCAGTTTCCCATAACGAAAGTGAACTAGTCTTGTTGTGGCCTCTTAGATCTAGACTTGTGATAAGTGTTGTTTTGATCTTAAGAGTTAGTTTGTTTGCTGTTCATAGCTGATTGAGCTTTTGCTTTCATCATATGGTTTGAATTTATATATTTCTAGTGTCGAAACAAGTAAATCTTAAGGTGTCTTTTGATTTTGGACAAGCTTGTTTGCTTTCACTGGAAATTGAATTCGAAGTTATACAACAACTTTCTTTTTGTATTACATCAACATTAAGAAAGAGAAAAGAAATACCTGCATTGTGCATGTGCATTTTTGACAGTTTGTATGTTGATTTAGGGAAAAGTGCATTAGTGTATGCTCTTTGATCTGTGTGAAAAGATGATGTCTTTCTTTTCCCTCAGTAGTTAAGATTTTCATAAGTCGAAAAGATTGAAAAAGCTTGCTTCTCATCTTAGAGTGCATTTAGGAATTTGTATCAAACATCTCGTGGTGAACCTTGAAAGGAAAACTTTAAAAAAGATCAACTTAAAATATATTGAATGAACCTAACAACGCTTTGAAACATAACGCAAACACATAGAGGTCTAAGCTAGAGACGTGTTCCGGCGTCGTTAAACGTAGTGACTGTCGATCTCGAAGAAGGTGGGTGATTCCTCCTGAGAGTCGGTGGCACTAATACGGACTTGTGCTCCCATGTACCATCGCGTATATATTGGGAGACCCCTATAGGCATATATCTTTCATCCATAGGAAGCTGTGTCGGCCGCCCTACTGATCGCAATGCAGTGAACACAGCATTCACGAAGATCGACCACCCGTACCGTAAAACGTATTTTGTGGTTTTGCGAAAGGTTTGGCACACCCTCTGCCTAGATCTCCAGAGCAGTTTCTTTTGGCCTTTTTCAAACTCTATAACTGAAAAAGTCCATCCGAGAATTTGTCACTTCGGGCTCATTAAAACATCGAAGGAGACTAGAGTCATCTTTAGCTTTTTCTCGACTCTTTAAAACTGAAAAAGCAAGTTGTGTCTAAAGCGTCGTTAACAATTTATTTTAAATGGAACAATCACCCTTTATTCCTGCGTTGATCTTCGAAGTTAGTCTACCTTCATCACAAAGTTCTTGTAGAATCGCTAAGAAATCTTTTGGATAGACTAACTATGTCTGAACAACCGTCGACATCCAGGACTGTGTCATCTGACACAGCAGCGGTAGAGCCTCCTGCTGCTACTCCAACGATGTTCGCTGGTATACCATCTGTCCCGGCAAATTGTCAACAACAAGCTGGAGTCCAATCAGAGACTGTTTCGATGACATGGTTAGTTCCTATTTCTTCATCCGGATTATCATCTGGTATTTCTTATGTTGAAACTCAACAACTTGATCCAATGTGTCTTCAAAGGCAAATCTACCCTTTAAGCACTGGATTGCCACCATATGGAGGGCAGTATGCCTTTTCATTGTTCCCCCCCGAAGAACAACCATATGGGAGTTTACAACAAAGTTCAGGTCAAACTGGAATTACATCCAGCGGATGGGTACCAATATTGCCTCAGCAACCAAGGGTTGCATATTCAATGCAACCAGTCCACCCTGTGTCGAATGTCGCCACTATACCTGGTATGTTAATTGCGTCGCAAGTACAAGCGCTACCTGTTGTATGTCAACCCCAAGTTTCTCACGTTGCCATACAACAGCCTCTTGTCTCGACAACTCAATCACAAACTCCGGTTAGTGCCTCCTTATCTGGAGCGACTCAGGCTCAAACAAGTACTATGACTCTTCATCTTGGTCAATCATCCAGTATTGGACAAGAGCAAATGGTCCAACAACCAGAGCTGGTTCAAACCCAACAACCGCAATTCCAACAATCATATCGAGGACCCGAGCAACAAGTCTTTGTAAGTAATGGGCAACCGTATAATAACGGTTATGCCCATCAAACTTGTCAAAGTTGCCAGCATCAAATACATTATGCTGGTATGAAAAGACCCACTGCTCAGGCGATTCCATCTTATTCTGGGTATGCTCCGCCTAACCTGAATCAACAGTTGCCCTTTGTAGCAACTCTAGAATTACCAGATCTAAACTGGCTGATGAATGATCCAATTGCTTATGCCCCTTGGTGGCCAGCGATTCCGCATAAACTTCCATCGGACATTCCTAAATTCAATGGAAATCCAGGTGAAGACCCATCGAATCACGTCATGACTTTTCATCTGTGGTGTTCATCGAACACCCTGAACGATGATTCGATAAGGCTTCGCCTTTTTCAGAGGACATTGACGGGTCCAGCGGCTAAATGGTATATTGAATTACCTAGAGCCTCTTTCGACAACTTCAGTACCTTAGCCACAACCTTTTTAACCCATTTTCAAATACCAATAAGGTATGAAACGGGAACAGAACTCCTTACCAACTTCAAACAGACGACTGCCACCCACATATCTGATCATATACATGAGTGGCGACGTCGTCGTAGGATGGTAAAAACGTACGTTCCTGATCAGCTATTAGCTGAATGGTTTATCAAGTCATTACTTCCTGCCATCACGGAAGATGTGGCAAAGGGGGGAGTCGTAACGGAAGAGCAAGTTATCACTCGTGCGCAATATCTGGACTTGGTCTATACTCAGTCTGGCACGCTCTACGACAAAATACCTGACGCCCCTAGACCGGAATTCTCAATTCCTCCTCCTCCTAAATCAAACAATGACTCTCGTGCCGGCAATGGCGTGTTTGGAAAACACAAAATTTCTAGTCAAAATGCAAATGAGGAACTTCTTGCCTCGGAAGTAAATGCCATGTCGACCGACAAGGGCAAACAACTGAAGCAACCAGGGGGCAAGAAGAAAAAGAAAGGGAGAAAAAGGAAACCCCCAGCAGGGTGTCATATATGCGATGAGGATCATTGGACGAAAGATTGTCCACATATAGCTGAAGCTAAGAAACTCTTTAAGAGTTCAAAAACCCCAACAGTATTGACTGATCCATTTCCTAATCCAGGTCAAAATCTGGTTGCTAATCAAAATGCTTCCCGATCCCAAGTGCTTATGTTGTCTGTATCAAAGCAGCAAAATAATTCTTTGACGAAGAATATGGATTACAGGAATCCAAAGCTGTCGAACAACAAGGCTAATGAACGACCTAGTAGTTCGACAACAACTTTGACCAAAGTTGTGCCACCCATCATTCCTGAACCGATGATAAAGTCGCCAAAGGGAGTAGTACACAAATCGACATTTAATCCTCGTGCAAAAATAACACAGAATTATAATATAATAGAGGACCTGGCCCAAACGTCGTCCGCTATGTCGACACCTGAGGTACAGCAAAATTGCCCCTCCCAAGAGCAAACTTTATTATCAGCAATAGGTGGGATTGGCCCAATGGATTCCAATCTTGTGGCCTTTGATCATAAAGGATATGACCCTCAGTTACCAACTCAACTAGCTTTCCTTATTCAAGTGAAAGCCCTCAACAAAACTGTTCATCGAACAATTATTGATGAGGGGGCATCTACATGTCTTATGTCGATGAGTTGCTGGAAAAATTTAGGCTCACCGCCCTTGTCGAAATCGTCAACGATGTTAAAAGCATTTGATGGACGATCATACACTCCATACGGGATTTTAAGTAACTTGCAAGTTGAACTGGGGGGCAAAATAGTAGAAGTTGATGTTGAAGTAATCGACGGAAACCTCGATTACAACATCCTACTGGGAAGGCCCTGGATATATGCCATGGCTGCAGTTGTGTCGACCTACTTCAGGAAGATTGCATTTCCCTTTCAAGGAGGAATTACAGTCGTCGACCAACAAAATTTCCTCCCCGACAGTTCACAAGTTACGGGAAGCATTCCAATGATCCATGGAAGCAACCATTCACTTCAAAATATTGGAGTAGGTCTCCTAAAAGACCCTGCCTTAATGGGTACTTTTGCCCTACCGCCTGCAAATAATCTGACGGAAGTGGCCACAGTGGAAACCTACGATATGAAATCTTCTATATCTAATGGATTCAGAAGATTCCTAAACATTTTGTCAGCGTGGATCATCGCCCTAATAGAAATACTGTAAATACAATGGGCTCCGAGGATGGTTCTAATCTCGTGTCAACCTCGTTAAAAAATGAAACAAGGAGTCATGAGGATAGTTCTTTTACTGTGTCAACCTCATTAAAAAATGAAACAATCTCCTTTCCAAATCTCAAAGGTAAACCTTCATTCCAACCACCAAGTTGAATGCAATGAAGCTTGGGGGGCATGCACCTCGATTTGCATTGTTATGCTGGGGGCATGCAAACTTATCATTGAGCAGTTTTAGCATAAAGTTCATGCTCGTTAAAAAATAAACGCAAGATCTGAGGAGTTTTAACGCGGTCTTCATGCTCGTTAAAAAATAAATATAAGCAGTGAGCAATGTTCCCTCCAGAGTTTAAGCTCATTTTTAAATAAAAAATGAACCTATCCCGGTAAATAACCACTGTGATCGTAAATTTATCAGCCATAAAAAGCCTTGGTCGTGTTTGCACCTGCCACCTCCACTCTCATTTGGTCGATCGTTCACCTCCATATGATTGTTTACCCATTTTGAGGAACAGCTGCGAAGAGTGATTTCACCTAGCCATCCTTGTGACACTGCCGTGATTGGAAAATTCCAACCTGTACCTGGAATCTGCTGCTATCCCTGTTTATCACTCGTTCCTCAAAAGATGAGTCTTCTTTGAGCTCTTTTCAACTAACTCGTAAAATATGAAAAGTTTGCCGAGTTTTGGCCTTCCAGCTCGTTAAAGTGACCGAAAGAGCTATCCCTCCTCTAGATTTTAATCTTTTTGGACCTGAGGGATTATTGCACAAAAAGGTCGAGCGCTTGTTTTATTCGGCTCGTTAAAGTTATCGAAAATTCATCCCTTCTGTATTGTTTTATACTTTTTCGGACTTAAGGGATTAGATGACGAAAAAGGAATTTTGGAGTTAACTTTCTGTACCTTTTCAGACTCTCTAAAAATGAAAAGGACCGAGTTTTCCTCGTCGTTAGACTCGTTAAAATGATTAAATAGCGACAAACTTGTCTTTAGACGAGAACGAGTTTCCCTATCGCTAAGCTCGTTAAAACATAGCGATGGGCTTACCCGAAGGGCAGGTTATAGAACAAGCATATGTTATCCTCCTCAAGCTTGACAAAAATAAAGAGGTACTGGTCAGAAATGACTGGGGAAAAATTGGGAGAACCTCAAAGCTTTAATGGTAGCAAGTCGCTCTTGAACATGACACTTTTCCTCCGTATCACATCGGGTTGGGTTGTTTCATTCACCGGTCTCATCACCATGGTCTCGCCAAACCATCCACATTTGGGGTAATGCTACCGATCCATCGCATCAGTGTCGTTATATGTTCAAGAGATGTTGTTCAGAAAGAGTCAACCGTGTCCCATCCACTGCCATACATTATCCTTCATCCATCCATGATCGCCACCCTGAATCATATGTCACAGATTGTTTTCACCTCCATTAAAATCATTAGCTCCGTTCCGTGTCACTGATGTGGGATTCATTAAGGCCCTCCTTTGACGGATCGCTTCTTGTCGACTTCAGCTCATTATCCAAGAAGTTGATCTAGGAACAAACCCCTTCAGTACTTTGAAGCTTGCATGCCTCAATGGCAAGTTTCTCACTTCCGGCGACAGGTATACATCAATGACCTTCGACCGAAAGATTTTGCGTGGTGTTCGACGCCAAGTCCTTTATTCACACCACGTGAATTGTACTGCAGTACCTTGAGGGTCATTATCATTATCGGTGATTCCTCTCGCGCTTGTTAACGGTTTACATCATTGACCGGTAATCAAGCGATGTCTTTCCATGTTCGACTTCAGCGCAATTCTCACATGGATCGACTTGTACTTAGAGTGAAGATCGAACGAGTTTGAAGACCCCGAATCTAGTTTCATCCATCCGGGCTGCGATATATATTCAGGAAATATAAAGACATTTGACATGTACATCATTGCAGCAGATGATCATCCTACTCAAAGGATGATAATTTCAGCAGAGAATTATCAGTCTATCATCAGACGATCGTCTGTTCTATGTACCAAAATGAATTTATAAAGCTGAGCATGGGAATGCCCGCCTCAGCTAGATCATGAAAGCAGAATGAAAAATAATGTATTGTATTGTATTTTATTACAGGTCACCTCTCAGCGATTGAATGAACTTCGGATCCTCCTGATAAAGCATTTCACCCGATAAACGACCTCATACTTTAGGGGGGCAACTGTTATAGACATTTTTGTGCCTTACAGCATGAAGCATGAAATGTCCATAATCTAAGGGATCCAAAGTCCCTAAACATGTTGTTCCTACCCCTAGAGGAACAAGGTCAGCAAACCACAGCACTGAATAACAGTTCTCCACCTGAAAACACTCAAAAACAAGGCAATTCTGGATCATGTCAACTGCTCCACTGAGCATCTGCGCTGAATGTCAACTGCTCCACTGTCTACCTGCGCTGAATGTCAACTGCAAAGAAGGCTACCTGCGCTGGGCGAGTTTGGACAAGTGGCACAATCATTCCTCAAGGTGTCAATGCCCAGGAAGCTTCCAAAATGACACTTGGATCAAGGAATTCGACTGGTGATGAGTAAGAGGGTCTAGATCTCCAAGTGGAAGCAAGAACCTCCAAGTGGACTCAAGAACTGAAGAATAACTGAAGTGAGAGAGGACACTAGTCAGCTTCATGCTGGCCTCAAGCTGACTCATCCTTTCTCCAAAACCCTATATATAGATCTCTCTCATGAGGTCTAGGGAGGGGGGAATCTTGTGAATGTAAGGAAGTGCTGTTGGTTTGAGTATAGAACTATTGGGTGATTTGCTTGAAGGAGGTGAAGAGGAGATTTCTTTCTGCTGGGAGGTGTTGCTGGATTGGGCCTCTTATGGTTGTAACACTCTCAGAACTTTACTTCTTCCATTAATAAAGCATTTGAGGTTCTTCTATATGCATGTGTCTTTGTGGCGTATTGATACTTGTATATTTGATTTATTCTAATCCTTGAATCAATTATGAATGTATGCTTCTTGTAGTTTCCCTATCTTGTCATTTTGCAGGATCTTGGTGTAGCTGGGCCAGTGAAAGAGCAAGGAGCTGGGAGCAAGCAGCAAAGAGGGAAGATTGGATCAATCATTAGTGGAAGATAACGGTTAGTGGATCTCTTTCTCCTCTCTCTTACATCTCATAAAGAAGTAATCTTAGATAGCTTTGCATTCGGTTGTTGCTGAGGTACTATCACCCTTAGAGTGGGATAGGGTCATTCCGTATTGGATACTTTTCCCAACAACAAGGATGATATTCTTCGCTACAAGGACAGAGTCGTAATATCCCCAACATCCACCCTCAAAGGTCGCATTTTGGCAAAATTGCACTCATCGCCCATTGCAGGACATTCGGGCTTTCAGAAGACGTATGCTCGCACCAGAAGATCATTTTTTTGGACAGGCATGAAAAAGGACATCCTTACTTTTGTAGCAGAATGCAATGTCTGTCAACGCGACAAAGGGGAAACCGTCAACACTCCAGGCACATTACAACCATTGCCCATTCCGACATCAATTTGGATGGAAGTTTCTATGGATTTCATTACAGGTCTTCCAAAGTCCGGAAACAAGTCAGTCATCATGGTGGTTGTGGACCGACTATCGAAGTGTGCTCATTTCTGCGCCCTACCCCACCCATTTACACCAACTTTGGTCGCTCAATATTTCATGGATCAGATTTTCAAATTGCATGGCATGCCCACTTCTATTGTGTCCGATCGCGACCCGATCTTCACCAGTAATTTTTGGCAGGAACTCTTCAGGATACAAGGCACTCAACTAAAACTCAGTAATTCCTATCATCCGCAAACGGATGGTCAAACTGAAGCCGTCAACAAATGTCTAGAAACCTACCTTAGGTGTTTCACTTCAGAAAAGCAACACCTTTGGGTACAGTGGTTACCTCTGGCTGAATGGTGGTATAACACCAACTATCATGCCACCACCAAAATGACTCCCTATGAAGCAGTATATGGTCAACTTCCGCCTTCCCCTACCTCTTATCTCAAGGGGTGCTCCAAAGTACAAGCAGTGGATCAACTCCTACAACACCGCGCAACCATGCTCGCCCATCTTAGAGAGAATCTTCATCAAGCTCAGAACTGCATGAAGCAACAGGTAGACCAGCATCACTCAGAGCGCCAATTTTAAAAAGGGGATCAGGTCTTTTTGAGGCTGCAACCATATAAGCAAACAACACTCAAAGACAAGGGTTGTCAGAAGCTATCTCCAAAATTCTACGGACCATACCAAGTACTTCAGCGCATTGGAGAAGTGGCTTACAAGTTGGCTTTGCCACCTACTGCAAAAATCCATCCAGTTTTCCATGTATCGTGCCTTAAGAAAGTGATCGGGAACAATTGCCGAGTTCAAACCAGTCTACCTGAATTGGACGAAGAAGGGTCAATCTTGCTTCAACCCGAACAGGTTCTAGACACAAGAGACAAACACCTGCGCGGCCACATGATTAAGGAAGTCCTCGTCAAATGGAAAGACACCTCTCCGGAAGATGCAACTTGGGAACCAACCACTATTCTTCAGCAGTTTCCGCAGCTTCAGCCTTGAGGACAAGGCTAGTCTTAAGGGGGAGGGCATGTTAGGGTTCCACCCTAACCCCCTTATTTATGTCATGGGATCACGTCATAGTCAAGAGTCAATAAAGCCCATATTAATATTTGTAAGTGGTTAACCCGCAATTAATGACGGGACCACAGTTAGTTGCAAATGGGCCGTAGTATTAGATAGATGGTATTAATAAAACCCACGGTATTGGCCCGTGGTATTGCTGGTATGAGTCATATATAAAGGATAGAGACTCCCTGCGAGGAGTATCATGTGTTATTTTGTAATCGAGCTCTACTCTATTGGAGGTTGCCCCCTCGAAGAGGCAAGTGAACATTACTCTTTGAATAATAAAATCATTGCTATTCTGTGTTCTGGGTATCTTTTCTTCGCATATTTTGTATTGGGTATCATTTTGCAGGTTAAGAGCATAACATAATGGAACACACAAATTTAGCAATTGACAGCCATGAATAAATATTTTATTAATAAATGAATAAATGATGTTTATATTTTGTGGGAGGCCTTAACTATATACTGTCTTGGGTGCCTCTTGGTGCCTAATAACTTATAAACTAACTAATTTTTTATATAACATTGCCTTCCTCTAAAAAGAAGGCTTTGTCCTCAAAGCATACATAACGATGGATGTTACTAACGAAACGCTTCAGTCTCCTAAGAAGCTTCTTCTTCTAGTAAGTCCTTCCACTTGATCAAGTATTCCTTGATTACACGAGATCAAAGCTTCCTTTATTTGGTAGATAAGATACCTTCTGGTTCTAAAATGACCCTTCCTTCATCATCTAGGGATGGAAGTGTTTTTTGCGCGGATTGATGGTCGCCCAGTGCCCTTTTAAGGTAGGAGACATGGAAGACGTTATGAACACGAATTTTCTCTGGAAGGATTAAACTATATGAAACTTGGCTAATCTTTTTATTGATCTGATATGGTCCATAGAACTTCGGTGCCAATTTATTTTTTCCATTTTTGTTTCAAGGATGATTGCTTGTATGGATGGAGCTTGACAAATACCCATTCTCCAACTTCAAATTGTCCTTCGGTTTTGTTTCGGTCCGCTTGTTGATTTATACGATTCCTTGCATTATTCAATTTTTCTTTTAGGGCTTGGACGATTTTTTTGGTTTCTTCTATTTGGTTTTTAACAACAAGTAGATTTTTCTGGACAGTAGCTAGATCCTTCCATTTTTGGAGGTTCGTACCCATACAACGCTTGGAATGGAGTTATTTTTGTTGATGTATGATAAGTAGAATTATACCACCATTCAGCGATATGCAACCACTAAGCCCACTTATTTTGTTTTTCTATAATGGAAAAACGTAGGTATGCTTCCAAACATTTATTGACAACCTTTGTTTGTCCATCTGTTTGACGGTGATAAGAGGAACCCATATTTAGGTAGGTTCTTATGTGGTTGCACAATTACTTCCAGAAATTACCCTTGAATTTGGCATCTCTATCACTCACAATGACTTTTGGAATACTGTGTAATTTATGTATATTTTTGAAAAATATTTCAACGATTTGTTTAGCTGAGTTTAATTTCTTTATTGCCATAAAGTGAGCATATTTGGTGAGTCTGTCGACCACTACGAAAATCTTGTCCTTGCCTTCAAATACAAGTAATCCCTCAATAAAGTCCATTGATATTTCTTCCCATTCTTGATTTAGAATGTTTAAGGGGTGAAGTAATCCATGTGTCATAATATTTTGACTTTTATTTCTTTGACATGTGTCACATTCTACTACATACTTCTGAATATCGCAACTCATCCCCTTCTAAAAGAATGATTGACATGCATTGTAGTAAGTTTTAAAGAATCACATGTCCGACTGACAGTGAATCATGTGACTCCTTGATTATCTTGGATTTAAACTTGGAGTTTTCATTCAAATAGATTCTTCCTTTGTACCATAGAATATCATTCTTCCATTCAAATTTTGAGTTGTTTGGAAGGTTATTGATTATCGCAGCTATTTCTGGATTCTTGGCATACTCACTTCGAATCTCATTAAGCCATTCAGGAACAACAACCAAGACTGCAAGTATTGTTGGTTCTTCGTCTTTCCTAGACAAGGGATCTGCTACTACATTGTCTTTCCCCTTTTATGTAGTATCTCCATGTCGAAGGTAGCAATTTTTTCAATCCATTTTTGTTGTTCTTCGAAAAGTGTTTTTTGGTGAAGGAGGTGTTGGAGACTGTTATGGTATGTTCGAATGGAGAACTTACTTCCAAAACGATATTGTCTCCACTTAGCCAACGCACACATAATAACGAGCATTTCCTTGTTGTATGTGGACTTAAGATGTTCTCTTTTATTAAGCTTCATACTTTCAAAAGATATTGGATGCCCTTCCTGCATTAACACTTCGCCTATAGTGAATCCGAAAGCATCACACTCAACGATGAATGGTTTAGAGAAATATGGAGTTGCCAATACCAGGGCATTAGACATAACTTCCTTCAGTTCTTCAAAACATCTTCCTGCTTCCTCATCCCATTGAAATGAATTCTTCTTTAAAAGGTTTGTTAGAGGTGCAGTTATATGTGCATAGTTTTTAATAAATCTTAGATAATATCACGTCAATCCTAAGAACCCTCTTAGCTTGGATATATTAACCGGTTTGGCCCATTCCTTTATAGCTTTGATTTTATTAGGGTCATTTCTTCCTTTCCAAAGGTGCATTTGGATTTTTTTGCGTAGAACTGATGCTCTTTCAGTAGTGTAAGAACTTTATCCAGATGTTGTAGGTGCTCCTTCTAAGCTTGACTTTAAACTAAAATATCATCAAATAATACTAATACAAACTTCCTAAGATATGGACGGAATAATTCGTTCATAGTGGCTTGGAATGTTGTTGGTGCATTGGTTAACCCAAATGGCATTACTTTAAATTCATAGTGACCTTCATGTGTTCAGAATGTTGTTTTTGGTATGTCTTCCAGCCTGATTTTGATTTGGTAATAGCCTAACCTTAAGTCCAATTTTGAGAAATATTTTGCACCATGTAGTTCATCCAACATTTTGTTGATAAAGGGAATTGGGAATTTGTTTTTAATCGTTATTTTGTTTAATCCTCTATAGTCAATGCATATCTTGAATGAACCATCCTTCTTCCTCACCAATACCACTGGAGCAGCATACAGACTCTTACTTTTCGAGATGATCCCACACTTTAAAAGGTCTTGGATTAATCTCTCAATTTACATCTTTTGGTGATGTCGATATCGATACAGCTTGATGTTGACGGGGTCTCACCTTGCTTTGACTTCTATTGTATGCTCAATTTCCCTGTTGGGAGGCATTTTCATAGGCAGGTCTTGAAATATCTTTTCATGCTTCTGAATTAATAAACTATTTATTAGTTCAAGTCTATTAATAAAATACTTGTTCATGGCTCCGATACCAGATGGAACACATGAATTTAGCAATTGACAGCCATGGATACATATTTTATTAATAAATGAATAGATGATGTTTACATTTTGTGATGTTTACATTTTGTGGGAGGTCCTAGCTATACACTGCCTTGGGTGCCTCTTGGTGAATGGGCATGATCTTTGATCATGCCCTTTGCCTAATAACTTATAAACTAACTATTTTTTTATATAACATGCAACTACCAAGACTACTAACTTAAATTATCAACCTAGGGTTCTTACAAACTTAATAGGTGACAAAACTATACATGCATCATGCAATGTGTCCTTCTTTTTTTGATCTGATGCAATGAAGTGAACGCCATTAAATCCAAACCTAAACTAATTGCAGAAATGAAAATGTTTCTCTATTTGTAGAAAGGAAACCTAATTACTTTTACAGAGAGGAAATCTTGCTTACTTATGCATAAAGGAAAGGATATTCTACTTTGCATGAATGTAAATGTTAATTGTATTTGTAGAAATGTAAATATTAACCTATTTGCAGAGTGTAAATGGTACATCAAAAGGAAGCCTAACATATGAAATAGAAATAACAATGTTGGAAATGGAAACCATAGCTTAAGATGTATGAAACAAAATGAATCATTCTTCAATCATTGCCTTCAAGATAGATTTTTTCAATAAAGTTCATAAGGTGCTTCATAAATTAATCATGAAAATCATCATTATGCTCTTCAAGTCATGAATCTATCCAGTAACCATAACTGCAGAGGTGAATTGAAGTTAAAAAGGGGCAAGGCTTAAGTGGTTTTTGGTCTTACTCAATCATGGTCTTGGAGCCTAGGTATCATTATTCAAGCCTAAGGGATAAAAACAAGCTTTTGGAGTAGATCTGGTCAAGCTTACACATGTTACAGGTGTGATATAAGACTGTTAGAGGAGGTGTTAGAGGAGACCCTGTTTTTTCTATAGGAGTGAGGTAGCTTGCCGAATGCCCACATAAATCAAATGAAAATGAGATGGGACCTTTTTTTATTATTAAATAGGATGTCCTAGGAATCCGTTCCAAGTGGAATCACTCAAAAATACCCCTGTTAACACATGTTAAAAAATAACATAAAATTACTACTCTAAAAACAAGAAATTCAAGAACTATTGAGCTAGTTAACCTACCAAATTCCTAACCTAATAAAGTGAAAATGATATGGGGTAAAATTTGTTATTAACTTGACTATTTTTATGACCCAATACAAGTGGAATCAACTCAAATGAATCTCATTAACACGTTCTAAAAAATAATAGAAAATTACTATTATTTTGCTACAAGGGACTCCCAGAAATTCTAAATTTGTGAACTAGTAAACCAATCCAAGTAGCTCAATGATGAATATGACTTTTAAAATATGTTCTAAGGATGCATCATGCTTGTGACTCTGTAAATAACCTGAAAAACAACTCATTATAATCATTTAACCAATATGACCTACAACAAAAGAAGCATGAATAGTAAATGCAGAAATAAGAGATACAAGTAAAAAAGACATTCAAAGAAAATAAATAGATTCAACAAGAGGGATCTGAGGCTCCTGGGATGGCCAAGCCCAAGGAAACGCATAGTCCTATGAAGGAAAACAAGATTTAGAAGCTAAAAATGGCATCAAACTTCATTATTTGAATTAATCCAAGTACATCCATCCTAGAAATGAAAGTAGAGCTGCTAAATAACAAGTTTTCTCCACAAGAAGACTAAGAAATAACTGCCCCTAGAGGCCAATTCGAATTGGTACTTATACAAAGTGATGAGGAAGAATTCTCCTTGAAAGGAGGCAACTTTCCCCTCCAAAATCCCTCAAGAAGTGGATCTAGTTCTCAAGACTAGGTATTTGCATTAAATGATAGGGAACACATTCCTCAATTTTCTCAATCAGTGGAGCTCCAAAATTTTTCAATAATTTCATGATATTTTTTCATTTATTATCCAATCTTGGCCCATCCCGTAGTAGGGAGAAATTCCCTATATTATCTCATTCATAATTTACTCAATATTCTCCCAATATTTTGCAAAAATAAATAATATTAGGCACACAATATGCAATTATATATAAACCTTCCTAAGAACATATTAAAGCTAAAAAATATTATTAAGTGTATAAGGATATATTTAATATAGCCTTTACGTGCCTAAGAAAGGTTATATGGGCCTTAATTTGTCTCTAATTTGAAGGCCCATTATGAAGTAATGGATAAATGGAAGAATGATGAACAAGTATGGACACTCATTCAAAAGTTGCAGTAAGATCCATGTGCATCTAATTCATTTATTTAGAAAAATAATTAAATATGGTGCAAACATCACCTATAGCTATGTAAGAACTCATAACTTAAATAAAAGTTTCTTTTGGAATTGCACACCTCTCCTATAGGAGGGCACTCAAGATTTTTAAAAACTTACCATATGGTTAAGAAGATTTTTTTTTGGGATGGACTTAAATATGATATTCAGAAGTTTGTGGCGGAATGTTTGGGTTTTTAACAAAATAAAGTTGAGAAAATTAAGACCTGGGGTCTTTTACAACCATTATCCATTCCAAGTCAACGATGTGAAGAAGTCTTAATGGATTTTATCACAGGTTTATTGAAGTTTGAAGGAAATAGTGTTGTCTTGGTGGTAGTTGATAGACTTACCAAGTATGCACACTTTTGTGCACTATCTCATCCTTTCAAATCCAATACAGTCGCTATTGCATTTATGGAAACAGTTCAAAAGCTACATGGAAGCCCAAAAATTATTGTAACTGATACAGATCTCATTTTCACCGGAAATTTTTAAATAGAATTATTTTCTTTCCTTGGTACTCAAATAACTCATAGCTCATTTTATCATCCTCAATCTCATTGGGAAAACTGAGATAGTAAACAGATGTTTGGAAGGATATCTTAATTTATTTGTATCTAATAAACGAACACAATGGATCAAGTAGTTACCCTGACATAATGGTGGCATAACACTTCCTTCCATACTGCAATAAAAATGACCCCATTTATGGTTCTTTATGGGTATCTTCCACCATCGATCACATTGTCTTTAAGAGACAATTCTAAGGTTCAAGCACTTGAAGATCACATTAATCATCAACAACAAGGTTTCCAACTCTCAAAAGATAACCTAACTCTAACACAAAATCAAATGAAACAACATGCATATCAACATCACAGTGAAAGAATTTTTTGATGTGGGTGGTTGGATATTTTTACGACGACAGCCTTACAAACAAATTTCCCTCAAGCAAGCCACGAAGGATAATCAATTATCACCCAAGTACTATGGCCCTTATAAGGTGTTGCAAAAGATTGGTACTATGGCATACAAATTGGAGTTGCCTACATCTTCGTGAGTACACCCAGTTTTCCATGTTTCATGCTTTAAGAAGGTTATAGGTGACAGGCTTCAAGTTAAAACTATATTTCCAGAACTTGATGAAGAAGGAAAATTTGTATTGGATCCTGAATCAATCATAAAAACAAGAATCTAACAACTACAAAATAGATCAATTACAGAGTATCTCACTAAGTGGAAGAACTTACCTACTGAAGACTCCACATGGGAGGATGAGGATTTTATTCAGAAGCATCCAAAACTACTCAAGCGTTGAGGACAACACTATTTTGAAGGAGAGGGACATGATAGATCCATATATTACTAGTGTAGCCTTTATATTGTTATTATTGTGCCCCATAGAAGCCCACTATTGTTATTTTTGTGCTCTTATATTTTATTTTATTTTATGTAAGCCCTAATTATATTTTGACTCCTTAGACTCCTATATATACCAAGGAGGTTTTTTCATTTGAATCATCCAAGACATGTTCATTTATGTGATGTAAAGGAGGTCTCCCCCTCAAAGAGGTTTATTTTCAGGTTGTTGATCTATCTTTTCTTTTGTTTCGTGATTTGGTTACATAACAAAAGTGAACTCTCCACCTATGTTTGACCTTACACACTTTAATTTGCAGTGAATTTGGTTCTCATCCTTATCCTTAAAAGTTTTAACTTTTCGAGCGCTTTATATTTCTCTTTTAGAAATGCAACCCACGTAAGTTAGGTATAATCATCAATACTTAACATGAAATATGTCTCACTGATTGGAGTCTCAGTTCTTGTGGGCCGACATAAGTCTGTATGAACTAATTGCATTAGCATAGTGAGTGATTTCTCCTTGGTATTGAAAGGCACTTGTATTTGCTTTCCAATTTGACATGATTTATAAATGGTATTGCTTGCCTTAGTAATCTTAGGTAAGTCCTTTACAACTTCCTTTATGTTGATCTTCACAATATGGTTGAAACTTAAATGTTACAGTTTGTTGTGCCACAACTAACTTTCATCAAGCTTCCTAAGATAATAATTATCATTGTCTTCTTAGAGTGTGTACACATTATTTGTAGCTCTCACACCCTTTTCTATTACCTTTCCTATGCTTTTGAATTTATCTCACAACCTTTGGACCGAAAGGTAACATCATACTTTTGATCACAATTTTGGATCACACTTAAAATATTGTGCTTGAATCCTTCCACAAAGAGAAACTTCTAGGCTCATTGTTCCTTACCCCTTAATGTTGCATGGGGAATCATTGCCAAAAATGACACTTCCTATCTTTTTTATCCAGTGACAAAAAATTGTTTCTATCACCAATCATATACCTAGAGAAACCACTGTCCAGATACTAATGGATCCCTTGATTTTGGCTATACAACATTATGCCACATTATTCCTTCTTTTAAGCTTTTTCAAGTCTCCAAGTCTTTGGTTCTTCTTGATTTTTTTAATCTAAGGAGTTGTTTTTATTTTTCTAGTCCTACACTCAGTTGTTGTATGTCCATAATTGTGATAGTTTTAGCATTCAAAATCATCAAATAAGGGAGAAAAAGGGTTGGCATTCCTGAGATTGTTTCTATCTGAATTTACAAATATATTGTCTCCACTTGATTAATAATATTATTTCATTCTATTTCTCATCAATTTGTTTCCAAAATATGTTCTACAATGTACAACTTTGTGCCCAAAATTTGTACATGAAAAAAAATAACCATTAAAAATATTTTGGTATCCAAAAGCTTATTTCCTTTACGAGTGTGGCCTGCTAATTCTTGGATAACTTTCTTTGGGAGAGAAATGGTGTCTCTTTTGGTTTCTTACATGTTCTTTATGGTTGTTTGAACTATTGTTATGAATTTTTAATTGTCGTTACTGAGATGAATCGTTGTCCCTTACCTTTCTCTGCTATTGTTGTTTTCCTTTGGGTGCATTATTAGCCAATCCTTTTACCACTTCAACATAGCTAATTGATCCTTTATCTCTAGATTTTTTGATACTTGATTCTCCTGCATAGCTTAGACTAATTTTTATGAGAGGAGATCTTTGAATACTTAGAATATCATCCAGCTTATTGGATCCTATAATAAACTATATATTTTGGTTAAACTAACCCTTGGCCTTTTCTAATTCCTTTCTGAGGGAGACAATAACCTCGTCTTCTAACTTTTCACACTCCTTGCTTTTCTCCTTTAGCTGTTGTAATAGGGTATCTTCAAATTTCTTTACTTATTTCAACTTTCACTTTTTAAAGAATAAGTGATGAATCTTCTAATTCATCCTTTTCCTTTCCAAAATTTGCAAGAATATCCTTCTGCTTTTCATTCTTTTTTTTTAGCCTTTGAATTTCTGTTAATGGACTGATCAACTCACCCTCTAGGTCTACTTCTGTTTCTTCTTCATAAAACACATTTTGTCCTTCATCTAGATTATCCAAAGCCATGAGCATTAAATCCTTCATCACTTTCATTTTTTATTTTGTTCTTTCTTTGTCAAAGGATTAATCATCTTCATCTTTTGAGGAATGGCTATCTTCTTTAGTATAAAAACACTTATTTTTTAGCTTATTTCCCCTTTTTACTTTCCTATATTGGTTATTTCCTTTAAGATCACCTTCATGTTTTTCTTTCTTGTAATGGAATTTTTATGCATAATGACCTACTTCTTCATAATTAAAACATTTGAAGGATAACTTACCTTTGTACTTTCTAAATCCTCTCATCAGCCTTCTAACAAACTTTTCCTCTTCTTCATCAAATTGATAACTATTGCCTTCAGGTTCTTCCTTGCTCTTCCTATCAACTTTGAATGTATCATCCCTTGATATAGATTTACCTTTTGAAGTTGGCATTTCACAGGCTATCAACATTCCATGCAATTGATCCAACATCAATGTTTTGAAATCTTACATCTCTTCAATGGTTGACACCTTGGCATCAAATTTGGCTAGTAGAGATCTCAACACATTTTGAACTACAAAGAATTCCTCCACAACTTTAACAAGTCCTTTAATGGTATTGACTATTTCATCCACTCAAATAAAAAAATTGGTTATATCATAATCCTCTTTCATCTTTAATGCTTCAAATTCCATTTTGTAGCATTGGATTTTTTATTTTTTCACTTTATTATCTCCTTCACGATTTGTCATCATCTTATACCATATGTTTTTAGCTGTCATGTAGTGCATGCCCTTAACCAACTTGAATTCAAGCATTCCACTTAGGATTTCATTCATTGCTTTAGCATTGCTGGTAAATGCTAGCTTATCATCTTTAACGATCAATGCATCTACATTATCATATCTATTTTGTAATGTGTCCTAGACATATGCACCAAGAGACATTAAATAGGTTCTCATTTGTACCTTCTAAAATGCATAATTTGTTCCAGTGAACATGGAGGCTTTGCTAGTGGAACTTCCTTCCTAGTTAGCCATTGTCCTAGATCTACCTTCCAATTGTTAGACTATTGTTGAAAGAACGGACTTTGATACCAATTGTTAGAAATCAGTATAATACTGAGAGGGGCAGGGCGAATCTTTATTATGTACTTTTAACAATTTTTAAGATTATTTATGTTATAACCAAATAATAACACCACAACACCATAAGTCAAACAACAAATGCACATCAGACACACTTTACGTGGAAACCCATAAAGGGAGAAAACCAAATTTTTTATTTATGTCCTTTATGTAAATGCAAGCTCCAACCTATTGTTACATTAGATTTACTAGCACCAACCAGAAGGAGACACTCTCCCCTTAATTTGCAAGTACCCACCTACTGGAGGCACCTACTCCACAATTAGCAGGGACTAACCTACTGAAGGTGCCAACATTTTTCTCTTTTTAGGCACTAGCCTGAAGGAAGCAACCATGTGCCCCCTTTTCTATTTACCCTTTACATAAGAGGGGGCCTCCATAATTAACACACACCATTTGATCTCGAGCCTCAACTAGACCAATAGGGATCGAACATGAAACATGTGCACCACTTATTTGATATGTGAGGTTTAACTCCCACACATTTTTGAACTTTTCCACTCGTTGATTGTGTGATCCTCCCTGATTCGCTTATGAGTGTTTCACAATCACACACACAAAATAGGAAATTTGATGTTTTCAATTTGATCAAAGGAATTTTGTAGCTTTTCCATGAACCCACACAATTTACCCATCCGCATCATTTCATGGAACAACTCAATCACATCTTTGCACACATGCAATGCCCATACTTCCTTTGACATCAATGCCAATAGTTGTCACCAATGACACCTATGCAACACATTGATGAATTCCACTCAAAAAAATCATTTTTGGTAGAGCTTAAGAAAATGGAAATAGATTTTGGCTCCAATTTTGATTTAGGCTATGATAAAGGAAGAAATTTCATCGATGTAGAGCCCACTGCCACCATCATGACCAAAAAGATCCAACTAGAAGAGCCTGAAATGCTTGAAGAGGGGGAGCACCTCTTCCATTCAAAAAAGTGGGTGAGGGGGATCACCTCTTCCATAAGGCTCAAGGAGTAGGATCCCTCGGCCTCGCGGGGTCTCGGCTCTTGCTAAGCCATAAATTATTGATATATCTAGCATACAGATTGTTGGATATACTCTTGGTATTTTAGTGACAATTACTAGGTTTGATCTTGGGCCTTGCCTAGATTACTCCAACGAGTTGCTGATTGACCATGGTAAGAATAAAAATAAAAATAATAATAATAACAATACTAATTTTGAATATTTATATAATAATATTATAACAATATTTAAGAAGAAGAAAATGTATTTATATATTAAAAGTAATATAATAATGTAAAATTAACTATTTGTTAATAATGGTTATTAATTATGATATTTAAAGCTAGAATAGTAATTATATTTTAAAATATAGATTTATAATGTTTATAAAGAATTAACGAGATATTTAAAATATATTTAAAAATATAATGAAATTTGTACACTCTCAAGAAAGAAGTTTTATATTATCATCCAATTTTAAGGTCATGGCCAAGCGAGAAACCACATTGGTGTATGAGGCCTCCACCTCCACATAGTGATTTGACTGCTATGAAGGCATACATACTCTACCCCCCTTTGGTTTTGAACCTGTGACCTCTTAGGAGGAAACACATGCTCTTAACCATGAGTTTCACTCAAGTATATAAAATTCATCTTAATCTCAGATTTATCAAGTGTCGAAAGGGATAAAATCTATTGAGATGAAAAAACATGCTCTTAATCATTAGGCTATAAAATTCATCTTAATCTCGGATTTATCAAGTGTTGACAGGTTCAAATCTATTGAGATGCAAGCTTTTTTCAAGTGCAAAACTTGGAAAAATATTTACACCTAGAGGAATTGGATACCTCTCCATGCCTGATAGATCAAGAGATAACATGGATCTCTCTCTCTCTCTCTCTCTCTCTCTACACACACACACACACACTCTAGGTGTATAAGGAAGGAATTACAAATCTCTTTCATTTTAAACAACACACCAAGAAAATAATTTAATTATAAGATTTTTTTATTTTCAATTGCTTTATATATATTACATTGGTCATCTGAGTTTCACTTGGGTGGTTGGGTAGAATACTTGTTATTATCCCCACATAGATTTGAGTTTTGTAAATTCACATGTTGACATGGGACACAATAAGGTTGAGATGATACCCAATGCGTGTCCTTATTAAAATATTGTATTCACTTTTCTCTCCTTTCATATATCAAATTAAAATTTTTCTATTATATTTACGTGCATAGATCCATTTCTTCCAGTCAAAATTTATTTAAAGTGCAAAAAACAATTCTTTTCTATATATAGTTATAAATGAAGTTGATATTCACATAAGTGGATCTATTTAGAGAATATTTTATCTTTATTTCAATAGGGACCAAGTTGAGGACGAAAATACTTATGCATTGCCTTCCCATTGGGTTGTAGAATGAGCCTCTAGGCTCAATAAATACATATCTTACTCATTATTATTCATATTAAAAAAATGTTATCTATATTTTTAAATGCACATTCCTTCTTATTGGGAAATAGAAAGCAACTCTATATACTAAGTATTGAAAGAAGTACACATCTCAGTTTCAACATGCATATTGAAATATTTCATTTATACCCTTATATTAAAAAACAATTGCTATTAATATTTTCAATGTTATATATCAACTTTATATAGTAAATTAGACATTTCCTTCTTTCAAAATAGTAGGTAAAAAGCAATTGATCTCCATATATAAAATAATTATATTAATTAACATAGATGAAAAAATTACACATCACTCTCCATCTAAAATATAAATATAAGATTTTTTTACTTTCAATTAATTTCTTTCTTTTTCTATATAAAGATATAAAATTGTCCATATATATATATGAGAAAAGAATCACACCTCCTTATATTAAATTGTAATAACAATTATGTGTTAACTCCATTTTAAATAATGAAATAATTATCTATTTTTTTTTTTTAAAATAATTGTATATAAAATTAAAAATATCCAACTATATTATTTATCAATATAGATCCATCTTAAACACTGATCTAACATAAGCGGAAAGGGATCAAATTTCTTCACATGCAAAATATTTTAGAGTGTAAAATACAATGTGTTATTTTTCATTGTTTAAATTATATTTTTGAAGGCTAAATAGAGTATATATAGGACCAAATGAAAATTTTAACCATAATTTTTTTTTTTTTTTTTTATATATAGATATATATGAAATTGATATCGACATAAATTAGTTTAAATAGATCTTCAAATAGTTTATTTAAATCTCTGGTTGAAATATATTTGAAAAATATAAGATTTAAACATTTGAGTCACGCATTTTTTTTACTTTTAATTACTTTATAGCATATTCATTTTTGTTTAATTATTGTTGACATTAGTTTTCTATTTAAAACATAATTTTTATTTCTGTAAAATGAACCTTTCCGCTCAATAACAAACATTTACAGATTTACTCCACATAAATAATTTGTTTCATAATTTTTCCGAAACAAAATTAGAATAGTCATTAGCCTTTAAGTTGCCTTCTAATAACCGCCTTCTCATAACCACCAACCGTTGGGTTAGGTAACCTTCCAGATTAAGTTGCCTTCTCATAACCGCCAACAGTTGGGTAGGTAAGCTTCCAATAATTTTTTGATGAAGTTTCATTAAAATTATTAAGTAGCCAATGACTTAGTGATTCAATTTCTGTGAGCATCAATGTGATGAATGCTAATGAAAAATGGGTGGTCATATGAGATACTTATCACCCTGCTTGTGCCTATCGAATTCAAAGAAAGGCTTCGGATTTTCAGCAGTTGTGAGGGTAAGAAGGGCTCGCTTTTTACCACGGCACTGTATTTGATTGGCCGACAAGAAGTGTAGAAGAAAGGGACTTCCTTTTTTGGGCTTTGGGGGGCGAAATTTGACCCGTACATGTACATGGATTTCTTGTTTCTTTCGTCCTCCATGGAATTCACTACACGATACAATAATACTATTACCACCGACGCTAACCTTTCACCTACTGTCTTTCTTTCCTTCTCGCCAAACCAAATCAGCCCACCGTTTCATTTACCCTCCGCGGCCACTTAAATCCACTGTTTACATCACAATCCGCGGCCACTTAAATCCACTGTTTACATCACAATCCGCGGCCACTAAAACCTGCTGGGCAGGCACTCGGTTTTCAAGAATAGTCCCAATTAAGTACTTCTTCCCAGTCTATACATCATATAATATCTGCACTCCTGCCTTTTCCAGCCCACGGTAAACGCCTACTTTTACTTTCTCTACTTATATACCTCTATTGTTCCCTACAAATTTCCAGTTGAACTTCATTCCATTTCTTCATGAGATACCCATTTAGCTCATTGATACAGCACTCCGTTTTCCAGTCTTCCTGCATCCTGAATATCTGGTGCTTTTAATTAATTAAGCTTTTATAGCAGCTTGGCCCTTTTCAGTTTTTGTGATAACCTCCAGCAGCAGCATCCTGCAGGTTTTCCATGGATCTGGCTATGGATGTTTATATTCCAGAAGATTATGTGAGAAGGCGCTGCAAGCCAAATATATCGATGGAGAAACGAGATGACCGACTTTCTTCCAACGATATGGTGGCCGCGGGCGAGAAGAAGTTCCAGCTGCTAGGCAATAAGAATATGATGATGTCTGCTTCTACTAGTCATAACAATAGCAGCAGCTTCAAGGAGGACATTATTTTTCATTATTTCAATCCATAAACTCTTGCCCGACCATATCCATAGCTTCCTTGGTCTACAGCGCCGAATATCAGAGAAGTAGAATGTCTACACTCTGAAACAAAAAAATTGTAAATTTTGTGAGCATTTATTCATTTTGCCCCAACTATTCTTATGCAATTTTGCTTGTGTACTCGAATGTGAACTATCTGCTTTTCCTTCGGCTTCGTTGTTTGGAGATAATTTATCAAACAATATTTGATTTAAAGGCTACATTACAAAAGCAATACCATCGATTCAGATCTGCCAAGTGCACGGGAAGAGGTAACTTCTATATCTAATAAAATCCAAGCTTGCCCATGTATCGAAATTACTTGTATATAATGCAATCCAAACTTGTTCCACTATATCAATGAGTAATTATTGTGCACATATTGTGCTTAGGGTTTTAAGGGTTTGTTCAGACAGAAGTAAGAATTATACTGATACATATCTTGCGATTAGAGTTTCAAGGGTTGGCTCTGACAGTGAAATTATTCCTCCAAACTATGTTGTTAATCTGATAAATCGTAACCTAAGATCTTTAAATTATTTACCACTAACCGTTTGTGTAATAGGTGACCATTAAGCCAACATTTATCCACTGGTCATTTTATGGAGTTCGAAAATTCCACAAAGTTTCGCTTCCAAAAGAAACACAGTTTTTGGAGACGAATTTTTGGTGACATGACAGGACAGATAATATTGTAAGCCTGTCCTGGGAATCAATTCCATTTCATTTCACTGCGTTCTGATTCTGTTCTGAAATTTCATCATCTCGCTACTAGCTCTCCCCTGCATACAGCAATCAATTTGGGAAAATATGCATATCAACAATAGTTGCCCAATTTCTCTCCAGTAGCAGATCATATTCACAGACGGGACTATTTGGAGAAATACATGGTCTAACATGCTGAGAGATATGGATGCGACTTTTCTGTATGGTTTCCATTTTAAATGTTGCTGTATTTGGAGACGGGTACAGAGTGTTGCGGTCCTGGTTTTTTATCTTAAAGTCTTCACATAACCGGATTCATAGGGGTATGAAATGGTCGCGGGGTGATCACTTGGTTACGCAAGCACCGTTTAAAAAAAATACGCGTAGGCATACATGTCATCCCCTGCCTAGCATCCAATCACCGTACTTTCATGTGGATGATATATATAGTTTCAAACTTAAATGTTATTATATTTGCACACGGGCTAAAGAGTGTGGCGGCCCCACTTTTGAAATCGAAGGCCCGGATTCGGTTGGGTATAACACGGTAACTTTTTGGTTTAAAAAATGGACTCGGAGATTGATTACTCAAATGATCCCTATGAGAGTCTTCAAATCTGGTCTAACCCTAGGAGGCCCTCACAATTGACACATTCGACACTTCGGGAGTAGCCACAATCATGTTAGACCTCCTCCCCTCGTAAAATGGCTATTCCCCTTAACACTTTGTGTGCTATTCCTTTGATCTCCTCCACTTGCCTTCTCCTCCACCCTCATGCCCTTCATCGATTACCTTCTCAATCTGCAGACCCCCTATCTCACTTGGTACTCCATCACAATATCCCCCTTATACTTTCCTATCTTCAATAAAGGTTTTCCTTTCTCCTTCTCTCATACCCTTTGATGATTTCAAAGACCTGACCACCTCGTCTCGATAAACCCCCCTGCTTACCTGCGTCTACTAGTTTTCTTTGTGACATTCTTACCTAGGAAATGCACTGTGGGGATACCTCCTCAAATAGTGGATCACCTCCCCTCCAGTTGGCATCGACGATTGTACTCAAAATTAGTAAAAAATGCATGAAGCGAAAGGTTGAAGAACCAAACCTAGTTTTGGGAATCGACATCAAACTCAACAACATCTCCAAGATTGAAGACACAATAGTGGTTGGCAAGTTTGACAGTAAATGAATGGATATGCAGTCATGAGGAGTTGGACTACAAAAAAAATTCCTCGATGTTGGCATACTCGCCCAGGGATTCATTTTCACTAAGGCATGGATGGGTTGACTCACATCCTCTAGGGTGGATGCAAACAAACTACTATAGAGGTGATGGTAGCGGGGTTCTCAGACACTTCCTAAACAATTGTTCAGTGGTTTTTGATGCTCACTTTGATTATCTTTCAGTGTTTTTGATTTGGGTTAGGTTCCCACCCCTTCCCCTGTAGTTTAGGTTCAAAGAGGTTTTACCAAAATATGGTAACATTCTAGGTTTTTTTAGAAGGCACTTTCCTCCTCTAAGAGAATAAGATACATGGTGATGGCTAGAGTGCTAGTGGGACTCAATTTGGTATTAGATCTTCCAGATTCAATTTCCATTAAAGCGGGCTTAAAAAATCACAAGTAGGCCCTCGGCTATGAGGGAATACCATACAAGAAGAGAACCCTCATAATGGAGAAGGAGAATGGATGTTGCCTAAAAGTAGAGCCTTTTGGTTTACAACATGGGATGACAACAAAAGAGTTTTCCACATAATAGCTAACCATCGAAAGGCCATAAACACTATATGGGAAATAAATAAGGCCGATGGTTCAAAAGTCACCTCCCTTAAGGAAATCTCTAAAGATGGCATAACATATTTTAAGGACATTTTCAAATTGCAATGGTGAGCAAACATTGAAAAGATTCTCCAAATGGTTTCCCTCTTTCCCCATTTTATCAATGACGGTAATGAAGAGCTAATGAAATAAATTATGAAACTAAAGCTCGAAACTATTCTTCATAATTTCAAAAAGATAAAAGACTTGGTCTAGATAGCCTTTCCATTGAATTATATCTGGCTTTATTTGAATTTATCCGCGATGATTTACTGCAAATTACGGAATACTCTAGACAACACAGGAGAGTTCCTTCAACTCTATCTTTATCACCCTTATTCCAAATTAGATAACCTTTACTCCTTTGGCTGCCCATCTCTCTCTGTAATTCTATTTATAAAATTATCTTAAAGATCATAGCCCTTTGTTTAAATCCTTATATATTTGAGCACATATCTTTAGAAAATTTCTCTTATTTAAAGGAACGATTAAGCCACGAGGCAGTTGGTCTCGCTCAAGAGGGTCTTCACTCCATCCATATCTAAAAGAAGAAAGTTTTTATTTATAGAGTGGATCCATCTAAGGCTTTTGACGTGGTGGATTGGCTATATATCAAATTGTTTCTCCTTGACCTTGGTATCAAAACACTCTTTGTATCCTAGATCTACAACTATATCAGTACTTCTTCGATGGTCCTATTAATCAATGTATTTGCTACACCCTTCTTCAATCCTTAGAGAGGTCTCAGACAGGATTTCCCTTTGTCCCCTCTCCAGAAATCTTAGTTGATCTACCATCGATGGAAATAGGTGCCATGTTATAAGGGGTATTGAGATTTGTGATGCATGCTTCCTTAGACATATTTTATTTGTGGACAATATCATCCTCTTTCTTGTGATATATGTATGCGTTTTATAAACTATAAATCATATATTTGACTTATTCTCCATGGCTATCGACATGCTGAAAAACCCTGCAAAATCCACTTCGGTTGGAAATTCCCTTGACCAATTTTAAACTCTGACAAAAATAGACAACAAATTAGAAGAACATGAGATATTTTTCTATTCACGTGATTTACATATAAATACATATTTTTTGACCCTTGGTTTCATATTCCAAGAGGTATCTTGGACTTTTGTAACAATTCACATTTGTCCACACCAACCCTTAGTATATTAGGTGTCGAACATTCCACCCCTTAATCCGAAGGGGTGTATATGAGCCCAAGAAGAGATCTGAAATACAAAAATGCATGGCAGCCAATCTCTGGATGTGCTCTCCGAAAAGGTCACTTTTTAGCAATACCACAAACCAAAATAGGTGGGAGAACTTGAGGTCTCAACCGGTGCTGGTTTAAGGCTAACCACCAACTCTAGAACTAAATCTTGATGTAGTTCCTGGAGAAATTTCAAATCTGGCTATAATATGAACTATTATGTTGGTGGAATTTCTCCCTAATAATGGTTTATAGATGACCACAAACTGATGTAGTAGAAACTAAAGTCTTCTGTAGGTGGTGGTTTAAACCAAACCACCAACCAAAAGTATGCTCATGGAACATGACTTTGTCTCTAGCTACAACTCTAAATCTGGCTATGGCTGACTCTAGATCTAGGCTCAGGTTCAGGTTGTGGCGTAGGCTCGCTTGAGTTGGATTTGAATATGGTAACTGACCATCAATTCCCTTTGTGAGATATAAGGTGAGAAAATGAAGAAATATCAACTGCAAAACATGTCAATACTTAAGAATGAACTCTGAAGTATGATCAAAATATCTTCTTGGTTTTTGAATCCCATTGCCAAGAAGCGATCCATCCAGGGTGAATCTTCATTCTTGCAAGAGTTTTGTGTCTATATCATCTGTTTGAATGATGAGTGTGTTTGCCACATTTATTACAAGCCTTGAAAATGAAAACATTGATCTTTCACGTGTCCAACTTGATCACAATGTTGGCATCTACAAATAACTTATGGTTATGGAAGAGGAGCAAAATGTGGAAGAGGTGAGGATGAATTGTGTTGAAGAAACAAAACACTCTAAAACTTGATGGGTTTGGCATAGTCTAGAGTAAGGAAATACACATCCTTGTCATATCCAAGATCGTTTCTATTCTTGTTGCTGATAAGTTGTTCCCAAGTTCTGATCATGGGCTTCGGAAGTGTAACTTGAACCTCTACATATTTATGAAAATTTTCTCACGAAATGTCCTCATTATTTTGATAAAATTTTACTATTGAAGGGAATCAACTTCAGACTCAAAAAGGGATTTGTTTCAAACAAGAACCAATTCAGAATTACGACTCCTCTGTTGTAAACTCAACTTGTTGTATTTGAGATTCAAGTTTCATTTTGTAAAGACATTCGAATGTCAAAAAGAGAGGCTTTGTTGTATTTTACCATACCATCAACAATGGAGAGTATTAGAATATTCAATAACTATAATAGTTAATCAACTTTAGTCATTTTCTCTAGTTCAAGTAAATGAAGGATGCTCTAACCAGCTAAGAATGCACCACTATTAGGCATCTCCTTGAGGAAAATATTCCCACAAAAAACATAATATAGAAGCAAAGAAGGAAAAGATAAGATATGTGTGTCCAACGAGCAGCTAATGGAGACAAGGCAAGAGACATGTATAACAATGGAACTAGGCTTTTCCAATTGGTATAAGTAAAAATAAGCTCGCTTAACAAGCCAATTTCCTCCATAGGGTACAATTTATAATATGCAACTCTTGTATAAGGATGAGGAATAGTTCAAAGATTGAAATTAGAGTATCCATAAGATTTTGATAGAAATCTAGTCAGAAACCAAATATCTCTGCAAAATTTGGTCTTGTAATCAATTCTCTAAGGAAAATAATCCTCAATAATAGAACCAACCCTCAATGGATTTTGTGCATTGAACCTTGCCAACTACTCATGGTTATGTGGAGGTTGTTCTGAATAGTCTTGTCATGTGTCCTTAGAACATGCAATGTTATTATTAATATTTATATTAATTTTTGTCAAAATAATCCAAATATTGTTTTCGATTTTATTAATTTGGATCCTCTAAAGTCCCTCGCCATCTAACCCCAGAATATATATGAGATATATATTAAAATTTTCCTTCTAAATCCTTGACCCTAAGTCTCGCCCATATTACAAGATTCTAATGGGAGAAATGTTATTTTTGGCATTCCTAGTTGAACTTATACTTCATACATCAATTTAATTTCTTATGCCCCTCTAGTCCTATGATGTAAATTAGAGTCCCAACATATGATCAGCAATGGAACACCTCCTTATAAGGTTTAATAACCTAACTTGTAGCATATATGGTGATATCATGTTCATTCCCTAGATGCAATAACTATATGGTTTTTTTTTAGTATCATTGAAATTCTAGTATAAGGTTCACGCTCAATTAATGGTTAATATATATATATATACTTTTTGTTAATAAGTCCAAGACCCTTTTAATCTTCTCCCAGTGTGATTTCTGGGGCAGAGCGCTCAACCAATTCATGCCACCTCACTCTCCTTACATGATTTACCCTATCACTCCACCTAATTGTAGTAATGTTATTGTACTATGGTTTAAGCGGACAGCCTAGATGGTTCCCCTCAAATCCAACAGTTTATCCTAGCAATAGTAACCCTAATATTTTCTGGGTGTCTCTTGCCCTCAAATTTGGTCAGTAAAACCTCTGGAGGTGTCCATCGACACTCTCACCACTGAGACCCACCCTTCTGTGTTAGCATCTGGACAAAGCCAAGGAAGCCAAGTGAGCCTCATCATAAGATGGTGGCTTTGCATGTGTTTACTCTCAACCTTCATTTTTGTTTCAGGTTTCTTATTTAATAAACTTTTTCTTATACTCTTCCACTGATAATTTGTGGTTCTTTATGGTGTTTTGTTACGGATGTAAGATGAACACCGACTGGGGAGCCAACTTGGGAGATAAATGGCTCTACAATTTAATGGGTTTCTTTGTTTTTTCCCTCTTCGCTTCTTGGTTACGTTTCTTTTTTGAATTTTCATTTCCGTTACAGTTCTAGAGTCTTCCTTGAAGCGATTTATTAGAGGAAATGGCTTGTTGATTTCCATGTACTCACCTCTGGTGATGTCTTTGTATGGTGTTTGTCTATATCTTCACTGAGTTCGAAATTTCCAGGTGAATTTCCACTTTATCATTTCAGTTCTATTTCGGTGCATGTTGTGTTATTGATCAAAGTTCCCTCTTTATCTTTGTTTTTGGGTTGTTTTTCTTTAACACATCATCCACCTTACTCCTTTTCCACTACCCTGCTTACAAGAGTAGAAAGGAAGCTATCTCTTCAACTTAAACATGTATGCTCTGGCTCTTTTCTTATTGCCCATGAATTTATTTTTCTCCTTATCTTTTCCACTGTTCGTTTCAATTTATCCATTATACCCTATGCAGTTTTATCACTGTTCTTCGTTCCATTTGGAGGTATGGCCGTTGCGGACTCGGTGGCTTCTGGCTAACCTCAACCAATTCTCATCGTTGATTGACATATTTTCCCCTCTCTAGGTTGGTGTTTTGTGCAACTCCTAGAGGGGTTTTTCTTTGGTTTGAGTGTGGTGTTGTTAATTGAAGTGAAGATAAATAACTAGTGGTGGTTATCCCCTACCCCAAAGGAGTTCTTCTACTATTTTAATAGTTGCTCGATATATATTGAAATAATGAGTAGATGTTAAAAACTATGGTGGGCTCATAACCTTGCCTCAAGCTGTGTATTGTAATTAAGTAACTCCATAAGGGGTTTTGGTTTCCTTTTAAAAAATTTTGGAAGAAAACTGGGTTCAATTATGTCACTGTGGCCCTTCTGAGGCTCTACTTTGTTGTTTCTTTTAAATTTATAGTCTGAAGTTGTTTGATCAGTGTGGTGAGGAAGCATACAATTTATTAGTTTGAAGGGTTTATACTCCTATTGTTTTGTTGCTATTTCATTACGACAGAATATATATATATATATATAGAGAGAGAGATTCACATATCTTTCTTTTAAATTCTTGTAGGTGTTATTTTTTTTTTTGAAAGTGAATGAGTTTCTATGTCGATGTTATGTTTAACTGTTGGTTTTCACTCCATAAAAAATTTTGGGTTTATTGGACTTTGAGTTCCTTTGTTCATTTGCATGGGTCATATATATATATATATATATATTAGATTACAATCGTATCCTTCAGCAATTAAGGGTTTGGTTAGCAACTAATTATTTAATATACTAATAGATTTATCTCTCTCGTTTTTTTTACCCCACGTTTGCTAGGATTTACTGTACTACGCACCAGTTATCCCCATACAAGTTAGTACTCTACCCTTCCAAATATTTATCAATCGTTTTATCCTTTTTTATGCGCGTTTTCAATTCTAGACTTCATTTTCAGGGGACAATTCTTCTAGTTTTACTATTGGAGTACATGTTTAATTGGCTGTTTTGTTTGGTGGTTTAGAATTCCTCTCTAGGTTATTAGTTCACTGAGTAAATAAGTAAGCTATTACTCATGCGTTAATTGGGTAACCCCTCTGTAATTATCTCAGGGTTTACTGGTTCGGTCCTCAATTAAATACCAGAGTTCTTATTTGTTTTATAGTTTGCTTATCGTCCTTCAAATTATGTGTTCTATGCTTTTGACCTTTGATCAAAGGAACACCCATAATCTAAACTTTGTGAACTCTTTTGGATATCTCTTGCTCTACCTCAGTCACAAAAATTTGAGGTGACTTTTCCCCTTCACCATAAGTACTTACTTCTACTCATAGGCATTTGTGATTATATTATTATTTTTAACCAGAGGGTAACATTACTCCTTTCCTCAGCTCTTAGTAACACACAACAATAAATATGCCTACAACAAGTCTAAAAAATTTACAAGCGTCTGCGCTAAAATTAAACTCTAATTAATAACAATTCACTACTACCCCTTATTTCTTAAACCAATCAATACATACCAGAGAGAACTACAATTTTCAAAAATAGAAATATTCAGATTTCATAACAGTCAATAAGAAACCTACCGAAAGATATTATGATACCAATACTTAAAATATAACATAAATATAACCAACACAACTCTTTCAATTTACCTAACTACTTATCTTCAATATTCCAACAGGTAATAACAACCCCAAATATCAATAGAAGTACTTTTACTAATTATAAAAAAAACAAATATACTTTCCACAATAGAGTCTATTCTAAATGTGATCAGATTCTAACTGTAACCATGACATGGAAGTATCCACTTGAATAACCTCAGTCCCACCATGGCATGGAAGCATCCACTTGAATAACCTCAGTCCCACTCTATACTACTGAAACCACCCAAAGAAGAAACACTATCCTCCCAACCTTGAACTAATCCTCCAATTCCCCTCAAGCTGTGATTGTTCTTTTTGTCCTCTTTGAAATCAACAACCTCTTATCATTCCTTATGAGGTATTTTATGCCTTTCTTCCCTAGCAGATTTTTCCTTAGTGTTGTCCCACTTTTCAAGGTCTAAATTTAAGTGAACTCAAACCACTAGCGGTGGTTATCCCACGTCCCAAAGGAGTTCTTCACCTATTTTAATGGTTGCTCGATTTGTATTGACATACTACGTAGATGTTAAAAATTGTGGTGGGCTCATACCCTCGCCTCAAACTATGTATTGTAATTAAATAACTCCACAAGGGGTTTTGGTTGTATTTTAATTTTTTTTGGAAGACAACTGGGTTTAATTGTGTCATGATGGCCCTTCTGATGCTATACTATGTGGTTTCTTTTAAATTCATTATCTGAAGTTGTTTGATCGGTGTGGTGAGGAAGCATACAATTTCTCAGTCTGAAGGGTTTATACTCTTGTTGTATTGTAGCTATATATATATAAGCTTTAGCTGATAAGAAAACCCTTAATCGTTGAAGGATACAACTGTAGTCTAATATATATATGGTAATGAACCATGCAAATGAACAAAGGAACTAGAAATCCAATAAACACATTTTTTTATGCAATGAAAACCAACCGGTAAACATAGCATCAACATAGAAACTCGTTCACTTTTCTATGTCGATGCTATGTTTACCTGTTGGTTTTCATTGCATAAAAAAATGTGTTTATTGGGTTTCTAGTTCCTTTGTTCATTTGCATGGTTCATTACCATATATATATTAGACTAAAGTTGTATCCTTCAACGATTAAGGGTTTTCTTACCAGCTAATGCTGTAATATATTGATATATTCATTACCTAATTAACCTATTCACATATGCACAATTGTTATGAAAATAATCGACTTTTATCCTTCTCTCATATTTTTCACCCCTTCACATTTGTTGGGATTTTCTATAGTGCATACCCGTTATCCCCATACAAGTTAGTACTCTGCCTTACCGAATATTTATCAATCATTTTTCCTCTATCAACAATTTACTATTCTTTACCCATTTTTTTTATGTGTGTTTTCAGTTCTAGATTTTGTTTTCAGGAGAAAAGTCTTCTGGTTTGACTATTGAAGTACATGTTTAATTGGTGGTTTCATTCGGTGGTTTAGAATTCCTCTCTGGGTTATTGGTTCACTGAGTAAGTAAGTAATGTATTACTCATGCGTTAATTAGGTAACCCCTTCTGCAATTATAACAAGGTTTATTGGTCTTAGTCCAATTAAATACCAAAGTTCTTCTTTGTTTTATGCTTTGCTTGTCGTCCTTCAAGTTATGTGTTCTATGGTTTCAGTGTTTGCTAAAAGGAACACCTATAATCTAAAATCTTTTAACTCGTTTGGATATCTCTCGCTCTATCTCAGTTGCAATAATTTGAGGTGGTTTTACCCATTCACCATAAGTACTTACTTCTACTCATAGGCATCTGTGATTATATTTTTTTTAACCATAGGGTAACATTACTCCTTTCCTTAATGATTAATAATACACAACAAGCAATATGCCTGCAATGAGTTTCTAAATAATTTACAGGCGAATGTGCTACTCTAATTAATAACAATTCACTACTACCCCTTATTTTTGAAACCAATCCATACATACCAGAGAGAACTACAATTTTCAAAATTAACAATATTCAGATTTCATAACAACCAATAAGTGACCCACCGAAAGATATTATGATATAAATAATTTAAAAATTACATAAATATAACCATCACAAATCTTTCAATTTACCTAACTACTTATCTTCAATATTCAAACAGATAATAATAACCCCCAAGATCAGTAGAAGTAATTTTGAACTAAATTTATAAAAAAGCAACGACCGTGCTTTCCACAGTAGCGTCTATTCTAAATGTGATCAGATTCTAACCGTAATCGTGGCACGAAATAATCCACTTGAATGCCCTCAACCTGCTCTATACTGCTGAAATCACCTTGGGATGAAACACTATCCTCCCAACCTTAAACTGATCCTACAGTCCCCCCGAGCTGAGATTGTTCTTCTTGTCCTCTCAATATCAACAACCTCTTGTCATTCCTTATGAGGTATTTTATGCCTTTCTTCCCTAGCATATTTTTCCTTAGCGCGTTCCTGATTTTCAGGGCCTTCCAACCCACTCTCCTAGGATTTTCTTTCTTTAAAGCCTTCTTTTCTCTCCCACGATTCATTATCCCACCCTTTTCTCGGTGTTTTTCTGCAACATAGCGATTTAATATATTTTCTCTCCCATTTTATTAAATATTACTAATCAACCCCTAGGGATTTTTGTAGTGATTTAAGGGAAGATTGTCTTGATCTTATTCGTCAACCTTGGTTTCCAGATCTTGGCAATAATTTCTTTAACTCTAGTGTTTCTTTTCCAAAGTAATTTCTAGTTTTCCTTTTCATTAATAAATTTCATTTATTACATCATCATACTTCATGGCTTTCTAGCCACCATAACTAAAAATAGTTCAATCTAAAAAAAAAGATATTTAGATAGAAACAAAGGGATATTATAAGTCTTGTGGAAATTGTTCCCCAAGCTACATTGATTTTCCAATGGGAAGGAGAGGAGTAGCAAGATCTAGGAAGTTGATGGGGGTTCTTTTTTTTTTTCGTTTTTCTTTTTTTAAAGCCTAATATTCTGCAACAACCTTGCTCACATCCAATATGAGTTCCTTCATAGATTCATACTCAAATTCTCAACCCGATCTTAGAATTAATGTTGGTTCCCATAAAAAATGACACAATGATCACCAACCATGAGAGCATTTTAAAGAAGAATGTGTGAGTGGATCTAGACCTAAATCACACTTACACACCATGAATATGATCTTCTACCATTAAGACCATACATATTGGTGAGCTCTGGTATTGCACCAAGAGTGTTGCAACTACCAAGGGCTCCTCATCTCTATTTATCAACCCGAGGTTCGTATAAACTTCGAGGTGACAATGATATATACACAGTAGATGGGATTCTACTCATGCCAACCTCAACAAGGACATTTGATCAATAGTTCTCCAAGACCATTCTTTCTATTGAATTAGAAGGAAATTAACTACTGAAGGTGCAATTCAGAAGCTATCTCTATTGATAGAAAGGAAAATGATTTTTAAACCTCAACTTGTAGATGCTATTAACTTGTAAATGTTACTGAATCAATTCATGAAAAGAAAGAGCTACACTGCTTGCATAAAGGGAACTACACTATGTTGCAATCAACCATCTAGCTACCAAATCCAATTGTAGATAGGAAACTACCCTACCAAATTTTAACTCAAGATTTCATGCATCATCTATCTAGCTCACACTTGCATATAAGTCAATGTTCTATTTGTGCTAAATCTGTGTAAAAGAAACTAATGCTATTCTATTTTGCAGTGAAGGAAAAAGGATAGTTGAAATGGCCTAGGCACTGCCATTTATCATCGAGTCTGTTGACACCTAATCCGAAACGGATGGGTGAACTGGACAGTCATCTAGAAGATGAACTGATCCGTTTTTATTTTTGTATATAAACATGAGTTACCTAATGAATAAGATCAATCAGTTTTGTCTCTCGTTCAATGTGGAGTTACCCTGGCCTGACATGGTATCAGAGCACAGGTCCCAAAATAGTGTAACTCCTGCTGAGCGCTGCATCATACTGAGCGATTCCTGAGCGATTCTCTGAGCATATAGCGCTGCCACTGCTGTAGACTGCGCCCTCTGTCCTGAGCGTTGTTCTGCTCTGACATCCTGAGCGATTCCCTGCAATACGTTTCTGAATGCCCTGCGCTCTCTGACTGCCAGAGACTGCGCCCTCTCAGAGCATGAGTCATTGATAATGAACGCGCATAACCGTTGATGCGTTTCACCTGGCCTGGACGTGAATTCGAAGACTTTGAGCGTTTACCATCCTGTAACCCTCGTTTGCTCCTACACCTGCTGTGCATCACGCCATTTCCTAGCAAGAACGCGCATTGAAGCTCTGTCACGGCTTGAAGAACTTTGATGGTGAAATATGGTGAATGCATAACGTTTTTCTTTGGTATTCAATTAACAAACTCATATATTGAAGAAATTTGATGGTGAATGCATATATGGTAATAAAACGAGTGCGTTTAATATTATGGTGACTGCGTTTTATTATGGTGGCTGAATTCTATTGAAGCCTGCGTTGTATTGAAGCATGGCTGCGTTGTATTCTATTGGTGACTGCGTTTTCTTGTGGTGACTGCGTTTTCTTGTGTCTGCGTTTTTTTTTTGGTGTAAGACGACTGTATAAAAGAGCTGTGGAGCTCTCTTATCAAACGGGTGCTCGAGACAGTTGGGGCCGTCATCTCATTTGGTGCTGGTGCCGAGGTTTATTGTATTGATAAACTGTATTAAAATCAATGCCGTGCCATAGAATTATGCCGAGGTTCTGTATTATTGTATTGAAACCGTGCCATAGAATTATATATTAAGACCGATGCCGAGGTTCTGTATTGACAAATTGTATTGAAACTGTGCCATAGAATTATGTATTGAGACTGATGCTGAGGTTATATAAACTGTATTGAAGACCGATGCTGAGGTTTATATAAACTGTATTGAAAAACTGAGATTCTAAAGGTAGATACATAGAATACTGCAATGAGCCGAGAACAGTAAAATGTATAGAATTACTCAGTAGCATGTGACAGTCTTTGGCTATAAAGGAACGAGTGTCTTAAACATCTAAAGATTGATATTTTTTTGGAATCTGTGGCATAAGGATTTTTTTTCCAGCAGAAGTCTTTTATCAACAGAAGTTTTTTTTAGCAGAGATATTTTTACAGAATGCATTCAATCATTTCTATGGTCGGAATAGTTCTCACTGGCAAGGAGAACTATTCTGAATGGTCTCGGATGGTGAAACACACCCTCATCTACAATGAGCTGTGGAAAGGAGTGTGTGTCGGAGAAGAAGACAGAGACCCTGTGCAGCCCACATCAGACAAAGAACTCGCCATTTGGGAAAACAAGAACAGCAAAGCCTATGCATTGATCGCAGCATCTGTAAATGAGGAAGTAAGTCGTCATATTTCATCCTATTCCACTGCCTTTGAAGCTTTACAAAAGCTAAAAGAACTCTATGATACACATTCTGCACTTGAAGTTGTTCAGCTCATGATTAAACTCTTCACTCTTGAACTGAAAAATAATGATCCTCTTGCTCTTGCATCTGAAATAAAGTCTATAATGCATGATATTAAATCCACTAAGGTCGAGCTGGATATCTCTCTTATTGCCTTTCTCAAAGCACTCTATCCTACCTACTCCAATTATCTTGAGTCTTTACAAGCAAATGGAAATCTTAAAGATATAACCTTTGACTCTCTTGTGAAAAAGTTTGCTGAAAGAGAGAAAGCCTTTGGAAAGAAAACAGTCCCTGAATCTTCTGAAGAGACTGTTTGCCTTGCTCACAAAGAAAAGCATCCTGCTCAAGATTCTACAAGAGGAAGAGGTGGATGAAGAGGAAGAGGAAGATACTTCAGAGGCAGGGGGGGCAGACATTCTCAAGCAGAAAAGGCAGATCTGCATTGCATTCGCTGCAAACGAAATGGATCACATGATGCTTCTACATGCAAGCTACCATGGGACAAGGTTGAGCAGAGAAGAAATCAGCAGAAAGGTAAAATTGATGACACAGACAAAGGTAAAGCACCTGAATCCGCTCACTATATTGAGGCACAATGTAACATTGGAGTAAATGAAGATCTGTTTAATGCTTCACTTGCTTCTTCGAAAAATGACTGGTTGCTTGATTCAGGAGCAACCTGTCATATGACTCATAGGAAAGATTTCTTTGAAGATTTCACTGACAATGTTGATGGAGCAGTATACTTTGTAGATCAGTCAAAAATCAAGCCATCAGGGCTTGGCACAATCAGGCTTAAACTGCCTGGTCTTCCAGACTTTCTTCTGGATCATGTTCTATATCTCCCACAGCTCAAGAGAAACTTGCTGTCCCTGGTCCACATCCGCCAGCAAGGTCACTCCATTCACATGTTTGATGGCAAGCTTGAGGTAAGAAAGGCATCTGACCACTCACTTGTCATGAGGGGTATAGAAGAAGAAAGACTTCTTAAACTGCAAGGAACCTCTGCTCATGCACAACATTTCTCATATATTTCTCATCATGAAGAAGATGCACTTCCATCAAGTTTATTATGGCATGCTAGATTTGGACATTTAAACTATGATAGTCTCCGCTTGTTGAAGAAAAATGGTGTTGCTAGTTTGCCTACAATTCCTAGAAAACATAAACAATGTGATGCTTGCATTCTAGGAAAGCATAGCAAACAGTCTTTTCATGATTCACATTCAAGAGCACATAGGAAGCTTGAACTTATTCATTCAGATTTATGTGGTCTAATGCCTATTCCTTCTGCAAATGGAAATAAGTATATCATGACATTTATTGATGATTACACCAGAATGTGTTGGGTTTATTTATTGAAGAACAAATCTGATGCTTTTCAAACATTCAAGAATTTTCATAAGTGGATTGAAAATGATGCACAATCTCATATTGGGTCTATTCGCACTGATAATGGAAAAGAATATACATCAAATGAATTTGAACACTATCTTCGCCAACATGGGATTAAACATCAAACAACGGTGCCTTATAATCCTCAACAGAATGGTGTAGCTGAAAGAATGAACAGAACAATTTTGAATATGGTACGATCCATGCTTTTCTTCAAAAATGTAAAGACAATGTTTTGGGCTGATGCTGTTCTATGTGCTGCATATATAAAGAATAGATGTCCATCTAGTGCTATAAGAAACAAGACTCCTTATGAATTGTGGTATGGACATGTTCCTTCGGTAAAACATCTCAGGATTTTTGGTTCCACCTGTTATGCTTTAATACCAAAGGTACATAGAAACAAACTTGGTGCTAGAAGTCGTAAGTGTATCTTCCTGGGGTATTCAAACACATCTAAAGCATACCGCCTCTATGATGAAGTAAATAAAAAGTTTGTTTTATCTAGAGATGTCATTTTTCTTGAATCATCCAAATCTGACAGTGTTGTTGAGCGGCAACTTGATCGCTTGGATAGATTCACAAAACCGAAATCATTTCAAGAGTTTGATAATCAGATTCCACATCTTGAAGGGGGGATTCCTATACTAGATCAATATGTGGAATCTTCTTCTGAAGAACAATCTCCCCTACATGACACTCCAACAACGGATGATGCTTTAAGTGATGTAATTGATAGAATTGGGAGACTCAATCTTGATTCAGACCCAACTCAATCAACAGAACAGCCTAGACCATCTCAGAAAGGTCCCCCAAAGTGGCTGACAAAGACACTCGAAAGTGTTCATCCTGATGAAATTGGAAAAACAGGGACCAGAAATACAAACCGACAAGATGGAGGTGATGTAGATAACTCTAATTCACCTGTTGATATGGATGTTACTTATGATTGTGAATTGAACTTGTCTACAGATTTTGAACCAACTTCCTTCAAAGAAGCTGCTTCTCATGATGAATGGAAAGAAGCGATGCAGAAGGAGTATGATGCCCTCATAAAGAATGGCACTTGGAAGCTGGTTGATCCTCCATTTGGAACCAAACCAATTGGCTGCAAGTGGGTCTACAAGAACAAGTACAAAGCTGATGGCTCACTTGACAAGCACAAAGCTAGGCTTGTGGCAAAAGGTTTTGCACAGAAGGAAGGGGTCGATTATGAGGAAACTTTTGCTCCCACAGCAAAATGGGCCACCATCCGAACACTCTTTGCACTAGCTGCTCAGAACGGTTGGAAAGTCCATCAAATGGATGTAAAAACTGCATTCTTGAATGGAGATCTAAAAGAGAATGTTTTTATGTCCCAGCCTAAAGGATTTGTTGTGAAAGGACATGAACACAAAGTATGCAAACTTGTGAAGTCCTTGTATGTCCTCAAACAAGCACCACGAGCCTGGTATGAAAAACTAACTGAGCATCTTCTGAAACTCAACTTCAAACATTTTGATCTTTATGATGCAACTTTATTTGTCAAGAAAGTTGGCAAAACAGTTGTATATCTTGTGGTATATGTAGATGATCTTTTAATGACAGGGAACAATGAAAGCTATATTGCATCCATAAAGAAAGAATTAGGAATTTTTTTTGAAATGACTGATTTGGGCTATGTTCATTACTATCTTGGCATTGAAGTAACCCAACATCAAAAGTCCATATTTCTTTCTCAAAAGAAATACATTGGAGATTTGTTAAACAGATTTGGCATGACAGAGTGCAATCCCCTTTCTACTCCAATGGAACAAAACTTGAAGCTCACATCTATTGAAGGAAAGGAATTTGAAGATGCAACAAAGTATAGACAGCTTGTAGGAAGTCTCATCTACCTCACTACTACCAAACCAGACATTTCATTTGCTGTTGGAATCCTCTCCAGGTTTATGCAAAAGCCTTGTGAGGGACATTGGTCTGCTGCAAAAAGAGTTCTAAGGTACTTGAAGGGAACTCAAGACCTTGGAATCAAGTATACACAGGTGGACGACTTCAACTTGATTGGATACTCTGATTCAGACTTCGATGGAGACAAAGAAACTGGGGTATCTACTTCAGGATATGCTATGAGTCTTGGATCAGGAGCTGTCTCCTGGAGATCACGCAAACAATCAGTACCAGCAGATTCCACAACAGAAGCAGAATATGTGGCAGCAGCTGAAGCAACGAAAGAAATTGTGTGGCTTAGGAAAATTCTTGAAGATTTGCAGGTAAAACAAATACAATCAACTCCACTCATGATTGATAACACATCTGCAATAAAGTTGGCCAAGAATCCAAAGTTCCATGATCGTACTAAGCACATCAATACTAAATATCATCTGATCCGACATCATGTTGAGGCCAAAACAATCCATCTCCGTCATTGTTCCACAAACGAGCAAATTGCAGACATCTTCACCAAAGTGCTTGGAAGAGAAAAGCTTGAAAGATTCAGAACGATGCTTGGACTCACCAACATCCCTTCAGATTAAGGGGGGGAATGTTGACACCTAATCCGAAATGGATGGGTGAACTGGACAGTCATCTAGAAGATGAACTGATCCGTTTTTATTTTTGTATATAAACATGAGTTACCTAATGAATAAGATCAATCAGTTTTGTCTCTCGTTTAATGTGGAGTTACCCTGGCCTGACAGAGTCATAGTAGGGGGTCAAACTACCCCTAAAATAAGTCAAGATTGCATCACAAGTCAAAATAGAGGGTGAAACAAGCTGCTACAGACATGCTACAGGAAGCTGCGATAGGTGCCCGGTATTGCTACCAGAAGGCTTGTAATGCTACAAGAAGGTTGCCGAGAAGGTTTAGGAGGTAGGAATGATGAGATCAATGGATGGTAAGGTGGATGGAGGTTGTGGTAGATGGATGAAAGGTGGCCAACACCCCTAGCCAAGCTCAACACCTTAGGAAGGCATGTTTTGAACTAGGAGAGCTGCTCATGGTGACCTAAGGGAATGAGCTCAAGAACAGAATTTTGGGATTCATCAAAGAGGGTGAATAAGTCCTGGATGAATATGGTGAAAGGCCTCTTTCTTGTAGATCAAAAAAAACTTGCAACATCACATGCACATGCACATACTCTTTTATCATTGACAAAATAACATAACTAATGGTGGAAAATATGAGTTGAATTTAAATACCATATAATCTATTCCAAAAACTTTGATCTAGTCAATAAATCAACTCCTAAGCTACAGTAAACATATGAAAACCAAGATGACTAATATAGACCTTCTTCCAAGAAATCATAAACATAGCATTTTTGGGTTGTGATTGTAGATTCTTCCATTCATGCTCCCTTGAGAGAGATGAGAGAGAGGTTGCAATCACAGGATTTTGAGGGGTTATATTTTAATGAAATACAAAAAACTAATATGCATTCTAAGCTAAACTAAATGCCAATACATAAGAGGGACCTAAGTCGTTGGGGTTGGTCCCAAAACCAAGAGCCTCAGTCCTCTGTAACTAACTTGGTGATTGATCAATAAGAAACTTCTCATTATCATTGCATCAATGTCAGATACATCACATAACCAATAAAAAATAATAGTATCAAGTGCTTGAGCTCAATATCCTCCTAGATGAAAAAAAAGTTCAAATCCTAATGAGATCTTTGGCATGTTTATTTATACAAGAGGGTAGCTACTAATAGCTCCCTAGAAAATAGGAATGTTTGTCTCCCAAAACTCAAGAAGGGTGGATCTAGATCTTTTTTAACTCCACTTTCTTGGCTGCCAATGACCTCGTCCTTCTTGGCTTCCAATGACCTCGAGATGATGAGAAAGAGTGTGGTGATTTTGGCCGATTGAGGGAGTTAAGGAGGTGGAAAACCTCCTAGAATGTCTCCATGTTGTCTACTCTGATCACCTACATTGAAATCATCTAAAAAATGCCCCATTTCCTAAATTTAAACCATATTAGGCCACATGACATAGAAAAACAACTTTACCCCTCACTAAGCATAATATAATAAAAATTGTAAATGAATGTGAGAAAGAGATACTCCTAAAGCTGGAAGATGGAATTATGACCCTTAGATGTACCTATTGATGAGTCTCTGGATCACCCCCATGCTGAAATTGTTGTTCATCCTTTGAGAAATCACTCATCTATGTCCATGTCCTTCATGGCCCTGCTGGCCTCGCTGACATCCCAAGGCTCCTCAGATGGTGTGCCTTTTTGGGGATAGAAGTTTACATTCTTTTCTATCTTTTTCCACTCCTTCTTCTCCTCTCCTTCATTTCTTCCTTCCTGTAGGCCTAGCAGCAAGGGTGGACTGAGCTTGAGTCCAATCCAAATGAATTTTAATCTTTGCATGATCCTTTTGTATAGGGGTGTCCTCTCCAATGCATTCCTCATCCTTTCAAGATAGTGACTCCTTGATCTGGAGACTGTGGGGTAAGGCATTCCATCTCCTCTAGAAGGCTTGCTCGATTTCTTCCCCTAACAACCTAAGTGTGTCTTCAAAATGTGAGATGGCTTATTCCTCGTTGGCAAGGTATTTGGGTGCAAGGTTAGCATCATTGGAGATGATACTATGATTGCTAATGACAACCATTGGGATTATTAGTTCTTATATATAGTGGTTCCTTTTCTTCCTTTTCCATGAATCCCTTTACTTCCTAAGCTCTTGCCTCCTCATGAGTCATCCAGGATACTAGGGACATGAGTTGTGTATCCCCCAATTTTGCATTGGGAGCCCAAATATTCATATCAGTGAAGGTGAGGTTATGAATTTATAACTCAACCAATTTTTCTCTATCTTCTATCCTAACTTGGCTACAAAATTCAATGAATTGTTTGTAATCTTGAAATGGCATAGACCCATGTTGTGTTAAGGACTTGATTTGGAATTTAATCCACTACTCTTGGAGGAAGAGTAAATAAGACTTGGATGGCTATCTGCATTGTAATGCCTCCATGGACGAGCTTGCCCTTGTGTCCAATTGAGTTTCCTTCTCCTACAACCTCTGCCTCAACCACCTATTCTCTGCCTGTAGCTGCTGCATCATTGTGGACTCCCTCTCTTAGCTCACTTAATTCTTTGCCCATTTCAAGGACCTTTTCTTCCATGAGGCCCATGTCTTCCACCTTTTTAGGCTTAGCAATTTGCATCCATCTGTGGGTTCTTCCTCTTTCTTCTTCTAGCTCAAAGAAAAGTGTGAATGCATTTTTTTGGGGAATAATTCTCCCTCCTTCAATGAATTTATAATAGGAACTTAGGCTAGGTTGTGGACTAGGATCCTGGAGCTGTGGGAATTCCTTCTCAAATGTTTTAGGGAAAGCTTCTAACTCATGTAGTTTTTGTGTCACATTATTCCCCTATTGTTTCTTATCCTGCCCCTTCTGTAGCATCCTCTCATCCTCCTGTAGCACACTCTGTTTTTCATTGGCATTAAAGGAGTTCTTTTTAGTAGTGGCACTGGTGATTTTGTCCTCTCTGCCCCATTTGATTCGTAGGGGTAGGTTTTTCACTCTTCTAATTAGTTCAGGGATGAGTGAGATAGCTAATACCCTCACCACAGTGGTGGCACTATCTTCTGTTTGTGAGTTCAGGGCCATGGAGAATTCAAAGGCAATGTCGTCATCATATCCTTTCAACAACTTGAAGAATCCTAGTCACTAGTGTATTCTAAAAATGTCTACCATAGGAGGGTGTAGATGGATTCTTTTGGTATTTGAGGGCTCCCTTCTATGTTTTTAGCTAAGTGAAAGAGAGATAATTCCTTTAATAGTTTTGGTTTATAATTTAGTGGCAGCAGTGAGTTAAAATCCCTTGTTGTTGATAATTGCCTACATTTCCTCTACTCTACAGTTCGAAAAGATCTTTCAATTTCACAATTTGACTGCTGCTGCCTGTAGAATTTGAAGTGCACCTTGCATAAAATATATGGATGGATGAAGGAGATGGTGTACTTTTCTTCTTATCACATGGTATGTGATGGAGGTAATAAATTGGATATCAATTCGACCATTTGTAGCATTCCTTGACCCGTTCAGTCTTCCTTTAGTATTCTCTCGACCTTCCTATAGTAGTTGCAGGCTTGCCTGTAGCTCTCGCTTGTAGCAATGGCATAACAGGGTTCAAAACTCCTCAATGGCACCTTGAGATCATCCTCTCCTTAACTATTTTTTAAATGAGAGTTTATGCAAAATAATTTGAGCCTCAATACATAATATGCCATTTTTGGCTTAGCCTTGGAGAGTCGTGATGACCTAGCAGTCAGACGACGTTTCCTCTTTTGGACCATTTTCCCCACTCAGAGTAATTATTCCCTCATTCCTTATAATCACCACCCACTCTCTGTGATCCCAACTCGACTGATGTGACACCTCCATGTTGCATGAGTGCTTACCATCACTTTTAGTTTACTAGCCAAGGGTGGCCAAGTTAATTGGCCACCTCCAGCTTATTAAAACTCCTTCTCTCGACATTTACACATTTTTCACTATTTACACATAGAGAGGAGATGAGAGTTTTCCATACCTATTCCTACATTATGATCAAACCGATGCATGGATGTGCATGTTGGAGCTGGACCTCATTATCGTTATTAAGGGAGTTGAGTTGTCATGTTTCTTTCCTATGTATTTCTTCATTGCTCCTCATGATATTTAACTGATGTGGTTGTTGTGTGTGCAGGTACCTTGTTGATGTCTAAGTTGGTATTGTTGGTTGAGAGTCTTGCTGGGAGTGATATGAATACTTCAAAGTGGCCTCATAAATTTTCATCACCTCCCTACCAATGAGAAAAAAAATAGGATTATTTATTTTTTGTGATGTGTGCACGACTACTATAGGAGGAGGTTCTCTTCCTGTAGCAGTCCTTTTCTTTTCCTCTGGGGTCTTCAAGCTACATGGGGGTGATGAGAGAGGATGTAAAATGTCTTGAGGAAAATGCTAGGACTTTGAGGGAGTGGTGTATATTTTTAGAAATGAAGAGGATGTGTTATATGTGTTTCTCTAGAAAACAAATTAACAGGGGTAAGAAAAATTGGAGAGATTTTAGTGATTTTTTTTCTTTTTTAATGAAATGGGACGGTTGAGTGATGGATCGATGGTGGACCATGGTGGGGGAACCTTATCTTCAAACCATGATGGGTTGTCCTTTCCTTCAGATCTCCCTCCTGTAGCTTTTCAGAACCCTCCTGTAGCACTTCAATACCTTCCTATAGCAATTACAGGTCCTTCCTGTAGCAATCCACAAAGGGGGTGGAACTTGAATTTTGGGTTAATAGGATGGTGGAGAGGGGTGATCACATGAGTGTGGATGATGGATATGAAGTGGATGGAGGGAGGACTGAAGAGAATATTGAGAATGTTGGCCCTGTAGCTATGGAATCTGCCACTGTCTTTAATCCTACAAAATGACAAAAAAGTTAGCAGACATGTTGTAGTTCCATTTCCCATGTTTTTTTTTGGGAGACACACAAGTTGTCTTAGAGGAGGTTTTCAACCTGTATGCCTGACCTAGGTGCCTCAAGATAGGTTCTCACCTAGGGATATTTATTATTTCTCCTCTTTTTATCTCTTGGGTTGCCTCAGAGAGGTTTTCAACACAAGAGTTGGCCTCAGATGCCTCATAAATTTTCTCATATAGGCCTTTTATTTTATTTTCTTTTCTTTTTTTCAAAAAAGCATCTAAAAATGTTGTGGACCGGAAGTTATGACACTTCTAATCAAATTGACTTCTCTACTGATTGTACTGATGAATTCTTCCTTAGACATAGGTTTTCTATATACCTTCAACCTGTAGTCATTGACAAACAAGGGAATCCCTTCCTCATCAATGGTCCTGATTTGAACAACTCCATTGTCATGAAATATCTATATTAGGTATGCCCTAACCATTTTGTCATCAGTTTTCCCTTGAAATCCTTGAACCTAGAGTCATATAATAATGCTCAATCCCCTTCTTGAAAAATCTTGTCCTTGATATGCCTATCATAATAGACCTTCCTTTGCAATTATATAACTTCAGTGTGTAGGAGGGCCTACATTCTAAACTCATCCAAGCCATTCAATTTGAGTAGACTCTCTGGTTATGCTTTGGTGACATCTAACTCCAATTGGGCTGCCATTCTCAAAGTATTATACTTAACTCAATAGAAATCAAAGCTTTCTTAACCATATCATATGGAGTGAACCCAATAGTTGTCTTCTAAGTTGTGTTATAGGCCCAACTGGCCTCCACTAATTTGTTTGCCCAATATTTATTGCTTCTGCTCACAACCTTAGTGAGTATGCTCTCCAATGCCCTATTTGTAACCTCCACTTGCCCATTTTCCTGAGGGTGATAGGAAGTAGATGTTATGTGTTTGATATGATGATGCCTTAAAATATTCTCAATCATATGTGATGTGAATTGAGCTCCCTGATCGGTGACTATCTCTTTGGGGTACCCAAATTTGTAGAAGATATTTTCCCTTAAGAAATCAACCACTTTCTCTTATGTTGTTGCCTTGAAAGCCTTTGTCTCAACCCACTTTGTCAAGTAATAAGTCCATACAATGATGTACTTTTCCTTCCATGATGGTGGATAAATTGGCCCAATGAAATCCATGCCCCACTTATCAAATGGCTCCAAGCCCACCTGAGGTTGTAAGGGAATTTCATCCCTGGGTGTGGGTTGTACCATCCTCTAGCACTAATCACATCTGCTAGTATATCTTCTTGCATCTTGGTGGAGGGTGGGTCAATAATAGTCAGCTTGTAGAACTTTGAAAGTTGTTCACTTGGCAACAAAATGACCTCCACAAGGCCCATCATGACAGGCCAAGAGGATGTCAAAGACTTCCTCTTCCCTGAAACATATCCTTAAGATCTGATCTTGTCCCAGCTTGAAGAGATTGTCCCCAATCCAAGTGAAATGGGCGCTTTTCCTTACAATTATGCTCTTCTCCCTAGATGACATATTTGGGGGATATTTTGCAGCAACTAGGTAGTTGTCTATGTTAGAAAACCATGGAGAGAGCATCGAGATAACAAACAGGTGCTCATCTGGAAGCTGATCATCGACCATCCCTTCATCACCTACAAGCAAAGCAAGTCTAGACAAAAAACTTGCAACTACATTTTCTTTTCCTGGCTTGTCAATGATAGTTAATTCAAATTGTCGTAAGAATAAAAACCATCTAATTATTCTAGCATTCACATCAGTCTTATTCATCAAATATTTAATAGTTACATGGTCAGTATGCACAGAAGTTTGGTATCCAGTGATGTAATGTCTTAATTTGTTTAAGGAGTGTACAACAACTAAGAGTTCTTTCTTAGTTACAATGTAGTTCAATTCAACCTTAGACAAATTTTTACTAATGAAGTAAATGGCATAAGGTAACTTAACCTCTATTTGTCCCAAGGATTCCCCCACAACTTTGTCGAATGCATAAGCATGGATATAGAAAGGCAAAGTTCAATTTGGACCCCTAAGTTTGGGTGTAGTGGTTAATTTCTCTTTCAAAATATCAAGTGCCTCTTGGCAGCTATTTTTCCAATAGAATTCTGAGTCCTAGGCCAGAAATCCAAACAATGGTGAAGCCACTTTACTAAAGTCCTTGATAAACCTCCTATAATATCCAACTAAGCCCAAGAAACTCCTAACATCCCTTTTCTTTTGAAGAGTAGGGACCCTTTTGATGATGGCAATCTTGTTTGGGTCCACTTATATTCCCTCTTGAGATATTGAATGACCAAGGACAATCCCTGCATTCATTAAGAATTCACATTTCTCAGGACTAAGTGAGAGGTTCATTTCAATGCATTTCCTCAACACTTTTCCTAGGTTAGAGAGAGCCTCTAGGAATTATTGCCCATAGGGAGAGAAATCATCCATGTAGATCTCTACAGAGTCATGGATCAACTCAGCAAAGATGCTTAGAGATGCCCTTTGAAAAGTGGCAGGGGAATTGCATAGACTGAAAGAGAGGACCCTATAAGAAAAGGTACCCCAAAGACATGTGAATGTAGTTTTTTCCTGATGCTCAGGGCTAATCTGGATCTGATTGTAACCACGGAATCCACCCAGTAAAGAGAAGAAATGCTTCCCTGCAAGACCATCTAAAAACTTATTAATGAAAGGAAAAGGGAAATGGTATTTCTTGGTGGCTTTGTTCAATGATTTGTAATCCACATAGATCCTCCACTTCCCATTCTTCTTTGGAACCAAAGCTAGAGGGGACACCCACTCACTATCTAAGATGGGGTATGTAAACTCTGTATCCAAAAACTTTTGCAATTCTTCTTTTACGATGTCCTTGAGGGACGGGTTCATTCTCCTTAGAGGTTGGCACACAGGTTTGCATCCGTCCTTGATGTAGATGTGATGAGTACAAACCGAGGGATGCACCCCCTTCATTTCTTTATAGTTCCAATCAAAAGCATCTAAGTGTTCTCTCAACATCTTTCACAACTTATCTTCTTGTTTGGCTAAGACAAAGGGGTTAATATTTAAGGCTTTAGATGCACCAAATTATACAACTTTGACATGGGCTAAACTTGGGTCAACTAAGCATAATTTAGTCCAAGGACTACTCTCAGACTCTTTCACAAGCTCATCAAGAGGCATGGTATTGGGGGGTTAGTTCTGAAGGATCTGGTCAATGAGGTCATCTTCATCAGGTTGCCCCCCTCCTATAAAAACATCTAGGGTATATATTGGATGGGATGTTGTATGATACACTTCATCTTCCTCCTCCTCTTCTAGCCATAGGGGTAAGTCATGCTCAATGGATGGCTGAGAAGGAGGGTACAATACCAATTGTTTGGACAAATTCCCATTCTTAATGGTCATGTTCCCGGCCTTGCAACTAATGTAAGCATCAACAGTGGGTAACCATGGCCTTCCCAAGATGAGAGGATAACCATTGAATTTGGTTTTGGGATGGAGAACCAAGATGTCAGTAAGATACTCCCAGGAGTCAATGGAGACCATTACATCCTCAAAAACTACCTCAGGAGCCACTGTGGATCTATCTGCAAGCTGCAACACTGTAGTGGTATTTCTTAAGGATTATTGGAGGTTTAGTTTTAGCATGGTTTCTTTAGTCATCACATTCATTGAAACCCCAAGATCAATCAGGGTATGAGGAACAATGATGCCATCAATGTGCACATATACTACTGGACTTCCATGGTATAAATATTTTGAACAAATCACTTTCCCCAACATCAAATCAGATAATTGACCAATAACATTGATGGTGGAGGTGTCTCTTTTTCGCCTCCTAGGGTGTTTGAAACATTTCTGTTTGATAAGTTTATTATAGATGGGAACATCCTTAATAGCTTGGAGGAGGGGTATTTTAACACAAAAATTCTTCAATTCTCCTAGACGTTCAGTCTCTTATAGGGTGTTTTGGTCAGGATGGATCAATCTCCCAGGAAAAGGAGGTGGATTTACTTGAGGGGTACTCTATTCCTTTCCACTTCAAGTTCTTTAGGTGGATATGGAGGTTGGTTATCTGGAAGCACTCTTCCAGACCTAAGGTTGATTTCTTGAATTTCCACAACATAAGAAGGGTAAAATGTCTCTCCGCTATAAACCTGTTGTGCTTGATTGTTATTTGGGTTCGAATTGGGTTAAGAAGGCATATGAGGTTTCTTGGGTGGAGCAGGATGAGTGAGTTGTGGTTGGGATGGAGGTGGAAGGTAGTAAAGTAGGAGGTTGGTTGAATTGAGGCCTCCACCCTTGTGATGGGTTATTCCATTGAGCATGTTAAGAAAGATATGGCTGAAATGGACGATTTACAGGTTGGGGAGGATATTGAGGAGAATAAAGCCAAGAAGGAGGTGTGGACCATGATGGATGAGTGGAAGAGTAATAGGGTGGCAAGGGTGAATTCTGGTTGGGATGGTAATAAGAGTAAGATGCACCTTGCATGCCCTGTTGGTATGGTCGAGGTCCTTGAGGCCTCCTTTGATTTATAAAGCAGAGTTGCTCAACCCCACCTTCTGCCCCTTGGTATAAAACTTTCAAACTAGGCAAAGAAGGACATCTATCTATGGCATGGTTTTCCTCATAGACTGAGTAGACCTCTATGACATTTAGTGGGCATTCATTTCTGGGGTGCCTTCTAATGCATTTAGGGCATAAAATAGCTAGGGCCCTCTCTGATTCCTCTTGTCTCCTCTTGATATGCATGGTATCCTGATGCAGGGTTACCCCGCTTACACCCACAATATGCATGTGAAATGGATAAATACATTTGCCCCAGGAATTTAACTCACCAAGGAGTCAAATATTTACCCATCAATGGTTAAGGCCCTATTAATCAACCCTCAAGCCTTCAATTATGACTTTATTAAAGTCTTCATCAAATCCCTCTTGTCGGGACTTTGAAACTCCTCATAACCTTCCTTAACCCTTATACAACCTTCGTTAACCCTTTAACCACACACACACACACACACACACATATATATATATAGCCTTACCTCTTTAAACATTGGTTATATATATTTATCACATGAAATCCTTATCTCCCTTGATAATGTTGGATTTACATATAAATTAATACATAAACCTTTCGTCATTGCTATTTTCCTTTATAAACCTTTTACAAAGGAAATAACCCACAAACACGCTATAATTTACCTTTTCACCTGATATGGCATCTGCACATCTTTTGAGGTTCCACCTTTATCACAATCGGGTATCAGCTCCTCTGTGAGTCACATTAATACACACGTCCTCCCGCCTCCGATAGGCGAACATATTCTGGATCTCAAATTATTAAACACTGCCACTATAACTCCGTCAAGTCCGCTCTTTCAGACCTTTCCTTCAGTGCTCCGCCGATCTCCGACCACCTCCGATCGCCGATCAGCGCTTTATCGCTATCGGTGCATCGGATTTCACAGTCGACCAACCTTTGACCTCTGTGTAATGTGATTGTATTAGATCACAACTGTTGATCGGTTCTCGATCTAACGGTCGATATCCTTTCCTGATGCAAAGTCGCTCGACAGTCCTCTACCATTGATCTACACTTAGTAGATCCAACGATCTACCATGAATTCGGATAGACAATAGGCAAGGGGTTTAACCGCTCGATAAAGTGGTCTTCCCTCACTCCTTCGCTGCAACGTGTCCTCCGATTAGTGGAATCGGAGCCAAACGGTAAAAACTGCTTACGTCTTTCCTTCTGCCCAAAATCCACTTCTCTGCCTTTGAGAAATACTCTTCACCGATTATCCTCCACGATCCTTTAGCATCTGAAGACCATCGATCTATGAGATCGACGGATTTTGTTCCTTGTTGCCTACGTCGTTGATCTTTGAGATCCAACGGTTCTTATGCTTCGACGACTCACTTCTTCCTTAGTCCTTTTCTTTATGTTTTTCACTATTTCTTTAGCGTTTCCTCTGTAGTTCAGGTTTCTTCAAAGGGTTCCATTCTTCCGCTTCCGCAGTTCAACTTCTCTGAACTTAACTCCTCAACAAGTTCTCACTTCGCTACCTCTCTAGAGCTTCACTCTATTTCCTCAGTTGGATTCAAAGACCTATGATGATTCCTCTGAATCATTCTCTCCTCTGTGTGTTCTACAGAATTCTGCCTGCAACCCTGTTACGGAACCTACGAATTCATATGTAATTCATTCATAAAATACTCATTTCACACATTTACATAGCTAGGAATAAACCTCTGTATACATAAGTATAAACAAAAGATTACATTTGAGACACTGTGTCTCTCACAAACCTGATCTTCAATATCAATGGCCTCCTCCCTTTACTCTGCCCGTAGGCTTACATTTATACTAGAAAGGTTCTTTTGAACTAATTTTGGTTGATCAAGTTTGATGATCAGGTTGAACAAATTGATCAGCCTGATCATCAAACTTGAGTTTTTTCGAGGCTTTGACTCTCTTAGCCTTGTCTTTTCCTGACTCTATCAAATCTGCTTGAACTAGTGGATATTCTTAATGTCAATGGCTTGCAATAACTCATTTAAATCTCCCTTCGAAACAGGGCTTTCTTCAATAATCCTTGATTTGCCTTTTTCTTTAGCTACCTGGCTCCTAGTCCTTCTTCTTTGAACTCCTTCACCTGTGCTTGATTCATGTGTAGCTTCTTTGACCTGAGCTTTCTCTTTAAGGGACTGCTGGGGTGTATCCTGGATAGTCAGTGGCCTGGTGGATTCTCTTACTTGCTTCCTTGCCTTTAACTTTGAAAACCTCCTGGATCTTGTTTATGCTTGATGACCAGTTGTTGTTGGAAGATCTTTTGCAGCTTGAGGGCTGAGACCAATTTTGTTCTTGAAACCAGACATGAATATGAATGTGTGCCAGTCCCTACCTACCCTCTGGAGTTCATGCAGAACAATCAACTTAACCAAGCCATGGTGGAACAATGAAGTCTCACAGGCTTCTTTCCTTAGCTGCACCTTGTCACACATTTTGCTTAAGCTGCGGAATAAGTAAAAAGGTAGATCAATAGATGTCTTTCCTATGAAATGCAACAGAAGTTTAAAATGATACGAATACACCTTATTATATCTCCCTTCACAGGTAAGGTACTTCTGTATATAGGTAAGCAAATTGGCATATGACTCGTTGACATAACTTCTAGGAACAGACTTGTTTAAATCTGAGTTAATGAACTCCTGTTTCAGAAATTCTTTGCATGGGGTCATATCAAATTTGAAATTATTAAACCAACTTTCTTGCCCCCTTGGAATCTCCGTAACTGTGGATATTATGTCTGGTGAGACATGTAATTCCAGCATACCAACCTTTGAGTTTAGTCGTGTGAAATTCAGGGCAAATTCCTTGGTGACCTGTGCATGACCTCCTTGGAGTTTCTTGCAAAAATTCCAACATCCAGCTTGTTTAAATGCATGCTCGACTTCTCTGTTCTTCAAGGTTATGTCTAAACCTTCAGGTTCGTTTCTTAAACATCTGCCTGATCTGTGGTCTTTTCTTTCTGCCGATCCCTCCATGAAGGTTTGAAACACTATCGCTGCTCAAACTTCAATCTCTGCCTTGCTTGAATGGCTGCCTCGCTTGATAACTGCCTCGCTTGATAACAATGTATTCAAATTGAAAACTTGCAGATTTGTTCCTCATGCAACGAATACAATCATCATTAAGACTGTGAATACCTGGCTTTTCTTGGAACTTGCAATCCGTGTGTACCAATGTACCTAGTGGCTATAATAATGGAGATAAGCGGTTGGACATGATATGTGGAGTGCATAAACTGACAATGAATGACGCAACCATAACTTAACTTGACAGATTTGACAGTTAGGAAAGATTCGCTGCGGAATGCACGAATCTCCGATTTCGTAGCGCAGTCAGTGTAAATTTTGAATTATGTGCTACGAAATCACCTAAAACATGTCGCACTGCGAAATCACCTAAAACATGTTGCGCTACGAAACTGCTAAAAAGGATTTATGCGCTGCGAAAACACTTCAAAATGGTTACATGCGCTACGAAATCACCTAAAGAGCTTTGTGGCACATAGTAACCTTTGAACAAAACTGACACATGGTTACGAGACCGATAATGAATGAGAATGACCGGTGATGAAAGAGAATGGATACTTGACTCAAGACTCCTAAGACTCAGACTCTAAGGAAAACAAAAATCAAACTTAGACTAGCACCGACCTTTACCATCAAACTAATGTGAGACATTTTGGCATTAGAATTCTTAAGTGATAACAGGCATGATCTTTGATCATGCCCTTTGCCTAATAACTTATAAATTAACTATTGTTTTATATAACATGCAACTACCAAGACTACTAACTTAAATTATCAACCTAGGGTTCTTACAAACTTAATAGGTGAAAAAACTATACATGCATCATGCAATGTGTCCTTTTGTTAATCTGATGCAATGAAGTGAACGCCATTAAATCCAAACCTAAACTAATTTCGGAAATGGAAATGTTGCTCTATTTGTAGAAAGGAAACCTAATTACTTTTACAGAGAGGAAATCCTACTTACTTATGCATAAAGGAAAGGATATTCTACTTTGCATGAATGTAAATGTTAATTGTATTTGCAGAAATGTAAATATTAACCTATTTGCAAAGTGTAAATGGTACATCAAAAGGAAGCCTAACATATGAAATAGAAATAACAATGTTGGAAATGGAAACCATAGCTTAAGATGTATGAAACAAAATGAATCATTCTTCAATCACTGCCTTCAAGATAGATTTTGTCAATAAAGTTCATAAGGTGCTTCATAAAGTAATCATGAAAATCATCATTATGCTCTTCAAGTCATGAATCTATCCAGTAACCATAACTGCAGAGGTGAATTGAAATTAAAAGGGGCAAGGCTTAAGTGGTTTTTGGTGTTACTCAATCATGGTTTTGGAGCCTAGGGATCATTATTCAAGCCTAAGGGATAAAAACAAGCTTTTGGAGCAGATCTAGTCAAGCTTACACATGTTACAGGTGTGCTATAAGACTGTTAGAGGAGGTGCTAGAGGAGACCCTGTTTTTCTATAGGAGTGAGATAGCTTGCCGAATGCCCACATAAATAAAATGAAAATGAGATGGGACTTTTTGTTATTATTAAATAGGATGTCCTAGGAATCCGTTCCAAGTGGAATCACTCAAAAATACCCCTGTTAACACGTGCTAAAAAATAACATAAAATTACTTCTCTAAAAACAAGAAATTCAAGAACTATTGAGCTAGTTAACCTACCAAATTCCTAACCTAATAAAGTGAAAATGATATGGGGTAAATTTTGTTATTAACTTGACTATTTTTATGACCCAATACAAGTGGAATCAACTCAAATGAATCTCATTAACACGTTCTAAAAAATAATAGAAAATTACTATTATTTTGCTACAAGGGACTCCCAAAAATTCTAAACTTGTGAACTATTAAACCAATCCAAGTAGCTCAATGATGAATATGACTTTTAAAATATGTTCTAAGGATGCATCATGCTTGTGACTCTGTAAATAACCTGAAAAACAACTGATTATAATCATTTAATCAATATGACCTACAATAATAGAAGCATGAATAGTAAATGCAGAAATAAGAGATACAAGTAAAAAAGACATTCAAAGAAAATAAAGAAATTGCACAAAAGGGATCTGAGGCTCCTAGGATGGCCAAGCCCAAGGAAACACATAGTCCTATGAAGGAAAACAAGATTTAGAAGCTAAAAATGGCATCAAACTTCATTATTTGAATTAATCCAAGTACATCCATCCTAGAAATGAAAGTAGAGCTGCTAAATAACAAGTTTTCTCCACAAGAAGACTAAGAAATACCTGCCCCTAGAGGCCAATTCGAATTGGTACTTATACAAAGTGATGAGGAAGCATTCTCCTTGAAAGGAGGCAACTTTCCCCTCCAAAATCCCTCAAGAAGTGGATCTAGTTCTCAACACTAGGTATCTGCATTAAATGATAGGGAACACATTCCTCAATTTTCTCAATCAGTGGAGCTCCAAAATTTGTCAATAATTTCATGATATTTTGTTAATTTATTATCCAATATTGGCCCATCCCGTAGTAGGGAGAAATTCCCTATATTATCTCATTCATAATTTACTCAATATTCTCTCAATATTTTGCAAAAATAAATAATATTAGGCACATAATATGCAATTATATATAAACCTTCCTAAGAACATATTAAAGCTAAAAAACATTATTACGTGTAGAAGGAGATATTTAATATAGCCTTTACGTGCCTAAGAAAGGTTATATGGGCCTTAATTTGTCTCTAATTTGGAGGCCCATCATGAAGTAAGGGATAAATGTAAGAATGATGAACAAGTATGGACACTCATTCAAAAGTTGCAGTAAGATCCATGTGCATCTAATTCATTTATTTAGAAAAATGATTCACTATGGTACAAAGATCACCTATAGCTATGTAAGAACTCATAACTTAAATAAAAGGTTCTTTTGGAATTGCACACCTCTCCTATAGGAGGGCACTCAGGATTTTTAAAAACTTACCATATGGTTAAGAAGATTTTTTTTTGGGATGGACTTAAATATGATATTCAGAAGTTTGTGGCGGAATGTTTGGTTTTTTAACAAAATAAAGTTGAGAAAATTAAGACCTGGGGTCTTTTACAACCATTATCCATTCCAAGTCAACAGTGTGAAGAAGTCTTAATGGATTTTATCACAGGTTTATTGAAGTTTGAAGGAAATAGTGTTGTCATGGTGGTAGTTGATAGACTTACCAAGTATGCACACTTTTGTGCACTATCTCATCTTTCCAAATCCAATACAGTCGCTATTGCATTTATGGAAACATTTCAAAAGCTACATGGAAACCCAAAAATTATTGTAACTGATACATATCTCATTTTCACCAGAAATTTTTAAATAGAATTATTTTCTTTCCTTGGTACTCAAATAACTCATAGCTCATTTTATCATCCTCAATCTCGTGGGAAAACTGAGATAGTAAACAAATGTTTGGAATGATATCTTAATTTATTTGTATCTAATAAATGAACACAATGGATGAAGTAGTTACCCCTGACATAATGGTGGTATAACACTTCCTTCCATACTGCAATAAAAATGACCCCATTTATGGTTCTTTATGGGTATCTTCCACCATCGATCACATTGTCTTTAAGAGACAATTCTAAGGTTCAAGCACTTGAAGATCACATTAATCATCAACAACAAGTTTTCCAACTCTCAAAGGATAACCTAACTCTGACACAAAATCAAATGAAACAACATGCATATCAACATCACAATGAAAGAATTTTTTGATGTGGGTGGTTGGATATTTTTACGACTACAACCTTACAAACAAATGTCCCTCAAGCAAGCCACGAAGGATAATCAATTATCACCCAAGTACTATGGCCATTATAAGGTGTTGCAAAAGATTGGTACTATGGCATACAAATTGTAGTTGCCTACATCTTCGTGAGTACACCCAGTTTTCCATGTTTCATGCTTTAATAAGGTTATAGGTGACAAGCTTCAAGTTAAAACTATATTTCCAAAACTTGATGAAGAAGGAAAATTTGTATTGGATCCTGAATCAATCATAAAAAAAAGAATCTAACAACTGCAAAATAGATCAATTACAGAGTATCTCACTAAGTGGAAGAACTTACCTACTGAAGACTCCACATGGGAGGATGAGTATTTTATTCAGAAGCATCCAAAACTACTCAAGCGTTGAGGACAACACTATTTTGAAGGAGAGGGACATGATAGATCCATATATTACTAGTGTAGCCTTTATATTGTTATTATTGTGCCCCATAGAAGCCTACTATTGTTATTGTTGTGCCCCATAGAAGTCCACTATTGTTATTTTTGTGCTCTTATATTTTTTATTTTTTTTATGTAAGCCCTAATTATATTTTGACTCCTTAGACTCCTATATATACCAAGGAGGTTTTTTCATTTGAATCATCTAAGACATGTTCATTTATGTGATGTAAAGGAGGTCTCCCCCTCAAAGAGGTTTATTTTCAAGTTTTTGATCTATCTTTTCTTTTGTTTTGTGATTTGGTTACATAACAAAAGTGAACTCTCCACCTGTGTCTGACCTTACACACTTTAATTTGCGGTGAATTTGGTTCTCATCCTTATCCTTAAAAGTTTTAAACTTTTCGAGAGCTTTATATTTCTCTTTTAGAAATGCAACCCACGTAAGTTAGGTATAATCATCAATACTTAACATGAAATATGTCTCACTGATTGGAGTCTCAGTTCTTGTGGGCCCACATAAGTCTGTATGAACTAATTGCATTGGCCTAGTGAGTGATTTCTCCTTGGTATTGAAAGGCACTTGTATTTGCTTGCCAATTTGACATGATTTATAAATGGTATTGCTTGCCTTAGTAATCTTAGGTAAGTCCTTTACAACTTCCTTTGTGTGCCACAACTAACTTTCATCAAGCTTCCTAAGATAATAATTATCATTGTCTTCTTAGAGTGTGTACACATTATTTGTAGCTCTCACACCCTTTTCTATTACATTTCCTATGCTTTTGAATTTATCTCACAACCTTTGGACCAAAAGCTAACATCATACTTTTGTTCACAAATTTGGATCACACTTAAAATATTGTGCTTGAATCCTTCCACAAAGAGAACCTTCTAGGCTCATTGTTCCTTACCCCTTAATGTTGCATGGGGAATCATTGCCAAAAATGACACTTCCTATCTTTTTTTTATCCAGTGACAAAAAATTGTTTCTATCACCAATCATATACCTAGAGAAACCACTGTCCAGATACTAATGGATCCCTTGATTTTGGCTATACAACATTATGCCACATTATTCCTTTTTTTAAGCTTTTTGAAGTCTCCAAGTCTTTGGTTCTTCTTGATTTTTTTAATCTAAGGAGTTGTTTTTATTTTTCTAGTCCTATACTTAGTTGTTGTATGTCCATAATTGTGATAGTTTTAGCATTCAAAATAATCAAATAAGGGAGAAAAAGGGTTGGCATTCCTGAGATTGTTTTTATCTGAATTTACAAATATATTGTCTCCACTTGATTAATAATATTATTTCATTCTATTTCTCATCAATTTGTTTCCAAAATATGTTCTACAATCTACAACTTTGTGCCCAAAATTTGTACATGAAAAAAAATAACCATTAAAAATATTTTGGTATCCAAGAGCTTATTTCCTTTACGAGTGTGGCCTACTAATTCTTGGATAACTTTCTTTGGGAGAGAAATGGTGTCTTTTTTGGTTTCTTACATGTTCTTTATGGTTGTTCAAACTGTTGTTATGAATTTTTAATTGTCGTTACTGGGATGAATCATTGTCCCTTACCTTTCTTTGCTATTGTTGTTTTCCTTTGGGTGCATTTTTAGCCAATCCTTTTACCACTTCAACATAGCTAATTGATCCTTTATCTCCAGATTTCTTGATACTTGATTCTCCTTCATAACTTAGACTAATTTTTATGAGAGGAGATCTTTGAATACTTAGAATATCATCCAGCTTATTGGATCCTATAATAAACGATATATTTTGGTTCAACTAACCCTTGGCCTTTTCTAATTCCTTTCTGAGGGAGACAATAACCTCGTCTTCTAACTTTTCACACTCCTTGCTTTTCTCCTTTAGCTATTGTAATAGGGTATCTTAAAATTTCTTTACTTATTTCAACTTTCACTTTTTGAAGAATAAGTGATGAATCTTATAATTAATCCTTTTCCTTTCCAAAATTTGCAAGAATCTCCTTCTGCTTTTCATTCTTTTTTTTTAGCCTTTGAATTTCTGTTAATGCACTGATCAACTCACCCTCTAGGTCTACTTCTGTTTCTTCTTCATAAAACACATTTTGTCCTTCATCTAGATTATCCAAGGCATGAGCATTAAATCCTTCATCACTTTCATTTTTTATTTTGTTCTTTCTTTGTCAAAGGATTAATCATCTTTATCTTTTGAGGAATGGCTATCTTCTTTAGTATAAAAACACTTATTTTTTAGCTTATTTTCCCTTTTTACTTTCCTATATTGGTTATTTTCTTTAAGATCACTTTCATGCTTTTCTTTCTTGTAATGAAATTTTTATGCATAATGACCTACTTCTTCATAATTAAAACATTTGAAGGGTAACTTACCTTTGTACTTTCCAAATCCTCTCATCAACCTTCTAACAAACTTTTCCTCTTCTTCATCAAATTCATAACTATTGCCTTTAGGTTCTTCCTTGCTCTTCCTATCAACTTTGAATGTATCCTCCCTTGATATAGATTTACCTTTTGAAGTTGGCATTTCATAGGCTATCAACATTCCATGCAATTGATCCAACATCAATGTTTTGAAATCTTGCATCTCTTCATGGTTGACACCTTGGCATCAAATTTGGCTAGTAGAGATCTCAACACATTTTGAACTAGAAAGAAGTCCTCCACAACTTTAACAAGTCCTTTAATGGTATTGACTATTTCATCCACTCAAATAAAAAAATTGGCTATATCATAATCCTCTTTCATCTTTAATGCTTCAAATTCCATTTTGTAGCATTGGATTTTTTATTTTTTCACGTTATTATCACCTTCACGATTTGTCATCATCTTATACCATATGTTTTTAGCTGTCATGTAGTGCATGACCTTAACCAACTTGAATTCAAGCATTCCACTTAGGATTGCATTCATTGCTTTAGAATTGCTGGTAAATGCTAGCTTATCATCTTTATCGATCAATGCATCTAGATTATCATAGCCATTTTGTAATGTGTCCTAGACATATGCACCAAGAGACATTAAGTAGGTTCTCATTTGTACCTTCTAAAATGCATAATTTGTTCCAGTGAACATGGAGGCTTTGTCAGTGGAACTTCCTTCCTATTTAGCCATTGTCCTAGATCTACCTTCCAGTTGTTAGACTATTGTTGAAAGAACCAACTTTGATACCAATTGTTAGAAATCAGTATAATACTGAGAGGGGCAGGGAAAATATTTATTATGTACTTTTTAACAATTTTTAAGATTATTTATGTTATAACCAAATAATAACACCACAACACCATAAGTCAAACAACAAATGCACATCAGACACACTTTACGTGGAAACCCATAAAGGGAGAAAACCAAAATTTTTATTTATGTCCTTTATGTAAATGCAAGCTCCAACCTATTGTTACATTAGATTTACTAGCACCAACCAGAAAGAGACACTCTCCCCTTAATTTGCAAGTACCCACCTACTGGAGCCACAATTAGCAGGGACTAACCTACTGAAGGTGCCAATCTTTTTCTCTTTTTAGGCACTAGCCTGAAGGAAGCAACCCTGTGCCCCCTTTTCTATTTACCCTTCACATAAGAGGGGGCCTCCATAATTAACACACACCATTTGATCTCGAGCCTCAACTAGACCAATAGGGATCGAACATGAAACATGTGCACCACTTATTTGATAAGTGAGGTTTAACTCCCACACATTTCTGAACTTTTCCACTCATTGATTGTGTGATCCTCCCTGATTCTCTTATGAGTGTTTCACAATCACACGCTCAAAATAAGAAATTTGATGTTTTCAATTTGATCAAAGGAATTTTGTAGCTTTTCCATGAACCCACACAATTTACCCATCCGCATCATTTCATGGAACAACTCAATCGCATCTTTGCACATAAATGCCCATACTTCCTTTGACATCAATGACAATAGTTGTCACCAATGACACCTATGCAACACATTGATGAATTCCACTCAAAAAAATCATTGTTGGTAGAGCTTAAGAAAAAGGAAATAGATTTTGGCTCCAATTTTGATTTATGCTATGATAAAGGAAGAAATTTCATCGATGTAGAGCCCACTGCCACCATCACGACCAAAAAGATCCAACTAGAAGAGCCTGAAATGCTTGAAGAGGGGGAGCACCTCTTCCATTCAAAAAAGTGGGCGAGGGGGATCACCTCTTCCATAAGGCTCAAGGAGTAGGATCCCCTGGCCTCGTGGGTCTCGGCTCTCGCTAAGCCATAAATTATTGATATATCTAGCATACAGATTGTTGGATATACTCTTGGTATTTTAGTGACAACTACTAGGTTTGATCTTGGGCCTTGCCTAGATTACTCCAACGAGTTGCTGATTGACCATGGTAAGAATAAAAATAAAAATAATAATAATAACAATACTAATTTTGAATATTTATATAATAATATTATAACAATATTTAAGAAGAAGAAAATGTATTTATATATTAAAAGTTATATAATAATGTAAAATTAACTATTTGTTAATAATGGCTATTAATTATGATATTTAAAGCTAAAATAGTAATTATTTTTAAAATATAGATTTATAATGTTTATAAAGAATTAACGAGATATTTAAAATATATTTAAAAATATAATGAAATTTGTACACTCTCAAGAAAGAAGTTTTATATTATTATCCAATTTTAAGGTCATGGCCAAGCCAGAAACCACATTGGTGCATGAGACCTCCACCTCCACATCCACATTGGTGTATGAGACCTCCACCTCCACATAGTGATTTGACTGCTATGAAGGCATTCATACTCTACCCCCTTTGGTTTTGAACCTGTGACCTCTTAGGAGGAAACACATGCTCTTAACCATCAGGCTCACTCAAGTATATAAAATTCATCTTAATCTTAGATTTATCAAGTGTCGGAAGGGATAAAATCTATTGAGATGAAAAAACATGCTCTTAATCATTAGGCTATAAAATTCATCTTAATCTCGGATCTATCAAGTGTCGACATGGTCAAATCTATTGAGATGCAAGCTTTTTTCAAGTGCAAAACTTGGAAAAATATTTACACTTAGAGGAATTGGATACCTCTCCATGCCTGATAGATCAAGGGTTAACATGGATCTCTCTCTCTCTCTCTCTCTCTCTCTCTCTTTACACATACACACACTCTAGGTGTATAATGAAGGAATTACAAATCTCTTTCATTTTAAACAACACACCAAGAAAATAATTTAATTATAAGATTATATATGACATTGGTCATTTGAGTTTCACTTGGGTGGTTGGGTAGAATACTTGTTATTATCCCCACATAGGTTTGAGTCTTGTAAATTCACATGTTGACATGGGACACAATAAGGTTGAGATGATACCCAATGCCTGTCCTTATTAAAATATTGTATTCACTTTTCTCTCCTTTCATATATCAAATTAAAATTTTTCTATTATTATATTTACATGCATAGATCCATTTCTTCCAGTGAAAATTTATTTAAAGTGCAAAAAACAATTCTTTTCTTTATATAATTATAAATGAAGTTGATATTCACATAAGTGGATCTATTTAGAGAATATTTTATCTTTATTTTAATAGGGACCAAGTTGAGGACGAAAATACTTATGCATTGCTTTCCCATTGGGTTGTAGAATGAGCCCCTTAGCTCAATGAGCCTTTAGGCTCAATAAATACATATCTTACTCATTATTATTCATATTAAAAAAATGTTATCTATATTTTTAAATGCACATTCCTTCTTATTGGGAAATAGAAAGCAACTCTATATACTAAGTATTGAAAGAAGTATACATCTCAATGTCAACATGCATATTGAAATATTTCATTTATACCCTTATATTAAAAAACAATTGTTATTAATATTTTCAATGTTATATATCAACTTTATATAGTAAATTACACATTTCCTTAAGTGAAAATTATTAAGTAGCCAATGACTTAGTGATTCAAGTTCTGTGAGCATCAATGTAATGAATGCTAATGAAAAATGGGTGGTCATATGAGATACTTCTCACCCTGCTTGTGCCTATCGAATTCAAAGAAAGGCTTTGGATTTTCAGCAGTTGTGAGGGTAAGAAGGGCTCGCTTTTTACCACGGCACTGTATTTGATTGGCCGACAAGAAGTGTAGAAGAAAGGGACTTCCTTTTTTGGGCTTTGGCGGGCGAAACTTGACCCGTACACGATACAATAATACTATTACCACCGACGCTAACCTTTCACCTACTGTCTTTCTTCCCTTCTCGCCAAACCAAATCAGCCCATCGTTTCATTTACCCTCCACGGCCACTTAAATCCACTGTTTACATCACAATCTGCGGCCACTTAAATCCACTGTTTACATCACAATCCGCGGCCACTAAAACCTGCTGGGGAGGCACTCGGTTTTCAAGAATAGTCCCGATTAAGTACTTCTTCCCAGCCTATACATCATATAATATCTGCACTCCTGCCTTTTCCAGCCCACGCCAAACGCCTACTTTTACTTTCTCTACTTATATACCTCTATTGTTCCCTACAAATTTCCAGTTGAACTTCATTCCATTTCTTCATGAGATACCCATTTAGCTCATTGATACAGCACTCTGTTTTCCAGTCTTCCTGCATCCTGAATATCTGGTGCTTTTAATTAATTAAGCTTTTATCGCAGCTTGGCCCTTTTCAGTTTTTGTGATAACCTCCAGCAGCAGCATCCTGCAGGTTTTCCATGGATCTGGCTATGGATGTTTATATTCCAGAAGATTATGTGAGAAGGCGCTGCAAGCCAAATATATCGATGGAGAAACGAGATGACCGACTTTCTTCCAACGATATAGAGGCCGCGGGCGAGAAGAAGTTCCAGCTGCTAGGCAATAAGAATATGATGATGTCTGCTTCTACTAGTCATAACAATAGCAGCAGCTTCAAGGAGGACATTATTTTTCATTATTTCAATCCATAAACTCTTGCCCGACCATATCCACAGCTTCCTTGGTCTACAGCGCCGAATATCAGAGAAGTAGAATGTCTACACTCTGAAACAAAAAAATTGTAAACTCAATTTTGTGAGCATTTATTCATTTTGCCCCAACTATTCTTATGCAATTTTGCTTGTGTACTCGAATGTGAACTATCTGCTTTTCCTTCGGCTTCGTTGTTTTGAGATAATTTATCAAACAATATTTGATTTAAAGGCTACATTACAAAAGCAATACCATCGATTCAGATCTGCCAAGTGCACGGGAAGAGGTAACTTCTATATCTAATAAAATCCAAGCTTGTCCATGTATCGAAATTACTTGTATATAATGCAATCCAAACTTGTTCCACTATATCAATGAGTAATTATTGTGCACATATTGTGCTTAGGGTTTTAAGGGTTTGTTCAGACAGAATTAAGAATTATACTGATACATATCTTGCGATTAGAGTTTCAAGGGTTGGCTCTGACAGTGAAATTATTCCTCCAAACCATATTGTTAATCTGATAAATCGTAACCTAAGATCTTTAAATTATTTACCACTAACCGTTTGTGTAATAGGTGACCATTAAGCCAACATTTATCCCCTGGTCATTTTATGGAGTTCGAAAATTCCACAAAGTTTCGCTTCCAAAAGAAACACAGTTTTTGGAGACGAATTTTTGGTGACATGACAGGACAGATAATATTGTAAGCCTGTCTTGGGAATTAATTCCATTTCATTTCACTGGGTTCTGATTCTGTTCTGAAATTTCATCATCTCGCTACTAACTCTCCCCTGCATACAGCAATCAATTTGGGAAAATATGCATATCAACAATAGTTGCCCAATTTCTCTCCAGTAGCAGATCACCATATTCACAGACGGGACTATCTGGAGAAATACATGGTCTAACATGCTGAGAGATATGGATGCGACTTTTCTGTATGGTTTCCATTTTAAATGTTGCTGTATTCGGAGACGGGTACAGAGTGTTGCGGTCCTGGTTTTTGATATTGAAGTCTTCACATAACCGGATTCATCGGGGTATGAAACGGTCGCGAGGTGATCACTTGGTCACGCAAGCACCGTTCAAAAAAAATACGCGTAGGCGTACATGTCATCCCCTGCCTAGCATCCAATCACCGTACTTTCATGTGGATGATATATATAGTTTCAAACTTAAATGTTATTATATTTGGACACGGGCTAAAGAGTGTGGCGGCCCCACTTTTGAAATCGAAGGCCCGGATTCGGTTGGGTATAACACGGTAACTTTTTGGTTAAAAAAAGGGACTCGGAGCTCATTGATTACTCAAATGATCCCTATGAGAGTCTTCAAATCTGGTCTAACCCTAGGAGGCCCTCACAATTGACACATTTGACACTTCGGGAGTAGCCACAATCATGTTAGACCTCCTCCCCCAGTGAAATGGCTATTCCCCTTAACACTTTGAGGAGTCATTCCCCTTAACACTTTGTGTGCTCCTCCTTTGATCTCCTCCACTTGCCTTCTCCTCCAACCTCATGCCCTTCATCGATTACCTTCTCTATCTGCAAACCCCCTATCTCACTTGCTACTCCATCACAATATCCCCCTGATACTTTCCTATCTTCAATAAAGGTTTGCCTTTCTCCTTCTCTCATACCCTTTGATGATTTCGAAGACCTGACCACCCTCATCTCGATAAACCCCACTGCTTACTTGCCTCTACTAGTTTTCTTTGTGACATTCTTACCTAGGAAATGCACTGTGGGGATACCTCCTCAAATAGTGGATCACCTCCCCTCCAGTTGGCATCGACGATTGTACTCAAAATTAGTAAAAAATGCATGAAGCGAAAGGTTGAAGAACCAAACCTAGTTTTGGGAGTCGACATCAAGCTCAACAACATCTCCAAGATTGAAGATACAATAGTGGTTGGCAAGTTTGAGAGTAAATTAATGAATATGCAATCATGAGGAGTTGGACTACAAAAAAAAATTCCTCGATGTTGGCATACTCGCCCAGGGATTCGTTTTCACTGAGGCATGGATGGGTTGACTCACATCCTCTAGGGTGGATGCAAACAAACTACTATAGAGGCGATGGTAGTGGGGTTCTCAGACACTTCCTAAACAATTGTTCAGTGGTTTTTGATGCTCACTTTGATTATCTTTCAGTGTTTTTGATCTGGGTTAGGTTCCCACCCCTTCCCCTGTAGTTTAGGTTCAAAGAGGTTTTACCAAAATATGGTAACATTCTAGGTTTTTTTAGAAGGCAGTTTCCTCCTATAAGAGAATAAGATACATGGTGATGGCTAGAGTGCTAGTGGGACTCAATTTGGTATTAGATCTTCCAGATTCAATTTCCATTAAAGCGAGCTCAAAAAATCACAAGCAGACCCTCGGCTATGAGGGAATACCATACAAATGCACTTGCTACCACTCTTATGGCCGTTTTGGGGAGGAATTCGCTAGCAGGAAACTAAAGAAAAAATGGATACATAAATCACATAAAGGATTGGGCTCTCGCAACACTCCCTCCCATAGTATGAACTCTGATGAAAACTCAACAAAAGGAAATGCATCAAGCCCTACCTCTGGTTTAGACGCATGAAGGTCAATCTCGATGGAGAATATCCAAGACACACTTGTTGCAGCGTTAGAGGAGCCTTAAATAGAAGTTATACCCTCTATTGCAACCGCCATGACTTCCTCATCTGGTATGTCAACTCCCATCACTCCTTCCCCTTCTTTATTTGCGAACATCTATGTTCCTTCATTATTGTCTTAGTGCACATGCCCCCTTACGTATCTTCTAAAGTTATTTGCTCTCCCCCTCCCCTATACCTTTTTTTCGTCTAATCCCCCTCCAAATCCCATATCACCCATCTCCAACTTTACTCTCCTCTTTGAGGATATTTTCCCTCCCCTCCTCGTTGTTTATAAAAAACATCACTATAACCTCATATCCCTTTCCTCTAATCTGGTAGAGAGCAACATCCAAAAATGGGTTTTCAATCTCGAACTTGGTGGAGGTATTGGTACTATCGATGAACAAATGCTTCTAGGTTTGGGTTAAGGAAGGAAATCCTTCATCTCTTTAGCTATGAAGCAAGCTTCCTCAGATATAAAATAGGGGAAGCAAAATTCCAACACTAGTGCTCTTAGAGCAATAGGCCTTGAGAAGGTTTCAAAATGAGATTATTATCTTTGAATCTTTGGGATTTGGCCAACCCTTCAAAAACTTTGGCGTTAAAGTGACTGATCGCATCCTTTTCGCCTCATATTATCTTCCTTTAGGAGACTATGATCGAGGGCCACAAGGTGGGGTCCCTTTTGCCATCCTTGCTTCGAAACTGGTCCTTCCACCAAACTAACGCATTGGGGAAATCAGGAGGTTTGATCACTAGTTGGAATTCGAATATACTACATTGTTTACTAGCATGGACCTCCAAGTCATGTCTATCTACTACTTTTACTTTTAGGGATGATGGCTTTTATCAATTTCACTCTAAGGCAATCCGAAATTTGGGACATCTCTGCTCATCTCGACCCATTGGTTGATTAATTTGTGGATAATATTGAAATGTTGGATAAGTAGATGCCCTTTCTACAAAACTTCTTCCAACTTGGGAGAATAATAAGACTAGACCTTCACATATTTCTAAGAGATTGGACCACTTCTAGATCAACCCTTTCATATTCATTAATGGGTACCTTCATGGAGAATGTTGGATCACAACCTAGTTATAATGGACATGATTCTTAGCTCCCAATAGCCTATGGGACCATTTAAACTAAATTCTAGCTAGCTTAAACACCCATCCCTTATGGAAAAAAATTAAGGTAGATTCATCTTCCTATGATCCTGCTCAGGGATCATCCCCTCTAATTCAATTGTAGGAGAATCTAAAAAAGGCTAAAATAACTATCTCTCAATGAAAAATGGAGAAAAAACATCAAGACGAAAGGTATCTATTTGAAATTGAGGAAAATTTAAAAGATATCTTGGAAAATAAAGACCATTCCTCCCTCTCCGATGAGAAAATAACTATCTAGAAAGAATTAGAAGAGAACCCTCATAATGGAGAAGGAGAATGGATGTTGCCTAAAAAGTAGAGCCTTTTGGTTTACAACATGGGATGACAACAAAAAAGATTTCCACATAATAGCTAACCATCGAAAGGCCATAAACACTATATGGGAAATCAATAAGGCCGATGGTTCAAAAGTCACCTCCCTTAAGGAAATCTCTAAAGATGGCATAACATATTTTAAGGACATTTTCAAATTGCAATGGTGAGCAAACATTGAAAAGATTCTCCAAATGGTTTCCCTCTTTCCCCATTTTATCAATGACGGTAATGAAGAGCTAATGAAATAAATTATGAAACTAAAGCTCAAAACCATTATTCATAATTTCAAAAAGATAAAAGCCTTGGTCTAGATAGCCTTTCCATTGAATTATATCTGGCTTTATTTGAATTTATCCGCGATGATTTACTGCAAATTATGGAATACTCTAGACAACACGGGAGAGTTCCTTCAACTCTATCTTTATCACCCTTATTCCAAATTAGATAACCTTTCCTCCTTTGACTGCCCATCTCTCTCTGCAATTCTATTTATAAAATTATCTTAAAGATCATAGCCCTTTGTTTAAATCCTTACATATTTGAGCACATATCTTTAGAAAATTTCTTTTATTTAAAGGAACGATTAAGCCACGAGGCAGTTGGTCTCGCTCAAGAGGGTCTTCACTCCATCCATATCTAAAAGAAGAAAGTTTTTATTTATAGAGTGGATCTATCTAAGGCTTTTGACATGGTGGATTGGCTATATATCAAATTGATTCTCCTTGACCTTGGTATCAAAACACTCTTTGTATCCTAGATCTACAACTATATTAGTACTTCTTCGATGGTCCTATTAATCAATGTATTTGCTACACCCTTCTTCAATCCTTAGAGAGGTCTCAGACAGGATTTCCCTTTGTCCCATCTCCAGAAATCTTAGTTGATCTACCATCGATGCAAATAGGTGCCATGTTATAAGGGGTATTGAGATTTGTGATGCATGCTTCCTTAGACATATTTTATTTGTGGATAATATCATCCTCTTTCTTGTGATATATGTATGCAGTTTATAAACTATAAATCATATATTTGACTTATTCTCCATGGCTATCGACATGCTGAAAAACCCTGCAAAATCCACTTTGGTTGGAAATTCCCTTGACCAGTTTTAAACTCTGACAAAAATAGACAACAAATTAGAAGAACATGAGATATTTTTCTATTCACGTGATTTACATATAAACACATATTTTTTGACCCTTGGTTTCATATTCCAAGAGGTATCTTGGACTTTTGTAACAATTCACATTTGTCCACACCAACCCTTAGTATATTAGGTGTTGAACATTCCACCCCTTAATCCGAAGGGGTGTATATGAGCCCAAGAAGAGATCTGAAATACAAAAATGCATGGCAGCCAATCTCTGGATGTGCTCTCCGAAAAGGTCACTTTTTAGCAATACCACAAACCAAAATAGGTGGGAGAACTTGAGGTCTCAACCGGTGCTGGTTTAAGGCTAACCACCAACTCTAGAACTAAATCTTGATTCAGTTCCTGGAGAAATTTCAAATCTGGCTATAATATGAACTATTATGTTGGTGGAATTTCTCCCTAATAATGGTTTATAGATGACCACAAACTGATGTAGTAGAAACTAAAGTCTTCTGTAGGTGGTGGTTTAAACCAAACCACCAACCAAAAGTATGCTCATGGAACATGACTTTGTCTCTAGCTACAACTCTAAATCTGGCTATGGCTGACTCTAGATCTAGGCTTAGGTTTAGGTTGTGGCGTAGGCTCGCTTGAGTTGGATTTGAATATGGTAACTGACCATCAATTCCCTTTGTGAGATATAAGGTGAGAAAATGAAGAAATATCAACTGCAAAACATGTCAATACTTAAGAATGAACTCTGAAGTATGATCGAAATATCTTCTTGGTTTTTGAATCCCATTACAAAGAAGCAATCCATCCAGGGTGAATCTTCATTCTTGCAAGAGTTTTGTGTCTATATCATCTGTTTGAATGATGAGTGTGTTTGCCACATTTATTACAAGCCTTGAAAATGAAAACATTAATCTTTCACGTGTCCAACTTGATCACAATGTTGGCATCTACAAATAACTTATGGTTATGGAAGAGGAGCAAAATGTGGAAGAGGTGAGGATGAATTGTGTTGAAGAAACAAAACACTCTAAAACTTGATGGGTTTGGCATAGTTTGGAGTAAGGAAATACACATCCTTGTCATATCCAAGATCGTTTCTATTCTTGTTGCTAATAAGTTGTTCCCAAGTTCTGATCATGGGCTTCGGAAGTGTAACTTGAACCTCTACATATTTATGCAAATTTTCTCACGAAATGTCCTCATTATTTTGATAAAATTTTACTATTGAAGGAAATCAAATTCAGACTCAAAAAGGGATTTGTTTCAAACAAGAACCAATTCAGAATGACGACTCCTCTGTTGTAAACTCAACTTGTTGTATTTGAGATTCATGTTTCATTTTGTAAAGACATTCGAATGTCAAAAAGAGAGGCTTTGTTGTATTTTACCATACCATCAACAATGGAGAGTATTAGAATATTCAATAACTATAATAGTTAATCAACTTTAGCCATTTTCTCTAGTTCAAGTAAATGAAGGATGCTCTAACCAGCTAAGAATGCACCACTATTAGGCATCTCCTTGAGGAAAATATTCCCACAAAAAACATAATATAGAAGCAAAGAAGGAAAAGATAAGATATGTGTGTCCAACGAGCAGCTAATGGAGACAAGGCAAGAGACATGTATAACAATGGAACTAGGCTTTTCCAATTGGTATAAGTAAAAATAAGCTCGCTTAACAAGCCAATTTCCTCCATAGGGTACAATTTATAATATGCAACTCTTGTATAAGGATGAGGAATAGTTCAAAGATTGAAATTAGAGTATCAAGAAGATTTTGATAGAAATCTAGTCAGCAACCAAATATCTCTGCAAAATTTGGTCTTGTAATCAATTCTCTAAGGAAAATAATCCTCAATAATAGAACCAACCCTCAATGGATTTTGTGCATTGAACCTTGCCAACTACTCATGGTTATGTGGAGGTTGTTCTGAATAGTCTTGTCATGTGTCCTTAGAACATGCAATGTTATTATTAATATTTATATTAATTTTTGTCAAAATAATCCAAATATTGTTTTCGATTTTATTAATTTGGATCCTCTAAAGTCCCTCACCATCTAACCCCAAAATATATATGAGATATATATTAAAATTTTCCTTCTAAATCCTTGACCCTAAGTCTCGCCCATATTACAAGATTCTAATGGGAGAAATGTTATTTTTGGCATTCCTAGTTGAACTTATACTTCATACATCAATTTAATTTCTTATGCCCCTCTGGTGCTATGATGTAAATTAGAGTCCCAACGTATGATCAACAATGGAACACCTCCTTATAAGGTTTAATAACCTAACTTGTAGCATATATGGTGCTATCATGTTCATTCCCTAGATGCAATAACTATATGGTTTTTTTTTTTAGTATCATTGAAATACTAGTATAAGGTTCACACTCAATTAATGGTGAATATATATGGTGAATATATATATATATACACACTTTTTGTTAATAAGTCCAAGACCCTTTTAATCTTCTCCCAGTGTGATTTCTAGGGCAGAGCGCTCAACCAATTCATGCCACCTCACTCTCCTTACATGATTCACCCTATCACTCCACCTAATTGCAGTAATGTTATTGTACTATGGTTTACGCGGACGGCCTGGATGGTTCCCCTCAAATCCAACATTTATCCTAGCAATAGTAACCCTAATATTTTCTGGGTGTCCCTTGCCCTCAAATTTGGTCAGTAAAACCTTTGGAGGTGTCCATCGACACTCTCACCACTGAGACCCACCCTTCTGTGCTAGCATCTGGACAAAACCAAGGAAGCCAAGTGAGCCTCATCATAAGATGGTGGCTTTGCATGTGTTTACACTCAACCTTCATTTTTGTTTCAGGTTATTTAATAAACTTTTTCTTATACTCTTCCACTGATAATTTGTGGTTCTTTATGGTGTTTTGTTACAGATGTAAGATGAACACCGACTGGGGAGCCAACCTGGGAGATAAATGGCTCTACAATTTAATGGGTTTCTTTGTTTTTCCCCTCTTCCCTTCTTGGTTACGTTTCTTTTTTTTGAATTTTCATTTCCCTTACAGTTCTAGAGTCTTCCTTGAAGCGATTTATTAGAGGAAATGGCTTGTTGATTTCCACGTACTCGCCTCTGGTGATGTCTTTGTATGGTGTTTGTCTATATCTTCACTGAGTTCGAAATTTCCAGGTGAATTTCCACCTTATCATTTCAGTTCTATTTCGGTGCATGTTGTGTTATTGATCAAAGTTCCCTCTTTATCTTTGTTTTTGGGTTGTTTTTCTTTAACACATCATCCACCTTACTCCTTTTCCACTACCTTGCTTACAAGAGTAGAAAGGAAGCTATCTCTTCAACTTAAACATGTATGCTCTGCCTATTTTCTTATTGTCCATGAATTTATTTTTCTCCTTATCTTTTCCACCGTTCGTTTCAGTTTATCCATTATACCCTATGCAGTTTTATGACTGTTCTTCGTTCCATTTGGAGGTATGGCCGTTGTGGACTCGGTGGCTTCTGGCTAACCTCAACCAATTCTCATTGTTGATTGACATATTTTCCCCTCTCTAGGTTGGTGTTTTGTGCAACTCCTAGAGGGGTTTTTCTTTGGTTTGAGTGTGGTGTTGTTAATTGAAGTGAAGATAAATAACTAGTGGTGGTTATCCCCTACCCCAAAGGAGTTCTTCTACTATTTTAATAGTTGCTCGATATATATTGAAGTAATGAGTAGATGTTAAAAACTATGGTGGGCTCATAACCTTGCCTCAAGCTGTGTATTGTAATTAAGTAACTCCATAAGGGGTTTTGGTTTCCTTTTAAAATTTTTTGGAAGAAAACTGGGTTCAATTATGTCACTGTGGCCCTTGTGAGGCTCTACTCTGTTGTTTCTTTTAAATTTATAGTCTGAAGTTGTTTGATCAGTGTGGTGAGGAAGCATACAATTTATTAGTTTGAAGGGTTTATACTCCTATTGTTTTGTTGCTATTTCATTACACACATATATATATATATCGAGATCGAGAGAGAGAGATTCACATGTCTTTCTTTTAAATTCTTGTAGGTGTTATTTTTTTTCTGAAAGTGAATGAGTTTCTATGTTGATGTTATGTTTAACTGTTGGTTTTCACTCCATAAAAAAATTTGGGTTCATTGGACTTTGAGTTCCTCTGTTCATTTGCATGGGTCATTAGCATATATATATTAGATTACAATCGTATCCTTCAGCAATTAAGGGTTTGGTTAGCAACTAATTATTTAATATACTAATAGATTCATTGCCTAATTAACATGTTCATGTATGCACAATTATTTTGAAAATAATCAATTTTTATCTTTCTCTCGTTTTTTTTACCCCTCACGTTTGCTAGGATTTACTGTACTACGCACCAATTATCCCCATACAAGTTAGTACTCTATCCTTCCGAATATTTATCAATCGTTTTATCTCTATCAACAATTTACTATCCTATACCCCATTTTTTATGCGCGTTTTCAATTCTAGACTTCATTTTCAGGGGACAATTCTTCTAGTTTTACTATTGGAGCACTTGTTTAATTGGCTGTTTTGTTTGGTGGTTTAGAATTCCTCTCTAGGTTATTGGTTCACTGAGTAAATAAGTAAGGTGTTACTCATGCGTTAATTGGGTAACCCTTCCATAATTATCTCACGGTTTACTGGTTCGGTCCTCAATTAAATACCAAAGTTCTTATTTGTTTTATAGTTTTCTTATCGTCCTTCAAATTATGTGTTCTATGCTTTTGACCTTTGATCAAAGGAACACCCATAATCTAAACTTTGTTAACTCTTTTGGATATCTCTTGCTCTACCTCAGTCACAAAAATTTGAGGTGACTTTTCCCCTTCACCATAAGTACTTACTTCTACTCATAGGCATTTGTGATTATATTATTATTTTTAACCAGAGGGTAACCTTATTCCTTTCCTCAGCTCTTAGTAACACACAACAATAAATATGCCTACAACAAGTCTAAAAAATTTACAAGCATCTACACTAAAATTAAACTCTAATTAATAACAATTCACTACTACCCCTTATTTCTGAAACCAATCAATACATACCAGAGAGAACTACAATTTTCAAAAATAGAAATATTCAGATTTCATAACAGTCAATAAGAAACCTACCGAAAGATATTATGATACCAATACTTAAAATATAACATAAATATAACCAACACAACTCTTTCGATTTACCTAACTACTTATCCTCAATATTCCAACAGGTAATAACAACCCCAAATATCAATAGAAGTACTTTTGAACTAAATTTATAAAAAACAAATATACTTTCCACAGTAGAGTCTATTCTAAATGTGATCAGATTCTAACTGTAACTATGACATGGAAGCATCCACTTGAATAACCTCAGTCCCACTCTATACTACTGAAACCACCCAAAGAAGAAACACTATCCTCCCATGGCACGGAAGCATCCACTTGAATAACCTCAGTCCCACTCTATACTACTGAAACCACCCAAAGAAGAAACACTATCCTCCCAACCTTGAACTGATCCTCTAGTTCCCCTCAAGCTGTGATTGTTCTTCTTGTCCTCTTTGAAATCAACAACCTCTTGTCATTCCTTATGAGGTATTTTATGCCTTTCTTCCCTAGCAGATTTTTCCTTAGTGTTGTCCCACTTTTCAAGGTCTTCCAACCCACTCACCTAGGCTATTCTTTCTTTAAATCCCACCTTTATCTACTATGGTCCTTTATTTCACCCTTTTCTTAGTGTTTTCCTGTACTTGAGTGATTTAATATATTTTCTCTCCCATCGTATTAAATCATACTAATCAACCCTTAGAGATTTTTAGGAGTGATTTAAGGGAAGATTATCTTGATTTTATCTGTCAACCTTGGTTTTCGGATATTGGAAATAATTTCTTTAACTTTAGTGTTTCTTTCCCAAGCAATTTCCATTTTTCCTTTTCATTAATAAATTTCATTTATTACATCATCATACTTCATGGCTTTATAGCCACCATAACTAAAAATAATTCAATCTAAAAAGATATTTACATAGAAACAAAGGGGTATTACATTTTCCCCCTCTTTAAACTAACATCGCCCTCGGTGTTTATTATTCATCTACTTCATTCTTGAAAAATGTTGGGTAAGCCTCTTTCATTGTATCCTCTGGTTTCCAAGTAGCCTGCTCAGGTGCAAAGTGCCTTCACTACACTTTAACCTAAGTGACGACTCGATTTCGAAGCAAGATCTCTTTCCAATCTAAGATACAGAGTGGCTCTAGCAAGGAGTCTCCTTCAGGTTCCACATGTATCAAATTCCAATCAATCACGTGAGAATTATCATGGATATACTTCTTTAATAAAGACACATGAAAAACATTGTGAACTTTAATATGGCTAGGAAAAGCCAATTGATATGCCACAGGACCAAACCTATCCAAGATTTCAAAAGGCCCACAAAAACATGGTGCCAACTTTGCACAAGTCTCGGTTCGTAGTGTACTCTTTCTCGGTTTTACTCTTAAGTAAACATGGTCTCCAATGTTAAATTATTTATAAATTCTCTTCTTGTTCACATAACGTTTTTCTCTGCCTTGTGCTATTTTGATATTCTTTCTAATCTTTTGAACTATCTGTTCCATTTCCTGCAAGGCATCAAGTCCCAATACTATTATATCCCGGGGTTGACTCCAACTAAGTGGTGTATGCCATTTTTTTCCATACAGAGCTTCACATGGGTTCATTTTAATTGAGGTTTGGTAGCTGTTGTTGTATGCAAACACATATAAATGGAGGAAATCCTCATATTTGGTAGGCCAATCCATGACATACATGCATAGCATATCCTCCAAGATTTGATTAGTCCTTTCTATTTATCCATTTGTTCGGGGACGATATGCAGTGTTGGAGTTTACTTGAGTTCCCATGCCTCCAAACAGAGCTTTCCAAAACTTGGAGGTAAATTTAGCATCTCTATCTGATACTACCATCTTCGGTATACCATGCAGGTGAAAAATTTCCTTCATGAATATATTAGCAGTCTGTGTAGTGCAGAAAGTAGACTTCATTGGTATAAAGTGTGCTGCTTTAGTCAAAGTCTCTGTTATCACTCAGGTTGTCCCTCAGGTTGGAGTAAAGGGATACGGCCGAGGTAACCACAGACCAACTTTGGACTGCAGGTTCTAGCCCACCAGCAGTCAGAGAGGGCTCTCTCTTTGAGATTTAGCTTTGTTGATGATGATTTTAGGCTAGCTAATGAGCTCAGGGGTTTTTGTTTGTGTTTTGGTGGGAAGATTGATGTTTTTCAGATAAAGAGGCAGGTCTTAGTGTGAAAATTTCAAACCATTGTGCATGGAGTCAAGGAGTAATATTGCTGGCGTGTTTTCTTGGTCACAAGAGGAAATAAGGAGCAAGGTAGCTGCACATGGAACAATTTTTCAAATTTAAAGGATGGAAAGAATGCTAAGGAAGGAGAGGCAATTAAGAATCTCTCAATCAGCTTAACAGAGAAGAGTGAATGAGCTCTATCCGGGGGCAGTGAAGAATCCCTAAATAACTGTCAAACACATGTGAATTAGGGTAAATATGAGCCACGGGGAATTCATATTCATGTCCAATTGAGTTCAGATGGAAAAACATAAAGAAACAACAGACATTGAGCTTAGAGTGCATTTAAACAAGTTCTAAGCTAAACTTTCTTTCTGTTATTTAGATGGTGAAAATGAAAATAGAGGTAAGAAGCACTTATTGAGTCATGCTGCGGCACAAGAATTCCGTTATCCAGTCTCCAGAGACCATTAACAACACATCAGACAGTCATTCCTCCAATATCTTCAGCAATCTTTGATTAGAGAAAAATATCAGACATACAGTGCGAGTCTCTAATGAAAAAGTTATCAATCGACCAACCCTTGAAACAATACAGAGGGTGGTATATATAGGGAAAATTCTCTAAAATTGTTTATTACATCTGTGACCTAAATAGGTCTGAAAGTAGATGATTACTTTTAACCTAACCTTATCAGTAATAAATGCAAGAAAATATCTATGGGCTGCGCTGAGGGCAGCCGTATCAAAACTGAATTAATGCGTTGTCCTCGGTGGCTTGGTGCAGTGCTTCTGCAATAACTGCGCATGGACTTCTGCTCCATTGTGGTTTGGTGGCTTTAAATGCTTTAACTATGATTTGAGAGCTGGGATGGGCTTACACCTCCTGATTTGACTTTACTGGAGGTCATTTAATGTAGACCTTCTTTGGGAACTGAAGACTTCCAAAAAATTTAACTGATACTCTTTGCCGCTTCGTCCTTCCTCTGATACTCTTTGACAAATGAATCGGGCTGGTTCTCTCCTTCGTTGTGGGTCAAATCAAAACTTAATGGCCGCTGTTTCGGCCCTTTGTTTCCTTTAGAACTGTCTTTTGATCCTTTCTGCATGCTTCGCGAAGAAAAACGGGTCATTCGGCGCCTTTTGGGCTTGCTGGGGGCTGCGCAACTAGGGATTTTCCATTTCGGCCCTTTTCCCGTAGCCATGGCGCTAATCGCGCATGAAAAACTGCCTCAGAATTTGAATCTGGGCTTCCTAAGCACGATTTTCGCCTTTCGCCTCAAAAATTGATGATGACGTCAACAGGTGGGGCCATGGTACGACGGATGATGTGGCGGGATGACGTCAGCACGTACGGAGGTGACGTGGTGGTACGGTAAAGGGACACGGTGGCGAGGATGTGGCAGGGTGACTCGGCGGTACGGTGGCAGGAGGCAACGCAAGCAGATGACGCAGCAGTATGACGTGGGGCTTATGTCACCCAGAGGAGAGCAGTTTGTGGTTTCTGGGCGCACTGCCTTGGAGCAAAGGTGGTTTCGGGGAGGGGGGCTCCGCCACGCCTGGGAAGGTGACGCGTGGCGGGAGTACGACGACAATACCGCCCAACTCCCGGACGCTAAACCTCGGGCCCTTGGCGCATGGGAAGGCCCGCCCACCGTAGATTTTGGGCAGGCCAGATCTGACGGTTGGCGGCAAGGACTATATGGCGGAGGGTTAAGGGACGGGGCACCGGAATATGCGAATATTCATATGGCGCGGCAGGGGGGTTTAAAACTTTAGAAAACTGGGTTTTGGGTTATGTACAAACGAGCGGGTTAATACTTTTACACTTGGGACTTAGGCATATGGGCGAAACAATGGGTTTTTGAGGGTTAGGACTAGGGGGAAAAGGTTGTTAGTATGACCAGGTGTCAAACTAACTCCTGTTAAGACTCGGATGGGCTAAAAATAGCCCCAGATGGTCTGTTTTTTCCCAGACTTTTAGGGAAATATGGCTATAGTGCCAAGGGGGGGGGTATTATTATATTCTTTGGGATTTTTATACATAGTTTTAGTAGGGGAAGGGGAAACGGATTAGGGAGTTAGATAATATAGTTAGTAATTAATATGGAGGTGACCAGAAAGCGCTAAGGTAAGGGACCTTAGGCTATTTGGGGAAATAGAACTTTGTAACAGAAGAGTAGAAATCCTTGAGTGAGGTAGATCTTCACCAAGGCCAATGTTGTGGAACATGATGGGACTAAGAGGCTCAAGCAGATCTTGACCTCTTTGGGAAAATCAGTGAGTGATTTGGGGAGTAAGAAGGGAGGGGAGTTAGTTATGTCCAGCTTGAGCTCCTTCAGGTGAAAAACTGCATCATGACTATGATCTGAAAAGATATAACACTTATAAACACAAAATTGATCATGAATCATCATTCTGCAACCTCAAAAACTACCTACCCAACCTACTTTCCTAGCATTTTTTCTTCTTTTGGATTGGGTGCACTTAGACTTGCAGACCCAACTATACAATTTTTCTTTTGATTGCCCTCCTATCTAAATCTACACTTATTTCTGCCAAGGACCCATATTAAGCAGTTGGGCTCCTTTGATTCTCTACCTATCTACAAATCTGCCAAGATTAAACTGTTTGGACAGATATCATTCTCTATATTCTAAAACAGGAAATTGAAACCTAGGGAGACCAAGGTTAGACTGTTTGGACCTCCCTTGAATGAAAACTCTTCAAAACTGGAACAACTCCTCAAAATTGGATTACAGCAGTGGCATTTGGACTAGCACACTTTTATGATTCCTTCTTTGGCCTCTTTAAGGAAATATGGAACCTTGCAGCATGAAAGATGACATATTTGGCATGTAAAAATGTCAATCATGAAACATGAACACCTGTTGCAACAGGAGGCTAACAGTGGCTCCACTTGGGGATGGCTTTTCCTTGTGAAAAGCCAAGAACAGCAGGTCAGAATGCCTTGATCTTCTATGGTTGCTGTGGATTGAAGGAACTTCTTTTTGCGGGCTGTTAGATAATTGAAATTTTGTAATATGAACAACCTCCTCCTCAACTGAAATATTGTGAAATGCATAGCACTGCCTGCTTTCTTCTGCGTGCTTGCTATTATGTAGAATGTTGCTTGAGCATTGTACCTTTGAAACATTCTCAAACATGGATCAAAACTGATGTGTTTGCTTTACTTTTGCTTTGACCAAGGGTGCTGATATAAACCGAAAATACTGCTCTGCTTTGATCCCTCTGGCTGAAAACTGCGAACAGTTTGCTTTTACCATGAATTGCTTGTGATTCGACAGTGCTTCTCTTGCTGTTCTGTTGAGATTAGTGCAGGGACAGAGCTTTTTAAAACTGGAACACTTGTATTGGCTGTGTGTTCACAAAATTTACTGCTGCTCCCTTGACAATTGGTTTGCTGATATAAAAATGAAAACAAAGTGCTGATATATACAAATATCACTGTACAAAAGATATATACAAAAAGCCGCACTGTATCCCCTAAAAGGGATCATGGTAATGTTTCAGCATACGGCCATTGACAGGGCCTTCTTCAACAGAACAATCCCCTATAGACTTGAGAAAATAAGTGTTATTTCCCTGAACAACAGAAATAATGAATGGTCCCTTCCATAAAAAATCAAACTTGGCATGTTTCCTCTTGTCTTCTCTTCGTGAGTCCCACCTTAGAACTTTTTCACCAATGTAAAAATCCTCAGCTTTAACTCTCCTATCAAACATCTTTTTGAGTTTTTCTTGCAAAATTTGAGCTTTGTCATAAACTTTTTCTCTGGTTTGCTGAAGATGAATGGTCTGATTGATCCTTCTTTGAATGTCATTTGGTTCAGCCTGAATTTCCTGTAACAGTCTGATAGTAGGGATGCCCAAGGATGAAGGAAATCTAGCCTCCATGCCATATACTAGCTCATAAGGGCTCATCCCAATGGACCTCTTAGTTGAAAGTCTGTCTGCCCATAGGGCATTTACCAGCTTTTTGTGCCAGTTCTTCTTGTTCTCTTCCAACACTTTCTTTATGATGTTGATGAGGCTTTTGTTAGATGATTCGGCCAAGCCATTGCCTTGGGGGTAATAGGCTGTAGAGTGGCCCAAGGTAAATTGATCATCTTTTTGGACTTAAAGGCAGCGGCATTGTCAGTGATAATTTTCTCAGGGCAGCCAAATCTAGAAAGGATATTGCACTCAAGGAATTGGATAATAATGGTGTCATTTGCTTGTCTACATGGAATGGCTTCAACCCACTTAGTGAAATAGTCAGTGGCTGTTAGGATCCATTTGTGCTGGCCTGAGGAAGAGGGATGGATTTCTCTAATGAAGTCAAGACCCCATTGTTGAAAAGGTTTTTCGGTTGAGATGGGTTTCAACAGCAAAGGTAATAGCTTTCTCTTACCCTCAAAGATTTGGCATTTGTGACATGACATGGAAAACTTTTTTATATCTGCAAAAAGAGAGGGCCAATAGAATCCAGCCCTTAAGATTTTATCAGCGGTGGACTTCCAATATAGATGTCCTCCACAGTCACTTGCATGGAATTCTTCCATGACATTGTTAGTTTCATTCATGGTTAAACAATTAAGCAATATACCTTCATGATTTCTCCAAAATAATGCACCATCTATGACACAAAACCTTAAAGTCTTCATTTTCAAAAATCTTTTCTTGGTTCTGGACAATCCTGGGGGAGCAAACAGGTTTAATAGTACATAACATATATTGGCATACCAGGGAGATTGCAAAAAGGTCTCACTGATCTGTGGAGTAGCCAGCTCCTGTTCATTGTCCAGCTGGTTAATGTCTAGGGCTTGAAAGTTTGTTTTGGACATCAGTTTGGCTAAACCTTGCCCCTTTATTAGCTTGGTTGGTTTTATTTCTATGTCATACTCAAGAATGTTTGCTATCCACTTGCCTCTTTTGCCTTCTAATCCCTCTTGGGTCAATATGTCTTTTATAGCAGCGTGTGGGACATAGGCAATCACATGTGAATATAAAATATAGATTCTGAAGTCCTTGATGGCCTTAACAAGTGCATAGGCCTGCTTTTCCATGATTGGGTACTTCAAAGGGGCATCTCTTAAGGCTCGGCTGAAAAACGCAATTGGCTTTTCAGCTCCCTGTTCATCCTTTTGCAAAAGGACAGCAGCTATAGTATGATCAGATGCAAACGAAAATATGATAAAATCTTTGTCAAATTGTGGGCTGGTGAGGACAGGGGTTTGGGTTAAGGCCGTTTTGATACTCTCAAATGCTTGCTTGGTTTCAAGAGACCATTTTACCTTGGCATCCTTTTTTAACATATTGCTTAACAGTCGTATCAGTTCAGCTAGATTTGGGATAAATCTTCTTAAGAAGTTGATTTTTCCAAGGAATGCTTGCAGCTCTTTTATGTTTCTTGGATATGGGATTTGGAGGATGGCTTGGATTCTTTCAGGATCAATTCTAATCCCATCTTTTGATATGATGTGACCGAGTAATTTTCCTTCTTCAAGGCCAAATAGAGACTTCTTGGGATTCAAGGAAATGCCATATTTCCTGCATGTGATGAATATTTGCCTAAGATGCTTGAGGTGCTCTTCATCAGATTTGGAAAACGGGGTTAGGTCATCAAGATAGACAACTAGGAAGTCATGTATTTCTTTGGCAAAAGCAATATCCATTGCTCTTTGAAAGGTTGCACCAACGTTTTTAAGTCCGAATGGCATCTTAACATACTTAAATGTTCCCCATGGTGTGGTGAAGGCTGTCTTGTCTTGGTCATCTGGGTGAACAAGTATTTGGTTGAAACCTGAAAAGCCATCCAACAAAGAGATTCTAGATGACCCCACTACTCTTTGTAGGATGTGGTCCATTTTGGGCAAAGGATAGTGGTCTTTTAGGGAGACTTGGTTTAAGTTTCTCAGATCTACACAAAGTCTAATCTCACCTGTCTTCTTTCTTGTAGGAACGAGGTTGGATACCCATTCAGAGAATCTGATGGGTGCTATTATGCCTGCTTCAAACATCCTCTTTACTTCCTTCTCAATCATGGGAAGAAGCATAGGGTTAATTCTTCTAAGTTTTTGTTTGAAAGGTTTCTGGTTTGGTTTTAAGGGAATTGTGTGTTGGATCACCGAGGTGTCATAGGATTTCAAATCCTCATAACTCCAAGCAAATACATCTTGGAATTCTTTGAACAAATCAATATATTTGGGCTTTTGATCAGGTGGCAAATTTTTGGATAGTTTGATCATTTTTGGCTTCTCTGCTGTCCCAATGTTGTGTTCTTCTATATCAGCGTTTAATGGTTGTAATTTTGGTTTTCTGGGAACATCATTAGCGTCAAACATGTCTTCTAATGGGGTTAAACCAGCAGGCAGAAAATTATCCTTTAAGTCAATGATCTCTGTCTCTGTTTTGGCAATTTCCTCCAACTGCATTTGTTTCAGCTGTTCTATGTTTGTTTTGTCAAAAACAGTCGAGTTCAGAATTTGTTTGGCTGTTGCGGCTGTTACAGCCTGCTGATTTTCAGTCATTTGCTGTTGGGAGTCATTCATAGCATCCATGTCGATGTTAATATTTGAAAATTCATGCTCAAGGGTGAGAAAATTGTTGATCTGGGCATCATTTTCAAACACTTGCCAATCTTTAACGTTGTTTGGGACAACGGGCCTATGTTTTATTTCAGCTGTGAAGTGATGGTTTGGCTCAAAGGGAAGCTTGCATGTACTAGCAAAGGTGGCTAGGCTGTGAGCGTGAATATTATGCTCTCTTGAAATCTTGGCCAGCTTGAATTCAGTGAATGCATTGAGTACATTAGTGGCAGCAGTCCTATAGGCCCTCATTCTATTGTCATTGGTTACAAAATTGCCTTTCATCTGTTGTATGACTAAGTCAGAGTCTCCTAAAATAGACACCTTTGCAGCTCCTAGAGCTCTGAGCAGTTTAAGGCCTAACAGCAGAGCCTCATACTCTGCCATGTTGTTGGTGCATTTGAAATTCAGTCTGTAGGCATGACCTTCCGCATGGTTGTCATATGTATTGTGAATCCAAACACCTGCCCCTGCTCCTAACTTGTTGACAGAGCCATCAAACTCTAAATACCATGTGATTTCTTGCTTGTGGTTTGTGCTAAGAGTTTCAGCTATGTTAGGATTGGGCAGATTTGAAATTTCTGTTTGGGGAGTTTCTTCTATCATGCTGGTTGTATTAACTGTTGTGACAGTCTCATGGGTATGTGCAACCGATTCTTCATTGATTTGTGCTCGTTGTTCTAGAGCCGAAGGCTCATCATCAGTTAGAGAATTTGTATTATCATTAAACAAAATAAAGGAATCCATATCAGAATGGATTGAATAAATGGGAAAATTTTCAGGCTTGCTCTCACTACTTACCACATATTTCATGAGGGTTTCTCTGTACAGTCTCTTTGGTTGTCCAAAGACTGAAATAGTAGCATAGGATAGGTCTAGTTGAAGGGATCCTTGGAGCTTTGCTCCCCATGATCTTGACAGGAGCATACCATACTTTGGTGGGATGTCAGCCACCACCACATCCATGAGGATGGTCTTGTTGGGATATTGGACTAAGGATACACACAAGTCTTTGATGAGGCCTAAACACTTGACTTAACTTGAGTCAAATGAGTACAGATCTTTGTAGGGTCTGGTAATATCAAGGTTCAGCTTTTCCATAACTGCTTTGGGCATCAGATTGTGTGATGCTCCTGAATCAAACATAGCGTTGTGCAAAACTTTGTCATGTATATGCAAACTGACATAAAAGGGTGGAATAGGTCCATATGTTGATTTTCCATTAACTTCTGGGCCAAACAACAGTTCAGGGGTATCATCCAAAACATTTACATCGTCCTTATTCTCTGGTATTTGAAGTGATCTTTGAATTTGTTGCCTATATACATCGTGCTTGGCAAGTTCTGAGAGGGGGATGGATATCTTCAACTTAGCTATTTCTGCCTCTAAATTAAATGGCTTTTCCAATGGAGTTTTGGTGTTGATAATGGCAGTTTTTTCTGTTTGATTTGAATTATCTGCTATTTGCTCTTGTTTATCAGCATTATGGGAAGTGATCGGCTGTAGTTTTTCACTTTCAAGAGGGCTTTTTGGAACGCTGTTAGAGTTTTGCTCAGAGGAAGAAGGTGGCAAAAGCTGATTTTCAGAAGACTGCACTTCTGTAATGTCTTCTACAGTCACTTGATGCGGGTTTGGGACAGTTGCATCAGCTGGTTCTGTTATGACAGACTTGCTCTTAATTTTGTTGGGCTGTTTGCCATCCTTGGTTTTGCTAGGTTCAGAAATGTCAATGGTCCTAGTTCTCAGCTTATACTGTTTGTGGACTTCATACACAGCAGTGTCATAGCCTTGTTTAAAATCAAAAGACTCACCAGACTTAGTCTGAAATTGACTGAAGTTATGCTCATCTTGGTCTTCTTGGCTCAGAAAAGTTTGCTGTTCACCCTTTAGATCCATCAGGTTCATATGAGTGTCTTCTAAGGGTTCACTAGAAGTAGATCCTTCAACATAGTTATCTTGAAAAGGGGGTCTTATGTCATGGTCTTGGTTAGACCTACGAGTATTTGTGTTCTGTGTTTTTCTGAAATTTGGGTTTCCTATGGTATTGGACTGTTTCCCTTCCCATGATGATCTTCTCTCGACGCTTTCTACTCTTTCTCCCAGCCTTTGTAGGCCACTGATAATCGCATCAAGCTTCTGATCAAAGGCTGAGGGTTCTTCCTTAAAGGTGGTTCTTATTTCCATTCTAGCTTTGTTCCTTTTGGCAATTAGGTTGGCCTCTACGCTAACAACAACATTTTGCATGTCTGCAAGGGTCTGAGGAGCTCTTTCTTTTAACTGGTATGCCATGTCCGGGTCGAATCCATTCGGGAATTTATACAAGGCAAAGTTAGGTGGGGGTCTTAAGTTCTGTCGTATTGCATTATAGACGTTATTGAATCTTGCACAGTACTCCAAAGCAGTCTCCTGGGGACCTCTCTAATTGTATCATATTCAGCTAGTATGTGCAAGGGGTCTTTCTTTTTCTCCCATCTGTTGGTAAAGGATTGGTAAAGCTCATCCGGAGTAATTATGGAATTTGCAGCGAGTGGTCTGAACCAAGTTCTTACGTCACCAGTTAAACTTTGAACAAAAATTCTCATTCTCATGCTATCATCATTTATCTCGTAGTTTTCAAAATAGTCTTGCATCTTTTTGGTATGCTGAAGGGCTGTGAAAGGACCGGTACTGTCAAAATAGGTAATTTTAGATTGGTATTCCTGAGGTAAGGCCCCAGGATTAGCAGGCAATTTCAGGGGTGCATATCTATTAGCCATATTGGCAGGGATAAGTGGGACAATGGGGATAAATGGAACAACAGGGATAACAGGGATAACATAAGTAATTGGAACAGCAGTAGTGGTATTTGTAGTACGTGGAGTGAATGGAGGTGTGGATGGAGTACTTTGAGATGTGGATGATGAATGAGGGAAAGTAGGGGTTGAACGAAATAAAACCTTAACGGGAGTTGGAACACAACTCGGAGGAGCTGTTTCAGGACTCAAATCAGCAAAATCTTGTCTTTGCTCTTGGTTCCTAAGGATCTTTGGGATTAGGTTCAGATTTTCAAAAGCAGCTGGGGGATTTGGGTCTGGATTTGACCTTGTGTACCGTAGATTCTTCTTGGGAGCCAGCTTCCGAACTGTTTTTTGGTATTTTTCTGGGAATGTTTTTAGAACTAGCAAGGAACTGATCAAATTTTGAACCGCTATCTATATTTTAAAACTAGCATGAAGATTGACTGAAGCAGCTTTTATTTACTTCTGTCAATGCAAAGCAAAGATAGTTTCAAAGGCTACCTGGCTGACATTCAGGCTTCATCTGTAGTTTTAAGGAATATACAACAATTAGAAAATTGATTTCTCAGTGGATTCTTCCAACCTGTTTCGTGAATTTAACTGAGGAGGTCCCCAGTGGAGTCGCCATTATGTTATCACTCAGGTTGGAGTAAAGGGATACGACTGAGGTAACCACAAACCAACTTTGGACTGCAGGTTCTAGCCCACCAGCAGTCAGAGAGGGCTCTCTCTTTGTGATTTAGCTTTGTTGATGATGATTTTAGGCTAGCTATTGAGCTCAGGGGGTTTTGTTTGTGTTTTGGTGGGAAGATTGATGTTTTTCAGATAAAGAGGCAGGTGTAGTGTGAAAATTTCAAACCATTGGGCGTGGAGTCAAGGAGTAAGACTGCTGGTGTGTTTTCTTGGTCACAAGAGGAAATAAGGAGCAAGGTAGCTGCACATGGAACAATTTTTCAAATTTAAAGGATGGAAAGAATGCTAAGGAAGGAGAGGCAATTAAGAATCTCTCAATCAGCTTAACAGAGAAGAGTGAATGAGCTCTATCCAGGGGCAGTGAAGAATCCCTAAATAACTGTCAAACACATGTGAATTAGGGTAAATATGAGCCATGGGGAATTCATATTCATGTCCAATTCAGTTCAGATGGAAAAACATAAAGAAACAACAGACATTGAGCTTAGAGTGCATTTAAACAAGTTCTAAGCTATACTTTCTTTCTGCTATTTAGATGGTGAAAATGAAAACAGAGGTAAGAATCACTTATTGAGTCATGCTGCGGCACAAGAATTCCGTTATCCAGTCTCCAGAGACCATTAACAACACATCAGACAGTCATTCCTCCAATATCTTTAGCAATCTTTGATTAGAGAAAAATATTAGACATACAGTGCGAGTCTCTAATGAAAAAGTTATCAATCGACCAACCCTTGAAACAATACAGAGGGTGGTATATATAGGGAAAATTCTCTAAAATTGTTTATTACATCTGTGACCTAAATAGGTCTGAAAGTAGATGATTACTTTTAACCTAACCTTATCAGTAATAAATGCAAGAAAATATCTATGGGCTGCGCTGAAGGCAGCCGTATGAAAACTGAATTAATGCATTGTCCTCGGTGGCTTGGTGCAGTGCTTCTGCAATAATTGCGCATAGACTTCTGCTCTATTGTGGTTTGGTGGCTTTAAATGCTTTAACTGTGATTTGAGAGCTGGGATGGGCTTACACCTCCTGATTTGACTTTGCTGGAGGTCATTTAATGTAGACCTGCTTTGGGAACTGAAAACTTCCAAAAAATTTAACTGATACTCTTTTCCGCTTCGTCCTTCCTCTGATACTCTTTGACAAATGAATCAGGCTGGTTCTATCCTTTGCTGTGGGTCAAATAAAAACTTAATGGCCGCTGTTTCAGTCCTCTGTTTCCTTTAGAACTGTCTTTTGATCCTTTCTGCATGCTTCGCGAAGAAAAACGGGTCATTCGGCGCCTTTTGGGCTTGCTGGGGGCTGCGCAACTAGGGATTTTTCATTTCGGCCCTTTTCCCGCGATTAGCGCTAGGTGCTAATCGCGCATGAAAAACTGCCTCAGAATTTGAATCCGGGCTTCCTAAGCACGATTTTCGCCTTTCGCCTCAAAAATTGATGATGACGTCAGCATGACGTCAGCAGGTGGGGCCATGGTACGACGGATGACATGGTGGGATGACGTCAACGTGATGACGTCAGCATGTACGGAGGTGACATGGAGGTATGGTAAAGGGACATGGTGGCAGTGATGTGGCAGGGTGACTCGGCGGTATGGTGGCAGGAGGCCACGCAGGCGGATGACACAACAGTATGACGTGGGGCTTACGTCACCCAGAGGAGAGCGGTTTGTGGTTTCTGGGCGCACCGCCCTGGAGCAAAGGTGGTTTCGGGGAGGGGGGCTCCGCCACGCCTGGGAAGGTGACGCGTGGCGGGAGTACGGCGGCAATACCGCCCATCTCCCGGACGCTAAACCTCGGGCCCTTGGCGCATGGGAAGGCCCGCCCACCGTAGATCTCGGGCGGGCCAGATCTGACGGCTGGCGGCAAGGACGATACGGCGGAGGGTTAAGGGACGGGGCGCGGGAATATGCGAATATTCATACGGCGCGGCGGGGGGTTTAAAACTTTAGAAAAATGGGTTTTGGGTTATGTACAAACGAGCGGGTTAATACTTTTACACTTGGGACTTAGGCATAAGGGCGAAACAATGGGTTTTTGAGGGTTAGGACTAGGGGGAAAAGGTTGTTAGTATGACCAGGTGTCAAACTAACTCCTGTTAAGACTCGGATGGGCTAAAAACAGCCCTAGATGGTCTGTTTTTTCCCAGACTTTTAGGGAAATATGGCTATAGTGCCAGGGGGGGGGTATTATTATATTCTTTGGGATTTTTATACATAGTTTTAGTAGGGGAAGGGGAAACGGATTAGGGAGTTAGATAATATAGTTAGTAATTAATATGGAGGTGACCAGAAAGCGCTAAGGTAAGGGACCTTAGGCTATTTGGGGAAATAGAACTTTGTAACAGAAGAGTAGAAATCCTTGAGTGAGGTAGATCTTCACCAAGGCCAATGTTGTGGAACATGATGGGACTAAGAGGCTCAAGCAGATCTTGACCTCTTTGGGAAAATCAGTGAGTGATTTGGAGAGTAAGAAGGGAGGGGAGTTAGTTATGTCCAGCTTGAGCTCCTTCAGGTGAAAAACTGCATCATGACTGTGATCTGAAAAGATATAACACTTATAAACACAAAATTGATCATGAATCATCATTCTGCAACCTCAAAAACTACCTACCCAGCCTACTTTCCTAGCATTTTTTCTTCTTTTGGATTGGGTGCACTTAGACTTGCAGACCCAGCTATACAATTTTTCTTTTGATTGCCCTCCTATCTAAATCTACACTTATTTCTGCCAAGGACCCAGATTAAGCAGTTGGGCTCCTTTGATTCTCTACCTATCTACAAATCTGCCAAGATTAAACTGTTTGGACAGATATCATTCTCTATATTCTAAAACAGGAAATTGAAACCTAGGGAGACCAAGGTTAGACTGTTTGGACCTCCCTTGAATGAAAACTCTTCAAAACTAGAACAACTCCTCAAAATTGGATTACAGCAGTGGCATTTGGACTAGCACACTTTTATGATTCCTTCTTTGGCCTCTTTAAGGAAATATGGAACCTTGCAGCATGAAAGATGACATATTTGGCATGTAAAAATGTCGATCATGAAACATGAACACCTGTTGCAATAGGAGGCTAACAATGTCCACCACTACCATGATGAAATCATGTTGCCTTTTGTCCTTGGTAACCCTGTAATAAAATCTAATGAAATTACTTCCCACTTCCACTCAGGAATGGGCAGTGGGTTCAGCGACCCAACAGGGTGTTGGTGTTCCACCTTAACTTGTTGACATTCTATGCATTCTGCTACATATTCTGTCACCTACCTTTTCATGCATGGCCAAAATAATTCTTTCCTTAATGTTGTTATCATTTTCTGATATCGAGGATGGTCTGCATATGGTTTCTTGTGATATTAATATAATAACATCTGCCTTAAACTACTCAAATTGGGAATATATAATATGTTCCTATAGATTAATTGTCTTTCTGGGTTCTCCCCATAACCAAGAATTTATATTTTCTACAAATTCTGTTGAATTTCCATATATTTTGGGTCTCCTGACATGGAACTTTTACTCTGCTCTATAAAATCTATTTTAACACTGCTAACAACTACTCTTGTTTGTTAGGTCCCTATACTACTAGTGTAACCCCTTAGTGTTATTAGTACAACCCCCTTATTATATTGTTGTGCCTATGTAGTCCCATATTGTTATTATTGTGCCCCATAGAAGACCACTATTGTTATTATTGTGCCCTTACATTATTATTGTTATGTCGGCTCTGATTATATTATGACCCCTTAGACTCCTATATATAGAAAGGAGGTCTTGTCATTTGCATCATCCAAGAATTATTCATTTGTGTAATGTAAAGAAGGTTGCCCCCTCAAAGAGGCTTAATTCTAAGGCGTTGATCTATCTTTTCTAACTTTTTGTGAGCTGGTTTCATAACATTTGGTATCAGAGCTTTGGATTCTAGGGTTTCACTGCTCCAAATAGGCCATTGTGGAATTTTCCTATAACTTTATTTCTGTGGCATTTCAGAAGCGAAAAAAAGAACCCATTCGAGATGAAATCGCGCTAAACCTCGGGTCCAAATTTCAGATCTTGTCTCTCTATATTTTTGGAGATATGATTTGAGGAAGTTAGGGTTTTGCAAGCTCCAGAATTTCATCTAAAACAAGTCATCGTGGAATTTTTGCTATAACATTTTTGCTACGACGTTTAAGAAGCCAAAACAAAAAACAATTTGAGAAGAAATCGGTTTGAACCGTGGGTCTGAATTTTAGATCTTGGCTTGCTATATCCTCAAATATATGATCCGAGGAAGTTAGGGTTTTTGCAGACTCCCGAATTACTTCCTAAACAGGTGACCTTGGGAAAATCGTCATAACTTTCTCTCTGAGCATTAGATTGAAATTTTGTAAGAAGTTGCAGAAAGAGAACAGACTATACTTTGTTTGGGTATAATTTTCATAACCTAGGGTTGAAACCATGAGACGTGGAATGTCGTACAATTTCACTCTACTGAACTAGTCTGTAATTAGGTCATCACGGGAGATTGGGAATAAATATTTCTTTCGGAATCCAATTGTGATCAGACTTGTGGAGTTAGAAAGAGGACCCAAAGGGCTATTACAGGCCAAAATTTCAAAACTTAAAGATCCGAAATTAATGAGTTACAGTCGTTTCAAGATCGAGCTCCTAAAATCAAGAAAAAACGAGATGAGGAAGTTTGATGGAAATGATCCGGTAAATTGGATACTACAGATGGAGAAATATTTTGATCTAAATGGTATACCACTGTTACAAAAGGTACATATTGCATCTAATTATTTATAACCGAATCAATTTTTATGGTATAAAGGGATTTATTCTCGTAAACCACTTGTCACGTGGTCAATTTTCACGAAGGAAATGATAACACGTTATGAGGATACCAAGAGCAACACCTTCTTTAGCCAATTGATAAATAAAAAACAAAAGGGTTCAATGGCAGAGCACATTGAGGACTTCCAAAAATTGAATATAAGGGTAAATGAGATTCTAGAGAAGCAAAAGATAAATAGTTTTATCTATGGCATGGAAGTTGATATCAATGGTATGAAAGCATATTGGAATGAAGGCATGGAAGATTTGAAGAAAGACATGGAAGGTTTGAAGGAAGGTGGAACAAAGCTGCTACAAGAAAGGCCTCCTAATGATGAAAAGGATCAAGAAATGTCAAAAGAAGATGATATACACCAGGAACCAACCCTAGAGAAAGAACAAATGAATTCGATCATATCTTGTATTGCGATGGCAGGAATTACCACTCCTCAAACTCTCAAGATAGAAGGACATATCAAGAAGAAGAAGAAGATTCAAGCAGTAAAATATCAGGAAGAAAAGTATCAAGAAACATCAAAAGAAAAGGATACTCACCAGGAACCAACCCCAACAAAAGAAAAAATGGATCTGACTATATCTTGTAATGCATTGGTCAGAATTACCACTTCTCAAACTATAAAGATAGAAGGACATATCAAGAAGAAAAATTTAATAGTGTTGATTGATTTGGGTAGTACCCATAATTTTGTTCATTGTAAGATAGCCAAGGAATTGAATTGCTGCCTATATCTAGAAACAGAGTGTCAAGTGACAGTTGTAAGTGGAGAAACCATAAATTGCTCTGGAACGTGCCATAATATCAAGCTATCCATGGGAGAATATGTATTGAATAGCCCAATGTTTTCAGTTCCAATGGGTGGTACTGATGTTGTATTAGGAGTCCAATGGCTATAATCCTTGGGTATAATATCTTTTAATTTTCAAGAACTTTTCATGAAATTTTCTTCGGAAGGAAAGGAAGTTGAATTAAGGGGTATCACAGGGAAACCAGGAAAGATAGTTAGCTCTAACAGAATGACAAAGCTTCTAAAGTATTGCACGATTATGTTTGCTAATGGTTCCCACATCGAAATCCTCTATTTCTATAGATCTCCAAAAAGTCTTGGACAATCATTCCAAGGTATTTGAGACTCCCAAAGGTCTCCCACGTATTCGTGATCATGATCATGCTATTCATTTGATTCCAGGAAATGTTCCTCCAAACATCAGGCCTTATAGATATACATATGCCCAAAGGAGTGAAATTGAACATATGATTGTAGAAATGCTAGAGCTTGGTATAATTATCCAACCAAATTTGATAAACAAAGCAAGGGATGAATGGAAGAATCGTGAAGCAATAAGGGAACTCATTTGAAAGTTGTCGAAGATCCTAGTTCCAACAATATTTCCAGAACTTGACAAGGAAGGAAAAATCATATTGGAACCTGAAGCATTCATAGAACTAAGAAGTCGACAACTACGAAATCGATCAATTTCAGAGTATCTCATCAAGTGGAAGAACTCACCTGCTGAATATTCCACATGGAAGGAGGGGAATTTTATACAGAAGCATCAAGAACTACTCAAACGTTGAGGACAACACTTTTTGAAGGAGAGGGGTATGTTAGGTCCCTATACTAATGGTGTAACCCCTTAGTGTTATTAGTACAACCCCCTTATTATATTGTTGTGCCCATGTAGTCCCCATATTTTTATTATTGTGCCCTTACATTATTATTGTTATGTCGGCTCTGATTATATTATGACCCCTTAGGCTTCTATATATAGAAAGGAGGTCTTGTCATTTGTATCATCCAAGAATTGTTCATTTGTGTAATGTAAAGAAGGTTGGCCCCTCAAAGAGGTTGAATTCTAAGGCGTTGATCTATCTTTTATATATTTTTGTGAGCTGGTTTCATAACATTGTTACCCCATATGCATGTCTTCTTAGAGCATCTACAATTTTATTTTCTTTTCCATTTGTGTGTTTAATATCAAAATCAAATTCACTAAGGAAAGCTAGCCGCCTAGATTGTCTAGCATTAAGATCTAGTTGGCTAAAAGAATATTTTAGGCTGATATGATCTGTTAATAGGGTGAATTTTTTTTCCAATAGGTAATGCTTCCACATCTTTAAAGCATGAATTACCGCATCCAGCTCCATATCATATACAACATAATTCTTTTCATGTGTTTTCAGTTTCGTAGACTCATAAGCTATTATTGTGTTTTCTTGCATCAAAGCACCCCCAAGACCTTCCATACAAGCATATGTGCACACGATAAACTCCTTGTTTGGATCTACAATTTTTATTATATGAGCTATTGTCAGTAATTGTTTTAATTTATCAAAACTTTCCTGACATTTGGCTAGCCACTCAAATTTTACTCTCTTTCTCTGTAAGGAGGTAATGGGGTGAGCCAATTTTGAAGATCCTTCTATAAATATTTGATAATATCCTGTGATCCCCATAAATGAGCGAACTGCTGACACATCCTTAGGTATGGTCCAATTCATAATAGCCCTAACCTTCTCAGGATCAACAAATAGTCCCTCTTGGGAAATACTATGTCCTAAATATTGTATTATGTCTTGTAAAATTCACATTTGCTAAGTTTTTCATATAGCTAATGTTATCTTAATGTTTGTAACACCAATTTAAGATGTTCGTGGTTCTCTTCTTCATTTTTAGAATACACTAAAATGTCATCTATGAACACTAACACGAACCTTTCAATGTATTTGTGAAGTACATTGTTCATTAGACACATAAAGGTTGTTGGTGTCTTAATGAGACCAAAGGGTAACAATATGAACTCATAGTGCTCATATCTAGTTGTAAAAGTTGTTTTGTGAATATCTTCGTCTTTGATCTGCAGTTGGTGATAACTGGTTCTTAAATCAATCTTTGAAAAAGTAGTTTCTCCCCTCACTTGATCAAACAAATCATCAATCCGAGGTAATGGGTAATTATTTTTGACAATTAACTTGTTCAATTGGCGATAATTGATGCACATTCTAAATGTTCCATCCTTCTTTTGGACAAATAATAAAGCCCCCTCCCCCCCATGGTGAAACATTAGGTCTGATGTAACCTTTTTGTAACAGTTCCTATAACTGTATTTTTAGTTCCATTAACTCTGGTATACTCATTTGATAAGGGGCTCTAGATACTGGAGTGGCACCTGGTATTAGATCAATGGAGAAATCAATGTACCTTCGAGAGGGTAAACCTAGGATTTTCTCTGGAAAAACATCTTGAAAATCCTTGATAACTGGTAGGGCCTCTAGTTTTCCCTTTTCTATTTGTTGTTTATTTTTTTCCACTTGCACCAGATATATCGGGCATCCTTTTCTTGCATTTCTTTTCAGCTATAAAGCTGAAATTTTTTAGGTTGATATTGGTTTTGGTTTACCTCTAATTAATATGATTTCCCTATTTCGACCCAAACATCTCACTGTTTCTCCAAACAATTTATAACAACTCCTTGTTTTTCCAACCAGTTCATTCATATTAATATATCATAGGATCCTACAGGAAGAACATTTAAATCTGTTGCTATTGAATAACAATTTAAGTCAATGAGACACTATCTTATTTGATTGGTTACCTTCCTTTTCGTACTAGTTGCTAATTGCACCAACCATGAATTCTTGAATTTTTCATATTTTGATTTACATTTTTCCACAATTCGGGGACTAATGAAACTTAAACTAGTCATTGGGTCAATTAAAACAGAAACAGATTGGTTTGAAATGATACCTTCAATTTCTATCATGGTAGATTGATGTTTAGCCTGGCTATCCTCTAGTGCCGCACTACTCCTAGGAATGTTTCTGGAAACATCATTCACAATTGTTTCTTCATGGACTGCGTAATATTCTTAACAGATCATGGATTATGCGGGCAGTCCCTAAATAAGTGTGGTTCACCACAACCCTAACACTTCAAAAAATCTCTTTCCTTGACCCCACCATTCTTGTTGATGTTCAATTCCATGGGCTTTGACCTAGTGTAAGCTTGGGCAGGGTTCATTTACATTTTCCTTGTTGAATTTCTTCCTTTGATGATCCTTTCTGAAATTTCCAAGATAAGGAGGTTTCTATATTTTTATTGTAGATTTGGTGTTGTCCTTACTTTTCCATGGTTTCAAGCCTTCACTTCTGTTTTTGAATTGCTGGTAGCACAATCTATCTTTTCTTACTGCCTCATCCATTGACTTAGGATTGTCAAACTTAATCCTTTCTTTGTAAGGTGTTGGTAAATAGTTCAAAAAATTGTTGTACCTTGGCTTTCTCTTCTTTGATTTAGGGCACATATCGTAATATGTTTGTAAATTTCTCTACAAGCTCATCCATATTCAACTATCCCAAACTTAACTCAAGGAATTCCTCGGCACGATCATCATAGTATCACTAACTCAGGTATCGAGACTTAAACTGTTTCTAGAATTCCTCCCAAGAAATTGTCTTCTCTTCCAATAAATGTACACTCTTGGCCTATTCCCACCAAAGAGTAGCTTTGCTTTGCAACTGGTAAATAGCTAGCCTAGACTTAAAATTACTCTCGTACTCATATACTTGAAAATATTTAATCATGTTAAGAATCCATGCTTCCACATCTTCTTCCTTTTCCCCATCAAAAGTAGGAGGTATGATTTTCCTAAATTCACCCTGTAACTCCATTTTCTTCTTTTCTTTTTGTGATTTTGGATACGTCTTATTTGATTCACCTCCACTTTCAGACTTCTCAGACTCTGTTTCCATTTTTTTTCATTTTTAGTCCTGCTGGGTCCATGCTTTGATGGCTAGACCTTTCAGTCAATTCTCTTATCATTCTCTTATTCTCTTCACTAGATTTTAGCAAGAGTTCATTACTAGTACTGAGAAGAGGAAATAATTGTTGCAAATTTTTTATGATATCCGTAAACTGAGAATTTGGTGGGGTACTAACATTTCCCAATTCAACGTACAGTTCTTCACCGCCTGTTATGGCAAGAGGAGAAATATCCGTCGTCATGTTGTAGCCTGCTTCAATCAAGTACCTTACAAATCATACAAAATATTATCAATAGCTCACATTTATATTGCTACACATATTTTCAATTATGGTGGTGCCTTCTATGCCAAGTGTGGTAACTTATGCTCTGATACCATTTTGTCATGTGTTCTTAGAACATGTATTTTTTTGTTTGTCAAAATAATCCAAATATTGTTTCCCTACTTTATTAATCTGACCCCAAAATATGTATGGGATACATATTAACATTTTCCTTCTAAATCCTTGATCCTAAGTCTCACCTATATTACAAGATTCTAATGGGAGAAATGTTATTTTTGGTGCTCCTAGTCGAACTTATACTTCATACATCATTTTAATTTCTTATGCCCCTATGGCCCTATGATGTAAATTAGATTCCCAACATATGATCGACAATGGAACACCTCCTTATAAGGTTTAGTAACGTAACTTGTAGCATATATGGTGATATCATGTTCATTTCCCCAGGTGCAATAACTATATGTTTTTTTTTTAGTTTCATTGAACTTCTGGTATAAGGTTCAGGCTCAATTAATGGTGAATTTATATATAATTTTTGTTAAAAAGTCCAAGACCCTTTAAATCATCTCCCAGTGTGAGTTATGGGGTAGAGTGCTCAACCAATTCATGCCACCTCACTTTTCTCATGTGATTTACCCTATCACTCCACCTGGTCGAAGTAATGTTATTGTACTATGGTTTACGTGGACGACCGGAATGGTTCCCCTCAAATCCAATGGTGTATCTTAGAAATCGTAACCCTAATCTTTTCCAACTTTCCATTTCCCTTACATTTTGTCTGCGAAATTGGAGGTTTCCTTCGACGCTCTCACCGCTAATTCCCACCCTTGCCTGCTAGTATCAAAACGAATCCTTGGTAGCCAAGCGAGATTCATGGTAAGTTGGTGGCTTTTCATGCGTTTACTCTCAACCTTTGTTTTTGATTCATGTTTCTTATTTAATATTTTTTTATTATACTCTTCCACTGATAATATGTGGTTCTTTTTTGTTTTTTGTTATAGATGTAAGATGAACGCCAACCGGGGAGCCAACCTGGGAAACAAATGGCTCTACAATTCAATGGGTTTCTTTATTTTCTTCCTCTTCCCTTGTCAGTTAAGATTTGTTTTTTTTTGAATTTTCATTTCCCTTACAGTTCTAGAGTCTTCCTTCAGGCGATTTATCAAAAGAAATGACTTGTTGATTTCCAAGTACCTATCTCTGGTGTTGTCTTTGTATGATGTTTCTCGGTATCTTCTCTAGCTTTGAAATTTTCCAGGTGAATCTCCACTTTATCATTTGAGTTCTCTTTTGGCCATGGTTGTGTTATTTATCAAAGTTCCCTCTTGGTTTCATTTTTTTTGAGTTGTTTTTTTTAACACATCTTCTGCCTTACTCCATTTCCACTACCCTGCTTACAGGAGCAGAAAGGAAGCTACCTCTTCTACTTAAATAGGTATGCTCTGCCTCTTTTCTTATCGCCCATGAATTTATTTTTCTCCTTCTCTTTTGCATGGTTTGCTTCAGCTTATCCATTATAGCCTATATAGTTTTATGATGGTTCTTTGTTCCATTTGTAGGTATGGTCATTATGGACTTGGTGGCTTATCGCTAACCTTAACCAATTGTCGACGTTGACTGGCATATTTTTCCCCTCTTCAGGTTAGTGTTTTGTGCAGCTCCTAGAGGGGTTTTTCTTCGATTTGAGTGTGGTTTTGTTAATTTAAGTGAACTCAAACCACTAGCAGTGGTTATCCCACATCCCAAAGGAGTTCTTCACCTATTTTAATGGTTGCTCGATTTGTATTGACATACTACGTAGATGTTAAAAATTGTGGTGGGCTCATACCCTTGCCTCAAACTATGTATTGTAATTAAATAACTCCACAAGGGGTTTTGGTTGTATTTTAATTTTTTTTGGAAGACAACTGGGTTTAATTATGTCATGATGGCCCTTCTGATGCTATACTATGTGGTTTCTTTTAAATTCATTATCTGAAGTTGTTTGATCGGTGTGGTGAGGAAGCATACAATTTCTTAGTCTGAAGGGTTTATACTCTTGTTGTATTGTATATATATATCTATATATATATATATATATATATATATATATATATATATATATATATATATATATATATATATATATATATATATATATATATAAGCCTTAGCTGCTAAGAAAACCCTTAATCGTTGAAGGATACAACTGTAGTCTAAGATATATATGGTAATGAACCATGCAAATGAACAAAGGAACTAGAAATCCAATAAACACATTTTTTAATGTAATGAAAACCAACAGGTAAACATAGCATCAACATATAAACTCGTTCACTTTTCTATGTCGATGCTATGTTTACCTGTTGGTTTTCATTGCATAAAAAAATGTGTTTATTGGGTTTCTAGTTCCTTTGTTCATTTGCATGGTTCATTACCATATATATATTAGACTAAAGTTGTATCCTTCAACGATTAAGGGTTTTCTTACCAGCTAATGCTTTAATATACTGATATATTCATTACCTAATTAACCTATTCACATATGCACAATTGTTATGAAAATAATCGACTTTTATCCTTCTCTCATATTTTTTCACCCCTTCACGTTTGCTGGGATTTGCTATACTGCGCACCCGTTATCCCCATACAAGTTAGTACTCTGCCCTACTGAATATTTATCAATCATTTTTCCTCTATCAACAATTTACTATTCTTTACCCATTTTTTTATGTGTGTTTTCAGTTCTAGATTTTGTTTTCAGGAGACAAGTCTTCTAGTTTGACTATTGAAGTACATGTTTAATTGGTTGTTTCATTCGGTGGTTTAGAATTCCTCTCTGCGTTATTGGTTCACTGAGTAAGTAAGTAATGTATTACTCATGTGTTAATTAGGTAACCCCTTCTACAATTATAACAAGGTTTATTAGTCTTAGTCCTCAATTAAATACCAGAGTTCTTCTTTGTTTTATGCTTTGCTTGTCGTCCTTCAAATTATGTGTTCTATGGTTTCAGTGTTTGCTAAAAGGAACACCTATAATCTAAACTCTATTAACTCCTTTGGATATCTCTCGCTCTATCTCAATTGCAATAATTTGAGGTGGTTTTACCCATTCACCATAAGTACTTACTTCTACTTATAGGCATTTGTGATTATATTTTTTTTAACCATAGGGTAAGATTACTCCTTTCCTTAATGATTAGTAATACACAACAAGAAATATGCCTGCAATGAGTTTCTAAATAATTTACAGGCGAATGCGCTAAAATTAAACTCTAATTAATAACAATTCACTACTACCCCTTATTTTTGAAACCAATCCATACATACCAGAGAGAACTACAATTTTCAAAATTAACAATATTCAGATTTCATAACAACCAATAAGTGACCCACCGAAAGATATTATGATATAAATAATTTAAAAATTACATAAATATAACCATCACAAATCTTTCAATTTACCTAACTACTTATCTTCAATATTCAAACAGATAATAATAACCCCCAAGATCAGTAGAAGTAATTTTGAACTAAATTTATAAAAAAGCAACGACCGTGCTTGCCACAGTAGAGTCTATTCTAAATGTGATCAGATTCTAACCGTAACCGTGGCACGGAATAATCCACTTGAATGCCCTCAACCTGCTCTATACTGCTGAAATCACCCTAGGATGAAACACTATCATCCCAACCTTGAACTGATCCTATAGTCCCCCTCGAGCTGAGATTCTTCTTCTTATCCTCTCAGTTTCAACAACCTCTTGTCATTCCTTATCAGGTATTTTATGCCTTTCTTCCCTAGCATATTTTTCCTTAGCGTCTTCCTGATTTTCAGGGCCTTCCAACCCACTCTCCTAGGATTTTCTTTCTTTAAAGCCTTCTTTTCTCTCCCACGATTCATTATCCCACCCTTTTCTCAGTGTTTTTCTGCAAAATAGTGATTTAATATATTTTCTCTCCCATTGTATTAAATATTACTAATCAGCCCCTAGAGATTTTTGTAGTGATTTAAGGGAAGATTGTCTTGTTCTTATTCGTCAACCTTGGTTTCCGGATCTTGGCAATAATTTCTTTAACTCTAGTGTTTCTTTCCAAAGTAATTTCTAGTTTTCCTTTTCATTAATAAATTTCATTTATTACATCATCATACTTCATGGCTTTCTAGCCACCATAACTAAAAATAGTTCAATCTAAAAAAAAAGATATTTAGATAGAAACAAAGGGATATTATAAGTCTTGTGGAAATTGTTCCCCAAGCTACATTGATTTTCCAATGGGAAGGAGAGGAGTAGCAAGCTCTATGAAGTTGATGGGGGTTCTTTTTTTTTTTTTTTTTTTTTTTTTCGTTTTTATTTTTTTAAAGCCTAATATTCTACAACAACCTTGCTCACATCCAATATGAGTTCCTTCATAGATTCATACTCAAATTCTCAACCCGATCTTAGAATTAATGTTGGTTCCTATAAAAATGACACAATGATCACCAACCATGAGAGCATTTTAAAGAAGAATGTGTGAGTGGATCTAGACCTAAATCACACTTACACACCATGACTATGATCTTATACCATTAAGACCATACATATTGGTGAGCCCTGGTATTGCAGCAAGAGTGTTGCAACTACCAAGGGCTCCTCATCTCTATTTATCAACCCAGGGTTCGTACAAACTTCGAGGTGAAAATGATATATACACTGTAGATGGGATTCTACTCATGCCAACCTCAACAAGGACATTTGATCAATAGTTCTCCAAGAACATTCTTTCTACTAAATTAGAAGGAAATTAACTACTGAAGGTGCAATTCAGAAGCTATCTCTATTGATAGAAAGGAAAATTATTTTTAAACCTCAACTTGTAGATGCTACTAACTTGTAAATGTTACTGAATCAATTCATGAAAAGAAAGAGCTACACTGCTTGCATAAAGGGAACTACACTATCTTGTAATCAACCATCTAGCTACCAAATCCAATTGTAGATAGGAAACTACCCTACCAAATTGTAACTCAAGATTTCATGCATCATCTATCTAGCTCACACTTGCATATAAGTCAATGTTATATTTGTGCTAAATCTGTGTAAAAGAAACTAATGCTATTCTATTTTGCAGTGAAGGAAAAAGGATAGTTGGAATGGCCTAGGCACTGCCATTTATCATGGAGTCATAGCAGGGGGTCAAACTACCCCTAAACTAAGTCAAAATTGCATCACAAGTCAAAATAGAGGGTGAAACAGGCTGTTATAGACATGCTACAGGAAGCTGCAATAGGTGCCTGGTATTGCTACAAGAAGGCCTGTAATGCTACAGGAAGGTTTCCGAGAAGGTTTAGGAGGTAGGAATGATGAGATCAAGGGATGGTAAGGTGGATGGAGGTTGTGGTAGATGGATGAAAGGTGGCCAACACCCCTAGCCAAGCTCAACACCTTAGGAAGGCCTGTTTTGAACTAGGAGAGCTGCTCATGGTGACCTAAGGGAATGAGCTCAAGAACAGAATTTTGGGATTCATCAAAGAGGGTGAATAAGTCCTGGATGAATATGGTGAAAGGCCTCTTTCCTGTAGATCAAAACAAACTTGCAACATCACATGCACATGCACATACTCTTTTATCATTGACAAAATAAAATAACTAATGGTGGAAAATATGAGTTGAATTTAAATACCATCTAATCTATTCCAAAAACTTTGATCTAGTCAATAAATCAACTCCTAAGCTACAATAAACATATGAAAACCAAGATGACTAATATAGACCTTCTTCCAAGAAATCATAAACATAGAATTTTTGGGTTGTGATTGTAGATTCTTCCATTCATGCTCCCATGAGAGAGATGAGAGAGAGGTTGCAATCACAGGATTTTGAGGGGTTATATTTTAATGAAATACAAAAAACTAATATGCATTCTAAGCTAAACTAAATGCCAATACATAAGAGGGACCTAATTCGTTGGGGTTGGTCCCAAAACCAAGAGCCTCAGTCCTCTGTAACTAACTTGGTGATTGATCAATAAGAAACTTCTCATTATCATTGTATCAATGTCAGATACATGACATAACCAGTAAAAAATAATAGTATCAAGTGCATGAGCTCAATATCTTCCTATATTAAAAAAAAGTTCAAATCTTAATGAGATCTTTGGCATGTTTATTTATACAAGAGGGTAGCTACTAATAGTTCCCTAGAAAATAGGAATGTTTGTCTCCCAAAACTCAAGAAGGGTGGATCTAGATCTTCTGTAACTCCACTTTCTTGGCTGCCAATGACCTCGCCCTTCTTGGCTTCCAATGACCTCGAGATGATGAGAAAGAGTGTGGTGATTTTCGCTGAATGAGGGAGTTAAGGAGGTGGAAAACCTCCTAGAATGTCTCCATGTTGTCTACTCTGATCTCCTACATTGAAATCATCTAAAAAATGCCCCATTTCCTACATTTAAACCATATTAGGCCACATGACATAGAAAAACAACTTTTACCCCTCACTAAGCATAATATAATAAAAATTGTAAATAAATGTGAGAAAGAGATACTCCTAAAGCTGGAAGATGGAATTATGACCCTTAGATGTACCTATTGATGAGCCTCACGATCACCCCCATGCTGAAATTGTTGTTCATCATTTGAGCAAATCACTCATCTATGTCCATGTCCTTCATGGCCCTGCTGGCCTCGCTGACATCCCAAGGCTCCTCAGATGGTGTGCGTTTTTGGGGATAGAAGTTTACATTCTTTTCTATCTTTTTCCACTCCTTCTTCTCCTCTCCTTCATTTCTTCCTTCCTGTAGGCCTAACAGCAAGGGTGGACTGAGCTTGAGTCCAATCCAAATGAATTTTAATTTTTGCATGATCCTTTTGTATAGGGGTGTCCTCTCCAATGAATTCCTCATCCTTTCAAGATAGTGACTCCTTGATCTGGAGACTGTGGGGTAAGGAATTCCATCTCCTTTAGAAGGCTTGCTAGATTTCTTCCCCTAACAACCTAAGTGTGTCTTCAAAATGTGAGAAGGCTTATTCCTCGTTGGCAAGGTATTTGGGTGCAAGGTCAGCATCATTGGAGATGATACTATGATTGCTAATGACAACCATTGGGATTATTAGTTCTTATATATAGTGGTTCCTTTTCTTCCTTTTCCATGAATCCCTTTACTTCCTAAGCTCTTGCCTCATGAGTCATCCAGGATACTAGGGACATGAGTTGTGTATCCCCCAATTTTGCATTGGGAGCCCAAATATTCATATCAGTGAAGGTGAGGTTATGAATTTATAACTCAACCAATTTTTCTCTATATTCTATCCTAACTTGACTACAAAATTCAATGAATTGTTTGTAATCTTGAAATGGCATAGACCCATGTTGTGTTAAGGACTTGATTTGGAATTTAATCCACTACTCTTGGAGGAAGAGTAAATAAGACTTGGATGGCTATCTGCATTGTAATGCCTCCATGGACAGGCTTGCCCTTGTGTCCAATTGAGTTTCCTTCTCCTGCAACCTCTGCCTCAACCACCTATTCTCTGCCTGTAGCTGCTGCGTCATTTTGGACTCCCTCTCTTAGCTCACTTAAGTCTTTGCCCATTTCAAGGACCTTTTCTTCCATGAGGCCCACATCTTCCACCTTTTTAGGCTTATCAATTTGCATCCATCTGTGGGTTCTTCCTCTTTCTTCTTATAGCTCAAAGAAAAGTGTGAATGCATTTTTTTGGGGAATAATTCTCCCTCCTTCAATGAATTTATAATAGGAACTTAGGCTAGGTTGTGGACTAGGATCCTGGAGCTCTGGGAAGTCCTTCTCAAATGTTTTAGGGGAAGCTTCTAACTCATGTAGTTGTTGTGTCAAATTATTCCCCTATTGTTTCTTATTTTGCCTTTTTGTAGCATCCTCTCATCCTCTTGTAGCACACTCTGTTTTTCATTGGCATTAAAGGAGTTCTTTTTAGTAGTGGCACTGGTGATTTTGTCCTCTCTATCCCATTTGATTCGTAGGGGTAGGTTTTTCACTCTTATAATTAGTTCAAGGGTGAGTGAGATAGCTAATACCCTCGCCACAGTGGTGGCACTATCTTCTGTTTGTGAGTTCAGGGCCATGGAGAATTCAAAGGCAATGTCATCATCATATCCTTTCAACAACTTGAAGAATCCTAGCCACTAGTGTATTCTAAAAATGTCTACCATAGGAGGGTGTAGATGGATTCTTTTGGTATTTGAGGGCTCCCTTCTATGTTTTTAGCTAAGTGAAAGAGAGATAATTCCTTTAATAGTTTTGGTTTATAAGTCAGTGGCAGCAGTGAGTTAAAATCCCTTGTTGTTGATAATTGCCTACATTTCCTCTACTCTACAGTCCGAAAAGATCTTTCAATTTCAAAATTTGACTGCTACTGCCTGCAGAATTTGAAGTGCACCTTGCATAAAATATATGGATGGATGAAGGAGATGGTGTACTTTTCTTCTTATCACATGGTATGTGATGGAGGTAATAAATTGGATATCAATTCGACCATTTGTAGCATTCCTTGACCCGTTCAGTCTTCCTTTAGTATTCTCTCGACCTTCCTGTAGTAGTTGCAGGCTTGCCTGTAGCTCTCGCTTGTAGCAATGGCATAAAAGGGTTCAAAACTCCTCAATGGCACCTTGAGATCATCCTCTCCTTAACTATTTTTTAAATCAGAGTTTATGCAAAATAATTTGAGCCTCAATACATAATATGCCATTTTTGGCTTAGCCTTGGAGAGTCGTGATGACCTGGCAATTAGACGATGTTTCCTCTTTTGGACCATTTTCCCCACTCGGAGTAATTATTCCCTCATTCCTTATAATCACCACCCACTCTCTATGATCCCAACTTGACTGATGTGACACCTCCATGTTGCATGAGTGCTTACCATCACTTTTAGTTTACTAGCTAAGGGTGGCCAAGTTAATTGGCCACCTCCAGCTTATTAAAACTCCTCCTCTCGACATTTACACATTTTTCATTATTTACACATAGAGAGGAAATGAGAGTTTTCCATACCTATTCCTACATTATGATCAAACTGATGCATGGATGTGCATGTTGGAGCTGGACCTCATTATCGTTATTAAGGGAGTTGAGTTGTCATGTTTCTTTCGTATGTATTTCTTCATTGCTCCTCATGATATTTAACTCATGTGGTTGTTGTGTGTGCAGGTACCTTGTTGATGTCTAAGTTGCTATTGTTGGTTGAGAGTCTTGCTGGGAGTGATATGAATACTTCAAAGTGGCCTCATAAATTTTCATCACCTCCCTACCGATGAGAAAAAAAACAGGATTATTTATTTTTTGTGATGTGTGCACGACTACTATAGGAGGAGGTTGTCTTCCTGTAGCAGTCCTTTTCTTTTCCTCTGGGGTCTTCAAGCTACATGGGGGTGATGAGAGAGGATGTAAAACGTCTTGAGGAAAATGCTAGGACTTTGAGCGAGTGGTGTATATTTTTAGAAATGAAGAGGACGTGCTATATGTGTTTCTCCAGAAAACAAATTAACAGGGGTAAGAAAAATTGGAGAGATTTTAGTGATTTTTTTCTTTTTTAATGAAATGGGACGGTTGAGTGATGGATCGATGGTGGACCATGGTGGGGGAACCTTATTCATCCTTTTCAAGGTAATTCTGGGTTGTCCTTTCCTTCATATCTCCCTCCTGTAGCTTTTCAGAACCCTCCTGTAGCACTACAATACCTTCCTATAGCAATTACAGGTCCTTCCTGTAGCAATCCACAAAGGGGGTGGAACTTGAATTTTGGGTTAATAGGATGGTGGAGAGGGGTGATCACATGAGTGTGGATGATGGATATGAAGTGGATGGAGGGAGGACTGAAGAGAATATTGAGAATGTTGGCCCTGTAGCTATGGAATCTGCCACTGTCTTTAATCCTACGAAATGACCAAAAAGTTAGCAGACATGTTGTAGATACATTTCCCATGTTTTTTTTTTGGGAGACACACAGGTTGTCGTAGAGGAGGTTTTCAACCTGTATGCCTAACCTAGGTGCCTCAAGATAGGTTCTCACCTAGGGATATTTATTATTTCTCCTCTTTTTATCTCTTGGGTTGCCTCAGAGAGGTTTTCAACCCAAGAGTTGGCCTCTAAAGGTTCTCATATAGGCCTTTTATTTTATTTTCTTTTCTTTTTTTCAAAAAAGTATCTAAAAATGTTGTGGACTAGAAGCTATGACACTTCTAATCACATTGACTTCTCTACTAATTGTACTGATGAATTCTTCCTTAGACATAGGTTTTCTATATACCTTCAACTAGTAGTCATTGAAAAACAAGGGAATCCCTTCCTCATCAATGGTCCTAATTTGAACAACTCCATTGTCATGAAATATCTATATTAGGTATGCCCTAACCATTTTGTCATCAGTTTTCACTTGAAATCCTTGAACCTAGAGTCATATAATAATGCTCAATCCCCTTCTTGAAAAATCTTGTCCTTGATATGCCTATCATGATAGACCTTCCTTTGCAATTATATAACTTCAGTGTGTAGGAGGGCTTACATTCTAAACTCATCCAAGCCATTCAATTTGAGTAGACTCTCTGGTTGTGCTTTCGTGACATCTAACTCCAATTGGGCTGCCATTCTCAAAGTATTATACTTAACTCAATAGAAATTAAAGGTTTCTTTCCATAAACCATATCATATGGAGTGAACCCAATAGTTGTCTTCTAAGTTGTGTTATAGGCCCAACTGGCCTCCACTAATTTGTTTGCCCAATATTTATTGCTTCTGCTCACAACCTTAGTGAGTATGCTCTCCAATACCCTATTTGTAACCTCCACTTGCCCATTTTCCTGAGGGTGATAGGAAGTAGATGTTATGTGTTTGATATGAGGATGCCTTAAAATATTCTCGATCATATGTGATGTGAATTGAGCTCCCTGATCGGTGACTATCTCTTTGGGGTACCCAAATTTGTAGAAGATATTTTCCCTTAAGAAATCAACCACTTTCTCTTATGTTGTTGCCTTGAAAACCTTTGTCTCAACCCACTTTGTCAAGTAATCAGTCCATACAATGATGTACTTTTTTTTCCACGATGGTGGATAAATTGGCCCAATGAAATCCATGCCCCACTTATCAAATGGCTCCAAGCCCACCTGAGGTTGTAGGGGAATTTCATCCCTGGGTGTTGGTTGTACCATCCTCTGGCACTAATCACATCTGCTAGTATATCTTCTTGCATCTTGGTGGAGGGTGGGTCAATAATAGTCAGCTTGTAGAACTTTGAAAGTTGTTCACTTGGCAACAAAATGACCTCCACGGGGCCCATAATGATAGGCCAAGAGGATGTCAAAGACTCCCTCTTCCCTGAAACATATCCTTAAGATCTGATCTTATCCTAGCTTGAAGAGATTCTCCCCAATCCAAGTGAAAGGGGCACTTTTCCTTACAATTATGCTCTTCTCCCTAGATGACATATTTGGGGGATATTTTGCAGCAACTAGGTAGTTGTCTATGTTAGAAAACGATGGAGAGAGCATTGAGATAACAAACAGGTGCTCATCTGGAAGCTGATCATCGACCATCCCTTCATCACCTACAAGCAAAGCAAGTCTAGACAAAAAATTTGCAACTACATTTTCTTTTCCTGGCTTGTCAATGATAGTTAAATCAAATTGTTGTAAGAATAAAAACCATCTAATTATTCTAGCATTCACATCAGTCTTATTCATCAAATATTTAATAGTTGCATGGTCAGTATGCACAAAAGTTTGGTATCCAGTGATGTAGTGTCTAAATTTGTTTAAGGAGTGTACAACAACTAAGAGTTCTTTCTCAGTTACAATGTAGTTCAATTCAACCTTAGACAAATTTTTACTAATGAAGTAAATGGCATAAGGTAACTTACCATCTATTTGTCCCAAGGATTCCCCCACAACTTTGTCGAATGCATAAGCATGGATATAGAAAGGCAAAGCCCAATTTGGGCCCCTAAGTGTGGGTGTAGTGTTTAATTTCTCTTTCAAAATATCAAGGGTCTCTTGGCAGCTATTTTTCCAATAGAATTCTGAGTCCTTGGCCAGAAATCCAAACAATGGTGAAGCCACTTTACTAAAGTCCTTGATAAACCTCCTATAATATCCAACTAAGCCCAAGAAACTCCTAACATCCCTTTGCTTTTGAGGAGTAGGGACCCTTTTGATGATGGCAATCTTGTTTGGGTCCACTTGTATTCCCTCTTGAGATATTGAATGACCAAGGACAATCCCTGCATTTATTAAGAAATCACATTTCTCAGGACTAAGTGAGAGGTTCGTTTCAATGAATTTCCTCAACACTTTTCCTAGGTTAGAGAGAGCCTCTAGGAATTATCGCCCATAGGGAGAGAAATCATCCATGTAGATCTCTACAGAGTCATGGATCAACTCAACAGAGATGCTTAGAGATACCCTTTGAAAAGTGGCAGGGGAATTGCATAGACTGAAAGGGAGGACCCTATAAGAAAAGGTACCCCAAAGACATGTGAATGTAGTTTTTTCCTGATGCTCAGGGCTAATTTGGATCTGATTGTAACTGCAGAATCCACCCCAGGAAAGAGAAGAAATGCTTCCCTGCAAGACCATCTAAAAACTTATTAATGAAAGGAAAAGGGAAATGGTATTTCTTGGTGGCTTTGTTCAATAATTTGTAATCTACATAGATCCTCCACTTCCAATTCTTCTTTGGGACCAAAGCTAGAGGGGACACCCACTCACTATCTAAGATGGGGTATGTAAACTCTGTATCCAACAACTTTTGCAATTCTTCTTTTACGATGTCCTTGAGGGATGGGTTCATTCTCCTTTGAGGTTGGCACATAGGTTTGCATCCGTCCTTGATGTATATGTGATGAGTACAAACCGAGGGATGCACCCCCTTCATTTCTTTATAGTTCCAATCAAAAGCATCTAAATTTTCTCTCAACATCTTTCACAAATTATCTTCTTGGTTGGCTAAGACAAAGGGGTTAATATTTAAGGCTTTAGATGCACCAAATTATACAACTTTGACATGGGCTAAACTTGGGTCAACTAAGCATAATTTAGTCCAAGGACTACTCTCAGACTCTTTCACAAGCTCATCAAGAGGCATGATATTGGGGGGTTAGATCTCAAGGATCTAGTCAATGAGGTCATCTTCATCAGGTTTCCACCCTCTTATAACAACATCTAGGGTATATATTGGATGGGATGTTGTATGATACACTCCATTTTCCTCCTCCTCTTCTAGCCATAGGGGTAAGTCATGCTCAATGGATGGCTGAGAAGGAGGGTACAATACCAATTGTTTGGACAAATTCCCATTCTTAATGGTCATGTTCCTGGCCTTGCAACTAATGTAAGCATCAACAGTGGCTAACCATGGCCTTCCCAAGATGAGAGGATAACCATTGAATTTGGTTTTGGGATGGAGAACCAAGAAGTCAGTAGGATACTCCCAGGAGTCAATGGAGACCATTACATCCTCAAAAACTCCCTCAGGAGCCACTGTGGATCTATCTGCAAGCTGCAACACTGTAGTGGTATTTCTTAAGGATTATTGGAGGTTTAGTTTTAGCATGGTTTCTTTAGTCATCACATTCATGGCAACCCCAAGATCAATTAGGGTATGAGGGACAATGATGCCATCAATGTGCACATATACTACTGGACTTCCATGGTATAAATATTTTGAACAAATCACTTTCCCCAACATCAAATCAGATAATTGACCAATAACATTGATGGTGGAGGTGTCTCTTTTTCACCTCCTAGGGTGTTTGAAACATTTCTCTTTGATAAGTTTATTATAGATGGGAACATCCTTAATAGCTTGGAGGAGGGGTATTTTAACACACAAATTCTTCAATTCTCCTAGAAGTTCAGTCTCTTCTAGGGTGTTTTGGTCAGGATGGATCAATCTCCCAGGAAAAGGAGGTGGATTTACTTGAGGGGTACTCTATTTCTTTTCCACTTCAAGTTCTTTAGGTGGATATGGAGGTTGGTTATCTGGAAGCACTCTTCTAGACCTAAGGTTGATTTCTTGAATTTCCACAACGTAGGAAGGGTAAAATGTCTCTCCGCTATAGACCTGTTGTGCTTGATTGTTATTTGGGTTCGAATTGGGTTAAGAAGGCATATGAGGTTTCTTGGGTGGAGCAGGATGAGTGAGTTGTGGTTGAGATGGAGGTGGAGGCAGTAAAGTAGGAGGTTGGTTGAATTGAGGCCTCCACCCTTGTGATGGGTTATTCCATTGAGGATGTTGAGAAAAATATGGTTGAAATGGTTGATTTATAGGTTGGGGAGGATATTGAGGAGAATAAGTCCAAGAAGGAGGTGTGGATCATGATGGATGAGTGGAAGAGTAATAGGGTGGCAAGGGTGAAACCTGGTTGGGATGGTAATAAGAGTAAGATGCATCTTGCATGCCCTGTTGGTATGGTCGAGGTCCTTGAGGCCTCCTTTGATTTATAAAGAAGAGTTGCTCAACCCCACCTTCTGCCCCTTGGTATAAAACTTTCAAACTAGGCAAAGAAGGACATCTATCTATGGCATGGTTTTTCTCATAGATTGAGTAGACCTCTATGACATTTAGTGGGCATTCATTTCTGGGGTGCCTTCTAATGCATTTATGGCATAAAATAGCTAGGGCCCTCTCTGATTCCTCTTGTCTCCTCTTGATATGCATGGTATCCTAATGCAGGGTTACCCCACTTACACCCACAGTTGCATGTAAAATGGATAAATACATTTGCCCCAAGAATTTAACTCACGAAGGAGTCAAATATTCACCCATCAATGGTTAAGGCCCTATTAATCAACCCTCAAGCCTTCAATTATGACTTTATTAAAGTCTTCATCAAATCCCTCTTGTCGGGACTTTGAAACTCCTTATAACCTTCCTTAACCCTTATACAACCTTCGTTAACCCTTTAACCACACACACACACACACACACACACACACACACACACACACACACACACACACACACACATATATATATATAACCTTACCTCTTTAAACATTGGTTATATATATTTATCACATGAAATCCTTATCTCCCTTGATAATGTTGGATTTACATATAAATTAATACATAAACCTTTCGTCATTGCTATTTTCCTTTATAAACCTTTTACAAAGGAAATAACCCACAAACACGCAATAATTTACCTTTTCACCTGATACGGCCTCTGCACGTCTTTTGAGGTTCCACCTTTATCACAATCGGGTATCAGCTCCTCTGTGGGTCACATTAATACACACGTCCTCCCGCCTCTGATATGCGAACATATTCTGGATCTCAAATTATTAAACACTGCCACTATAACTCCGTCAAGTCCGCTCTTTCAGACCTTTCCTTCAGTGCTCCGCCGATCTCCGACCACCTCCGATTGCCGATCAGCACTTTATCGCTATCGGTGCATCGGATTTCATAGTCGACCAACCTTTGACCTCTATGTAATGTGATTGTATTAGATCGCAACTGTTGATCGATTCTCGATCTAACGGTCGATATCCTTTCCCAATGCAAAGTTGCTTGACAGTCCTCTACCATTGATCTACACTTAGTAGATCCAACAATCTACCATGAATTCAGATAGACAATAGGCACGGGGTTTAACCGGTTGATAAAGTGGTTTTCCCTCACTCCTCCGCTACAACATGTCCTTCAATTAGTGGAATCAGAGCCAAACGGTAAAAACTGCTTACGGCTTTCCTTCTACCCAAAATCCACTTCTCTGCCTTTAAGAACTACTCTTCACCGATTATCCTCCACGATCCTTTAGCATTCGAAGACCGTCGATCTATGAGATCGATGTATTTTGTTCCTTGTTGCCTACACCGTTGATCTTTGAGATCCAACGGTTGTTATGCTTCGACAACTCACTTCTTCCTTAGTCCTTTTCTTTATGTTTTTCACTATTTCTTTAGCGATTCCTCTGTGGTTCAGGTTTCTTCAAAGGGTTCCATTCTTCCGCTTCTGCGGTTCAACTTCTCTGAACTTAACTCCTCAACAAATTCTCACTTCGCTACCTCTCTAGAGCTTCACTCTGTTTCCTCAATTGGATTCAAAGACCCGTGATGATTCCTCTGAATCATTCTCTCCTCTGTGTGTTCTACAGAATTCTGCCTGCAACCCTGTTACGGAACCTACGAATTCATATGTAATTCATTCATAAAATACTCATTTCACACATTTACACAGCTAGGAATAAACCTTTGTATACATAAGTATAAACAAATGATTACATTTGAGACATTGTGTCTCTCACAGGCCTGATCTTCAATATCAATGGCCTCCTCCCTTTACTCTGCCCGTAGGCTTACATTTATACTAGAAAGGTTCTTTTGAACTAATTCTGGTTCAAATCCTAAATCTACTGAACTGACTCCTAAATCCTCTATGTCCACCCTTCAATTGGATTCTTTAGGTTCACATTTGAGTGAATCTCCACTTTCCTCAAGGAACAAAATCACGATGTTTTCCTTATACTGCTACCTGTGCATTAGTGTAAAAACACAGATTCTCCAATCAAATCAAAACAGAACATATCACCTCACCTTCAAGATCTCTGCATGATCTTGTTCCACCATTCCACCTGTACCTTGAATTGATTGTCCTCTGTCTCTTACATCTGCAAGTTCTGCTACACATCACCTCTATGTGGCTACTTTCCGTCAGATTAGAATCTGATCCTTCCTTGCCTGCATAAACATCTTTAACACATAACTCTGTTCTCAATTCTTTCACATTGAATTTCTTCGTTTTGATTTAACACCAATTGTTTCAATTACAATTCTTCTTTGATACCAAAATGATGTAGGGTTACCCCGCTTACACCCACAGTATGCATGTAAAATGGATAAATACATTTGTCCCAGGAATTTAACTCACCAAGGAGTCAAATCTTCCCCCATCAATGGTTAAGGCCCTATTAATCAACCCTCAAGCCTTCAATTATGATTTTATTAAAGTCTTCATCAAATCCCTCGTATCAGAACTTTAAAACTCCTCATAACCTTTCTTAACCCTTATACAACCTTCATTAACCCTTTAACCACACACACACACACACACACACACACACACACACACACACACACACACACACACATATATATATATATATAGCCTTCCCTCTTTAAACATTGGTTATATATATTTATTGCATGAAATCCTTATCTCCATTGATAATGTTGTATTTAGATATAAATTAATACATAAACCTTTCGTTGTTTCTATTTTCCTTTATAAACCTTTTACAAAGGAAATAACCCACTGTTGTAGGGAAAAGTATCCGACTCGGATGACCCTATCCCACTCTAAGGGTGATAGTACCTCAGCAACAACTGTAAAGAAAACTACTTAAGGTTTACTTCTTTACGAAAGCAAGAGAGAATGAGGAAATGCACTAACCGTTGCCTTGCGCTTAATGTCGAATCCAAACTCTTCTCTTTGGCTGCTTGCTCCCAACTCCTTGCTCCTTTGCTGGCCCAGCTACAATGAGATCCTGCAAAATAACAAAGAAGGAAACTACAAGAAGCATGCAATCATAAGTGATTCAAGGATTAGCATAAATCAAATATACAATTATCACAATATATCATTGAAACAAGTGCATATAGAAGAACCTCAATAGCTTTTATTAATGAAGAAGTAAAGTTCTGAGAGAGTTACAACCATTGAAAGCCCCAATCCAGCAACACCTCCCAGCAGAAAGAATTTCTCCTCTTCACCTCCTTCAAGCAATCACCCAATAGTTCTATAGTGAAACCAACAACATATCATTACTTTGCACAAAATTCCAGCCTCCTGAGCTCATAGGAGAGAGCTCAATATATAGATGAATTGAGAAAGGATGAGTCAGCTTGCAACTGATGTGTAGCTGCCTTGTGTCCTCTCTCTCTTCAGTTGATCTTCAGTTCTTGAGTCCACTTGGAGAACCTTGCTTCCACTTGGAGAAACAGAGCCTCTGACTCATCACAAGGCAAAATCCCTGATCCAAGTGTCATTTTTGGAAGATTCCAGAGCAATGACTCAGTGTGCCACTTGTCCCATCTCGCTCAGCGCAGGTGGCCTTTGTTCCACTTGCTTTGCAACGCAGGTACACCATGGAGGAGTTGAGTTTCAGCGCAGAAGCCTAGTGGAGCACCTGCTTTGATTTCAGGATTGCTTGTTTTTGAGTGTTTTCAGGTGGAGAACTGATCTGAGAGTTGTTGGTTTGCTGACCTTGTTCCTCTAGGGGTAGGAACATCATGTTTAGGGACTTTGGATCCCTTGGATTATTGACAATTCATGCCTGATGCTGCAAGGCACAAAATTGTCTATAACAGATGCCCCCTAAAGTATGAGGTCGTTTATCGGGTGAAATGCTTTATTAGGAGGATCCGAAGTTCATTCAATCTGCTGAGAAGTGTCCTGTAATAAGATACAATACAATACATTATTTTTCATTCTTTTTCATGATCTAGCTGAGGCGGGCATTCCCATGCTCAGCTTTATAAATACATTTTGGTACATAGAACAGACGATCGTCTGATGATAGACTGATAATTCTCTGCTGAAATTATCATCCTTTGAGAAGGATGATCATCTGCTGCAATGATGTACATATCAAATGTCTTTATATCCTGAATATATATCGCAGCCCGGATGGATGAAACTAGATCCGGGGTCTTCAATCTCTTCCGATCTTCACTCGATGTACAAGTCAATCCATGTGAGAATTTCTTGAAGTCGAACATGGAAAGACATCGCTTGATTACCGGTCAATGATGTAAACCGTTAACAAGCGCGAGAGGAATCACCGATAAGGATGATGACCTTCAAGGTACGGCAGTACAATTCACATGGTGGGAATAAAGGACTTGGCGTCGACCACCATGCAAAATCTTCTGGTCGAAGGTCATTGATGTAACCCTGTCGCCGGAAGTGAGAAACTTGCCATTGAGGCATGCAAGCTTCAAAGTACTGAAGGGGGTGTTCCTAGATCAACTCCTTGGATAATGAGCTGATGTCGACAAGGAGCGATCCGTCAAAGGAGGGCCTTAATGAATCCCACATCAGTGACACGGAACGGAGCTAGTGATTGTGATGAGGTGAAAACAAAATGTGATGTATGATTCAGGGTGGCGGTCATGAAATGGATGAAGGACAATGTATGGCAGTGGATGGGACTCGGTTGACTCTTTGCAGAACAACATCTCTTGAACATATAATGACACTGATGTGATGGATTGGTAGCATTACCCCAAATGTGGATGGTGTGGCGAGGACCATGGTGATGAGACCGGTGAATGAAACAACCCAACCCGATGTGATACGGAGGACAAAGTGTCATGTTCAAGAGTGACTTGCTACCATTAAAGCTGTGAGGTTCTCCCAATTTTTCCCCAGTCATTGCTGACCAGTACCTCTTTATTTTTATCAAGCTTGAGGAGGATAACATATGCTTGTTCTATAACCTGCCCTTAAGTCCGAAAAAGTATAAAACAATATAGAAGGGATGAATTTTCGATTGCTTTAACGAGCCGAACAAAACAAGCACTCGATCTTTTTGTGCAATAATCCCTCAGGTCCAAAAAGATTAAAATCTAGAGGAGGGATAGCTCTTCTGGTCGTTTAACGAGCTGGAAGGCCAAAACTCGGCAAACTTTTCATATTTTACGAGTCAGTGAAAAGAGCTCAAAGAAGACTCGTCTTTTGAGGAACGAGTGATGAACAGGGCAGCAACAGATTCTAGGTACAGGTTGGAATATTCCAATCACGGCAGTGTCACAAGGATGGCTAAGCGAAATCACTCTTCGCAGCTGTTCCTCAAAATGGGTAAACAAGCATATGGAGATGAACGATTGGCCAAATGAACGGATGGAGGTGAGACTGCAAGAACACGACCAAGGGCTTTAATATGGCTGTCAAAGGTTACATTTACCAAGGTTATTTACCGGTTCATTTTTTCTGAGTGAGCTTGAACTCTAGGGGAAGATTGCTCACAACTTTTGTTTATTTTTTAACGAGCATGAACTATGTGCTAAAACTGCTCGGACTTATGTTTATTTTTTAACGAGCATGAACTATGTGCTAAAACTACTCGGAGATAAGTTTGCATGCCCCCAGCATAATAATGCAAATCGAGGTGCATGCCCCCCAAGCTTCATTGCATCCAACTCGGTGGTTGGAATGAAGGTTTACCTCGGGGATTTGTTTCATTTTTTAATGAGGTTGACACAAGATAGGAACTATCCTCGACTCCTTGTTTCATTTTTTAACGAGGTTGACACAAGATAAGAACCGTCCTCGGAGCCCACTGTATTTACAGTATTTCTATTAGGGCGATGATCCATGCCGACAAAATATTTAGGAATCTTCCGAATCCAACCAGAAGATTGGATTAGATTTCATTTTGTAGGTTTCCACCGTGGCCACTTCCGCCAGATTACTTGGAGGCGGTAGGGCGAAAGTACCCATTAAAGTAGGGTCTTTTAGGAGACCTACTCCGATATTTTGGAGCGAATGATTGCTTCCATGGATCATTGGAATGCTTCTCGTAACTTGTGAACTGTTGGGGAGAAAAGTTTGTTGGTCGACGATTGTAATTCCTTCTTGGAAGGGAAATGCAATCTTCCTGAAGTAGGTCGACACAACCGCGGCCATGGCATAGATCCAGGGCCTTCCTAGTAGGATGTTGTAATCGAGGTTTCCATCAATTACTTCAACATCAATTCCTACTGTTTTGCCCCCCAGTTCAACTTGCAAGTTACTTAAAATCCCGTATGGAGTGTATGATCGTCCATCAAATGCTTTTAACGTCGTTGACGATTTCGACAAGGGTGGTGAGCCTAAATCTTTCCAGCAACTCATCGACATAAGACATGTAGATGCCCCCTCATCAATAATTGTTCGATGAACAGTTTTGTTGAGGGCTTTCACTTGAATAAGGAAAGCTAGTTGAGCTGGTAACTGAGGGTCATATCCTTTATGATCAAAGGCCACAAGATTGGAATCCATTGGGCCAATCCCACCTATTGCTGATAATAAAGCTTGCTCTTGGGAGGGGCAATTTTTTGGTACTTCAAGTGTCGACATAGTGGACGGCGATTGGGCCTGGTCCTTTACTATATTATAATTCTGTGCTCCTTTGGCACGAGGATTAAATGTCGATTTGTGTACTACTCCCTTTGGCGACTTTATCATTGGCTCAGGAATGATGGGTGGCACAACTTCGGTCAAGGTTGTTGTTGAACTACTAGGTCGTTCATTAACCTTGTTGTTCGACAGCTTTGGATTCTCGTAATCTTTATTCCTTGTCAAAGCATTATTCTGTTGCGTTGAGGTAGACAACATAAGCACTTGGGATCCGGAAGCATTTTGATTAGCAACCAGATTTTGACCTGGATTAGGAAACGGATCAGTCAATACTGCTGGGGTTTTTGAACTCTTGAAGAGTTTCTTAACTTCAGCTATATGTGGACAATATTTCGTCCAATGATCCTCATCGCATATATGACACCCTGCCGGGGGTTTCCTTTTTCTCCCTGTCTTTTTCTTCTTGCCCCCTGGTTGCTTCAGTTGTTTGCCCTTGTCGGTCGACATGTCATTTACTTCTGAGGCAAGAAGTTTTTCATTTGCATTTTGACTATAAATTTTGTGCTTGCCAATCACGCCCTTGCCGGCGTGAGAGTCATTGTTTGATTTAGGAGGAGGAGGAATTGAGAATTCCGGTCTAGGGGCGTCAGGTATTTTGTCGTAGAGCGTGCCAGACTGAGTATAAACCAAGTCTAGATATTGCGCACGAGCTATAACTTGCTCTTCTGTTACGACTCCCCCCTTGGCCACATCTTCCGTTATGGCTGGAAGTAATAACTTTATAAACCATTCAGCTAATAGCTGATCGGGAACATATGTTTTTACCATCCTACGACGACGTCGCCATTCATGTATATGATCAGATATATGAGTGGCCGTTGTCTGTTTGAAGTTGGTAAGGAGTTCTGTTCCCGTTTCATACCTTATCGGTAATTGAAAATGGGTTAAAAAGGTTGTAGCTAAGGCACTGAAATTGTCGAACGAAGCTCTAGGCAATTCAATGTACCATTTTGCCGCTGGACCCGTTAACGTCCTCTGAAAAAGGCGAAGTCTTATCGAATCATCATTCAGGGTGTTTGATGAACACCATAGGTGGAATGTCATCACATGATTCGAGGGGTCTTCACCCGGATTTCCATTAAATTTAGGAATGTCTGATGGAAGTTTATGTGGAATTGCTGGCCACCAAGGGGCATAAGCAATTGGATCATTCGTCAGCCGGTTTAGATCTGGTAATTCTAGAGTTGCTACAAAGGGCAACTGTTGATTCAGGTTAGGCGAAGCATATCCAGGATAAGATGGTATCGCCTGAGCAATGGGTCTTTGCAGACCAGCATAATGCTGGCAACTTTGACAAGGTTGATGGGCATAACCATTATAGTATGGTTGCCCATTACTTACAAAGACTTGTTGCTCAGGTCCTTGATATGATTGCTGGAATGGCGGTTGTTGAGTTCGAACCAGCTCTGGTTGTTGGACCATTTGCTGATGCCCAATACTAGATGATTGACCAAGATGAGGAGTCACAGTACTTGTTTGATCCTGAGTCGCTCCAGATAAGGAGGCACTGACCTGAGGTTGTGATTGAGATGTCGAGACAAGAGGTTGTTGTATGGCAACCTGAGAAACTTGGGGTTGACATACAGTAGGCAGCGCTTGTACTTGCGACGCAATCACCATACCAGGTATAGTGGCAACATTCGACACAGGGTGGACTGGTTGCATTGAATATGCAACTCTTGGTTGCTGAGGCAGTATTGGTACCCATCCGTTGGATGTAATTCCAGTTTGACCTGAATGTTGTTGTAAACTCCCATATGGTTGTTCTCCAGGGGGGAACAATGAAAAGGCATACTGTCCTCCATATGGTGGCAATCCAGTACTTAAAGGGTAGATTGGCCTTTGAAGACACGTTGGATTGATTTGTTGAGTTTCAACATAAGAAATACCAGATGATAATCCGGACGAAGAAATAGGAACTAACCATGTCATCGTCCCTGATGGGACTCCGGCTTGTTGTTGATAACTTGCCGGGACAGATGGTATACCATCGAACATTGTTGGGACAGCAGCAGGAGGCTCTGCCGCTGCTGTGTCGGATGACACAGTCCTGGATGTCGACGGTTGTTCAGACATATCTAATCTATCCAAGAGATTTTCTAGCGACTCTACAAGAACTTACACTTGTGGTAGACTAACTTCGAAGATCAACGAGGGAAAGGTGATGATTATTCCGCTTAAAATAAATTTATTAACGACGCTTTAGACACAACTTGCTTTTTCATTTTTTAAGAGTCGAGAAAAAGCTAAAGATGACTCTAGTCTCCTTCGATGTATTAACGAGCCCGAAGTGACAAATGCTCGGTTGGACCTTTTCAGTTATAGAGTTTGAAAAGGGCCAAAAAAAACTGCTCTGGAGATCTAGGCAGAGGGTGTGCCAAACCTTTCGCAAAACCACGGAATACGTTTTACGGTACGTGTGGTCAATCTTCGTGAATGCTGTGTTCACTGCATTGCGATCAGTAGGGCGGCCGACACGGTTTCCTAAGGATAAAGGATATATGCCTATAGGGGTCTCCCAATATATACTCGACGGTACGTGGGAGCACAAGTCCGTATTAGTGCCACCGACTCTCAGGAGGAATCACCCACCTTCTTCGAGATCGACAGTCACTATGTTTAACGACGCCGGAACACGTCTCTAGCTTAGACCTCTATGTGTTTGCGTTATGTTTCAATGCGTTGTTAGGTTCATTCAGTATATTTTAAGTTGATCTTTTTAAAGTTTGCCTTTCAAGGTTCACCACGAGATGTATATGACAAATTCCTAAATGCAGCCTAAGATGAGAAGCAAGCTTTTTCAAATCTTTTTGACTGATGAAAATCTTAACTACTGAGGGAGAAGAAAGGCATATCTTTTCACACAGTTCATACAGCACAAACTAATGCACTTTCTCCTAAATCATCATGCAAACATTTTTCAAATGCAAAATGCACAATGCATGTATTTTCTTTTCCCTTTCTTAATGTTGATGTATTACAAAAAGAAAGTTGTTATTTAACTTTGATTTCGATTTAAAGCGAAAACAAACAAGCTTGTCCAAAATCAAAAGACACCTTAAGATTTACTTGTTTAATCACTGGAAATACATGAAATCAAACCATAATGACGAAAGTAAAAAGACTAATCAGCTATGGACAACAAACAGGCTAACTCTTTAGACCAGCAAAATGCCTAACATAGGTTCAGATCTAAGAGGCCAAAGCAAGACTAGTTCACTTTCGTTATGGGAAATTGTAAATGATGTAAGAAATACAAAAGAACAAGTACAATTTCGTTATATAACAGAGGCGGAATGATGGCAAGTAAGGTTGGTTTCAGAACAGGTACAAGACTGGTAACTGGCTGCAAAATCTATAGTGAAAACAGGCAAGAAAAAGGGAGGAAACCCCAAATGCACAAGGCAAAATTGGGCCAACGCAGGTGCTGCACAGCCAGTCTGGCTCTCAGCGCAGGTAGCCCTTTTGGGACCTGCGTTGCAAAGCAGGTAGCCTGTGTACTACCTGCTTTGGAAAACGAAAGTTGCGTTTTCTCAGTTTCCGGGTCACAATTTTCTAAAAAATTCACAGTTTTTGCTCAAATCAGAAGCTATCAGTCAAGCACACACTAAGGGATGACAAGGAAGATGAAAAGCTATCACTAAGAGCTTACAAGGATCCTTGTAGATCAGCTCTTCAAATCATGAACATGCTCAGAAATGAGCTAGAGTAGCTGCCCTCTACTTCGCTTTTGATATAGTCAAAAGCTTTTCGATTTGGTACTCTTTTGTTCAGGAAATGAATAGCAAAATACTACAAACAATCAAACAGATACGATCCCCAGTGGAGTCGCCAGTTTGTTGTAGGGAAAAGTATCCGACTCGGATGACCCTATCCCACTCTAAGGGTGATAGTACCTCAGCAACAACTGTAAAGAAAACTACTTAAGGTTTACTTCTTTACGAAAGCAAGAGAGAATGAGGAAATGCACTAACCGTTGCCTTGCGCTTAATGTCGAATCCAAACTCTTCTCTTTGGCTGCTTGCTCCCAGCTCCTTGCTCCTTTGCTGGCCCAGCTACAATGAGATCCTGCAAAATAACAAAGAAGGAAACTACAAGAAGCATGCAATCATAACTGATTCAAGGATTAGCATAAATCAAATATACAATTATCACAATATATCATTGAAACAAGTGCATATAGAAGAACCTCAATAGCTTTTATTAATGAAGAAGTAAAGTTCTGAGAGAGTTACAACCATTGAAGGCCCCAATCCAGCAACACCTCCCAGCAGAAAGAATTTCTCCTCTTCACCTCCTTCAAGCAATCACCCAATAGTTCTATAGTGAAACCAACAACATATCATTACTTTGCACAAAATTCCAGCCTCCTGAGCTCATAGGAGAGAGCTCAATATATAGATGAATTGAGAAAGGATGAGTCAGCTTGCAACTGATGTGTAGCTGCCTTGTGTCCTCTCTCTCTTCAGTTGATCTTCAGTTCTTGAGTCCACTTGGAGAACCTTGCTTCCACTTGGAGAAACAGAGCCTCTGACTCATCACAAGGCGAAATCCCTGATCCAAGTGTCATTTTTGGAAGATTCCAGAGCAATGACTCAGTGTGCCACTTGTCCCATCTCGCTCAGCGCAGGTGGCCTTTGTTCCACTTGCTTTGCAACACAGGTACACCATGGAGGAGTTGAGTTTCAGCGCAGAAGCCTAGTGGAGCACCTGCTTTGGTTTCAGGATTGCTTGTTTTTTAGTGTTTTCAGGTGGAGAACTGATCTGAGAGCTGTTGGTTTGCTGACCTTGTTCCTCTAGGGGTAGGAAAATCATGTTTAGGGACTTTGGATCCCTTGGATTATTGACAATTCATGCCTGATGCTGCAAGGCACAAAATTGTCTATAACACCCACAAACACGTAATAATTTACCTTTTCACCTGATACGACCTCTGCACATCTTTTGAGATTCCACCTTTATCGCAATCGGGTATCAGCTCCTCCGCGGGTCACATTAATACACACCTCCTCCCACCTCCGATATGCGAACATATTCCAGATCTCAAATTATTAAACACTGCCACTATAACTCCATCGGGTCTGCTCTTTCAGACCTTTCCTTCAGTGCTCCGCTGATCTCCGGCCACCTTCGATATATGACCTTTACATAAGTAATCATATCGCATGAATTACCATATTAATTATAAAGGTTATAAAGTGTATGACTCGACATTTAATAAAATCTTCTAGAGACTTATCGCTTCCACCAAACTAGCTCTATTATAACAGAATTTTCCAAGTTTACTCTGATCATCCACGTCCTCCTTTCTCCACTCTGCTTTGGATTCCTCCTTTAATTATGAGTGCATAAAAACCCCCAAGACCATATCAATTATGACTTTATTAAGGCCTTAATCAAATCCCTCCTATCGGGACTTTAAAACTCCTCATAACCTTCCTTAACCCTTATACAACCTTCATTAACTCTTTAACAAAACACACACACACAGATATATATATATATATATATATATATATATATATATATATATGTATGTATGTATATGTTTGTATATATATGTATATATATGTATATATATATATATATATATATATATAGCCTTCCCTCTCCGACGATCTCCGACCACCTCTGATCACCAATTAGCACTTTATCGCTATCAGTGCATCGACATTTTCATAGTCCACCAACCTTTGACCTCTGTCTAATGCGATTGTGATAAAGTTATGTAGAATCATGAAGCGTATATGACCTTTCATCGAATCATGATGCAAGGTTACCCCTGCTTACATCCACAGTATGTATATATAATGCATAAACACGTTAGTCCCAGGTATTTTAACTCACCATCGAGTCAAAATCTTCCCCCATCAATGGCTAAGGCCCTATTAATCAACCCTCAAGCCTTCAATTATGACTTTATTAAAGCCTTCATCAAATCCCTCCTATCGAGACTTTAAAACTCCTCATAACCTTCCTTAACCCTTATACAACCTTCGTTAACGCTTTAACCACATATATATAGCTTTCCCTCTTTAAACATTGGTTATATATTTATCGCATGAAATCCTTATCTCCTTTGATAATGTTGGATTTACATATAAATTAATACATAAATCTTTCATCGTTGCTATTTTCCTTTATAAACCTTTTACAAAGGAAATAACCCACAAACACGCAATAATTTACCTTTTCACCTGATATGACCTCTACACGGATTTTGAGGTTCCACCTTTATCGCAATCGGGTCTCAGCTCCTCTACGGGTCACATTAATACACACCTCCTCCTGCCTCCGATATGTGAATGTATTCCGAATCTCAAATTATTAAACACTACCACTATAACTCCGACGGGTCCACTCTTTCAGACCTTTCCTTCAGCACTCCACTGATCTCCAACCACGTACGATCACCGATAAGCACTTTATCGCTATCGGCGCATCGACATTTTACAGTCCACCAACCTTAGGCCTCTGTCTAATACGATTGTGATTACATCGCGACCGTTGATCGGTTCTCGATCCAACGGTCGATATCCTTTCCTGATGCAAAGTCGCCCGACAGCCCTCGACCGTTGATCTACACTTAGTAGATTCAACGATCTACCATGAATTTGGATAGACAACATGCACAAGGTATAACCACCAAATAAAGCGGTTTCCCCTCACTCCTCTATTGTTATGTATCCTCCGATTAGTGGAATTTGAGCCAAACGCTAAAAACCGCTTATGGCTTCCCTTCCGCCCGAAATCCACTTCTCTGCCTTTGAGAATTGCTCTTCGCCGATTATCCTCTGCACTCCTTCAACACTCGAAGACTGTCGATCTATGAGATCGATGGATTTCGTTCCTTGTCGCCTGCGTCGTTGATCTTCGAGATCCAATGGTTCTTATGCTTCAACGACTCACTTCTTCCTTAGTCCTTTTCTTTATGTTTTTCACTGTTTCTTCAGTGTTTCCTCTGTGGTTCAGGTTTCTTCAAAGGGTTTCATTCTTCCGCTTCCGCAGTTCAACTTCTCTGAGCTTAACTCCTCAGTGAATTCTCACTTCGCTACCTCTCTAGAGCTTCACTCTGTTTCCTCAATTGGATTCAAAGACCCGTGATGATTCCTCTGAATCATTCTCTCCTCTATGTGTTTTACAGAATTCTGCCTGTAACCTTGTTACAGAACCTACAAATTCATATGTAATTCATTCATAAAATACTCATTTCACACATTTACACAGCTAGGAATAAACCTCTGTATACTTAAGTATAAAAAAATGATTACGTTCGAGACTCTATGTCTCTCACAGGCCCGATCTTCAATATCAGTGGCCTCCTCCCTTTACTCTGCTCGTAGGCTTACATTTATACCAGAAAGATTCTTTTGAACTAATTCTGGTTCAAATCCTAAATCTACTGAACTGACTCCTAAATCCTCTATGTCCACTTCTAACTTCATTTAATTCCTAAGAACTCTCTCTAGTTCCTCGAATCATGAAAAATACCTTTAACCACTCATGTTCTCCTTTATTCGAGAGAATTTACAAACATCCTCACACATTTAATTAATTTCTATTCTAATCACTTAAAAGCCTAATTATTACATTAATTTGAGACTTAGGAAACCAACTTCCTTAAAACACATGACCCCCCTATGTCTACTAAAATACAATGATTTTCTCTTTGGTTGAATGCTCCTGCATCAGACTCCCAAAGTAGAAACTATTCATGATCTCCTGATCATGTGTCTTCATGTGTTGATAGAAAACCTCCAGGGTCCCAAACTTTAGTTTGTAACTGTCTGAAAGCTTTGTTCCTTTGTTGCTGTTGTACTTCTACTATCTTTTGCTCCATCTTCTTCTCCTTGTCAATCAGGTTAATACTCTGATTGATCATCCTTCCCACTGCTATCATTTCCATCCCTATGGCATGTTTCATCATTAATTGCCACAATTCTTCAATTTCTTTTTCCAGCACATCTTTGGACTGGTCCATATTCTGCCTCTTACTTCTTCCTCTTTCTCCTTGCTTCAGGTTGTTGCTGCTGTCCACTAACTCTTCAATCTGTTATTCTTCTTCTTGAAGTTGTCGAATGCTATCACTTACTCTTACTCTTCCTCTCATTATTACTTGTTTTGTTATTCTTCTTGCCTCCCTTTCATCCTTACCCTCTTTCATTATTATTTCTGTCTGCACTAAATCATGACTTTCCAACGTTCTCTCCAGCAATTGAGCATCTCTGTTCCATGGATTGAATTCTTCCACAAAATCTTCTTCTTTCATCTTTATTTGGCTGCTCATCTATGCCAAATTTCCTCCAGCATTTGCAACTAAACCTGCATTCACAATACATTTGTTAAAATGAAAAACATAAGGCTTCAGTGCCTTATTTTCCTTTGGCAACAATTCTGTTTGCTGATTTGTTTCTTTCTCCTATGTTAGCACATCAGTACGTTGTTTTGTATTCTCAAAATAATTCATGAGATTGTTAATCATCCTCACCTCCACATCATCTGTTTCAATGATGCCTCCCTGCTTTTGTTCATAGTAGTGAACTTCTTCTTCTGCAATCACACTGTCATACTCTGAATTTCCCAGCAAATATTCCAGCAAATCAATTTCTATGTGACACTTCACAAGTACTTCATCATCACTTATGATTCCTGCATTAATTCAAAAATCACAAGGTTCAATAGTCTCAAATGTTGCTTCACATATCAGCTCTTCAGACTGAATTTCATCTCCTTCTTTCAAAAGAAATTGTTCCTGTGTTGTCACAGTTTCAAATATCAATGCATTATCAAATTCTTTCTGCTACAATAAATCACTGCTTCTCTCATTTAAGAGACATTCTCCATCCTCCTTTACTTCAGAGTTTTGATCTTCTAAAAGATACTTCATAATTCTGATAATTTCAAAAGATTGCTCATCCTATGCAAAACACTCCTTTGTTAGTGTTCCTTCTCCCAAGGTTAAATCCTTTGCATAGGTTTCTCCCTTCTTAACATCTTTCAGTAGATGTCCTTCTTTTTTACTGACTGCCTCAATAGTTTCCATGGCTATTTTCACCGTGCCTATCATCATAGTGAACTGATGATCCTTTACTATGTTTTCAGCTAACATAGTCTCTTCTTCAAGTTTTCCTTTAATATCTTGTTGTTTACCTTCTCCAAGAGCTATCCTTGTCTCAGCATCTGCATTGATATTCTCCTGCATTTGTTATGCATCCACAGACAAACTATTAGTCTTAAAAACAGAAGACCATGTGGTCCCACTTGATGTTTTAGTCACCATATCTCCTTACTGTTCTAAATCCTTCATATGATTCAAAAATTCTTTGATGGTTTCCTCTTCAATCTCCTCAAACCCTTCACTTGGTTGCTTGATATTTTTCCCCAATTGTATATGAGACCTATCTATCTCATCTTCTTCCAGAACATAATTTAGATTCTGCTTGTCTTCTTCCTCCTTTATGACAATATCATCAAATTGTCCTTCTTTACATGTTTCACCTGCAAATATACACAAATTGTCAGATTTAAAACCATGTAACCCTTTGGCCTCACTTGAAATTTCAATATTAAAGTCTTCATCTTCACTTTCTCCCAGAATTTCACCCTGTTCTAGTTCACAAATAGACTCTTCCATTTCCGTTTCCAGCTCGTCTTCTTTGAGTTTTTCCATCAGCCACCTCACTTGCCTCTACTGTAGTCTTCTCTACAACTTATGCCACTTCACTGGCTTCTTCCTCAAGACCCAACCTAGTCTCTGGCTTTCCTCTAGTATCCTCCTTAATGCATCGAGTTGTTCTTTTAACTCTTCAATCTCTTTGTCAATTTCCTCTTGACTCATCCTCTTGCCATTTGCCTTGGCATCCTCTTTCTTCATCTTTCTTCTATTGTGGTCTTCCTCAGAATCTCTACTATGACTATCAGTAGCCATCTTCTTCTTATCTATCTTCATGAGCTCCTCACTCACTTACTATGAGATGCATAAAAGCCTCTGCAACAACAAGTCCTCCTTGTTGCAACTTACCTCACCAAGCTTTCCTCTATAGTTGGTCTTTTGGCAAGCCCTTGGTTCTCTTTCACTGAAACCTCCTTTGAGCACTTCTCTCTGCTTTCTCTAGGCTTCAACTCATTTGCACTTCTCAAGAACACAACTGTCCTCTTTTATTTCAATCACAATGAAATACTTGGTTCTGACCACCTCTTCTTTCACTTAGAAAGTCTTACCAGCTTCCTTCATTACCTTAGTAATTCTACCCACATCCTTTGTGGAATTACCTTTGTGAGCTGCAATAATACCTCTGTAGTAACAAGTCTCCTTCTTGCTACATATGCCTCACTAAGCTTCTCTCCTTTGAGCTCAGTCTTTTAGCATCTCTATGGTTCTTTCTTTTGGAACCAATTGAGCACTCCTTGCTCTAGATTGCTGCAACCTTCACACCTTCTTATGCTGTCACCTGCATATCAATGTATAAACACTTCTGAAATCAAAATAGAACATATCACCTCACCTTCAAGATCTCAGCATGATCTTGTTTCACCATTCCACCAACCTTAGACCTATGTCTAATGCAGTTGCGATTAGATCGTGACCATTGATTGGTTCTCGATCCAACGGTCGATATCCTTTCCCGATGCAAAGTCGCCTGACAGTGCTCTGTTCTTTATCTACACTTAGTAGATCCAACGATCTACCATGAATTTAGATAGACAACAAGCACGGGGTTTAACTTCTTGATAAAGTGGTTTCCCCTCACTCCTCTATTGTTACGTGTCCTCCGATTAGTGGAATTGGCGACAAATGGTAAAAACTGCTTACGGATTCCCTTCCGCCCAAAATCCACTTCTCTGCCTTTTGAGAACTGCTCTTCGCTGATTATCCTTCGCACTCCTTCAACATTCGAAGGTCATCGATCTATGAGATTGATTGATTTCGTTCCTTGTCGCCTGCGTCGTTAATCTTTGAGATCCAACGGTTCTTATGCTTCGACGACTCACTTCTTCCATAGTCCTTTTCTTTATGTTTTTCACTGTTTCTCCAGCATTTCCTCTGTGGTTCAGGTTTCTTCAAAGGGTTTCATTCTTCTGCTTCCATGGTTCAACTTCTCTGAGCTTAACTCCTCAGCGAATTCTCACTTCGCTACCTCTCTAGAGCTTCACTCTGTTTCCTCAATTGGATTCAAAGACCCGTGATGATTCCTTAGAATCATTCTCTCCTCTGTGTGTTTTACAGAATTCTGCCTGTAACCCTGTTACAGAACCTACGAATTCATATGTAATTCATTCATAAAATACTCATTTCACACATTTACACAGCTAGGAATAAACCTCTGTATACTTAAGTATAAACAAATGATTACGCTTGAGACTCTATGTCTCTCACAGGCCTAATCTTCAATATCAGTGGCCTCCTCCCTTTACGTTGCCCATAGGCTTACATTTATACCTGAAAGATTCTTTTGAACTAATTCTAGTTCAAATCATAAATCTACTGAACTGACTCCTAAATCCTCTATGTCCACTTCTAACTTCATTTAGTTCCTAAGAACTCTCTCTAGTTCCTCAAAACATGAAAGGTCAGAGGAGTGGTGCAGTGGACTTGCGATGGATCGAGAGCGGAACTGGTGATAATCATAGGTGCCGGTGTATTGTTTTTGAAGTCCGGCCCATGGGTTCGAAGCGGGGTTTCCTTTGTTTTTTCCCGTGTATTTCGATAAATGAATGGTCATGGGTTTAGTGTTGAAGTCCATGGTTTTGAAGGCTCAAAGCCTCAAATATGCTTCCAATAGGTTTCGTGGGCCATAACCATAGGCCCCAAGATTGAATATTGTAAACGAAAGGGGTTTTGGCCTTACCCAAAATCTCCTTGTGATAACAGTAAGACCATAACTCTCCAGATTTAAACAACTGTACCTCCTTCTCCTTCTACTTGCACTTTTTCTTCCTTCTCGCAGGAAATCCTTTCCCTTAACCTTTCCCTGCTTTTGCACATAGAATCTTCTTTGGCTCTAATACCAAATGATGAAAGGAGATCTTTGGGTAAGGTGAGAAGACTTGATGAAAGGAGATAGTGGTAGCGAAAGGTGAGAAGACTTGTAGCAACCTAGAGCAAGGAGTGCTCAATTGGTTCCAGAGAAGAGAACCAGAAGGATGCCAAAAGAGTGAGTGAGGAGAGATTGGTGAAGTATTGTGTAGCAGAGGAAGGCTGTTACTACAGAGGTTGGTTGCAGCTCACAGAAGATCATGAAGGCAGTTCCACTAAGAAGTGGGTAGAATTGCTAAGGACAAGGAGAAGCATATGACGAGGAAGTCATAAATTTTTGTGCCCTGGGAGTCTGATGCAGGAGCATCTGAGCACTCATAATTACAAGAGAAATCCAAAGCGGAGCAAGGAGGACGTGGACCATTGAGCAAAACAGGGGACAATTCTGTTTAAATAGAGCTAATTAGGTGGAATGGATAAAAGTCTCAAGGAGACTTATTAAATGTAATCTGCCACATATGTAGAAACATTAGGGGTTGTTAGAGGAAATAAAAGAGTGGATTTGATCGGATCCTTCCAATGATCCAATCCAATGTTTCCTTATATATATTATGAGCCTACGTGTTCAATAGGGGATAGAGTGATAGATACAAAGTGTAAAACCGAGAGTATTCAAATGTAGTCAAGGGAGAGATTGTTTTACGGCTGCAATGCCTTAGACCTGTGATCATATTGTGTATAATATAAAGTGTGTTTCAGTGTTAATAGTGTAAGCATGTGAATATGTTTCATATATAGAGTTAATCCTGTGTTGTGAGACTGCTGATCAACCATTAATCACTAAAAGGATTGATGGCGATCCAATATTAAATAGAGTATGGCGGAGGACCTATGTTTAACACAAAGTCCATCAATAGAAGTGAATGAAGGGATGATGAACGAATGCACATGAGTCATATCACGTCAGCCGAAACCTTTTGGCGAGACCAGAACCTGCCCTTTTAAAATTATAGTTTTCACTAAGAAGTAGCGGAAGACATAGGATGGATTCGAAATCCGGACTTGAAATTTTATAAAGGGGGGCTTATATCCTTATCAGGTCCGTAAGACTAATCAGAATGGGCCTTTGAATCAATGCGATCGTGATCATGTGATTAAGTGTGGACCGTCAGATCGAGATTCGGATCGACGGTCATGATCTTAATCGCAGAGGTCAAGCGCAGAGGCAGTGGATATGTGATATGCCGATACGCCGATATTAATAAAGCATTGATCAACGATCGAAGATCAGACTGATCACTTATCGGAGGTCGGAGGAGTGGTGCAGCGGACTTGCAATGGACCAAGAGCGAACCCGATGATAATTATAGGTGCCGGTGTATTCTTTTTAAAGTCCAGCCCATGGGTTCGAAGCGGGGTTTCCTTTGTTTTTTCCCATGTATTTCAATAAATGAATGGTCCCGAGTTTTTATAAAGAAATCCGATAAAGTGTTGAAGTCCACATTTTTGAAGGCTCAAAGCCTCAAATATGCTTCTGATAGGTTTTGTGGATATAAGGCCCTTTCCGATCAGTCTTACGGACCCGATATGGATATAAGCCACCCTTTATAATATTTCAAATCTAGATTTCGAATCTGTTCTATGTTTTCCGTTGCGTCTTAGTGTAAACTGGAATTTTAAAAAGGCTAGTTCCGATCTCGCCAAAAGGTTTCTGCCGACGCGATATGACTCCTATGCATTAATTCTTCATCCCTTAATTCGCTTCTATTTATGGACTCTGCGTTAAACATAGGTCCTGCCACACTTCGAAAAACAATCATATATATGACATTTTAGATCGCCATCGATCAATACAGTGATTGATGGTCAATCAAACCTGCAACACTGGATTCAACTCTATATATGGAATACACACACATAGACTATTCATACAGTAATACACAGGCACATCAATTCAACACTTAACACACACTTTTCTATATTATATAGAATAGTTACAATCTAAGGCATTTCAGCCTTAGGCACAAGTTCTCCCTTTGGTTACATTTTGGTCACTCTCTATCTATTCATTGAACACACAGGCTCATATATATATAAGGAAACATTGGATCGGATCACTGGAAGGATCCGATCAATCCTCTCCATGAAACACTCAACAACTCCCTAATCTCTCTACATGCATACATATGTGGCAGATTACATTTAATAAGTCTCCTCGAGACTTTTATCCACTCCACCTAATTAGCTCTGTTTGAATAGAATTGTCCCCTGTTTTGCTCGATGGTCCACATCTCCTCTTTCTCTGCTTTGGATTCCTCCTTTAATTAAGGGGGGGTCAGATGCTCCTGCATCACACTCCCGAGGCACAAAAATTTATGACCTCCTGGTCATATGCTTCTCCTTATCTTTAGCAATTCTCCCCACTTCTCAGTGGAACTGCCTTCATGATATTCTGTGAGCTGAAACCAACCTCTGTAGTAACAGTCTTCCTCTGCTACAGGATACCTCACCAAGCCCTCCTCACTCGGTCTTTTGGCATCCTTCTAGTTCTCTTCTCTAGAACCAATTGAGCACTCCTTGCTCTAGGTTGCTTCAAGTCTTCTCACCTTCTTCTGCCGCTATCTGCATGACAGTAAGATCATAACTCTCCAACTTTATCAACTATACCTCTTCTCCTTCTGCTTGTGCTCTTCTTCCTTCTCGTAGGAAATCCTTTTCCTTAACCTTTCCCTGCTTTTGCACGTAGAATCTTCTTCTGCTCTGATACCAAATGATGAAAGGTCATTTACGCTTCATGATTTGAGGAACTTAAATCAGGCCTGTGAGTTAAGATCAGGCCTGTGGGAGACACAGAGTCTCGAATGTAATCATTTGTTTATACTTATGTATACAGAGGTTTATTCCTAGCTGTGTAAATGTGTGAAATGAGTATTTTTTGAATGAATTACATATGAATTCATAGGTTTTGTAATAGGGTTGCAAGCATAATTCTGTAGAACATGCAGAGGAGAGAATGATTCAAAGGAATCATCATGGGTCTTTGAATCCAATTGAGGAAACAGAGTGAAGCTCTTGAGAGGTAGTGAAGTGAGAATTCGCTAAGGAGTTAAGCTCAGAGAAGTTGAACTGCAAAAGCGGAAGAATGAAACGCTTTGAAGAAACTTGAACCTTCATCAAATCCCTCCTATCGGGACTTTAAAACTCCTCCTAACATTTAATAAACCTTAATACAAAAGCCATTAAAGGTCGAGTCATACACTTTATAACCTTTATAATTGATATGGTAATTAAGGCGATATGATTACTTATAAAGCATGGCTTATATACATATCAGGTCCGTAAGACTGATCGGAACGGGCCTTTGAATTAGTGCGATCATGATCACGTGATTAAGTGTGGATCGTTAGATCAAGATTCAGATCGATGGTCACAATCTTAATCGTTGACCGCTAATCGCAGAGGTCAAGCACAGAGGTAGTGGATATGTGATATGCCGATAGCGATGAAGCGCCGATCGACGATCAAAGATCGGAGAAATTTCTTATCGGAAGTTGGAGGAGTGCCACAACAGACTTGCAATGGAACGAGAGAGGACCCGATGATAATTATAGGTGCTGGTCTCTGATAAGCAATCGCTCTAATCTCTGATCGCCGATCAACGCTTTATCACTATCGGTGTATCGGCATATCGCATATCCACTGCCTCTATGCTTGACCTTTGCGATTAGCGGTCAGCGATTAAGATCACGACCATCAATCCGAATATCGATCTAACGGTCCACACTTAATCATGTGATCACGAACGCACTGATTCAAAGGCCCATTTCAATCAGTCTTATGGACCCGATATGGATATAAGCCACCCTTAATAAGATTTCAATTTTGGATTTCGAATTCGTCCTATGTCTTCTGCTGCTTCTTAGTGTAAATTGGAATTTTAAAAGGGCCGGTTCTAGTCTCACCAAAAGGTTTCCACTGACGCGATATGACTCCTGTGCATTCATTCTTCATTCCTTCATTCGCTTCTATTGATGGACTCTGCGTTAAACATAGTCCTACCACACTCTAAAAAACACTCATATATATGACATTTTAGATCACCATCGATCAATACAGTGATCGCTGGTCGATCGAACCTGCAACACTGGATTCGACTCTATATGTGGAATACACACACGCAGAATATTCATACAGTAATACACAGGCACATCAATTCAACATTTAACACACACTTTTCTATATTATACAAAATAGTTACAATCTAAGGCATTTCATCCTTAGGCACAAGTTTTCCCTTCAATTACATTTTGGTCACTCTCTATCTATTCATTGAACACGCAGGCTCATATATATAGAAGGAAACATTGGATTGGATCACTGGAAGGATCCGATCAATCCTCTCCATGAAACACTCAACAACTCCCTAATCTCTCTACATGCATACATATGTGGTAGATTACATTTAATAAGTCTCCTCGAGACTTTTATCCACTCCACCTAATTAGCTCTGTTTGAATATAATTGTCCCCTATTTTTCTCGATGGTCCACATCTCCTCTTTCTCCACTTTGGATTCCTCCTTTAATTAAGGGGGGGTCATATGCTCCAGCATCACACTCCCGAGGCACAAAATTTTATGACCTTCTGGTCATATGCTTCTCCTTATCTTTAGCAATTCTCCCCACTTCTCAGTGGAACTACCTTCATGATCTTCTGTGAGCTGCAACCAACCTCTGCAGTAACAGTATTGCTCTGCTACATGATACATCACCAAGCCCTCCTCACTCAATCTTTTGGCATCCTTTTGGTTCTCTTCTCTGGAACCAATTGAGCACTCCTTGCTCTAGGTTGCTGCAAGTCTTCTCACCTTCTACTGCTACTATTTGCACGACAGTAAGATCATAACTCTCTAGCTTTATCAACTGTACCTATTCTCCTTCTGCTTGTACTCTTCTTCCTTCTCGCAAGAAATCATTTTCCTTAACCTTTCCCTGCTTTTGCATGCAGAATCTTCTTCTGCTCTGATACGAAATGATGAAAGGAGATTTTGGGGTAAGGCCAAAACCCCTTTCCTTTACAATATTTGATCCTAAGGCTTGTGGGTTATGGCCCACAAAACCTATCGGAAGCATATTTGAGGCTTTGAGCCTTCAAAACCATGGACTTCAACACTTTATTGGATATCTTTATAAAAACCCAGGACCATTCATTTATCAAAATACACAGGAAAAAACAAAGGAAATCCCACTTCGAACCATGGGTTGGACTTAAAAAAGAATACACCGACACCTATAATTATCACCGTGTCCACTCTCGGTCCATTGTATGTCCACTACGTCACTCCTCTGACCTTTGGTAAGAGGTTGCTCTGATCTCTGATCATCAATCGACGCTTTATCGCTATCAACATATCGACATATCGCATATCCACTGCCTCTGTGCTTGACCTCTACAATTAGCAGTCAACGATTAAGATCGCGACCGTCGATCCGAATCTCGATCTGACGGTCCATACTTAATCACGTGATAATGATCGCGCTGATTCAAAGTCCCATTCCGATTAGTCTTATGGACCTGATATGGATATAAGCCACCCTTTATAAGATTTCAAGTCCGGATTTCAAATCCGTCCTATGTCTTCCGCTGCTTCTTAGTGTAAACTAGAATTTTAAAAGGGTCGGTTCCGGTCTCGCCAAAAGGTTTCCACTGACGCAATATGACTCATGTGAATTCATTCTTCATCCCTTCATTTTCTTCTATTGATGGACTCTGCGTTAAATATAGGTCTTGCCACACTCCGAAAAACACTCATATATAAGACATTTTAGATCGTCATTGATCAATACAGTGATTGATGGTCGATCGAACTTACAACACTGGATTCAACTCTATATATGGAATACACACATGTAGACTATTCATACAATAATACACGGGCGCATCAATTCAACACTTAACACACAATTTTCTATAATATACAAAATAGTTACAATCTAAGGCATTTTAGCCTTAGGCACAAGTTCTGCCTTCGGTTACATTTTGGTCACTCTCTATCTATTCATTGAACACACAGGCTCATATATATATAAGGAAACATGGGATCGGATCACTGGAAGCATCCGATCAATCCTCTCCATGAAACACTCAACAACTCCATAATCTCTCTACATGCATACATATGTGGCAGATTACATTTAATAAGTCTCCTCGAGACTTTTATCCACTCCACCTAATTAGCTCTGTTTGAACAGAATTGTCCCTTGTTTTTCTCAATGGTCCACATCTCCTCTTTATTTGCTTTGGATTCCTCCTTTAATTAAGGGGGGGTCAGATGCTCCTGCATCATATCCATTTGCAAATAAAATGTATGCAACATTTCACTTTTAAAGTCCTCCAACATGTTCCCAATCTCATTCTTGATGGATGTTGTGGAAGGAGAGGAACTAACCAAGGCTTGAATAGCCCTACCCTTCTTCCTAGAATTCCTAGAGTGATTTTTGAACACGGCTTTGATGTCATCATAGGATAACTGATAGATGTCTCCCCAAGATAGCATGTTGAGAGTTTCTAGCATGTCCTCCCTAATCCATTGGAGAAGAAATAGCTTGAGTGATTGAGGCTCAAGGGTGCATCTGGCCCTCCTATAACTGAGTTGAAATATCTCCTCATAGTCCTCTAGGGATTCAGCGGGTCCAAGAGTTATTCTAAATATTTCTTTCCTGGTTTCTTTGGACCTACTGTAGTCCATGTACTTGTTACTAAAGGCTTGTTGCATTTGAGCCCACGTAGTGATGATATCCCCAAGCAGATCCATAAACCAGAACAAGGCTGCATCCTTAAGGGTATATGGGAATAACTTCAACTTCTAGTCATCAGAGGCATAGTCATAGGTCCTACAGACAACAACAAATTCAAACATAAAAGTATCAAGATCCTCATAGGTTAAGCCATGAAAGCGTGGAAGGGAAGTAGGGCTTATATTATTCATTCTAACCTCTCCATTAGTCTCTCTGATAGGGAAAACCTCATTATTTATTTTTTCAAACATGGTTTGGGTAGGTGAAATGGGTTCTTCTTCCTCCCCAATAGGTTATTCAAATATCTCAGGTTTTTCACCTAAAGGGTCTTCTAACTCATCTGTAGTCAGAGAGGGATGTTGACAATAACCGAGGAAGAGTAAAGGTTGACTTTTTGAGGGGGTAGGGGTGCTTCGTAAGAATTTTCCTTAAGTATCTATATTCCTACGAGGCATGAAAGAATTTTTTTTATTCTTTTATGTGATTTTATCAAAACTAAATGCAAAAGAAGTAATTCTTAAACAGAAATAACATCTACCTATGTAGCTCCCTGACAACGACGCGAAAAAGTGGTGAGCCCTAGTATTGCACCAAGAATGTTGAAACTCCCAAGGGCTCCTCAACTCTATTTATCAACCCAGGGTTCGTACAAACTTCGAGGTGACAATGTTATAGACACAGTAGATTGGATTCTACTCATGCCACCCTCAACTAGGAAATTTGATCAATAATGCTCCAAGACCAATATTTCTATTGAATTAGAAGGTAATTAACTACTAAAGTTGAAATTCAGAAGGTAGCTCTAATGACAAAAAGGAAAATGATTTTTAAACCTCAACTTGTAGATGTTATTAACTTGTTAATGCTACTGAATCAATTTATGAAAAACAAGAGCTACACTACTTGCAGAAAGGGAACTACACTATCTTGCAATCAACCATCTAGCTACCAAATCCACTTGCAGACATGAAACTACCCTACCAAATCATAACTCAAGATTTCATGCATCATCTATCTATCTCACACTTTCATATAAGTCAATGTTCTATTTATGCTAAATCTGTGAAAAAGAAACTAATGTTATTCTATTTTGCAGTGAAGGAAAAAAAGATGGTTGGAATGGCCTAGGTGTTTCCCTTGATCATCAAGTCCATAGTTGGGGGTCAACCTACCCCTAAACTAATTCAAACTTGCATCACAAGTCAAAATAGAGGGTGAAACAGGTTGGTACAGGCATGCTACAAAAAGTTGCTACAGGTGCCCTGTATCGCTACAAGAAGGCCTGCAATGCTACAGGAAGGATGTTGAGAAGGTTTAGGAGGTAGAAATAATGAGATCAATGGATGGTAAGGTGGATGGAGGTTGTTTTATATGGATGCAAGGTGGCCAACACCCCTAGCCAATATTAGCACCTTAGGAAGGCTTGTTTTGAACTAGGAGAGATGCTCACGGTGTTGTAAGGGAATGAACTCAAGAACATAAATTTGGGATTCATCAAAGAGGTTGAAGAAGTCCTAGATGGAGATGGTGAAAGTCCCATTTCTTTCATATCCAAAAATCCCTGCAACATCACATGCACATACTCTTTTATCATTGACAAAATAACATAACTAATGGTGGAAAATACGAGTTGAATTTAAATACCATCTAATCCATGCCAAAAACTTTGATCTAGTCAATAAATCACATCCTAAGATACAATAAACATATGAAAACCAAGATGACTAATATATACCTTCTTCCAAGAAATCATACATATAGCATTTTTGGGTTGTGATTATAGATTCTTCCATTCATGCTCCCATGAGAGAGATGAGATAGAGGTTGCAATCAAAGGATTTTTAGGGGTTATATTCTAATGAAATGAAAAAGACTAATAAGAATTCTAAGCTAAAAAGAATACCAATGCATAAGAGGGACCTAAGCCACTGGGGTTGGGCATAAACCCAAGAGCCTCAACCCTCTGGAACTAACTCAGTGATTGATCAATATGAAACTTCCCATTATTATTGCATCAATGTCAAATACATCACATAACCAGTAAAAAATAACAGTATCAAGTGTTTGAGCTCAATATCTTCCTAAATGAAAACAAAGTTCAAATCCTAATGAGCTTTTTAGCATGTTTATTTATACAAGAGGGTAGCTACTAAAACTCCCTAGAAAATAGGAATGTTTGTCTCCCAAAACTCGAGAAGGTTGGATCTAGATCTTCTTTAACTGTACTTGCTTGGCTATCAATGACCTCGAGCTGATAAGAGAGAGTGTGGTGATTTTGGCTGATTGAGAGGATTAAGGAGTTGGAAAACCTCCTAGAATCTCTCCATGCTATCTACTCTGAGCTCCTGGATTGAAATCATCTAAAAAATGCTCCATTTCTTGCATTTAAACCATATTAGGCCACATGACTGAGAAAAAGAACTTTTACCCCTCTCACTAAGCATAATATAACAAAATTTTTAAATAAATGTGACAAAGAGATAGCTCTAAAGATAGAGGATGATATTATGACCCTTATGATGTACCTATTGATGAGCCCCATCACATACATCCAAAAACAATACATAGGTGCTTGGAATACTTCATAGTTCTCACAGAAGCCCTCAATGTGATGGTGGTATTATACACATATAAACGAATGAATTCTTGTTGGGTTCAAGAACCAAATCGCACGACCAAATATGTGGATGCTGGCCCAACAACTATGATGTCTTTTCTTTCTAAGTCATCTACAGGTAATACAAATATTATATGCTTGGGGTGTTAGCAGGGCAAGGACTCAGTTTCCAACTCAAAGAATTGCCAGATTCCCTAAGCACAATTATTATGTAGAACACAGTGCCAATGCCCGAGTTTGCTTGCCCACTACTTTGTTGCTACTGCATTTGTATGTGGGATAGTAGGATCTATTTTTGGGTCTCCATATTGATTCACCACAGGAAATGGTGAAAGTGGCTATGATCTTCCTGGATCTTGGTTTGTTATAGGTCATGAGACTTAATCTTTCATGGGGTATACTTGGTCTACTAAAATTTTGAACTACAACTAGCTTTGGAACACATGGTTACGACTACACATCTAGATTTGCAATGAGATAGAGATTAGGATGGATGTTTCTTTTCCTAATGATGTTATAAAAATTGCAGGCTTGGATGTTGTTTTAGGCACAAATATTGAGATTAAGTAAACTCTATCAATAGCTTAAACTGCTACTTGTACTGGGTATGATACAATGAGTATTGGCTCTAATACTAGACTAACACTTAAACTCTCACCACAGTGAATGACACTCATTGTCGAACTGCAGTTCGTGTGGAATTACCTACTTAATGGAGTAGCTAGTTGAGGAGATATTGGAGTTATCTAGAAATTCTTGGAAAACATTTGTTCGTTCAATGTTGCAACAAAAAACTTATTTGAAAAAGGAAACATGAGTTTTCAATAGTAGTGGTATGTGGTGGAAACTGGATCAAATAGTAGTGGTACATGACATTTGCAGTGACACAATCCCTCATGAGTATACCAACTACATGAACCTGCTAGGTCTGGAAAAAGACAACATGAATTTTACAAACACGATCAGAGGGATTATTAGCAATGTGGGTTCTTGTCAAGCATGGAGGAGCGGTAAAGTAACACATGTAGGAGGATACATCTGAGCATGTTATGTCTAGGTGTGAAAGGGTTATTTAAGGAACCTGAAGATGGGAATGTTTGAGCAACAACAATGCTTCATTGTCATTTTGCATGCAAAAGACTAGAGAAACACACCCTGAGTGTGTGTAAGGTCCATAGGTCAACTTAGAAGAGATAGTCAGGTGCTTAGCAAGGAAAATGAATAGAAACACTGGATAGGTGTGTCAAGTAGCCACATATGGTTAATCTTGAACAATAAATTCTCAAGCCATAATGGTAATTTTAATGGGCTGAGCGAATGGCAGAAATATGAGTTACATTGTAATGCGACTAAACTTAGCTCTAACAAGCTTAGGATGACAAAAGAATTTTGAGCAAAACTAGCTTTGACACCATGTTAAACACTCACAAAAATAGAAAACAAATTAGATGAATGACATATATCTTTCTATTCACGTGATTACATATAAATACATATTTTTTGCACCTTAGTTTCATATTCCAAGAGGTCTCTTACACTCTCGTGACAGTTCACATTTGTCCACACCAAATCTTAGTAAATTAGGTTCCCAACAAATAATAAGATTCTGACATTGTCTCCAGAATTCTCGTAGCTTTCCCTTCACCTATTGGTGATCCCCTTAAATATAAAGGATTTATTTTCAATTCTAATAGCTATAGGAAGGAGCATTGAGCTTGGCTCATCACAAAGATAGAACTCAAAATTGAAAATTGGTGTAATAGCTGGATATTTAGAGTTGTCAGGATGGTCCTACGTAAGGCTATAATAGAAGCTATTATATATTGGGCTTCACTTGCATGGGTCCCTATAGCATCCTACACAAAATTAAGTAGATCTCCTTAAGATACCTTTGGGTTGGGATGGTGATTAAAAAACCTCATATGGTTCTCAAGAGCTTTAGCTGCAAAGGACATATGGCGACTGATTCAGGGTTTTGGGCTCACTCTAGGTTCTAGGTTAAAACTATGGAAAAAAAATACATCTACCCTTCTACTATATTAGGTTGGCAAAAAAAATACATCTACCCTTCTACTCTATTAGGTTGGCAAAAAGATACATCTACCCTTCGACATTCTGGATTTATATTTTGGAAATATATAAAAAAAACTCCGAAAAAATTATTTTCTAAGGTCTCAAATAGAAAATCAACATTGGTTCAAATCTGCTCATTTGGAAGGATCCTTAGATAGGAAGTAGAGAATAACACACTCTCTCTGATAAACTCATCCATGCTCTTCATCTTCGAGAGTTTTTATTCTTAAATTAGGCTTCTGCTTAGATGGGATTCATGGGCCAAAAAGCTTGGAATAGGGAAGAAGACTAGTAAATCGAGCGGGCTTTGGCCATTGAATGGAACAACTGTATCGAATCTCTTCACCATAATCTCATCTATCTCTCACCTATTGAATACACTCCTGTATAGTCTTATGCTCCTTCAAGTATTTATAGCCCAAAATATGGGTATCATGCCATTTCACAACAACCAAATACTCACCCGCTAAAATCCAAAGTATTATGTGGCTGTTCCTGAAAAATAAATCCCTAACATAGGAGATTCTTCATAAAATATGCTTTTGCAAGCCTACTATATGTTCACTCTATTTAGAGGATGCAAAATATATCCCCCATCCATTCATAAAATGCCCCTCCACTATCAGAGTCTAGGTTGAGATTCATAAATCTATTGGAACTACCCATACTTGGAAAGGAAATTATGAGGATGAATGCCTAAAATATTGGCTTGGTAGGAAACCCCCCAATAATATAAAATATCTCCCCCTAATTCTATGTTGGGGAATATGGATTGAAATAAACAATTCTATCTTTGAGAATCAAGATCAATCCTATGACAAAGTGGCAATAAATAGTCATGCCTTCGAGATTTCTATTTCGATAAAAAACTCTGCTACTCATATTCATAATAACTCCGAAGTTGAAATTATTAAAGACAAACAATGGGGATTTTTCAATGGGGCATCACAACAAAATTCATCTATGGGAGGTTTGAAGGGTCTTATTTATCTAACATATTTTCATTTCTTCTCCTTCTCTTGCAACATTAGTAATGCATCGAACAATTTGGTTGAGTTATTTTCTCTCAAATTATTACTACAATTAGAAAATTATCCACTTATCTTTGAGCCAAATATTTATGGAGACTCTTGGTCGTTATAAAATATGTACATGGAACAACTAGATTGAAAAACTATATCCTCCTTCCACTGTATCAAAACGTCATGCATAAAACAAGCTTTTTCTAAGTTACCTTTCACTCATATCTACATGGAACAAAACAAAATGGTTGATCAACTTTCAAAGAGAGGATTGGCATTGGATCATGGACAATGGGAAATCAAATAAAACAATGAATGCTCAATCAGTGAACACCTTCTATGTCCCCACGCATAATAAACAACCAACCTAGATCCATCTTAGCTCTAGATCTACAAAGTGTTGAGAGTGATCAAATCTATTTTCACTCTAAAAGAGGTTTGCACCTAAAAAGATTTGATCCCTCTCGGCGCTTGGTATATTAGAAAAGAGAGATCAACGCCTTAAAATTCAGCCTCTTCGAGGGGGCAACCTCCTTTACATTACACAAATGAACAATTCTTGGATGATTCAAATGAAAAAACCTCCTTTCTATACATAGGAGTCTAAGGAGTCACAATATAACCCAGCCGACCTAACAATAATAATATAAAGCCACAAAAATATCAATAGAGGGATTCTATGGGGCACATTAATAACAATATGGGGACAATAGGGGCACAACAATATTAATAAGGGATACAACTACAATAGTAATGGGGTAATCACTAGTATTATAGGGACCCAACATGCCCTTCTCCTTCAAAAACGTGTTGTCCTCAATGCTTGAGTAGTTCTGGATGCTTCTGTATAGAATTCTCATCCTCCCATGTGGAATCTTCAGTGGATAAGTTCTTCCACTTGATGAGATACTCCGAAATTGATCGATTTCGTAGCTGTCAAGTTCTTGTTTCTGTGACTGCTTCCGGTTCCAATATGATTTTTCCTTCCTTGTCAAGTTCTAGCAATATTGTTTGAACTAGGGACTTGTTACCTATAACCTTCTTTAAACATGAAACATGGAAAACTAGGTGCACTCGGGAAGCTACAAGAAGCTCCAGTTTCTATGCCATAGTACCAATCTTTTGCAACACCTTGTATGGACCATAATAATTTGGTGATAATTTATTATCCTTCTTAGCTTGCTTGAGGGACATTTGTTTATATGGTTGTAGTCGTAGGAATACCAAGTCACCTACATCAAAACTTCTTTCGTTGCGATGTTGATTTGCCTGTTGTTTCATTCTATTCTGCGCCAACATGAGGTTATCCTTTAAGGGTTGGAGAACTTGTTGTTGATGCTCAATGTGATGTCCCACTTCTTGAACCTTAGAATTTTCTCTTAATTATGATGTGATGGATGGTGGATGATATCCATAAAGTGCCATAAATGGGGTCATTTTTGCTGCAGTATGGAAGGAAGTGTTATACCACCATTCAGCCAGAGGCAACCATTTGACCCATTGTGCCTGTTTATCAGATACAAAGCAACGAAGATATCCTTCCAAACATTTGTTTACTATCTCAGTTTGTCCATCAGATTGAGGATGATAAGATGAGCAATGAGCTAACTGAGTACCGAGACAAGAAAATAATTCTGTCCAAAAATTTCCAGTGAAAATGGAATCTCTGTTGCTTACAATAATCTTTGGGTTTCCATGTAGCTTTTGAATTGTTTCCATAAATGCAGTAGAAATTGTATTGGCTTTAAATGGATGCGATAATGCAAAAAAGTGTGCATACTTGGTAAGTCTGTCAACTACCACCATGATGACACTCTTTCCTTCGGACTTGGGTAAACCTGTGATAAAATCCATTGAAAGCTCCTCCCAACGTTGCCTTGGAATGGATAAAGGTTGTAATAGACCTAGGGTCATAATTGTTTCAACTTTATTTTGTTGGCAAACCAAACATTCCACCACAAACTTTTGAATATCTGATTTAAGGCCATCCCAAAAAAATTCCTTCTTAACCCTGTGGTAAGTTTTTAAAAATCCTGAGTGCCCTCCTAAGGGAGAAGTGTGCAATTCCATAAGAATCTTTTGTTTGAGTTGGTAATTCTTACATAGGTATAAGCGATCTTTGTACCATAACAAATCATTTTTCCAGCTAAATGTATCAGATGTACTGGGATCTTGTTGTAACTTTTGAATGAGTTCCCACACTTCTTCATCATTCTTCCATTCATCCCTTGCTTCGTTTATCCAATCTAGTTGGATAATAGAAATGGTGCACAACAATGCTTCCACATCCTCATCATTTCTTGAGAGTGCATCTGCCACAACATTTTGCTTCCCTTTTTTGTAGATGATTTCAAAGTCATAATCCAACATCTTTGTGACCCATTTTTATTGCTCTTCAGAGGATAATATTTGTTCTAAAAGGTATTTAAGACTATCATGATCCGTTTTTACCTTGAAGTGTCTTCCCATTAGGTAGGGTCGCCATTTCTTAAGTGCATATAGTATTGCCAACATTTCCTTCTCATAAATAGCTTTGTGTAAATAATTTCCTTTGATTGGATGACTTTCGAAAGCAATGGGTCTTTCATCTTACATTAAAACAACACTAATTCCATTTCCTAAAGCATCACATTCCACAATAAAAGTTTTTGTGAAGTCCGATGTAGCAATAATAATATCAGCCGACCTAACAATAATAACCGAGCCGACCTAACAATAATAATATAAAGCCACAAAAATATCAATAGAGGGATTCTATGGGGCACAGTAATAACAATATGGGGACAATAGGGGCACAACAATATTAATAAGGGATACAACTACAATAGTAATGGGGTAATCACTAGTATTATAGGGACCCAACATGCCCTTCTCCTTCAAAAACGTGTTGTCCTCAACGCTTGAGTAGTTCTGGATGCTTCTGTATAAAATTCTCATCCTCCCATGTGGAATCTTCAGTGGATAAGTTCTTCCACTTGATGAGATACTCTGAAATTGATCGATTTCGTAGCTGTCAAGTTCTTGTTTCTGTGACTGCTTCCGGTTCCAATATGATTTTTCCTTCCTCGTCAAGTTCTGGCAATATTGTTTGAACTAGGAGCTTGTCACCTATAACCTTCTTTAAACATGAAACATGGAAAACTAGGTGCAATCGAGAAGCTACAGGAAGCTCCAATTTTTATGCCATAGTACCAATCTTTTGCAACACCTTGTATAGACCATAATACTTTGGTGATAATTTATTATCCTTCTTAGCTTGCTTGAGGGACATTTGCTTATATGGTTGTAGCCGTAGGAATACCCAATCACCTACATCAAAACTTCTTTCACTGCGATGTTGATCTGCCTGTTGTTTCATTCTATTCTATGCCAACACGAGGTTATCCTTTAAGAGTTGGAGGACTTGTTGTTGATGTTCAATGTGATGTTCCACTGCTTGAACCTTAGAATTTTCTCTTAAATATGATGTGATGGATGGTGGCTGATATCCATAAAGTGCCATAAATGGGGTCATTTTTGTTCTTGTATGGAAGGAAGTGTTATACCACCATTCAGCCAGAGGCAACCATTTGACCCATTGTGTCTGTTTATCAGATACAAAGCAACGAAGATATCCTTCCAAACATTTGTTTACTATCTCAGTTTTCCCATCAGATTGAGGATGATAAGATGAGCTATGAGCTAACTGAGTACCAAGACAAGAAAATAATTTTGTCCAAAAATTTCCAGTGAAAATGGGATCTCTGTCACTTACAATAATCTTTGGGTTTCCATGTAGCTTTTGAATTGTTTCCATAAATGCAGTAGAAACTGTACTGGCTTTAAATGGATGTGATAATGCACAAAAGTGTGCATACTTGGTAAGTCTGTCAACTACCACCATGATGACACTCTTTCCCTCAGACTTGGGTAAACCTGTGATAAAATCCATTGAAACCTCCTCCCAACGTTGGCTTGGAATGGATAAAGGTTGTAATAGACCCGGTGTCTTAATTGTTTCAACTTTATTTTGTTGGCAAACCAAACATTCCGCCACAAACTTTTGAATATCTGATTTAAGGCCATCCCAAAAAATTCCTTCTTAACCCTGTGGTAAGTTTTTAAAAATCCTGAGTGCCCTCCTAAGGGAGAAGTGTGCAATTCCATAAGAATCTTTTGTTTTAGCTGGGAATTCTTACAGAGGTATAAGCGATCTTTGTACCATAACGAATCATTTTTCCAGCTAAATGTATCAGACGTACTGGAATCTTGTTGTAACTTTCGAATAAGTGCCCACACTTCTTCATCATTCTTCCATTCCTCCCTTGCTTCTTTTATCCAATCTGGTTGGATAATAGAAATGGCACACAACAATGCTTCCACATCCTCATCCTTTCTTGAGAGTGCATCTGCCACCACATTTTGCTTCCCTTTTTTGTAGATGATTTCAAAGTCATAACCCAACATCTTTGTGACCCACTTTTGTTGCTCTTCAGAGGATAATCTTTGTTCTAAAAAGTATTTAAGGCTATCATGATCCGTTTTTACCTTGAAGTGTCTTCCCATTAGGTAGGGTCGCCATTTCTTAAGTGCATGGAGTATTGCCAACATTTCCTTCTCATAAATAGCTTTGTGTAAAAACTTTCCCTTGATTGGACGACTTTCAAAAGCAATGGGTCTTTCATCTTGCATTAAAACAACACCAATTCCATTTCCTGAAGCATCACATTCCACAATAAAGGTTTTTGTGAAGTTTGGTGTAGCTAAGACTGGTGCTTGGCACATTGCCTCTTTAAGATGTTCGAAGGCCTTTGTTGCTTCTGGAGTCCATGAAAATGCATCTTTCTTCAATAATGTTGTTAGAGGTGCTGCTATCAACCCGAGAAATCCTCGCAGATGCTTTATGGATGTGGGGATTTTCCATTCCTTAATGGCTTTAATTTTGCTAGGGTCTACCTTAACTCCTTCATGAGATACAATATGACCCAGATATTCCACCTCTTGTACTCCAAAGAAACATTTGGATCTTTTTGCATATAATTGTTTCTCCTCCAATAGTTGTAGCACCCTGTCAACATGTTCAACATGATCCTTCCAAGACTTGCTGTAGATTAGTATATCATCAAAAAATACTAACACAAATTTTCTAAGGAATGGTTTGAAAATGGAATTCATCAAACCTTGAAATGTTGAAGGTGCATTGGTAAGGCCAAAAGGCATGACCAAAAATTCATAATGACCCTCATGAGTTCTAAATGTTGTTTTCGGAATGTCTTCAGTCTTCATTCTGATTTGATGATATCCTGAACGAAGATCCAACTTGGTGAAGTAAATTGATCCATGCAATTCATCTAGTAATTCATCAATGACAGGAATGGGAACTTATCTTTAATAGTGAGCTTGTTGAGCTCCCTATAATCTAGACACATGCGCCATGATCCATCCTTCTTGTGCACCAATACTACTGGAGCAGAGAAAGAACTTTGACTCGGTTGAATTATACCAGCCTCTAGCATTTCTGCAACCATACGTTCAATTTCACTCTTTTGGGCATAAGGATATCTGTACAGCCTGATGTTTGGAGGAACACTTCCTGGAATCAGATGAATAGCATGATCATGATCACGAATAGGTGGGAGACCTTTGGGAGTCTCAAATACCTTGGAATGATTGTCCAAGACTTTTTGGAGATCTGGAGAAATAGATGATTTCAATGTGGAAACATCTAGCGAACATAATTGTGCAATTACACCTCTTTGTTCCTTTTTTAGAAGCTTTGTCATACATTAGAGCTGATTATCTTTCCTGGTTTCCCTGCAATACCCCTTAATTCAACTTCCTTTCCTTCCACAGAAAAATTCATGAAAAGTTCTTGAAAATTAAAAGCTATTGTACCCAAGGATTGTAGCCATTGGACTCCTAGTACAACATCAGCACCTCCCATTGGAATGGAAAGCATTGGGCTAGTCAATACATATTCTCCCATGGATAGCTTGATATTATGGCACTTTCCAGAGCAATTTATTGTTCCTCCATTTGCAACCATCACTTGACACTCTGGTGCTGGATATAAGAAGCAATTCAATTCTTTTGCTACCTTACAATGAATAAAATTGTGGGTACTTCCTGAATCAATCAACACTATTACTTTTTCTTCTTGATTTGTCCTTCTATCTTGATGGTTTGAGGAGTGGTAATTCCTGCCAATGCATTACAAGATATGGTCGGATTCATTTCTTCTTTATCTAGGCTTTGTTTCTGGAGTATATCCTCTTCTTTTGACCTTTCTTGCTCCTTTTCTTCTTCCTCTTCACAATCTATGTAGAATAATTTCTTCTCAGCACACTTATGACCTTTAGTGTATTTCTATCACAACTGTAACAAAGCCCTTTTGCTCTTTTTTCTTCCAATTGTTGTGGTGTCAACCTTATAGGTTGTGGAAGACTGGGGGCAACAACACTTTCATCTTTATAGTTGTGAGTGGTATGCTTCCTGGTTGCCATAATTTTGCTTTCCATTTTTCTTGCTAACCTGAATGCCTTCTCTAATGAATCAGGTTCCCAAAGGCGAACATCATGTTGGATATTATCCTTTAAAGTCCCTATGAACACATCAATCCTATGCTCCTCTGGAATATTTTTTACCCTTATGTTCAATTTTTGGAACTCCTCAATGTGCTCCATTATTGAACCCTTTTGTTTGAGACTTATCAATTGGCTAAAAAAAGTGTTGCTTTTTGTATCCTCATAATGTGCTGTCAATTCTTTCGTAAAAATTGCCCAAGTGATAATTTGTTTACGAGAGCAAAGCCATTGATACCATACAAACTGATTTGGTTCCAAATATAAAGTTACAATACGTACCTTTTGTGTGTTTTGCACATTATTGAGATCGAAAAATTGCTCCATCTGTAATATCCATGTTGCGGGATCCTTGCCATCAAACTTCCTCATATTGATTTTTGGAATATGGTGGGTCTTCAATCCAACATTAGAGTCTATGGAATCATGATTAACATTTCTTTTGTTCTCATCATGAGTTTCCTTTACTACCCTTTCACCATTAGTGACCATTTCTTGTAGCAACTTATTCATATTTATCTTCAATTCTTCCATCTTATCATCCATGCCATCAATTTTAGCGTCCATTCCATTCATCTTAGCTTCCATGCCATCCATCTTAGCTTCTACGCCTTTCTTTAAACAATCCATCTTAGCTTCTACACCTTTCTTTAAACCATCCATCTTAGCTTCTACATCTTTCCTTAAACCATCCATCTTAGATTCTGTTGCTTTTTGTGCAAGTGACACTTGTTGCACTTGTTCTCGTAATTTTGATATATCATGTTGCATTTCTTCCTCTTCTTCATGATTCATGCTAGAGCTTTCAGGTTGCTTACTAGGTGTTTTCATTTTCTTTCCTCGGGGCATCAGTTACCGATTCAAATTCATTTTTCAGACCAAGCTTATGCAAAAATTTAAAAAGAACTACATACCTTTTTTCACTTTGTAGAAGCTTGATATTGAGTCTGATGTGTCTCTACAATTTTGGATCACCTAGTTCTGAAATTGCAACCTGTAGTAGCCCTTTGTGTCCTCTTTCCAATGCCACCAGTCTGATCCCAATTGGATTATCCAAGGAAGAGTTATGCACAATCTCACAATATGACCTGATTATAGACTAGTTAAGTAGAGCGGCCTTGTACGACGTGCCATGAGTCACTGTTTTGACCTTTGGATCTAAAACATATATACAAGAAACTACAGTCCATCCTCTTTCTGTACCTTCTTACGAAATTTCAATTTGATGCTCAGAGAGAAAGTTATGATGATTTTCCCCAGGTCACCTATTTGGAATGTAATTCAGGAGTCTGCAAAAAGACCAACTTCCTCAGATCATATCTCCGCAAATATAGCGCAAAAGGCTTTGAAATTCGGACCCAAGATTCAACGTGATTTCTTCTCAAATGGGTTTTTTTTAGCTTCTGAAACGTCACAGAGAAAAAGTTATAGTGAAAATTCCACGATGACCTGTTTGGAGCAGCGAAGCCCTAGAATCCAAAGCTCTGATACCAAATGTTATGAAACCAGCTCACAAAAAGATAGAAAAGATAGATCAATGCCTTAAATTCAGCCTCTTCAAGGGGGAAACCTCCTTTACATTACACAAATGAACAATTCTTGGATGATTCAAATGACAAAACCTCCTTTCTATATATAGGAGTCTAAGGAGTCACAATATAACCCAGCCAACCTAACAATAATACTATAAAGCCACAAAAATATCAATAGAGGGATTCTATGGGGCACAGTAATAACAATATGGGGAAAATAGGGGCACAACAATATTGATAAGGGATACAACTACAATAGTAATGGGGCAATCGCTAGTATTATAGGGACCCAACAAATATGCCAAAAAGATATAGGTTGTCAAATGCTGATTTTATCAAGAAAACTATGAATACAAAATACTATTTTGGATGATTCTTGTGAGAATCTAGACCAGAAATCAGTTCTAAAATGTCTAATATGTAAAAAGACTCATATATAGACATTATAAATGCCCAAAATTAAGTAAGGCAACGTGTTTTGAAACATGGACTCTTTCAATAAGAGTAAATCAATGATACATTCTATGAAAGGTGCACCTATTAGCACTAATACAACAGATATTATATCTTCTCACAACGCAAAATATTGCAAGAAATAAATAACAACCTTAATAAAAGAACTATAAATTGATGAGCTCACTTTATTCTTGTCAATCCTTGAAGGATTTCTGTTGTCACCAAAATAGGTAAGCTCTTGTATTCTAGAATAAATTTATGAGAGGAAAAATGAAAAATTTAAAACTTATGCATACCTCACCTCACTATTATTTTCCATCCCCACCGTTTGTGTTGTCCGCTTGGTTTTATATTCACTTTATGTAGCTCGAGACCAAAATTGTCTTATAACTAATATTATTATTATGTTAAATTCTTTTTCTTTTTAATTCGGGATAGGGCATTTATAAGAAGTTTTTAATTAATTGGAATTATATTAATAGTTGAGGTCCCTAATTATGTGCATGAAATAATTTCATTAAGCTTTGTAATTCCAGTGAAACAAAACATATGTAAATATGACATTATCAAGAATACCATCACGATAGAAATCTTGCATATGAAGCATCCTAATAGCCATCATCATATATAAACAAGCATGTAAATAACCCTTTGTGTCCCCCATCAGTAGTAATGTCATCATAATATGTATCATAGTCATAAGACAATATTTTGTCTCAAAAATCATTAATATGTCTTGTAGTATGAAAAATGTCCAACTAAAGTAAAGTAAAAGACACATCATGCCAAAGAAATAACTCATGTCAGCGCAGGATGTCTGCTAGGGCCAACCATGTAGAATGGTCTTTTCTCCTCCTTCTCCTTTTCTCCTTGAACCTATGAATGCATATTTGGGAAGGAGAATTCTCTCTTACTCCCTCCTTCTGCTATCAAAATTTCAATATGTGTATGTCATGAAGTGGCCTCAAGCATAAAATGTACAAACATGGATGGCATATGAAACTTTCCCAAGGAAATGAGTAGGGGAATCAGAGGGTTGTTGAGCACGTAAAGATGTGGCCCGGAATAATGCAGAGGGTACTTGAGGATAAATGATCATAGGGTGAACTAAGTGATGGGAAACAATAGGCCAATGTGAAAATCTAGATGCAGGTTTGACAAGGTTAGACTCCCAACCACCATGTTGTACTAGATGCTCCTGAAATACATGGGATTTTCATGAAGCTAGGATGTGGAAGAGGTCAATTTTATCAAGAACGTGGAGTAGGAAGGGTGGGTGGAGGACCTCTAAGATATAAGTGGTTTGTTTGGGTCAACTAATTGAATTCCTCTAAGTCCACATCAAAGTGTATGGAAAATCTGATTATTTTATTCCTATTTTCTCTCCATGATACATTTGTTATTTTAGCATGGCCCCTTTTATTACCCTGATAACCTCTGCTAAAGAAACTCATAATGTAGTGTGATCAAGAAAATATGTCATGAAACTATTAATTCTTAAGAATAAATAAGTATTCAACAAAATAAAGGATTTTTTAAAATCATGTCTCACATAATTGTTGGAGTGTTTTGCATATACACATAGGGAAAAATATATAAAGTGGAGGAGGGAATTGTCCATGCATGTAACAAGATTTTTTTTTGAACAACATGTTGGTAGAATGAATATGACAAAATGAATGAAATATATTGTGTGCATGTAGCCTATTACCCAAAACACTGTGTGGAAAGAGCAATATGTATGGTGTTGTAGTTATAAAGATGGAATACTATAAGATATTTATTTACATCATAGGTGAAAGAATGTTGATGTATATCAAAAACTCTTTTTAAAGAAAATTAATCAACATAAGATATTTATTTTTGATTATTACAATACTCCTCCTTGATGATATCGAAAGTAACAATGTGATCCATAGTTGAATGATATATTCAAAACCGGTCTTGGACTTTAGCATGGTTTTTTATGGCATCATATAATGTTATTTTTCAAAATAATTCCATATAGCTTGGCTAAAATAGGGCTACTCATAATGGTTAAATAATTATATGGAATGATTTTATCCCCATGTTTAAAGGTATGTAAAATGAGTCCAAGGCTTAGGGAATCCTTGTTTCATTGCTAAATTGAAGAGCTCATGTATGTGAGGGATGATGATAGGCCCTTCTGTATTCACATTTTTAGCTTGAGAGCCTCTAATGTCCTTAGCTTTCCTAGTTATGAGCTTCTTAACCCTAGACTAAATGTCTTCTAGAGAAATATTTTCACCTTCTATAGGTCCATTCAATATGATGTTCATGGTGTTAGGGGGTTCATAAAGATTTTTAAGGTAGGAATTCCAACTCTTCAAGGGAATCATATTGTTTTCTTTTGTTTTACAAATTACGATTTTACTTCAAATCTTCCTAGGGTCATATTTAGAAAGGTGTAACCATTGTGCCTAATTTACTTTTATATCATACCTTTTATTATGTTAATAATGGCTTCTTATGTGTTCAACTTATCAAGCTTTAAAGATTCATTAGGAGCATTTATTTTCTAGCAATTTTATAATCATTATCATAGTAAGGGTTGGTGGTTCTATTGTTCTTTTTATATGACACCATGATAGAAAACTTGTTAATGGAAATGGAGAGAGAAATAACAAGATTATGATAGAAGTTATCAATGTTGTCCTTATAATTTAATAGGTATAAATCCTTATTTAAATCCTTTAAGAAGAGATCAACTTTACTTTTGTCAAAAAGTATGTGCCTTTGATTTTCACAATTTTATTGAATAAAGTTTTGTGTATCACAAGGTTTAGAGGTAAGGTCAAAGGCCTATGGTTAAATTTAGGCTCATGATAATTTGAGAGTTCAAGAATTACTATTTGGTTGGAAATATGGATATTAAATATCACATAATCTGCAATGCTTCCACCAAGCCCATGAATACAAGTCACCTAGTTGGATTTTGGCCACTTAATTACTCCATGGAAAATTATTAGGTATTGAGAACTACAAGGCTTAACTAAATCGACACCAAATAAATTCTCAGTCAAGTCTTTATAGTTTTTTTACATCTATTAGCTAAAATAAGGTCCCGATCTAACTAAATAGGATCAGGGTTCGAATCATTACTCAAAAGAATATCTTGGTTAGTTGTGTTTCTAGCATTAAAGTATCCTAACAAGAGGATAGTACCTTTATTCTTCAGAATTTGAATATCTCTTTCTAGGGTATTATAAGTGGAATTTTACCTAAATTATTTGTCTTATAAAAAGTAGAATGGATAGGAACAAAATAAAGTTTGTGTTATAAATCCTATTAGCTTTAATGTTAGAGATTTAAATATACATGTGTTGATTGAGGGGGTTAATCTTATGGAACCGAATGTGAGGAGAAACATTATTTGTTATATAATAGGCTATTCCTCCAATCCATTTGTAAGAGGATTTATTATTTCCTGCAGAAAACAAGATGGGTCTACTATCTATGTCAGAGACCTTAGATTCATCATGCTCTCATGTTTCAAACAAAGAAATAATATCAATTTCACTTGAGATTCAACTTAGCATAGGAACTTTATGCCATGAAAAGGCATAATAGTTCTAGCTAAGGATCTAGATTGTTATGAATTCCTATTTATTATTATGGTTTGGTATTTTTCTTTAATAAGAACTTTCCTATTTCTAATGATTTCCCATTTTCCTTGACTTTTGGCGTCTTTTACCTCATGGACATCCTTCCTTAACTTAGCTTGGTCGGTTGGAATGCATTCCTCATTTATAAAGATTCATGTCCCTTTTAAAGTTGGATATTTATTGAGTATATCAAATTTATAGTTAATACAATTCACCCTAGCATGAACCAATCTATCTTTGTGTTTGATTATCTTTCCAAAACTTTTTGCTTCTATGATACTAGTTGTTTCAGTTTGTAACTTAACTTTTAGCTCTTCTTTTACTATTTCTAGTGTGTCATCAATTTTCTACTCTTTTATATCTACAATTATATGATTAACTACTCTTTTATTATGCTCATCATTGAACACAACTAGCTTATTTATTTCGTCTTAAGTAAGCATAATATTTAATTTATTTTCCATACAACTTAGGGTCAACTTGTTATTTAGTTTTTCTTTTAACTCTTTAATATTGTCTCCTAATTTGTCATTTTATTCAACTATTACTTGTTTTTATTTTTTTTATTTATTGTCACCTAGCATCCATTTTTTGTAGTTGAGTTTTAAACCTAAATATTCTATTTTATAACTTCTCTCCTATTGGTTTAAGCATTGTCTATAACTCTATTCTTTATCTTTTTTCTAATAACTCTATATAATCATAAATACCTTTTAAAATAACTTTTTTTAATGCTCCTTTTAATTAGTTGATGTTTTTCCATTTATGATAAAGTACACATCATAATTAAAAAAGAAAGCAAGCTTATGCATCTTGATATGAGCCTTAAAATATAACCCTAACCACATAAACCATTGCTTGAACTTGATAGCAACTTAAACATAACCCAAAAATGGAAGACAACAACTTGAACTTGATAACACTTTAGAATTGATTGCGTATAATAGTTATAAATCTGCAAAATAAATCCTAGTTCTTTCCACTACAAAGCTGCGTATTACTTGAACAATTCATAGGATAGTTGAGTATTCATAAACATTTTTCCTAAAAATTATATATCATAAATATTCAATATACTTTATAAAATATAAACCTCCTTTGAGTAACATCATATTTTATTTTAGGGGTATCATAAACTTCAAATAATAATAGAATACTTTATATAAGTTTTTTTGGGAAAATTTTAATTTTATATAATCGTTTATATTTACTTAGGATTTATTATTTAATTTATTTTTTTAATGTAATATTATTTTATATGACAATATCTCTCATTTACTAACATAGATCTATCTTAATTATATATATATATATATATATATATATATATATATATATATATATATATCAAGAGCAATGAAAATCTCGAGAAAATATTTTTTAGGGTAAACATGTCTTGGTGAAAGAGTTAAAGTTGTTAGGTTTAAAATAGTGGTTTCACGCATATGGTTTTGGTGGACCATGGTATTAGAGCTTGTTGATTACATGTGATGAATCCTTTAAAAATCTTGGGGATTCTCTATTGTAATGTGTCTAAGTTAAGTGAAGGAATCACTTTGTCAAGCCAAGATATTACTTGGTTTGACTACTTTTAAGTCAATACATGGTTGTTTTTAATCCATGAGGACTAATAGATATTATTCATAGCTATTTTTCCCATAAGGATTTCCAAGGTAAAATATGATCTTCATGTGCTATTCATTATTTATGTGTTATTATTTCTCTCTCATTTTTTCTAACAAGTGGTATCAGATTCAAGGGAGCATGGCCTATAGAAGAAGATGATGGTTGAAAATGATGACACATTGTATGCCAAGGTTGAACTAACATAGAGAAGCCTGATTGGGATTTGATCCATGACCTATAGAAGGAGATGATGGTTGCAAATGGTGACACGCTGTATGTCAAGGTTGAAATTAACATAGAGAAGCCTAATGTGGATTTGATCCACGTAATTTAATATTTCTTAAGAGGAAATAGAGGTCCAACAATGTTATACGCAGTGACAAAAGTGATATCTGGTAAGGAGAGCACCTAGTGTGAGCAGATTTACAGACATGTGAGTATGTCGACAAAGTGATGGACAACAATAACTAAAAAAAATTACTTGAAAGATGAAATTTATAAATTACATGTATATGGGCATATCATTGTAAGAACTGTACATGCATGCATACCTCTATTGTTAAAACTTAGAGTAGGCATAGGTGATAGGGGAAGAGAGCATGCGTATTTCCCCAGTCAAAGTTAAAGAGGGGAATGCTAGGGTAAACTTGACTTGAAGAAAGAGTCAAATTTTATTAGGTCCATAATGTTGGTCTTAGGCATATGGTTTTGTTGGTCTTTAATATTAGAGCCCATGAATTACATGTGAAGGAACCTTTAAAAGGATAGAAGATTGTCCATTATAATATGTTTGAATTGAGTAGAGGGCTCACTTGGCCAAGCAACTAATTTTAAGTTAGGGCATGGTTGCTTTTAGGCCATGAGAAAAAACATATATATTATTCACATTTGGTTCTCCCGCAAAGGGTTTTGAGGTAAAATATGGTGTTCATGTGATGTTAGTTATTTATTTTTTATTGTTGGTTTATTTCTCTCTTATATTTTTACTAACAAGGTTTTCACTTAGAAAAAATTGATTCCTTTCAAGACATCTATGTTGAAGATGGGTCTATGTTGATTCTTCATAATATTTTTTATATTAATTATAAATTTCACATCTATCTATAGAAAAGTCTTATCTATAATTCAATTAAAAACCTGATAATAGATATAGCCATATACATATGCCCATAACATTTTTCTTTAACATGTTTTATAATTTCCATTTTTTCATTTTTTTTTAATGTAACACATACACACACAAAAATTATGGCAAGTATTAAGTTTTATATATTTATTAACTAAAATAAAGTTTTGAAATATCATAATTAAATATATATATATATATATATATATATATATATATGTATATATATATATATATTTTATTTTGAAATATCATAATTAAATATATATATATATATATATGTATATATATATATATATATATTCTTATTTTATTAAAATTTTCGTAATATATATTTTTTAAAGATTATATATATATATATATATATATATATATATAAGTTTATTAGAGTATATATTTATAAGCTTAGAAAAAAATTGGTGATTCATTCTCACTTTATCATGGAGATCTTTATAGAGTTTCTTACAACATGATGGGCCAATGCCATGGCTTAAGAATACCACATGCCCAAAAGATTATAACTCATGTTCATATGACTCTTTTTTTTTTAATTAACCAATTTAATGAAAATAATGGAAATGACATAACTACTTTTGAGATAAATCTCAACCTTTAATATGTGACTACTCCTAAGAATATTTAAAAATATTCCATGGAGTTAAGTCCCTACTAGCATGCGAACCTTATTCCTTTTTAAAATATTTCATGGATGTTAAATCCCTACCATCCACCTAATAATTACTGATAAATAAATTAAAATTATGTGACATGTTGATTTATTTTCATGAAATAGACATTATTTCTTTATTCACTTTTTAAATTTAATTTTAACTGTAATGCCTCATTAATTTAATACACATTCTCATACTAGAGTATATAATGACTCTCAATGCAATAATTACTTGAGAAACCTCTTAAACACTGTCATGCATCAACCTATAGTAGATATCAAGACACTTACCACATTATATATCTTACATAAAAAAGATTTAAAAAGTCATAAAAATTAATTGAAGTATAAATTTATTATAAATTATTAATATTATTAATCATAAAGTTAAACATATATACATTTAAAAAAACATGTAACAAGAATAACTTAGTCAAGTAACAATAAGTACTACTAGTTCAATGACATATATAGATATGACAATTTTTTTTAAAATAAATTAAAAAGAAAAAAAACATAACTACTTTAAGATAAATCTTAACCTTTTATCATAAATATCCCATAAAAATTAAATCCCTATCATTCACTTAATAATTATTAACATTTAAATTAAAATTTTAAAATCATATTCTAAAATAAACTAATCTATTCACATAATAATAATAATAATAATAATAATGATTTATCTATAATAATTATTATATAATTTAAACACCATACTAATATACCAAATTTCCTAATTATAAAATAAATAAATAAATCCTTTATAAATAGTATTTATAAATTTCCTATCACAATCAAAGGACAAACTTTATTTAACTTTATAAAATATAAACCAACATGGAATAATATGACTTTAATATTATACTTTATTTTATTGGTATCGCAAACTTTGAATAATAGCATACTTTATGTTACAGGCATCACAAACTTTGAATAATATCATGCTTTTTTTATAGGCATCAGAAACTTGTGTTTCTTTGCCTTTTTAAATATTATGATTAGCAACCATGATCACATAAACTTGATTTTCATTTTCTAACTTGAGTGACGCATAGCTTCATCGTTGTGGAGAGAGGAGAAGAATAAGTGGTAACCCTTTTAAAATTGATCACACGTTCCCGAATATCTGGCGTTCTTAATCATTGAAGCTTTTATCACAGCTTCATCCTTTTCTATATTGGGTATAAGCTCCAGCAGCAGACTGCAGGTTTTCCATGGATCTCGCGATGGATGTTTATATTCCAGAAGATTATGTCAGAAGGCGCTACAAGCCAAATATGTCGACGCAGAAACGAGATGGAGTCTCTTTCGACAATATAGAAACCGTGGACGAGAAGAAGTTACAGTCGCCTTTGGGGCATAAAAATATGATGATCTCTTCTTCTACTGGCCACAGTCGTAGCGGCAGCTTCAAGGAGGACATACTTCTCAAGTATTTCAATCCCTAAACTCTTGCCCATCCATATCCACAGTTCCGAATAGGAGAGTAGAAGTAGAATCATGTCTTCAATCTGAAAAGTGGTGTGGCGGTCCTGCTTTTGGAATTAGAGGCTCTCAAATATCCGGATCCCTATGGGTCTAATAGGGTCACTCACATGGAAGGTGATGTATGGTCTCACAACGCAGATCCTTAATAATGTGATGGCAATCTTAAACTTTACAAATTTAAGAAGGTGATGTACAAATTTACATTTTGAGAGGGCAACTATTAATGTTCTTAAACTTTTTTAAAGATTTCATAGAAGTATATATGGATTTTTTGTACTTTCCTTTTTCCCCTTATACTTGGGTCGGTCATGGCCAAGGCCAGTTCTGGGAAGGATAATCTCCTTAATAATGCGATGTTTCCATAATGATTGTGTAAGTGTTTCCTATCTATGGATGTTTTCTTAGGATATTGTAAGTTCATAATTGGCTTTTTGTTTTTCAATTTCTTAAAATTTTAATGTCATACGATATGAATCTTTTCACTTTATCCATGAATGATCCATGGCATAATTTGGAAAAAAAAAATTGTATATAAAATTGTTCACATAACTTTAAGTCATAAAACTTAAAACTGAAGTTAAGTGAGTTTTCATCGTTTGAAGATTTCATTTCTGATACCATAATTATTTTTTCTTAATTATTTGGGATTTCATTTCTGATACCATGTTTAGAGTTAGAGCACACAGGGAGGAAAATGACCTTTCCTTTAGCTCGTTTTGTTATTATAGGATATTATTAAAATGGTGTTTTCCTAATCCCTATTTCTATTTGTATAATAAGATATTATTGTTTCTTTATTTTACCTTATATTTTGGATATTAGGTAGATGTCTTTTTCTTGTAAATGGTAAATTATGGAATAACTTGTTTAAGTGTAGTCATTTTTTTTAGAAAACACAACTTTTAAGTAGGCTATGTTCATACTTTCAAGTAAAAAATTATATAACATAGTGTATATAACTTTTATAACCTCATACATGACTTTTAATCCTTAAAAACATAAATTAAGAATGAAATCCTTAAATTTTAGCTCAAGATCATGGCCTTAGCAATAATGACCATTTGTGTTGTATTCAAACCGAAATATCAATTGAAATGATTCTTTTTATAATGTGTGAGCCATGGTTTAGGGTCCTATGCATGCCAATAAACTCAAAACAATGGATTAAGGGATAAATAGGGAGATGTTTTGGTCCAAACCTTGGATTAGTCCATAAGAAGTTTCCTTATTTCATTTAATTGTTGAAATTGATCCCATCTCATTCAACATGGAATATGGTTTACATGGAGGTTTTGTATCAGGGTTCAAGGCCTCAAAGATGGCTTCTAAACACCAAAATCAAGGATTACAGGAAAAAAAAATATTATTGTTTTTAATCTCAAACTGTATGTGCATCACAACATGAATCCCTTTTGCATCCAACTCCTAAAATTAGTCTCATATTCCTCCTAGATGGTAATGATCTCAATTGTGCCCTAAGATGTGCTTTATTTTTTTCCTCATACGTGGCCTTCAATCTTAAATAACGTAATTAGAGACTTAATCCCTAGTTTTGGCACCAAATCTTGATCGTGACTAATTAAAGAACTATTTCAATTACATGTAATCCTTGAAATCAAGTTCATAATTCTCTTGCACAAAAAATATTAATTCATTAGGGGTTTTATATTTATGAATTATAATCTCATACATAGATTTTGAAGCCCTCAAGCTAATATTATAGACAATGGAAAAAGAATGCGGTCAAGGTACACGATGCCTCTAGACCAAGCCCCTACAATAAATGTGTTGATGTCAATAAGGGGAGGTTTGCTAGAAGCAAATGTAGGGGAATTGTCACAAATTAACACTAGGTATGATAATAGAGGATAGTAAATGAGATTGATTGTGACTGAGACTATTGTGGATGAGTAGGTCAAAGAGAAACAAAGTTATGACTTTTTTTGTTTACAACATAGTGTTAAGGATAACATGGAAATAAACATATAACTCTAAGGATACTAGTCAACAATTGGCAAGGGGCTTGTAATAATAACTTGGAAGTAGGATATAACTAAGGACCAAGAATGATAATGACTAAAATGATTGGGATTGAGTAGGTTTATAGTTGGAATCAATATAGATTGCAACTGAAATAGGAAGATTCCTTAGGTAACTCATCACAAGAAGCTCTGAACATAGGTGAATATTGATGTTGCTAAAAGAAATCATATACATTCAAGCACACAAATATGAATTTTTATATTTTCCAGAAATAATAAATGGGAATAATGATATAAGAAAGGACATTAGTGCCACATAAATGACCAAATGGATTAATGAAAGAAAATGATTGAATATGCAAGCAACTAAGGGGTAGGCACTGATGGTAATCTACTTGAGAGTAGATGATTTGTGGAAAAAAAAAATATGAGTGATCTTCATAGTATGGAGGAAGTGGAGGGCCAATGACATGTAATGAAGTGTAACAAAGAATCCCAATATAGTTAAACAATATTATAAGAATCATAGCAACATAGTATTCGTTCTAGTATTCCAATTCTATTTGAAGACTTGGACCATGTGCAACTCTTTGTAGTAGTTTCTAATTCCCTAAAGGAAGCCACCCTTTAGATAGTTTTTATATGGTATAGTTTTTATTGTTGATAGTGAACTTGCTTTAGTTGTAGTTCCCTAGATATGTTTCACTCTATTTCATAGATGTATTGAGCCACTTGTGATGAGATTCCTTCCTGTTAGCTCATTTAAGATATTAACACCTCTCTTTCTCAACAAGGATTCAATTATTATTATCTGACACCCCTCTAAGTGATGTTATTCCTTCAAATGTATTTAATCAAATTTGATATCAGTGACATTTATGTATTCAAATCAAATTGTGTTCTCCTTGACTCAAGTTTTATGATGCATTACATTGTTTACTCTCAAGTGTACTTTGATTTAGCCCCCTAATTCCAAGATCCCATATTGTATTCAGATAGTTTCATGAGCATGCGTAGGCATACCTTGTCGATATTGAGATTATGTGCACACATTACCACAATTTTGGTTATCCACACGTAGGTCTCCAAGGCCCTTTTGTGGGTAGTCCTCTCTCTTCGACTTCACCACTTTTTTCTTTTTATTCATTTTTCATGGTTTTGTAGAAAGAAATGTGCGATGTATCTCAACCATATGATTTTCTCACAACCTCTTACATGGAGGACCAACTATTATCATCCTAATTTTTCTCACTTGTTTTGAGTATTAACATGAGCACTTTGGTAGCTTTATTCCTCATTTGGCATTGTCATGTGATGTAAGCCTTGTCATAATAAGGAAAGTAAAATTTAACACCCTTATTTTGTAATTTAATTGTACATATATATCATATTAGCCTAATCATATGGTGAAGGGCCAAAAATATGTTGTAAAATCCACTATTTCTAGACAAGTAAATCAACCAATATACCTAAAATAGAATATCACGACAAATAAATTCAACCAATATAACATATCTGTTTATTGATATTGTGCTATAAAATCCCTTATTTCTAAGAAAATAACTCAACCATCACATGACAACAAAAAATACCATAGAAAACAAACTCAACCAATATATTATGATCTATTTTACTAATCTGACCTAGAATTAAATGTTGGAGTAGACTTTTGAGTTACAACATTATATTTTTGGAAGTCCATAAATAGCGATGGATAATGGCATGATTTTCTAGGAAAATAGGAGATGATGAAAATGCAAAAATGTCCCCTTACACTGTTGTAAATTGCTATATTGGAGCATATTTGATGTCTATTTCAACCCTTCCTTTTGATGCCACAACCCAACAAATGATGGCTTGAATTTCTGAAAAAAAGGGGTGCCAGATAGGGCAGAAAAAATATGGGCTGAAACTACCCACAAAAAAATACCATCAACTTGTTGATAATAATTGGTACGACCTCCTCAAGCGATCCCATATTTTTGCAATGAGGTAATCGACTCCCTTTTTCTCAGACGAACTGTATATGAAAGAAACTGACCTCCAAAAATCTCACAATCTTTGGCTATACTAATGACTTGGTACTGATATGAATCTTCAACAATAAATGCTTGTGAAAGATTTGAGTGATATTTCCTTATGATCAACTAGGGTGGATTGGTTTCACCACCAAAAACAATTTGATCAAGGGTTTCACCCTTAAATATCCAAATTGATATGTGGAAATAATTATGAATGCCTAAAGAGTGAGCTCCAATATCTCTTTTATCATTAGGATACCATGGGTTTATACCATGGGTCATTAGAATATCAAGGGTCTCTCTTTTATAACTTTATTTTTCTCTTGGAATGATCATTCAGAGAGGGACATTACAATCCCCCCTTGTTGAGAATGCTTTCTTTCAAGCAAATGCAAACTAGGATGCTGTGAAATTTGATCTCCTTCCCACATAACATCCTCTAATAGCAAGTCTTTGCACCTGATAAAATACTCTCTAATCTCTCTGCTTGTCAATTTTCTTTCCTTGACTTCCAAAATATTCTTTATGATAAATACAAGCTTCCCATCCTTAACCAATGGGGTAACTCTGTTGAAGTAATAACTTGTTTTCCAAATTCCTTCTTGAGGCATGCAACCTACAAAACATTATGAATCTTGCTCCCCTCTAGTAGCTCAAGATTGTAAGCTACCTCCCAACTCTCTTAATTACTCTGTAGGGATCATAAGAGTGAACCATAAGAGCATGGTTTACCTTTCCTATACCACTTTTCTTCTGAGAAGACTATCTATATGGATGTGACGTCATGGAAACAAATTTTCCTACCTTGAAATTGTGCTTCACTTGTGCCTATCTACATACATATTTTGTCGGTTCTAGGAGGCTCGCAAATTCTCCTTAAGGATCTTAAGGATACCTTGGATTTCTTGTATCCAACCTTTCACTTTGGGAGCCCTACTCCCTAAACACCAAATCCAAAAATGAAGGAGTTTAGGAAACCCATGGAGCCTAAACACCTCCCTAGAAATTAATTTTTCCACCCGTGCTACCTTATGCTCTAAAGAAATCATGAATAAATCCATGAATTTGGTCAATCGATCAACAACTACATTAATGTAATTTCGTTCTTGCACCTTCAGTAGACATGTGATGGAATCCATCAACACACTCTCCCACTTGTATTCTGGAATGGAAAAAGGCTCAAATAAAACTATGGGATGAGTATGCTTTGAATTATTCTACTGAAAGGTCATACACTTCCTCACATGTCGCAAAAAATCGTCCTTGAGGCCCTTCCATGAGAATCTCTCTCTAACCTTCATGTAAGTTTTGAAGTATCCAGGGTGTCCTGCAAAAGGTGTATCATGAGTAGCCCTCATAATATTCTCCTTAAGTGTGGACTCAAGGACTAAATATATTTTATTTTTGTAGAAGATAATTTCATCCACCACTCTGTACTTGTCATCCTAAATGTGACCATCCATCAACTCACAAGCAAGCTTATTCTTGGAATATTCCACTAATAGGTGTGATTTCCAATCAACTGAAATATCCATAAGGGAACATGTTGTCTGTTTCCTGTAAAGGGCATTAAAAAAAATATTTTTCTTTCTCTTCATATATTTAATTCCAAAATCATAAACTTGTATCTTGCTCACCTATTTTCGCTGCTCTCATTCGGGTCATGTGTTCAAGGAAATACCACAAACTATTATGGTTATTCCTAACCAAAAATCTGCCACTGACCAAATGTTGTCTGAACTTTACCAAATTATGCATAATGGAAAGCATATCCTTGTCTTATATGGAGTAGATCCTCTCTCGTTCCCCAAGATTTTTCCTCTCAAACACTATTTGATGTCTATTCTAAATCAAGAAATCTACTATACCCTCTCCAAAAGCATCACACTAAAGCACAAAGGGCTAAGTAAAATCAAGAAGTGCCAATACTTGGCAAGTGCTCATAACCTCCTTGAGCTTGTTGAATGTTTTTTGAGCTTCCTTTATCCATATAAATGTCCCTTTCTTGGTAATATATATTAAGGGTGCAAAAAACTGCACAAAACCTTAATAAAGTACTTATAATACTTGCATAATCCAAAGAATCCTTGTAACTCTGTAAGGGTCCTAGGAAGTGGCCAATCGAATATGGTATGGATCTTATCTTGATGTACCTGCACCCCTTATGCATTGATCACATGGCATAAAATTAGAATCTCTATTAGACTAAATTAACATTTTGATGCCTTAAAATACAATGAATACTCCCCCATAATACCCAATATCTCATCTAAATGCCTCAAGTGATCCTCCCATCTCCTAATGTATATAAGGAGATCATTAATGAACACCAAAAAAAATTTCGTAGGTGCTTGTTGAAGATGTGGTTCATGTAGGACTGGAAAGTGGAACATGCATTAACCCAAATGGCATGACCAAGAACTCATAGTGCCCATAATGACACCTAAATATATTCTTGTGAACATCCTATGACCTGACCTTGATTTGGTGATATCCTGATGAAAGGTAAATCTTTGAGACATATACTTCCCCATGCAAATTATCCTATAACTTATTGAAATTGGGAATGGGATACATGTTTTTGATTTTTTTCTAACTCATAACTGTAGGTTTTAACCCTGTATATAAATTATCTACAAACAAATTCTTAAAACAATAAAATATACAATGGTGAGAACATAAGACAAATACACACAAAGATTTCCCCTAGATCCCAAAACTGGGACTACAAGATTGATTTTTCATTATATTCCATTCAATGTTACAATACATATATATACATGCTACATAATTCATAAACCCCAATCCACTAACCCTAAAAAAGAACATAACCATAGTTCCCTTGATTGGATCTACAAAATACTATAGGTAGAAAACTATCACGCCCAAAACCATGTGAAAAACCCATGCACAAAACCATGGGTAGGTTTTCCCACCATCTTTGGGTTCGCCCCCTGTTATCACTCAGGTTGTCCTTAAGCTCCGAAAAGGATACGACCGAGGTAACCACAGACCAACTTTGGACTGTAGGTTCTAGCCAACCTGCAATCAGAGAGGGCTCTCTCTTTTAGATTTAACTTTGTTCGAAAAGGTTTTAGGCTAGGTCTCGAGTTCAGAGGGTTTTTGTTTTGTTTTTGGTGGGAAAATTGATGTTTTCAGATAAAGAGGCAAGGCATAGTCTGGAAGTTTCAAACCATTGGGCATGGAGTCAAGGATAAAAACTACTGGTGCTTTTCCTTAATAACAATGAGGAAAAATGGAGCAAGATAGCTGAGCATGAAACAATATTCCAGGTTTAAGGGATGGAGAGAAGTGCTAAGTAATGAGAGGCAGTTAAGAATCTCTCAATTATGCTTAACAAGGGAAAATGACAAGGCGCTACCTAGGGGCAGTTAAGAATCCCTAGATAATTGGCAAACACAGGTGAATTGGGGTAAACATGAGCCAGAAGGAATTCATATTCATAACCAATTTCAATTAGAGGAAAACATAAAGAAATAGCAGAAATTGAGCATAGAGAGTATTTAAACTAATTCTAGGCTATTCTTTCTTTCTGCTATTTAGATAGTGATAACAATAAACAGAGGTAAGATGCACTTATTGATTCAGGTTGCAGCACAAGAATTCCATCTTCATATCTCCAAAACTTTCATTTACAACAGACAGTCTGTTATCCAAGCTTTCTGCAATCTTTGATTATAGAAACAGTGAGGTATACAGTGCGAGTCTCTAGGGGAAATTTTCAATCGACCAACCCTTAAAACTATACAGAGGGTGGTATATATAGGGCAAAACTATCTACAAAGTTCTTTATTACATCTTGACCTAATTAGGTCATAAATAATAATTAATTTACCTACTCCTATCTGAAATAAATGCATGAAAATATCTCAGGCTGCGCCGGGGCGGCTGTATAAAAACGGAATAAATTATGTAGTCCTTGGTGGCTTGGTGCAGGTGCTTCTGAAATAAATGTGCATGGGCTTCTGCTTCTTTGCTATCTTGTGCCTTTGAATGCCTTAATTGTGATTTGAAGGTAAGGAAGGGCTGATGATGCCTGATTTGAATTTTTGGGGGCTGCATTAATGTACAGGTGCTTCGAGCCCCTAGAAAATCTTTGCTGATACTCTTGGGCGTCTTTTCTTTCTTCTGATACTCTTTTGACAAAATCTGGACTGCTATTCTGATGTGCTGTGGGTCTAATCACGCATTGATGGCCACTGTTCGGCCTCTGCATCCTCTGGAACTGTCTTCTGATCCTTTCGGTATGTTCTGCGAAGAAAACAGGTCATTTTTGTGCCTTTCGGGCTTCCTGGGGGCTGCATAATGGAAAGATTCCCTGAAGATTCCCTGAAGATTCTCCATTTCGGCCTAAAAAATCCTGCGATGGCGCAAATCGCTCATCAAAAACTGCCTCAGAATTGGATTCCGGGGCTCCGAAGTGCGACTTTTGCTCCTTCGCGCCAAAAAAGTGCTGATGACGTCAGCATGATGTGACGTTGTACGACGGGTGACGTCAGCATGATGACGTGGTGGGATGACGTCAGCATGACGTCATCATGTACGGATGGTGACATGGCATGACACGTGGTAGGGGGCAACACAGGCAGATGACTGGACATGTGACTGGGCAGAGGGGGGTGACGTAAGCAATGACTATGCAGGGGGTGACGTATGCGGTGACTATGCAGGGCAGGAGGCGGTAAGCGGTATTGTGGCGCACCACCTTTGGGGGAGAGCGGTTTCGTGAGGGGGGCCTCCGCCACAGCCCAGGAGCTGACGCGTGGCGGGAGTACGGCGGCAATACCGCCCATCTCCCGGACGCTAAAGCTCGGGCAGCTCGGGGATGGGACGGCCCGCCAGCCGTTGATCTGCGGGGCGGATAATCCGACGGCTGGCGGCGAAGGTAATACGGCGGGGAGATACGGCGGGGGAATATTCAAAGAATATTCCTTTTTTAATAATGCGCGCGGTGGGCTATAACTTAGAGAACGGTGGATTATGAGGGTTAATAGGGGCGGGGTTAATATTTTATACAAAAAACTTTGGGTTAGGGGCGGGGAAAGGGGGTTTATGGATGTAAAATGAGCGCGGTTGAAATATTTACAGCTGGGACTTGGGGATGAGGGGTAAAACATGGGTTTTTGAGGGTTTTTAGGGCTAGGGGAGAGGTTTTTAGCATGACCAGGTGTCATCTAACCCCTGCTATGACTCGGATGGGCTAAAACAGCCCCAGATGGACTATTTTTCCCCAGACTTATAAAAGTATGGCTATATTGCCAGGGAGGGGATATTTACATAGGGGAATTTTATATACAAAGTTTTAGTAGGGGAAAGGGGAAAAACTGATAGGGAGTTATATACTACTGTTAATAGTTAATATGAAGGTGATCAACAGGAGCTAAGGTCAGGGGCCTTAGGCTACATTTTGGGGAAAAGAACTTGCAAAGAGATGAAGTCCTTGAGTGAAGTCGATCTTCACCAAGGCAACTGGTATGGATGATGATGAAGCTAAGAGGAATCAAGCAGATCTTGACCTCTTCGGGGAAATTAGTAAGTGACTTGGGGAATTAGAAGAAGGGGAAGTTAGTGATGTCCAACTTTGATCTCTTTCTGAATGAAAACTGCCTGCAATGTGATCTGTAAAGATAAAACACAGTTTGAAACACAAAATTGATCATGAATCAGCTTTCTGCAACCACAACTACCTACTCATCCTATTTTCCTAACATTTTTTCTTCTGTTCTGATTTGGGTGCACTTAGACTTGCAGACCCAGAATTACAATTTTTTCTTTTGAATTTTTCCTATCTAAATCTACACTTATTTCTGCCAGGGCCCAGATTAAACAGTTGGGTCCCTTTGATTCTCTACCTATCTACAAAATCTACCAAGGTTAAACTGTTTGGACAGATGCATTCTCTATATTCTACAACAAGAATTTGAAACCTAGGGAGACCAAGATTAGACTGTTTGGACCTCCCTTAAATGAAAATTCTTCAAAACTGGGACAACTCCTCAAAATGGAATCTCAGCAGTGGCATTTGGACTAGCACACTCTCATGGTATCTTCTGGAAATATGGAACACTGCAGCTTGCCAAGTATGACATATTTGGCATGTAAAAATGTCAATCATGAAAGATGATACCCTGTTGCAACAGGAGGCTAACAGTGGCTCCACTTGGGGATGGCTTTTCCTTGTGAAAAGTCAAGAACAACAGGTCAGACTGCCTTGATCTTCTGTTTGTTGCTGTGGACTGGGAAATTCTTCTTTGTTCTGGCTGTATAAAGATATGAAACTTTGAACTATGAACAACCTCCTCCTCAACTGAGTTACTGTGAATTGTACAGCATCGCCTGCTTTCTTCTGCGTGCTTGATCTCTTATGTATAATGCTGCTGGAACATGCCTTTTAAAACAGTTTAGGGACATGGATCAAACTGCTGTGTTTGCCTTGCTTTTACTCAGAGCACGGTGCTGATATAAACTGAAAATTTTGCTCTGTTTTGATGCTTTTGAGACTGGAAAATTTGCATCGGCTGCGTCCTCACCGAATTTATTGTTATTCCTCAAAAAATCAGCCGGTTTATACAAAAATAAAAAACTGAGTGCTGATATTTACAAATAATGTTGTACAAAGGTATTTACAGAATTTGCATTGTTTCAACAACAAGGATCATGATAATGTTTCAACATCCTGCCATTCACAGGGCCTTCTTCAACAGTGCTGTCCTCCATAGATATGAGAAAATAAGTGTTGTTTCCCTGAACAACAGAAATTACAAATGGACCTTTCTATAGAAAATCAAACTTGGCATGTTTACCCTTGTCTTCTCTTCTTGAATCCCACTTTAGAACTTTGTCACAAACATTGAAATCTTCAGCTTTTGCTCTCTTATCAAACATCTTTTTGAGCTTTTCTTGCACATTCTGAGCTCTGTCATAAACTTGTTCTCTGGTTTGCTGCAGATGGATGGTCTGATTGATTCTTCTCTGAATGTCATTCGGTACAGCCTGAATCTCTTGTAACAGCTTGATAGTAGGGATGCCCAGGGATGAAGGAAATCTAGCCTCCATGCCATATATTAGCTCATAAGGGCTCATTCCAATGGATCTTTTGCTTGAAAGTCTGTCTGCCCATAGGGCATTTACCAGTTTTTTGTGCCAGTTCTTCTTGTTTACTTCCAACACTTTCTTTATGATGTTGATGAAGCTTTTGTTAGATGATTCGGCCAAGCCATTTCCTTGAGGGTAATAGGCTGTGGAGTGGCCCAAGGTAATATGAAATCTGTGGCAAAAATTGATCATCTTTTTGGACTTGAAGGCAACGGCATTGTCAGTGATGATTTTCTCAGGGCAGCCAAATCTGGAAAGGATATTGCACTCAAGGAATTGGATAATGATGGTATCATTGGCTTGTCTAGAGGGAATGGCTTCAGCCCACTTAATGAAATAGTCGGTGGCTGTTAGAATCCATTTGTGCTGGCCTGAGGAAGAGGGATGGATTTCTCCAATGAATTCAAGACCCCATTGTTGAAAAGGTTTTTCAGTGGAGATGGGTTTAAGGGGTAGGGGCAACAATTTTCTCTTGCCCTCAAAAATTTGGCATTTGTGACATGATATGGAAAACTTTTTTACATCTGCAAAAAGAGAGGGCCAATAAAAACCAGCCCTTAGAATTTTGTCAGCAGTGGACTTCCAGTAGAGATGTCCTCCACAATCACCTGCATGGAATTCTTTCATGACATTCTTAGTTTCATTCATGGTTAAACAATTAAGCGATATACCTTCATGATTTCTCCAAAATAATGCACGATCTATAACACAAAACTTTAAAGCCTTCATTTAAAAAAATCTTTTCTTAGTTCTGGACAATCCTGGGGGAGTACACAGGTTTAACAATACAAAGCATATATTAGCGTACCATGGGGATTGTAAAAAATTTCACTGATCTGTGGAGTCGCCAGCTCCGGTTCATTGTCCAGCTGGTTAATCTCTAAGGCTTGAAAATTCGTCTCGGACATCAGTTTAGCTAAACCTTGTCCCTTTATCAGCTTGGTTGATTTTATTTCTATGTCATATTCAAGGATGTTTGCAATCCATTTACCTCTTTTGCCTTCTAATCCCTCTTGGGTCAGTATGTCTTTTACAGCGGCGTGTGGGACGTAGGCAATTACGTGTGAATACAGTATGTACACTCTAAAATCCTTGATGGCCTTAACAAGTGCGTAGGCCTGTTTTTCCATGATTGGGTACTTCAACGGGGCGTCTCTTAAGGCTCGGCTGAAAAAAGCAATTGGCTTTTCAGCTCCCTGCTCATCCTTTTGTAAAAGGACAGCGGCTATGGTGTGATCAGATGCAAATGAAAATATGATAAAATCTTTATCAAACTGTGGGCTGGTTAGGACAGGGGTTTGGGTTAAGGCTGTTTTGATACTCTCAAATGCTTGCTTGGTTTCCAGAGACCATTTTACCTTGGCATCCTTCTTTAACATGTTGCTTAATAGTCTTATTAATTCAGCCAGATTTGGAATAAACCTTCTTAAGAAGTTGATTTTTCCAAGGAATGCTTGTAGCTCTTTTATGTTTCTGGGGAATGGGATTTGGAGGATGGCTTGTATTCTTTCAGGATCAATTCTGATCCCATCCTTTGATATGATGTGGCCAAGTAATTTGCCTTCTTCAAGGCCAAACAGAGACTTCTTGGGGTTCAAGGAAATGCCATATTTCCTGCATGTTATGAAAATTTGCCTGAGATGCTTGAGGTGTTCTTCATCAGATTTGGAAAATGGGGTTAAGTCATCAAGGTAGACAACTAGGAAGTCATGTATTTCTTTTACAAAATCAATATCCATTGCTCGTTGAAAGGTAACACCAGCGTTTTTAAGACCAAATGGCATCTTTACATATTTGAATGTTCCCCAGGGTGTAGTAAAAGCAGTTTTGTCTTGATCGTCTGGGTGAACAAGTATTTGGTTAAAACCTGAAAAACCATCTAGCAAAGAGATTCTAGAGGCTCCCACTACTCTCTGCAATATGTGGTCCATTTTGGGCAAAGGATAGTGGTCTTTTAAGGAGACTTGATTTAAATTTCTGAGATCTACACAAAGTCTGATTTCACCTGTCTTTTTTCTTGTAGGGACAAGATTGGACACCCAATCGGAGAATCTGATGGGTGCTATAATGCCTGCTTCAAACATCCTCTTTACTTCCTTCTCAATCGGGGGAAGAAGCATGGGGTTAATTCTTCTAAGTTTCTGCTTGAAGGGTTTCTGGTTTCGTTTTAAAGGAATGGTGTGTTGGATCACCAAGGTGTCATAGGATTTCAGATCCTCATAGCTCCAAGCAAATACATCTTGGAATTCTTTGAATAAGTCAATGTACTTGGGCTTTTGATCAGGTGGTAAATTTTTGGATAGTTTGATCATTTTCGGATTTTCTGGTGTCTCGATGTTGTGTTGTTCTATTTCAGTGTTTATGGGCTGCAATTTCGGCTTTCTGGGCACGTCATTAGCATCAAACATATCTTCTAATGGGGTTAGAACAACAGGCAAAAAATTATCTTTCAAGTCAATGACCTCTGCCTCCGTTTTATCTATCTCTTCTATCTGTGTTTGTTTCAGCTGTTCTATGTTTTCTTTGTCAAAAATAGTTGGTTTTGTGATTTTCTTGACTGTTGCAACTGTTATATATTGCTGATTTTCAGTTGTTTGGTGTTCTTTATCTGTCATAGCATCCATGTCAATGTTAATATTTGAAAATTCATGCTCAAGGGTAAGGAAACTATTAATTTGGGCATCATTTTCGAATACTTGCCAATCTCTAATGTTGTTTGGGACAGTAGGCCTATGTTTTATTTCAGCCGTGAAGTGATGGTTTGGGTCAAAAGGAAGCTTACATGTACTAGCAAAGGTGGCTAGGCTGTGTGCATGAATGTTGTGATTTCTGGAAATAACAATGTAAACTTTGAAACGGGAACTATAAACTCAAAACGGGAACTCTGGCCCAAAAACCCCCAAAAAACATCAAAAACAGTGCTAAAAACGAAAAGTGTGTATACTGGAATGATGTTTTTTTTTTAGGTGCCAATTTTGAACGTGTTTTAAAAATGGCGGTGACTACGAAATTTACTACGAAATTTTCGTGCAAAATATAGCTTCAAAACGAAAGTGATGCTACTGGAATAACGTTTTTTTTTTTAGGGTCAATTTTCAAACTTTTTAAAAAATGCTAATAAAACCAATTTTTTATGTCTCAAACAAAGTTAATTTTTAAGGAAAAAACACATTAATGTTTCTGGTAGAATATCATTTTTCTTTCCTAAATATAAATTTAACATGTTTTCAACCACACCATGCTAGATACAAAAGAAATTGAATTTTTTTCAACTATAAAATTAAAAAACCATGACATTATGAACAAAGTATATCACTCAATGAAATCAAAAGTCTTTATTTGTATACTGAATAAAACAGACATTATATCTCTAATTTGATATTGCATTGTAGATATTTAAACAATAAAATTTATCATACTTAAGACATAATCCAACAACATAAAAATGCTTCATAACTTCTCATAACTTTCAATTTTCTATATTTACTAATTTTCTATATACTGATTTCTTCAATTTCTATATATTAGCCTTTTTTCACTTTCGTTAAAGATTTTGATATCAATATAAATATTGATTTATTAATTTCCTTACATGTCTTTGAGATTTCAGTAGGATCAATTTTTACCTTACAAATCATTAAGTTTCCTTTAATTCTAACTGACTTCCATTTACTTGTTCTTAGTTTTTGTATGTATGTGACTTCTTCACATTTGATCTTCTATCATTAGGTTTGATATTCTAGAATTGGATCTCCTCATTTTTTATTTATTCAACTTTTTTTATTTCCATCTAACATTTTGATATTAATATAACTATTGATTTCTCAGTTTTTTAGGTTGTACTTTAAATTTTAGTAAATATCAATTGCACTAGTTTACTTTTATTATATTAATTTTATTCCTATAATATAATTTAGAATATATATATATATATATATATATATATATATTAATGATTTTAATATAAATAATTGATAAACTTATTATTATTATTATTATATAGTTAAGTTAAATTTAGACTAGGGTCAGTGTATTATCTAATAGAACAACATTATCTATTGAAATATTATCACTAAAATTATGAGAAACTTGACTAAGCTTAAACACCTTTTGGGATAGTTTAATTTCACCAACGATCATTTTTATTCTTATTAGAACCTAAACCCTAATAAAAACTAAACCTCATTACATTTTATAAATTTTATAAATTATATTTTGAACATTTTATTTATATGTATTCATTTACTTATAATAAAATACACTTCACATAAATTTCAAATTTAAAATAAAATATTTTTCTATAATTAATAACTTTAATACAATTTATTCAAATGTATCAACTAAACTATTTAAAAAGTAAAGTGAGATATTTTTTTATTTTTTATTAATTTAATATCATCACATAAAAATATGACAAACATAATTACTAAAACTTTTATTAATCCACTTTATTTAATATAATCCACTTTATTAAAATATGACAAACATAATTACTGAAACTTTTAGTCGATACAATCCATTTAAATGTCCAAAATATTTGGTATATAAAGAAATCCATTTAAGATAAATTAATAATATATTGAATAAATATATATAAAAAATTATATAAAGCGATGAAAATGCTGACCCTATATATCCCTGAGCAGAAGTGTCTTCTCTAGCATGTCTTTTCAATTACCAATTATTACTTATTAAATATTATTTAATTATATTTAATTTTGTTAAGTATATTGAAAGTTGAAAAACCATTATGCAGGGAGTTTTGAAAGTAGCCATTCATAAAAATTACCTTGGTCCAATCTTCATAAAGCTAATGCAATTGAACTTAACATGGAAATTTGAATTTAAATAAAGAAGATAAAAGCTTTTGACCATTAAACCTCAATAACAAATGTATATATTTCCATCACCAGATATTATAAATACACTCTTAACTTTAAATGCATAACATATTAATGGAAGATTTAAATCTGAATGAAAAATCATAACCCTTAAACCATAAACCTATATTGGATTCGGCTTACCAACACTCCCCAAAAGCCGGAACCATTCTAAACTATAATTAATTTTAGCAGTGTGAGTGATCTTCAAGCTATGCCAGTAAAATAATATTAAATCAGATCGGCTTATTCGTAACGGAAATGAAAGAGAAAGTCAACGCTCTTTCTTTGCGCCACGTTCTTTCCAAATATTGAATATAAAAAGCTTACGAACGTTTCACAGTTTTGGCCAGAGGACGAAAGGCTCCCTCTCATTTAAATGGCTTGAATCATCAGAGGGTCCCTTTGCCTCTCTGAATCCACTTTCTTTGGATTTTACAGTCACATGGCCCTTGTAGCAAATCATAATCCTAGGCATCTCAACTCGCAATATGTATTATTATATTACCTTCGAAACTTGTGCCCGATCATTGGTTTGTCTGCTAGCTGGCACCACTTTCACGTTCTTGGAAGAAAACTCGTTCCCATTTGTTTTTTATCAGATGATATACTGTGAAGTCAGATTATTGTAATATTTAGATGTGTATATTATGCAGTCTGGCTGTGGATTTTTTGGGAAAATTTGAAGTGGAGAGATGGCGACTCTGGAAGACATTGCAGTGGCAGGATTAATAAATATTCTGTTAGCCTTAACGTTCCTGTTGGCGTTTGCGCTTCTGAGGTTGCAACCCTTAAACGATAGAGTTTACTTTCCCAAATGGTATCTGAAGGGCTCGAGGCAAAGCCCCAAGCACCCTTCAAGATCAACTGTGGGCAGGTTCGTGAACTTGGACTACAGAAGGTACATACGGTTCCTGAATTGGATGCCGGAGGCTCTCAGAATGCCCGAGTCGGAGCTCATTGATCATGCGGGTCTCGATTCTGTCGCTTATCTCCGGATCTACGTTGTGGGGTAAGCGTATCTTCACCTTTCAGTAAGCGCAGGGCCACCCCCGGGCCGCCCCGCCCGCCCGCCGGTCGGGCGGGGCGGGGCGGCCCGGGGGTGGCGCTCTGGCCGCGCAGGGCCACCCCCGGGCCGCCCCGCCCCGCCCCGCCCGACCGGGAATAGACCCGCCGCCGGTCGGGCGGGACGGGGCGGCCCGGGGTGCCGCTGCCGCGGAGGGGGCGGTGGCGGTGGAGAGGTGGCCGGGGGGGCTGGATGGCTAAATTGAACTCGAATGGGCAGAGATAGCACTATTACATAAAAGTTGTTAATGTAAACAGAATTTTTTGAAGATTATGCTAAAGTTTTTCTAACGTGTCCTCCGGGGTCAATCGGACATCAAGGCACTGATGCAGGAAGTGCGGGTAATATTAGACGTCATCATCATTTTAAATTCTCCGTAGACTTCCAGATCGAACCAGAAAGTTCTTCGTAACACCGTATGCGTTCGCCGCATTACTTTGGCGTGCCACCGACAGTGCGTGGCCATACCCATTTTCTTAAAAAGAGTTTGGACAAGAAAATAATTATATTTGTTGGTTGACTTATTAAATGTCTTTATTTAAAAATTAATTATTTTTTATTTTTAATTAACCATTTAATTATATAGAATAATACTATATAAATTCAAATATACAGAGGAGGACACACTATAAGAACCGAGAGGGTGAGGATAAGAGCTCAGACGAACCTAGAAGGCCCCAAGAGGTGGAGGATCAAAGGATAAGGTTTAGAGTACATAATTGCCCCAAGAGGTGCAGGATAAAAGGAAGCATAACGTTTAGAGAAAATAACTATGTAGAGTTAATTTATGTAATTTGAAAAATTATTGCGTTTTTTTTTAGATTTTATTCCCTAAAATGATATAGCAAGGTGATATAATAGTTTTTTTTAATTAAATAATATAATGAAATAATTTCTTTTACATTGTACTATATTTTATTTAATGTTTCATATATTAATTTTTCATAATAGTTTTTGGAAAAAAATTATATATATTACTTTACATGTTTTATTTTTCAAATTAATAATGATAATCATATTTTGAATTAACTATGATAATATCATTTCACCGTTGGTTGTATAATGAATATTGATTATTCAAATTATATAAAAATCAAAATGTGGTTAATGTTGTTTCTTAAATTTAATTACAATAATATGTGTGGTTTAATTTTCAATATCTAACAAATAAGATGGTGTAGATTTAATAATATGAGAATATTTTTCGTCATATACACAATTCAATGGTTAAAATTAAGGGTTTCCAAACTATTTTCCGGGATCGACCCGCAAAATGGAAAATTTTTGTGAATCTTTGTGGACCAAAGAGTCTTAAAGGTGTATCTTCAGAAAACATTGGTGAACGAACTCCACCTGAGCTCATGCCTACAAATATTTCAAGTGCTTTAAGTGATAAGAAGCTAATCTCAGATTGGAAAAGTTCAAAAGAGGTGAAATTTCCATCAAGAGTCTGGTATGTGAAAGAAAGAGAGAGCACAACTGTGATTTTTGCATTGATTTTTGAGTTAATTATTATTTTTTGAAAAAAAAAGTTGTTATTATTATTTTTTTGACATGAAATTCATAAAAAAAACTATTATTTGACCATTTTTAGTTAATATTTTTGTATAAAAATTGTGATTTTGACATGTTAATTCTAGCAAAAAATTATCAAAACATTTAGTTTTTTTGTTATATTTATGTTAAAAATGGTTATTTTTATGTCCATTGTTAAAAAATGTTGTTTTTTAGAAACAATTATTTCATGTGGATTGAAAAATTAATTAAGGATGTATAAATATGTAGATTATCTAAAATTCAAACTATCGACTTTCTAATTTAAAAACGCAAAACATAAAAATTCCCCCTAAAAAAAAAAAAAATTAAGATAGAGAACAAGAAAATATGAATAAAATGACGACTTCAAAAACTATCAAATTTAGAAAATAATTTTTTACATTTCACACACTAGAAAATTAAAAGTCAAAAAATAGGTCTTTTAAAAAAAGGGTGTGATGCAGAATACTCACTTTTTAAAATCAACATGAAAATCACTACCATTCTAAAACTTGATTTCATCCTTGAACATGAAAAAAATTAAAGTTCAAAAAACCATGTTCTAAAAAAAACATGTGTATTCTGCATCACCACTTTTGAAAATCGGGTCATTTTTTTGCTATCTCTACGAAACGGGTAACAGTATCAGTTCCCGTTTCAAAGTTTACATTGTTAAATCTTGTCAAACTTGAATTCCATGAATGCCTGGAGTATGTTTGTGGCAGCGGTTCTATAGGCTCTCATTCTGTTGTCGTTGGTAACAAAATTATCTTTCATCTGTTGTATAACTAGATCAGAGTCACCTAAGATAGACACTTTTACAACTCCTAGAGTTTTAAGCAGTTTAAGGCCTAAAAGCAGAGCCTCATACTCTGCCATGTTATTTGTGCATTTAAAGTTCAGTCTGTAGGCATGACCTTCTGCATGGTTATTGTATGTGTTGTGAATCCAGACACCTGCCCCTGCTCCTAACTTGTTGACAGAGCCATCAAACTCTAAGTACCATGTGATTTCTTGCTTGTGGTTCGTAGTAAGAGTTTGAGCTATCTCAGGATTGGGCAGATTTAAACTTTCTGTTTGAGGATGTTCTTCTGGTAGGCTGGTTGCATCAGCTGCTGTGACAGTTTCGTGGGTATGCGCAACCGATTCTTCATTGATGTGTGCTTGTTGCTCTAAAGCGAAGGGCTCATTATCAATTGAAACATTTGTATCATGATTAAACAAAATAAATGAATCCATATCAGAGTGGATTGAGTAAATGGGAAAAATTTCAGGCTTGCTCTCACTACTCACCACATATTTCATTAGCGTTTCTCTGTACAGTCTCTTTGGTTGCCCAAAGACTGAAATAGTTGCGTACGAAAGATCTAATTGAAGGGATCCTTGTAACTTTGCTCCCCATGATCTTGAGAGGAGCATACCATACTTTGTTGGAATGTCAGCCACCACTACATCCATGAGGATAGTCTTGTTGGGATATTGGACTAAGGAGACACACAAGTCTTTGATGAGGCCTAAACATTTCACTTGACTTGAGTCAAATGAGTACAGATCTTTGTAAGGTCTTGTAACATCAAGATTTAGTTTTTCCATAACTGCTTTGGGCATAAGATTGTGTGATGCCCCTGAGTCAAACATAACATTATGAAAAACTTTGTCATGTATATGCAAACTGACATAAAAGGGTGGGATAGGTCCATGTGTTGATTTTCCGTTAACTTCTGGGCCAAATAGCAGCTCTGGGGTATCGTCTAAAACATTTACATCATCCTTGTTTTTTGGAATTTGAAGTGACTTTTGAATTTGCTGCCTATATACATCGTGTTTAGCCAGTTCTGAAAGAGGAATCGCTATCTTGATTTTTCCTATCTCTGCCTCTAAGTTAAATGGCTTTTCCAGTGGAGTCTTGGTGTTGAAAATGGCAGTTTTTTCTGGTTCCTTTGAATTCTCAACGATCTTCTCTTGTTTATCAGCGTTGTGGGAAGTTTTTGTTTGCGGTTGTACAGTTTCAAGAGTGCTTTTTGGGCTACTGCTTGAATTTTCTTTTGAGGAATGGGGTGGCAAAGGCTGCTCAACCAAAGGCTGTGAATCTGTTATGTCTTCTACAGTCACTTGATACGGGTTTGGAACAGGTATATCAGCTGGTTCTGTTGTGACAGCCTTGCCTTTGATCTTGTTTGGTTGTTTGCTATCCTTTGTTTTACTAGGTTCGGAAATGTCAATGGTCCTAGTTCTCAGCTTATATTGTTTGTGTACTTCGTACACAACGATATCATAACCTTGTTTAAAATCAAAAGACTCGCCAGACTTGGTCTGCAACTGATTGTAATCGGGTTCATTTTGGTCTTCTTGGGACAGGACAGTTTGATGCTCGCCCTTTAGATCCATTAAGTTCATGGGAGTGTCCTCTATGGGTTCAGTAGAAGTAGATCCTTCAACATAATTATCTTGGAAAGGGGGTCTTATATCATGGTCTTGGTTAGGCCTACCAACATTTGTGTTCTGTGTTTTTCTGAAATTTGGGTTCCTTATGGTATTAGACTGTTGTCCTTCCCATGATGCTTTTCTCTCAACATTTTCTACTCTTTCTCCTAGCCTTTGCAGGCCATTGATAATAGCATCAAGCTTCTGGTCAAAGGCTGAGGGTTCTTCTTTAAAGGTGGTTCTTCTTTCCATTCTAGCTCGGTTTCTTTTGGCAATTAAATTGGCTTCTACACTGACAGCAACATTTTGCATGTCTGCAAGGGTTTGAGGAGCTCTTTCTTTTAACTGGTATGCCATATTCGGGTCGAATCCATCGGGAAATTTGTACAAGGCCAGATCAGGTGGAGGCCTTAAGTTCTGTGGTATTGCGTTATATACATTATTGAATCTTGCATAGTACTCTAGAACAGTCTCTTGAGGACCTCGTTTGATCATATCATATTCAGCTAGTATGTGCAAGGGGTCTTTCTTTTTCTCCCATCTATTGGTAAAGGATTGGTAAAGCTCATCTGGGGTGGTTATGGAATTTGCAGCAAGTGATCTGAACCAAGTTCTTACATCACCTGTCAAACTCTGAACAAAAATTCTCATCCTAACACTATCATCATCTATCTCATAGTTTTCAAAATAGTCTTGCATCTTTTTGGTATGCTGAATGGCTGTGAAAGGACCGGTGCTGTCAAAATATGTGATTTTAGATTGGTAGTCTTGAGGTAAAGCCCCAACATTAGCAGGTAATTGCAGGGGTGCATATCTATTAGCCATATTGGCAGGTATAAGTGGAACAACAGGGATAAGTGGAACAATTGGAGTGACGGGGATCACAGGAGTAACTGGAACACTGGAAACAACAGTGGTGTCAGTATGTGCAGTGAATGAAGGAGTGGAAGGAGTACTACGGGATGTAGACGATGAACTGATGGAAATAGGGGTTGAACGGAACAAGACCTTGACAGGAGTCAGAAAACAGCTAGGGTAAGTTGTTTCAGGGCTCAAATCATCAAAATTTTCCTGTCCTTCTTGCTTCCTAAGAATTTTTGGGATTATATTAGGGTTTTCAAAAACAGCTGGAGGGTTGGGGTCTGGATTTGACCTTGTATATCGTGGATTTTTCTTGGGAGCCAGCTTCCGAATTGTTTTTTTGGGTATTTTTCCTGGGAATGTTTTTGTAGTCGACAAGGGACTAATTAAAATATGGGACAGCTTGTTTGTAACTTAAAACTAGCATGAAGATTGACTGAAGCAACATTTATTTACTCTTGTTAATGCAAAGAAAAAAAATAGTCTCAAAGGCTTCCTGGCTGACATTCAGGCTTCATCTGTAGCTTTAAGAGATAAACAACAATTGGAAAGTTTGATTTATGGTCTCAGTAGAGCTTTCTTACCTTCTTCGTGAAACTATTTGAGGAAGTTCCCAGTGGAGCTTTCCAACTTAATAAATAAAACTTTCTGAGGATTAGAATCCCTAGTTGAGTTGCCATTATGTTATCACTCAGGTTGTCCTTAAGCTCCGGAAAGGATACAGCCGAGGTAACCACAGACCAACTTTGGACTGCAGGTTCTAGCCAACCTGCAATCAGAGAGGGCTCTCTCTTTTAAATTTAACTTTGTTCGAAAAGGATTTTAGGCTAGGTCTCGAGTTCAGAGGGATTTTGTTTTGTTTTTGGTGGGAAAATTCATGTTTTCAGACAGAGAGGCAAGGCATAGTCTGGAAGTTTCAAACCATTGGGCATGGAGTCAAGGATAAAAACTGCTGGTGCTTTTCCTTAATAACAGTGAGGGAAAATGGAGCAAGATAGCTGAACATGAAACAATGTTCCAGGTTTAAGGGATGGAGAGAAGTGCTAAGTAATGAGAGGCAGTTAAGAATCTCTCAATTATGCTTAACAAGGGAAAATGACAAGGTGCTACCTAGGGGCAGTTAAGAATCCTTAGATAATTGGAAAACACAGGTGAATTGGGGTAAACATGAGCCAGAAGGAATTCATATTCATAACCAATTTCGATTAGAGGAAAACATAAAGAAATAGCAGAAATTGAGCATAGAGAGTATTTAAACTAATTCTAGGCTATTCTTTCTTTCTGCTATTTAGATAGTGATAACAATAAACAGAGGTAAGATGCACTTATTACTTCAGGCTGCAGCACAAGAATTCCATCTTCATATCTCCAAAACTTTCATTTACAACAGACAGTCTGTTATCCAAGCTTTTTGCAATCTTTGATTATAGAAACAGTGAGGTATACAGTGCGAGTCTCTAGGGGAAATTTTCAATCGACCAACCCTTAAAACTATACAGAGGGTGGTATATATAGGGAAAAACTATCTACAGAGTTCTTTATTACATCTTGACCTAATTAGGTCATAAATAATAATTAATTTACCTACTCCTATCTGAAATAAATGCATGAAAATATCTCAGGCTGCGCTGAGGCAGCTGTATCAAAACTGAATAACTTATGTAGTCCTTGGTGGCTTGGTGCAGGTGCTTCTGAAATAAATGTGCATGGGCTTCTGCTTCTTTGCTGTCCTATGGCTTTGAATGCCTTAATTGTGATTTGAAGGTAAGGAAGGGCTGATGATGCCTGATTTGACTTTCTGGGGGCTGCATTAATGTACAGGTGCTTCGAGCCCTTAAAAAATCTTTGCTGATACTCTTGGGCGTCTTTTCTTTCTTCTGATACTCTTTTGACAAAATCTGGACTGCTATTCTGATGTGCTGCCGCTCTAATCACGCATTGATGGCCGATGTTCGGCCCATGCATCCTCTGAAACTGTCTTCTGATCCTTTTGGTATGTTCTGCGAAGAAAATGGGTCATTTTTGCACCTTTCGGGCTTCCTGGGGGCTGCATAATGGAAAGATTCCCTGAAGATTCTCCATTTCGGCCTAAAAAATCCTGCGATGAGGTGCAAATCGCTCATCAAAAACTGCCTCAGAATTGGATTCCGGGGCTCCGAAGTGCGACTTTTTCTCCTTCGCGCCAAAAAAGTGCTGATGACGTCAGCATGATGTGACGTTGTACGGCGGGTGACGTCAGCATGATGACGTGGCGGGATGATGTCAGCATGACGTCATCATGTACGGACGATGACGTGGCATGACACGTGGCAGGGGGCCACGCAGGCAGATGACTGGACATGTGACTGGGCAGAGGGGGGTGATGTAAGCAGTGACTGTGCAAGGGGTGACGTATGCGGTGACTGTGCAGGGCAGGAGGCGGCAAGCAGTATTGTGGCGCACCACCTTTGGGGGAGAGCGGTTTCGTGAGGGGGGCCTTCGCCACAGCCCAGGAGCTGACGCGTGGCGGGAGTACGGCGGCAATACCGCCCATCTCCCGGATGCTAAAGCTCGGGCAGCTCGGGGATGGGACGGCCTGCCAGCCATTGATCTACGGGGCGGATAATCCGACGGCTGGCGACGAAGGTAATATGGCGGGGGAATATTCAAAGAATATTCCTTTTTTAATAATGCGCACGGTGTGCTATAACTTAGAGAACGGTGGATTATGAGGTTTAATAGGGGCGGGGTTAATATTTTATACAAAAAAATTTGGGTTAGGGGCGGGGAAAGGGGGTTTATGGATGTAAAATGAGCGCGGTTGAAATATTTACAACTGGAACTTGGGGATGAGGGGTAAAACATGGGTTTTTGAGGGTTTTTAGGGCTAGGGGAGAGGTTGTTAGCATGACCAGGTGTCATCTAACCCCTGCTATGACTCGGATGGGCTAAAACAGCCCCAGATGGACTATTTTTCCCCAGACTTATAAAAGTATGGCTATATTGCTAGGGAGGGGATATTTACATGGGGGAATTTTATATACAAAGTTTTAGTAGGGGAAAGGGGAAAAACTGATAGGGAGTTATATACTACTGTTAATAGTTAATATGAAGGTGATCAGCAGGCGCTAAGGTCAGGGACCTTAGGCTACATTTTGGGGAAAAGAACTTGCAAAGAGATGAAGTCCTTGAGTGAAGCAGATCTTCACCAAGGCAACTGGTATGGATGATGATGAAGCTAAGAGGAATCAAGCAGATCTTGACCTCTTCGGGGAAATTAGTAAGTGACTTGGGGAATTAGAAGAAGGGGAAGTTAATGATGTCCAGCTTTGATCACTTTCTGAATGAAAACTGCCTGCAGTGTGATCTGTAAAGATAAAACACAGTTTGAAATAAAAAATTGATCATGAATCAGCTTTTTGCAACCACAGCTACCTACCCATCCTATTTTCCTAACATTTTTTCTTCTTTTCTGATTTGGGTGCACTTAGACTTGCAGACCCAGAATTACAATTTTTTCTTTTGAATTTTTCCTATCTAAATCTACACTTATTTCTGCCAGGGCCCAGATTAAACAGTTGGGTCCCTTTGATTCTCTACCTATCTACAAAATCTGCCAAGGTTAAACTGTTTGGACAGATGCATTCTCTATATTCTACAACAGGAAATTGAAACCTAGGGAGACCAAGATTAGACTATTTGGACCTCCCTTAAATGAAAATTCTTCAAAACTGGGACAACTCCTCAGAATGGAATCTCAGCAGTGGCATTTTGGACTAGCACACTCTCATGGTATCTTCTGGAAATATGGAACACTGCAGCTTGCCAAGTATGACATATTTGGTATGTAAAAATGTCAATCATGAAAGATGATACCCTGTTGCAACAGGAGGCTAACACCCCCCATCCTTGGGTCTGCATTAAAAAAAAATCATGGGGTGCTGCCCTAGAGCCCATGAGGGGGGGCTACCACCCCCCTGCAAACCCCCTCCACGGGGGCTACGACCCCCTCAATGACCCCCCAATGTGCCCTACACAACATACATCACTTGGAGCTAGTCATCGAAAGAATATAACACACACCCATCATTCTCCCACTTGTTGTTTTCTTTCCACATAGGGGGTCACATGAGACCTTTGTCATTGGTCCAGCCTTGTAATTCCCATTATTTCTCTACACCAAGAAAAGTTCTTAGTGCTCACAAACTTCGTTAATGCATCTGCAACATTCTTGAAAGTGCCCACCTTTACCATAAACACCTTTTTGTCTTCAACCATATCCCTCACAAAGTGATATTGAACATCAATGTCCTTCGTCTTTGAATGATAAGCAGGGTTTTTTGCCAAGAAAATTGCACTTTGGCTGTCACAGTCTATCCATATAGCTCGATGTACCAATCCCATTCTTGAACACAATCTCTATAGCCAAACTACTTCCTTTCTTGCATGAGTGGATTCCATGTATTCTGCCTCTGTAGTTAAAAGTGCCACTACAGACTGTCTCTTACTCATCTAACAGAGTGCTCCTCCAAATAGGTTAAACGCTTACCCACTTGTAGATCTTCTTTGATCCAAATCTCCAACCTAGTTTTCATCAACAAAGCCACGAGTGTCCAAAAATCTGTCCAATCTTGGTCTAACTTGGTAGCACAAACCATAATCACTAGTGCCATGAAAATACTTGAAAATCTGCGTTATTGCTATCCAATTCTCCTTCCCTGTTTTCGACGTAAACCTGTTCAATACTCCCTCTGCATGTACAATGTCTGGTCTAGTACATACCATTGCATACATCAGGCTACCAACTGCACTCACATATGGAACATGGGACATGTCCTCTTCCTCTTCTTGTGTCCTGGGACAGTATTCAACATATAACTTTACACCTACAGGAATAGGAACCTTCATCGGTTTACTATTCTACATATTAATCCTCTGCAATATTGTCTCGACATACTTCCTCTAGTTTAACCAAAGCTTCATATTTGCCCGATCTCATTTAATTTCCATGCCCAAAATATAGTTTGCAGCACCAAGATCCTTCATATCAAATTTGGAGGACAATTGGGTCTTCAAATCCTAGATAATTTCTTTTTTATTTCCAATTAGCAACATATTGTCCACATATAAGACCAAATAAATAACATGGTCACCAATTAATTAAAATACAAAAAATGATATTCTTTGCTTCTTGTGAAGTAAAGTCCTTTTAAATATGTATCAAATCTCTAATACCACATCCCTGGTGACTATTTTAACCCATACAAAGACTTTTTTAACCTACATATCGGTTTTCTCTTACCCTTCAACACAAAGCCTAAGGTTGATTCATGCATATCTATTCTTCCATATCCCTGTGAATAAATGTTGTCTTAACATCCATATGTTCTACCTCAAAATCAAAAGCATTAACAACAAAAAAAAATTAATCTAATAGAAGCTAACTTGGCAACAGGAGAAAAAATATCACCAAAACTAATTCCTGACACCTGAGAATAACCTTTTGCTACCAACCGAGCTTTGTGTTTCTCCACTTCATCTTCTGCATTCATATTCTTCTTCAACACCCATTTGTTTCCAATGAGTTTCCTTCCAGCCGACAAATCCACCAGATCCCAAGCCTCATTTTCGTCCAAAGATGTCATTTCATCAACCATGGCCTCTTTCCATAGTTTTCCATCCTCTGAATCCACTTCCTCCCTAATAGTTCTAGGATCATCATCAATAATATATAAAACAAAATTTGAACAAAAAGTAAAAGGACTATACCTTTCTGGCTACCTTCTTTCTTGAACTGATCTTCTCAAAATTGGAGTTTGTGGCTCTTCCTCTTCTAATTCCTATTCTGCTGTAGAGTCTGATTCTTCTTCCTTTAGATAAAACTCTATCTTCTCAAGTTTAATAACATCTTTCACCTCTCTAAAAACCACATCTCGGTTGTACACAACCTTCCTTGTTTCTAGATTCCATATCTTATAACCTTTTAAAGCATCCTTATACCCAATAAAGATGCTCCTTTGGAATGTGTACATATGCATCACAACCAAAGACCCTCAGATGTGAGTGATAGGGTTTCTTTTGAGTCCATACCTCACATGGAGTCTTATCCTCTAACGCTGATGAAGGTGATCTGTTAACTAGCTAACATTCAGTATCCACTACCTCTGCGCATAACTCTTATCCTAAATAAACACCACTAAGCATGATCCTTGCCTTTTCCGTCAACATCCTGTTCATTCTTTCTGCAACTCCATTTTTATGAGGTGTGTATGGAGTAGTCTTCTATCATGATATACCAATATTCTTACAAAACTCTTCAAATTCCTTCTTGCAGAACTCTCCACCATTATTTTTCCTCAACACCTTGATCTTCTTCTTTGTATGATTTTCCACTAGAGCCTTAAATTCTTTAAACCTATCAAAGATTTCAAATTGATTCATGAGGAAATATATCCATGTATACCTTGAGAAATCATCTATAAATGAGACATAATACATAGAATTACCTAGTGATGGAACTGAAACAGGTCAAAACACATCATTGTGCACAAGCTCTAATATCCCTTTTGCCCTTTTAGCACTTGAGGTGAAAATCACCCAATTTTTCTTCCCATATATACAATGTTCACATAAATCAAAATCCAGATAAAAATTAGACATACCTTCTATCATACCATTACCATGAAGCATTTGAAGGCCCTTCTCTCCAATATTTCGAAGAATTTGATGCCATAACATGGTATTTTCTCTAGAGACCACTAGGTTTTCTGCTCCACTTTCATGAACCACAAAACTATTGCACCCATCAATAACAGTGCTACCTAGAATCTTATACAAAGTTACAATCTGAACTCCCCGCATCAATAACAATGCTACCTAGAAGCTTGTACAAAGTTCCAATCCAAACTCCCCACATCAATACGAGTGCTCCCTTAACCATCTTGTAGGAATATTTCTCGAACACTATTTTTACACCTGCATCATCCATATTTCTTACAGAAGTAAGATTTATGGCCAATGCAGGAATATGTAGAACACCAAGAAGTGTTCTAATCCTTCCACCTTGCAACTTCAACTTGACTTTTCTCCGCCTGATGATTCTAGCCTTCCTGTCATCCCCTAAGAAGACATCACCACCATCATATTTCTCATACTCATAGAACCACTCCCTATGGGGAGTGTAGTGAAAGGATGGACCTGAGTCAATCAACCATGCCTCATGATATACATGTGTACTTGAAGAAGAATCTGAGTACACATGCCCACCCCTTCATCTGAGGTAGTTTTCTCCTCTGTAGAAGGAGCATCATCATATCCCTTTCCTTTCTCAGTAGCTTTAGATCTACAATCCTTTTTGTATTTCCATTCCTTTCTGGATTTCCAGCACACCTTTACTGGTCTTCCTGGAGATTTATATCTCCCTCTAGATTTAGATCTCCCACTCGAGGACTTTTTTTTGTTTCTTTTCTAGGACCGTCCTCATATAGACAAGGCATCTCCATTCTGTCTCTCCATATTTTTCCCTCACATCTCCTCCGACAACAAGGATGAGACTATTTAATCAAAATTCAAAGTACTTGCATTGCTACCTATTGCAAGAACTAGACTATCCAACGAATCTGGTAGAGGACATAGAAAAGTGATAGACTTATCTTTGTGTGAATTTTTTATATCAACAGATAACAACTCACTTACCACAATATTAAATGCATTGATATTCTCTTTCAATGAGTCTTCATCCTTCATCCTTATATTATACATCTTTTTCTGTTGGAACAATTTGTTCACTAGAGACTTAGATTGGTACAAAGTCCCTAAATTGTCCCACAAAGCCTTACACGTAGCTTCTCCTAATACATTCAACAATACTGAATTTGAGATGCACAACTGTATTATGATTTTTACCTTCCTATCGAATTCCTGCTAGTCTTCTACTGACATTTTCATTGGTTTAGTACTCGAATCTACTACGATCCACTAATATTTATCCACCAGTAGATCCTCCATCTTGAGCTTCCACAACTCAAAACTTTTTCCATTGAATTTCTGGATCTCTATGTCTCCACTATTCACCATCTTCTTTCACTGCAAGAATCGATCCTGTAGATCTACCATTGTAACAGGGTCTAGCACAAGGCCGAGAAAAAATCCTCAGCAACAAAGGCATCCCCTTGAAGCTGAAACAAATTTGATACCAAATGTAGGTTTTAATCCTGTACATAAATTACTTGCAAACGAATTCTTAAAATAGAAAAATGTACATTAGCTAGAACATAAAACAAATATACATAGAGATTTTCCCCTGGATCCCAAAGCCGAGACTACCATATTGGTTTTTCATTATATTCCTTTCAATGTTACAATACATATATATACATGTCGAAGTATTCATAAACCCCAATCCACTAACCCTAGATTAGAACATAATCATAGTTCCCTCGAACGGATCTACAAAATACCATGGGCAGAAAACCATCATGCTCAAAACCATGTGCCAAAACCATGCACAAAACCATGGGTAGGTCCAACCACCTTCTTTAAGTCTGTTCCCCATCCTTGTGTGTGCATAAAAAATAAATTCCCAGGGCGGTGCCCCAACTCTGTGCAAGGGATTGCCGCCCCCGTGCAAATCCCCTGATAGTGGGGGTTACCACAACCCCTGTGACCCCCTCGCTACACCGTGTGCAACATACAATGCTTAGATCTAGTCATGGAAAGAATATAAAACACACCCAAAAATAAGACGATAGTCAATACACATCCTCATAGTTCCATCCTTCTTAACCAAGACTACTAAAGAAGTGAATGGATTAGAGTTGGGTTTAATGTGTCCCATCTCTAACAACTCCTTGATTTCATTCTCTATCTCATCTTTGAAATTATTTGGGTGCTTGTATGGAGTATTTATTACAAGTTTGGACCCTTCTTATAACTCAATGGTGTGATCAAAGCCTCTGTCAAGGGGCCTCCATTAAGCGATCCCCAAAAAAACCCGATCATGTTTGCTAAAAAACAACTAAACTTCTACATAACAACATTGACTATTATCCGAAGGTTTTTATGTCATAATTATATGCTTTTCTACCTAAGTTAAATTTACTTTCTTGGATATGATTTTCATTCACTTGGCTTTAAAAATATTAGGGGCGCCATTAGAGATGCCACTCAGAACTACCCTCTTACCATCTTCTACATTGAATTCCATCTCCATTATTTTGTATTTCTTTGAGTGTTTCCCTATAGAATAAATCCACTTAACACACATCAATGTCTACCAGTTCAACCATGTAGAAGTCATTGGTCATAGTGTATGTACCCATCATTAACTCCAATTGTAGAATCCTTTTTGTGTATATCATACCATACCCATCAACTACCACAACATTGAATCCCTCATTGTTTTGTGGGAAAGCCCCTCCTCACCACTAGATTTTTGTCAATGAAGTTGTGTTTTTCCCCACCATCAATCAATAAAATGAAATGTTGTCCCTTCACTACTCCCATGACCATGAAAAAGTGATATATAGGTATTCCCAATAGAGCAGAGTATAGTTCCACCCTTAGTCTCCACATGTGGCTACTCATCATGTGTACCATTATGCTCATCACCACGAGCCTATCCTGGCTCCTCTTGTCCCTCTCTATTCGAGAGAAACTCTATGTAATGTTCCTTTCCATTCACCATACACTTATGAATCAGTTCCCAAGGATCTTTATAGCTAAAGAAGAGTTTCTTCCTTCTCAGTTCCTTCCGAGTCTCATTATCCAATTTGTCTTTTCTAGTCCACTCCTTCTAGAAGGGCTTCTTGTCTTTGTTATTCTGAGGAAGAAGGGATTAGGAGAGAATTTATTCTTTGGTACTGCATCCTACATGTCTTGGGTTCTAATGATAATATCCTATAGAAATTCTAGATTGAAGGCCTTAACCCAACCACATAAGGGTTTGGATAATCCTTTAATGAATATCATAATTAGTCTATATTCTAACGCACTTTCCACCATGATTGTGAGCCTCTGAAATTTTGAAATGTAAGAATATATTGTACCTATCTCTTTCATTGTCATGTAAACAAACCCCCTTATCTTAGGGATGTATTTACTATGCTAACCCAACTTCCTTGGTAAAATTAGAGAAATGGGGTAAGAAATTTTTTTCTTTGACTTCCTATTGAGTTTCTAGAACTCAATATTGATATCATCATCGTATTCATCTCGATGATACTTTTCTAGTGATATTAATTTTGTTTAATTTGGACTCAAGGATTACAAATTCAGGCTTTATGAAGTCTTATTAAATTCAAAATTTCCACATATCTTTTCCTACCATGTGGCATCCACGTGGCATGTTGCTACACTACCACATGTTGGTAGACTTAGGCATTTGACCACCATCGCTCACATACTTCTAAGGGTAGACCCTTCCTTTGCAGTCCTCCACCATCTGATAGATCAAATCAAGTGACACAATCAATGGATATTCTTCAAGGATTTCAAGTGGATATGCAAGGTCCACCACCCTCCAAACCATCCAATAGTTTTCACGACCTCACCCTCCCCTCGCTAATGTTACGAGGGGAATATCTTCTAGCTTCCTAACTATTGATCTCCTACGACTCAATAAACAATTGTGATTGGATAAAGACTCCCCCCTCCTCTTGCTAACGTCATAGGGGAGAGGCCCCAACATCCTGTCGATCATCGATTTGGTAAACAAATATTTGTCATCTGTTGTTAACCTGACTTTTACCCATCAATTGTGAGGCATGGTTATATGGTTCTTTGGCCTATCCCTTAGAGATAAGGCCTTGTTGATGGTGCTGGACCCGCCAACATGTCAAGGGGATCTCCCCTATAAGAAGTCCCAATTAGACCTTAGACCATTTGGTGTAGGAGTCCCAGTAGTGGGTTGCAAGGTAATGTCTTGACTGCGATGTCGCATAGAGGCAAGTAAGATAACTCTGTCAGTAGCAAGGGTGTGATTGATGCATATATTTAAGGAATGTGTATGAGAGGTTCCAACACTTCTAAGGGAGAGGAAGGTGAAGATGATTTTTCGGTTGAAAGGGATCAGTCCCAACTCGGCTAGGAACACACAACACAAAGGGAGTTCACAGCTTCTGGCAGAGTAGTCGACATGGATGTGACAATCACAACATACAAGGCAAGATAACACAAAGAACACTCACGGATCAGTCTAAAATGAGTGTGATAGTTGATATAACAAGGTACAGAGAAAGGTCTGTCTGATGTCCGATAAAGTAGTCGACATGAATGGTGAAAACATTAACAACATATGCAACACATTAACAATAAGATTCATATAAATACATACAAATTAGTTCATATACAAGCACGTAAGTTAAACAACATATATCATTAAGGAAACCAGATTAGTCCAACTACAATAACAACATATGCATGAAAATGTGTTGGCTTTTATTATATAAATAAGTGTAAGTCACAATCATACAATACACCATGTAAACATGTTAGCCCCATCAGTGGAACATTACAGCCACATCTGCCTACTCCACCAATGAGATGTACTAGCTCCGTGCAGTGGAGAATCCAAGGCGCATTACAATATTGTCCAAGCCTTCTTCAAGATAGTCTTAGTAGAAGCTTGGTTTACCAAAAGCCTATACAATGAGTTATGAGGGACTATTTATAGCAAAGGGTGGGGTGACCCTTGACATTCCCTTTTGTGACAGTTCAACTACCCTCATGACTCTTCACCTACTCTATGAATGTTAAATCCAACTGTTGACACTCATCTTACACTTGACATGACTCAACATTACAATGCACATGTACTCATGTGAGACAACATGGGTTGAGCAAGCCTTGCAAGACATCACTAACACTCGGTCCACTGTGGTGAGACCAACTCTTTGACATGCTTGTGATGGTGAAGGTGGTGAGATGATTCCAAGCTTGGTCATCCACGATGGTGTGCATGCACCTCATGGTGACATCTTGTTGAAGCAAACTCTTGCCTCCGTTGAAATGGTGCATTGGTTCAGCCCCTTCATCCAACTTGTATGCTAACATGCACATGGTCTTCTTGGGTATGGTTGAACTTGAAACACACTGATGCATAATGTCCGCACTGATCTTCAAGTGTGTGTTGGTGGTCATGTGCATAAACTTACCGAAGTACATGTTTAGCCGCAGTTGGACTTGCTTCTTGTCTTCGCCTTGGTGAGTGTGTTGAATGGGTTGGATTGCATGCATGTGCTCAATGACATACATGCTGCTGGATCCCTTGCATGTTATGAACAACATTTATCACCATTTTTTCTCTATGTCAACTCCTGGGATGGATCATTAACTCATACTGGCACAGTTTCATACGCGAGTTCATGTTGCACCCACTGCTGTTCCCATTCCTACTGAAACTCATTGGACTATATGTGTAGTTTCATGTTCTTCCTGAGTTGCTGCTTCAGCACATGCAACTACTTCTTTTTTCCATCTTCTGCCTTCATGTGATCTTCATGTCTAGTCATCACTTCATAACCCGAGTCTCCAAATTTGTTTTGATTATTAGTGGATCTGCTTGATCTTGCAACTTTTCTCTGCCTCTATGTTGTCAACAACCTTCCCCTTGCATTCTTTGCACTCATTGTGATGATGTTGCTTGATGTCCTTGTCCATGAATAACTTGATGTCTTCGTGAGTAGGTAAGCCTATGGACACTTGATCAACTGCGTCCCCAAGCGTGCTCTAAACGGTGTCTTCATCTCTGCTCTCTTGGAAACCATTGAACCTATACTGCTGAGAGGTAGATGAACACCTATGATACCTGGAGACATGGCAACACTCATAGCAAGCAATTTTTTAGTCGAAAACCAAAATGAACATGAGAACTCACTGGCAACATACCTGGGTGAATGATCATGAAGGTTGTGTAATTTTGGTTGGGAGGTCGGAAGACTGACTATCAAGACTGCACAAGGCACAGTTTGGGATGTTGAGAGAGTGATTGACTACTGGAACTACGCAATGCATAGTCCAGTCTGGCAGTTGGCTGCTGGGATTGCGCAATGTGCGATTCCAGCTAGGAAAGACTGTTGACCGAGGGATAGATTTGCGCAAATTTTTGGGCCAAGCAGCCAATGACCTCCAGAAATGCACAACTTAGTCCTAGAGTCTAGTGCTAGGAAAGAACGCGCAAATATGGAGAGGAAGGTGAGCCTTCCTTTCCCAGATTGCACAATGCAGCCTTGGTGAAGGCAGAGCTCGGGCCAAGGTTGGCCCGACTCGTTGATGGGCAACTGAAAGCAAGGAAGTAAATGAATTCATGTCGACACTAAGTGATAGAATAAGTGATTAATAGTGCATGCAAAACATGAATGAAAGATTCAACAAACAGATCAACATGCATGTGGGTGAGGCAGTTCACCGGTTGGGCGAACGTCCGTGCAAAACAGTTTCATGAATGCGACAACAATGAGATAGCAATGAAAATTGAAACAGATCTAGGACAAGCTAGCATACATGTTAATGACAACAAGCATTCAAAGAAATCAAGCAAACAACACTCACACAAACGAATACACAAAAAGCGACAAAAATGCAGCACAAGGCATGGGAAGTGAGCTTACCCCAAAACAGCTGAGATGAATGTGCCGATTGATCCTAGATGTGATGTGGGATGCCATAGCTACAAGGTTGATGTGAGGAATGATCTCTGCAACGTCTGGTTGATAAGTTTTGATAACTTCAAGGTTGTGACGCGCATGCCACAAATCTAGGGGAAGTGACACTTCGAGGGAGGTTTCTGAATTGTTCCTTGCATGTAACCTCCAACTGCTAAACATAGATCCTTGAAACAAGGGATGCCTTTGCATGCTGCCTTGGGAGAAACAACCCATGCATGCAAGTATGTTTTGCTCAGTCCCTTAGGGAACCGGTCAACTCAGCTGCACAAGCAAGAGACTGCTTGACTGGTGGATAAAAATGCACATTTCTGGCTAGGAGCTAGGATGACTACCCAGGAGGTTTTGCACAATTTCTGGGTAGAGCAACTAACTACTGCCCAGATTTAAGAAAATCCTGGGCTGAATAGCTTGTTGATGAGAAAAATTGCGAAATAATGCTGGGAGGGTTGGTTGGCAGGATTGTGCAATCTTGGAGCCCATCAGGCTATCAGAGGGAATTGCACAATTCCTAAAGGGAAGGTTGGTTTCTCTCTAGAAATGCTCAAATTTCATTGTGAAGCTGCATAGCCTGTAGCTAGGCCAAGTCTGAGAGAATAGCCTATGAAGTGAAGAGATCAAACTGTGATCGATAGACTGCCTTTGAGCAAGAAAGAAACTGAAGCTTGAGGACTTGACGAAGTAAGGCAAGCTGTTGTGAATGTTGGTAGGGAGGCTCCGAAATAGGCTAAGGCAAAATTTTGGAGGGTGGTTGTAGTCGCTACAACACTTGGTGACACGCTGGTAGAACTCCAGGTCTCAGATCATCTTGGCTTTGCACTATCTTGATTGTAAGATGTAGCATCTACCAGAATCTTGTTCGATTGACACACATTCCAAGCCAAGGAAACACTGTTGTTTTAATTGGGGTGGAGGGGTATATAGGTGCACAAGCAATATAGTCATCAGAGTCTTAGTTTCGTCTCTGGTGTTGCTCCACTGCTAGCAGGTCTGGACAGTACCCCGGTGGAGTCACATAGGAACACAAGCATGGCTTTGCTGCAGCGAGCCTGGTTAGTACCCTGGTGGAGTTACTTGCATCAACTCCCAGCGCATGAAGCCTTTCTCTTCTTTCACCTTATTCATTTTGAATTTTGAATTTTTTGGACATTTTTTTTCTCATTTTTCTTTTTCACTGTGCATAACACTTATTCATTTCAGAGGCGGAAGAGGGATCCCGACTTATTGAGAGAAGAAGAGGTTGATCCAGCAGAGAATTAGTTTAATGTATCTATGACATGCATGTTAAGGATTTCCCCCTCACCTTACTCTGCTTGATTGAGCTCACAAGGTTTAACCCAAAAACAATCAACTAGAGAAGGTGACACTAGTTAGTGCGCAAGCATTGTATTTTCACCAAGGTTCACTTCAAACAGTACATATTTTCCTTCGACATATCATGGAATAAAAGTAACAAGGTCATCATACAGAGGAAAGATGACAGGTAACCAAGTAGTGGTAGCTGTACAAGCCATCTTATATTTTACCCAGCTCATTTCATGAGTGGCACATGGTTTCATGCAAAACTAACCTACGAATGGAATGAGCGAACAAACTAACAACAAAGAAAAGTAAGAGTAGAAGAAAGAGTGAAAGAAAAGAAAGTAAATAAAAAAGCAAGCAAACAAACAAGCAAGCAAAGCATGTAATCAAACAAGAATGCATGCAAACAACTGAAAGTAGACACTACTCCTACTCCTACACTAATGCTGCTTGGGCCTGATAATGAGAAGTGATACTTCCAATGTAGCCATTGGCGCATTGGTTGACCCATGTTGGTGAAGGCTTGGTCCGCGAGTAACCCAATTATGCGGACCAGCGAACAAGAAAGATATAACAGTGAAGACAACCACACTTCATGTTTCAAAGTGCCCACAGGACATAAGTGAGTGCATGTGCATGACGGACAGTCCGTGGAATTATCATGGTGTTGTGTGACACTTTGTGCAACTTTGAAGAAAAACCACACTCTTAACTGAGACATGCAAGCAAACGAAAGAAACAAAGATAACTTGCATCACGCACAAGTGCTTGCAATGTAAGACTCCTCCAATGCATGAGCAATGGAATCATGTAGTTCAAGTGAAGGAAGTGTGATCTATGTGTGAGATGGATCTTCGATGCATATAGATGAGTGATGAGGAGCCTTGGGTGATTGAAAAGTTTCATGATTGGAAGTGAGACTGACCCTAAGAGAGTGAGGGCCTGACATAACCATTAGCTCGGGTTGAAGTGCTTCGATAGTTTTGGGTGTCTCAACTTCATCATCAGGTATATCATCATAAACTAATGGCTTCAAAAGATCAACTACGATAGATTCATGATCGTGATAAAAATGGAAGAAAATGGATCACGACCACCACGATGAGAAAAATCAATGAATTATTCAGCATCCTCATGATCAGGTGAATCAAACAGAGGGGTAGATGAAAAGCAAACTCCTCCTCCTCTATGTTTTCGGAAATGGCAGATGAAGGATCAAGTGGATCTTTAATGAATAACTTATCCTCTTCATTGTCAAATGATGGACTAGCATCCGATGAGTCCTGCATGTGATCAACAATGGGTGCATCCATGGATGAAGATACACATGCAAAATCATGGATGGCAGGTTGAGCAAAGAAGCTAAGAAAGAACGGAGGGGGCTTGGACAGAAGGGAGTCATCCTTCACCGAGTGTTGATGTTAAATCTCCCACTATACTCTTCATGAATGATAGCGCATTTTGTTTTTGCAACACCAACTCCGTCAGTGGGTTGTTCTATGTTCACAACAAATGAGAAGTCTGGAATGGATGAACACAAGACAACATCATCTGGAGGAACACCTAAGTGCAAAGACGGAGGTCGAAAAAAATAATGTATATGAGAACTCGAAGGACTCACAACCAAATTTGCTTGAAAATTGAGTGGAGTGATGTTGGGAGGGTGGGAAGGGTGAACAGATGTGCGAACATGATCCTTAGCATCATTGAGCTATGGTGGAATTGTTGAATGAGAGGGAGGCATACAATCCATTGAGACAGTGCCTGCTCCCACATGGGATTGTGTAGTTCCATCAACAAAGAAGGTTGAGAGAGGCTTGACATCAAGCTTCCTATTGGGACAGGTAGATTTCTTAAGACAGTACTTGAACCCATCCCAGAGATAAGTGAACTTCATCTGGCTCCTCAGAGCTTGAAACTGCAAGTCATGGAAGCACTACCAAAAATCAATATTGGATTCATGTAGAGCCCTCCAATATTGTAACAGTTTCTGGTCAAGATAGCCTGGAACAAAATGATAGAACGTGTCTTCAATAAGATCATAGAAGTTCTCACATGAGTGCACCATGTCATCCGGTAGGCTGAGCACCCAACAAAATGGGGATTCGAGAAGTATGAATGCAAGTAGTAGACCGGTTTGTTCGTCAATAAACTCATCTTCCTCATAAATCATGGAAAGGAAGTTATGTAAGTGCTTAGGCCAGGCCACTTCGCCTTCACCATCATATGTGTGAGTGGAAAAGAGATTGAAAAGCTTCCTCGAGATGGAGACATCTTCACGATCGGAAAAACACTTCAGGGGAAGAAGAATGCAAGAATCCATGAAAGATATGTAAAGGTTCAAAACTGGATGAGAGGACACTGCTTGTCATCAGGCCCTCCTTCTAGTGCCAGAAATGTTGACGGTGATGGACCCGCCAACATGTCAAGGGGATCTCCACTATAAGAAGTCCCAATTAGACCTCAGACTGTTTGGTGTAGGAGTCCCATCAGTGGGTCGTAAGGTAATGCTTTGACCGCAATGTCGCACTGAGGCAAGTAAGATAACTCTGTCAGTAGCAAGGGTGTGACTGATGCAGAGAGTCAAGGAATGTGTATGAGAGGTTCCAACACTTCAAAGGGAGAGGAAGGTGAAGATGAGTTCCAGGTTGAAAGGGATCAGTCCCAACTTAGTTATGAACACACAACACAAAGGACATGCACAAGTTCTGGCAGAGCATCTGACATGGATGTGGCAGTCACAACATACAAGGTAAGATAACATGAACAACACTCATGGATCAGTCCGAGACGAGTGTGATGGTTGATATAAACAGGTTCAAAGAAAGGTATGTCTGATATTTGGTAGAGTAGTTGACACGGACGGTGACAACATTAACAACATATGCAACACATTAACAACAAGATTAATATAAATGCATACAAATCTGTTCATATACAAGTATGCAAGTTAAACAACATATATCATTAAGGAAACCAGAGTAGTCCAACTACAACAACATCATATACATGAAAATGTGTTGGCTTTTATTATATAGGTAAGTGTGAGTCACAATCATACAATACACCATGTAAACCTTCTAGCCCCATCAATGGAACATTATAGCCACATCCGCCTGCTCCTCCAAAGAGACGTAATAGGTCTATGCAGTGGAGAAGCCAAGGTGCGTTATAATACTGTGCAAGCCTTCTTCAAGATAGTCTTAGTAGAAGATTGGCTAACCAAAAGCCTATACAATGAGTTATGAGGGACTATTTATAGCAAAGGGTGGGGTGACCCTTCACATTCCCCTTTGTGACAGTTCAACTACCCTCATGAATCTTCACCTACTCTATGGTTGTTGCATCCAACTATTGACACTCGTCTTACACTTGACATGACTCAACATTATAATGCACATATATTCATGTGAGGCAACATGGTTTGAGCAAGCCTTGCAAGATATCACTGACACTCGGTTCGCTATGGTGAGACCAAATATTCGAGATACTTGTGATGGTGAAGGTGGTGAGATGATGCCAAGCTTGGTTGGATGTGATGGTGTGCATGTGCCTCATGGTGACATCTTGCTGAAGCGAACTCTTGCCTACATTGCAATGGTGCATTGGTTCGACCCCTTCATCCAACTCGTATGCTAACATGCACATGGTCTTCTTGGGTACAGTTGAATCGACAACACACTAATGCATAGTGTCCACAGAGACCTTCAAGTGTGTGCTGGTGGTCATGCACATCAACTTGCCAAAGTACATGTTCAGCCCTAGATGGAATTCCTTCTTGTCTTTGCCTTGGTGAGTTTGTTGAATGGGTTGGATTGCATTCGTGTGCTTAATGACATGCATGTTGCTGGATCCCTTGTATGTGATCAACAATGTTCCTCACCATGTTTGCTCTGTGTCAGTTGTTGGGTGTTGGGTCCTTATAATACTAGTGATTACCCCATTACTATTGTAGTTGTATCCCTTATTAATATTGTTGTGCCCCTATTGTCCCCATATTGTGATTAATGTGCCCCATAGAATCCCTCTATTATTATTTTTGTGGCTTTATATTATTATTGTTAGGTCGACTGGGTTATATTGTGACTCCTTAGACTCCTATATATAGAAAGGAGGTTTTGTCATTTGAATCATCCAAGAATTGTTCATTTATGTAATGTAAAGGAGGTTGCCCCCTCGAAGAGGCTAAATTATAAGGCTTGGATCTATCTTTTCTATCTTTTTCTTGAGCTGGTTCATAACATTTGGTATCAGAGATTTGGATTCTAGGGTTTCGCTGCTCCAAATAGGTCATCGTGGCATTTTCACTATAAATTTTTTTCTGCGACATTTCAGAAGCTAAGAAAAAACCCATTTGAGAAGACATTGCGCTGAATCGCGGGTCTAAAGTTCAGATCCTTTTGCGCTATATTTGTGGAGATATGATCTGAGGAAGTTGGTCTTTGTGCAGACTCCTGAATTACATTCCAAACAGGTGACCTGGGGAAAATCATCATAACTTTCTCTCTTAGCATCGGATTGAAATTTCGTAAAAAGCTATAGAAATAGGACGGACTGTGGTTTCTTGTATATCTTTTTTAGAGCCAAAGGTCGAAAGAGGGACACGTGGCACGTTGTACAAGTTCCCTCTACTGAACTAGTCTATAATCAGGTCACTGTGGGAGATTTGACATAACTCTTCCTTGGAGAATCCAATTGGGATTAGACTGGTGGCATTGGAAAGAAGAGACATAGGGCTACTATAGGTTGCAATTTTAGAACTGGATGATCCAAAATTACAGAGAGACATCAGAGGCAATATCGAGCTCCTACAAAGTGAAAAAAGGTGTGTAGATTTTTTTGAATTTTTGCTTAAGCTTGGTTTGAAAAATTATTTTGAAGGAATTCAAAGGGCATAGTAGAGCATTGTTATCGGTAACTGATGCCCCGAGGAAAGAAAATGCAAACACCTAGTAAGCAACTTGAAGGCCCTAACATGACTCATGAAGAAGAAGAAGAAATGCTACATGATATATAAAAATTACAAGACCAAGTGCAACAAATTTCACTCTCACAAAAGCTAACAGAAGCTAAGATAAATGGTGTGGAATCTAAGATAAAGGGTGTGGAAGCTAAGATTGATGATTTGAAGACAGATTTGAAGAGAGACATGGCAGATTTGAAGATAGATTTGACAAATTTTCTACAATAAATACATACTAATGGTGAAAAGGTAGTAAAGGAAACTCATGATGCTAACAAAAGAAATGTTAATCATGATTTCATAGACTCTAATGTGGGATGAAAGACCCACCATATACCAAAAATTTATATGAGGAAGTTTGATGGCAAGGATCCTGCAACATGGATATTACAGAGGGAGCAATTTTTCAATCTCAATAATGTGCAAAACAAACAAAAGGTACGTATTGCAACTTTATATTTGGAAGCAAATCAATTTGTATGGTATCAATGGCTTTCCTCTCGTAAAAATATTATCACTTGGGCAATTTTTACGGAAGAATTGATAGCACATTATGAGGATACAAAAAGCAACACTTTTTTTAGCCAATTGATAAGTCTCAAACAAAAGGGTTCAATAATGGAGCACATTGAGGAATTCCAAAAATTGAACACAAGGGTAAAAAATATTCCAGAGGAGCATAGGATTGATGTGTTCATAGGGACTTTAAAGGATAATATCCAACATGATGTTCACCTTTGGGAACCTGATTCATTAGAGAAGGCATTCAGGTTAGCAAGAAAAATGGAAAGCAAAATTATGGCAACCAGGAAGCATACCACTCACAACTATAAAGATGGAAGTGTTGTTGCCCCTATTCTTCCACAACCTATAAGGTTGACACCACAAAAATTGGAAGAAAAAAGAGCAAAAGGGCTTTGTTACAGTTGTGAGAGCAAATACACTAAAGGTCATTAGTGTTCTGAGAAGAAATTATTCTACAGAGATTGTGAAGAGGAAGAAGAAAAGGAGCAAGAAAGGTCAAAAGAAGAGGATATACTCTAGGAACAAAGCCTAGATAAAGAAAAAGTGAATCCAACCATATCTTGTAATGCGTTGGCGGGAATTACCACTCCTCAAACCATTAAGATAGAAGGACAAATCAAGAAGAAAAAGGTAATAGTGTTGATTGATTCAAGAAGTACCCACAATTTTATTCATTGTAAGGTAGCAAAAGAATTGAATTGCTTCTTATATCCAGCACCAGAGTGTCAAGTGATGGTTGCAAATGGAGGAACAATAAATTGCTCAAGAAAGTGCCATAATATCAAGCTATCCATGGGAGAATATGTATTGACTAGACCAATGCTTTCCATTCCAATGGGAGGTGCTGATGTTGTACTAGGAGTCCAATGGCTACAATCCTTGGGTACAATAGCTTTTAATTTTCAAGAACTTTTCATGTAATTTTTTGTGGAAGGAAAGGAAGTTGAATTAAGGGGTATTGCAGGGAAACTAGGAAAGATAATCAGCTTTAATGGTATGACAAAGCTTCTAAAAAAGGAACAAAGAGGTGTAATTGCACAAATATGTTCGCTAGATGTTTCCACATTGGAATCATCTATTTCTCCAGATCTCCAAAAAGTCTTGGACAATCATTCCAAGGTATTTGAGACTCCCAAAGGTCTCCCACCTATTCGTGATCATGATCATGCTATTCATCTGATTCCAGGAAGTGTTCCTCCAAACATCAGGCCGTACAGATATCCCTATGCCCAAAAGAGTGAAATTGAACGTATGGTTGCAGAAATGCTAGAGGCTGGTATAATTCAACCGAGTCAAAGTTCTTTCTTTGCTCTAGTAGTATTGGTGCACAAAAAGGATGGATCATGGCGCATGTGTCTGGATTATAGGGAGCTCAACAAGCTCACTATTAAAGATAAGTTTCCCATTCCTTTCATTGATGAATTACTGGATGAATTGCATGGATCAATTTACTTCACCAAGTTGGATCTTCGTTCAGGATATCATCAAATCAAAATGAAGACTGAAGACATTCCGAAAACAGCATTTAGAACTCATGAGGGTCATTATGAATTTTTGGTCATGCCTTTTGGCCTTACCAATGCACCTTCAACATTTCAAGGTTTGATGAATTCCATTTTCAAACCATTCCTTAGAAAATTTGTGTTAGTATTTTTTGATGATATACTAATCTACAGCAAGTCTTGGAAGGATCATGTTGAACATGTTGACAGGGTGCTACAACTATTGGAAGAGAAACAATTATATGCAAAAAGATCCAAATGTTTCTTTGGAGTAAAAGAGGTGGAATATCTGGGTCATATTGTATCTCATGAAGGAGTTAAGGTAGACCCTAGCAAAATTAAAGCCATTAAGGAATGGAAAATCCCCACATCCATAAAGCATCTGCGAGGATTTCTCGGGTTGACAGGGTATTATCGCAAGTTTGTTAAGAATTATGGGAGAATAATAGCACCTCTAACAACATTATTGAAGAAAGATGCATTTTCATGGACTCCAACAACAACAAAGGCCTTCGAACATCTTAAAGAGGCAATGTGCCAAGCACCGATCTTAGCTACACTGGACTTCACAAAAACCTTTATTGTGGAATGTGATGCTTCAGGAAATGGAATTGGTGCTGTTTTAATGCAAGATGAAAGACCCATTGCTTTTGAAAGTCATCCAATCAAGGGAAAGTTTTTACACAAAGCTATTTATGAGAAGGAAATGTTGGCAATACTCCATGCACTTAAGAAATGGCGACCCTACCTAATGGGAAGACACTTCAAGGTAAAAACGGATCATGATAGCCTTAAATACTTTTTAGAACAAAGATTATCCTCTGAAGAGCAACAAAAGTGGGTCACAAAGATGTTGGGTTATGACTTTGAAATCATCTACAAAAAATGGAAGCAAAATGTGGTGGCAGATGCACTCTCAAGAAAGGATGAGGATGTGGAAGCATTATTGTGCGCCATTTCTATTATCCAACCAGATTGGATAAACAAAGCAAGGGAGGAATGGAAGAATGACGAAGAAGTGTGGGCACTTATTCGAAAGTTACAACAAGATTCCAGTACATCTGATACATTTAGCTGGCAAAATGATTCGTTATGGTACAAAGATCGCTTATACCTCTGTAAGAATTCCCAACTAAAACAAAAGATTCTTATGGAATTGCACACTTCTCCCTTAGGAGGGCACTCAGGATTTTTAAAAACTTACCACAGGGTTAAGAAGGAATTTTTTTGGGATGGCCTTAAATCAGATATTCAAAAGTTTGTGGTGGAATGTTTGGTTTGCCAACAAAATAAAGTTGAAACAATTAAGACACCAGGTCTATTACAACCTTTATCCATTCCAAGCCAACGTTGGGAGGAGGTTTCAATGGATTTTATCACAGGTTTACCCAAGTCTGAGGGAAAGAGTGTCATCATGGTGGTAGTTGATAGACTTACCAAGTATGCACACTTTTGTGCATTATCACATCCATTTAAAGCCAGTATGGTTTCTTCTGCATTTATGGAAACAATTCAAAAGCTACATGGAAACCTAAAGATTATTGTAAGTGACAGAGATCCCATTTTCACTGGAAATTTTTGGACAAAATTATTTTCTTGTCTTGGTACTCAGTTAGCTCATAGCTCATCTTATCATCCTCAATCTGATGGGCAAACTGAGATAGTAAACAAATCTTTGGAAGGATATCTTCATTGCTTTGTATCTGATAAACAGACACAATGGGTCAAATGGTTGCCTCTGGCTAAATGGTGGTATAACACTTCCTTCCATATAGCAACAAAAATGACCTTATTTATGGCACTTTATGGATATCAGCCACCATCCATCACATCATATTTAAGAGAAAATTCTAAGGTTCAAGCAGTGGAACATCACATCGAACATCAACAACAAGTCCTCCAACTTGTAAAGGATAACCTCGTGTTGGCACAGAATAGAATGAAACAACAGGTAGATCAAAATCATAGCGAAAGAAGTTTTGATGTAGGTGATTGGGTATTCCTACGGCTACAACCATATAAAAAAATGTCCCTCAAGCAAGCTAAGAAGGATAATAAATTATCACCAAAGTATTATGGTCCGTACAAGGTGTTGCAAAATATTGGTACTATGGAATACAAATTGGAGCTTCCTGCAGCTTCTCGATTGCACCCAGTTTTCCATGTTTCATGTTTAAAGAAGGTTATAGGTTACAAGCTCCCAGTTCAAACAATATTGCCAGAACTTGACGAGGAAGGAAAAATTATATTGGAACTAGAAGCTGTGACAGAAACAAGAACTCGATAGCTACGAAATCGATCAATTTTGGAGTATCTTATCAAGTGGAAGAACTTATCCGCTGAAGATTCCACATGGGTGGATGAGAATGTTATACAGAAGCATCCAAAACTACTCAAGCGTTGAGGAAAACACTTTTTTGAAGGAGAGGGGCATGTTGGGTCCCTATAATACTAGTGATTACCCCATTACTATTGTAGTTGTATCCCTTATTAATATTGTTGTGCCCCTATTGTCCCCATATTGTTATTAGTGTGCCCCATAGAATCCCTCTATTGTTATTTTTGTGGCTTTATATTATTATTGTTAGGTCGGTTGGGTTATATTGTGACTCCTTAGACTCCTATATATAGAAAGGAGGTTTTTCCATTTGAATCATCTAAGAATTTTTCATTTATGTAATGTACAAGAGGTTGCCCCCTCGAAGAGGCTGAATTCTAAGGCGTGGATCTATATTTTCTATCTTTTTCTTGAGCTGATTCATAACATTGGGATGGATGATTAACTCCTACTAGCGCAGTTTCATCTGTGAGTGCATGTTGCGCCCACTGCTGTTCCTGTTCCTGTTGCAACTCATTGGACTATATGTGCAGCTTCATGTTCTTCCTGAGTTGCTGCTTCAACACATGTAACTCCTTCTTTGTTCCATCTTCTTCCTTCACGCGATATTCATGTCGCACCGTCACTTCATAGCCTGAGTCTCCAAAGTTTCTTTCATTATCAGTGGATCTGATTGATCTTGCAACTTTGCTCTGCCTCTATGTTGTCAACAACCTTCCTCTTTTTTGTGAGAGATTTTTCGGTGAAAATCACATGGAATACCATTGGTCGACACGTTTTGAACCAACTACTGTGGTTCATCGTCAGGACAAGTTGAAGAAACAGAGCTAGCTTAGCATGTTAAATAGTCTGAGCAGAGCCTCCAATGGCTAACTTGACCAACGGCTAGTTTGACTCTAGGACCGGGATCAAAATTATTTTGTTAATTTGATTAGTAATATTTAGGACCAATCCCTTAAAAATATATAAAATATTTTTAATGGGTATTTAGTTCACCTCTTGAATTCGTTATGCTCGCTGCATTCAGTATATTTCCTTAAGCTATTTTTCATGATGCTGCTCGTTGTGATGCTGCTGCTTGATGTCCATGTCCACGAATAACTTGATGTCTTCGTGATTAGGTAAGCCCATGGATACTCGATCGACTGCATCCCCAAGCTTGCTCTAAACGGTGTCTTCATCTTTGCTCTCTTGGAAACCATTGTACCTATATTGCTGAGAGGTTCATGAACACCTGTGATACTTGGAGACATGGAAACACTCATAGAAAGCAATCTATCAGTTGAAAACCAAAATGAACATGAGAACTAACTTGCAACATACCTGGGTGAATGATCATGAAGGTTGCGCAATTTTGGCCAGGAGGTTGGGAGACCGCCTGACAAGATTGCATAAGGCACAGTCTGGGCTGCTGAGAGACTGATTAACTGCTTGAATTTCACAATGAACAATATAGTTTGGCAATTGGCTACTAGGATTCCGCAATGCGCGATTCTAGCTAGGAAAGACTACTGGCCCAGGGATAGATTTGTACAAATTTTTGGGCCAAGCAACCACTGACCTCGAGAAATGTGCAATTCAGTCCTGGAGTCCAATGTTGGGTAGGAATGCACAAATCTAGAGAGGAAGGTGACCATTCCCCTCCCAGATTGTGCAATGCAGCCTTGGTGAGGGCAGAGCCCCAACCAAGGTTGGCCCAACTCGCCGATGGGAAACTGAAAGAAAGTAAGTCAATGAATGCATGACAACACTAAGTGATAACAGAAGTGATTAATAGTGCATGCAAAAAATGAATGAAATATTCAACAAATAGATCAACATGCATCTGGGTGAGGCAGTTCGCTGGTTGGGTGAACATCTATGAAAAAGAGTTTCATGCATGCAACAACAGTGAGATAGCAACAAAAATTAAAACAAAGTTAGGACAAGCTAGGATACATGTAAACGATAGTAGGCATTCAAATAAATAAAAAAAACAACACTCACACAAGCAAATACACAAAAAGCGATAGAAATGTGGCACAAGGCATGGGAAGCGAGCTTACCCCAAAACAATTGAGTTAAATGTGCTGACTGCTGCTATATGTGATGTGGGATGCCAGAGCTACAAGGTTGAAGTAAGGAATGAGCTTTATAGCATCCGATTGATGAGTTTTGATAACATCGAGGTTGTGACGCGCATGCCACAAATCTAGGGGAAGCGACACTTGGAGGAAGGTTTTTGAATTGTTCCTTGCACGTAACCTCCAATTACTAAACACAGACCCCTGAGACAAGGGATGCCTTTGCATGCTGCTTTGGGAGAAACATCCCATGCATGCAAGTCTGTTTTTCTCAGTCCTGGAGGGAACTAGTCAACTTAGCTGCAGATGCAAGAGACTTCTTGACTACTGGAGAAACATGCGCATTTATGGCTTGGAGCTAGGCTGACTACCCAAGAGGTTTGCACAATTTATGGGTAGAGCACTTGACTACTGCCCAGATTTGTGTAAATACTGGGCTGAACAACCTGTTGATGGGAAAAATTACGCAAATCCTATTGGGATGGTTGGCCGGTAGGATTGTGCAATCCTAGAGCCGAGCAGGCTGTCAGAGGGAATTGCGCAATTCCTGGAGGGAAGGCTGGTTTCCCTCCAAAAAGGTGCAAATTTCATTGGGAAGCTGCTTAGCCTACAACTGGACCAAGTCCGGGGTGAGTAGCCTGTGAAGGGAAGAGATCAAACTGTGATCGACAGGCTGCCTTTGGGCAAGAAAGACATTGAAGCTTGAGGACTTGACGAAGCAAGGCAAGCTGCTACGGATGTTGATAGAGAGGCTCCAAAACAAGCTAAGGAAAAATTTTGGAGGGTGGTTGTAGCTGTTACAACAGGCCTCCAATTCTCTATAATAGCACCATGATTATGCTCATAACCCACAAAATGATGCATCGGGAGCCATATTGTCCCCTCACTTTGGACCTTCTGCCATGTCACGTGGCCGCCATGTGACCAAGGGTTATTCTCACATCCTAGGTCACCAATTCATGGCATGATGTTGTATTACAACATACACTACATCAATGGTTCTAGGCCCACTTGACCCTTTTCTTGTAAACACACACAAGTTTGTACTTGTTTTTTTTTTTGTGAACACTTGGGCCTAACTCCATGGCTCATCTCAATGCATTGAAGTTTTTATATGGCCCACTTTGGAATTATCCCTCCTAAGTTTTTAACGGGGCTTGGTCTGACCCATTTGGTCTTTGTACATATGCATAATGAAACAAAGCTTAAGAACCAATTCTTTAGGAAATACAATAAATAGAACAAGGGCTCTCCATTCATTTTCATTGAGGCCCTTAAGTTTTTATAAACTCACAACAACTCATAGGTCTGCATGACTCTTAGGTTTATAATAATTGGAAAAAATGAGGCCCATCATAGCTCATAGATCTATTGGTATGTTGGGCTACTAAAAAACATATAATAAAATCATGAAAGTGAAGAGGAAACCATACAATGCCCAAAATTCCTACAGGAAAATAAACATTCCATAGGTAGATAGGAAATCTCATCCCTGATTTGATTCACAGGCATAACCACACATGTGAGCATTAAATTAACATCATTACAAGCCTGTAGCCAATGAAGCCAACCATTTTAGACATTTAATTATAAGAGATGGAGTATCACTTATCTTGCACGGTAGAAAGTTTTTCTAACTATGATTGGGACTTTGAATCTCCACCTAACCATAAACAACCGCAACCAAGTATTATTTGCAACTGTCACCCTGATCTAGATTCTAGTGCTTGAGGTGGAGTTATTTTGGAAGCGAGACCAATTAGTTTCATCAGCTGGAATAGGATGACATAAGGTCACACAAACTTCATCCACTAGGTACACAACTTCCCACTTAGCCTTCCAGACTTTACATACATAACTGACATCCATGCTAGGATACCATACAACAAAGAATTCTCAGCTCACTTTTAGGAGAAGAGAGTCCACACTAAAGGAAGTTTCATCAGTGGATAAACTACTAGTAGGTGGGAGAAATCACCGCTTCAGGTGGTTCATCAATGAGACAAACACCAGTGCTTCAGCCCCCAAGGAAACTCCTTGTGATTCATCAACCTCACATGAACCTGGGCGATTCTTCCCAATACAATAATTTCTTCAATCCCAAGTTTCTAGTGGCTTATTCAGCCCTCAAACTGTTGGATTGTGTTATATTCTTTCCACGTAGTTAATAGGGGGTTTGAAGGGCACCTATAACCCCACTTTATGGGGTTCGGGGTAGCGCCCCAGAAAATTTTGGTTTTGGACCCTATGTTAGGTTGGGCGGACCCACCTATGGTTTTGTGCATGATTTTCGCACATGTTTTTTTTGGACACGATGGTTTTTTCGGTCCATGGTATTGGACACGATGGTTTTCGGTCCATGGTATTGGATACTTCGGCATGTATAAATATGTATTGTAACATTGAAAGGAACATAATGAAAAATCAAGCTGGTAGTCCTGGTTTTGGGATCCAGGGGAAAATCTCTGTGTATATGTGTTTTATGTGTTATGCTCTCACATTGTTTATTTTCTGTGTTTTAGAATTCATATGCAGGTAATTTGTGTACGGGGTTAAAACCTACACAAACAAGCCTCCACTCTCTGTAATATTTCACCTAGCAGGACTCTCTTAGAGGATTCCTTAGTTTGTGTTATTTTCAAGAGGTCAATTCTTATGCTTCTCTCTATGAAATTTATGAACCCTAGGAATTTTTTCACAATGCTCTTTCCTATTATCTTACACTACACACACCTTCCAAAATGAGATTGCATTCCTCCCACTCACTAAATTATTTTCATGCCCCTAACAAACCAACTGTTTGTCTTTTCCTAAGGTTCCATGCAGTCAACTCCTCGACAGCGCAACCCATGTTGTCCTTAATTTTTTTCCTACTATTTCTTGTTTTTGGAGCTGAAGGACACTTGGCCCTATCCTTGTCTCTTCAGTTAAATTTGATGCACAATCAACTCATTTAATATTGTTATCCAAATCATGGCTGATGTATTTAATTTTTCCAATTCCTCAAACAATCTCCCTCACCAAGAAAACTAGAATCTGTGTCACTTCTCTTAGGCTTTGAGTAATTACAACTATTTATAGTAATGAGAGGTTCAACTAGGGGCTATTGCATTCCCATCCCCCTTAAGGGAAAACCAGTCTCGGTGCTATTTAATTATAATAAAAAAAAACACAATGGATATGGAGCTTTATACTCATAGCTTTGTACAACATTTACAATGTATTTACAGTTTGCATTACTCAACAAATAAGAAAGGGTATGTTTCCCTCATCCAGTCATCCATTTCCCACATGGCTTCCTTGGACCCAAAGTGTCTCCATTGCAATTTTACTTTCTCTATTGCTCAGTTTTGGGGCATGAGGCTCCTCTAGTCTAGGATGCATGGTGGATATTGCTAAAACTATCTCTGTAGTTCCACCTGTAGCATAAACCAATCAATCACATGATTATGTTCTTGTACATATATTTTAAGAAAAGAAACATGGAAAACATCATGGAATTTCACCGATGGTGGTAAGGCTAATCTATAGGCCACCAACCCTATTCTTTCCAATATCTCAAAAAGGCCCAAAAACCCTTGGTGCCAACTTGGCACATGACCCAATATCCAAGGAACTCTTCTTGGGTTTAACTCTCAAGTAAACATGCTCCCCAACATGGAACTCCTTATGCATGCAATGCTGATCTACATAGGTTTTTTTCCTATCTTGTGATACCTTTAAATTTTTCCTAATGATATGCATTTGTTGCTCCATATCTTTTAGCATATCAGGCCCAAGAAGTACCCTATTCACAGGGCCTCTCTAATTGAGAGGAGTATTGCAACTCCTCTCATAAAGTGCCTCGAATGGGCTCATCTTTAGATATTATTGGTACTCATTGTTGTATGCAAACTTTACAAGTGGAAGATACTCTTCCCACTTCTTTGGTTGGTGCATTGCATACATCCTCAACTTGTATTTGAGGATTATATTTGTCCTCTCTACTTTTCCATCTTTCTATGCATTATAGGCTATACTGAAGCCCAATTCTATCCCCAAGCATGCAAATAGTCCCTTCCAAAACCTTTAAGTCAACTTCACATCTCTATCTAAAATTATTTTCTTAGGAACTCCATGCAACCTCACAATCTTCTTTAGGAATATTTGAAACACCTCACTAGCTGAATTAGTGGATTTTACTGCCACCAAATGAGCCACTTTTCTCAACTTGTCAATGACCACCATAGTTATATCATGTTTTTTGGAGCATGAGGGCTTCACTCAATGAACCTCTAACATATCACGTGTGTTTGTGGCATACTAATCAATACCCCTAATTTGACTACATATTGGAAAATACATCTAAAAATAATTTGATTTAACCCTTATCAATACAAACCCAATACACCTTCCCAATTTAAAAAACCCCTACTTTCACTAGATATTGTAGGTATCCAATTTTTCATTAACATTTTTTATACCCTATTATATTTTTTCATTAACCTTTAGGTCCATTTTTTATACACAACATATAAATACCCTTACCGCCTATTATATGTTCAATATATTATGTCCTTTTTTCCTCAATATATATCCCCAAATATGAACACACATGGACCATGGTATGATATTACCCCCCCAATGAAGCCCCCATGGTTTGGAGGTACTTGGAAAACCAATAATGAAATCCATGGAGATCACTTCCAACTTCCATTCCGGAATGGGAATGGGTTGCAATGAACCTGTTGGGTGTTTACATTTGGCCTTCACTTGCAAAAAATCCATACATTTAGTAGCAAAATCAACTACTTCTCTTTTCAAATTAGGCCAATAGTAAAAAACAATTATGGCCATGAGAGTCTTTTGGTATACCAGGTGGGTAGAATATGGTTTAGCATATAACTCTCTCATTATGAGCCTCTTCAAATCACCATTGTTTGGTACATAGATTCTATTATTGAATCTAACTAAACCGTCCTCTCTGAGATGATATTCCTCATCCTTTCTATACTCACCATCTTGTCATAGCTTTTCCTTAATCTGATGTGTTGGGTGTGGAGCCTGATTATCTTCTGTATTCAAAGGTTTCAGCCGGATGTATACCCCAACAATACTGTACACCCCTCCACGTGGGGGGGACTTGTCCCCCCGGCTGGGGGGTCCAGGGGCCAGCGGTCCCTCGACGGGGGTTCGGGGGCAGCGCCCCTGAAGCTAAAAATAGATGTAAAATTATCTTGTAAAAGTCTAGTAATTTCTAGTCAATCTGGGCCGTTCATTAGGCGGATGATCTGATGGTAGAAGTTATGTTTAATTTAGGGATTTTTGCCCTAGAAGGCAAGCCCTCACAATATATTAGGGAATTGTATTACATCTATGTATATCTATATTTTAAGTGAGGAAGAGAGAGGAGATTGAGAGCGAAGAGGGTGTTACAGCGGATCTGCTCTAGGTTGTTTCTCTTCAGTTTGCTGGATAATATAATAAAAGAAGGATTGGTTGTTTCTTCGTGGATATAGCTCAAACTGGGTGAATCACATATATCTGTGTCTCTCTTGTTTTATACGTTTTCTGTGTTTATATTTCTGCAATATTTTATGTGTTCCATTGCTCCGTAATATATAATTTTCTAACATGATGATACTTCTCATCATGCTTCCCTACATGTTTGACTCGTTTTCCTAGGTCCAATCCATAAGAGCTTATGGCTTCCATGTAGTTTAATTGAATCCTTCTAATGAGTGAATTGAAAACTTTGTTTTATTTTCCCTTGATGTACTTGATTTCAAATTTGAACTCACTAAGTATGGCCAACCATCTAGCTTGACCCGTGTTCAACTTAGGTTGGTCAAACAAATAATTTAGTCACCCATGATCTTTCATAAGCATAAACCTTCTGTCAATGATGCAATGCCTCCACATTTTCAATGCATGGATGATGGAAATTAACTCCAAATCATGAATTACATAGTTTATCTCATGTTCATTTAACTTCCGTGACTCATAGCCAATTGCCTATCCTTCCTGCATCATGAATCCTTTGAGCCCATCCTTGAAGGCATCTATATAAACCACAAAATATTTTTGTGGATCTGCAATCCTTAAAACCGGTGCATTAGTGAGAAATTTTTCAAAGTTTTCCACACATTCAGCTGTCCACTTAAATTTTGTTCCTTCTACAAGGAAGTTATTGGGTTGCCTATCTTAGAGAAGTTTTTGATGAGCCTTCTGTAGTAGCCTGCCAACCCCATGAATGATCTAACCTCACGTTTTTTGGTGTTAGCCATTCTATTATGGCATTGAAATTTTCTAGATAAACTATTATCCCCTCCTTGGAGACGATGAGTCCCAAATAAGGTATTTCTAATTGGAAGAATTCACACTTGCTAAGATTTTCATAGAGCTTGTGTTCCCTTAGTAGTTGTAGCACCATAGCTAGGTGCTTTTCATGTTGTTCATCTAGTCTTTAAATATACCATAATATCATCAATGACGATAACCAAAAGTTTTTCCAAGTAAGGATGCAACATACTGTTCATTAAAAACATGAAGGTGACAGGGGCATTAGTAAGCCCAAAATGTAACACCACGAACCCGTAATGCCCATACCTCATTTGAAAGGTTGTCTTTCAATATATTTCTCCTTTATGCGCACTATATGATACCCTGACCTCAAATTGATCTTGGAAAATACCACCGCTCCCCTTAATTTATCAAACAGGTCATCAATCCTTGGAAAAGGGTACTTGTTCTTGATGGTCAGCTTGTTTAGTTTCTTGTAGTTGATACACAACTTGAGTGTGCCATCCTTTGTCTTCACAAAAAATACAACAAAACAAACCATTTATACTAGAAACAACTTCAGAACCCAGTGTTTTCAAGCACGTGAATTGGCTTCAATCAGTGTCAAAAAATTCAACGCAAACTGACATCTTCGTTGTGATTAGCGCTAGGAATATTGCCGAAAATTGTTTCTTCTATTCTTGCTTCCATTGTTGCACCACTTTGTAATTCTAGTTTTTCTCCCAATTATGCTTCCTATTTTTCTTCTATTATGGCATCAAAAATAATTTTTTTTGGGATTCCTAATTAATTCCAGGTTATGCTTCCATTATAATGTCCTTTGTTGCATCAAGTTTTAATTCCAATATGGCATCACTTGTTGCATATAGATTTTCTTCCATTATGACATCATCTTTAGATTCTAATATGGCTTCGATTATAGTGTCCTTTATTGAAGCTAATATTGCTTCCATTATAGCCTCTTGGTTTTCTACTTGAATGACTTCTTTGTTTGCTTCTTCAGGAACACCAAGTTTGGCTTCTACTATTGCTTCCATTATTACTTCTTTGTTTTCTACTTGAATTGTTTCTTTTTTTTCTTCTCAAGTAATGCCAACCTTGGATGCAAGTATTTCTTCCATTATTACTTCTTGGTTCACTACCAAAATTTCTTCTTAGGTAATGCCAAGTTTTTCTTCCAAGATTGCTTCTCGTGTGCTTCTAATTTGGCTTCCATTGTTGCTTCCTTTTTTTGTTACAAAATTGCATCCCTATTAGCCTCATGGTTTTCCTCCTTTTATTTGGAACGTTTACTTCTTGTTTAGCGCATGGTTTTCTTCTCTTTTAGGACTAGGGTTTGCTTCCTTTTAGTGTTGGGATTTGCTTCTTAATTAGCCTCCAATTTTTCTTCTTGTTAAGAAACCAATTTAGCTTCCTATTTAGAGCCAATAATAGCTCCAAGTATGGATTCAATTTAATGTTGAATTTTACTTCCATTTTAGAGCCACATTCTGCTTCCATTTTATCAACTCATGATGCTTCCTTTATACCTTCCATTTATTAATTTAATATTTTTAGTTCAATTAAATTAGGTAAGTATATCATACCTCTTAAATAACTTATATGATTATAGAGTAAGTCATATTGCATATGACATATATTATAGCTTACCATTTATAAATATTATTTAGGGAAATGGACATCCATACAAACTAACAACATTTTTTTAACTATAACCTATATTTTTATATTATTAATAAACAAAATTGTTGGTCATGACTAGCTACACATAATACAGGCACTGGTTCACATCATAGATATTTCCAGAGTAGAGCTCTTTTAGGTTTCTTATAGTTACAAAGCACACCACAACATTGGGATAAAATAACAAGATATTTTTTTTTTTAACTATAACATGTATTTTTATATTATTAATAAACAAAGTTGTTGGCCTATGACCAACTTGTTGGCATTATGATACATGTATGACACAGGTGTTCTCCTTGATGGCAACTCTCTCAAATGAAAGATCACAGTATAGCAGGTAAACAACAAAGAATGAAGAAAGAAAGGTATACGTAGGTTCACCATTGACCAAGCCGCATATACACGCAGGTTCACTGTATACAAAGTCACGTATACGAAAAGGTATATGCAGGTTCACCATTGACCGAGTTGCGTATACATGTAGGTTCACTATATACAAAGGCACGTGTAATGTACACATGCACTTTCATAGAAGGAAAGGCACGTACATGTATTGGGTATTGGTATTTGGTCCATGGTATTTTGGTATTGGTCCATGGTATTTGGTTCGAGGTATTGACCCCAAGTATTGGGTCCAAGGTATCGGTCCTACGTGGTTTTGGACCATGGTATTGAGAGAGGCCTAAACCTATACAAGGAGAAGAAGCTCATTAGGCCAAAGGGCAAGTGTGCAAGTGATGAATATCTGATGAAGTGTGAGATCTGGTATGCAGGTTATGGGTATGTGATGCTTTGTTAAGGATGCACCTATGTAGCAAATGAAGGTTGATGGACTGGGATCATGAAGACTAAAATGCATTATCATTATACGGTATGATCATGAATAGTTCATATCTAAATACTGACGCATGTATAATCCTTTATATATGATGATCTGGGTATATTTGAAGTAGAAAATTGTAGCGAAGGTATAAGTAATTATTTTCAAATCTGTACGCTGGTTACCTTTGGTGAAAGGACGTATACATGCTAGTTTGACACAACCAAGTAGTGTATACATTATGAGATTTGATTTTTAAGGTTGTTGTTGGTTCTAGTGGTTGTTGCAGAGTTCTGGGTTTTGCTCTGTATTCTGGTGACTATGTTTTGATGATAGGGTTTCAGTGATTCAGTTGTTGGGTGATTGAGAGATTGGTGATGCAGATAAAGTTGATGGTTGTATTGCAGTGGTGATTGATTTTGTATTGATGGATCCAGTTTGAAAATTTATGAAATGTGGTCCCTGGAAGAAAAGAGAAGGTCATAGCCTTCTGTAGGCTGGCACCTACGTACTAGTAAATATATCGGCTAGTACAAGAGCTAGGGGGTTGCAGCTCCCTTCCAGTAGAAGCTGGAGAATGAGAGAAGGTTGTAGCCTTCTATAAGTGGGTGTCTGCGTACTGGTATGAGTTTGCGCCAATACAAGATTGTAAACAGGTTTTTATTATCTTAATGAAAACAACAGTAGGTGGTTTTTGTCCTGCATTGGGTTTCCACTGTATCTCATGGTGTTCATGTGTGTCTCTTATGTGTGATGATCTGTTTTTTTTTTACTGCACTTGGTTACTGTTTACATGGTTAATGATGTTCTGATGCACTAATTAAAGATCAACATATGATGAATTAACTGAATCATAAGTTTGCTGGATATATGCTAGTTGCATTAAACACAGTTGCATGTACATGCGATTTCCCTTAACTGAAGTAGCGTATATGAATCTGATTATGGAAATGAAAAAGTTATTGATTTTCTAATACTGATTCACACCCCCCTCCCTATCACTATTATTTCCAACACAACTATACACATTGCAAGTGCAGATAATACATGTCCAAATGATATAAGTCAAAATGATACACCTCAATATGGTACTACAGGTGAAAATGATACATATGATAATAAGCATGAAAAGAGGCATCATAACAATTTATCAACATGATCAATGTCACCGGCTACTACTAGCAAATTTCTCATCATCATCATCATCATCATGTCTATCATGATCATCATCAATTTCATCATCATCATCGTCTACCTCCATGTCCTTTCCATCTACCTCATCATCATTGTCTTGAATGTCTAAACTAGACCCAACATAATTTGGATATATCTCAGGATCAACTCTATCTTTTGGAAGATCTGTGTTTTGCAAAAAAAACCATTCAAAATGAAAAGTTATTATTTATTTCATATAATATTTAATATTTATTTAATATTTCTAATATTACAACATATGAATTGAAACCATAATCATCTTACAACATATCAAAGTGCACATATATACCATAAAACAATTTCAATTAAGTTATAACTAAGATGTCATTCCAATGATGTAAAACATTCAACAATTCTAATAAACGTTAGTAAATTGTGGAGAAAGCTAGAGGATAAAAATCTAATCATTGCTTGCTAGAGGAAGGAGCAAGTGTAACAACAAGAAGGGGATGAGGGTCAGGGACAAACATAGAATTGACCATGGAGCAACAATGGTGCCAAAGGATTTTTTCTTCAAGCATGTTGCTATGGAGAGGGGGAACATAACACTCCTCTCTTAGGTTTTTTAAGAGCTCCAAAGTAACTAGGCTCCCTGACCATCCCTACAACTATTGTACCAGCGGCTTAAAGACAACCTCAGTAAGGAAAAAGGTTACCAGATCCAAGGGGGTAGAATGAAGACTAAGTGGCTTGAGGATGAGCCACATTTTTGTGTTTGGGGCCTGTTGGAACCCAAACATTTTTTGTGAAACTTTGTTGAAACAATTAGGATTTTCTATTGATAATTATTGTAATTTGGAAAAGTTGTTACAAATTTGTCCTAACCTTTGAAATTGTTATGAAATTGTTAATGTGTATTCTAAAATTAGATCACATGAGAATAAAGATATTCTCATGATGATCTTGTCATTGCAATCTAAAATTATAAAGAGTTGTACTTTATGCTCATGCGAGATATACATATAAAAATAGATAGAGAGTTATAGAGGGGGAGAACACCAACATTATAATCACGTATGGCTCAGTAATGAAATCTGAATTATTCATGCCGCCATACATTTTTGTTGACTAGCTTGTGTGCTTTGTACTGTACTAGCCCTTGGTGGCAAGGAAGGACCCTCCTTCTTAGCAGGGATAACTAGTTAGGAAGGTATTATAGTCGTTTGATTTATTTCTTCCCAGTTATAATTCATGTATGATTGTTTTTATTGGTGTTATTAGTCTTGTTCATGTTGTAATGATTGAAAAATTCTAACTTATGTATTATGTAACATCGTAGGTCCTGGAGTGGTCCCTTTGTTAGTGTGAAAGTTATTTAATTCTTGTTATAGTTTGATGGTGTGTTAATTTCATTTGAATGTTTGTTTCAACATTTTTTGAGAGGATGGTTTCTAGGAGTGCTATTATTTTATGAATAAGAGTGATAGTAATAGTGTGATAGAGTGGTTTTATTTTGCATTATGTGTTTATTTCTTGAGAGTGTGAACAAGGTTTGAGAGTGTAACAACCAAAGTGTTAAATTGCTAGCACTAGTCATCATTTTCCCTTGCATATATTTTTCTTAATAACCTTGCAATAACAAAATGTACCGAGATTGAAAATTAATGTGAAGAGTTTGAACTATTGCTCTAAATTAAAAGGACAATTTTTATGCCCAACAACAAGCTAAAAAAAAAATTATACAAAACTTTCACATATTAGTGCAAGTTGAAATGAAACTTGGAATGTTGTATGAAATCTGAAGAAAAATTATTTAAGGGTCAAAGTAAACATATAATAATTCAAAAGTGTGTAAAATAGTTAAATAAATAGTCAACAATTTGAATTACTCAGATTAGCCAATAAATTAAGTCCACGCATGCATTTTAGTGAAGCAAAACAATTTTGACCCACTTCACAAAAATGCACACCCAACCTTCATTTCAAGGCCAAATTGAATGATTCAACTTGGGGAGTACTTTTTTACTCATAATTAACATTAATTTTGCACAGAGAAATTTTTGTTGTGCAAAAATATGCCAGATTGGATCGATTTCGTAGGGTTAAAGTTAGGGTTTATGTGCCTCAAATAAGTGCACACTAAGACTTGTAATTAATTGACTGTGTGATAATGATCATTCCAACCTAAATATAAAACCATTTTATGAAACATACCATAGTCATTTTCATAAAGAAAACGTTATACACTAAAATCCAAGTCTACTACAATAAAAATTGATCATATTTGCCAATGATCACAATTGAAACAAATATGCACTCCTAGGCCAAACAAATTACACTCTTGGTAATGAAATTTGAAATGGGACATGATTAGACAATTCCTAACCTTAGGATATAACCTTGTATCATCTCTAACAAATATCCTACATAACTATGTTTCCCACTTATACACAATTTTCACATAAGGCAAGTCGAAACAAAACTTAGAATGTTGTATGAAATCTGAAGTATAAATATTTAAACTCAAAGTAAATATATAAAAACGTAAAATTATGTAAAATCATTAAATAAACAATCTACAATTTTAATTAATCTGATTGGCCAATAAATGAAGCCTAGGCATGCATTTTAATGAAGTAAGTAATTTTTTGCGTGCTTCACAAAAATGCATGCCTATCCTTCATTTCAAGTATAGTCCTTTTCTCTATGATGATATTTTCTCTTGAAATTATGGGGTAGAGTCTCAGTGTTAACCAAGTACATTTTTTTCCTACATGAAAAGGGCATATTTTCAAGCTAGGGAGGACTTTAGGGCCATTTATTGTAAACAACAAACAAACCCTTACATAGGTGGAGATAAGTGGCAATATGACCCTCACCATATAGTTTCTAATAAAAAGGTGGAAATTAGTTCTGCACCTTATATTCATGAAATCCGAATAGAAATTGATGGAATGGAAAATCAAGAAACTTGGCCAAGTGACACGGTGTAGCAAAGAATGGATGTTGAAACCCCTATGGTAAAAGAGAAGAGTTTGAAGAGGATTTTTCTGAATAGATAGATGTTGAGATGGAGGATTCCCAATCACAAAAGAGGACTAAAATTCAAATAGAGGATGAAGAAGACATACAAATCAAATTAATAGAAGGACCTTCAAATGAGTCTAGTTTTCAAATGTAGTTGGGAAATCTAGGGCACACTACTTCCTCTTCTATCTCCACTGATTTGGCATCATTCACAATAGAAGAGACTCCTTCCCCATTTGGAACTTTGTGGAATAATTATCAACAAATTAAATAAATGAATTATAAAATGAGAATTAGTATGGCAACACAACATCAAGACCATGTTGCAGAAAACAAAATATGAGGTGCAATCATTAAGGAAGAAGTTAAAAATGCTTGGGACTAAACACAACTAAACAACTGAGTTGGCTCAAGTTGAAAAATAAAAAGAGCTATTAATAGGAGAATTAGTTGTTAGAAATAAAGAGATTTTTATTTTGTAGGAACAAATGGAGAGCCTACAATATTCAATTTAAAATCATGTCTGCACCATTGTGGTTCCAGTTGAATCAGATAACCCTTAGAGAAATTGAAAAAGGTCCTGGCAGAGCTCAGAATTTCAGAAGTTGAACTAAATAAAACCGAAGATGATTTGGCTATGGTAAGAGAGCAATTGAATGTAAAGGAGAGGCAATTGAACATATAAAATGAAATAACAATAAGCTTACTAGTAAGTATAAAATATCTCAAGATGAAATCAAAGAGTTGAAAACCAAGTTGAAAGGTAATATTTCTTTAATGGGGGCTAGAAAAATTGTTTGGGATGACATGATTCAAGAAGTTCATGATATATGGGAATATATTCATATAATTTCATAGTAGAAGATTATGGTAAGAAGATTATAAATGAGTATTGATCTATGCACGGAACAAGTACAAAAATAAGCACTCAAGGACAATAAGATAATTAATTATTTGAATAAAAAATCTTCAACAAGATTAAGGGAGAGAGTCATAATATTTTGGACCAGGCACACTAGTGACTACGTATTTTAACGTATGAAGGCTAAGAAACTTAGGTGAAGGTCAAGACCACATGATGGGAGTTTCACCAAAGCATTAATTCCCTGCATCATAATCTTCGTTGAAGTGAAAGAAAGTAGTTGGGTGTATTACTGAATGATTTTTTTGTTTCAGAAGAGAGCATGCAAGATTTCAATTAAACCATGGAATTTTGAGGCGATGAACACTAATGAGGCTAATATAGAGGTAAAAGGATAAAAATAAGTTGATACTAGCTGGGGCAATACAGGTAGCACGTGTGAACCATCGTATTGAGTTGATCTGAAGGAAGATTGTAAACTAGGCTTGTGTAGACTTAAAATGATTTAGATCAGAAAACCATAATGGCAAAGGAAAGGTCACAAGAAGCTATGATGAAGGAGTGGGAAGTGTTAAACACTATAAAATACCACCCAAGGGATGATTAAGGAATGAAAGAATTGGTGAAAGGAAGTCTTTGAGTAATAGAGGATTAGAGGAGATGGGGGAAGTTTAATTTAGAACTAGGAGAAGGAGCACAATAATGACGCCAAACCAAAGGAGAATGAGGGAGATCATAGATGGAGCTAAAGGAGAATTAAAGGAGATGGAAGAAATGATGAGAGAAGGGGACTCAAGGAGTGGCCATGGTAAGGTGAGACAATTATGGAAGAAGAGACTGCATCATAAGAGATAGAATTGGTAGATATGTAAAAGGAGATTTTGTCCATGGGATGTGGTTAATTTTCAACAGGTGGCTAGGACCATGGAGGGATCCATACACTCACAGAGATGGTTATCACATGATGTTACAGTCTCACTAGTAAGTCTAGCCTGACACCCCTTGAAGGATGGATTTGAGAGTCCATATGGTGGAATGTTGCTGGGATAGTTACCATTCTAGGAGTTGCAACAGTAGGACAAGATTTTCCCCCCTTTCTTAATGGAATGATAGGCAGATCCCACCCATAACTATTACTTGAAATTGTGAAAAATCCATATTTTGGTAGGTAGAAGGAGCAAGAATCACTTTGAGGAAACGAGATGGACAGTTGAAAAAGTTTGACCCATTCTACCCTTGTAAGCCTTAGAGTATATTGAAGAAGGAAGGAAGACCAAATATTTTCCACTACTCGCCAAAGGAAGGAGCAAGTACAATAGAGAGAAGAGAGCAATGGTTAGGGATAGGCATCAGACACATACTTGGAGCAATAGTGGCGGTCATGTTTTTCTTTTTGAGAGCACCATTGTGGGGAGGGGGGATGTGGCTAGCCCATCCTAGGGTGTTCAAAGAGATATAAGGTAACCAAGTTCCCTTTTTACCCTCATGCCTAATGTACCAAGAGTAAGAAGACAACCTCAGAAAGAAAAAAGGTTTTGGAACCATGAGGATAGAAGAAGGACTGAGTGGCTCGATGAAAATACACTTTTTTGTATCGAGGTGTAATAACGCCCTAATGGGCCTCGTTCTTGTGGTGTAACAATTCCCTAATCGGCCTGAGTTCTTGGGTATGACTGTAGCATCGTTGGGCCTTGTTATATGTGATATGAGAAAAGATTATGACACAGATATGAAGGAGATATGTTGAGCCCTATGATAGAGATATCTTGACATAGCTATGATTATTCCACTACATTTTTATTTCTAATGTTCTCTCTACATAATTGTGTATGATGATATGCGGTTTATGCAATCTGAAATGTTGAAAATGTTTTAAAATGCAATTATCTATAACAGAGACTTCTAGCCCTAAGAAAATTAACACTGTTAATACTCTGCTATTTAATGGTTAATGATGAATATGCTTGAGTAAATGATGAAAAATGTAATAAATTATATTGTTGTCAAATATGGTCCATAAAATTAAACATCTATGTGGGGAGAGAGGAAAAATTATAAGTCACCTATGGATGGTAATGAACCTATTTTCCCTATCGAAAATATGGACAGGTTTGTAATTTTAGTTTTTTGTTTCTATTTGAATTTTAAAGTGATTTTTGAGTTGATTGGTCTTGTGAAATAATAAAAAGGGATTTGTCCCTCCAATCCTCTTGTTGTTTTCTTTTTCTTGTGTGGTGGTAGTCTTCATTCTGGAAATACTTGGAGTCTTGGATTTTGGAAATTCCTAGATACAATCATGCCCATGACTAGCTACTTTCCTCCTAGAGGGTGTTATAGTGACAAGATGCATGAGATAAGAAAGGAGATGAGACACCTAGCTAGTTAATTGGAAGGCTTGCATAAGGCCATGGTATACATTAGTACCCAGAAGGAACCCCAAATGAATAAGAATGAAAATATGGAATTAGGGTAAAGAATTTAAGAACCCTAGTTATTTAATGCAAGGTATGGTGGGAAACATTCCACCCATATATTACTCTAGGAGGATGTCCTTTATCCTATCATGTTCTAGCCATCTTCCAACCAATTTTACAATTAGAATGTACAAAAGATTTCATTGGTTAAATATGGAAAACAAGGATGTGTTACCTCTACTCTATGTTGCAAAATAAAAAATATGTATAAAAAATATGACATCATCACCAATGCGTTAAGATTGGAAAATTATAATTCTCTTCCTATTTATAGATGACCTAAGACACCTTTTAAATGTCTAGGGAACATGCCTTCTCACATAGCATGAATTACATCCTCATTAAATTTGGATGAGTAGTAACTCATCCTTATTAAATTTTCTGATGTGCATGAATAATCCAAAGTGGATTGATTTTATAGGGTAAAATGCAGGGATTGTGTGCCTCAAATAAATGCACACGAATACCAGTAATCACTAGTTGAACAATATACAAATTGAATCAATCATATTTTCCAAGAAATGAAGGTTGGGTGTGCATTTTAGTGAAGCAAGGCAATTTTGGCATGCTTTAAAAGAATGCATGCCTAACCTTCATTTCAAGGCCAAATTGAATGATTCAACTTGGAGAATAGTTTTTTACTCATAAGTAACATTAATACAATTAAATATTTATAATTTTCACATATATATTTATGTTGTTCAAGAATACTCCAAATTGCATGGATTTCATAAGGTAAAAGGAAGGTTTTGTGTGCCTCAAATAAATGTACACCAAGACCTATAATTAATTTGCAGTGATATAATGATAATTCCATCCTATGGGTATATGAAAATGTACCTCAATTTTGTGGTGTAGAAACACCCTAATGGGCCTAAGTCTTGTGGTGCAAAAACACCCCAATGGGCCTAAGTTCTTGGGTATGATAACGACCTCTTTGGGCCTTCTTATATGTGATATGATAAAATATTATGATAGAGACATGAAGGAGATACATTGAGCCCTATGACAAAGATATCATGATAGAACTATGACAGAGATATAATGACAAACTCATGACTATTTTGTTGCATTTTCATTGCTAATGGTCTCTCTACATAATTGCTTATGATGATATGGGGTGAATGCAATGTGAAAATGTTTTAAAATACAATTATCTATAGTAGAGACTTCTAGCCCTGAGAAAATTAACACTCTTACTAATCTACTAATTAGTAAAGATATAACAATGTAAAAATGTGTAAAATAGTAAAATAAACAATCTACAATTTGAATCAATCAGATTGGCCAAGAAATGAAGTTTGGGCATGCATTTTAGTGAATCAAGGTGATTTTGGTGTGCTTCACAAAAATTCATGCCCAACCTTCATTTCAAAGCCAAATTGAATGATTCAACTTAGAGAGTAGTTTTTACTCATAAGTAACATTAATACAATTAAATATTTTTATTTTTCACATATATATGTTTTTTGTTCAAGAATACTCCAAATTGCATTGATTTCATAAGGGAAAAGGCAGGGTTTGTGTGTCTCAAATAAATGCACAACAAGGCTTGTAATTAATTGGTAGTGATATATTGATCATTCCATCTTATGGGTATATGAAATTGTACCTCAGTCTTGTGGTGTAACAACTGCCTAATGGCCCTCAGTCTTGTGGTGTAACATCACCCTAATTGGCCTCAGTCCTTGGGTATGACAACAACCTCTTTGGGCCTTCTTATATGCGATATGACAAAAGATTATGATAGAGATATGTTGAGCCTATGACAAAGATATCATGACAGACCTATGATAGAGATATCATGATAGACCTACGACAGAGATATCATGACATATCTATGACATAGATATCATGACATACCTATGGATGTTCTTTTGCATTGATATATCTAATTTTATCTCTACATAATTGCTTATGATTATATGGGGTGAATGCAATGTGAAAATGGCTAAAAAGTTTTAAAATGCAATTATCTACAAAAAAGAATTCTAGCCCTAAGAAAATTAACAATGTTACAAATCTATTGGTTAGTAAAGATATAACAATGTAAAAGTGTGAAAAATAATAAAATAAACAATTTGCAAGTTGAATCAATCAGATTGGCCAAGAAATGAAGCTTGGGCCTGCATTTTAGTGAAGCAATGCAATTTTGGCCTACTTCACAAAAACACATGACCAACCTTCATTTCAAGGCCAAATTGAATGATTCAAGTTGGAGAGTATTTTTTTACTCAAAAATTAATACAATTCAATATTTTTAGTTTTTCAAGAATACTCCAAATTGCATTGATTTCCTAGGGAAAAAGGAAGGGTTTGTGTGCCTTGAATAAATAAACACTAGGAACTGTAATTAATTGGTAGTGATATAATGATCATTACATCCTATGGGTCTATGAAATTATACCTTAGTCTTGTTGTGTAACAACTCCCTAATGGGCCTCAATCTTGTGGTGTAACAATGCCCCAATGGGCCTCAGTCTTGTGGTGTAAAAATGCCCTAATGGGCCTCAGTTCTTGTGATGACAATGGCCTCGTTGGGCCTTCTTATTTGTCATAACACCATGATGCCCTAATGTGCCACAGTCTTGTGTTGTAACATCATCCTAATGGGCCTTAGTCTTATGTTCTAACAATACCCTAATGGGCCTCAGTCTTGGGGTGTAACATCGCCCTAATGGGCCTTATTTCTTAGGTAGGACCTCCTTGGGACTTCTTATTTGTGACATGAGAAAAGATTATGATAGAGA